>CAMQGK010000171.1:12670000-15070000 GCA_947000775.1 Pterois miles
GTGTGTGTTAATGTGCATGAGACTAAATTTGCGAGTAGGTTTTGTAGCTGCAGTGGCAGGACATGCTAAACAACCTATTTGTATGTGTTGAATTTTGTGAGGGCTTGCAAAATGTGCATATGCAGTATTTTTTGGACAACTGCAACTGTTTGCTTTTTCATGCTCACAGGACTATTTTTTTTATTTTTTGGCATCTAGCTGCATCGGGCAGTTTGTTTTTCCCCAGCATTTGTGGCTGTAATGAAAGCCATGTACGGTAAACAGCGCGGTAGATTGCTGTCACCTCCCACCGATGACATTCTCCACTCCTTTCCTTTTGTCCCGGTCTTGTTTACATTTAATTTCATTCAACATTGCAAAGGCAACCCCTGTAAAATGGCAGAAAGTCAAGTAACAACAATACAGCTGTAGAGAGACGACCCCAAAGACCAAGCATTCGGCAACTTCTAGTCAGACATCGGCGGCAGCCACCCAGATTAAGTCTGCTCTCTGATTAAAGAAAACGGGCCATTTTCTATCCTCAAATCCTGTGTTCTCTTCTTTGTCATTAAAAGAAACGATCAGAGCGGGGCTTGGATGGAGTCCAGAGACTCTTTTGGCTGCCAATCTTTCCCTGATTTGTAATCCACCGCTGCCTTAGTGGCTGAGTGGTGAGCTGCAGCATTAACTGAGCTAACTTGCTGACTGGTTAAACAGTGCACTGACTGGCTTGCTGATTGATGGACTGCCTGACGTTTGTTTTGGTGGCTGGTTTGCTGCCGATTTCATTGTCAAACTGAAGGACTGACTGGCAGAATGAGTGTGTGGCAAAGATGCCCATTGGTTCTCAGCACAACAAGAGAACTAACAACTAACTCTAAATGAGTCTCTGTTGTCGGGAAGCTGCTGGCTGGCCCTCTCTAATGCCTACCATACTCTAGGAGACTAGTCTGACACCCTCTCACATCTAAAGACAGTGTGTCTTCAGTCACAGAGTTTTTAGTCACAGGCTATGATATTTTGCAAAAACAGGATACAGGAAGCTCAGGACTTCCAGCTGAGGAGTTGTAGCTTGTAGCCTTTACCGTAGCATTTATCCACCAACAAACTGTACACACACAGTCTGCTACAGTTACGTTAACAGCTATAACACCACCAACAAACCCACACTCACCGCCACCACACACACGCGGTCTGTCGGAAACTCGCTGAAGTTACGCTACAGCGGGCTCGAAGCCACCGGCAATGCTAGCAGCTGCTAATGTAGCATAAACACACACCCAGTTTGTTGGACAAACGCTATCATTAATCCGGGCAGACACACAGCTGACAACCTGCTAAACTAAAATAAATGATGCGGTGGAGACTTTTACTGGGATAGCGGCTGCATGTCCGACATTACACATAGCACTGTGGCTGCTAACGCTCCCCGATGGTGATCTGGAGACAGTGAACACAGCACAGTAGTTGCTACCGTAGCTCTCCTGATGGTGAGCTGTTGACTCAGTTGTTTGTTGTGTCATATACTGCAGCTGGCGCAAGGTGCAAGGCACAGCTCTTGTCAGTTAACGGTTATTAATCGGGTCCTTATTGGTTAAGAATTTTTTTCAAAATTAGCCCCCCTAGTTTGGTGTAAGGTCAGCATCAGTTATCAAGTGGTCTGCAGAAATGCAGACAAAATTATCTGAAAAAAATGTGAGGGCATCTTAAAGAGATGAATGATATGTAAGTTACATTCCCCGCAGCTCTTCATCAGCATCTCATCCACTCACAGTTCAAACCAATGAGCTGTTACTTATGTTCATCACTGCTCACCTCAGCAAACACACACCGACTCGTACACAAGGCGCACTGACACTCTCTGCCACACTTGGTATGTCTCGTCTATTCATGTGCCTTTTCCTAAATATTTCACCAGCCAATTATTATTTCATGCGCTATCTGAATGTGTCTCTGCTTGTCTCGGAGAGACACGGGCAAAAGGAAGAACAAAGGGGCTAAGAAGAAGAAGTAAAGAACAAAAGCAGAGAGGAGGGAGGGAGGACTGAGATGGAGCGGCATGAGAGAGGGCACAAGAAAGAGAAAATGTTTTGTTTGTGGGTGTTTTGTTCGCATGGATCCATCCATGCATAGGCATGCCTGCTTTATACCATGTGAATACTCATGTGTTGGTGGAAAGTGTGCCGGAGGCTAAACAGATAGACGGAGAAGACAAGCAGACAGATAGAATAATTTCTGTCCCAATCACTCCCAGACCGGCATCTGCTTCACAGTTGGTGTCTCTCTCATGCAGCCGGTGCCAGTGGTGGAAATACAGGCAGCTGCTTGAACAGAAGACTTCCACGTGATGGACAGACAGGCAGACAGGCAGACAGGCAGACAGGCAGACAGGCAGACAGGCAGACAGGCAGGCAGGCAGGCAGGCAGACAGGCAGACAGGCAGGCAGACAGACAGAGACAGACAGACAGACAGGCAGACAGGCAGACAGACAGACAGACAGACAGACAACCAGATTGACCTGATGTTCAGAAAGGGAAAAACAAAACGTGACTGTAAATAAGTAATACAAGTCACTGCATGGAGAGACGAGACTTCTCAAGGTTACGTACGTATTTCACATTGTGTAAGAAATTTAGGATAACCAAGTTAGTTTCAAGCAGCACACGGACAAATTCTCCAATTTCAATCAATCAATCAATCAATCAATCAATCAATCAACATTTTATTGCCATGTCAACACAGTAGGAATTAAATTATTATTAAAACAGACAAAAACACATGCTGCTGCATTAAAAAAACAAACATATTTAATATTATATATAAACTACTACTACTGCTACTATATTTGTTTTAAACTGCTGTAATATCTTTACCAGATAAATGCTGGGTGTTTGTGACCCCATCTGATAAATCTATCAGCTTATCAGAATATATTGGTATTGGCTTCAGGTGCCAGTTTATTAGGTACACCTTGCTAAAACAAATGCCACCGTCCTGCAGTAAATCCTCTTTTCTCGAACATCATGTTGAATTTGTTCAAGAGAGATTCAACTTCATGATCATTTTAGATCAAGGGTGTCAAAAATATGGCCTGAGGGCCAGAACTGGCCCACTGGATGACTTTGCAAAGTGTAAAAATTGCAGTAAAGTATGAGATTTTAATTTTTAATGCTCAATTTTGCAATACTTTGTCTCACTAAAGACTTTTAACAAGAATTATGCCCAAATTTAAGTTAAAATAGTCAGAATTTTGACACAGGAAGCCTAAATGAGATATTAAGTCAAATTTATTATTAGTTATCATAGAAAGTCATAATTAAGAGAATTAAGTTCAACTTTTGACTTAAACTTGGGTGTCAAACATACGGCCCGAGGGCCAGAACCGGCCCACCAAAGGATCCTGTCTGGCACACTGGATGACTTTGAAGTGTAAAAATTGCAGAAAAGTATGAGATTTTAATTTTTAATGTTTGATCTTGAGATATTTTGTCACATTTATGACTTTTAATGGGAATTTAGTCCAGATTATTTAATTAATGAATTAATTAATTTTGGCATAGTATGCCAAAGTTATGAGAGATTAAGTTGAATTTATGATTTTTAAGTCAGAGTGAATAATTAATTCATTAAATGCACTTCTATTTGCATGTTGGGCTGGATTTTTCATTAACTGTGATCATTTTCAGAATGTACCATATTTTTCGCACTATAAGGCGCACCTTATTATAAGGCGCATTAAGCGAAACAAAACAGTCAGATAAGTAAAACTTTATTCAATTCATTTAACAGCTCAATAACTCTCAACATTTTCCAGTTGTAACACATGAAATACAAAACAATACACTGACTTTTCAGTTCATTCCTCTTCCACAAATCCATCAAATCCTTCATCATCAGTGTCTGAGTTAAACAGTTGGGCGATTTTAAGTGCGCCTTATAGTGCGAAAAATACGGTACTTGTACTTCTATACACTAACAGGAGGGGGACATTTGGAGGTGCTGTTGTTTATAGGTTACTATTCAGTGGTTTTACTGTCCCACTGGACATCAAACTGGACTGTAAGTGGCCCCCTGAACTAAAATGAGTTTGACACCCCTGTATTAGAGGATGTAGTTTATGGTGCCTGTATATCACAGTATATTATACATTAGTCAACCTATTCTCAATGATATAAATGGGATGGACAAAATAACAGAAACACCCGTCAGTATAATTCAGTGAATGAGATCAACTGTCAGAACAACTGTGTGATTATAAAAACCTTCATGAAGGTAGGCTGTCATATCACTGCATTAGTTTTAGATAGGTGTGCTTAATAAACTGGTGGAGTGCATGTTGGCTGATAATTAAACAGAAATTTCAGTACAGAGATAAAAAGATATATTTGGGGTAATTTAGAAACAGTCTCGCCATAAAATAGGAGCACTGCCAAGTTTACTTTTCACTTGTAAAATGTCCCACTCAGTAAATGTCTTGGCCAATTCTTTAAAGATCTAATTTATGGGATGCTCGTCAAAATGTTTTATGGTAAGTGTTTATATTTGAAAAATTAATATAGTGATATAGTGTGACTGGTAATGCTGACTAGACACAGTTGATGAATGACTTTGGTGATGGCATTGGCTGTTTTTTTTTTCTTTTTTTTGTTTAAGTCTGTGCAAAAGAAAGAAAATGCAAACATGGGTTGTGTCTGAAATCATACCCTCATTCAGCTTGCTAGCTTGTTAGCCTCTGTGGCTTCTAGACACAGACAGTAACATTAATATTGCCTTTGCTAAGCAGCTGTGTTCTTGAACACAACGCATATCATGTACACACATTTGACGGCACCATAATTCTCACAATACATTCGGACCGCACTACAAAATGGTAGACTTACTATATAGTCCAGTACATAGTGGGTAGTGAGTGATTTTTGACGCGGCTATGGTGTATTTATTTATGATTCTTAAACATGATGTCAAATCATCTACAATATGGCATCAAAACAACATGCAGACAGACAGATACTAACAGACAGGTGATGGTTGTGGGCAGTGGGTCCTCCCTCCTCCCTCCATCCTGTTATGTGATACAGCGCGTTGGGCTTCACCCGCCACTCCTCCCCTTCGCCTCCCTCCCTCCCCCCCAACAGATAATCCCTCCTAATTCTCTGCTTGCTCGTGCCAGCTCCACCAAATTGTGATTGACTGCTGTCCCACATGGTGTGTGTGTGTGTGTGTGTGTGTGTGTGTGTGTGTGTGTGTGTGTGTGTGTGTGTGTGTGTGTGTGTGTGTGTGTGTGTGTGTGTATTTTTTTTTGTGGCACACAACTGACCCTTCCCTCCCTTCCTCTCCCCTCCTCCTCTTCTTCCTCCTCCTCCTAGATTAACCGGATCAGTTTTGGATTTCAGGATCCCCTATTCCGGCCGCTCACACACACACACACACACATACTGTATACACACACACATGACAACACAGGCAGTAGGCTGTTTTTTGGCCCTTCGTGACGCACCATTGGACCCCTAACAGTCTGGGCTGCCATCTGTCACAATACAGGAGATCCACACAGACGCGCTCCAACAACAAATGTTAGTTGTGGTGTACATACGGCGTGACTTGATGATGCCTTCAGCTTTGTAAACACTGCAGAAAGATGCACATTCGTCCCCTTTTGATACAACTCTGTTTTACTTTTACCTGCTGAAGTGTCCTTGAACACGACACACAGTCTCCTATTATTAATAATAAGCATGAACTAATTTGATACCAGCTTTATCCTGACAGGCAGAGCTCAGCACAGGCAGTGAATATTTCTCCTTGTGCCTGAGGACCTTTTCTGTATTTTTCATTTCCTTTTTGCTCATAAGAAGTTTTACTGCTCTTTTCTTTTTTTTTTTTTTTTTTACTGAAACTCATTCAAAAAGGTGCAATTGGCGAATCAAAAGAAATACATTGTGGAGTTTTTGTCCAACAGATGAAAGAAACTCTCATCAGCACACTACAGGAGACGCCATGTTGACACCAACGGTTGTCAGATCTCTTGTATAATCCTGATCTGTGACTGTGGGCTTTGTTATATGACTTAGTGCTGCTGATGTAACCCGCCAGCAGCACTTTATCTGTGTGCATCCGCATGACTATGTGTCTGTGTGTTCATGGCAGCAGATGGTGGGGGCAGTGTTACCACAGACGGGTGGACAGTGCACCGGGTAGAGTGACTAGCCTGTGTTGACTACAGCGAAGACAGCATGCCTCTCTGTCTGTCTCTTCTTCTTCTTCTTCTTCTTCTTCTTCTTCCCATCCCCTCGATGTCAGACGGATGAATGGCCGGCTATCTCTCTCAGTCAGCAGCCACGCTGCTCTTTCATCATCTGTCTCTCAGCTCGTTCTTTCACTCCTCTGTAAAGATGTCGGACTAGTCTGTCTCTCTCTCCATCCCTCAGTCCACCCATCCCTCTGTCTGTCAGATGAGTATCTATCTCTCTCTCTTGCCTTTTTCCCCGTTCATAAATTCATCCCTCCATCCCTGCTCTCTCTCCCACCGCAGGTTTTCTTGTGTGTACCTTAAGTGTGAATCTGAATGTGCAGTAGTAGTGTGCGTTTGTTTGTGGCTACGTGGGTGTGTGTTTGTATCAGCGTGTGCCAGATCACTATCTACCCCCCCTCCTTCGCTGAGTGTGTGCGGTGTGAATCAAGGTCAGTGGGGATCTGCTGGCAGACCATCCCCCTCATACCGCCCACACACCCACACACACACCCCCCAGATGGTTTGTGTGTATTGTGCCCATCCAGCCATCTAGATGTCCCTGCTATGCCTGCCTCAGCTCAGTTTAGCTCAGCTCAGCTCGGCTCCGTGGATTAATTACTGGGGAACCCACCGCGTCCCTGACCTCCACCGTCGGACTAATTGAAATCTAATTGAATTGTGCTTGTCTAGACTAATGAAGCCCCGCCACTGAAACCGCCAATCTTTTAGCCGTAGCTGCAGGCCGATCGCCACCCAGCTGCACTGTTGCCACTGTGCCGCTCAGTTTGGATGGTTTCAAAAAGACACCCTCCATATGCTTTGTGACTTAGATCCTGGGTTGAAGTTTGTCAGTATCATCAGAAGTATTATACAATTATTAAGTTGAGTACCTACATTCCAACCAAAACATAATGTATCCTTTCTTACTTGAGAAAAGGGATCCTAACTCAACCCAAAACTGCATTTTGAGTCTCTGCTTTTTGGCGCCACCAAATCATAGTGAAAGGAAACTAACCACACTAATATGTTTTCGTTTTAAAACGCATAACTTTTGCTACATTAATGCCTTTCCGTCCGCACTAATCCGGTGTTTTGGAGCCCCAAAAATGGAGACGTTTGAAAACGCTGCTGACCCCGTTTTAGTTTTAAAACTCTGCGGTTGTGTTTTAGTTTGGAGGGACAGAAATAGAGACCTTTAAGGCCCAGACACACCAAGCCCACTTCAAAGAACTAGCGTGGATGAAGGCCGACTGTTGCGTCGCCTCATGTCACCTTTGCCTTGGCTGACAAGTTGCATTTGAACACACCGCAAAGAGAGCAGGCGATGGCTGACTACCACATATGTTCTGTACCTGCGTGAGATGAAGTATGCGGCCCTCGCTGGTCCAAGCGAAGAAATCTCCATCTTGCCATTGCTATTTTTCCTTCATAGTATTTTCTGCAACTGAACAACCAGTTGCTCTGCTTCCTGTTTATACTGGCATGCGCATGCCTGGTGTCTGTGAATGGTCATGTGTTTTCAGGTGTGGTAGTATGGACGGAGATTAATTCTGAAAGGCCCTAAAACGCTCATAGTGTGGATGTAGCCTTAATTATAAGGACACCGTACATACATAAACTTGTACAGGGTTAGATTAGCTCAGGTTTCTCGGCTTACTGCATCAGTAATATAGGCTGGAATGATGCATGTAGGTTGTCTGGGTGTCAGAAGAGGTGGCATCAGGGTTCAGTACTCAGCTGTTGTGTTTTGGGTTTGTTTGGGTGCACTTATCCAGCAGTGGACAGCATTTGCAGGGTGGGATGTTAATGAGACATTTTTGCACTAGAAGCATCAGAGCGAGGTGAGCTCTTGGTGAGATAGTGTGAAACTCAGTGCTCTTATTGAGGCTGATCACTGACAGGTGATGGGAAGTTGCTAAAAAGAAGTGGCAGAGACACCTGGCAGTCTGCGTCCTCCTCAGGCTAACAGCGGGAGTCCCACAGTGCAGAGAAATCCAAACTGGGAGAAGATACTTACATAAAAATCTCCTGAGAATCCACAATGTTTGAGCCAAAGTCACATAGTATCGGGCTGTGTATAGGAAGAGCCATAGGAAAGGCATATCCCATGTAGGCTACATCCACACTAATATGTTTTAGTTTTAAAATTCAGAACTTTTTGCTGCGTTTATGCCCTGCATCTACACTAATCTGATGTTTTTGTGTCCTTAAAATGGAGACGTTTGAAAATGCTGCTGACCCTGTTTTAGTATTAAAACTTTAGGGTTACATTTTATTCTGGACGGGCAGAAATGGAGAGCTTTGAAAACCATGACGTAGACATTAGGGGTGGGACGGTTCATAAAATTCATGGTTCGGTTCATATCACGGTTTGGGGTCATGTTTTTCGGTTCGGTTTGGTACATTTATGAACAGCAAGGAGGCCAATTTCCAATTTCAGTTCGACCATGCTTTTCATTTATGTGGCAAAACAAGTCAACAACATAAGGAACGAAACACTTCTTCACTATCAAATCTAAAAGAAAAGTGCCACTGTGTCATTTAAAGAGAATTAATAAATAAAAGATTATAGACTCAGGCCATCAACAAAAAGTGCTATCGGCCTCATAACCTATTTCAAATGAACCGAACGATACATACACGATCCGAACTGTGATTAACGAACTGAACGGTTTGGATTTTTACCCAAACCGTTCCCATCCCCAGTAGACACCCACATTTGCCTCTTGATTACGTTTATCAGTCATGACGGGTCCTTTCATGATTCGTCACTGCCCATCACGTGAACCTTTCTTTGAACAAAAAGATGTCTTGGATTGCATGGAGTGCTTGCATGTATTTTATTTCAATAAACCTTTTGTTTACGGACTTTCAAACGATGGAGTTATTGGAACTATTTGGTTTGCACAAGTCAGAAGAAACCCGCCGCAGACACCGGTGGAGTCTAATTCGGCAGTCAAACAAAACAAGTTGGAAACAGTTAGAAACAGGTACATTGGAAGTCTTGTGCGTGTCCCTTAGTCAGTAATAAAACTAAAAGCAAACAGACAGAAAAGTGCAATGCAAGACAATGGTGCAAGGTTCATATGGATGAAGAAGCTAGATATATACAGATAAGCTAAATGTATACAGAGTAGAAGCTGATTACATATATATACAGATTGTACATTGTTAGAGATAAGCTATACATTATAAATAAGCATTGTTAAGGCACTGATGAGGTAAAGGCAAAAATGAAGGTAGAAACATACACAGAAATGGGTTTGACCTGAGATGGTTACATAGATATTGCACATAGGTAGTTTCTGAGGTAGTGTGGTCTATTGCACATAAATTAAATTGTCCAGCGAGGGGGGTTAATTGTTCAGTGTTTGGGTGGGTCTTGAAGTGAGGTATTTTCCCAAACATAAGCATAAAAACAATGCACAGTGCACGTTTCTGAAACTTCACGAAGACTATGGAGGAGGAGGAGGAGGAGGGAGGACAGGCATGGAGGGCTGGTGGTGTTGGTGGTAAGGGGGTGGACCCCAGGGAGGTGCTTGTTTTGTGGGGCCTCCTTTAGCTTTTAGCAGGTGAGAGACGGTGCCGTGATTCCGTATAAGTTATTCATTTGACGTTTCCTCCCTTCTCAGCTCTTTGTAGGCTGGAATACATTAGCAAACTGGCAGAGTGGAGAGGATGTTAATGTGGAAGAGAGGGAGAGGAAGAGGAAGAAAGGATGGGGCGGCGGAGGGAAGGAGTCCGAGTCATTAGAGGAGGAGGAGAACAGAGAGAGAGGACACGGCTTTATGATGTGTGGGAAGGGGAAGTGACCTTCCCTCTCACTTTCATCTTGGCTTTTTTCTTTCCTTGCCTTCACACACACACACACACACACACACACACACACACACACACACACACACTCGCATGCACACACACTAAAATGTATAGCTTATGCAGGTGCATGTGCCTACACAAATACATTACAGGCACAATACCTACAGTCATTTCCTGAGCAGGAACACATACTGTACACACACCTCCGATTTTTCATCCTTTCATTCTCTCCTCCTTTTTCTTGTGCAGGTCCCCTTACAACCCGGCCAGTCTTTCAAGTTCACAGTCCTGGAAACCCTGGACCGAATCAAGGAGGAATTCCAGTTCCTCCAGGCGCAGTATCACAGGTACACACACAATATTACATTGAACACATGATGATACATGTAGTATACAGACATATACGTTTACCAATGTCCACATGGTCTTTATAAGTGCCATGACCATGAGGTGAGTTCTTTCTATATAAAGAATCACTTCACAGATTCTTTATATTGTATAGAGCAGCATCTCCTTCTGTTGGACCACAATGGGACCTTATTTCAGAAGAAAGTATGAATGGTAGTTACTGGTGACAGACAAGTATTTTTTTATCCTGTTTGTCGATTTAAAAGATAAATTTGCAAGTCATCAAAATCGCAGCTTGTTGTAAAACTGTTGAAGTATCAGACTGTGAAAATACATAAGTAGAAAGACTACAAGTGACTTTTTTTTTTTTTTTTTTTTTTTGCTAAATTTATGTTGCGCATGTGTTTCGTACTGGGATGTACTCACACAAGCAGCGGGTCTCATTTGTTCTTTTGCTTCCCGGCTGATAAAAAGACCAAGAGTTGCTGGATAAAACACATCAAGTAAACACATTTGTGTGTGGATCATAACGGTTACCTAGTTACCTGGAGTTGATGTATATTGTGTGAGACAAGAGATTCAGACTAAACTAAATTTGCGATGTTCCGATACTATTGTCTTTCCTTCCGAATGCCATTTTTCTCATTTCCTATACCTGAATTTATGGTATCGGCTGATACAAGTACCCATCTGATACCAGCGTGATTAAAAATATATAATAGTTATTATTATTTTTTAATTTATTTTTAATTTTAATTTTTTATTATTATTCTAGCTCTGACAAACTACCGGCACTCAGTTCTTTGCTGCTCTGATGAAACAGGTACTGGTATGGGAACAACACTAAACTAAATGATATGACGATGAACCAATGACATTCTTGGCTTGCAAAATTATCTTTGAAATTGACAATCATATATGTGATTTATGGCACAATTCAAACAGGATCGAAAAAAAATTGTCTCTTGTCGTTGACTACCGTACATATTTTTCCTGGTATAAGGTCCCAAGGCAGACAGGGACTTCACTTCTCTATATTTTCTGCACCAAATATAATAATTATAGGAGCAGCACATTGTAATTCAGTTCCCTGGAAGTGGCCAGTCAAATTCCTCTATATGTGAACCAGTGAGAAAATATGACCACATGCAACTGCTGTCCTTTATTCTTTATTACAACACTGAATGAACAAAATATTGGAGAGTGATGGTGAGTTGCAGCCCCTCACACTGAATCCAGTCTCAACCATCTCAAAGCTTTTACATTTTTGTCTAAATCTATACATTGACTTCTTAATAATATAAGTACGCATTTACAGTAATTAAGGAAAGTAGGGATCATGTCTTTTACCTAAATTCACTTGATCAGTGTTACCTCAAACACCTGTGCAGAGATTTCTAGTTCCTCCTTTGATTTGAATAAAATTGACCAAATATGTTTTTATCTTCAAATTCTTCCATTATTTCTGCTAACTGCTCTTTCCATTACACTTTGTTACAACATAACTGTAGTTGTGGATAATTGACAATATAGTTTCCAAGATATCAAATGAAATTTATTATTATTATTTTTTAATGTTCTACAGCTGAAGGTCACTGATGGTCACATTATCATACGGTTGACCAGAAGTGACCTTGGCTAAGTGAAATAAACCATCCAGACTCTTGCTCACACTGCAGAGGAAGAGGGGGGGGGGGGGGGGGGGGGGGGGGGGGGGGGGGGGGGGGGGGAGAGAGAGAGAGACGGGAAGAGAGAATGGACATTGGGGAAGTCAAGAAAATGAGTGACTCAGGACCATTTCAATTTTACTGACAATACAAAGGCCGAGTGAGAGTCTGCAGCCCGAATATCAGCGGTACAGCAACAAACACCTGCTTTACAGTTGCAGACACACGCACACAGAGATGAAAAAGGAAAAAAGATATAATAAAAAAAAAAAAAAAAAAAAAAAAAAAAAAAAAAAAAAAAAAAAAAAAAAACAACCGATTAGGGCCGTCCTACACGCACACAGAGATGCAACCGATTAGGGGCAATGACGCTACACAAATACAGTTACCTGCATGACATAAAAGCCTTTCATATTAATATTAACCATCTGACCATCTGACTGCGAGTAACTTTTGTAGTGTTCATATTTAGCGTTCACACTACTACGGCGTTTTTGAGACGTTTGAAAATGCTGCTGACCCAGCTTTAGGTTTTAGCGCTTTAGTCTGGACGGGCAGAATCAGAGACATTTGAAAACGATGCCGAATAAAAAACAAATGTCATCAGCCTCGATCACCAGCGCTTAATTTCAACATGGATAGATGAGTTACAAGTATTGATGACCTTCTGTCTACACTAGCAGCTGTTACACAGTTAAATTCTGCATTTGATAATGCTACTACTGCCTACAAACGCGGGAGGCAACCTATGATTTAAGCGCTTTGCATCAGTTCCTGTGTCCAGCGGTGCTTCCTGTTTACACCGGCATGTGCATGCCCAGTTTATGCGAGTGCTCACAGGATATGCATTTTCAGGCCTATTAGTGTGGAGGGAGATTAATTCTGAAACAGCACTAAAACGCTCATCTGGACAGAGATCGTTTTCATTTTAAGACGCCGTTTTAAGACAGACATATTTGTGTGGATGTAGACTAGTCAATATCAAATTCTGCTTCACTTTTTCTGAATACTGGCCTGATAAAGTTGCTGGTGAACTCATACACTCTGTCCCACCTCAACTTGACAGTTTAAACCGTCTGGAACTGATTAAAGTTAATAATGCACCTGTAATGTATGGAAACAAAATAGTGGTAAGTAGCTGTGTATCACCATATCTGAATATGTGAAAACCTTTTGTAGCATCAAATGTGGGACAAAAGTATTCATAGATTTGATTCATGGATTGGGATTCACACGCAAATAAATGCGTAACTGCAAACATTTATGCAAATCTTCTTTAAGCACTCACATTGGAAATTATTTGTGTTTCATTTGTTCACCCGGTGTTTATTTGTTTAGATATGTTTTTCACATTCAAACTTTTGAATTAATTTAATCCAAACATTTTTACAAATTCACATATTTGCATTCACACAAAATGTTTTCACACATTCAGATACGGTGATACACCGCTACAATACTTTTGACCCTATCAGGTTTCTGTAGTAATGACGCCTTTCCTGAATAACAAGGTCATGTTGAGAAACTTGCATTTGCAAAGTTGTGTCCTTATTTCATCCATTATTGACTTATGCAATGCATTTAACACATCTGAAAGTACTGTACTTTGAAAATAACAACTCTTCATGGGAGAAAAAGCAGAACTCTAACATAAAGTGACCAATGTACACATGACGTATATAATTAGACACACAGAAGGACTTGTCAAACTGACCTCACATGGAGGTGTGATGAATTGCAGTGGAGAATAAAACCCTCCCTGCTGACAGTCGGTACCATGAAGGTTATATTTTTCAGTGTCACTTTTAGCTGTAATAGGTTGCCCGACTGTGCGGCTACGAATAATTTTTTGATATCCTTATGCAGCCTTAAACTCTGTTTGACCTCTACAGTATGTAAGTTCTGTGGAAATTAGAATTCATTTCAGTGGATGCAAATACACCATTTTAATCCCTGTGTCCTTTTTCGTCCTTGTGCAGCCTGAAGCTGGAGTGTGAGAAGCTGGCCAGTGAGAAGACGGAGATGCAGAGGCACTACATCATGGTGAGTCCAATCAGACCTTTAGCAGAGCTGTATGGTGACTTGAGACTCTGAAAAGAGTCTGATGGGTTCCTGTATAGGAATTACAATCAGGGGAGTTGTATCTGAGCTTTTGATTAGCTGAATTGGCATTGTTTAGTGTTTATGCCATTCAGGAGCAAAAGCCCTGTTTGTCTCGCCACCTCTGTTGCTCCTCTCAAGATTTCTTTCTCTTCCTGCTGTCACTTTTCTGTTTTAACTTCTCATTTCATTTACATCGGTTTATATAGCGAATAAATAACGCAGGCAACAGACATATTGCACAATTTCAAAAACTCACAAACAGATTATAATATTGAAATCATGTTGTTATGACAAATCCAACATTACCAGTGGCTTGATAACAGTTTGTAATCATTAACAGAGTTGTGGACATTTCTTCAGTCTAAGATGCATTGTGATGTGGATGTGAACGATTATGCATTGATGCAGCGACATAACATGATCTAACATGATCTTTCATTTCAGCTCGGTGTCTTCACTGTTTTGCTGTCATTTACTGTTGCGCTGGTTTCTCTCCTCTCTTCTCTGTTGGTGTTTTATCGAGGGCAGAGTTTTGTTTACCGGCGCTCGACGGTCCGCTAGCTTGTTGATCTCATTACCAGTATCAGCGTCTCTGATTCTACAATGTTGGGCTGAAAAAACGTGCACGTAGGCTGAAATTCAACCATGGTTTTAAGAAGAAGAAGAAGATATTCCTTTATTAGTCCCACAGTGGGGAAATTCAGTTTTACACTCTGTTGTTCACACAGTACATATACATGCGTCAATGGAGAGATGTCAGAGTGAGGGGGCTGCTCCTGACAAGCGCCCAGAGTAGTTGGGGGTTCGGTGCCTTGCTCAGGGGCACCTCGGCAGTGCCCAAGAGGTAAACTGCCACCTCTCCAGCAACCAGTTGGTCTTGGTCCATGCCGGCGTCCTCCGCGTCCTAACCCAAGTCCTTACGGAATGAGCTACTGCCGCCCCACAATACTAACTACAATACAATAATAACCCTAACCCTAATACTTTTGTTGTATTGGAAGAAGTTACGAGTAGGAAAGTAACTAAAGTCTGCTAGCCGCTAGGCTAATTGATGCACAGTAAAATACTACAGGCATTCAGGAAGAGCCCTGTCTTGTTTTTGTAGATTACAGCACACTTTTAATGCACTGCAGAAGGACTTATATTTTATTTTCGTAATTTTAATGTACTAAGGTGGTCAGATACTGGTATTGAAAAGATGCAGCTTTTTATATTGTAGACTGTTGTAGTCTGATTTTTGAAGGCACTTTCCAAATAAAAAAGAAGTTCAGATTTGCAGCGATGTGCAGCAATTGGTGTCGTAGTGAAATAATTTCCACTGTGGTCATAATGATTTGCTCAACAGCACAACGTGCGTTATTATTGCAACCTTTTTTTTTTTGTAAAAAAATGACTTTATCCTGATTATAGTGCTATAGAAATACTCTTTGTTGTTAGGCTATTATTACATACTATATATTGTTGCTTTTGAATTACAAAGATGACAGTTTTAATTTGTTTATTGATAAATGCAAAACAAAGACGGGCATTGAGATACACTGTCTTTTTCAGCTGTGCTTTGGTTGCATCTTGTTGCAATGATAATGGATATCAAAATGTCGGCACAAGGTAGAGTACTTGCTCTGGATGAAGGGAAGGCTGAAGCACGTAGGGAGAAGGAACAAACCCGCCAGTCTATGTGTATTCATTTCTCCTCCATTGTTGTCCAACATTTGTAGCCTACATTTAGGATGAGACAGTTAGTCTTTGTGGCGTTTTACCCAAAGTTGAACATTTTTTACATGTCAACGACAGCACTCAGCGCCTCGTCACGCAAAGTGTAAAAATGTGGCACTTCCATTGCAAAGAATAAAAAAAAAAACAAAAAACATGAACGTAGCGGTTGTGGCGGCTGCTTGCCATCCTCTGCGGTTGGCTTGTCAGCTTTGCAGTATCGTGGTTATTGCGACAGCCCTAGCGATACAGTGAGGTGCATTGAGAATCGTCGATAACTGGTCATTATTTACTTTATTTGCAGTGGTACATAATCTTAAATATCTGAGATGGATTACACTTTAAAATTTCCACAAGTTGTACAAACCATTACTAAACCAGTGTTTTCCTCTCTGTGTTTCTTGCGCACTATTTATCTTGCTCACTCATGCCTTTCTCTTAAACCTACTTTTTCTCTTTTCCATATCTCTTCTATTTTTTTCTCCCTCCTTCAGACTGCGTCTCTGTCTCTTCTTCCTCTCTCTGTTTTCTCCGGTGCGCTAACAGCCCGAGCTCCCTCTGCGTCGGTGTGTCTGTGCGACTAAAGGCTCACATGTATCGTAAGCCTTCGTCTGTGGTACAAAACCCACACAGAGCCGACCAGAATACGATATGCACCATCTGCTAAGCTGCTCGCATTTCATAAACCTGGGAGAGCAGGCAGGATCAGGGCCGTAAGCTAGATAGACACACAGATGGTTAGACAGAGAGAGAGAGAGAAGCAGACAGGCAGATAGACTGACAAATAGACTGAGTTTGAGAAAGAAAAGCAAGCAGGCAGACAGGGGAACTGGCAGACAGACAAATGGATATAGAAGCACACAGAGAGACAGGCAGAAGATAAACAGATAAAACACTCACACAAACACACGGGAGATACAGCATACACACATTCATTCATATACACACACACACTTTGTTCTCCTGTTCTTATGAGGACCTTCCATTGAAGAGCTTTACTTCTCAGGACCCAACTAATCATAATTCTTGTAATAAATGACAATACAATAAGTACCTAATAAAATCAAACTTGTCAAAATGAAATAGGTATTCATTTAGGATAACTATGTAATGAAACAAACTGCTTGTTAATGACATAGCATATTACTGCTTTACAAAAAAGGTGTTGTTGCAAGGCCAAAACGTGCTATAAGAACAGCGTGTCATTGCTTTTGTTTTGTCATTTGCACGCCCTGTACTGACTGCAATGTAAACGCATTCGAGAAAGACTGCTTATGGTAGGTGACAGAGATGGTGGATGGGTCTATAAAACATAGGAGACACAGTTATGTGTGTGACGTGTTTTCTTACTCATCTTATGTTGTTTCCGTATGTATTGCACTTTTTTAGTCCAACTGTGACATTTCCCTTCACTGCCTTGACGAGGCAATACGTGACACTGACACGCTATCATCTGGTCGACAGGTGGGTGTGTTACATAATTTGGCATGATATTGGGTTGAATGATTATACTGTCAATCACTGTTACCTACACCAAGGCCAAGGCGGTCATGTTTTCACTGGCATTGGTTTGTTTGTTTGTTTGCCTGTCTGTTAGCAAGATTACTCCAAAAATTCACGATGGATTTGAGTTAAATTTTTTGGTAGGGTGGGGTGTGGCTCAATGAACAATCTATTACATTTTGGTTGTGACAACAGAAGAGTCGCCATATTTTCACATCAGACTCTGAGAAATTAGAGTTGAATTCAACCAAAGCACACTTGGTGTTTGTTGGAAAGACTAATGACGATGGTTTAGGCGAGTTTTATTTTGCTTCTGTCCAGTTTGAATTAATGCTCCACTACGTACAGCTGATCACAACACAAACAAAAATACATGTGGATGATGGCGCACGCTGAACGGAAGGACGGGGGGCATATCATACTCAGCAGCTGGGCGGAGGTCTGTGCTCTCAAACTATTCTAGTTGTAGTTATACTAAATATGAGATTACATAACATCTGAAGGAAGAAATAATGTCTTACAAGTTGTCATGCTGTGGCTAAATGAAATTATCAGCAATAAGAAACCCCCATTCAGCATGTCAAAGATAAACATTTCAGTAAACAGGCCAAGGCCAAGACTTGAAGTCTTGAGAAATGAAGGCAAATTCAATGTGCCATTTTCCTTCATTTGTAACTTGTGGCCAAAGCTCACTTAAAAGTCGCTAGTGAGTCATTCTGTGTACTTACACTTAAAGTTACTACAAGGGACGTTTAACTGGTTATGAAATAGTGTCAATTTAATACAGATGCCTCTATATGACCTAAGACTATCAGCAAGAAGATTGACTTTTTCTATATCGGGTCTAATTCTGCACTAAATCAGATGAAACAGTTTACGGCACACAGATCACCAGACCCTGCCTCAGCTCTGACTCCAGCGGGGCCTCTGGCAGTAACCAGACCCAAATCTGACTGGTCAGATCATGCACTTAGAGCTACAGCGGGTGGTGTGGAGCTCCACGCCTGGCGGCAGCGTCTCCTCTTCCAGCCAGGAGCAGTGCTTCACCTCGCTGCTCTGCAGATCCCTACTGGGAGCCAACACCGACACCACGCTGATGGCGGTCGTATTGTTGGGCTCACTGGAGGGAAGGGAGGCACGGGAAAACCAGAGAGACTGCACGGGATGGGCTATCAGACCATAATGTTGTAAATTGAGAGGTTTTCTGAAGGGACTCTGGTGCTTGGAAACACTTCTGCTTTTGTCCACAGGGACCTCAAAAATCAACACAAAAAGAGCGTTCCTTGTAGTAGCTTTAATTAAAGACATGTTTACAGTTTTTATTTTATTTTAGAGTGATTGCATTTCCTTGCGACTGCATAAACACAATACAATTTTGAATAAATCATGTACGGCCTAATAACAAATTTGTGATGTTGCAAAGCCAAAAACTTATTGAGCTTTTTTGTTTAGGATCCTAAACTACCCAAACACAAACCCTCGACTGGCCCTTTAAAAACAGAAGGACTTTTCAAACTGACCTCATTTCATAAAAATAGCCTCACTTTTTAAAGTGGTAAAAAAAAAAAAAAAATACAAGAAGAAACATGCACATAAGTATGGTACAGTGCAGAACACACACAAAGAAAACCACAAAAACACCCATTTCTCTAATCTCAGGCACTCCCCATTGTAGCTGTGGTTTCACAGAATTACAGTCTGGAGCAAACAGCCCAGACAAACATCCACCTTCTTCATCGCAAATCCTCACCACCCGATCTTTCACAATAGGAGTAGTGGTAGACGGCGGCGGTGGATGAATTTTATCAAACTTTGTGCATATTAAATGTCATGGCCTTTGTGATCACTGCACTATTGGCAAACTAAGGACACAGAAATAGTGCAAGAGTATCTTCTGCTACATGCTGCATATAGAGCAGAACAGGTAAAGGATAATGTACAGTGAGCAAGTCATTGTTAATTAACCCCAGCAGGGTGATGGTGTATTTCACAACAGTGACACAGTAGTTGTACGTTATTACGTTATCCTGCTTATTGCATGGCTACAAAAACGGTATGCCTGATGTGGCTGGTGAGTGTGTGTCTGTGTGTGTCTGTGTGTGTCTGTGTGTGTGTGTGTGTGTGTGTGTGTGTGTGTGTGTGTGTGTGTGTGTGTGTGTGTGTGTGTGTGTCTGTGTCTGTGTCTGTGTCTGTGTGTGTGTGTGTGTGTGTCTGTATATAGTATATATAACAGTGCATATCTATGTATATATCAGTGTATATCTATGAGTTAGGGTCTGTTTTTTGCGGCCCAGACTAATGTTTAACCAGCCACATTTATACACTTTTTCAAAGTGAAATGTTTGACAGCATATACTGTATAGCTAACATTACTAGCATGCTAACTGTGTAACATAGAGAGCATACAGTGGTTCATACATCTTTAAACAAAGTAGTTCACAAAACTGCTAAATATGCTGTCAAATTTTTCACTAAGAAAAACTGTATAAATAGAGCAGCATTGAATTCATTAATCAGTTTATTATTTTGATAATTCCACAGGAAGTTAGCATAACATTCCTGTGGCGCACAGTGCATACGGTCTGTTCGTAATCTGCAGCGAAAGTTACGTTTTTTTTTTCTTACTTAAAGGGTTAAGAGTCTCTCAGACACATCGGAGATCACGGAGGATCCCATAGGAATGAATGAACTTCCGGTTGACTCGCATACATACACAGAGCTACATGGAAACAAGCGTAACGATTCCCTAGGGTAGGAGGTGAGGTAGCTGCAGGTGCAGATGATATATACATATATGTTAGCATGACAGACGGTTAGCACCCCAAGCTATGTTATTTGAACTGGAGCTCACTGTGGTGTGGTGGATGGCTAACACAGTGCTATGCTACTTCATAGGCATGGCTCAGAAATGAGAGGGAGGGAAAGAGGGAGAGAAAATGAGAGGGAGGGGAGTGAAAGAGAGGCTCAAAGGGAAAGATAGCTTGAGAGAAAAAAGGCTGAGAGTGTCAGACAGGAAAAAAACAGGGAGCTGCTGAGGGAGGGAGGGAGGGAGGGAAGGATACAAAGGAAGGCAGAGATAAAGAGAATAAAAGAGGAGAGGGAGAGAGTGATAGAGGCAGGAGAGAGATACAGAGGGAAAGAGAGACGAAATGAGAGGGAGAGATACCAGGGGACAGAGTTGCAGAGAGGAGAGATGGAGGGTGAAAAAAAGATGCTGCGAAGGGATGAAGAGAGAGAGAGAGAGAGAGAGAGAGAGAGAGAGAGAGAGAGAAAAGAGCGACAGAGAGTGCAAGAGAAAGAGATAGTGATGTGTTTGTGTGGGAGTGCGTGAAATGAAAGAAAGAGAGATAGAGAGGGAGAGGGTGCACGCACAGACACGTAAATAATGTGAAGCAACAACGGACTCGCTGCGCCCACAGAGGAGATAACCCAGAAGGCTATATTTAGCTTGTTAGGCCTGTCATCCACACTGAGGCCTGTTTCCACAGGCTGGGGCTCTGCTCACCACGCTGCACTGCTCCTGCCTTTACTATTCATCACTTTTAAGCTCTTTAAATACAAGGGTGAGGGGCTGGGAAGGAGGGAGATGGTTACACAGGGTGATACAGGGCTGATGCATGTGGAACTTATTTAAACGCTTTAACACCCAAGACGACATGACAATTAAGTGTTTTTTTTTTTTCTCTGTAAGGAATGTTTTTAGACAGTTTTAGTGATTATTTGGCGAGACTGTCGTCCCACAGAAGACAGCACAGCATTAGCCGTTCAAGCAGACGCCTACCATGTTTATTTTAAAGTGCCAATAACCTTTCATGGCCGTAGGGAGCAAATAAGGAAGTAGTGTGAAGTTGTTATAGAGGCACAAAGTATCACCCTGGTGTATCTGGGTGTTGGATTTCGACATGGGAGGCCTGCTATTGCTATCAACAGTCAACATTGGTTTCTTTCAACCGTGACCACTGTTGTTTCCTAACCTTAAACAAGCAGTTATTTCAACCCAAACCACAATGTTTCCCCAACTATAGTGGTGGCACCTCGGGGAGATGAAGTTTTATTTTTGCAAAGTTAACAATTTTGGAGGGTGCTGACAAATTATGTTGTCCTGCCAAGAGGAGCATTACATTTAGAAAACTCTTGTAATTGCATCTTTGGGAAGCAGTTAAAAATGATGTATTTTGAGGTGTCATTTGGAGGACTTGTTGCTTTTGGGGCTGTCTTGATCTTTACAGGAAGTTTTGAGTTTATCTTAGTTCTGTGCCAATGTTGTTGTTGTCTAATCATCAGTCATTCTTGTCATAACTTGCTTACTGAGGCAATATTCTTGTATATAGATCACAAATACACCATGCCTGCTTTAGGCGTGGGTTTTCCTCAGGGGCAAACACCTGAAAATGTGATGAAGACATGCTTTAGTTTGAAATGTGATGTGTTCTCCAGATCTTATCTTTCTGGGCTGAGAGAACATAGAGACAGTGCAGGTGCTGCCAGAAAATCAGTCAGGTGACAGGTCTTGTTTTTGTGGTAACAACCACAAGCAATTATCTTACATTTTGTAAACAGTAATTTGAATCAAATTTGATATGATATTTACCCATAGGGATGTCTAGATACCAGAAATCTAGTAGTCTACACCAAATACCAGTGAGAGTCCACGATTCTTGATCCAAATTCAGTACTATGGTATAAAACTTTAATACCGTTAAAGTACTGTTTTCTCATAATTTCCTCTCTGTTATGTATTTTGTTTGCTGTGAAAACATCTCCATCAAACAACTGGATTTATTCAAGTTTCTTGCTAAAAACTACATTTTACAAGAGTACATTTGAAAATAACGTTATAATTTACCTTCGCCCAGTACTCTCTATATCTATACCATACCATATATTTTTACTGAGTAGAGCCCGAACACATCAGAATGATAATCAGTGGCACTTCCCATGTTGAAATCAGCAGGATGAGCGTTAGTTAGCATTAGCTGTTAGCAGCCATTAAGCAGCACAGTCCTGTAGAGCTAACACCTAACGTTAACTAGCTCCCGTCCTGCCGAAGAGTACCATGACATTTTCATTGTATGACATCCCTTTTTATTGATGTTTTATGTTAAAGCAGAATGCAAAAGGCTGAAGAAAACCTACAACTGCATCAAAGAGCCGAACTTATCCACCAGCCACGTTTTAAACAGGAGGTGTTAGTTTTACTCTGCTGTTAGATATCTCCTCACGGCACCGAACTTTTCAAAGTCGGGAAGTTTGTTTTTCCTCCCATTTGCTACTTTAATTCTATACCTGGCAATGGGTGAGTTTTACGCATTTCATGCTTGGAGAGATGATGCCATAACCCTCTCAAATTGCTCGTGTCGGTGTGTGGAGTGTTGCTGCAGTAAAACAGCAGAGCCAGGTTTGGAGACGGTGTATTTGTATGTGTGGCAGACCCTCTCTCTGTATCTTTTTGGATGGAATATATGTTTTATATTGGCTGCTCTACTAGACTGCCTCATTGCTTTGTATGTCTAGAGAGACACTGGCAGTGTGTAACATTAGTGATAGCTGCAAACACACACACATCAAGTCCCACACATTGAGAGTGTCTGTGGGCGTCTTGCTGTTCTCCTCCTGTTGTCGTATTTATAATTCATTGCTCTCAGATTTCACTGCTCTCCTGGAATTCCACTGTGTATTTTTAAGTAAGGTTGCATTGTAGCCCGGGCTAATCAGGGGGCGTAGACATGTTGATCACATGCTTAACACAAAGTGAACGCAAGTCTCCCGCCTGGAGAGCTGCGTTCACCCCTGCTGGCCCGAGGTTGAATCTTGCAAAGAGCAGATACACAAGCATGAGGCTGTGCTGAATGTGAAAGAAGAGGAGATAAAACAGCTATCTTGCATCATAAAACCCCAAAAGGTATCATCCAAAAACACCTTTATGTCAGTATCTCCTTTCTGTCCTTCTTTTCCTCACTGCCTAGATGTACTGGACTGTTCAGCCGTTTGAACTCTGCAATAGAAATTGTCCGTCTAGTGTCTGCATTGGTATTTTTCCTTATTGTGATGTAATTTCTTGGAGTATCTTCTAAAGCTATGTCAGTCAATAAACAATAATAATTGATAAAAGTATTGAGATTCTGTCATAAATAAAAAAATACAAAAATTGGACATGTTTCAAATTGGACAAATACATAAAACATATTGATCCAGAAGATTTCTAAGCTTTGAAACATGAACAGAATATTTCTCAACTCTCCATAAGTTTTTTGAACTATGCACATTTTATAGTTTTTAAGGTATGCTAATATTTATGAGCAGATCAAGTGCAAAGGTGTGTTTTGATAGTTTCCATACCTGTAACGTAACATAATGATGTCATCACGAGCGTACAATATGCCACAAAAGACAGAAGCATAAGAAAAATTAGGGCGGTAGCTCTTAGGTTTTTTATTTTACATATTTAAACAGGATCATGCAAATAACATTCTCTCGCAGCCATTATGGGCAAAACTCTGGTACTGCCGCGTATTTCACCATGGTTGTAGCTCACATCACTTACAGTAAGTTAATGACGTTATCACGAGCGTACGACTTGATGACGTGAAAGACAGAAGCCTTAGCTTACCGTTGCAAAAAGAATTAATGCCCTAGCTGTTATGTTTTTTTTAAATTTTACATAGATTTAAACAGGATCATGCAAACAATGATCCCCGTGGCAATTAAGGGGCAATACTCAGGCACCACGATGTCTTGTCTCTGAGATTTATACCACAGGAAATGTAATATAATTATGTTTTTATGATTTCACAACCTGATGACATGAGAGACTGAAGCCTTAGCTTACCGCTGCACAAAGAATGAATGCTCTAGCTGTTATGGTTTTTAATTTTAGACCAATTTAAACATGTAAACAACAGACTTGCTTGTGTAACATGGGAAATCCTTTATGATGGCCTTTTGACTGAAGGTTTTCCAGTCACATATATGTTGTAGTTCAGGTGCTGCCCTGGTTTTCTCAGTTTTTTTTCTCTCTTGGATTAAACGTCTTTTCCAGAGTCTTGACTGTTCTGCAGCCTTCTTCTCATTCCTGCTGTCAAACACAAGACAAAACTCTTATGGGAGAGTGGACTGTATAAAAAAGACATGTCTGCTGGAGGGTGACAGCTCACAGTCGGGAATCACATTAGGTGGCCTTTCCTTTGCAGTGTGTGGGTGTTAAAGTGAGGCGAGTACAGAGGCGCTGCAGGGGTCTGGTGTTAATGAACGGCCAGGCTGCCGGCAAGAGACAAAATATTGCTGCATCAAATTTTATGATACAAAATAATGACGAGATGAAACACATGATATTTATGTGCGTGGTTGAGCAGGGAGAGGGTAGATAATAAGGCTGTCACTTTTTATTCGAAATTGAAACATGAGGAACAAAATTAGTATTCTCTCTGCAATGGATCCGGCTAACTTCAAAATTTACAGTGAATAATCATGACGCCAAACCGTCTGGGAATTAATGTGTGGCAGCATTTTGGGTTTGACACCATACATGATTCAAAAATTAAACTGCATTCCAGTAGCAAGACCACAACAACAAATCAGAGGTCACATGTTCGTAGCCTCATAAAATGGACAAAATTTTTCATTTCATTTCAAATCTCTGAACAAATCGGAGACACTGGCATCGATTCAGAGGTCTTGAACCAGGGAAACCCCTTAGCGTGTCATTCAAGTGAGGCAACATGGGCTGCGATCAAATTGATTTTAATGACATACCGAGTTATTTTACTTTTTTTTTTTGAAAAAGTGACAGCTCTAGTGGTCAGTAATGCCACAATAAAATGTTTGCTTATCATTATTGCACGTTGTACAAACATCAAACTTCCAGTATGCATAATAAGTACCTGTCAGTCGCAACCTAACCTAAACTAAACTACCACCAGTGACTAAAATGTTACACTTACTGTTGTTTCTTCATGATAATTGTCTTAATCAGTTCTCTTGGCTAGAATGACTTCACATTAGTCACATTAGTTGTTAACATCTTTAGTCCCATGAGACACGAGTCGCTGGTCACATGAGTGATTAGTATCTTTAATCTTAGTATCTAAAATTTGAGTTTTTAGTGTTGTTCGTATTGTGAGTCACGCGATCGTTAGTATCTGTAGTCCTGTGAGTTGTTAGTGTCTTTAGTCCTGTAAGACATGTGAGTCATTGGTAGTATCTTTAGTCCTGTGAGTCATTGGTAGTATCTTTAGTCCTGTGAGTCATTAGTGTCTTTAGTCCTGTGAGTTGTTAGTATCTTTAGTCCTGTGAGTCACATGAGTTGGTAACATCTTTAGTCCCATGAGACACGAGTCGCTGGTCACGTGAGTCATTAGTATTTCTAGTCCTGCAAGTCAGATGAGTCGCTAGTCATGTGAGTTGTTAGTCTCTTAAGTCCTGTTAGTCACGTGAGTTGTTAGTATCTTAAGTCCTGTTAGTCACGAGTCGTTAGTATCTTTAGTCCCGTGAGTCACGAGTTGCGTGAGTCGTTAGTATCTTTAGTCCTGTGAGTCACGAGTCGGTTGAGTTTTTAGTGTCTCTAGTTCTGTGAGTCACGAGTCGCATGAGTCGTTAGTATCTTGAGTTCTGTGAGTCACGAGTCGCGTGAGTCGTTAGTATCTTGAGTCCTGTGAGTCACATGTCGCTTGAGTTTTTAGTATCTCTAGGTCTGTGAATCGCTAGTCAGTGAAGTTAATGTCAACCATGACCATTTCTTCTTCTTGTATTAATTTATTTTGAAAGGACACTGCATGCAATGAACGTATTTTGACACTCCGTGTCTGACACGACCAAACGGGGTGCCTCATGCCTCTCCGATGTCGAGGGGAACTGAAATGTCGATACTTGATGAATTGAGCGTGAGAATGTGTTCAATTCTGAAATATTGTGTTTTTTGCTTTATGTCTATATTGCATTGCTTTTATTATATTACATCATGAATATAATTTAAATGCTTATAACGTGTGTTTTTCTTAAATTTGGTCTGAATATTGTGTCTTGAAGCCTGTATCAAGGTTGTATCATGGCCTCAGCGTTTTGTCTCATGCCTGCCATGCAGCCATTTGTTGGAACATATGTGTGTGTGTGTGTGTGTGTGTGTGTGTGTGTGTGTGTGTGTGTGTGTGTGTGTGTGTGTGTGTCGTCCGTTCAGTACAGCCCCTGCAGCAGAGATGAAAAGTGTGTGTGTGTGTGTGTGTGTGTGTGTGTGTGTGTGTGTGTGTGTGTGTGTGTGTGTGTGTGTGTGTGTGTGTGTGTGTGTGTGTGTGTGGATTAATGCGGTGCTCTCAGCCTCTTACTCCGCTCCCAGCTCATCTGTCTGATTCAGGCTGACACACTGTGTTCTCTTCAGCAACATTACAGTCACAGACTGCTTGAGAAAGGGGGACGGGAGGGGTTAGAGGGAGGGAACGGGTGAGGAAAAAATGGAGGGAGAGAATAGATGTAATAAGGGAAGTGAAGAGAGAGATGGAGACAGTGAGATAGAGAGAAAAAAAACAGAGCACAACCGACTGAGATGAAAGAGGAATATGAGAGAGCGAGGGGGCACAAGGGCATTGGCAGAGACAGCAGAAAAAAAGTAAAAAGAAAACAGAACAAGGACATTGGCAAAAGAAAAGGAGAAGAAACACCGCAAAGACAAAAAGGGTGCACTTTTGTATGAGTATGATACAAAGGAGATAGAGTGGGGCCTGAAAAGATGGAGAACATGAAGAGAAAAACCAAGAAAACAAGGGGAAAAATGAGGCTGATGTAAGATAACAGGAAGGAAGAAGGTCAGAATCTGTACAGGGATTGCTCCTCCTCGCTAAGCTAAACGTCGCTCCGCCACCCGATAGTGGGAGTTGGCCAGGGGATTTAAGCGGGGCCAGATGTAGGGATGGATTGAGTCTGTTTTAAGAGTCTTAAACCTGTCTGAACTGTCTGGAGCAGGAGGCGCAAACAGGCGCAGGAGTGTTCGTGAAGATAGACTGGGCCTGTATATTTATAAAATTCAAGGTCAGCTCCATCCAGTTGTTGTTCTGGCTCTCTCTCTCTCTGATGAAACTGGCTGCAAGTGAAGCTGCAGCAAGGCTGAATGTCTGCCGTGACTGATTTAGTCGTCACCCGCTGACAGGACACAATGGAGGAGTCAGAGCCTGCTAACCTAACCTCTGATGTGGGTTAGTGCGGCGTGCTAATAAATGTTTTAACATCAGTGGTGTAGTGTGTATGTGTGTGTGTGTGTGTGTGTGTGTGTGTGTGTGTGTGTGTGTGTGTGTGTGTGTGTGTGTGTGTGTGTGTGTGTGTGTGTGTGTGTGTGTGTGTGTGTGTGTGTGTGTGTGTGTGTGTGTGGGCGGGCGGATGAAAGAGACAAGCTCACCCGAGAGACACCAATGAACAATGCTTTTGTTAAGGTTTTTACACACATCCACACCCACATACTCACAAATAATACATGCAGGAGTAAACACAAGCTGCTTGGACACACACATAAGCAACACACACACACACACACTTATTGTACGAACACAAACAGCCGCACAAGTATACATTTGCACACACACACACACACACACACACACACACACACACACAAATGTCCCATTTAGATAAATCACCTTGGATTAGACCCACTTCCTGAAGCTCATTTTTAAAGTCTGCCAGTGTTCTTCGGAGAATGCATAGAAGAGATAGAGATAGAGAAGGAGGGAGTCTGGCACCGTCGTCTGACACTCTCTCAACACCACAGGGGTGGAGGGAGGGAGGGGGTAACGAAAGAGCAAACACTCCCCGAAGAATGGAAGAGTGGAAAGAGGAGGGAAGCACAAGAGTGAAGGCATAAAAGAGAGGGAGAGAGAGAGAGAGAGCAGCTCATTGAGAGAAATACAGGAATGCTTTTTGTCTGCCTTGCCCTGATGATGACAGTGCTGTGTGTGTTATTAGCGGCAGATAGACTTTAGATATGGGGCATGTTCAGAGGAGTGGAACGCAATAGTGCGATCAGATAAACAAGAATTACACTGCAACCTCATTTATCTAAAGTAACCCGCCAGCTGAACTGACATAACGAGCCGAAAAAAGCAGGCAAGTGAGATGTAGACTCTGCCGCACATCTCACTGTGTATTCATGTGTTTCTTTATATTCTAGACAAAGTTTACCCCAGAAATTGAAAACAATTTATTCCCCTCAATTTTATACATATTGTACATATAAGTCTGTCAAAGTTTTAAAAAGTAAACAAGACTTTTATGTTTTCCAGTAAACAGTTTTACACATTAAGTATTTTCTGGTTCTAAGAAAATATAGTGCTGAAGCTTGGACACACCTTTTTATAATTGTGTTTTTGTGGAAGATAGAGCAGAAGCCAATGATAACAGAAACACACTGTTGCCATAATGAATATATGGTAATGTCAGTACTACAAGAATACAGTACAACCGATAACTGACCCTCGTTAACCGATTATTAACCGTTAAACGACAAGATTAATGCGTCTCAAGCAGCAGTGTGCCAGCTGCAGTATATGAGCACAATAGACAGCTATGTCACTGTCAGGTCACAGAAGCTCTTACTGTAGCAGCCACGATGCTGCATTCACTGTCCCAGTTCATCGTTAGGATAGCTACTGTAGCAGCCACGATGCTGCATTCACTGTCTCCAGTTCATCGTCAGGAGGGCTACTGTAGCAGCCACGATGCTGCATTCACTGTCTCCAGTTCATCATCAGGAGGGCTACTGTAGCAGCCACGTTGCTGCGTTCACTGTCTCCAGTTCATCGTCAGGAGAGCTACTGTAGCAGCCACAGTGCTGCATTCAGTGTCTCTAGTTCATCGTCAGGAGAGCTACTGTAGCAGCCACGATGCTGCGTTCAGGAGGAGCTGCTTTGTCTCAGCCAGCTGATGAGTTTACTACTAAGATACATGACAAACTAACCTAAACGGTTAAACTACAGAGCCTATTGCCAGCTTTAGTTTTAGCTTGTGTAGCCGAGTGTTACGTTGCTCCTAAACTTTGTGAAGATAATAAATTAATAACACTGAGGCTCCGCAGTCTGGACCCTTGTCAATAACAGCGCATCACCGCTTCACTGCCAATCTCACAATCGAACTGTCACAGTGGCGGGAAAATGTGGTTATGTGGTTAAACAATGGATCATTCCAGTCTGAATGGCTGGTTTTACACAGCATTGCTTGGTTTCTCCCAATACATCATGTTATGTAGCCTAATTTGGTATAAATATCAGCCTATTAATAATACTGTGAATAAAATAATACTGAGCAAATAACTCATGCTTTCAATCAGTCTCCTTAGTGCACATGAATAGATCACTATGTAGGCAAGTTTTACTATTCAAGGGCCGGAGCAGCATCTTGGTGATAGCTTCATAAGGAATAAATAATAACTACATAAGGCTGCTGTATCAAAATCAGTGTCAGGGACACCCCTTAGTCTGTAGACTTATGATCACATTTCTTTATTGTATATTTACATAGCATTCCTCACATTTCTGTTGGAAAAATTAGAAGTAGTCTAATATAAGTACACTTAGTACACACACCTCTCTTTCCCTGCTCTCTGGGTGGGCAGCGCTGGGTGTTCTTGGTTAGTGACGTCAGCCAGTTGGCTTAGCGCCCCTCTGCCAGGCTTAACACACACACACACACACACACACACACACACACACACACACACACACACACACACACACACAGACAAGAGATGTTACACAGAACGCTGAATGAGAACGCAATGACACAACAGAGGGATTATATAAAGCAGAACGGCAGGCATGAGGGGGTGTAATTGGAGGTTGGGGGGGCGGGCAGTGAACCTATTAAAAAACTGACTACAACAAACTAAGCATACACTGAACCACTGCTATTTCAACTGTGCACACAGTGCTGTTATTACTGTAGTCTGGACCACAGTCATAGTGTAGCTGTTACTGTTAAGCAGACACCTGTTACTACTGTACACTAGTCTGAATGACACAATACCATATCACAGTGTAACCTAGTAGGCCTTTTTTAATTTATGGGCCGTACATGAACATGAAGTGTTTACCTTCAATATCGGTCAGACAAAATTGGAGTCTTGTTGTAATTAACACACTGTAAGATTAGAAGTATGTCAGTCATGAGCTGTAACCATTGAACGTGACTGGTAACTTTTACCATTTTATTCACAGACTACAAAGAACAGTTGTTACCACACTACAGTCCAGACTAGACTCCCATAGAGCATTGTCACTAGAGTGCTGTACAAACTGCACAAATAGTACAATAGTCACTTCACTGCTGTCTAGCCTACACCCACTGGACAACTGTTACTCCATTTCGCTCACTTATTCTTCTCCATTCTGCCTCTTTAAAGGAAACCCTGGGTGGGCTAATAATTGCAAAACTGAATTTATTGTTCAGTTAAAAGAGCAAATTTCTATCTGGAGCAAGTTTTCTGTTACTGTACCGGTGTGATGGTGAAACTGACCAAGTAGCTTGTAGCTTCTTGTCACCTGTTGGTGTTAAAAGTAGGGCTGTCAATCACTTAAAATAGATTAACTGCTACTAAGATTGATCACATTACAATCACATTTTTTATCTGTTCAAAATATACCTTAAAGGGAGATGTCAGGGAAATGTAAAGTATTTAATACTGTTATTAACATGAGAGTGAGCAAATATGATTGCTTTATGCTTTACTAATTATTTTCTGTTTATTATTGGAAATCAATTAACAACACAAACCAATGACAAATATTGTCCAGAAACCCTCACAGGTACTGCATTTAGCATAAAAAATATGCCCAAATCATAACATTTCAAATTCAAGGCCGACAGGTAACAACAGCTGTCAGTGTGTCAGTGTGCCGACTTGACTATGACTTGCCCCAAACTGGATGTGAAATATCATAAAGTGGGCATGTCTGTAAAGGGGAGACTCGTGGGTACCCAGAGAATCCATTTACATTTACATAGCTTGAGGTCAGAGGTCAAGGGTAAAAATTAGTGCAAGTTTTGTGTGTTATTTAGCCTCTTTAGCAACGCACTAAAACACCAAAACAAGCAAAAAATTGCAAAATTTGTTAATGCGTGAAAGGAATTAGTGGCATTAAAACAAACTTGCATTAACGCATTATCTCCTTAACTTTGACGGCTGTAGTTTAATGTCCTGAGATTGTAACTTAAAGCTTTCTGTCTACTTTAGACTCAGGTTTAAAGGTGACATATCATGCTTATTTCCAGGTTTCTACTAGAACATGTTTCCATGCTTTAAAATTCAAAAACCACATTATTTTCCTCATACTGCCTGTCTGAATATACCTGTATTCACCCTCTGTCTGAAACGCTCCGTCTCTTTAAGACCCCCTCCAGAGAAGCCCAGTCTGCTCCGATCATGTAGCGAGAAAAAATGGTGCATCTATGCAAAGATAGTTCTCAAGATGTGGGTGATATATTCTAATTAGTCTGCATATGACATAGGAAGGGGCGCCAAATCTGAATGGTTTGTTGAATCACATTTTCTGCTTTAGACTGCCCCAAAAACTGACTGGGTTGTCTTATTATACAGTTTATAGGTTGGTAGGCGCTCCAGATACCCACATATATGTGCAAAAGCACTGGAGATGTCAAGTTTTCAAGATCTATTTTATTTAATATATATTATGTATTTATATTATATAAATACAAAACCTCTTAAGGGAAGGGGGTAGGGGTTAAAAAGACTGCACTGGCATACACAAGAAGCATTACATAAAGACATGCAGACAGGAAGACAACATCGAGCAGCAGCAGCATCAGGCAGTACAACAACAGAACAAGAGTAGCATTCACAAGCAGTGCCCACTTTAAGTCCTGGCAAATGAACAACCCTCTGAACTGTTATGAGCTGTCCTGATGGTGAATCTGTTCCCTATCTGACCTCACGGCAGGGAAGTGAGCAAAGAGGAAATGATCCTGCAGGGACCAATAAACTACCAAAATTTAATATTGTGATCAGCAATAGTGCTGCAGCTCTCTAGTGGCAATACAATTAGATGCATTAGTGCATAACACAGTGGGTAAGCCCTTTCTGCTTGGAAGATGACTTGCTTGAAAGTTTTGCTTTCACCTGTAAATGTGGAAATATAATTCAGAATCAGAGTCAGATTAATTTGACAAGTATACAAAGAATTTGACTCCATTTTTATGCATCTCTTTCAAGGCACTAAATAGAAATACGAACTAGAAACAAAGACAAAGGTAACGATTAGAAAGGACTGTTATGTACACAAGTAGTGAAAAAATGTCTGTAGATATTTTTTTTATATATATATATATATATATATATATATATATATATATATATATATATATATATATATATATATATATATATATATATATATATATATATAAAGCACCAATGATCAACAATAAAATAAGAAATAAAATGTTTATATACAAATCAAGAGGTAATACATTCTGTCATTCATGTTTTGGAAAAAGAAAAATGTACTTAGAGTATCAAAAGTGACACTTACGACAGTTGTTTTTTATATTTTTGAAATGATTTTTAATGTGTAAGAAGCTTTTTATTGGTGGAGTTGAAGCTAAGTTTAATGTTTTGATTTTTAATGTTTTTTGTCTTTATCTGGAGTTTCTCCCACATCCTGTAACGACACCCAACTAAACTCGTGTTTCCAGGATAATGGAAATGCTCGCTTGCGCTTCAGCTCATAAACTTGGTCTTTACTCGCGAGTGCCCGGTCGGTACTGTGCATAGGCCAGCACGGACAAACACTGTAAACTTTTCCTGCTTGGGCCAGAGTCGATAACGTTAATCACTCCTGTTGCTGCTGCTCTCTCTCTCTCTTGCTTCACCACTCACTTCCCTCATACACACACACACTCTACACACTGGCTCTGCTCCAGATGACTTGCGTTACTCAGCATCTGGCTCTAGAGCGTTTTTGCGTTGCACATCGATGCTTAGCCTATGGGAGAGGCTTCAGTTGGTTGCAATCTCCTCACGTCATTGCTAGATACCACCAGATTGTACACACTGCTTCTTGAACTAATTCCATCATCAGCTCTGAAAAAAAAAACTGTATAATTATTTTTCCCCACTTTCCTGATCAGGCAAGTGAGTTGCTAGATTTACTAGCCCAAAGTGGCATTTTATAAACACATTTGTGTTTTATATCTTAACAATTTAACATACCATTGATTGTCAACTTTTCCCTTGCGGTTTGCCTTGAATTATCACGAGCCCGAGAGATGCATAGCTGAAGAAAACGACAGCAGAATTTATTGACCTGAATCACATATTTAATTAAACAGTCTCAATGAAACTTGACAGAAGTAAACTGAACACCTTTCCATTCAGTCCACTGACTATTAAAAGTGCTCAGTGGCAGCATCAAGGCTTCTTAACATTCACTGCCGCTAACCCAAACCTACTTGCTTTCCCTCTTGCTTTACACAGCAGCATTCCCGTCATACCTTTATTGCATTCCTTTCCCGTAATGTCATGCTGCTTATATACAGTCAGCCGCTTCATTTTAGTCCAGGAGTGGAGAGCTCTCGCTGAGGACGGCTGCTGAAGTGAGCTATTTAGTTACTTGCAAGGTTGTATTCAAATACTAGGGCCATGGTTGTTGCACTTGGCTGTAGGTGTAGTGGGGGGGGGAGTGAGATACTAAATGAAAAGAGGATGTCTGAGTGAATAAGAGAAACGGAGAGTGATGGCAGAGAGGTGGAGAGACTGATGGGAGAGATGGGGAGGGAAAAATTAATAAGGAGAGACAGACAGGAATTGAGTTAAAAAGATGGGGAGGGCTGAGGTGAGGTGTAATGATGGAGAGGTGACGAGAGAGGCTGATGAGAGATGGAGGGAGAACAAAGAGATATGTCACATATCTTTCATGTTGAGAGGCCTGGAGGAGAGGCAGACATTGAAACACAAAGAGCTGAAGTATATTTGAGTGCGTGTGCTTTAAAGCATGCATGTGTGTGTTTTGTCACGTGTGTGCATACTTGTGTGAAGTACATGTGCATTTTTACATGTGAAATAGATTCCAGGCAGCGAAATACATCGACATCGTGCGTCAGTCTGTTTGTGAGAGAAATAGAAAGAAAGAAGAGTAAAATACACAGCAGAGGTGAGCTCGACAGGGGACAGAAAGGAGAAAATATAGATATAGCACTCGACAAGGACGAGAGAGACAAATATACAAAGCGAGTGAGCCAAGTAGAAAATGGCAATAGAGTGAGAGAGCATGAAATAGAGAGAGAACATAAAAGAGAAAGATGATTGATAGAAATGACTAACAGGAGAAAGAATGAGAGAGTAGAAAAGAGACGTGTAAAGGACAGAGAGGAAAATGATACAGCAGATGGATAAAACAAGGAGATAAAAGAGACAGAGAGAGAGAGTAATGGGGAGAGATAAAGAAGGTAAAAAGAAAGAGGATAATTGGCAAGAAAGACCATGAAGGTGTTGACAGGAGAGAGTGGGAGAGAATGCACATGAGGAAGAAAGTGACAAAGGAGAGATGATAGAGGGACACCACAAAGTGATGGATGGATGGATGGATGGATGGATGGATGGATGGATAGATACATTACAGAAAAACACCTCTGCTACACTGCAGTCTGAAGAAGAAGAAGAAGAAGATAGTCCTTTATTAGTCCCACGAGGGGAAATTCAATTTTTTCACTCTGTTGTTTTAACTTATATACGGTACATGCAGACCCGAACACACACATGCACAAACATGCAACAATGGAGAGATGTCAGAGTGAGGGGGCTGCTCCTGAAAAGGCCCCCGAGCAGTTGGGGGTTTGGTGCCTTGCTCAGGGGCACCTCGGCAGTGCCCAAGAGGTAAACTGGCACCTCTCCAGCTACCAGTTCACACTCAGTTCTTGGTCCATGGCGGGACTTGAACCGGTGACCCTCCGGTTCCCAAGCCAACTCCCTACAGACTGAGCTACTGCCGCCCCCATACTGCCTCCTGTATAAATACTGTAGCCTGTGACCCATCTTCTGAATTCTGAAGCCTCTACTAACATGGCGACTTTTTACAGAAATGATTTGTTGTCTATTTGTTAGAGATGCTAATTTTGGAAAAACAATTTAACCGATAAACGACCCTCGTTAACTGCTTATTAACCGTTAATCGATAAGATCAGTGCATCTCCTGCAGCGGTGCGCCAGCTGCAGTATATGAGCACAACACACAACTGAGTCAACAGTTCACCATCAGGAGAGCTACTGTAGCAGCCACGATGCTGCGTTCAATGTCCCCAGTTCACCATCAGGAGAGCTACTGAAGCAGCCACGATGCTGCGTTCAATGTCCCCAGTTCACCATCAGGAGAGCTACTGTAGCAGCCACGATGATGCGTTCACTGTCCCCATTTCACCATCAGGAGAGCTACTGTAGCAACCACAGTGCTGCGTTCACTGTCCCCATTTCACCATCAGGAGAGCTACTGTAGCAATCGCAGTGCCAGGGCCAAATGTCCGCCACCACCACTGCGTCATTTAGTTTTGGTTATAACTGTGACCGTAGCTGTACCAGACAGTGTGAATAAATGCTACGAGGCTACAAGCTACAACTCCTCAGTTCAAGAGGCCGCCTCAGACTCATAAGGTGGACCAGCTTTTCTCCTTAAACCGAAAAGCTGCTCCTCTGAGTTATGCTGAGCTTTTTAATTAATTGTTAATATTTCTTTTAGCTGTTTTAATTCACTATAATAATCGAATAAAATGCTTGATGTTGGTTATCGGTTAAACCACACGCGAGAGCTTGCAAAGATTATATTATGCTTATCATACAATTCTATGCCGCTATATAGAAGTATGTTGTCCTTAAACTACATGTCCCACAATGCATCTCTATATTATACAACTATATTTATTATTCTTGGAAAATTCCATATTCTTAAAAAAAAAGCAAGTAAGACGTTTAAGTGATTAAATTAATATAATGTGATATTTATATTTCACCTCGACATAATAAATATCCAATCAATCAATCAATGAATCAATACCTATGTACTGTACATTAGTAAATACTGGTATTTGCATGTGACTGCGATCATCAGATCAGATTATCAGTGCTGTCAATAGGTGTTGTGCATACTACCAGTAATGAGGACGGTAGTGGGTATTTCTACCAGCCTGTCCTTGGTTGAGTAATGTTGCTGATGAAGGTCTGATGAACAAAAGCTGAGTATTAAAGAAATGTAGTGAAATCTTTTCTCTTATCTAAAGCTGATAAGGTAAAAGAGAGGTTATGATTTTAATCATTCCTAATATAGTAGGCTAGAAAATTTTATTTTCTCATTACCAAAATAATGTAACAGCACCTACGTTACATGTGTGTTTTACAGTGTATTGTATATTGTCCCTTACGAAAAAAATAAAGCAAATATATTTCTGGAGGAAACATTAAATCTTTTATTTTATTGTTTTGGTATTTTCTTCCCATTAAAATAACGACCTTTAATAACATGGCACCAAATATTGTATATTGGGTACAGGTTGAAAAATACCAAAGTTAGCCTTTACTGTCAGGGATTTTGAGCACACAGTGTCCTTCTTAGTGTAAGTGCTTTTAATATGGATTGTTAATAAGAGCAGATATATTTTCATGTGACGTCTCCTGATCTGCTCGGTGGCGGCCTTCAGTCGGTCACCTGTCTGCTCTCTGTGTATTGCAGTGCTCTTACGCTTGAGGATGATAAAAGATCTTTGGCTGTGCTGATCATCAGCTTCATCTGTGTGGTGAGACTCCGCACCTCAAGCTTTGGTCTGTGGTTTAGATATAAGGCTGGTGTTATTTTATGTTTTCTTATGGCCAGCAAAGCCAGTTATTCATTAGTCTGTCTCTCGGTACTTTCTGACTCATCTGCAGCTCTTAATCACCGAGCCCATTTGTTCTTACTGAAGATGTAAATGTTTTAAAATGGCCCACAAATGCATAGTTACATTTTTTTAAAAAGGTACATTGTGTAGGGTTTGGGTGCAGAATGCAACCAACTGAGTATCCCTCTGCTCACTCCTCCTTTTCCAAAACTGTGGTAATGTGAGCTGCCAGGTGGAAACACCGTTAGCCTCCCTCAGAGGCCATCCATACCGTAATAACACTAATTTAGGAGCAACAGAGGTCAGACGGTGGCTGTTGTACTGCGGTTTTGCACTCTGTGACTAACGTTAATGCAGTTTCACAAGCAAGTTTCCCCTTTACCAACATGCCAACTTTATGATAATCACCTGCAGTTTGGGGCAAGTCATAGTCAAGTCAGCACACTGACACACTGACAGCTGTTGTCTGTTGGATTTGACTTAACCGTGTTATGATTTGAGCCTATTCTTTATGGTAAACACAGGACCTGTGAGGGTTTCTGGACAATATTTGTTATTGTTTTGTGTTAATTGATTTCACATAATAAATATATGCATACATTTGCATAAAATAACCATATTTGTCCACTCCCATGTTGATAAGAGTATGAAATACTTGACAAATCTTCCTTTAAGGTACATGTTGAACAGATAAAAATGTGCAATTACTAAGCAATTGATCACGATTACAACTAAACTGCATTCACAATTATGTGAATACGAGGGAAACTTATTTTCTCCTGGATTACAGTGATAGTTTAAAACACATGGTTAACATTGTGAATTAAAACAAAATAAAACACAACAAAACAACTTGGTTACATTTAGTAAAACATCTTGGTTTGGTTTAAAAAGGTTTATTTAAAGTTACAGTGAGGAACTTTTAAGTGGTAATGAAACAGTCTCAGTTTAATACTGATGCCTCAATATGATCTACATCCTGTAAATAAAGACCATCAGCAAATAGATTGGCGATTTCTATATTGTTATTCTTAATGCTTGTCATTGGTGATTGATAAATATGTTTGCCTTAAAAAACACAGTTTTGTTCTATGGAAATATAGTTTTTAGGAAATCAGGCTGGCTCCTGACAAATGATATCAATAATTTACCCAGCCACGAGAGTTACTGGGCAGGTAAATGCTATGGATACATCAGTCTGACTTTTATATTCCTGGACTGGATCTGAGATGCAGTATAAATCCTGTACCTGTACAGGGCTTTATTCTTCCTAAATTAAAAATCTATACACTTCACTGCGTGGAACACATTATGACATTTTTTTTTTATATATAAAGTAACATGCAAAAATGTGTAAAAAATCAAGTTCTTTATCAAAATAAAACTCAAATACCAAAAATTCAACAGAGACTCCAGCTAAAATGTTATGTATGCTGGGTTGGGAAAATAACTGACATTACCACTGAAGCAGCAGACTGTGTCAGAGCATGTCAGAGCCTCAGGGGAAAACAACACGTGAAACTATACTAAACTCTTTCGTCTTTTACAGTTCTCACCACTACTAATTAAAGATTAGTCTGCACAAATTCATTTTTTTTCGTTATCATTATATATCTGTGTGTTATTATAATAGTGTCGTAGTGTTGTAACCAGTTGTTTTCTTTCTTTTAATTCAGTATTATTACACTGGTAATATAAACCTTGTACTATGTGATCCGGCAGTGCTGTACTCAATTATGTTCATGCCAATAAAGCGAATTTGAATTTAGATAGATAGGTGCGTACATGGATAGAGACAGACAAAGATAGCAAGTGAGTAAAATGAGACAGGAAATAGAGAGACTGAAATGGAGAGCGAAAGAACATCTGACAGCTAGAAAAAGACAGAGGGGAATAACGAGAGAGAGAAGAAGAGGAAGGAGTGATAGAAAACAGGGACTGAGAGCAAAGAGAGAGAGGAGTGAGAGGGAGGGACTGGATGAAGTGAGGGATAAATGGAGAGGGAGAAGAGAGCGCTGGAGTGAAAATGAGCAAGAGAGGAAGAGAGAGAGTAGTGTCTCGCTCTCATCAGTCAGAGCGTTGCTCATCCGGCGGCGGAGGCTTCCTTTGTCACCATGACGGATCCTCGCTGTCTGTACGCCGCTCGCCACCAACACCATTACAGCACATTACTGATGTACACACACATAGAGAGAGAACAACACATTTAACAAGCACACACACACACACACACACACACACACACTCACTCATACATACAGGTATGCTTGGTGTGTTGGTGTGAAATATACTCACATTCACACGTTCATTCTTCAATGTGGTCATGTCAGTAAATCCTCTTTGACATTATGAGCATAGATATGTGGTACTATTGATCACACTGTATAATCTGGATTACCATGTGTGTTTTCAATATTGATTGGTCTGCTGATCATTTTCTCACTTAATCCATTAATCATTTGATCTCTAAAATGTCATAAAGTAGTAAATAAAAATTTTCTAAAGCTTACATTGACTTACTCAAATTGTGGGTTTTGTCTGACCAACAGTTCAGAATCCAAATATATTCATTATAAATACCATAGAATCACATTTGAGAAGCTTAACTGAAATGAAAAATACATTTTCCCAGTGTCAACCCTGTGTCCTTGTGGTAATTGTTCATTTACCTCTTATTTGCCGTATATATGTCAAAAAATGCTATCAGAGTATTTTTATTTTAAAATCTGATCAAAATCCCTGTCCTCTCTTCTTCCTGTAAATGGTTTCAAATGTCTTATGACTCATCCTGCACTCCGGGGTGTTCACAAAAATTCATCCAATGAAATGAGACTTTGGGCGATTAGCTAGTCAGGCGTTTGTGAATCGAATCAATTCACGTTCTTTGGTCAAAGTAGCTAACAGAGCAATATGGAGAGAGACAGGATGATATGGGGTTTTTTTTTTAGTTATCAGTGGGCAAAAATGTTGTTTTCAGCCGACTTTGTCACTGCAGTACGGCAGTACATGCAGTTAACATCCACCGGGTTACGACGCGAAACAAGCCAGTTGTATTTACCTCCACCCTCTCGTGTCACTTCTGGTTGCAAATAACCAAGGTGGGGATGGCCAAAAACCAAGATGGGGATGGCCAAAATGCCAAACCAGTGCGTGACGTCATGCTGACTACATCTACTTCTTATACAGTCCATAGTTTTTGCTCAGTAGACTAAAAAACTACTACTGCAGCAAGCATTCACAGAGTGTCATTACTGGGATGGGGAGCATACATACTGTAGGTCCACATAGTCGCACAAACAAACATGCATACACACAAACAGAGACAGGAAATACACATGCAGCCACACACACACACACTAAGTCATGCTCATTTGGCAGCCGTTCATAGACAAAAACCTGCTGAAACAGTGATCGCACATAACTCACACTGAGACATAAATACCTCATTATCTATACACAGACACACACCAACTTGATTTTAAACGCACTCACTCTTTCTCTCTCTCTCTCTCCCATCTTTTCACTCTCTCCTTTCTTGCTTTCATTAAAACCACACTGACAAACAGCAGCATATGCAGCTACGCTAAGCAACAGATGTTCAATGGGAGATATTGTGTAAGACTGAATGTTAATGCGCGCTGTGTGTAAAATGCTAACGAAGCTCTGTCATCTGTTTGTCTCCACAGTACTACGAAATGTCCTACGGTCTCAACATTGAGATGCACAAACAGGTAAGGAAGACTGCCGAGTATTTGTTGTTTTCAGTCTCTCCTCTCTGCTGGTGTACTTGGAGGTGCAGAAGTTGCATTTTTTTTGAGTGGGTGGGAGGAGGTGAATGTGTGATTTTACACACAAACATTGTTACCAGTGTGTCATTTTGTGTGGGTGGATTTTTACTAGATTTTCTCGATCCTGTCCTCGTTTATATTTTACACTTAAATGGCCTCCAATTAGGTGCTCATATTATTAGAAACACCTTTCAATACAAAGTACAGCTTCAAAATGTACCATAACATTGGGTTGACACACAAACTGCAATTTCAAAATAAACTACCTCAAACTACTACAGCTTAAAAGTCTTACTGATAATGTATCCTATATTTATTGGTATAACGTGGTATCTCTTTGTCGTCAGCAATCAAGTTTAGAGTGTGGAAAAAATGGAAAAATGGCTGAGTTTGATGGTAAATGCCTGGTTTCACCTCAATCCCAGCGATTTAAAAAAAAAAAAAAGAAAAAAAAAAAAGTGGCTGCCTCCGCCATGCCTTGGCGTACGTACAGGCTACAGAAAGCATTAATATTTACCGTTGCAACAAGTGACCGCTTAATTGTCATCCATGGGGGCTAGAGCCAATCCCAGCTGGCATAGGTCGAAGGCGGAGAACCCGGAGAAAACCCGGGAAGAACATGCAAATTCCACATAGATGGACCCCAAGTCGGATTCGAACCTGCGACCCTCTTGCTGTGAGGCAGACAGTGCTAACCACAGCCCACAACAACGACCCGTAAAATTACAATTCGGCATATTGAAACAAAACCAACAGCAACTACCAACAGCCATACTCCTTACAACATTAGCTAATGTGTGGTCACTGGTAGATTGTCAACAACTGACAAACAACTGTCTACATTAGCATCTTGGCATTAGTGTTGAACGCATCCACTTACCTGAGGTTATTGTTCCCTCAAGCAATTTCTAATGAAGATGTGTATCAGAGGGGATTTAGAAGTAGCTGAATCACTGAAATATCAGTAGGTATATACTGTGTACCTGCATACGGGTATCCTGCACTGCACCAGATGACGAGCTAAATGTTACCTAAACTAGGTCGTTTTTGTTGATAGATTACCATAGATTACGTTACGTGAATCTTGAAAGGCCACCGCACAAAATAATCTAAATCTATAGCTAATGTATGTTGCAAAATTACTTCATTACTCTACCATAGTAGATTCATCACTTGACGTGACCGTCTGTTGGAGTCTCACTCCACTCGCTCATAAAATATGCAGGTTGTATAACAAACTGGCAACCATAAGTTATGAAGTGAAAGCAGGGGGACGAGGAGGCAAAATGAGACATTTAGTGGCTGAATGTTATCAATAGCAACTTTACGTAATGTATTTAATGCAGGGTGGTTGTCTTGCATTATATCACGGAGTACATGAGTTTCTATTTTTCTGGTTTCTCAGTGTGTACTGTTTTGGCAGGATAAAGTAGGATCTGTTCCAGCTGAAATTCCTGTGTAAAGATGATGAGCAGGGAAAGAGTAGTGACGCATCTTGGAATTAATAACATTTTTTGCTAAAGTACGACTTGTTTCTTCTCTGCCTTTTATTTGATGGACTACCAATGAGTCAGCAAGAGAAACAGGTGGTTTCAACGCTGAGCTATGGATGGCTGACTTTATTGGTTTTAGTAAGGGGTCAATGCACAACTCTGTAGTTTACCTCTCCGTGCCTCTGTATGGAATATAAACGTACTGTTGCATGAAACCAGCAGAGTGTGTTTCCTGCACAATTATGATATCCCTCCTGACTTAATGTTTATTTGTGTAAACAGTCTCTTCCTTGGCTATTACCAAGCAAAACAAGCTGATGTGAGAATTGGGGAATAATAATACTATTAGGATGGCCGGTACAGATGGTAGCCATAGCAACGGCAAATGTATGTTTTACAGAAGTGGAGACGACAGACTTGAGGTTAACTGACACTAGAGGTCGACAAGGCTTAGCTATTATTGGCAGCATGGGATAGCAAGGATACCAAATAGTAGGCAGAAGGCGATAAAAGAAGGTCAGTGTAGATTGTGTATCATTTCCATTTATCCTCACTGAGATTTGTGAATAAAGACGTGTGTCTGATGAGCAGTGTGTGTGCTGTCAGGAGTCGGTGACTGCTTGTCAGTTCCCACACTTGCTGCTAATCTGCTGTTTGGGTCACACTGCAGTGAAATGAGACAGTTAGATAAATGTCCAGACTAGGGATGTCACAAGAACTGAGAAGAAAGCGTGACATACTCGTTTTTCTACAATACTGCAGGTACTGTTGCTTCCACACGGGGCTTGACACTAACGGTGTCTAAAATCCAAGGATGCAGTAAACCCACTATGGATTTGTCCAAGGGATGCATCCTACTTTTCCCCTGTTAATCAGGATCTGAAATTTGTACCTGCCAAATGCAGGTAAACTGTTGGCAGTGGCGGGTGAAATCATCAGGACACCCGCCACTTTGGCAGACAGGGAAAATGCTAGTGATGGGAATAGAGAACCAAAGTTGTCACTCTGTGGGCATGTCATGCCTCCATGACTATCTTATTGATGCTTACAGACTCTGTGTTGAAATCAACAGGAGGAGAGTTAGTAAGGTTACCTGTTAGCAGCTGGTGGGCAGCACAGGCCTGCTTGGATAAATAGCGGAGCAACTAATGGTAACGGAGGTGCCATTGAGTTATTATTATGAGATGTTCACTGTCTGCAAAATGACTATTAGTTGATGGTAAATTACAGCGTTATCATGATGTGTTCAAATCTAATCTTTTAAAATTAAGTTTTTGGTGAGAAACTTTAATAAAACTAGTTGTTTGAAGGAGATGTTTTAACATCAATATAAAATAATATAACATAAGATAAGATGAACTAATCCCCGAAGGGAAATGATCTAAAATAGATATTAGAGAGGGAATTAAGGCCTGTTTAACAACACTAGCGCAAAGTGTTTGTTTTGTTTTTTTGCTGCGATATGGAATGGGGTATCAAGAATCATGGGATTTCACTGATATTGCTATCGACTACTAAATTTCTGGTATCTTGACATCTCTAGTGCAGACATGAGATCTGTGTTGACAGACCTCCATGCAGATAGGCAGAATTATAATCCGGTTGAATGGCATCTCCCTTTAAGGTGACTGCCTGCGTCTCCCTCTCTTAATCTATCTAACGTCATGCTAACTCTGCGGTGGACCTTGGCGCTGTCATCGAAGACAAGAGGGGTGTTTTTTTCACGTTTTACAATGACCTTCCAGCACGCCCGGCATAATGCATTTAGAAAGCAGCTCATTGTTTGAAACAATCTCCAAAAACGCCCTCAAATGAAAGCCTCCGTTCTCTGCACTTTAACCTGATAATCATTGTGTCACTTCACGATCAAGGTAATTATAGCACAAAGACATCAAACAGTGGGTTTCTGTCCAAATACTTGTAGTGCAATGAGTGTACAAACTTATGCCAGACTCCAGTACTGGCTGATGTTACGTTCATTGGTTGAAATTAGACATGATGCAAATAGTTTAAGAGGGTGTATTTTAATTGATCTGCGCCAGCTAGGCCTACTTTTAAATCCATCCAGGTGAAACTGCTCTCAACGTGCCTTGTTACATTTTGTCTAATCATGCTCATTTTTAGATTCGTATTTTGGGTTTCTACTCAAACCTTTTTACGAGCTTCAGTGTTCAAAAAACACATTATTTTCCTCATAATGGTTGTCTGAATATACCTGTATTCACACTCTGTCTAATACGCTCCATTTTAGTGCCTGTCTCTTTAAGACCCCCTCCTGATAAAGACTAGTCTGCTCTGATTGGCCTGCGAGAAACATGGTACACCTCTGCAAAGTTAGTTCTCAAGCTCTGGGTGATATAATCTAATGAGCCTGCACATGACATAGGAAGGGGGAGCCATATATTTTCAATCTCAAGTTTTCTGATCTAGGCAGTCCACAAAAAGCTGACTGGGTTATGTTATTTCACAGTTTGTGGGTTGGTAGGCACTCCAGATATCCAACTGTATGTACACAAGCACCGGAAAAGTGAGTTTTTCATGATATGTCCCCTTTAAAACACTGGACTTTTATTGTAAAATTTTGCCGGTGTGCCACCCTTTGCCTCTAAAGTGCTGCTATTGGTTGAAAACTGTGTGCCTCAGTATTTAATTAATGATGGGGATAAGGTTGAACATCCATACAGCATTTTTTTCCTGGCAGAAAAGCACTGGCAGGGCGCTGGGGAGTGCTTCATCCACCAGCACCTTTCTGAAAAGTTCAAAGATTTTCTACTAGAAGTGCTCAGAGCGGAAAAAGTCTGAGTGCACTGAAAACTGTACACTGTCTCCTTATGGGGAGCAATTGAAAAAGGACGCTGGCACTCAGAACAAAATATATAATATAGGGCTTAGGGTTGGGACTAAGGGCCCCACAATATGATATTGTCACCATACTGAAGTCACAATACGATCTCATTGTGATTTTAAACATTTTGTGATATGCTGAGTATTGCCATATGATGCATAGGTATTTATTATTTTATTTACAGCCATTTTATTTAATAAGACACAGTTTTCACTCTGTTGATCTCAGAGTTTTCATTCATATATCTTGAGGTCAGAGGACCCAGTTGAAACAGGGCTGACACATTTGGTCAGATTTTCCTCTCCCAAATTAAGTTTGGAAAATTATTTATCGTTCTTTTTTGTAGTTTCATATGATATCTGTATCTTTACTCTAGCTTTAAAACTGAGCGTGCTAACCTCTGACAGACATGATGGTGGCCGGGCCCACTGTATTCTTAAGCGGTTAATAATTTATATAATAAAGAAGAAGAAGAAGAAGATCTACCTTTATTAGTCCCACAATGGGAAAATTCAATTTACACTCTGTTAAACTCATACATGGTACATGCAGACCTGAAACACACATACATGCAGTAAATAGAGAGATGTCAGAGTGATGGGGCTGCTCCTGACAAGCGCCCCGAGCAGTTGGGGGTTTGGTGCCTTGCTCAGGGGCACCTCGGCAGTGCCCAAGAGGTAAACTGGCACCTCTCCAGCTACCAGTTCACACTCAGTTTTTGGTCCATGTCGGGACTTGAACCGGTGACCCTCCGGTTCCCAAGCCAACTCCCTACAGACTGAGCTACTGCCGCCCCAAAAGAGGGAAAAGAGGGATGCTTGACGGTTTTCCCCCCACTCATTCTAAGAGAGAGTCCGTCCAAACACTTTTGTGACTAACACTATAAACTATATGACACCATAGATCACGTTGTTAGAATAGTGTTTAAATCTGCTTGGATCCCAGTTTTGCGTAAACCTTCTAGGATTATAAGAGAAGGATGGGTCATTGCTGTCATACAAGTACAATTATGTAATATCTGAGGCAGCATCTGTATAGGTGAGAACAGGTAACATCTGCTTGTCTGTTATACTTTGCATCATCAAAGATGAATACTAACCATTATATCTGGGAAAGATTATGTAACGCAGCTTGTTGCACCTTGATATAAGGTAATATTTAATTTAAATAAGAACAAGACATGCAGATTTCTGTGCTGGGAGCATGTCAGCATAACCCTTTATCGCTCCAGATTGCCTTCATGTTCTGCTTCAAATTAAACTGAAAATGTTTGAAAGTGAAAGTGTCCCCTCTGCTCCTCATGATTTATTCTGCATTCTTCCAAAATCCAAATTCAGCCCTGGTCTCATGGAGCAAAGACGTGAACCACATTTGAAAGCAGGAAATCTCAGTGGGAATTTATGTTGTAATTGTTGCACTGCTGAAAAAGAAATAAAAAAAAAAAGACACATGCACAATAAAAGTGAGTGATGGAGGGAATGGATTGATTCCTAAACCCCACAACAGACACAACTATTGACAGAGCAATAATCAGACAGAGGGGGAGAAAGACAGACTGGAGAATAAAGAAACCAAAAACGTGTCATAAAACTACTTAAAAGCATCGTTTCACAAGTCGTTTCATACTTTAAGAAGTTGAACTACAGTACAGATCAGGACTCAGGATTAATATTTTTTAACTATATTTAAAGTTGGACTGAAGTTAGTGCTGCTGTATTTTGTAAAAAATAGTAATTAGGTCTACACCGGTAGTCATTTATGTTAACTGTTCAAAAAGGGATAATTCAAGTGTTTTGAAATGCGGTTGTATGAGGTATTGTATACAGTAGATTATCTTTTCTGATCAGGGTTTTGGCTTTCCACAACTAAATGAGCATAATTGACTTTGATATGGACGATTAAAATGCGTGCTGAGCTCATAAAAAACTCTGCTGCATATTAAATTAAAGCTTCCTAAATCAACCGCCAGCCACCAGGGGACGATCCTGATGTTTTTGGTTCACTTATGCGGCGTTGTCGGGCCCCTGTGTGCGCACCCATACAGCGGCAGCCTGTGAAAAAACTATAACTGAATTTTGCAGTTGCAGTCCAGAATAAAATAGTAATTTAGCGCGTATTACATGTTTTGCTCATCCACTTTTTTGTTGTTGTTGTTGTTATATAACAGAGAGAAGACGTGCAAAATGAAAATGCACTGAATTCATGTGCAGAAGAACCTTATTTTAAGCCTAATTTAGATGCAGAGATTTGTTAATTAGCAGGAACGGCGCACAACACAACAGTGAGAGCAATGCTCTGTTTATTTCCTGTCCTCATACTTCTGAAGGGGATGGGCGTACGAGGACAGGTCCTCCGACAAGCCGTCAGATCGTTATCAGAAGCTGCCGAGCGAAGCAGCAACTAGATTTAGCTAAAGAGAAAGTAATCCAACTGGGCTACAAAATCACAAGCAAACGGGTGAAAGTGGAGGGAGCGTACCTGGGGCGCCAGGTGTCGCTGTTAAGCCCTGTGGAGGTGTCGTGGGCCCGTCAATGAAACACCAATGAAGGAGGGCGCTAACCTGATGACCTCGCTGAAGCAATTACCCTGCCCCCACTCAAGACAAGAAAGTACAGATTAAACTTGGGATTGTAATATCAAGTCCTACAAGCTCAACAATTCAATTGTGAAAGTGCAATAAGAATGTTTTGTCCCTAATCACATAATAATTGGTATGCCAAGATTGATCAGAAATAATGGTGATTATCATTTTTGCCGTAATTATGCAGTCCTAAGTAGATGGCGGTCGGCAATCCCCCAGTTTAGAGAAGCAGAGCAAAGCAATGTATTTCTGTGGATGAGGACATCTAGAGAAAGTCAATATCAGTTTAAGTCTACACTATATTTAGAATATTTTCTGATGGGGAACTAAACTGAAAGTGAAACGTATCTATACTGTTTTTGGCAACAGAGTCTGGCTGCTTTGGAGAGCGCATAGTTCAGTTCCCTGTCAGAGAGGGCTGTCTGACGGCAAGATAAAGCAGTGAAAATATTATAAATATAGTGTACACTTAAACCGATATTGATTTTTTTAGTTGAGCCTGTATTTTAGGTGGCTAAAATACATTTCGCTGACAGCCCTGTCCACAGCAGTACATCGCTTTGCATCTGTGTGGTTTCTCCTGTCTGCTTCTCTGAACCGTTGGTGTGCCGACTGTCATCTACTGTAGGTAATACACTGACTATGGATAAGCACTTCATTCAACCCCACTTCAAAACACCCAAACTATCCCTTTAACATAAAACTTAAGATTTAAATAATACTTTTAATAACTGAAGCACTAATTCAGTAAATGCAGTTTCTTAATTGGGAGTTTCAGATAGTAAAAAAAATACCAAAGTTGCACTGTAGTTACAGGAAGAGAAAGAAGGGAACAGAGAAAGAGAGAGCAGAGAGAGATGGCTGGCAACAAAGCCAGGCAGAACTGAACTGTCAGCTCTTGTCGCCAAAAAGAAGAAATGGACTGAGGTGCTGGCTGCACCTCTGAGGGATGGATAGAGGAGGAGGAGGAGGGGGATAGGTGGGGAAGATGACAGAGGGAGGCCAAGAAGGGGAGAGTGTGGAAAATAAGAAGAGGAGAAGGAGAGAGGGGAAGAAGGGGAAGGCGGTGGGGATGACAGAAGGAGACGAAAGAGCTACAGTCGCACGAATGAGAGTAAAAAACGAGAGAGAAATAAATGAAGAGGGAGAGGCCCGGTGTCGGGAACCAAGGCTATATGAAGAGAGAGAGGAAAGGTTGCAAAAAGTTTGAGCTACAGGGACAAACGGAAACACGAGAGCTGGTAAAAAGGTTTAACAGCAGGAGAGAAATATGAGGCCGATAGAGAAAGAGGACTAACAGTATCACAGAGAGAAAAAGGAAACAGAAGCGGAAATTGATAGAAATAGAATAGAAAGAAGAAAGTAGGAAGAGAGCGGTGGAATATAAAATGAAGGAAGTGGTATTAAAAAAGACATCAAAATGAGACAGCGGTAGAAAAAGAGACAGTGGACGAGGATGAAGCACAAAAGGAGAGGTTGTACAATAGAGCAGTGGTTCCCAATCTATTTTCCAAAATGTATAAATCCTCGGAAAATCCATCAGTTTCAATAAGGCGTTTCGTTGTATCAAATGAGTGAAATCAACTTTCCATAATGAATGTGACTCGGCTGGCTAAATGCCAACAAATATCGACATGTCATTAGATGAAAATATATGAGTTTTGGAAATAATTACATTATCTTTTTCCAATAAATTTTGGGTTTTGGACTTAACACTGGAGTTACTGGAAATGTTTGGATCAAGGGGAGTCTGAAACAATCAATCGCAGCCACTGCTACAATCTAATTCTACAAATCGTAGCATGCTAATAATTTTAGCCTGATGTTTATCGGCAGAAATACCAGATTTAAAGTATAAAACTTTATATGGTCTACAAAGTAGGAGATGGAAGGAAAAAATCGATTCACCTTTGTCTCACGATTTCTTTACGATTTTGAAATTGATTTTTCTATCTCCAGAATAGTAGTCTGAGTAACATGAAGGCATATCTGTTCCGTATCTGTCAACCAAAACAAACTGAAGTGAACCGAAGCAAAAAAGCAAATGGCGGAGGGGCTGCGTGGATATGACCTGCACTTTTTCATGTTAAATCCAAAGTGGTAAACACTACACATACTGTAAAGTATGGAAGCACTTTGGGTTTCACACATTGACAGGGAAAGTAGAGCTAGACATCACGGCTAAAGCTGCATGCTAACTCTGTCACGCACAGGAAACGTTATTGTATTGCGGTAAAATGCAGTCAAGTCAAATCAGCCGACGCTACAACTGTAGAGCACCCGCATGCTGACATTTATGCTAAACACATTCAAACGACCCTGATGGAGCCGAAGGATGTATAAAGAGAACAGAGCTGACGGGAGAGCTAGCAACGGACTTGGAGAAGTTAGCAGAAGTATACAAGAGTGACTTTGTCTGGTTTTCAAAATAAAGTGTCAGTAAAGGGAACTGTATATACAAAAACATAAATGGAAATAATATTAATTGGATTGTATTCACCAGAAGTATAAACCATTACGTGTCTCTTATAAATTAAAAAGAAAATACCACTAAATTGTGAGGGAAATGTCTTTGTTCTTTGGTTTTATGGTTGCTGGAAAAAAATTTAGTCTGACTGATATGTTTGAATTGAGGACGTCTCCGACTACATACATGGAGAAAATCAAACGTTTTCAAAGTTTTTCAGAACTTGACAAAAAAAACGTGTGATTCAATTTTTTCCCATGGTCTAGTGTTGAAAAAGTTGCAATCATAAATCATAATATTGAATTGTACTACTTAAAATTTCAATATATATTGAATCAGCACCCAAGTATTGTGAATTTCGAGTTGTGAGTTGTGTTCGAATCAGGAGATAGGTGAATTGTCCGAACCCTACTACCAAGTAACAAAAATATATGTTTTTAAATAGTTTTATATGCAAACTTTTGGATAAATTATCCAGCAAGTGTGTGAGTATGATTTTAGTTCTACATGTGCAGATCTACTTTTGACTCAGAGTGGACACATCCTGTGATGTGTCCACCAGTGGTTCCCACCAGAGGTTGGGAACCACTGGTGTTATAATGGGAGAGATGGACAAGTTAGAGGGATAGTTTGAAAAAGTTAATGTGAGATAATTGTAAAAAATTAGGACTTTGAATATTCTGCAAGAAAAAGGGGAGCGAGAGCACTGTAGAGAAAGAGGCAGTTGAGAGAGTAAGGGAGAAAGAGAAAGAGGGAAAAAGTGAGCGAGCTAATGTTGGAAAAAGTGTGAGAGCTGGGAAGAGAGGAAAAGAGGGGATAGAGATTAATTGAACGGATGAAAGAGGAGAGGGTAAACAGGAAGGATGAGGCCTTAGAAGAGACAGATGAAGACCTCAGAGAACAGATGAGGGGAAAAAAGACATGGAGATAAAAATTAGAGCCAAGAAAAGGAAAGGGAGAAGGAAAGAAAGGGGGAGGGCGGTGGGAGAAAGAGGGAGATAGAGAGAGACATCAAGGGAGGGAGGGGAGCTTTGAGCCGCAGTGAGAAATAATGAATCATGAATAGATTTAACAGTATCTGCTCTTATTTCCTCTCCTCCTCCTCCGCTTTCTCCCTCCTCCTGCTTCCTCCTAACATCCTGTCGAGATCACTGCTATTGCCTCTCTCCCCTCTCTGTCATTACCAGTGGCAGGGCCATCTCATGTCCCGCCATTAATTGAGCTGTAACAGTCATCCCGGGCCTTCCTAGCCTTCCTTTTAGCCTCTTCTTTTTTTCATCTCTCTCTTTAGATTTCACACTCGCTCTCTCTTCACCCCCTCCCTCACCTCTCCTTCTCTATCTTGATCTTCTCTTCCTCTCTCTGCCTTCCTCTTTCTCAGATGATAATATCTGTAAGATAACATCTCCCCCCTCCTCCTCCCCTTAAGCTGTATAAGATGCATTGAAACATGCACACACACACACACATTATCTCACTTGGTTCACTCCCATTATCATATCATATCACGTGTGCATATATATATAATATACACTAGCTGTATCCCCCGGAGGAGCGAGGGAGGCTAGAAGGACTTTACTCTGCTTTCTGTGGTTGCTCTATATTCATTGATATAGCACTTCTGGGGCCTGGATAGTTATTGCCTGGATCCCCCGCTATGTGCAGATGCATAACATGTATATTCAGTGAAATTCAGTCGTCTACCGTGGGCTCACCGTGGTCAGCCCAGGACAGCTCATAGATAAGACGATGTGTTGTTGTAAGGTGTGTGGTGAATGGATTGAAGCAGGTTTTGTATTGACAGCTGATTGTAGCAGCAGGATAACAGGATGATGGCGGGAGGTGAAGAAGAATAGAGGCTTTGTTAGACTTGTATCCAACGAGAGGCGGAGGCGGCCAAAGAGCTTGTGACCAGAGTGCAGCCTGGGAAAAAAAAATAGGAAAGTATGGAAGGCAGGAAGTGTATGAGATATGCATTTCCTTCCATGAACAGCCGCAACTTCAAAGGGCCATTAAGCAAAGCACAACTGCTCAGTGGACACTGCAGCTGTGCTAAACAGCAGCTACACACTCTTATCTATGATCAACATGTAGGGCTGCAACTAACTGGTATTTCTCGATTAATCGATGAGGTGTGAGGTGTTTGGTCAATAAAATGTCATAAAATGGTGATAAATGTCGATCAGTGTTTCCCAAAGCCCAAGACGACGTCCTCAAATGTCTTGTTTTGTCCACAACTCAAAGATATTCAGTTTACTGTCACAGAGGAGTAAAGAAACCAGAACATATTAACATTTAAGAGGCTGGAATCAGAGGATTTTGACTATTTTCTTAAAAAAAAAAAAAATAGCTCAAACCGAGTAATCGATTATCAAAATGGTTGACGATTAATTTAATAGTTGGCAACTAATCGATTCATTGTTTTAGCTCTATCAACATGCATGTGTGTGGTGCATTTTAGGTAGTAGTCTTCACAGGACCAACATGTTGGAAACCTACCAGATCCTGACATGCGTAGAAGTAATCTTGAGAATAAAAGGGAATTTGATGAAAAGGGACAGAGAATAGTCAGACCCAATCCAAGTAGACTCGAACACACCCGATAAAAGGATTTTTATCCTACTATATGATGGTTGTAATGCACCATGGTCCACTCTGATCCACTCCTTTACTAGACATATTGACACTGAGTCAGCTCTCGCAGCATTTGTACAGGTCCCAGATCTTTTGGTCCAGTATGCAAAAGTGCACGCACACTAAATACTATGACTGCCCCTGTACGTCCACAGCCATGAGGGAACAAAAGACGACAATCGTAGTTAAGGGGCATCCCAAACTGGTGCACAACCCTGCGGACACATGGTCTGATCTGGTGTGAATGAGCCTTTAGTAGACATTTTATGCTTTTTTTCATGCTGAATGACTTCTTTCTAAGAAGCTTATCAGCACATCTCTGGTAAACACAAGATTTAAAGTGGTGTTTTTATGTTATTTTTTGTGGAGAATTTACAGATCTGTTGATTAAATCAACTAGTCAATTAGTCGACAACATTGTTATCAGTGTTAGCTGACTAAGAAGGAGGACAACCCTAGTAAATACACAGTAATGGAAATAAATATCTTTACAATGACAGTGAACAGCTGGCCAATGCTGTTCATGTTTAGAGTTCTGACTGTGGGCTTTTTTGATGGCTGTGAAAGAGAAATGCAGGATGCCTCTTTTACAGAGACACTCAGGCAGTTAGCATGCTAACTCACAGTTGATATGTACACATATGATGCACACTGTTTTATTTGCTGGCCTTGCAAACTGAAATTACCTAGATGCTGTAAATGGTAACGTATCTCTTTCTTAAGTCTGGGAGTGAAATATGTATGTTGACGTGTTCATACATACTGCACATCTTCACAGTTTCAGAGGTAATGGGTGATTTTGTCAGTAGAGTCCATTATTTCCATGCTGGGATAGTGTCCCCCAGTAGACCCCTGGGGCCAGAAACTACTGTGGCAGTATTTCAATAACAGCCTAGGTAAGTGTTTCTAAATGACTGGGATGGGAGCTGACAGTGCACCAGTAAGGGCTCTTCCTTACTCTACTGCTGCAGGAATAGCATACACACTTCCTATCAGAAATACCGCATATTAGTATTAGGGCTGTCAAAGCAATAATGCGTTAATGCAAACTCCTTTTAACGGATTTCGTGCATTAATGCAACTTGATTTCCAGGTCGTAGCGGATTCAGTTGTAAAGCTACAGTGAAGATACTGGTATTACATGAAACTAGACAACCTAAGAAATCCATTGGTACCAACCATGTCATATTCGCTTGTCATAAAGGAGGCTAAATAATGCTCTGAACTTGCGCTAAATCTTGGAGAGGAAAAACTCTCATGGTCATTTTCAAAGGGGTCCTTTGACCTCTGACCTCTAGATATGTGAATGAAAATGGGTTCTATGGGTGCCCATGAGTCCACTTTACAGACATGCCCACTTTATGATAATCACATGCAGTTTGGGGCAAGTCATAGTCAAGTCAGCACACTGACACACTTTGAGTTTGCAATGTTATGATTTGAGTATATTTTTTGTGCTAAATACTATACCTGTGAAGGTTTCTGGACAATATTTGTCATAAATATATACATATATTTGCATAAAGCAGCATATTTGTCCACTGTCAGGTCGAGTATTAAAAAGAACACTAAAAACTTAAATCTGCCTTTAAGGCACAATTTGAACAGATAAAAAATGTGTTTAATTTGCAATTAATCAAGATTAACTGTGGACAATCATGCGATATATAATCATCATTAAGTATTTTAATCAATTGACTGCCCTAATTCGTGTCTTTTTTCTTATCTTATTGGAAGGGGACAGCAATGCATGAAAAACACATGGCTTTAGCTAATGCTGCATCATTGATTTATTTTCCCCAACAGTCGCTGCACAATCACATCAGTGGAAAACAGCAAAATCATCCTGTTTTTGACTCCAATTTGGTTGACTCACTGCTGTTAATTCATAATGATTGTGCATGTACAATGATTACTGCTTTTAGGTGCGTGTAAATGTCTCCCAGATTTATTTAGCAATCGATATCCCAAGCAACGCAGTGGCAGCCCGTCTGCGTGGCTGCTGATTGAAATACTTTGGACTGAAAGGTTAAAATCATTCAACCACGTTGTGCTCTTTACGTAAGGTTGAATCTTGAGCTGTGACACCAAGAAATGTTTGCAGGAGAAATCCTCGATGTTGGGAAGCTGTTGGGATGTTGGGGTTTCTTTGCATTTTAGTAGCCTGTTACAGCAGCATGCTAGGCAGCAAGGCTACTGGGCAGCGAGGGGCATAATTAGACATCAGACAGTAAGAACCTGGAGGGGATCGTGGAGTTGAAAGCTGGGTCACTATTGAATTTCTATAATAGTTCATGCTTAAGGATGCTAGCCCTCTAGGTGGCTAGAACGCATTTATAAAACAATAAAACAAACTGGAGGATGAGAGCAGAGTGTGTATTTTTTAAAAGCAAATAAAAAAATAACAGGCCAACAGGCAGAAAGGTGACCCGGTGGTGAGAGAAAGCATCCCATTACTGAAAGGTGTCGGTGTGTCCTTGAGCTGATAGTTAACCTCTAGCTGGTTACTAATTTTAAGCCACTTAGGATAATAACAGCATGAGTTAAAAGGCTAAAAATTACCAGCCAGGATCTTAGAAAGTCAAACATCAAACAAGTTTTTGATTTTTCATTTTGTAGCTTCACAGTGATGTTCCTTAGGTATTCAAATCAGATCATTTTGATTTTGGTCAAAGTATGTATGTTTGTTTGCACTTTGTAAAAGCAGTAACCTGATGTAGGTTTGTGCACGATAATGGTTCACACTAACTCATATGGCGGTCGGCATGCTCCCAGTTTGGAGAAGCAGACAGGACTACAGGCTAGGAAGCTAACCAGTGTACTGCTATGTGGACGTCACATTAGTTTGGATCCGAATGTCACACAATAACACAAACAACCTAAGAGATCGATGCAGCGGTAGACCAGCAACTCCCATGTTCTGCGAGTATAAATGACTGTTTCTGTGAATGGAGTCTGGTCTGTTCCTCATCGGTGGAACTGAAGCCGTTATATCACTGACTGTCACAAAACCAGTCGTTTTACCGGTAACTTTATAATAACCGTCATTTATAAATGGTTCATTGAAGTTAATTCAACTTATTTAATAGTTATGTTACTGTTCACAAACAATGAAATGATAATAATGTTTACTAATTATTAGTAATAAATGCTATAATATACAGAAAGTTGTCTTAATAGTTTGTTGCATACATTATAACATTTTATATACTATCCATATAAGTATACTGTATATTAATTTTAATATTAATTCATATTAATTATTGTTAATAATACTGTTTATTAATATTAAGTTTAGAAATTATTTCTTAAAGGTTTACAAATCATTTGGTACTTATTAGCAAATACTTGATATAGCATATGAAATGTTAAAATGTGTTAAACGCTAAATTGTTAGTAGATAGTGTACTGATATAATCAAAATTTAACGTTATGGTCTCTTATCAGCTATGAGACAATATATAATTTATAAATTCACGTTACACAAATTAATGATAAAATAACAGAAATTATAGCATTGCTAATAATTAGTAAACATTATTATTTATCATTGTATTGTTTGTTACCAGTAAAATGACTATTAATTACCTAATCAACTAGATAACTAGAAATGTCCCATTTAGAAATGAGGGTTATTATAATGTGTTACCCCTAACTTTGACTCAGCTAGTGTTAACGTTCACATTATTCATAGCTTCATTGATTTGCTTCATGACCCCACTTTGGTAACGTACGTCACCACTTGTTGCTATCGGCGTCGAGTGGACGTTTCCATTTGAATAAACAGAAAAGAGTGCAGATGGACTCGCCCTTTAAATACCGTATTTTTCGCACCATAAGGCGCACCGAATTATAAGGCACATTAAGCGAAACATAAGTCAAACTTTATTCAATTCATTTAATAACTCAATAACTTCAATAACTCTCAACATTTTTCAGTTGTAACACATGAAGTAACTTGAACTTTTCAGTTCATTCCTCTTCCACAAATCCATCAAATCCTTCATCATCAGTGTCTGAGTTAAACAGTTGGGCGATTTTAAGTGCGCCTTATAGTGCGAAAAATACGGTAATACACATTTAGAAGAGTCAGGGTTCCTGTGGGGGCGGCAGTAGCTCAGTGCGTAAGGACTTGGGTTAGGATGCGGAGGTCACCGGTTCAAGTCCCCCATGGACCAAGACCAACTGGTTGCTGGAGAGGTGCCAGTTTACCTCTTGGGCACTGCCGAGGTGCCCCTGAGCAAGGCACCAAACCCCCAACTGCTCTGGGCGCTTGTCAGGAGCAGCCCCCTCACTCTGACATCTCTCCATTGATGCATGTATGTGTACTGTGTGAACAACAGAGTGTAAAACTGAATTTCCCCACTGTGGGACTAATAAAGGAATATCTTTCTTTCTTAAAAAGTCTTAAGGTCTTAAAATGTATTAATATTGCATTTGTTTCAAAAGAAATGCTTCAACTTGCTTTTAAATGTTTTGCTTTTTGAGCATGCCATAACAAAACTATAAAGCAGAACCAAAGGGGAGTAGCTGAGCTCCCTGTATAGCGTTTATCGGAGCTCATGTGAAAAGCTGAGTAACGTCGCCGGTGTTGCTTTCGTCAAACTTAAGGTCGGAGAGCTAAAACCGGGTAAAAAATCTGGGTAAGTGCAAGGTCAGTTACCTATGGTTGGGGAACAGTGAATTTCATGTGTGGTTGAAGCCGGTGCCTGGAAATGAATTTGAAGCTAGCTGCACTTTCTGCAAGAAAACTGAAACTTAGAACACTCCACATGTCTTTGGAGTTGCATGCCAAGTCAGAAAATCATAAAGCGGTTATAAAAAAAACAGCAGCAAATGCCTGCAATCAGCCAGTATTGTTCCACGTCAGGATCTAGAGCATCAACTTCAACCGAGCTACACCTCCACTAAAAGCTGAGGTGGTCTGGAATTTACATTTGATAACAAAGCATCAGTCATAAAGCAGCAATGACCATACTGAGGTTTCCATTTTCTTTCATATCTTTAGTACTTTCATGCCAGTATGGACGTGAAGTAGATCTGAAATTGCATTTATAGTGGTCTTAAATGGACGTGAAATGGGTCTTTAAATAACACTCATAATGGTGGGTGGGAGGAGAGGTCTTAAAAAGTCTTAAATTTGAGTTGCTGAAACCTGCAGATACCCTGGAGAGTGCTTGGTAACCAGGCTACAGTCACCTTGTAACACCACGGGTCCTGACCTCCACCATGAGCCACTGAAATTAATACTTATCTGGATATCACTGAAGCTGTGCTCACATTTCAACAATAGCTTGTACTTTCTTTACACTATAACTGCCATACGAATGCTTGGTTCTCACAGGATATTATAAGAAGCAGTGTTAGCATATATATAGACTTTACATACTGTATCAGAATGCTAGATGGAGAGACGCTGTGGTTCGCAGACCAGGCAGGATATTATAGGAGGCTGCGTTTGATAGTCAGGATGCTCGGCAGCCAGACTGTTTCCCCTGTGGACTCCTGAGGACAGATGAAGCAGCTGGCTGTCCTTCCTTCCTGCTCCCTCCTTTCATTTCACCACCACTATATGAGGCTGAGGGTGTGGGAGTGTGTGTGCTTTTGTGTGCCAGAAAAGAGTGAGTATCCCTGTTGTTCTTTCGCACTCTTCTTTTATGAGACAGTTCATGTTATATAGCAAACAACGTTGGCATTACAGCCATTTTTAGCAGTTGTACCAATTAAAAAAAAAAAAAAACAGCTGTGGATCGAGCTGAAAAAGAAAAGGGGGGAAAGACGACGAGGGAAGTGAAGAAATAAACTGAAAAACTGACTAAAACAGAAACAGGGACTGAGGAAGATTAAGTACGAGCAGGAGTAGGGAGATCACATGAGAGGATGTTTATCTGTTTGTGTTGTATAAAAAAGCGTGTGCATGTGCTTATCCTCCCGCCTAATTAGCCCGAGCTGTCTAGCCTTTTTATGCATGTGTTTGTGCACACGTGTGTGTGTGTGTGTGTGTGTGTGTGTGTGTGTGTGTGTGTGTGTGTGTGTGTGTGTGTGTGTGCGCACACGTTGGTATATTTGGCTGAAGTTGTGACCTGAATCCTCATTTCATTTGGGAGGGAGATGAGAGTGAACGAGAAGGAGGGAAAGAGTGCAAAGCGAGAGATGCCTTCATTTTCAACTCGCCGCTTTGGTTTGTAATAGGATTGGGCTTCTCTTTCTTCCCCCTTTTCCCTCCTCAATCTCACTCTTTCCATCCTCTCTGCCTCATCTTTTTTTTTTCTCGCTACCTTTTCCACCACCCAGTCAGTCCATAATGCCACACTTGTGGTTTGAGGTCTTTTACCCCTTCTTTTTTTTAAACTGGTTTTATTTAAAGGGCTGGATTAGGACGACCCTGCATATGTGGGTCAACTAGAAGAGGCTTTGTAGAGGTCAAACAACCGTGTGTGCCTGATGTGTGTGTGTTTATGGTATGTGTTGTTTACACTCTCTCTGATCATTGGTGTATGCAGTCTTTGCACATGTCGTAACATCTGTGCAGCTTTGATGTGTCCTCCTCACATGCCGAGTGTGTATGCGTGTGCATACATGTGTAACACAGCTCATTTGTGAATAATGAGGCATAGAGAGAGAGGGAACTGAGTGTGATATAACCCTTTAGGAATGATAGAAAATAAGTTGAGAGAAGGAAAAACAGTGAAAAAGAAAGAGAGGAAGATGAGATGAGAGAGAAAACAAGTGATTAAATTCCCAGGGAGCTAGCCTTTTAGCGTAATGGCTTTGTCACTGTGGCAGAGGAGCTACACAGACTGCACTGACTTATCTGTGTGAGTGTGTGTGTACATGTATGTGATAGCAGCTGCATGTGCTGCCATGTTCTGCGACCAGTGCTTGAATTGGGACAGATAAGGTTGCCAGTACTCTGAGGCAGCAGCTGCATTGCATGAGGCTTTCTACCCAGGTATACCTGCTGCACCATGTGAAATCCATTTCTGTATAAATTTATTATTATTGAAATGCAGTGAATTTCATTTATTGTTGGAAATGTGATGTATAATAGTTGGTTAAAGGATAAAAGCACTTTAGCCAAGCTAGTAGCATGCCTGAAAGGATGCGTGTTGGTCAATCGGTGCACCACTTTGGTCCAAAATACCTCAACAACTATTGGATACATTGCTTTGTTATCTTGTACAGATATTTGCTGGTTCCCAGAGGATGAGTCCTACTAACTCTAGTTTCCACCTGACTTTTCCTCTAGCGCCATCTGTGTCAGGGCTCAACAATAAGGATTGGTTTGGCAAGGCAAGCAAAATGGCATGTCGGGTTAGTAAATCTAGCAACTCACATTTGAAATTGAAACCCATTGTTTTTTTCCGGTGCTGATGATGGAAATAGCTACAGAGTGAGCTATCTTGCTTCTGTCTCATCTCTGGTGAGAGTTGCACATGTGTAGTACTGATCAGGCACTCTTGAGAAAATGGCGGCGGGTAAAGACAGTTTAGGAGCTGAAGCACAAGCGAAAATTTGAAATATCTTGAAAACAGGAGTTTAGCTGGGAGGCCTTAGAGCACTGGCTGGAACTCCAGATGCATTTATTTAAATAAAGATTAAACATGACAGTTAACTTTAGTCTTTGTTGTTTGATAACCATTAATAAATAAAACTATTTTATATAGTGACAAGTGAAAAAAAGGCTGTAGGTTTCAACTATCCTCTCATATATCTCAACATCATCAAATAATCGACATTCATGGTTCCTGTACGATGTGGGAACGCAGTGTATCCTAATGAATTTGATGCTCTCATGATTTTTCTTTGTGAATGTCTTTGCATGCTGATTCCAGCATTTACCTTAACCCTAATAGACCAGTTTTTGTCTTTTTTCGGGAGAAAAGTGGGTCTTTAGGGAGAGATAGCAGGCTAGCATGATATGTCACATAGAAGTGGTGTACATCATCTGAAAGCTGGGACCCTAAAGATTAATTTGAGATGCAGCCCAGAACTTTCCTTCAATTTGTTCTAGTGATAAATCAGAAATAAACATGATGAATCAATTGTTGAATCAGTTGATTGAAGTAAGTTGTGAAATTGTATAATGGTTTAGCACATTACAATAGAAGTATATGATGGCTATTTTCATGCTCACTTATGTTTCGTAAGTTGTTGCAGCAATTTTTGGGTTGATACCATTTGGTGTTAAATTCAACCGTTTTTCTACCACTCAAGAATTCCTAAAAATGATCAAAAATCCCGCCAAAATACCACATTAAGACACCAAGACATTGAGGATAGAAAAAGCCTGCTGGGGTGCTGTTGTAGCTCACTTGGTAGCGCAGTCGCCCCATGTATCAAGGCTGAGTCCTTGCTGCAGTGGCCCCGGGTTCGAATTCAGCCTTGGGCCCTTTGCTGCATTTCATCCCCTATGCCCCCCCCCTTTCTATACTCTGTCCCTGTTGATAAAAGGAGAAAAAATTTATAAATACTTAAAAGCTCCTTAAGAGCATGGCTGTAGACTCATCGTCTTCTTACGTTTTAGTCCGGTGTACCTAAATATTAGTAGCAAGTGAGCTAGTGTGACCAGCTGAAAATATGTCATCTATTGACATTAGGAGTAAATATCATTATATCGACTGACACTATAGGTAACACCATGATATGTGGGTCGTGTTTCCAACAGTGAAGGCAAGGTGAATGTCATTTTGAAATATAGCGGCTCAATGTTATCACAGATAGTACCACCTGTACCCTTGGTCGGATTTATGACTGAGGTTAACAACAGGGGAAGTCACAGCAGCAACAGCTTAATTCAGTGAATATCTTTCTTTAGTTTATGGAGTTTCTTTAGGGTCATTTTTCCCTTTTGGCATTCTGTGTCAATTTCCAACAACGATGTTCTGGTTGTTAGTCTTGAGACTTGTGCGTACTGTTCCTGCATTCACCAGGACATAGAGGAACGGCGTAATCAGAATGAGTACTAATGTGAGCAAAACTGTGACGTTCCAGTACTCAATGTGTGCCGGTACACTTCAAGCACTGCCTGTGACGTTTAAGAAAATATGACGAACTGTGTGTTTACCTGTGTGTGGGTGTGGGTGTGGGTTTGGGTGTTTGTGTGTGTCGTGCACATTGCTGCATGCCTTTACATGCATGCATACTGTACAGCACAGCTTTGCTACTCTGGCTACTATGTGTTTGATTGCATTGCGGACAACATGAGTTTGAAGCCGTATGCAGTCTGTCAATGCAAGCTGGTGAGCTGGCACAGTGTGAATATGACTAATAGCTGAGTGTATAATATAGCCAGAGAGAGAGAGGGAGGTGGAGGGAGGAAGGGGTCTAGTTGGTTGTAAAACGACAACCCCAACTGTGAGACACAGATTTTGTGTGTCACAGTCACGTGCCCTGGAAAGACTGTGTGCGTATTTGTGTACAGTATGGACCACGTATGTCCTTGCAATTGCATAGAGGCTTACAATTGTGTTTGTGTGAAGTCATTGTTCATGGTTGTTGGTAACTGTGATGGATATCCACCAATGTGTGTTCGGGATGGGGGGACAAAGTATTTTACAATTTTGAAATGGATTATTTTTCAATGCCAGATTTGATAAATTTGCTTCATTTGAGTCTATGTGGAGGTAGAAGGAGGTTATCACTTTTATTGTTGTACATACAATATTGTTGTAAATACAGTCAAACGGCCTCGATGGGGCTGACCATGGATGTGTATAGAGAAGTGAGCTGATGGGAGAGCTAGCAACGGACTCAGTGAAGTTTGCAGAAGTATACATGTGTGGCTATGTCCGGTTTTCAGAGTAAGGTGTTAACAAAGGTAACTGTATATACACAAAATACGTATATGAAAATAGGTTTGATTGGATTGTATTCCACAGAAGTATAAAACATTACATGGCACTAATTTGTAAGTGAAATGTTTTTATTCTTAAAAAAAAAAAAAAAATCCCAACAATGACTGATATACAGTATATGTCTTCAGGACATCTCTGACTACATACATGCTGAAAATCAAACATTTTAATTTATTAATTTAGATATTTTTCAAATTCAAAGTCCCTCAACATCTCTCCATGGTGTTTTTACAATACATATCGAAGTATCGTGATAGTATCCAGTCAGGAGATAAGTGAACTGTCCCAGCCCTAACGCACAGAGGCTTATACTCGTGTTTGCATGAAGTCATTGTTCATACATGTTGGTAACTGTGATGGATGTCAACCAGTGTGTGTGTGTTGTGTTGGAGAAGTCGAAGTGAGCTGTCTGTCTTTATTTTTTAAGTGTTTCGGCTGCCTGGTCAGCTGCCTATCTGGTGCTGTTACTGGACTGAAGGTTGAATCTGTCTTTATGTGTGTGTGTGCACATGCTTGTGTGTGTGTGTGTGTGTGTGTGTGTGTGTGTGTGTGTGTGTGTGTGTGTGTGTGTGTGTGTGTGTGTGTGTGTGTGTGTGTGTGTGTGTGTGTGTGTGTGTGTGTGTGTGTGTGCGCGCGCGCGCGCGCGCGCTTGTTGGTCTCATGCTGGGAGCCTCTGCTTGCTCTGCACACAGCTCTTTGTATGTGTGCTCTCCTCTGCTCTGTTTGGATTGCTTTTCTGTGTGCCCTTGTTGCTTTTGTGTGTGTGTGTGTGTGTGTGTGTGTGCGTGCGTGTGCATGTGTGCGTGTGTGCGTGCGTGCGTGTGAGTGTTTTTGTGTGTGAGTTTCGGTGTTGGTGTGTGCTTTGCTGCTCCCCTTTCCTCTCCCTCTCTGTTTCTCTTCCTCTCCTTCCAGAATAGAGGGGCCATCAATCAGAGGCAAGGGGGATAGAGGAAGGGAGGAGGAGGAGGAGGAGGAGGCGAAGAGGAGGAGAGGAGTTGGCTCGGTGCCAGCGAAGAAGAGCTGGCTTGCTGCCCAGAGGAGGGAGAGAGGGAGAGAGAGAGAAGGGGGGGGTGGAAGGAGGAGGGAGGAAAACAAGACTGAGCAAGAAAAGAAAAGAGAGTGGAGGGAGATTGTGTGAGAGAAGCAGGGCAGAGAGATAGAGCGAGAAGGAGAGAGAATGAGAAGGAGGGCAGAGAGGGAGAGCAAAAGAGCAAGGCCAAGTGCACTGAGGGAAAACAGAGAGAGAGAGAGAGAGAGAGAGAGAGAGAGAGATGCTGTGGAAGTGGAAAAATGAACCAGCAGAATGGAGAAAGAAGAAGGCTGATTGCACGGAGAGAAAGAGGAAAGAGAGGAGGAGGTGTGGAGGGTTGAAGGAGAGGAAGCAGGAATGGCTGTTTTCATTGAACAGCTCTGTGCCTGTAACCCCAATCAGTGGTGATTAGTGCGTCATTGGCTACAAATATTTACCTTAAACTGTTCACAGAGGGGAGAGCAGGACAATTAGAAGGCAGGGGACAGAGATAAGCTCCAGGATTGGGTTTGTTGATTTGTGTGTGTGTGTGTGTGTGTGTGTGTGTGTGTGTGTGTGTGTGTGTGTGAGTGTGAGAGATACATACACATCCTCTCGCTCTGAAATAAATGAGGGTATTCTGCAGCACACACACTGTGAAGCGCATTGTAACATACAATAAGACCCAAATCACTCCATGGTACTTTTTGCTAAGTGTGATTATTAAAGTAACTACACTTGTCAGTGATGACGCAAAACGACCGTGATTCATATTTGAAGTGTCTGAAATCTCAGTTTATTACTCAGCATAGACTGAAATGGTGAGTGTATTATTTTCATCAGCAAGTAATAATTTTTTCCCTTGATTAATTGTTTGGTCTATAAAATGTCAGAAAGTAGTGATAACTGCTGATCAGTTTTTCCTAAAGCCTGAGGTGATGTTGTCAGCTTGCAGTCCAAACCCCCCAGATATTCAGATTAATATCATAACATAAAGAAAAACAGCAATACTCACAACTCTGCTTTAAAAATGACAAATGATTAACTGATTTAGAAGGTAATTACCATTAGGGATGTTATGATAATTAACCGTTTAACTGATAACCAACATGAAGCATTTTAATTTAATTATTTGATTTATTTAATCATTGTAAAGGACAGAGGCTGGCATATCCTGTACAGATTGTAAAGCCCCCTGAGGCAAAATTATGATTTGTGATTTTGGCCTATACAAAATTAAATTGACATAAAGCCATGGGGTTTCTCCATTGGCTTTTGGATTAATGCAGAAAATAAGCTCTGTGGCAAACAAACGTTTATAATACTTACAGGTTTTGTTCAGAGACATAATTTCCACAATTGAGCACCACCTTTGTGATTTTTGGAGCGTAAATGCAAACGCCAGAAGTAAAAAGCTAAAGCTAAAAAGGCGATTGTGAGTATACACAACGAGGCTGTAAAGGCGGACGAGTCGGCGTGATGACGTTTAGTCGTCTCTTTTAGTCACTTGTCTTGTTAGCAACTGCCTTTTTTAAGACACATAAAGGCTACAAAATTCACAAGTAAGATATTTACTGACGGGCTGCACAGAGGTTAGCACTGTCGCCTTACGGCAAGAGGTTGGAATCCGGCTCTGTGTGGAGTTTGCATGTTCTCCCATGTTAGCGTGGGTTTTCTCCGGGTTCTCCGGCTCCTTCCCACAGTCTAAAGACATGCAGGTTAATTGATGACTCTAAATCACCCGTAGGTGTGGACGTGAGCGTGAATGGTTGTCTGTCTCTACGTCCTGTCCAGAGTGAACCCCGCCTTCGCCCAGTGCCAGCTGGGATCGGCTTCAGCCCACCTGTGACCCCTAACGGGATAAGCGGTTGCAGATGGATGGACGGATGGATATTTACTGACATTTTTTTTTTTTAATCATAGAACAAAACGTTAAAATCTCTTAAGCCTGTGTTAAACCACAGATCTTATTTTAGGCATCTAACCAGAAACCATTAACTTCCAGATGAAGGAAGTGGAAGTCCTACAATGCTAACTCATTTCCATGTTTCAGGACTCCTCCTTGCAGCACTCTATAGGAAGTGTAATGCCTCAACACTCAAAAAACTATTTTGTATAACCCTCTTTCTTTCAGGTAAAGTTGACTGAGCATGCATCCTTTTTTCCATCAACACCATGCATCACATTTTCTCTGTGGCACACATTCACTGTGAAGTCGCCTGTTCCAACTCTGCCGTTGGAGGTTAAGAGCTTTGCTCAGTCGCTGCTCACTCTGTCACCCAAACTACTTCCAAGGATTCAAACCTGCAACTCTTCCAGTAACAAGCCGGAGAGAGGGGCTGGGGATAGAGACGGAATAGGAGCTAAGAGAGATGGCAGAGATTTTTTTTTGTTGAGAGCAATTAGAGTGTGTAGAGGAGTGGGGGTATCGCACACACACAGGCCCCCTCCATAAAGCTGGCTCGCTCAGCCGTAGTGGGACTCGGAGGCCGGCACAGCTGGCAGCGCCCGAGCACACTGGGCACCGTCTCCCTCCTCCCGAGCCAATCTCAACCCACACCCATCACATTCAAATTCACCAAGCTTTATTGGCAAGATGAACGCGGCCGCTGTTGCTTGCCATCATGCTGGGAGACCAAATACAATGCTGATCTTTCACAGGGAGGTGTCTTCCCCGATATTCCAGTTCACTTTAGTGTCACGAGTGAAAACTGTTGAAAGAAAAACTTGAGCTTGTTTCCTGTCAATTTATACCTTCTTTTGAGCTTGTCTGCATTACCGGTCTTGATTAAATTTACATTACATATGAACCTCCCTATATCCGCAGGCAAAGTTTGCATTGTTCAGGCGGTTCACTGAACCCCCTAAAAAGAAATGTGTCTATATCTTTATAACACAGAACTAATCATTTAATGTAATGAATGATATCGACATTGTTGCGTCTCCATATCGACAGAATAAACCAACAAGATCAGAAGATTTATTTACTTGTAGCCTAATAACATCAGACACTTTCTGTCCACACTGAATCCGTTAAATATAATGTAAACAAATTACGCACCTATCAGTTAGCCTTGTTTGCGTATTTTAAACGGAGAACACAGGTTTTATACTGTGATATTTTCTGAAAATGACATACAATACGGCCAACAGTAGCCTATGTAAACTCCTTCCAGCCTGCTGCCACCGTATTGAGGGGTCTGTAATGACATGAGCATGTATGGTATCAGATAAATCTTCATTTCAACTTCACCAATGAGCCATTCCTCGGCCGTTGCAGCGCTTTCAAAGCGAGCGACAGGAATAAATAGAAACAGGGCACCTAACAAAAGTTCAGCTCAAGACGTCGTGCTGTGCAGCGCCTTGTCGCTCACAGAAAGCAATGCAATTATATATTATTTTGTCACTGATGCTTGCTTGTGTTGCATTCTGTTTGGAGGGTCTACTATGTAGGCTATATATATATCCCGATACGCTAGACCTGTGCATTGTACACATTACATTTACTTAAGATTTTTTTTTGTGAACCCCCAACCTTAAAGTTCAAATTGTAAATATACTTATTTTACCTCTTACTGCCTGGCGATATGCTACAGTTGTCTTGTGATTCCAAGCATTTGAAAGGAAATAGCCCAGGGGCAGATGTTAATCTGATAAGACCCCCTCCCTCTAAAACAAGCTTTGTCTTTGCCAGATGCCGGCTCATTATTTAAAGAAATTTCCACATGCAGCAGCAGCGCTGTTACACCATCAGTCTGTGATGTCTTATTTTGCGAGCAAGTGTTATTATTTTCTTCTCCATTGTACCTGACTACCCACCTATCTCGTCTATTTCTGCTTCAGTTAGTCATTTTCTACATTTCCTCAAATGGCTTTTTGACAGCCTTCACAGAGCAGGCAGGAAGGTGTTGCGTTTGCGCTGTGGGTTAAACATGTGGGTGGACAGAGTGCAGCAGCAATAGTGATTGCAGAAAAAGTGTAAGAGAATGAGTTTTTTTTTCCAGTCATGAAAAATTTTGAATTGCGCCTCGTTCACGAAGTACAACTCTCATGGTCTGCATTGCATTTCTGGTCTACTGAGCCGAGTGTTGGTGTAGAAATTGGTTCCTTGTGTTCTGATGGATTTCTTCCTGACTGACATTTGAATGCAGGTGCAAAACGTTGGGTGAAGGAAGAATTCATTACTGTGACAACAAATGTGGCCTTTACTTTGTATGTTGAAACACTTTAAAATAACCATCATGTATAAATTAGTTTAAAGATTAGATAATAGTTATTTAAATGTTAAACTATGAAATCATAATTAATGTTTACTAACTATTAGCAATGGCAATTTATTTCAAGTTTATTATTGCACACATAACATTTTATATACGATATATAAGTATTTTTTAATTGAAACATTAAGATAAGATAAGATAAGATGAGATGAACCTTTATTAATCCCCGGAGGGAAATTCGGAAATTTATTCGTAAACCTTCAAGAAAGTTTGTAAAACTTATGAATGTACAGATAGAACGCTTGTTAATGGTTAATAAGTACTTTGTAAAGCATCTATAAACATTATTTAGATACTTAATACTTTATGAAATGGTCAATACTTGGTATTAATCAATTTTAAAAAGAATAAAATAATTGGTCTCTGGTTCATCAACTTATGTAATGTTTATAGATGTTTTGCAAATTATTTCTTGAAGGTTTACAAATCATTTGGTAATTATTAGCAAGTACTTAATGTAGCATATAAAATGTTAAAATGTGTGTAACACTAAATTGTTAATAGTGTACTGATGTAATCAGTATGTAATTGTTATCATCTCTTATCAGCTATGAGACAATATTATTTATAAAATAATTAATTCACGTTACACAAATTAATGATAAAATAACTTAAAGATTATAGCATTACTAATAAACTAGTAAACATTGTTATGTATCATTTCATTCAATAATTGGTTTCTGGTCCATCTATTGTAATATTTATAGATTTCACAAATGATTTCTAAAAGTTTTGCAAATCATTTGGTAATCTCTAACCAATACCTAATGTAGTATATATAAAATGATATAATGTGCACAACAATAAACTGTCAATAAATGCTAATATTACTGCTATAATCAGAGTGTAAGTTATAGTCTCTTATCAGCTATGATACAATGAGAAGGGCTGTAAGAAAATATCGAAAAAATCAAATATTGCGGTATTATTTTAGGATTCTGTATCGATTCTCAAAATCACTACATTATTAATATGGTTTAAATGCAACGATTAAGTCAGTCAGTACTTTATTTCATTTGCTGAAAGATGCATCCTCGCAGTGTATCTGTCCTCTCAAAGTAATGCTATGATGCTGGATGTTACCGTTACTGTGATAAATGCAAAATGCAGATCTTACTATTCTGATTGCATAAAAAAATATTTGCACAGCCCTGTACGCAATTTCTAAACTAATTATTTCATGTTACGCAAACTAATAAGAGAAAAGAAATTACAGCATTACTACTAATTAGTAAACAATTATTATTAATTAGCATTTTATTGTTTGTTAACAGTTAATTGAAAGGATTTCCACACTCTTGGATCTATGCAGTATTTCACTAGATCTAGTGCAATGCTACTATACTATACTATACTATACTACTACTATAAATAAATACTGCAAAGATCTAAGTGTGCGGAAATCTTTTCTATTATCTTTTGGACTCATTTATGTTTCCAGAACCTTAGCAAAGATTTAGACAGGTGGAGCAGCTGTTCATCCTACACTGTTAACAGTAAATTAACTATTAACAAAGTTTAATTATTTATCAATTTACCAGTAATAAATGATAGTTACTATAACGTAAGTAACACACAACAACAGTTTGGAAATTCAGTGCCCATTTCTTTAGCAGAAACTACCACCTGCTGCAACTTCCTGTATTTAAGCCATTTTCTTTGTTTCGTTCCCTGCAATTCAAATGCTGCTTTTGTGTTTTTCCAGTGTTTTTATATCCACTTATTCATCCGTTTGGCGACACACTCACTCACTCACTCACGTACACAGGCTGTGTTCTCATTACTCCTGCACACTCTAGCTGTCTCTTACGCTTCTCGTCACTGTCTACAGTGCAGAGATTTTAATGGAAATACACTTATAGTACTACAGTCAATTGTTGATAAATACACAGAGAATATTTTTAGACTGTATTTATTGTTATGTGAAATGTTGTTTTCCATGTTCCTCGGTAATACGCTCATTATAAAACCTCCCAGGGATCGCACAGTCTTAGTTATTGCCCTCCATACTTTATTCTTTCTGCTATAATTTTGCTGTAAATAAACTAGGGCTCTTGATGTACTACAGGGACAGCATACTGTATATAGCTACAGTCAGGTTTTCTTACCTTTTGCACCCAGGACGCCGACAGAGGAGCAGAAGAAGTTTTACAATTCAGCATGAGGTGAACACACCTGTAATGACACCAAATCGCTGCTCATTTTAGCAGGATGTTGAACTATGCTGAACTCTCTACTTCTTTGCTGGCCGTGACTGTGCTGTCTGTTCTTGTCTCTAATAACCTTTTTCTGTATACAGCTTGCAGGATTTTTTTAAACATGGGAAAAAAACCCTAAAAATAGACAGAGATAGACTCCTCTCCTATTGTCAGTGGGCAAGTTTTCCTTTCTGGTGTGTCACGTTTGACGTAACAAAAACGTTCTTGAATACAGGGTTATTAAACAGTGAAAATGTTATGGTGGTTACTTCTTTATATATATGTACACACAGTACATCCATTACTTTTTCAGTCTCATTTTCAAACTGTTAAACCAGGGTTGGTTTTGTTTGGTACAGGAGAAAGAAAGACTAACGAGTGTTTAGATGAGTTCTGGTTTCGCTGTGTGAATGAAGAATGTCAATGATTCACTTCTAACTCTGTGAATTAAGGGTTTATTTCGACCAAACCAGATTTGGTGATAGTTGGAACAATGGAGAGACTAACTGACACGGTTAAGATGAGTTTTAATTTGTTTGTTGAGTTTGAATGACGATCAGCAAGGTAAAATTACTGTTGTATGACTTGAGTCTGGTGGCTTTGAAGAGAGCGTATTAATTTGATTTTTTTTTTGTGCATTAATTAGGGATGTTCATAATTAACCGATGACAGTCATCAAGGAAAAAAAGTATATGAGTCTTTATGGGACAGATGGTAACATGAGTGGGGATATTCAGGAAATTAATGTGGACATTTTGATGATAAAATCTAGCAGGAAAGATAGGCAATAAAAACAAATCAGGTCAGTGAATATTAGGGTTGTTAATAATTAACTGATAACCGACATTAAGCATTTTAAACGATTAACGCTTTCAGTTAAAAATGTTTAAAGAAATATTAATAATTAATAGAGAAAAACGCAGAGGAGCGGTTCATCACAAAGAGAAAAGCTGGTCCACCTGAAGAGAGAGCCGGCGCAGATACAGGAAGTTGGCTCTGGACTTCCAGCTGAGGAGTTGTAGCTTGTAGCCTCGTAGCATTTATTGACCGACAAATAAACTGCACACACACTGTCTGCTACAGCTACGTTCACAGCTATAACGCCACCGACAAACCCACACTCACCGCCACCACACACACAGTCTGTAGGAAACTTGTTGAAGTTACTCTACAACGGGCACAAAGCTACCAGCCACGCTACCAGCTGCTAACGTAGCACAAACACACAGTGTTTGTCGGACACTATCATTACACCGGACAGATACACAGCTGACAACCTGCTAAACTAAATGTTTTACTGGGAAAGTGGCTGCATGTCCGCAACACTACACCAATGCTCCCAGACAGTGAACTGGTGACAGTGAACGCAGCACTGTGGCTGGTACCCCTCCCAGACGGTGAACTGGAGACGTGAATGGTGAACTGGAGACAGTGAACGCAGCGCTGTGGCTGTTACAGCTCCCAGACAGTGAACTGAAGACAGTGAACGCAGCACTGTGGCTGTTACAGCTCCCGGATGGTGAACTGGGGACAGTGAATGCAGCATCGTGGCTGCTACAGTAGCTCTCCTGATGGTGAACTAGCGACAGTGAATGCAGCATCGTGGCTGTTACAGCTCCCAGACGGTGAACTGGAGACAGTGAACGCAGCATCATGGCTGCTACAGTAGCTCTCCTGATGGTGAACTGGCGACAGTGAATGCAGCATCATGGCTGCTACAGTAGTTCTCCTGATGGTGAACTGTTGACTCAGTTGTCTCATATACTGCAGCTGGCACATCGCTGCATGCGAGGCACAAAACATGTCGGTTGACGGTTAACGATCGGTTAATGAAGGTTCATCATCAGTTAAGAAACTTTTTCTAAATTAGCATCCCTAACATTAATGCATTATGATAACTGACCAAATCCCTATTGATTTTATTTAATATATGTTCACTTCAAGCAGCATCACATAGGATTGCTTTGAAAAAGCAGCAATAATTAACATGTTCACCCCGCTGAAATGTTTCCTTCACCGCCGATTGGAGACAACTGCAGAGTCACTTGGAAATAAATGCCGATTGTGTCCTTTCCCACTAAAGACAAAAGCCAGTTGTTAGTGGGTGTTACTGGGTTTTTCGTCCAGTAGGAAAGGGGCTTCAGTGATCATTTGAAATCCATCAGTACAGTTTGATTTGTCTATATATTTAAGAGCTGGTGTCATGTGGATACTTGTAAGCTTTTAGTATTACTAATGTTTTTCAAAAAAATACGATTTGTAGGGAGACTTTAGTTGACTGGTAGTCAACATAGAAGATACAGTACATACACAATGGTAATAGAGTAGGTCTTGGTTTATTGGATTTATGTGTTTTATTGATGTGTGTGTGTCCCACAGATAGGCCGTCCTTGTCCTTCTTCTTTGTTTTCCTCTCCTTTAACCTTACTTCCAATTTCCATTCCTCCATCTATTTGTATATTTTAGAGAATAATTTAGTTAATAATAATTTTAAATGAAAAGCTTTTGTGTGCTTCTTTGTCCCCCACCTACATTTCATCTCTGTTCCTCTCTTCCTCTGTGTCCCTCTGTCCCTGTGCCAGTTGGCAGCGTCTCTGCCCTCAGGTGTTTATTGACCAGCCCCCTCTCTTCTCTTTGTATCTACCCATCCATTCATCCCTCCATCCATTCATCCCTCCATCCGGCCAGTCTTTGCCAGTACTCCCTGGTGGCTGTGCTTTGGCAGGGCTGTGGAACGAGACTGTGCCGTGTTGTTTCTGACACCTGGCCCGGCTCAGACTGCTTCAGCCCAGCTCACTTTCACTCTATTGTAAAAGCCCATCGGCTGCGCTACCCGTTGCCTCTCAGCCAGAACATGGAGTTGGTGGGATGCTGTTGAGTTGCAGAAGTTGATCAACAACATTGTACTCTGGTTGTACTCCAGTATTTTTGTGGGTATTTTTGGGTTTGGCATACAATGGAAGTCAATAATGGGTTCTTGGATTTTGTGTTAAGCATGAGGTCTCAGTATGCTTTAAGCCTTACTTTATTTCCAGATGTAATCTAGTAGAAAAGGTAGAAAAGAATAGGTAAGGGGATAAAGTTGAGTCAAGCAAACAAACAATACAGTAGGCTTGAAAGGAAACAAAATCAGTAGAATACACAGCAACAAGAAACACTCGTTCTGTTATCTCTGTTCCTTTCTCTCACTGTCACTTCCTCCTTTATGGTCAGCACACACATACTGTACATATATAATACTCTGGTGGACACACACACACTCACACATACGCATACGTTGACACATGTATGATGTGATATGTCCTTGGAACAGAGCTGTGTGTTTGGTGATAGCCAGTTTATGAAGTCATGATGAGACAGGCTGTAACTGACAGATTGTGTGTGTGTGTGTGTGTGTGTGTGTGTGTGTGTGTGTGTGTGTGTGTGTGTGTGTGTGTGTGTGTGTGTGTGTGTGTGTGTGTGTGTGTGTGTGTGTTACTATATGTTGTGAGGACCTGAGTTCCTTTTGGGGACAAAACGCACATCCCCATAACATAAAACTTAAGGGTAGGGTAAGGTTAGGTTTAGGGTAAGTTTAGATTAAGGTTAGGGTTAGGTTTAGGTAAAGGTTAGGGTAAGGTTAGGTTTAGGTTAAGGTTATGGTAAGGTTAGGTTTAGGGTAAGTTTAGGTTAAGGTTAGGGTTAGGTTTAAGTAAAGGTTAGGGTAAGATTAGGTTTAGGTAAGGTAGGTGGTAGGTTAGGTTAGGGTAAGGTTAGGTTTAGGTTAAGGTTATGATAAGGTTAGGTTTAGGGTAAGTTTAGGTTAAGGTTAGGGTTAGGTTAAGGTTAGGTTTAGGTAAAGGTTAGGGTAAGGTTAGGTTTAGGTTAGGGTTAGGGTTAGGGGTAGGCAAGTAATAGTTACACTTAGGTTTAGTGAAAGTCTCCAGGAAATCAATGTAAGTCAATGTAATGTCCTCAAAAGTCAGGGAAACACAACAGTGTGTGTGTGTGTGTGTGTGTGGTGTGTGTGTGTGTGTGTGTGTGTGTGTGCGTGCGTGCATCCGTGCGTGTGCCTTTACATGCTGGTGTGTATACAGCCCTTCAGTCATTGCGTTGCCCTCCATCGCCCCTTTGCTGTCTTTCCTTCTTCCTCTCCAGTATCTTCAAGTGCCAGAGACATGTTTTAGTGAGGAGAGAGAGATACAGAGAGAGAAAGCAAAATAGATAGAGTGAGGAAAAATGAAAAAAAAAAAAAATGTGTATATAGCCACGTTAATGTGTGACAGCGAAGTAACAGATGAAAAAAACAGAAGAGCGATTGATGTTAGAGGAAGAAAAAGGGCAGCTGAGAGAAAGGAGGGAGGATAAATTAAAATACACAGAGAAAGGGAATAATATAGAAAATAGAAAGATGGGAGAAAATGAGACAAAGCAAGCGAGGGAGGGGGAGGATGAGAGGAAGAGGATGAATAGGGTAATAATGGCTCAGTGTGAGAGCTGTTGTAGAAAAAGAGAGAACGGCTGAGTGAAGAAGAGAACAAAATGAGGCTGAGGGCACTCAGACAGATAGAATTAGACACACCGCAGAGGTTCGGTGTGCGTGTGCCGGCGTGTTAGTGTGTGTGTGACACACACAGAGTGTGTGCGCTTATGTTTTTATGTGTCCATGTGTGCAGGCAGCTGTATTCTGCGGATGGTTACTAGGTTTGCCACGTGTGCGCCTGTTGTGTGTGTGTGGAGCTGAGGAAGAGCGTTTTTATGGTTTTTACGAGTTTTAGGAAATAGACAAATGTAATGGCACCGGACAGCCGGCTGTGACAGGTGGAAAGCTTTACAGAGGAATTCGTTGTGGATGTGTGTTTGCTCATGTTTGTGTGCTTGTGAGAAGATAGAAAGACATGGAGGAAGAGTGTGTGAGGCCGAGCTAAATGAGAGTGTGATGGTGCTAAGAGCCCAGATGATGACCAGAGCTGTAATGCCGCCTTCGTCCCTCCACCTCTGCTGCTCACACTCACATTTTTCTCCTCCCTGTTTCGCAGAGTTGTCGCTGACAGATCCCCTCGCTCGTTAGCAAGATGTTTTAATGCAACAAAGGCTTAATGTGCTGTAAAGGTGCATCATATGCTTGTGTACGTATTATCTCATGGTACGCAACATGATCATATATCATTTCCTCTCTCCTTCTGTCTCTCTCTTTGCATCGCAGGCGGAGATTGTGAAGCGTCTCAGTGCCATCTGTGCTCAGATCATCCCTTTCCTCTCTCAAGAGGTAAGTGTCACCACTGCCACACACACTTACAGATAAACACAAAATATATACACACATAATCAAGTTACTCACAACTGAGACGTACATCACATTTTTTTTTTCATTCAGAATAATCGATAAATCAGAATACATCAAATTACATGCTGAGTTCTCATTATATTGATAAAAAAAAACCCCACACATTTATTTTAATTTTTGTGCTCAAGTTGAATAAAGTTCAAAAACAGACACCTCGCCAATGTATTGCGATATTTTACACCTGTACTGCAACTAATACTGAAAGTTAAAGTATTCCATTTATGTCAGGAACGTGTTGATTCGACTTTATGGTTAATTAAAGGACCAGTGTATAACAATCAGGGGGATCTATTGGCAGAAATGGAATATAATATTCATAAGTATGTTTTCTATAGTTTATAATCTCCTGAAAATGAGAATTATTGTGTTTTTGTTTACTTAGAGTAAACTGTTTATATCTACATAGGGAGCAGGTCCTCCTCACGGAGTCTGCCATGTTTCAACAGTAGCCCAAAACGGACAAATCAGACTCTGTTAACTTTTCCTGCTTGGGCCGTAGTCGATAACGTGACTTGCTCCCGTTGCCGCCGGTCTCTTTCTCTTGCTTCACTACTCACTTCCCACCCACATACACACACTGGTTCTGCTCCAGATGGCTCTAAAGAGGCCATATGCGTTTTTGTGTCGGCCACTGTAGCTCTACAACAGGCTTGGCACACGGGAGAGGCTTCAGTTGGTTGAAATCTCACCTCACCGCTAGATACCGCCAGATCCTACTCACTGGATCTTTAAGTAAGTAGCCGTACAATAAGCGGGATAATGTACAGCGAGGGGGTCATTGTTTCGAAATAAATCCCCTTCTCATTGGGGATCCACCTGCATTGCCATGTTGGGTTTTTTTTCACAACTTGCTGTACATTATCCCTTAAATTATCACCTGAAGAATCGTTGTGTTTTTGTTATGTTAGAATGAGCCATTTATATCTACATAGAGAGGCACCGTGTTTCTACAGTAGCCCAGAATAGACAAACCAAACACTAGCTGTTGATGGGCCTTTGGTACACACTTGATTTCAGTTAGTTACAATCTCACCACAAGATGCCACCAAATCCTACAAATCCTACTAGACCTAGATATGTCATGGTGAGGACATTTTCCCACTGATTATTAAACTTATGACAACATAAGACATATGACAATGCTATGACATCATTAATGTTATAGTTTCCTTATAGCATTGGGATTAATTTTGAAATATTGGCACATTTGCTTTGACTCCATATCCTCCACCATCCACCTCTTGTCTCTCGTCCTGCGGGTGTACAGTTTGACTCCTGCTACTCTGAGCTGAGACTGTAGGGAGCAGACACTTCCTCTTTGTAGGGTGTGTCATCCGACTTGAATTGACAACACAGCGCTGATGGCGAAAATTAATTTAATGGATTTTTTTCTTTAAAAAAGCAAAATGGGTGGGGTTGGTGGGCAAGTATTGTAATCGGTGTGTGCCCATACACCGTGTAACACAGACTACCACGACAAGCCTAACTAGACCTTTAAATAAGTAAGAGGCGCACGGTTGTTGAGGTTAAATGTATTGTTGTGTTGTTGCTCTGCCTGTGTGTGAGCTGGCTGTATGTGTGAGAGTGTGAGAGTGTGTAGGTCGGAGTACAAACCTGCTGCAGACACACTTCTTTTTGTCTGAGAGTGTGCACTGATGAGTGTGCTCCCTGGAGACAGGAAGGTCACAGCTCTCTCAGTTTGATCAATATTGACACTGTGTGTGTGTGTGTGTGTGTGTGTGTGTGTGTGTGTGTGTGTGTGTGTGTGAGAGAGAGAGAGAGAGAGAGAGAGAGAGAGAGAGAGAGAGAGAGAGTGTGTGTGTGTGTGTGTGTGTGTGTACTTGAGCACTGTTGCATATTTGCATTTGTGTGACTGATTACATTGGGATTTTGTGTAAACAACTGAGATTTTAGTTAGTGTGGCTTCGAGTGTGTGTGTTCAGTAGGTGTGTTTCTGAGTGTGTGACTTTCTGTCAGTGTTTGCATTGTGTGAATGCATGGTTGCCCAATCTTGACATTTATATTTATACACCTTGTACAAGCAGAATTTGGTTGATTTAACACCTTCTCTCAAGTTTTAGTTCATGTAATAATTTCTGCTGCATGATTACTGACTGTATGTGCAATATGCATTATGTTACATTATATCCTGGAACGTACAGCATGGATGATAATACAGTGTTTAATGCACTGTGTTTATATGCTGTCTGTGTGTCGTGTGTGTGTGTGTGTGTGTGTGTGTGTGTGTGTGTGTGTGTGTGTGTGTGTGTGTGTGTGTGTGTGTGTGTGTGTTTGTGTGTAGCACCAGCAACAGGTGGTCCAAGCAGTGGAGAGGGCCAAGCAGGTCACCATGGCTGAACTCAACGCCATTATCGGGGTGAGTCACCTCCATTCATCTTGTCAAGACAAAGACACACCTTCACACTCGCATACACACATGCACACTAAGGACAAGTCTGACTGATGAGAGTCAGCTGATTAAATCTTTTCATCGCTTCTGTAAATATGTCGAAATTGATCATCAAATCGGTGAGACGATGACGTAAACATCCCTCAAACTGTTTACTCTTTATGCTCCAGATGGTGACGTTGATGGTGCTAAATGTAGATTCAGTCAGGCAGGTATGATTTTACTAGCGAGTGCTGGACAGCTTTGATAGCGTGCTATGAATTAACATGGCAAATGGACAATTTCAAAGTTTCTAACTGAAAACTGGCCTTTGAAGGATTATTTCTTTGATGCATCTGTGTTTTAAGTGCTCTGTATCTGCACCAATCTGTTAGAATTAGATGTTAATCAGCATCTCATCCAGTGTGTGGGGTTTATTTGTGTAAAGCCAGATGAATTGACTGTGGCAGTGGCAGATGAGATCCCGTTTTACTGGACACTGCTACCAATTTTAAATTAAGATGTAATGAATCACTGCTCCCAGTAAAATAGCTGGCCAACAGAGATTTTAAAGCTCCCGGTTGATAGTAGTTTAGATGAGTGACTATTAGTACAAAGAAATGTATGATGTTTTGGAGTAACATGGGAAACCATGGAAGGGTTTGCTCAGTCTCTTCTGTGGGAGCTCTTGTCTCAAATATGTTTAAGAAGAGAAATAAATCAGAGATTGTTATCAGATCAGTTTGCTCTAATTCTCAGAGCTCTGATCACATCACAGTCTACTTACTGTATAACAACAGTATGTTGTACACTACTTTAATTACAACTCAATATAGAGAGCTCCAGGGATGATGTGTTCTTGTCGGCCAACAAGGAAGTTAGCATCGCCCTGGTTCCCTCGATAAAAAGCCAATAAGATGTTTCTTTTGGGTTTTGGATTATTGCAGGAAGTAAGCTCTGTGGCAAACAAACGTTTATGATATTTACGCTTTTGGTTCAGCAAGATAGTTCCTACAAATGAGCACCACATTTATCATTTGTGAAGCATAACTACAATTGCTAGAAGTAAAAAGCTAACGTTAGACTAGAAACGAACTACACCACGGTCGCATGAGTGCGAGTATAAACAACGAGGCTGTGAAGGAGGACAAGTCGGCATGATGACGTTTAGTAATCTCACTTAGCAACTTGTGACCATCCGCCTTTTTTAAGACGCATAAAGGCTTCAAAATTCATGAGTACGGTATTAATTGATGCATTTTATGTTGTAGAACAAAAAAAATCTCTTCAGTGTGTGTTAACCACAGACCTTATTTCAGGCATCTCACTGAAAACCCATTAAAAAAACACTGACTTCCAGACGAGGGAACTGAAGGTGCTGAAATACTAACTCATTTTTGGATTTTAGGACTCTTTCCTGTAGCACTTTGTTAAGGTTTCTCTGTTAGACAACAACAGACATTTCATATTTTAATGAAGCTATCATCCAGACTCAACAAAATACATACATTAACTAGTGACTACATTTACATGCACACTAATATTCCACTATTATTCCAAATATGACAATATTCCTAATTTGGATATTCTGAATTAGGCCTTATTTCAAATGGAGCATTTTCCAGTTAAGACATGTGGGATATGCTGATTCTTATTCAGGATTTAGGAGCATTCTTTGGTCATGTGTACAGTGCGATCGGGGGGGCTGTGGCTCAGTGGTAGAGTAGGTCGTCCACACTGTGGAAGGTCAGCAGTTCGATTCCAGACTCCTTCTGAATCCTGAACAAGATGCTGAAGCCACTGGTGTGTGAATGAGTATTTAGATTAGATCCCGATCCTTGCATGGCAGCCTCTCCCATCAGTGTTTGAAAGTGTGCGTGAATGGGTGCATGTTGACATGTAGTGTAAAGCACTTTGCATGGTTGGAAGACTAGAAAAGCACTATATAATTATATAAATGCAAGTCAATTTACCATTCAGAATATGCTTCTCAATTGGGGTTTTTACAGCAGATTGCGACACAGTTTCTTGCCTGCTGACGGCCAGCTGTGTGCTGTACACCATCCAACTAGCCGACAGTTTGTATAGATGCATGCCCAAAAGAAAGTCCCACATTTTTGGTTGAAAGGAGAATCACACCTACCTTTAAACATCATGAAAGACTTGGATATCAACAGGTTATTGGATTGGATTTGTGTAAATATCGCAATGCCGACTTTTTCGAGAAGGTGGTTTAAGGAATGAAAGAGGGAGACAGGGTTTACGCGGTCGAACATGTCCGCCACCGGTGAAGTACGGCTGCATGTAAATGTGAATATTGGTTGAATATTAATTTTCATTATCCATGTAAACAGCTGAAACTGAATATTCTGTGAATATAAACATAGTCACTGATAGTATTTGACGCACTCAAAATACACCTACACTTGTATTTAATAGTGCATGATCACCTAACCAAGACCAACATGCTGTACCCATGATTCTCTGCACATGTATGTCTTATACACACACACACACACACTGCGTGCTCTTGTAGACGGGGCTTCCCAGAGCTTGTCAGAGCACTGATCACATTACTGTCTACTTAAAGCCCTTTGTTCCTGCCAGCACTACAAACACTGCTGTCTCTAAAGGTGTGTGAGTGTATGTGTGTCGAACACACCAGCTTGACAAAACAACACACAGAAACACATTATAATGCTCCCCTCAGGAAAATAGCCTTTATTTATCTAGAGCTGCTCCTTTGCTCCTTTTTCTCTCTATCCTTTATCATCCTCTTTTTCTGTTTTCACTTTGTCTTTCTGTTCATTCTCACTTTCTGGATTTTCTCATCTCTCCTTTTGCAATCTTTTATCTTCTTCCTTCTACAACCCTGTCCTCATTTCTCCTCTGCCATTGTTTTTGGCTATGTCTTATCTCTTGCTTTTCCTCCCTCCTCCTGTGCTCATTTACCCTCTCTCTCCCTATCTTCTCCTTCCTGTTCATCTAATTCTCCTTCACTTTCCACTGCCTGCCACCATGATTTCCCTCTGTTCCTCCCCATCATTTACTCTCCGACTCAAACATTTTCTTCCCTCTGTGTTTTCCCCTGGCCTCTTTCTCAATCTCCCTCCTCCTTCATAATAAATCCCTTAACTCTTTTCACCGTCTCCTCTTCTCCTCTCTTTCCATCTCCTCTTCCTTTCCTTCCTCCTCCTTTTCTCTGGACTGTTTAATTTCCCTCTCCCCATCTCTCGTCTTTCTCATCCTGGGTGTCCATCTTTCTCACCTCTTAATCCACTAATCTCTTTAACATGCTATCTTTCTTCATTTTATTTTCCTCCCTCGCTATTGAGCTCTCCATGTGGATTTCATTTCATTCACCTCCTCCCTGTCTCACCATCTCTCTCACCTCCCCTTTTCCAAGCACGACCCCCACTTCGCCTGACTTTTTCCGTCTTCCTTCTCCTTTGTTTCTTATGCTTATTTATCCATTTCTTCTTATCTTCTATCTCTTATCTTTTTCTAACCACCCACCCCCTTGTATGACACCATCCCTCCCGGTTCCCTCTCTCCCCGCTCCCTCCTTTCCCTGTGGCCACAGCAGCAGCAGCTCCAGCACCTGTCTCATCATGCCCCGGGCATCCCTCTGACGCCACACCCATCAGGCCTGTCCCTGGGGGCGGGCGGCTCAGGGCTTCTCGCGCTGACCGGCGCCCTGGGCGTGTCGGCCCACCTGGCCTCCAAAGATGAGCGCAACCACCTCGATCCTGAACATCTCAGAGGTAAAGAAGCGTAGACTTTTCATCCTTAATTTTGTCTCCAAAACGATATTTAAATGTTCTGGTAAGGTGGTCCTTATGAGCCAGATTCAGGAGTTGCGGGGATTAAGACATTTAGACAATCTAGCCTACGAATGAAATCAGATTCATGACAACAAATCACTAGCAGTCACGACTGTTTCTCATTGTTTGGTTAGACTACACTAGGTAGCTTGAGGAACAACAAGTTTCACAGCTGCATCATGTTGGCTCGCTTTTGTCAGTTTGTCATTAGCTTAGAGGAGAAAATGACTTACTTCTTATGATTATGATTTCAACAGCACCAGCCTTGGGTAGACGGCTGGAAAGGAGGCAGGTTACAGCAAGGCAAAGTATCATGGGAGTAAATTTTAAAAAGTTAAGTAACCGTAGTTTTAGGAATGTTTTTCAAGACCCGAAATGAACAGTGCAAGTGGACTACTTGATTACCATCAGCATATTATTTAAACAGCATTTGTATAGGAGCATATCAGTGGTTGATCACTGTAACTGTGGAAGTGGTTTCCACATCAATATATAATACAAAAATTTAAATTTGTTTGTCTGAAGATAAGCTAGATCATCTTTTCTGATCTTACATTCATTGGCAGCCTGCAATCATTAACTAGGAAACAGTCAGGTCATGGATTGAAAACCGAAAGTTCATAGGAAGATTACTCTGATTGATACTGGAGAAACACCATTTGACCCAGGCAATTCAAAGTTTATTAATTAATGGCAGATGTTTTTTAGCCCGATATTGTCAGACCAAATTGCAAATGCAAATTAGTCTGGAACCTCTCAGTTCATTTTCAATTTCCAAAGGGCGTTATCAACGGCCGTAGACTAAAATGCCTCCAGACACAATTGGCTAGATCTTCAACCAATTAGAGCAACGAAACATGATGTACCACTGAAGGATGAAAAAAGACAAACTAGAGATGAGCTGTGATACAGGGGTGTCAAATATATGGCCCAAGGGCCAGAACAGCCCACTGTATGACTTTATAAAGTGTGTAAGTAGCAGAGCACTCATTAATTCAAATTTTTCAATAAAATGCACTGCTACTCCTATTTGTCCACTGGGAGTTGCACTGACCTAATAAAAGTAGCAGGCCCCCTGCTGGATACGCTATTATAGATCCAACGTGCTTACGTACAAGCTGCGTGACACAGCACTGTTAAGCATGAGCTACTTTTCTCCAAGAAAAATGGACCAGGTCCTGTTTCTTCACAGAGGTAAATGGGAAGCCAGTGTGTTCACAGCACCTTTCAGTGCTCAAGGAATATAATATTTGGCACCATTGTCACTCTCATCATGGTGAAAAATACAAGAACTTGCAAGGACAACTGAGAACAGAGGAGATAAATTTGTTGTAAATACAAATTATTTGCACGTTTAAGCAAAATCAGTCTCTCATGCTGTTTATCATCTGTTTTGTAAATGGATTATTCATTTATTGCAAACGTTTTCAGAGTGTGCTTCTTTACAATAAAAGAAGAGGGAAAATTTGGAGGTGTTGTTTTGTATAAAATATTATGCAGTAGTTTTTATGGTTTGACCTACCTGAGATCAGATTGGGCTGTATGTGGCCCACAAACTAAATTGCGTTTCACACCCCTGATGTAGCATCAGTATGTCTGTGAACAAGTTTTTTTTTTTTCTCCACCAAATCCTGTCAGAAGTACGGCGAACGTGTAATTTTTCTCAAGAAAAGCTTTAAGTACAGTTGAGCAGCTTCAACAAAAAGCTCCACTTCAGCTGCAGCCATCTTGTTGCCTCATTGGCGCCCTCCTCCTCCTCATCTCAAACACGCCCCATATTAGATAAACAGTTGTGATTGGCCCGTCAGAACTCAAATTGCTGGAAATCTGTGCAAATGGAGGGGAGGGGACCAGACACATCTGGCTGAGCAGTGCTTCCCAAAATTTTTCATGCTGACTCTTTTTGTCAAAGACCCCTAATCCAACACAAATTAGACCACAGAACCCCAGTTGATAAGATATTGTCCCAGGGTCCCCCATCTGACAGAAAGTAAATGATACTCATGACAAAAATTGTCATACATTCTGCCTTCATGTAACATGGATTGAATTATAGTGAATTTTGGCATTTTTTATGTAATCGGCATCGGCCACTGCCTGAACATTTTAAGCCGATTAGCAAGCAGGCACATCTGCGGGCAGCCCAGTGTTGTTGCTGTAGCATGTGGGACTCCGCTTGGCTTTATTTATTACTTTATTTATCACTATATTTTATCAGATGAAGGAAAAAAGAAAACAAGCCAAAGATATCAGCAAAAGACAGCTATATCATATATCAGCCATTGGCTGTCCTGGTTCTGTAAAAAATCTGGATCGGCATCAGCCATAAATAATATCGGTCAACCTCTAGAAAATAAGTTATTCCCCTTTTGTTGAGGACCCCTTGGAACCCCCTCAAGGACCCCTGGGGTCCACTCTGCCAGAGCATTTAAAGCATTAACCTGCAGATTTGTGTGGTTGCCTGATAAGAAGTTGTTGCCCATTTAGCCCTGAAGTAGCCCTGAAGTATATCATAGCTGCAGTGAAGATGTGTGTACTTGCTGTTGTTTCAGTTCAGTGTACACAAAAGGCTTCATCATTGAAAATCAATTGCACTATTGAACACGTTGAGAAGATGTTTAGCAAGTTCAATACAAGTGAGGTAGAGTAACTCTTCTCTGGGAAATCATCCAGAATGAAACCGTCAGATATTACAAATGCAAGAATAATCTTTATGAAATGTTTGTATTCCTGCATGTTTGTTGGTTTATTTCATACTAGAATGGACGGAAAGCAGCAGTGAGAGAAACTGTGTCAGTTACAGAATAAAAAAAACATCATTTTTATTATTTTAGACCAAAATGCATTGCAATGCATCATTTCTGACTGGTGGCTTTTGTGTAATTTGTACAGCAAGTCACCTTCTGGCCTGAAGTTGAACTTCCTTGTTTAGATTGCCGTCATAATACGGACAGACATATTTATGGCACTTGTGTGAATGCAGGAGAAACGCTCTCTCCCGATGAACTTTCATTCACCCCGATAGAATATCTTATCTTTGTGCTCTGTTTCAGGCACCAAGCCAAGAGAGACTTTCTCATGAATAAACTGAGAGCTAGGAAGAGAAGGGAGAAAAAGAAGGAATGAGAGAGATAGAGAGATCAATGTGTTCATATTGGCGTGCTAAGCATCTGTGAGAGCTTATGCATGTCTGCAGCTGTGTGTGTTTCTGTTCTTACATACGAGGGGAGGAATGAGTGAAAAGATAGTGAGCGTTGAAAGAGGCAGCAGGGGAAGACGGCGAGCTTTGTCTGCTTGGAGAACAGAGAGAGGGAAAGATAGAGAGGAGACTGCAATCAGGCACAATAGAGGGTCTGTATCTTTATTATAGAGGAGCAGTCGTAGTTCAGCCTAACCTTGGCTGACCGGAGGACTGTTGTTATTATTATCAGGACTGACGTCAAACTTTCTCTCTTCCCCCTCTCTCCCACTCTCTCTCTTTTCTCTTTCTCCGCCCCATCCCAGACGGAGCACCCAGCAGGGTGAGTAGTTGTGCATGTGTGTACAGTGTCGTCTACACCCACATTTTGTGTGTGTGTGTGTGTGTGTGTGTGTGTGTGTGTGTGTGTGTGTGTGTGTGTGTGTGTGTGTGTGTGTGTGTGTGTGTGTGTGTGTGTGTGTGTGTGTTAGGGTGACAGTGATAAACTGAGGGAAAGGGAGACACTGTAAAGTGGCCTCTAAAAAAAAGTCTGTGTGTCGCTGGAGCTCAGCCAGCTCAACACTAGCACAATAGCTGCTCACAGCTATCAACCTTGAGCTCCTCAAGGTTTCCTACATCACACTAACATCTGAGCTCGCAGCATTTCGCTGTTATCTGGAAGAAAGTACAAATTGAGTGAACGGATGAACAAGGAACTGTTTGTTTATCAGCGCTACAAATGTTCTGGTAATCTACAAGACTTACAGAACAAGAGAAAGGATTAACGCCAAGTTAATGGCAAATGCTGCCCAAATCGCTGCAGCCGGTGTCTGTCGAAATTAGCAACTCCATCCAGTATATAAGATAAAACTACAGGAGGCCCCTTATTGTCAAAAAAACACCAAATATCACACCACTGAGATCAGTTTGAAAAGATTTCCCAACAGAACTTCTTCTGTTGTACCGTAAGTTAATATTTGGTGTAGAATTGCACAACTGCCAGAACTGTAGGAGAGGAGGGGACCAGAGGGGGGATTGAAACCTATTAGTGAAAGCACCATGATGGTTTTATTATAGTGCTGTCACTTTAAAGACAGAAACATGTACCCTGGCCTCTAGAAAATATACTACCTCAAAAGTGTTTCCCAGTGAAACATGAGTCTGTGCATTGGTAGGTATAGTAGTATACATAGATGTATGACGCATCTCCATTTCCTCCCACTGTACAAAAGTGAAGCCAAATACGGGAGCTGCCATTTTGAGATTTTGACATCATTTGGAGCCAGAGTCTGCACCAAAGAACGTATATTGCTAAGAAGTGAATCAATTGTGCTACAAAGTGCCGTACAAATGTAAAACAATAATATTTCTATTCTACTGTCAGCACCATCTTTGCCTCTATACTCTGTCTGTGTAGTAGTGATGAGGTGGGGTGGAGCCTCCGTGTCGATGTCCCGCCTACACACCCGCCCCAGCCAATCAGGAGCCGAGCTCGGCCGCAACTTGCTAGCGCGAACCACCTAGCTGCTACGTTAGCACCACGGTAACTGTTTGACTAGAATGACACAAAAACACCATCATAATATCGCTATAACTACATTTATGATCAAATTGAAGCATTCTCTCCTACAATTTACAAGCCTCCAGCTCACAGCTGTCAATCATGACGTCTCCCACTCTTTTTATAGCATTGAATAACTAAGTAAAACCAAAGTTAGCAGAAAAATTAACATTTGAACTTACATTAGCATGACAAGAACTATCTAGAATGACAGAAACTATTTTTGGGATAAATGTATTCCCTGTGTACTTGGACTTTTAGGTTGGCCCATCTGCTAACATGGAGGGGGCGGGATTTATGACCTATACTGCAACCAGCCACCAGGGGGCGATCAAGATGTTTTGGCTTCACTTTTGGGGAGCTGTCATGTCGTCCATCTTTATATATCGTCCATGATAGTAAACAGGGAAAAGACGATATTACAGTTTATTTTCTAACATTGCATGTTGCTATTATACCAATTTATCCATTAATGTATCTAATTTTTGATTAAAAGCAAGAACACACAAGCGATATTTATAATGAACAGATTGACTTAGGCTGTGTTTAATAATACAGTTGGCTGTTTGAAATTCAGATTCAACAGTTTTTAAATGAAGTGTGAAGGTTAGATGTGATTGTATGATAACTCAGGTTACCATAATTGATGAGATTAAAGAAAAAACAAAATCCATCCTTCGAAAAATTGAGTAAATGCAACATGCAGTGAAACATGAAATATATACAAGTGTTCATCTTGCCTCACAGGTTTATGTCACTGTTGTTAAAAGTGCTCGTTAATCGCCTGGAGAATTAATGCAGTGCAAATGGGCTGATTGAAATTCAGTGGACGTCTATGGCTCGTCCTATTCTCTCTGGCTGCAGATTGCTCTGCTTTATGGAAAGCGTGTGAACACTCGCTTACTGTACTGGCTGCAATGGGCAGCTGGCCTTCATCAGTGTAACTGTTGATAACACAGGGAGGAGAGGGGGAGAGGGTTAGAGGGAGATGGAGAGTGAAATTGGAAAAGGAAAGAGAGAGAGAGAGCGAGATACTGAAGAGCGAGGAAAAAGAAGCAAGAAAAATAGGGAGGGAAAGGTTGTTAAAAAAAATACCAGCAAGTCTTTGTTCTGGCTTTTATTGCGAAATGAAAATGATTTAAGAGCGCTACTGACTTAACTTTCCCTCCCTCTCTCTCTATCTGCAATGAAACCCTTAGCATAATTTAATTGCTAAACACAATTCTGATTGTTAAGCACCAGGAAAATATTTCTCATATGAGTTGAGGTTTTTGCTGAACGTAGCCAAGCATTACGGCGTTTTGGAAGGGAGGGGGAGGGAGGGAGATGCATATCAATTGGCATTTGTCGGAGAGTCCCGCACCAGTAAAACATGCTGGAATTTTAAATGGAGGGGAAAAAAGGGACAGCGAGAGGAAGTCGGGAGAAGAAAGAAGAGAGGGAAGTTTGTTGAGCTGCACTGAGGTCCATTGTGTGGTTTCTCCTCTCCTCTTGTCCAGCGCTCCTTCCTGTCGGCCCCGTGGGCTCCTTCCTGTGTGACTCATTGGTGTGTTAAACCCTCGCTGTTCATGTCCTCCCCACGGGGGGACTGAGAATGACAAGTGGCCCTCACTGAACCTCTGGCCCCTGCCCCCAATGCAAAAGCAACACAATGCTTTGATCGGCTTTTCTGAGTGCTGAGCACCAGGCCAGGCTGTATTGCAAATATGCCTTCACAGCTTTATTGCCCAATAATGAGAGTCATATTTTACATGAGGACTGGTGTGTCGAGGGGAGGGCACTAATTAGCTTTGTATGCTGTCTCGTGTGCTTCTATGGCTACGTCTTAACCTGTGCTTACGTCTGCTGTTCTTGCTGTGTGTGTGTGCTCATTGTGCTTTTCCTTTTTTACCTGAGCTTATGTCTACAGAGTGATTTTGTGTGCACGTTTCTTCACATCATGACTTGTACACTGGTGAATGTGAATGTGCTTTATGCGTTTGTACCATAGACTGTGTATATATACTGTTGGTGGACAACATGTTTTCACTCCCACTGTACTGTTAAGCCTGTACTGTACATCCTGAAAACAGGAGCTGCAATCTCGAGATTTTAATGTCATTTGGAGCCAGAGTTTGCTCACCACCGATCATGGAAGCTGGAGACACGTTATCGAGGTCCCGCCCGAGCCAATCACGATCTGCGCACGGCCACAGCTTGTTAGCATGAGCCTTCTACCTGCTACGTTAGCACCACGGGAGCTGTTTGGTTAGAAAGATACTACAACTAACCACAACATCTCTTTAAATACATGATCAAATTGACACTAGGTATGGGTCATGGTTTTCAGTTATTTGAATAGTTGTTAAGCAGCGGACCATATCATCATTCAAACCTGACGGAAACAAAATAATGGAAAGCATGCAAAATATGGAAAGTTAAAGTTACATCTCCTCTCATACAATTCCCGAGCGTCCGGCTGCATGACTACTTCCCTCAGAGCAGCTGAGACGTCTCACCCCCTTTTATAGCATTAAATAACTTCATAACAAATTTAACAGAAAAATGAACACTTGAGCATAAATCAGCATAAGAACTAGCTAAAATGACAGAAACCATCTTAAGGAAAAATGAACTTTAAATGTACTTTGACGGTTTTGTTTTGCCCACTTCCCATCCGCTTCTACTGAGGGGCGGGATTTATGATTTATACTGCAGCCAGCCACCAGGGGGCAAATGAGAGGTTTTGGCTTCACTTTCAGGGAGCTGTCATGTCGTCCATCTTTATATACAGTCTACGGTTTGTACAGTGCTGCCCTTTTAATTATCTGTTTTTACCTTCCTGTGTCAGGTGTGTCTCTGGATGTCTGTATCTGTGGCAGTATCAATAAGCATCTATGTGTTCAAACTTGTGTTTTTTGTCCTTGTCTTTCTTTAGAGTAAGTCAGTGTCGTCAACAGACAGTCAACCCGCTGAGGAGCGCCAGGGTCCGTCAGGAGGCTACTCCTCCTCGCAGGGAGGAGCTGAGGCAAAGAGGAGGCGCTGTGATGACAAAGAGCCCCTTCCACCACACTCCTATGTACGTGTTTGTGTGTGTCCTTGTTCTTATAAGTTGAGATAAGTTGAACTTTAAATGATGACCAAGGGGAAACTGAGTAGTTGCAGCAACATGTAGAATAGAACAAGAAACATGAGCATAGAAATGACATGTAAATAACCATTAACATGCAGCAAATAATATTAAAGGGAAATGATGTAGGTTACCAAAGTAAGACAACTGAAGCTAATCAATGAGGTTATAAATAATGTGAATGCTAACACTAGCTTTGTCAAAGTGAGCTGCAAGTTTGAAAATAACTTAAAGTTTTAGCTCAGATTTTTTTGAAGCGAGGTTTTACGTATACTCCTGTGTTCTGCAAGGTTAAATTACTATTTTTGTGAATGTAGTCTGGTGACTTTGAAAAAAGCGATGTAACAGCTTCAGTTCCCCGTTGGAAAGAGCTGCCTGACAGAGAGGTAAGAAAGCTGTGGATGTTAGCTGCAGAAAAAATTTATTTTAGCCACTTAAAATAAATCAGTGTCAGTTTTAATATACGCTATATTTATAATATTTTCACCACTTTACCTTGCCATCAGACAGCCCCTTTCTGATGGGGAGCTGAAGCCGTTGTAGTCTTCAAAGCCACCAGATTACATTGACAAAAACATTTTTACCTTGCAGACTATGGGCTTGCTGGTCTTGTGTGACTTTTCGGATCTGAAGTATCTTCCAGATAACAAACTAACTAAAACAGCAGTACACTGCTTAGCTTCCATGTCAGTACTCCTATCTGTTTCACCAAACTAGGAGCATGCAAGCCACCATCTAAGTTACTGTAAGGTAACATTAATACACTGACTATAAGGATGTATATATACTGTGCATGTGGTCATCATGCAGAAACCTAGATCAGGTCACGTGGGAAAAGGTCTCTAGAAGGGCTTTGGAAAATAGCATTTTGACTCTAAAACATACACTATATTGCCAAAAGTATTGGCTCACCCTCCGTGACTCACATATGAACTTAAGTGACCTCCCATTCTTAATCTATAGGGTTTAATATGACGTCGGTCCACCCTTTGCAGCTATAATGGCTTCAACTCATCTGGGAAGGCTTTCCACAAGGTTTAGGAGTGTGTTTATGGGAATTTTTGACCTTTGCTCCCGAGGCTTATTTGTGAGGAGGCGAGAAGACCTGGCTCTCAGTCTCCACTCTAATTCATCCCAAAGATGTTCTGTCGTGTTGAGGTCAGGACTCTGTGCAGGCCAGTGAAGTTCATTCACACCAAACTCTCATCTATGTCTTTATGGACCTTGCTTTGTGCACTGGTGCACAGTCATGTTGGAACAGGAAGGGGCCATCCCCAAACTGTTCCCACAAAGTTGGGAGCATGGAGTTGTCCAAAATCTCTTGGTATGCTGCAGCATTCAGAGTTCCCTTCACTGGAACTAAGGCACCACGCCCAGCTCCTGAAGAACAACCCCACACCATAATCCCCCCTCCACCAAACTTTACACTTGGCACAATGCAGTCAGACAAGTACGGTTCTCCTGACAACCGCCAAACCCAGACTCATCCATCAGATCACCAGATGGTGAAGCAAAATTCATCACTCCAGGGAACGCGTCTCCACTGCTCTAGAGTCCAGTGGCAGCGTGCTCTACACCACTGCATCCGACGCTTTGCATTGCGCTTGGTGATGTATGGCTTGGATGCAGCTGGAAACCCATTCCATGAAGCTCTCTATGCTGTTCTTGAGCTAATCTGAAGGCCACATGAAGTTGTAGTGATTGACTAGGCAGGAAAGTTGGCAGCCTCTGCGCACTATGCGCCTCATCCGCTGACCCCGCTCCGTCATTTTACATGGTTTGAGTTGCTGTCGTTCCCAATCGCTTCCACTTTGTTATAATACCACTGACAGTTGACTGTGGAATATTTAGGAGTGGGGAAATTTCACAACTGGACTTGTTGCACAGGTGGCATCCTATCACAGTATCACGCTGGAATTCACTGAGCTCCTGAGAGCGACCCGTTCTTTCACAGATGTTTGTAGAAACAGTCTGCATGCCTTGATGCTTGATTTTATACACCTGTTCCATGGAAGTGATTGGAACGCCTGATTTCAGTTATTTGGATGAATGAGTGAATGCTTTTGGCAATATAGTGTACATACTTTAACCAATATTTTAATGTTAGGATTTGAATACCTAAGGATTACCACTATGATGCAACAGAATGATTAAAAAAAACCTCAGAAAACCCCCAAATAATAAATGCTATTATTGTGCTATTGGTGTCCATATATGCATATTTCTTACAAAGTAGTTTAAAGGAAGCCACAGATACACACTGAAGACGTCACCAAGTGCATCTGTGTGGTTGCGTGTGGTTGTGTGTTTGTGTGTGTACGTAAGACATCGCCTATGACATTATCGGCCACACATGGGTCGGGGGGGCCCCGCGGCCAATTAGAGTCGTGTTTGGTTTGGATGGGCCCGATGGGGAAGAGCAGGGAGCCACAGGCGATGTAATGCCAGAAGAGAGACGGCCAAGGCAGATAGCTGTAATGAATTAGACGACTGTGTGTTTGCAGTCTGGAGGATTGATTGACATCGGGAGTCTGTCTGTGCAAGACGGCCTCCAGCTAAATCAGTTTGGCACCAACAACAACCGTCCAAATCCTCCCATTAGTTCAGAGCGAGAACAAGCACAGATAGTTTCCACTTTCTGAATGTTTTTCCTCACTTTCTGTCTGTCGGGCCGCATTACAGCTGCCATTTCTCTTTCAGTTTGCCTTTTTGCTCTTCTGTATCTCGGTCTCTTTATCGCTGTCTCTCAATTTCTCTACTCTTCCCTCTCACTCTCTGCCTTCTTTCTGTTTTTTTTTTTTTTTTTTTTAATTTCTATTACATTTCTCCTTCTTTCTCCTTTTACTTTCTTCTCTTTCCTCTCTCTGTTTCTGTATTTTTGCTCTAGGAATAGACATAGCCCTGTTTTGGCTCTGTATAATTAGGTACTGATGTCACTCCACACTGATGTCAATAGGAATATCAGGCCATGATCACATCAGAGCACTGTTGCCATGGTGACTAAGTGCCATCATTCTCACCCCAGAAAAAGGGAGAGATACAGTAGAGAGAGATGGCTCGACGAAGAGCCAAAATGTACCATCGACGGGGGAAAGAGCAACAGTGTGTTTGTGAAAGAGAGCTCGAAATGGTGTTTGCATGAGGGAGATGTTTGGTGAGAATATACTGTATATGTGGTATCTCTGTGTTACATGTTGCATGGAGGACAGACAGCAAAGAGCAGCCGGTGATATTTATATATCGATCTGTGTGTATGCGTGTGTTTTTTTTGTGTTTCCATCTTTATTATTAAAGTTCTCAATGTATACTTACTGTGTACTGTATGTCTGTGTGAGTGATAGAGACAAAAAACAAACAAGAAAGCAGCTAGCTTGTCTTAATGGAGATGTGGAAACTTTACCTTTCTTATGTCTTCTTTGCTCCTCAGGACAGCGATGGAGACAAGAGTGAAGACAATCTTGTAGTGGACGTCTCCAATGAAGTAAGTTACCTATCTGTATTTAGATTATTTCCTCACACTTAATCAAGTGGCTAAAATCAATATTTTTATATTAACGATGGACTTCTTGTATGTTAGAGGTAGTGCTGGGGGGAAAAAAATCAATACATTGTATTATCGCAATATTTTGTGTGGCAATATTGTTTCAAAACACAGACGTCAAGTATCGATCTTTTATTATATAAACAATTAATATGGAAAATACAATAATTATAATGATTAATAATTATCCTATTTGAAATTTCTTTGGAATTGCTGCCAAATTACCACAGTATTTACCTCAACATTTATAAAAAAAAATACTTTATTATAAACACTATTTCATAATTAGATGTTTAAAACGCTTAAAATAAAGCACTTAGGCTTGAGAAACAGCTGCTCTTCATCGGCGGTAGAAAACCAAAGCTAAGAGAAAACACTTCTGATCAGACACAAATCTCACCACTGTGACTTATTATCTACACAAATGTAACCTGGTAGCTAATGTGATGATTCAGGGAGTTTTTTTTTTTTTTTTTAAGAAATAGAATAAAAAATATAATAAAATAAATAATTTATTTGCTAATTATCATCTGTTTACCAGCAGACATGAAAATAAAGCTCATCAATTCATTTTGTATTCTTTTCCTGGAAATGTATTAAATAAATTACCAGCTGTAACAGCTATGGAATATATCCATCTATCCATACATCCACCTGGGGGCGGCAGTAGCTCAGTCTGTAGGGTTCAAGTCCCGACATGGACCAAAAAACTGAGTGTGAACTGGTAGCTGGAGAGGTGCCAGTTTACCTCTTGGGCACTGCCGAGGTGCCCCTGAGCAAGGCACCAAACCCTCAACTGCTCGGGGTGCTTGTCAGGAGCAGCCACCTCACTCTGACATCTCTCCATTAATGCATGTATGTGTGTTTCAGGTCTGCAGGTACCATGTATAAGTTAAAAAAAAATAAAACAACAACAACAGAGTGTAAATTGAATTTCCCCACTGTGGGACTAATAGAGGCTGATCTTCTTCTTCTTCAACCGCTTATCCCGTCAGGGGTTGCTGGGAGCTGGAGCTGATCCCAGCTGGCATTGGGCGAAGGCGGGGTACATCCTGGACATTTCACCAGTCCATCGCAGGGCACATAGAGACAGACAACCATTCACACTCACATTCACACTTACAGGCAATTTAGAGTCATCAATTAGCTTGCATGTCTTTGGACTGTGGGAGGAAACCAGAGAACCTGGAGAAAACCCACGCTAACTCGAGGAGAACACACACAGAAGGGCCCCAAGCCTTCCAGTATAGTGGAATATAATTATTAAATAATGTTTATAATAAAGTTATTCATACAGAAAGTGACATACAAGTTAATTCCTGTCTAATCATTGAAGTTTATTAATGGGAAAACTTCCCAGAAGCTTGGTACACTGGTGACCACATTCACAGAAGTCATGCATCTCTCTCACATCGCAGTATAGTTAACAGTTTCTTCTGACCTCTTAGAAAATGTTCCACCTTCACTACCAATGTTTACTCACAATTTTCCATCTCCACTGTGGAAAATATTTAACTCACCCACAGAACTCACACTTCACTCTCTCCCACTCACTTCCTCACAGCTGTGTCCTTGTGCGAGAGCCGTACATCCCCGTTACAGAAAATATCGTTGATTTCCCTACAAAGCCACAAGATACAAGCAGCCTTTATCCTGCAGAAGCTCTCTGACACTGCGTTGCAGCCCACACATGAATAACGCATGAATCCATCGTTGGGAGGACCGGTGTTGCTCGCGGGAATAACTGTAGATGTACTTGGAAACGCCTGCATGACCCCGTCTGTGTGGCTGTCGATAGATCAGTTAAACACACAGCTGAGTATGTGTGTCTGTGGTCAGGTTTGAATGCATTTTATTAGGATTTTACTCAACAAATTCCTTGTTTCATTTTAGTGTCCTTTGTATTGTTTGGAAGAGATTTGATTGTTTTTACAGAGATGGTCAGTCGTATTTTTGCCTCATTTAATTTGAGGCTAAATTTCAGTATTTTGACAGTCTTGGATACAGAAAATGCGTCCCGACTCACTTTTTACTTGGCTGTGTTTTAGAGAAACTAGTACACATAATTGGGTAATTGCCTGAAGAATAAACATAGTCATACTTTACTGAATGACTTAATGGAATACTTCACCCATAAAATGACCATTTGTATATCAATTACTCACCCCCTCTTACCTTGAATCCTTGAAGAAAATGTTATTTTTCTCGCATGCCTCCACAGTGAACGATGAATACACCAGACTGATGAATTTAAGTAAATGGGGGTCTTGTTTAAAGCATGGGTCGTTAGACATTTTAGAAACATTTTTCTGTTATATTAATTGAAATTCTCATTTCATCCTGACAGCAATCAATAAATCAAAAAAAAAAAAAAAAAAATCTGTTATCTCAGGACTGTAATAAACCCATCCGATCGTTTCAGGTGGCCCGAATGAAATGTGCTACCTGCCTGTATGCATGCGCTCATTGTGCCTCACCAGAGTTTTCCATAAGTTGCTAGCTCTGAGTACTAACAATAGCAATGTTCGGTGTTAATATTCATTCTGATAATAGTTGGGCAGTGGCTTTGGAGGGAGGCCTGAAGCGACAGAGTGTCAGTGTTGCCAACTTTCTCTCTAGATTTAAGGACTTTTGGAGCTAGTTAGCAGTTCATGCCGTCACCTACTTTCATTGGAAAAGAGTTGGCAACGCCGGGCTCGTTTTTTCGGCTGGATCATTTTAAAAGTCTATTGCGCTCTTGCTAGTTTCTCAAGATTGCCCACCTTGCCTTTAACAGCAAACTATATCGAAACATCCATTTGCAAGCTCACGCAACTCATGCAGTATAATCCAAGTCTCATTTATCCAGTTGTATGTTCACTACTTCCCAAACACATGCATCTTGCACATGCACATGCATCGTGGATTTCCGCAGGCAAACTCATCCGCCTCCAACACCGGTGAACATCCAGGGATCAGACATTGAGATGGTGACATCCTATAAATACCTGGGTGTTCACCTGAACAATAAACTGGACTGGACAACAAACTCCTCTGCACTCCATAAGAAAGGCCAGAGCAGACTGTATCTGCTCAGGAGACTGAGGTCTTTTGGAGTGCAGGGGACACTATTGAAAACATTTTATGACACTGTTGTGGCATCAGCCATATTTTATGGAGTGGTTTGCTGGGGCAGCAGCATCACAGCTGCAGACAGGAAGAGGCTGGATAAGATCATCAAAAGGGCCAGCTCTGTCCTGGGATGCTCTCTGGACTCAGTGCAGGTGGTGGGAGAGAGGAGGATGACGGCTAAGCTGTCATCCATGATGGAGAAGGACTCCCACTCCATGAGAGACACCATCAGAGCTCTGGAGAGCTCCATCAGTGACAGGCTGCTACACCCTAAGTGTACGAAGGAGCGTTACAGAAGGTCCTTCCTGCCTGCAGCTGTGAGACTCCACAACCAGCACTGCTCCCAGTAAAACCACAATCACAGTCACATTCACAACAAACTCACTGGACATAAGTGCAATAAGGACTTTATGTACAATTATATCATTGATATGATGGACACATTTTTTCTGTCTTTACTTTTTTCTATTTTCTATTATGTATATACAAATTTATTTTATTTGTATTGCTGCTGTAACGTGTAAATTTCCCCACTGTGGGACTAATAAAGGAATATCTTATCTTATCTTATCTTATCTTATCTTCACTAAAACTTTACTATTTTAAACACTTGGACTCCTACAAGTGTGAGACTGTTTATGCCGGAGTGTTTTAAATAATACGGTTTTAGAGAAGATCCAGTAGTGAGCGTACGACTGGATAAATGAGACTTTCTGCAATAAAAACCTGGATGCAACAGAATTTCCTCAAACTCAACAGCGATGAAACTGAACTCCTCCTCATCGGACTCATATCTATCCTCAGTAAACTCAACAACCCCACACTCACCATTGATGGCACCACTGTTTCCCGCTCCTCCCAGGCACGCAACCTTGGCGCAATATTTGATCCCACCCTCTCCCTTGAGCCCCACATCCACCAAGTTGTCAAAACCTCATACTACCACCTACGCAGTATTGCTAAGATCAGACACTCTCTCGCACGCCCTCCTACCGAGAGGCTTATCCACGCCTTCATCTCCTCCCGCCTCGACTACTGCAACTCTTTCCTGTACCGCATCAGCTCTACCTCCATCAATAGACTCCAACTGGTTCAGAACTAAGCTGCCTTACTCCTAACTCACACCAAATCATGGCACCACATCACCCCAGTCCTAAAGGACCTCCGCTAGTTCCCTGTTTCTCACGGAATCAACTACAAAATCCAGGCCCTTACCTACAAATCCCTGCACCAACTGGCACCCCCCTACCTCGCTGAATTCCTCTGCCTCTGCCAACCCTCACAGTTCCTCAGATCCATCTCAGCTGGTCTCCTCTCCACCCCCAAGCAACCTTGGCAGTTTTGGGGAGATAGCAGGGCAGCTCTATGGCTTTGGAACTTCCTCCCACAAAACACCAGAGACTCTGAATCCCTCACAGTCTTTCAGTCCCGCCTCAAGACCTAGTACTCTGCCTACTCCTAGCCCAGATCCTTACCAATTATGTGTGTATGAAGGAGTGTCGTTTGTTGTTTGTCTCACACCGCTTCCCGTTTATACTGTTAAGCGTCTTTTAGGTCCAGAAAAGCGCTATATAATCTATCTCGTTAGGGGTCGTGGGGGGTTGGAGCCGATCCCAGCTGTCATTGAGTGAAGGCGGGGTTCACCCTGGACAGGTCGTCAGTCCGTCGCAGGGCACGTAGAGGCAGACAACCATTCACGCTCACATTTTGGCAATTTGGAGTAATCAGTTAACCTAAATTGCATGTCTTTGGACTGTGGGAGGAAGCCGGAGCACCCGGAGAAAACCCACACTAACACAGGGAGAACATGCAAACTCTACACAGAAGAGCCCCAAGCCAGATTCGAACCTGCAACCCTCTTGTGAGGTGTGCTAACCACTGCACCACCGTGTAACCAGCGCTATATAGTTTTCTGTACTTTTCTCTGTTTTTTTGCGTCTTCATTCTCTCTGGAGGCATGAGAGACAAAGTCCTCTTCAAGTATTCGTGGTAACCCGGGTTGAGTCATTGAAATACAAATGGTCATTTTGTGGGTAAAGACATGACATTTTGGGCAGACATGAACAGAGGTCGACCAATATGTTTTTTTTTTTTTTGTTGTTTTTTTGTTTTTTTTTTTGGCCGATGCCGATTTTTTACAGAATCAGGACAGCTGATAGCCAATATATGATGCTGATTTATTTACAGAAAATGTTTTAACTTAAGTGAATATTTATGGAATAACACTTATGTCTCTACAATCTGCATTTTGTGTCTGCACGGTTTCTCCCAGTTAGGACGTTATTCTTCTCAAGTACTGTTGCAAAGGTCAGTCCACTGGGCTACATCTACTGAGGTCTGCTGGTTGAATGGTAATTTGATTACACAAGGGGCGGAGTCACACATGTTCTACAACAACAACAACAACAACACCGGGCTGCCCACTAATCAGCTTAATATGCTCATGCATCGGCCGATGCTGATTATGAGAAATGTTAGAAAGAAATAGACCCGATCAATCGGTCGACCTCTAGGCATTATTGTAAACTTGACTGGTTGATGGAGGCAAACAACCGCGAGGCGGTGATTGTAGTTTTCCATTATTTATGAATCTATCCATGATTTATCAGATTAATAGATTAATCATTTGTTCTGTAAAATGTGAGAAAATAGGTGCATAGGAAAAAAATGTCAAAAACCCAAAGATATTGATTTTCACATAATCACAAACAAAGAAAATCAAAACATTATTCACATTTGAGAAGCTGGAATTTAGATGAGCCTCATTTTCGGATAATCAACAAATCAGGTAATCATTTCAACTCCAACACTTACACACACACACACACACACACACACACACACACACACACACACATTGTATTTTACTGTTTGTTTTGCTTGCTAGATTGCTTATTGTATTTATTGTACCCTAGGTTTGTGCGTACGAGTGTATTGTGTGTGTGTGTGTGTGTGTGTGTCTGTGAAATGTGAATCGAGTCAGTAGGTGTGTAGCTAGTTCAGCTTTCCGCTGCAGTTTCCTTGTAAATAGGAAGAGCTCCTATGTAAGCTCATTATCAACCACCGCTGTTTGTGTTCTCCTCTTGTGAATGGTGTCTGTACTCTGTCCACGCACACGCACACACGCACACACACACACACACACACACAAAAATACCTGGTCTACCTATCGCTTCACATCTGCCTCTTCTGTTTATTTCTGTTCTTGAAGCCTCTGTTCTTCCATCTCTCCACTGTCTCCCTTTTTCTTTTCACTCCTTCTTTCCCCACTCCTCTCCTTCCAGCTCCTCCTCCCTTCTCTCATTAGATAACTGCAGTCTGCTTCATTTAATATATGCAAAGCCGTTTATGCCCCTGGAATATTTTAGTTCTTTAAATACTTCACGCAGTGTACCAAAATATGTTTTATCTAAGCCCTCTGTATTTTGATATTGCACACAAAAGCAGAACCGGTCTCTTGTGTGATTTGCAAACTGGTACAAAAGCAGAAGAAAAAAAAAATGTGACAAATGTGGGTAATGGCAGAAAAAGGGAGGCAAATCCTCTGTGTGTGTGTGTGTGTGTGTGTGTGTGCGTGTGTGTGTGCATGTGTGTGTGTCTTGTATTTAAACATACATGCAAGCCTGTGCGTATGTGTGTGCATTTCTGTTTGCATATGGGTGTGTACACGCCATGTAAATGTCTCTGTGTGTGGTTGTTTGAGTAGATGATTGTGTGCGTGTGTGTGCGTGTGAGCAGTAAAATGTGTGTGCTGATCACTGTGACCCAGTGAGAAGCGCTTACTCCAGCACTCTGTTCTGGGGGAGGCAGCGCCGGCTCAACAGCGGCTCCAGTGATGAAAGCAGCTGTAACAGCAACATTATCTCCAGGTCCACACACTACTGTACCAGCGACACTGACAATCTCCACTGTTTCATGTAATGTTCCCTGAGTCCCTCTACAAATCACAATGCAGACTGTGACACCAGAGGTTGTGGCGTATCCATTAAGGAAGAATCTGCAGCATTTTGCTTTAAATAAGTGTATTTTGAACCTCTATAGCCAGCTGCTGCAACAAGACAAACTCTGCCAAATTCAGCTTGCTGGCACACAGAAGAAATGTGTTTAGAAAATATTCTTAAATAAAAAGACACTAAGTGGGTGTTCACACTGAAACAACCCTGCACTTTTAATTGTAAGTGTGGGTGCATGTTGCTTCAGGTGTGTGTGAGACAATGAAAAGCGATCCATGTTAATAGAGCTGTAACTTTGAAGCCACTGTAAAATCTGTCACTAACTGAACAGTGGTTTATAACATTACCAGGAGGGATTTTACAGCAGCAAGTTATCATGGTGGCAATTATTTAATCTTTCGTCACATCAATTAGCAGCTATCAATCTGGTTGCATGTACGATTAGTTGTCTACTACTCAGTTAGTCACCGTCTATTTTGATTATCAATTAATCATTAGAGTAATTTTAAAAGAAACAAGTCATAATTCTGATTCCAGCCTCTTAAATGTGAATATTTTCTGGTTTCTTTACTCCTCTATGACAGTTAACAGAATATCTTTGAATTGTGGACAAAACAAGACATTTGAGGAGCTCATCCTGGGCTTTAGGAAACATTTTTCACCATTTTCTGACATTTTATAGACCAAACAACTAATTGATTAATTAAGAAAATAATTAACATATGAATCAACAGTACAGTGGCTGGCTGGATTACGTCACATGGTGTCGTTGCAATTTTCAGTCAGGACCAATGTCCTACTGAACAGTACGTACTGGAGCACTTTCAATAGGTGGCAACGAATAGGAAGTGCAGTGGTCAAATTACAATGGTGATCATCAAAAATGTCACTAAAAAGACTTGAGAAAGTCTACTTTCAGGGGATAGTTTTGGTGTTTTGAAGTGCTTATCCATAGTCAGTGTGTTATCTGCAGTAGATGACGGTCGGCATTATGACCACTGACAAGTGAAGTGAATAACATTGATAGTCTCCTTACAGTTTCACCTGGCAGTGGGTGGGATATATCAGGCAGCAAGTGAATATTTTGTCCTGTTGATGTGTTGGAAGCAGAAAAAATGGGCAAGCGTAAGGATCGACTTGTAGGATGTTCCCGGTCTACAGTGATGAGGACTTACCAAAAGTGGTCCAAAGAAGGAAAACCATTGAACTGGCGACAGGGTCACTGACGGCCAAGACTCATTGATGCACATAGGGAGTGAAGGCTGACCCGTGTTGTTCCGATCCAGTAGAAGAGCTACTGTAGCTCAAATTGCTGAAAAAGTTAATGCTGGTTCTGATAGAAAGGTGTCAGGTGTCAGTTTGTTGCGTTTGAGGCTACGTAGCCACAGACCGGTCAGGGTGCCCATGCTGTTCTAATGATACGGCTGATCTGTGTGTTTTAGTCACCTAAAAGAAAGGCCCACCTAAAAAAAAATCAATATCACCTGAAGTGTGCACTGCATTTTGAATATTTTCACCAGTTTACCTCGCCATGAGAGAGTTATACAGTCTACAGAACTGAGGCCATTATCTTTGCTCTCACCAAAACAACCAGACTCCAGCGTTAAAACCAGTAATTCGACCTGGCAGAACACAGGAGTTGCCGGTCTGCTGCTGCTTTAATCGGTTAGTTTGTTTGTGTTATTGTGTGACTTTGGTTAGTTTGGATTCACCAAAGTCACAAAATAGCACAAAATAAACTGAACGACCGACCGGCAGCGGTAGAGAAGCAACCCCCGTGTTCAGCGAGGTAAAATTACATATTTTTTCTCTGTGGAGTCCAGTGGATGTCATAGTGATGAAACACTGTAAAATGGACTTTAGGGCAAAACTGAAATGGAACAAGAAAGTAGTCGAAGCATTGTGTGCACCAGGTTACAAAGAGCTTCATTTTCCATTCTCTGTTTTGTCTTTCAGGAGCCTAACTCTCCTGCGGGCAGCCCTCCACACTCCCCCCATGGGAACGGGTTAGACCGGGCTCCCACCCTGAGGAAAGAGCTCCCGGGCTCCTCAAGCACAGGAGAGGCCCCCTCCACCCCAAACCCCCGCAGCCCCACCCCAGGGAAGGCCAAGGACCCTGCACAGGTAGGACTGATGGACTGTCAGGGTGTTACTGCACTCTGATCACAAGGAGCGCTCTGTCTGCTTTTGCTTTATGCAAAAATGTTATGTACCCTCAGGTTGTCCATTCCTGGTACAGTAGATGTTTCGCTGTGGGAATAAAACACTTTTTTTATTGTACAGTAACTAATCTTTGTCCTGAGAAGCTACATGGATGTCTAATACAGATAGTTGTTGCCATAGCTGTACCACTGGCATCGAGACAAATTATTCTCTTTTTATTGAGAAATATGAAAAAAGTGACAGAAAACTTCAGTGTAATAAATATGCTGTAGGTCCCATGACAGATCAGACATGTGTTTTATTTGTTCTGTTTCCTGTTCGACTTCTCTACAGATGGATAAGTCCCAGTCTCCGTTGTCCAAGTCTGGCACCCCGTCCCCGTCCCACCGTGAGGCCCTTACCCCCGGAGCACCGGGAGCCCCGGGTCCCAGCACCTCCTGCCTTCGTCTAGTCAGCAAGGCAGCATCCAGTGCAGACCCCCTTGGTGAGAACAAGCTCGATACTGTATTGATAAAGGAGCTCGCTAATACATAACATGCTATCCCGACATTAATCTAGTACTTTCATTTAGAACTGCTCTTTTTATATTTGTAACCACTGACTAAGAGAGTTACTCAGAAAAAGCAGAACAAAAATTGAATGTCAAGTCAAGTCAAAGTTTATTGAAGCCCAGTATCACAAAGCACGCCTCAAGGGGCTGTACATGTAATAAAAACATTAGCAACATTAGCAAAACATTACAAACGGTAATATTAGACACACACACAATACATGCAATAAAAACAGTAGCAGCATTAGCAAAATGGACAAAAATGTACATAAATGTACGCTGGATAACCATAGTTTAGTACTCTAGGGTGGATTATGTGAGATTAAAGGCTGATACAGAAAGATGAGTTTACTTTTGAATGACTCAACTAAGGAAGCCTCTCGAATTTGAGTAGGGGGACGTTTCCAAAGAAGAGGGGCTTGGTGAGAGAACGGCCCACCACCTACTGGTGTTTCATTTATTTTTGGAATAGTCAGGAAGCCAGCATTTATCATAAAACTCTAGCAAGTATACAAGGAGTGACTAGAGGTGATGGGTAGGATAGCGCAAGTCTGTGTAATATTATGTGAGTTAAAAGTAGGATCTTGAAGTCTGATGTAGCATTTACAGGGAGTCAATGTAATGAAATAAATTTTCTAGTTGTGGTTAACTCGCTGAGACACGCAATCCTGACTGACTCTACTGTCTTTCAGAGGCTGCAGCAGCTTCAGTTTTAGAGCTACAGTGAAGCTACAGATGTGAAACTAGAAAACAGAAGGAGTCCATCGGTGATCTGCTAGCTTGTTGGGAAGGAGGCTAAAAAATGGATGAAAATGGGTTCTATGGGTACCCACAAGTCTCCCCTTTACAGACATGCCCACTCTGTGATAATCATATGGGGCAAAGAAACATGCAGTAAAAATGTGTTACGGTATTCTCACCTATTTTAAAATGGTGTGTTTGAATATTTCTGTATACTGGGGTCCCTAAACAGTCTTAATTACATAAATTAGGTCTCACTGTAAAGCTGAGACTCTTATGGATCCAATGAGTCCAACTGTATTGTTTTATCATGTTAGTCCGCATAGCAGCCATTTCACTGTAGTGAGACTGTTGTTTTAAACTTGACATCACTGTATAAAATGACCTGTGGTGACCTCTACGATAATCACAGCCTCATGAACCTTTACAGCCACAAACTAGAGACCTAGATTATTCAGAGGACGGATGGCTTTCCTAGCTAGATTAACAATCCAATCACTTTTTCTATGGTGTTCTTGGCATCTTAATGTGGTATTTTGAAGGGATTATTGATCATCAATATCAATTCTTGAGTGGTAAAAAATGAGCACCATTTAGCACCAAATCTGTGTAACAAATGGTATCAAACCAAAAAATTGCTGAAACAACTTATGAGACATAATAGAGCACGGGGATGATCATCATATACTTCATCATAATGTTATAAGCCCGTATATACTTTCACAATTAATTTCAATGAACTAATTCATGTTTATTTTTGATTTCTAACTAGAACTTGACACACAATGCTGAGCTGCATCTCAAATTAATCTCCACCTTTCAGATGATGTACACCACCTTTATGTGACATCTACCTCCTCCCCCTAAAGACCCCCCCACACCCCCTAGACACTAAAATGGGTCTACTGTGGGTCTCAGAGGGTTAATATCCTCGCAGCAATATTTCGTAACAGTTGAAGTTTACTGACGTAGGTAAGTCAGAGAAGACAGTACTGCAGTAATCAGGCCTAGATGAGACAAGTGCATGAAGTGTTTCAGCATCAGCCATGGAGGAATGGCAATTGTTGGTGTTCTTCATGTGATTATTAATGTGATAACTCATCACACTACTCTTAATTTTACATTTCCTTATTAATTTAACTACTTGAAACCAAACTAGCTGGACCATAGCTGTCATGACCTGAATGGGATTTGCACCCAGTCTGCCTCTCCCCTTCATGCCATATATCCTCCCGTCCCTCAGTTTTTCCATTTCCTCATTTGTTTATGCTATGACATGCAGTGATAGTTTACTGTTTTGAGCCAAAATCCCTTGATTTGATCAGAGTGAAGTTAAACAGAAATCATCCCCACAGGACTGATGTTTTGAATATGTGAAACTTGTGCTCTTGAGCAAGGCTCTTAACTGCTATTTGCTCCTCATTGGCCGGTGGTGAGGACCATTACATAACACTTTTACTTTTTCATTTTACAGCTCTGCAAATTAACTGTCAAGCAAACTATTTGAAATTTCTTTGTAATTGCTGCCAAATTACCACAGTATTTACCTCAAAACTGATAAAAAAAATACTTAATTATAAACATTATGTAATAATTATATGCTAAAATAATGTAATGGTAACGTAATGGTTAAAATAAGATTGAGAAGCAGCTGCTCTTCATCGGAGGTAGAAAACCAAAACTAACAGAAGATACTTCTGATCAGACACCAATCTCACCACTGTGACTTATTGTTTACACAAATGTTACCTGGGAGCTAATGTAATGATTCATGGAGGTTTTTTATTTGCTAATTATAATTTTTACTATTTGCCAGCAGACATAGAAATAAAGCAGATCAATTATCTTTGTATTTTTTTTCTGGAAATGTATTAAATAAATTAACACATACAGGGAAATAGTTGAACATAATTATTTAATAATGTTTATAATAGTAATTTTCGATGTATTTTAATGTATATTGTGATAATTTGGCAGTAATTCCAAAGAAATTTCATATAGTTTACTTGCTAATTGCCATAAAATCTGCAGACCTGTAAAATGAAATGTCACCGATCACTGTTGTGCTCGACAGCTCAACAAATAAAGTTTACTGATAAAAAAGATTTCCATTCTTCTCAGCCCCTCTGTGACTGTTTGTGCTGTACTGTTTCCCCTCTTTATTTCCATCCTTCAATCCCTCCTTCCTCTTTCCCTCCCTCCCCAGCTCTCCGCAGTCCCATGTCTGTGCCCCCCGGTTCATACCCGGCTCATTTTGGCGTGGTGTCCCACGCAGGACTGAACGGGGAGCTGGCCAGCCCGGGAGGTTTCGGCGGGGCTCTCACTCTCTCTCCACAAATCAGCGCAGCAGCCAACGCCTACTCCCGAAGCCCCATGGTGAGCAAAGGCCAGACTGTTCTTCTCTGTCAAGGTTTGATGTATAGTTTAGCATCAGCTCGAACTCGTCAAACTACAATGTGGTCTGTGTTTCCAGGTAGTGCGGTCATTATCAACTTATCATGTTTATATTGTCTGATTCACTTTGATAGAGAGCAGCAGTCCTGGAGAGAAGTTTTCAAATTGAAATGAGTAACCTGTGCAGCACTGCTGAAAAAGCCTGTCTTCAACAAGCGCCATGTAGTCTTAATAATAATAACTTTCTTTATAAAGCACTTTTCATACTAGCAATGTAGCACTAACTTCCCTTTACCGGGCCACATTAACCAGCTCTGACTGGGAGATCCTGAGGTGCTCCCAGGCCAATGTGGAGATATAATCTCTTCACCTAGTCCTGGGTCTTACCTGTGGCTTCCTCTCAGCTGGTCATGCCTAGAACACCTCCCTAGGGAGGCGCCCAGGGGGCATCCTTACCAGATGGCCGAACCACCTTAGCTGGCTCCTTTAAACACAAAGGAGCAGCGGCTCTACTCCGAGTCCCTCACAGATGGCTGAGCTCCTGTCTCTCCAGCCACCCTCCTGAGAAAACCCATTTTAGCCGCTTGTACCCACGATCTAGTTCTTTCAGCCATGACCCAGCCCTCATGACCATAGGTGAGAGTAGGAACTAAGACGGACCGGTAGATAGAGAGCTTTGCCTTCTGGCTCAGCTCTCTTTTTGTCTCAATAGTGCGGTAAAGTGACTGTAATACCACCCTGTTGCTCCGATTCTCCGGCCAATCTCACGTTCAATTGTCCCCTCACTTGCGAACCCCAAGGTATTCAAACTCCTTCACTTGGGGTAAAGACTCATCCCCTACCCAGAGTAGACAATCCATCAGTTTCCTGCTGAGAAGTCGCAGACCGATGATGCCAGCAGGACCACATCATCTGCAAAAAGCAGACCGAACTGCAAACCCTCCTCCCCCCGACTACGCGTCGATATCCTGTCCATAAATAACACAAACAGGATTGGTGACAAAGCGCAACCCTGGCGGAGAGAATTCATAAAAAATTATAATAAAATAAATAATAATTACAGTGACATTAATTATAAGCTAAAATAAGTAATTTAGTCAGAGTTTCAAAGAGGTGCACCCTCAGCGGATTTGTCCTCAGGAGCAGTGCTGTGATTTTGATGATTAGGATTTTACAGGGATGACAAATACAGATCCCACTGTTCTGACCGCATCAAAAGTTGTTTTATGCATATGGCGGTGTTTTTTTTATACTATGATAGTTTTCCTAATGTTAGATAAAAAAAAACGCAATATATTCAATCGTAACCTCTGTATTGTGATATGGATCGTACCACCAGATTCTTGTCAATACACAACCCTACTGATTATAACTTTGTGCACGCTATTAGTTTATGTTTCAGTATTGAATGTCGTCCTGTAGTCGCTACACACTCCAATCACAGTATTTAGGGTCTCCTCTAGCGAACGTAGCTTCGACATTGTTGTAGATGTGCACATCAGCTGTGACGGTAGCTGTAGCCTCGGCATGTAGCTCCTACTAGACTCCAACATAACTCAGAGCTTTAAAGCTGAAGGATTTTATCTAGTAACAGTCATCACATTTAATTGTACTTTTATCTTTAAAACAATCTGTTCAGTTGGATGAATTTACATCCATTTTGCCCACATAGATCATTGTTACATAGAACAGGAACGCTCAGCAGCTGCTGACCTTATTTTTGCCCAGTAACTACATCGTCCCCTTTATAGGGTTACATTAACACGTTATTTGTACCAATTGAATCTTAACTAAGTTTGCGTCTAGCAAGCAATTCAACATCCTGTGATGCTAATAATGTAATGATGGTAACAAGATGTAAAGTCTCTTTTTTAGCTACATAACACAGTTTTACAGGGAGGAGCTGCCTCAGATACTGGAGACAAATCTCAGGTATGGCTGCCCTTTTTGCCAAAAGAGAGGTGGCTGTACAGAAATTCACAATTTACAAATATGTTTGCTTGAACTGCCACCATGAACATCCTTACAACAAACAAGATAACTATTGACCGAGTCACAACGTGTGAATAATGCTCGTATTGCTTCACCATTATCTGCTGCCATTTTTTATGTCTTTACAGTGATGGGCGCATGGTAATAACAGCCAGAAGCTGTGCATTGAGAAAGTAGATAAGAAAAAAAAAGTGGTCATTCCTGTACCACACAAACCAATCCAATCCTCCACAACTGCGATCAGACCCGTCCTCCTGTACTTGCTACCCATTTAAGTCCTTGTCAAGCTGTTAATTGCTTGTCTGCTCTTTTGTCCCCACCAGGTGGCGTACGACTCTCGGTCTCACCTGAGGGCGCCAGGGCTGTCCTCTTCTCTGCCTGGTTCCTCTGGCGGAAAGCCGTGAGTATTCATACTGTTGATATTCAGTTTTTCTTGAAAATTGGATGTTATCAACATTTGGTAGATACACGTTTAAAGCCTTTTAATACCATTTGTGTGTACATCTTTAGCATGGACTCTTACAGTAGTATATTCCCCAGTTACACAGAGCAATTAAACAGTCACTCTTCTTTTCTGATGATTAGAAATATGTGACAGCTGAGCAGGATAATCACATCAGGATAAATCAATATGTAGACACAGACGATTGCACATACTTTAGTCTAGACAGTGCTAATCCAAAAACATTTGGATTAAATTAGTTGTAGTTCATCCTACACGTAGCTGTTTACTTTGGGTTTTCTATTCAGCCAGCTCTTTTCAGTGCTGCTCTTTGACCCAGTCTAACAAAGATAGATGTGCTGGAATTTCAAGTGTCCAGATCGCACACAGTCCATTCAGCTGTGCTGACTGACGACTTATGCTGTGTTTGTCAGTTGTTGCAGAGTAGCAATTCATTCTTGCGGTGCTAATTTGAAATCATAAAACAGCCTTGGCTTCCAACCGCTGCGGTATTGATCGGCCATTAGCAATGCCACACTGACTCTGCCCTGTAATACAATCTGCCATTATGCATTCCCGCCTACAGCTACAGTGGACCAAGTAATTGCCAGAATTCGGGCAAATATTACTGAGGTTCAAGGCCATTATGGTGTTGTCAGACTTCACAACTTGCACCTGTGCAGTGTGTATATTTAACTGTTGCTCCTCTGCTTTTACTTGCTCATTGACTGCATGATTGATTCCTTCTCGTCTGTCCTGACTTTGGCCCATTTCTCCCGTCCTTCAGTCTACCCACTGATCCAAACTCTGTTTTGTTTTGTTTATTTTCAGCTGTAGCTCTTCAGTTCTGAACTATTGATTTATTTCTGTTCCCGTTTCTCTCTCTCTGCAGAGCCTACTCGTTCCACGTGAGCGCAGACGGCCAGATGCAGCCGGTGCCCTTTCCCCCCCGACGCCCTGCTGGGCCCGGGAATCCCTCGCCACGCCCGTCAGATTCACACCCTGAACCACGGAGAGGTGGTGTGCGCCGTCACCATCAGCACTTCGACACGCCACGTCTACACGGGAGGCAAGGGCTGCGTCAAGGTGTGGGACATCAGCCAGCCTGGAAGCAAGAGCCCCATGGCCCAGCTGGACTGTCTGGTGAGACATGAGGGAGGAGACACACAAGTAGGGTTGGGTGTCATTTTTTCCAGTGTTGTAATCCTTTCAAGTGAAATACAGCCACACTGAGACGGTTTACCTGAAGGCAATTTAACTATATTTAAGCTTTAATCTAGCTAACAGGAAACTGCCACTGGAAGCGAGTGCAGTGTTGTTAATGGTTCGTGACGTGTGGTGGTTGCCTCTGTTGCCTGTAACGTCCATTTCGGGGCACCAGAGGGGGCGGGCATTTAAGTGCTACCAATATCTATGTTAGCTTTTAGTCTGTTCGATACATATAGGCCGAGTTTCAGTACCCAATCCTATACACAAGTGTTAAAAATCGAAATGACTAAGACCAAAATGATCAATTAGTTGACTAATATACTAGACAACCATATTTCTATATTGTGCCCTCAAATCTAAAGCACTTAGTTTACGTATAATTAAATATTCTCTATAAATACATTACCATATCATGCAAACAAATGTGTGTAGGTACAGTATTTTCACAAGGGATGCTAATTTTGAAAAATTTTCTTAACCGATAACCGACCCTCATTAATTGATTATTTACTGTTAACTGAAAAGATTTGTGCCCCGCATGCAGTGGTGCGCCAGTCGCAGTATATGAGCACAAGAGACAACTGAGTCAACCGTACGGTAGTGTTAGCAGCCAGGGTGCTGCATGTAGTGTTGCAGACATGCAGCCACTTTCCCAGTAAAAGTCTCCACCAAACGTTTAGTTTAGTAGGTTGTCAGCTGTGTGTCTGCCCGGATTAATGACACTCTATCGCCTGGCTTAACTTTAGTGACTGTCCGACAAACACGTTGTGTGTTTGTGCTACATTAGCAGCTGCTAGCGCTGCTGTAGACTTCGTGCCTGCTGTATCGTAACTTCAGCGAGTTTCCAACAGACCGTGTGTGTGGTGGTGGTGGTGAGTCTGGGTTTGTCTGTGGTGTTATAGCTGTGAATGTAGCTGTAGCAGACAGTGTGTGTACAGTTTATTTGTCGGTGAAAAAATGCTACAAGGCTACAAGCTACAACTCCATAGCTGGAGGTCCAGAGCCAACTTCCTGTATCTGCGTCAGCTCTCTTAAGGGGGACCAGCTTCTCTCCTTAAAGTGATGAGTAGCTCCTCTGTGTTTTTCTCATCTTTTTAAATAATGATCAATATTTCTTCTAACCGTTTAATTGATAGCGCTCATTGGTTAAAATGCTTAATGTCGGTTATCAGTTAATTAGCATCCCTAATATTCACTGATCTGATTTGTTTTCATTGCCTATCTTTCCTGCTAGATTTTATCATCAAAATGTCCACATTAATTTCCTGAATGTCCCCACTCATGTTACCATCTGTCCCATAAAGACTCATACACTTCTTTTCCTTGATCCACATCAAGCATCTGTTTAACAGTTTAATTTTATCTTGTCCAATCAGAACAGGGATAACTACATCCGCTCCTGTAAAATCCTCCCTGACGGACGGACCTTGATCGTCGGTGGGGAGGCCAGCACGCTGTCAATCTGGGATTTGGCCACGCCCACCCCTCGCATCAAGGCAGAACTGACGTCGTCCGCTCCCGCCTGCTACGCTCTGGCCATCTCCCCTGACAACAAGGTCTGCTTCTCCTGCTGCAGCGACGGCAACATCGTCGTCTGGGACCTTCACAACCAGACGCTGGTCAGGTGAGAGGAGAGGGGGCGGAGAGGACAGTGGAAGGAGAAAAACAACATAAAAAAATTGGCGCTTTACCTCCACAAATAGATTACTGTCAGGAGAGAGCACAGGGAGGAAGGTGAGGGAGAGGAAAGGCTGGAGGATGTGGAAACATTTCAGGAACTTCTTAAGGAGAGAAGAGCAGATAAAATATGGAAGAGGAAAGAAGGAGGGAAAATTGTTGCAGTCTGGGGATTCTTCAACTAACCCTATGGTCAGGTGAGAAGAGGGGAGGGTGAACTATAGGGGATGTGGGTGGGATGAAACAGCCGGATTCTGGCAAGGTAGGAGAAGGATGAATTGAGGGAGACGGGGAGGGAAGACTGCGGTAAGGAGAAAGGGAGGAACAGGATAGGAAGGAGAATCAGGTCAGAGCAGTAGGTGCTACACTGAAGAAAGCATTCAAATATATTTGGTCCGACACCTCCAGGAGAAAATAAGCAAAGACACACACAGGATGCAGAGTCTTTAGAGTGTGTGTTTCATGTCTTACTAAAGTTCCTATGTGTTTCCTCCCTGCAGGCAGTTCCAGGGTCACACAGACGGAGCGAGCTGCATCGACATCTCCAACGACGGCACCAAACTGTGGACCGGAGGGCTGGACAACACGGTCCGCTGCTGGGACCTCCGAGAGGGACGCCAGCTCCAGCAGCACGACTTCACCTCGCAGGTACACACACACACAGAGCAACAACACATCATCTAACAGTACACACTTGCATCACTTTGTCATATACACACAAGACAGACCAATTTAGCTTGCAGGGACACACACAGCAGCACTAACTGGTGTACCACATACACACAGAAAGTAATTAACAGCAGTATTATAATATCATTATTAATAATTGTAATTAGTGAGTAATTAATTAGTTTTCTTTATTTCTTTTTTTCTATTGGGAGGCTTTATCATACCAGACTGACAAGTAATGATGTCACGATGCTATAAGTTGTTTTTTTTTTTCTTATTATTTATTACAAGATTACATTTTGAACGCAACATAACATTAGAATTTACTAACGTATTTGAACGTATCAACGGCACCTCCTGTGTTGAAATCGGGGGGATGACAGCTAGTTAACGTTAGCTGTTAGCATCCGGTAAGCAGCGCAGTCCTGCATGGAGCTAGCGGCTAAATGCTAATTAGAACTAAATACAAGACAAAAAAAAGAAACAGGGATGGACTCTGTTAGCCCTCTCTGTCCACCTCCTTCCAGTGGTACGCCGAACCCCTTTCTATTAATTGATTAATTTACTTATTTATTTTTATTGTACTACTACTGTTAACATTTATTTGTGTAATTATTAAACTTACTTACCAATGTTATAATTAAAATCAAGGTCTTTCTCTCCTCCTCAGACATACCTTCAGATTCCTTAATCATTCAAATTTATTACATAGCTTTGTTTAATCCTCAATGCTGATTGGTCAATCACATCGCTCTACGGTCTGTTATGTCTTTATAGCAGACTGCTGCTAAGTATAACAGACCGTTGCAGTTCTGATCTCGGACTCTGGCAGACTGTTTTTGTGTCAAATTAGTAATTTCTTGAGTAAGTAGCCTTGTAATAAGCGGGATAATGTACAGCTAGCAGGCCATTGTTGAAATAAACTACTTCAGGGCGTGTGGTATTACCCTGTCGGGGTTTATTTCACAACAATAACCTGCTAGCTGTACATTATCCCGCTTATTACACAGCTACTTTAATTAATTAATCTGACACAAGAACAGTGACCAGCTCACTATACAATATCCCTTCCATGACACACTTTCATACATGCAACACTTAACAATACTTCCATGACAAAAAACTAAACACGATACTAAAAATCTGTAACCACACTCAGATGATAACATCTGTTTCATACATCTTGTGTTCATGTCTGTATATTTCATAACACCTTTGTCTAATTTGTCACCTGTTTGTACTGTACATACGTGCATTAATTTTATGCAGGTCCATTACGGTTCATCGCATCACAACTAGAGTTCACCTCACAAGTTAACTTACACACATAAATTCAATCACACACTGTGACCTCACCTTGCAGGTATTTATGCCAACACACACCAGCAAAACACATTAACAAACACCAACGTGATTTCACCTTACAGGCACTCACACACACACTCACACTCTCTCATTCACTCCTCACTGCCTCAGCAGAGCTATAGAGTTGACCACCGTTGTCAGATGAGTTTCGATCCACCGTGTAATGACTTTCTCTCTCGCTTGCTGTCTCTCCCCATCTACCGCTTTCTCTCTCTCCTGCTATTCTTTCTTTCCCAATTTATTAATTCACTCTATATTTACCGCTGTCATTCCACTCTTTCCTTTTTCATCTTTCCTCTTTATCTTTTCCTCGATATCCCACATTCCCTCATTCCTACGTGATTCCCTCATCTGTCCTCCCTATTTCCCTCCATTGTTCTCTTTCTGTCATCAACCTTATCTTCTTTCCTCCCTCATCCCCCATTTCCTCACATCTTCTCCCCAATTTTGTTTTCCTTTCTGTACCCTTGCTTCCTCTCTTCTGTCCTCCCCTCCTCCTTTCTCTCCTCTCCACCTCCAGATCTTCTCTCTAGGCTACTGTCCAACAGGCGAGTGGCTGGCTGTGGGAATGGAGAGCAGTAATGTGGAAGTCCTGCATGTCTCCAAACCTGACAAGTACCAGCTGCACCTCCATGAGAGCTGCGTTCTCTCCCTTAAGTTTGCCTACTGCGGTACGCACACACACACTTATAATTACTCTCCACACTGTTGGTCTAAGAGGTGTCACAATTTTGATTGTTAATCAGAAATGGATCAAAATTTGCTTCCAATTTCGACCACATCAAAAACAGGATCGGCGATTTTCATTTTTTCTGTCCGCCCTCGCCTATTTGCGTACATCCGAAGGAAAAAGGCGACATGATGTGTCTTACTGGTGACCTGCAGCTAAAGACGACATTGTGGATCTTATCGGTAGCCTCGACTAAACACGACACACCGTACACAGCGAGTAACGACAAATGTGTCGTTGATTGAAAAGCTACAGTTTGTAAGCTGCAGAAGATTAGAGACTGCAGCAGCCAAAGAAAACGGCATTCATCGACTGTTTGGCGATTTCAGACGCGGTCGCACTATCCTCACTTAAAATTGATTGGGTGTCTACATCACTTTGTACGGTAAAGCAGGGTTTATGCTCACCGTAGTATTAATTATGTGGGCACCAACAGGGACTTCCTGGTGCATTCAGGTGTGCCTCGTAAACTCTGAGAAACTCTAGTTGTTGTTGGACACTCCTGCCATCTGGTGGATCTTCTTTTTGTTGAAAGTGTAAATGACAGTTGTCAGATCAGAAAACCAATGATCTATGGAGCTTTACAAATGAAGTCCTTATAGCCTTACAACATGTTGGCATGTTTTAATCGAATCGTGACACCCTTAGTTGTGCACTGCAGTGCAGTTTCTGTACAATATATTGTTTAACCTGTGGTACTGTCTGTGTTATTTCAGGCAAGTGGTTCGTGAGCACAGGAAAAGACAATCTGTTGAATGCATGGAGGACACCATATGGAGCCAGTATTTTCCAGGTGAGAGATGAGTGCAATGCTCTGAGGATGTTTATGCTCAGCGTACATACTTACATACATACTATATATATGGAGCTGCAGAGTCATCTGTTAGTCAGCATGGATAGTGTTGTTTAAGCTATCTAACCACACACACTGAGCCCTGGAGGCAAAAGAGAGAAAAAGATGAGGGAGTTCAGAGGAAGAAAGCAAATGATAAACATTTTTTTAAATTCAGGTTTGTTGATCCATGGTGACTTGCAGAGGTTTATCAGCGAGTGCAGGCTGCCAAACACACACACACCACAGAACAAATGTAATAACTCCATCGTGTTCAATCACTCCGTTTGAGGTAAAGCTGAAACATGAATATGCAGAGATGCAATATTTTTAGCTGAGCCAGTTCATCTGGGTGTGAAAGAAGCCAGCGAAGGCAGATGAAGGTACATTTAAGACGAGCATTCTGTGTGTCGGCCATATTTCTGTAAGCTACAGTGGGCAGCAGGGCTGGCGGCTCCTGTCTCTCCCTGTGGACTGAAAGGAGAATGCTGGCTATCTGCTTTGTTATCCAAATGCCAAATGTTTCTCCTGCCAAACAGCTCCCTCCTGTCACCGTGTTATACAGAGCTGCTCTCTCCTCTTCCTCCTTTCTGCTTTATCGCTGTCCTTTCCTGTTTCTGTCTCCTTGCTTCTCTTTAACCCCCCACTCCTCTCATTTTTCCTCTCACTCTCCTTGTCTCTGTTTATTGTTGTCCTCTCTCCCTCTCTGTGCTCACTCCTTTTTATCTTTCCCTTCAGATCTGTACCTCTACCCTCACTTTGTTTCCTCTCTGTCCTTGTCCTTTGGTTTATCCCTGTCCTCTCTATCTTCTGCTATCATTTTTTCTTATACTACCCCTTCCTCTGTTGTTCACATTCTCTCCTACCTTTCGTTGGTCTGTTGAATGTGCCTCTCTTTCTCACCCTCTCTCGGTTTCTTTGTTCTTGATCAAATATGCTGTATTGGCATAGGTAGTTACATCATTGTTAATGGCCAATTACATAGAACTGAATACATTCTTATATTTATTAGGGCTGTCAAACGCAAATTTGTTTTACCTCAACTAATTTCTTTAATGCACTAACAACTTGTGATTTTTTAGGTTGTAGTGTGTTTTAAAGCTAGAGTGAAGATACTGAAGATATGAAATGTGAAGTTACGAAATTAAATCCTTTGGTGTTATACTAGCTTGACGCCAAGTAGGCTAAATAATGCTCCAAACGTACACTATATTTTGGCAATAAAAGGTCTCTCTTTTACAGACATGCCCACTTTACAATAATCACATGCAGTTTGGGGCAAGTCATAGTCAAGCTGTTGTTGCCTGTTGGGCTGCAGTTTGCCATGTTATGATTTGAGCATATTTTTATGGTAACTGCAGTACCTGTGAGGGTTTCTGGACAATATTTGTCATTGATTGTTTTCCAATAATAAATACACACATACATTTGCATAAAGCTGCATATTTGCACATTCCCATGTTAAGAGCGTTAAATACTTAACAAATCTCTCTTCACGGTACATTTTGAACAGATAAAAAATGTGATTCATTTGCAATTAATAGTGATTAACTGTGGACAATCGTGATTAATCGCCCTTAAAAATTTTAATCGATTGACAGCCCTTATATAAATAAAACTTTCCATCAGACTTATAGCTGTTTCTCACTAGTGCAATGCAAAAATGCGTGCCAGTTTTCTGCATGACAACTATGCAAACCAGATCTGGTGCAAAGTATCTTTCTTTCACAGTATTGCCAATATTGTCATTTTCATCAATGAGTTTCCTCCTAAATAGCATCCGTGTCCACTCCACACAACAGAATCCTATCCAGACAGAGAACGTGTAAGGGGCTAACACTAACTACACAATACATAAACTAATCAGACCCTAAATGTGATGATAACACTAACATTAGCTGTTGTGGTTAACAAATGCATAGCAGCTACATTACCATCTTTATCATATCCAAGCTGCTAGGCGATCTCTAGCATATATTGTTGTTTATCTGGTTGCTCAGGTAGTAGTGTTTGTCATCCATTATTGGGTGTTGAGAAGGAGGCGCCCCATTGTTATTCTGAAACACCAATAGCCCGTAAAAGTTCCCACTGGACTGAAAATTCCCATTTGTCCGACAGTTGGTTATCCTGAACTATTAGAATACAATAGGCCATCCCATTCTCAACACCTAATAATGTACAACGAACACCATGAAAACTACCTCAACACCCAAATAAAGGATAATATGACTTGAGATTGCCCAGCAGCTGGGGTACGATGAAGATAGCTGATATGCACTTGCTAATGTTAACGTCATGTTGTTCACGGAATGGGGCTAGCCACAATAGCTAGCGTTAGCATTACATCAGAGGTTGGTTTGAGTAGTTTATGTATTGTGTAGTTAACGTTAGCCCCTTAGACGTTCTCTGTCTGGGTGGGTTTTTGATGTGTGTAGTGGACACGGGTGCTAGGTAGGATTAAACTCATTTGGCCTCATTGATGAAAATGGAACACCGATAGTTCGTACCGGGTCCTGAATAGTGCCCATGTCCACTTCACCCAACAAAAACCTTTCTAGACAGAAAATGTCTAACAGGCTAACGTTAACTACAAAATACATAAACTAATCAGACCCTAAATGTTATGGCAACACTAACGTTGGCCACCTTCACCCAATGTCAGCTGGGATCAGCTCCACTTTGCTTGAGATCACCCAGCAGCTGGGATACGCTCTTCCTGAGGTTTCTTCCATTTTTCGAGTCTTTCCTTATCCAATGAGAAGGTCGCAGTGTAAAGGACAGCGAGTGTCATATCCTGTACAGACTGTAAAGCCCCCTCAAGCAAATTTGTGATTTTGGGCTATATAAATAAAACTGACTTGACTTGTCTATGATGAAGATGGTTAAGCAGCTGACATGCACTTGCTACTGTTACATGTTACAGAACAGGGCTAGCCACAGCAGCTAGCTAGCGTTATCATCACGTTTGAGGTCCGATTAGTTGCATTGTGTAGTTAACATTAGCCTGCTAGCCATTCTCTCTCGAAAATTCAACAAGAATAATTCACAGCAGAGTTTAATGCAGGAAATTTGAATGTGGCTTTCTGCATCGCACTTGTGAGAGATAGCTTTAAAAGTGGATTTCCATTGTTGTTCACCAAACTTCATCAAGACGGACAAAGAACTCCCAAACACTGTAATGCTAGATGATGTTAAGTCTGCGTCTCAGAGCAAAGTTTTCCTCTTTGTTCCTCTGGTTTTATTTTTCTTTCCCACTCCATCTCTGACTCGAACCCCTTTCAGACTCATCTTTTTCTTGTCACTGCATCCCTCCCTCCTGAACGCCCCCCAACTCCCCTTACCTGCTATCTTGGTATAGTATGAGGGATCCTGTGTGAAATGGCCTCTCACCGGTGGCTTGATGATTGACAGCCCTGCTGCACCTGTAGCAGGGGAGAAGAGGGGAGGAGAGGAGTTTGAGAGAGGAGGAGTTGACATGAGAGAGGGGGACAGAATGAAAGGGGAGCCTAAGAGGATGAGGAGGGAGGAGGGAGGAGGAGAGTCAGGGAAGAAAGGATGGAAGATAAATGATGATGTAGCAGTGGGAGGAGAGGAGGAGGAGAGGGGTCTAGAGGGAGCTTTAGATCATCTAAAGCCAGGTGCCCAGGTCTGGCTTCCAGTCACAGGAGAGAAGGGGGAGGAGAGGATTGTGCATTTTGTTTGGCTAGTTCACACAGACCATCAGACTTGTGCTGCTAGTGATGCTTAAACCTGCAGTTAATGAGGCTGCATCTCTCCAGAGAAACAAAGAGAGGATAAAAGAGAAAGAGAGCAGTGTGTCTCACATTGAAGCAGACGAATGAGTCAGCATCCCGGAGCTGTGGAGTTGTCTGTTTGGAAATAATTGCCGACTGTTTTGAAATGCAAATATGTCTTGTATGATTGAGTATTAGCTGATGAGTCATGTCTTTTCTAACATCTTTCCCTTTGTTTCTCTCCATCTGTCTCCATCCATCTATCACATATCTTTCTCTTTTTTTTTTTTTTTTTTTGTCTGTCTCTCGCTCCCAGTCCAAGGAGTCCTCGTCTGTGCTGAGCTGTGACGTCTCCCCAGACGATAAGTACATAGTGACAGGCTCCGGGGACAAGAAGGCCACGGTGTACGAGGTGGTGTACTGAGGGCCGGGACAAGATGGGAAGAGACAGGATGGAGATTTTGGGGTTTTTGTTTTTTTTTTTTTTTTTTTTTTTGGAGAATAGAGGGGAAGGGGGGGCAAAGAGTTGCCTCGCCAACCGCTCCTGATCCTCATTACATCAGCACCTCTGTCTCAGCCCTCTGAGTCCTCCTGACCCTCACCCCTAATACATCACCCCCTCTCCCCCTTTTTCCTGTGATATAAGCTACTGTGGGAGCTCCCAAATGCCTCCTCCTTCCTCCCCCCATCCACTTTTAGCCCAAGGATGAGGCATGATAGCAGAGAGAGAGGCAGAAAGGGAAGCAGCAAGATAAGAAGGACAAAGGAAAAGGGCGGTGGAGCATAAAGATAAAGTCGGGAGGGAAAGACAAGAAGGAGGAGAGAAAGTGAGAGTGCGGAAGGAAAAGAAATGAAAGGGAGGAAGAGGAGGGAGGGAGGGAGGGTAATTAGGGCTGTTTCCTGATTAAGAGCTCAGTGGAAGGGAGGCCCCCAGAGGAGGCGCGGAGCGGCACTGTGGGAGCGCCAGCCAGGAGCTCTGATACCACACAATCGATTCATTAGCCAGACAGTGGAAGCCTTAATGAGGCTGATGCCGCAGCTCGCTCTCCCCAGCGAGAGGTGTCAGGCGCTGGGGAACGATGACGCTCCGAGATGGAGGGGGTCGCTTCAGATATCCACATACACTGACATGAAACATAGACCAGCGCACGTCATCGGGCGAGAATACAAAAAAACCTCTCGGATACACCCCCTTGAGGTAATCGTGCATACACACAACACACAGAGCACCCAGCGCTCCCCGTCTCACTGCTTAATATCTATTTTATTTTGGTCTGACAAAGGCAGCGTCTAATGAGCAGCGGAGTCAGTGGGATTCTCCCAGGGCTCAGAGACACAAACAGAACATCAGCCGAGCTGTTCCCGCTAATTCCTCTGGATTGTTCTCCTGACACCGAGCGCTGCACTCACTCTTATTAAAGGCACTGTCAGCTAGATGAAGTAGCAGAACGCCAACTTCACTGTAAGGCAGACAAGAGGGCAAATTAACACAACCGATTATGCTATCATCAGCAGCCAACGAAGCAGCGACTAATCCGAATCCTTTCAAATTTTATGCAACTAGTTGCTGTTTTCATTTACAAACCAGATGACAATTACATGTTTATCAGAGTCATTATCTCCGCCTTCCTGCTGATGTGCTAATATTCAAAGTGTTCTGGCTAAATCTTGTTTGGTAAGCTATTGATTGCTATTAATTAAGATGCTGAACACCTTAAAGGAAATGTTCGACATTTTGAAAAATACACTTACAGATTTAAAAAAGAAGATTGATGCCACTCATGTTTGTAGGCGAAGTATGAAGCAGCGTGCTAACCTAGCTCAGCATAAAGACTGGAAAACAGCTAGCCTGAATCTGTCCAAAAGTTAAATTAAAATCTACCTACCAACACCTCTAAAGCTCACTATCTAACAGGTTATGTCTTGTACTAAAACAACAATTTGCTGTCCTATAAAATGACAAAATATCATTAACACTTTACGGTATGGATTCAAATTTAAACAGAAGTTTATACTTACACTAGTCTAAACGTAAGGGATTGAGCCGGCTAGCGTTAGCCCACTTCGGTGATTCATAGCATGCTAAGTCGCATGTCTGTCCAGACTAAGTCGCTAGTCTGTAGCATACACGCTAGCCAGTTAGCTAGGGAGCAAGCTAGTTTCAGCATGCTGTGGGCTAGTCCAGTTGATCAGGAGAGAACCAGACTGTCTGCTGAATCCAGCTGCTATTTCGTAAAGAGGAGGTGGGAGCAAGAGAGGGTGGGTTCACATCAGATTAGAGAGCCGCCGCTAAAGAGAGCAACAGCTGAGACATTAATAAAATTTGAATATGTTTAACCGACTAGTATTTATGCTGCCGACTAGCAACGTTTAATCATCTAGTCAACTAATAGTCACCCACTGGTTTGTGGACTACGGTTTTGAAGCCTCGAGTTTGGCATTTTCTTTCTTTTTTTTTTTTGCAACCAGAAGTGACATGAGCTAAGGATGGAGAGTGGAGCTACGTACAACTGAACATGGAATAAGACATTTTTAGGTGACCAAAATGTTAAAATTAATCAGATTAACTTTCATGAACTGAAAACACACTCTGAAAGGTTAAAGTTTTAATACAAAAACATGGACAACTCCCAGACCGAACAACCCCGTGGTAGCAACCTGTCAATCTCAAGGTAGCCACGCCCTAAAGTCTATCCTTCTTTATGGTCTATTTGACTCTAAATGGGACCATGATTTACTAAATGAGTGCATTGCTAAACTTGAGCAATTGAAACCATAAACTTATGTTTACAATGTTTACTGAGGTAATAAATCAAGTGACAAGTAGGATCATTTTCTCATAGATTTCTATACATTCAGACTTCTTTTTGCAACGAGAGTAGTCGCCCCCTGCTGGCTATTAGCTATTAGCATTAGCTTCACTTCTCAGAACCGAAGGTTGCTGCCTGGTACAACATGTTAACTAGTTATCTTACGAGGTGCTGTTAGATGGACTTTGCTTCCTTTGGACAGAACCACTACTGTTTCTCCTAGTTTCCAGTCTTTATGCTAAGCTAAGCTAACAGGCTGCTGGCTGTAGCCTTACACTTACAGTACAGACATGAGAGTGGTATCAATCTTCTCATCTAATTCTCTGCAAGAGAGCCAATAAGTGAAATTTTGAACTTTTCCTTTAAACCCAATTCTTGTATTATATTCCAAACTGGCTGGCAAACTGTATATCAGAGCTCTCTGCTTCTGTAGAACTTGCGTCACCAATGTGTAAACTAAACGGGCACATTTCAAGCTTTTCTTTTATTACTCATTTATTTCAGTATTTTTTATGAATAGTGATTGCTCGTCGTATGTAATGATAAGTTTATCTATCGGCGTTGCCTATGACTGCGTTTCGAGCTCGGGGGAGCAAACATAGAGGGATGCACTCACACATGGAGACAGACTAAACCAAGAGGAACAAAGGCGGAAAAAATATTTTTGTTATTTTAACTTTTTTTTTTTTAAATCTGCATTTTATCCTTGGTGGTGGTGACAGGCAGAGGGTGTAAAACATCAGCAGTCCCATGTAAAAAAAAAAAAAAAAAAAAATAAGAGCCTCCATTCTGTCTACTGTTAGTTGTTTTATTCCCCTTTCTTTTTTAAAAAAAAAAAAAAAGTGGTAGTAAATGTACTGTAGTCTGTTTTCAGTCCTTATCGTGCAACTAAACTATGTTTCTGTTGAGTCTGTGGTCAGTGTACAGCAGGCGTCGGCTGCAACATGACGATACAGATTTAAACATCGAAGAGGTCCCACTTTTTACTGCATGCTTGTCTTGCACTAAAGCTCCACTTTGGCTAGACAAATCTGATTTTACTCAGTAGGTACAGTGAATGGTCTCTCGGTGAACAGTTTTACAGAGGGATGAATTTCACATTACAGTATGCAATTTAATTCAATTGTTTAAGCGAGATTTGTCCATGTTTCTCATTGTAGTGCTAATGCAGGATAGAAGAACTATGAGGGACTTTAATGGCTACTGTACCACCGAGGAGTCAGAGATCATCTGTACAGTTTAATGCCTTTGCCTGCCTCCTTCCCTTTCTGCCCGTCAGCCACAGGTAGACCTAAATGATATTCTCATACACAAGCTTGTATACTACTCAGAATGATGCTGTATAATGGCTATGCATTTGGTGGTATAGCGTGAATATTTGGGACATTGTATTTGATACTCTTTAACTGTCAGTAACGTCTCGCCCCCCCCCCCCCCCCTGCCTGTGCTTACAGTAAAAAAACTTTTATTTTCCGTTTTACAAGCCCATGTTTAGTTTCTCTTTTAAAAGGCCAAGGAACTTTTTATTTTTAAAACGGCACTGTGTCTTCTTCCCTCCTGACGCATTTCCCATGTGTTGTACAAGAAAAATACTACGTGTGAAAAATAAACCAAACTTATGTTCATCCTTTCAGGTGTCTGCTATGACGATCTTTCAAGATTTAAATGCTAAAGGATAAAGCTACGGATGCTAATTTTAATTTTTTTTTTTTTTCTAACCGATAACCGGCCCTCATTAACCAATTATTAACATTTAATCGACAAGATTAGTGCGTTTCATGCAGCAGTGCTGTGGTTTTGGTACTTGCCAAGCTGCCCGGCTGCAACGGTAGGCCGAAGCAAACGGGTTAAATCCATCATTTATCGCCAGCTGCAGTCTATGTTCAAAACAGACAACCGAGTCCCCAGTTCACCATCCGGGAGAGTCAGCAGCCACAGTGCTAACTCTACAGTCATTCATTTTCAACATACAGTTCTATGGCTTTTTATTTAATTTTTTAAATAATACTATGGCTATTTTTGGACATATAATACTATGACTTTTCTTAGACATACGATTTTTTTCCAACAGTACTCAACATTTTTTAAAATAAAACTTTTTTTTTTACTTTTTATGATATTCTTATGATTTTTTTTCAACACGCCATACTTTACTTATTACTACTATAAATATATTAACATACTATACAATTCCAACTATTTTTTACATTTTTCAACACACTACGACTTTTTTCGGCATACGTGACCGATAGTGTGTACATATTTCAACATACCATACTATGGCTTTTTTTCCAACATATACAATTACTTAACAAAATGTTTTTCGACATACTAAATGTTTTTTTTTTTGACGTGCTATACTATGGCTCTTTTTCAACATATACAATTACTTTTTTAAATGTTTTGACATACTGTACCATAGAGTATTGTCCACATACGATACTAGAGCTTTTTTTTGACATATTATAGGATGACTTTTTTCGACGTGCTACAATCTGGCTTTTTTTCCCCAACATACTACAATACGGTTTATTTCCAACAAGCTAAATAACAGATTATTTTTTTTCGACATACTACATACATACATGCTTTTTTTTTTCAACATAATATACTTTGACTTTTTCAGAAAAGCTACACGATAGTGTTTTTTCAACATGACTTTTTATCGACATACTACACTATGACTTTATTTTTAGAAAAGCTATACTATAGCTTTTTTTTTTTTGACATACTATACTATGTCTTTTTTTTTTCAACATAGTAAGTTATGACTTTTTATAGCCACGCCACACTATGGCTTTTTTTCGACATGCTATACTATGACGTTTCTCAACATGCTATATACGTTGACTTTTTTTTTTTTTTTTTTTTTTTAGAAAAGGCATACTATAGCTTTTTTTGACATACTATGTTATGACTTTTTATTGCCATGCTATACTATGGCTGTTTTTCGACATGCTATACTTTGACTTTTGTCGACATGCTATATTCTATGACTTTTTTTTAGAAAAGCTATGCTATAGCTTCTTTTGAATTATTATACTATGTTTTTCTTTTCAACATACTATGTTATGACCTTTTATCGACATGCTATACTATGATTTTCTTATTTTTTGACTATGCAATACTACGGCGTCTTTCGACATGCTATGGATGTTTTTTACACACTTTTTCGACATACTGTATTAGGCTTTTTTCGACATGCTATACTATTGTGCTTTTTTTGGACAAACTAGTATGGCGTTTTTTTCGACACACTGTATTAGGCTTTTTTCAACATGCTATACTATGGCTTATTTCCGACAAACTAAACAATAGATTTTTTTTTCGACTTACTACACTATGGCTTTATTTCAGCATAATATACTTTGACGTTTTCAACATGCTGTACCATGACTTTTTTCCATGAGTTTTTTTATATACTATATTATGACTGTTTTTTACTAGATATGAATCCGGATACTATTCTGACATTTTATCATGAAATTTTTTGATTTCTTAAAAATTGATGTTTTTCCATGAAATTTTTTGACATACTATACTATGACTTTTTGCATGACGTTTTTCGACATACTATAACGTTTTTTTTGTAAAATTTTCCAACATTTGATGAAATGACTTTTTTCCACCATAGAATCATTTTACATGCTGTAATATGACAGTTTTCATGATTTTTTTTTAGACATACAAAAATTTGAGGTGTTTTTCGTAAAATTTTCGACATACTATGTTATGACTTTTTTTTGTAAAATTTTTCAACATTCGATAAAATGACTTTTTCCACCATAGAATCATTTTACATGCTATAATATGACCGTTTTCGTGTTTGTTTTTCAACATCAAAAAAATTTGACGTTTTTATCATAAAATTTTCAACATACTGTACTTCGAAAAATTTCCCAACATTTCACGAAATGATTGTTTTCCACCATAGAATCGTTTTATATGCTATAATACGTCAGTTTTCATGTTTTTTTTTCAACATCAAAAAAATTTGACGTTTTCATCGAAAAATTTTGACATACTATGGCGTTTTGTTTTTTTTTTTGTAAAATTTTCCAACATTTCACGAAATTACTTTCGTTCACCATAGAATCATTCTACATGCTATGATACGACCGTTTTCATTACTTGTTCCAACATCAAAAAAATTTGACATTTTCATCAAAAAATTTCGACATACTATACTATGGCGTTATTTTTGTTTTTGTTTTTTTTTGTAAAATTTTCCAACATTTCACGAAATGACTTTTGGTCACCATAGAATCGTTCTACATGCTATAATACAACTGTTTTCATGATTTTTTTCAACATCAAAAAAATATGACGTTTTCATCGAAAAATTTCGACATGCTATACTATGACGGTTTTTTGCAAAATTTTCCAACATTTCACGAAATGACTTTTTTCCAACATAGAATCATTTTACATAATATGATACGACCGTTTTCATGATTTTTTTCAACATCAAAAAAATTTAACGTTTCATCGAAAAATTTCAACATGACACTGACATTTTTTTGTAAAATTTTTCAATATTCGATAAAATGACTTTTTTCCACCATAGAATCATTTTACATGCTATAATATGACCGTTTTCATGTTTGTTTGTTTTTCAACTTCAAAAAAATTTGACGTTTTCATCGAAAAATTTCGACATACTATACTATGGCGTTTTTTTGTTGTTTTTTTTTGTAAAATTTTCCAACATTTCACGAAATGACTTTTGGTCACCATAGAATCATTCTACATGCTATGATACGACCGTTTTCATGATTTTTTTCAACATCAAAAAAATTTGACGTTTTCACCGAAAAATTTCAACATACTATGGCGTTTTTTTTTTTTTTTTTTGTAAAATATTCCAACATTTCACTAAATGACTTTTGGTCACCATAGAATCATTCTAAATGCTATAATACGTCAGTTTTCATGTTTTTTTTTTCAACATCAAAAAAACTTGACGTTTTCATCGAAAAATTTCGACATACTATGACGTTTTTTTTTTTTTTTGTAAAATTTTCCAACATTTCACGGAATTACTTTTGGTCACCATAGAATCATTCTACATGCTATGATACGACCGTTTTCATTACTTTTTCCAACATCAAAAAAAATTTGACATTTTCATCAAAAAATTTCGACATACTATACTATGGCGTTTTTTTTTTTTGTTTTTTTTTGGTAAAATTTTCCAACATTTCACAAAATGACTTTTGGTCACCATAGAATCATTCTAAATGCTATAATACGACCGTTTTCATGATTTTTTTCAACATCAAAAAAATTTGACGTTTTCATCGAAAAATTTCGACATACTATGGCGTTTTTTTTTTTTTTTTTTTGTAAAATTTTCCAACATTTCATGAAATGACTTTTGGTCACCATAGGATCATTCTAGATGCTATAATACGTCCGTTTTCAGGCATGGAGGCATGGAGGACGCCGGTTCAAGTCCCCCATGGACCAAGACCAACTGGTTGCTGGAGAGGTGCCAGTTTACCTCTTGGGCACTGCCGAGGTGCCCCTGAGCAAGGCACCGAACCCCCAACTGCTCTGGGCGCTTATCAGGAGCAGCCCCCTCACTCTGACATCTCTCCATTGACGCATGTATATGTACTGTGTGAACAACAGAGTGTAAAAACTGAATTTCCCCACTGTGGGACTAATAAAGGAATTTCTTCTTCTTCTTCTCCAACATTTCACGAAATGACTTTTTTCCACCATAGAATCATTTTACATGCTACAATATGACCTTTTTCAGGATTTTTTTAAACATACAAAAATTTGAGGTGTTTTTCGTAGAATTTTCCACATGACTTTTTTTTGGAAAATTTTCCAATATTTCACGAAATGACTTTTTTTCCACCATAGCTTCATTATACATTCTATATTATATGACTGATTTCATGATTTCTTTTCAACATACAAATATTTGACGTTTTTATCATGAAATATTCAACATACTATACTATGACGTTTTTTTGGAAATTTTCCAACATTTCACGAAATGACTTTTTTCCAACATAGAATCATTTTACATGCTATAATACGACCGTTTTCATTTTTTTTTTCAACATCAAAAAAATTTGACGTTTTCATCAAAAAATTTCGACATACTATACTATGCTGTTTTTTTTTTTCAAAATTTTCCAACATTTCACGAAATGTCTTTTGTTCACCATCATTCGACATACTATACTATGCCGTTTGTTTTTTTTTGTAAAATATGCCAACATTTCAAGAAATGACTTTTGTTCACCATAGAATCATTCTACATGCTATTATACAAACGTTTTAATTTTTTTCAACATAAAAAAAAATTGACGTTTTCATCGAAAAATTTCGACATACTATACTATGACGTTTTTTTTTTGTTTTGTTTTTTTTTTGTGAAATTTTCCAACATTTCACGAAATGACTTTTGTTCACCATAGAATCGTTCTACATGCTATAATACAACCGTTTTCATGATATTTTCCAACATCAAAAAAATTTGACGTTTTCATCGAAACATTTCGACATACTATGGCGTTTTTTTTTTTTTTTTTTTGTAAAATTTTCCAACATTTCACGAAATGACTTTTGATCGCCATAGAATCATTCTAAATGCTATAATATGTCCGTTTTCATGATTTTTTTCAACATAAAAAAAAATTGACGTTTTCATCGAAAAATTTCGACATACTATACTATGGCGTTTTTTTTGTTTTGTTTTTTTTTGTAAAATTTTCCAACATTTCACGAAATTACTTTTGTTCACCATATAATCATTCTACATGCTATAATACAACCGTTTTCATTATTTTTTCCAACATCAAAAAAATTTGACGTTTTCATCGAAAAATTTCGACATACTATACTATGGCGTTTTTTTTTGTAAAATTTTCCAACATTTCACGAAATGACTTTTGGTCACCATAGAATCATTCTACATGCTATTATACGAACGTTTTCATGATTTTTTTCAACATCAAAAAAAATTGACGTTTTCATCGAAAAATTTCGACATACTATACTATGACGTTTTTTTTGTTTTGTTTTTTTTTGTAAAATTTTCCAACATTTCACGAAATGACTTTTGGTCACCATAGAATCATTCTACATGCTATTATACGAACGTTTTCATGATTTTTTTCAACATCAAAAAAATTTGACGTTTTCATCGAAAAATTTCGACATACTATACTATGGCGTTTTTTTTTTTGTAAAATTTTCCAACATTTCACGAAATGACTTTTGCTCACCATAGAATCATTCTACATGCTATAATACGTCCGTTTTCATGATTTTTTTCAACATCAAAAAAATTTGACGTTTTCATCAAAAAATTTCGACATACTATACTATGGCGTTTTTTTTGTTTTGTTTTTTTTTGTAAAATTTTCCGACATTTCACGAAATGACTTTTGGTCACCATAGAATCATTCTACATGCTATAATACGTCCGTTTTCATGATTTTTTTCAACATCAAAAAAATCTGACGTTTTCATCAAAAAATTTCGACATACTATACTATGGCGTTTTTTTTTTTTTTGTTTTTTTTGTAAAATTTTCCAACATTTCACGAAATTACTTTTGTTCACCATAGAATCATTCTACATGCTATAATACGACCGTTTTCATTACTTTTTCCAACATCAAAAAAATTTGACGTTTTCATCGAAAAATTTCGACATACTATACTATGGCGTTTTTTTTTTGTAAAATTTTCCAACATTTCACGAAATGACTTTTGGTCACCATAGAATCATTTTACACGCTATAATACGACTGTTTTCATGATTTTTTTCAACATACAAAAATTTGACGTTTTTATCATAAAATTTTCGACATACTATACTATGGCGTTTTTTTTGTAAAATTTTCCAACATTTCACAAAATGACTTTTTTCCACCATAGAATCATTTTACATGCTATAATATGACAGTTTTCATGATTTTTTTAGACATACAAAAATTTGAGGTGTTTTTCGTAAAATTTTCGACATACTATACTGACTTTTTTTTTTGTAAAATTTTCCAGCATTTCACGAAATGACTTTTTTCCACCATAGAATCATTCTACATGCTTAATAATTTTTTTTTTTCCATCAAAAAAATATTTTCATATTTCCTATTTTTTTATTTTTCCATTCTAAATGCTTTTTTCCACATAGCTTCATTTATATTCTATATTATACGACCGATTTCATGATTTCTTTTCAACATCAAAAAAATTTGACATTTTCATCATGAAATATTCAACATACTATACTATGACGTTTTTTTGTAAAATTTTCCAACATTTCACGAAATGACTTTTGTTCACCATAGAATCATTCTACATGCTATATTACGTCAGTTTTCATGTTTTTTTTCAACTTCAAAAAAATTTGACGTTTTCATCGAAAAATTTCGACATACTATGGCGTTTTTTTTGCAAAATTTTCCAACATTTCACGAAATGACTTTTGTTCACCATAGAATCATTCTACATGCTATTATACGAACGTTTTCATGATTTTTTTCAACATCAAAAAAATTTGACGTTTTCTTTGAAAAAGTTCGACATACTATACTATTCTATTTTGTTTTTTTTTTTTGTAAAATATGCCAACATTTCACGAAATGACTTTTGTTCACCATAGAATCATTCTACATGCTATTATTCGAACGTTTTCATGATTTTTTTCAACATCAAAAAAAATTGACGTTTTCACCGAAAAATTTCGACATACTATACTATGCCGTTTTTTTTGTTTTGTTTTTTTTTTGTAAAATTTTCAAACATTTCATGAAATGACTTTTGGTCACCATAGAATCATTCTACATGCTATAATACGACCGTTTTCATGATTTTTTTCAACATCAAAAAAATTTGACGTTTTCATCGAAAAATTTCGACATACTATACTATTGTTTTTTTTTTGTAAAATTTTCCAACATTTCACGAAATGACTTTTGGTCACCATAGAATCATTCTACATGCTATAATACGTCCGTTTTCATGATTTTTTTCAACATCAAAAAAATTTGACGTTTTCAGCGAAAAATTTCGACATACTATACTATGGCGTTTTTTTTGTAAAATTTTCCAACATTTCACGAAATGACTTTTGGTCACCATAGAATCATTCTAAATGCTATAATACGTCCGTTTTCATGATTTTTTTCAACATCAAAAAAATCTGACATTTTCATCGAAAAATTTCGACATACTATACTACGGCGTTTTTTTTTTTTGTTTTGTTTTTTTTTGTAAAATTTTCCAACATTTCACGAAATGACTTTTGTTCACCATAGAATCATTCTACATGCTGTAATACGACCGTTTTCATAATTTTTTTCAACATCAAAAAAATTTGACGTTTTCAGCGAAAAATTTCGACATACATACTATGGCGTTTTTTTTTTTTTTTTTGTAATATTTTCCAACATTTCACGAAATGCCTTTTCGTCACCATAGAATCATTCTACATGCTGTAATACGACCGTTTTCATAATTTTTTTCAACATCAAAAAAATTTGACGTTTTCAGCGAAAAACTTCGACATACTATACTATGGCGGTTTTTTTTTTGTAAAATTTTCCAACATTTCACGAAATGACTTTTGTTCACCATAGAATCATTCTACATGCTATAATACGTCCGTTTTCATGATTTTTTTCAACATCAAAAAAATTTGACGTTTTCATCAAAAAATTTCGACATACTATACTATGGCGTTTTTTTTTTTGGGGTTTTTTTTTGTAAAATTTTCCAACATTTCACAAAATGACTTTTTTCCACCATAGAATCATTTTACATGCTGTAATATGACCGTTTTCATGATTTTTTTCAACATCAAAAAAATTTGACGTTTTCAGCGAAAAATTTCGACATACTATACTATGACGTTTTTTTTTTTTTTTTTTTTGTAAAATATGCCAACATTTCACGAAATGACTTTTGTTCACCATAGAATCATTTTACATGCTATAATATGACCGTTTTCATGATTTTTTTCAACATCAAAAAAATTTGACGTTTTCATCGATAAATTTCGACATACTATACTATGACGTTTTTTTGTACAATGTTCCAACATTTCAAGAAATGACTTTTTTCCACCATAGAATCATTTTACATGCTATAATATGACCGTTTTCATGATTTTTTTCAACATCAAAAAAAATTGACGTTTTCAGCGAAAAATTTCGACATACTATACTGTGGCGTTTTTTTTTGTAAATTTTTCCAACATTTCACGAAATTACTTTTGTTCACCATAGAATCATTCTACATGCTATTATACGAACGTTTTCATGATTTTTTTCAACATCAAAAAAAAATTTGACGTTTTCTTTGAAAAAGTTCGACATACTATACTATTCCGTTTTTTTTTTTTTTTTTTTTTTAAAATATGCCAACATTTCACGAAATGACTTTTGTTCACCATAGAATCATTCTACATGCTATTATACGAACGTTTTCATGATTTTTTTCAACATCAAAAAAAATTGACGTTTTCACCGAAAAATTTCGACATACTATACTATGACGTTTTTTTTGTTTTGTTTTTTTTTGTAAAATTTTCCAACATTTCACAAAATGACTTTTGGTCACCATAGAATCCTTCTACATGCTATAATACAACCGTTTTCATGATTTTTTCCAACATCAAAAAAATTTGACGTTTTCATTGAAACATTTCGACATACTATGGCATTTTTTTTTTTTTTTTTTTTGTAAAATTTTCCAACATTTCATGAAATGACTTTTGGTCACCATTAAATCATTCTACATGCTATTAATACGACCGTTTTCATGATTTTTTTCAACATCAAAAAAATTTGACGTTTTCATCGAAAAATTTCGACATACTATACTATGACGTTTTTTTTGTTTTGTTTTTTTTTGTAAAATTTTCCATCATTTCACGAAAGGCCTTTTCGTCACCATAGAATCATTCCACATGCTGTAATACGACCGTTTTCATAATTTTTTTCAACATCAAAAAAATTTGACGTTTTCAGCGAAACATTTCGACATACTATGACGTTTTTTTTTTGTTTTTTTTTTGTAAAATTTTCAAACATTTCATGAAATGACTTTTGGTCACCATAGAATCATTCTAAATGCTATAATACGACCGTTTTCATGATTTTTTTTTCAACATCAAAAAAATTTGACGTTTTCATCGATAAATTTCGACATACTATACTATGACGTTTTTGTAAAATGTTCCAACATTTCAAGAAATGACTCTTTTCCACCATAGAATCATTTTACATGCTATAATATGACCGTTTTCATGATTTTTTTCAACATCAAAAAAATTTGACGTTTTCAGCGAAAAATTTCGACAAACTATACTATGGCGTTTTTTTTGTAAAATTTTCCAACATTTCACGAAATGACTTTTGGTCACCATAGAATCATTCTACATGCTATAATACGTCCGTTTTCATGATTTTTTTCCACATCAAAAAAATCTGACGTTTTCATCAAAAAATTTTGACATACTATGGCGTTTTTTTTTTGTTTTTTTTGTAAAATTTTCCAACATTTCACGAAATGACTTTTGTTCACCATAGAATCATTCTACATGCTATAATACAACCGTTTTCATTATTTTTTCCAACATCAAAAAAATTTGACGTTTTCATCGAAAAATTTCGACATACTATACTATGGCGTTTTTTTTTTTGTAAAATTTTCCAACATTTCACGAAATGACTTTTGCTCACCATAAAATCATTGTACATGCTGTAATACGTCAGTTTTCATGATTTTTTTCAACATCAAAAAAATTTGACGTTTTCATCAAAAAATTTCGACATACTACACTATGGCGTTTTTTTTGAATTTTTTTAAAAAAAAAAAAAATTTCCGTCTTTTTCCCATATTTTGTTTCGCGTTTTTTTTTCAACATCAAAAAAATTTGACGTTTTTGAAAAATTCGCACGGGGGTTTTTTTGTAAAATTTTCCAACATTTCACGAAATGACTTTTGGTCACCATAGAATCATTTTACACGCTGTAATACGACTGTTTTCATGATTTTTTTCAACATACAAAAATTTGACGTTTTTATCATAACATTTTCGACATACTATATACTATGACGTTTTTTTGTAAAATTTTCCAACATTTCATGAAATGATTTTTTTCCACCATAGAATCATTTTACATGCTACAATATGACCATTTTCATGATTTTTTTAGACATACAAAAATTTGAGGTGTTTTTCGTAAAATTTTCGACATACTATGACGTTTTTTTGTAAAATTTTCCAACATTTCACGAAATGACTTTTTTCCACCATAGAATCAGTTTACATGCTATAATACGACCGTTTTCATGATTTTTTTCAACATCAAAAAAATTTGACGTTTTCATCGAAAAATTTCAACATACTATACTATGGCGTTTTTTTTGTAAAATTTTCCAACATTTCACGAAATGACTTTTGGTCGCCATAGAATCATTCTACATGCTACAATATGTCTGTTTTCATGATTTTTTTCAACATCAAAAAAATTTGACATTTTCATCAAAACATTTTGACATACAATGGTTTTTTTTTTTTTTTTTTTGTAAAATTTTCCAACATTTCATGAAATGACTTTTGCTCACCATAAAATCATTCTACATGCTATAATACACCTGTATTCATGGTTTTTTTCAACATCAAAAAAAATTGACGTTTTCATCGAAAAATTTCGACATACTATACTATGGCGTTTTTTTTTTTGGAAAATTTTCCAAAATTTCACGAAATGACTTTTGTTCACCATAGAATCATTCTACATGCTATAATACGTCAGTTTTCATGATTTTTTTCAACATCAAAAAAATTTGACGTTTTCATCAAAAAATTTCGACATACTATGGCGTTTTGTTTTTTTTTTTTGTAAAATTTTCCAACATTTCATGAAATGACTTTTGGTCACCATAGAATCATTCTACATGCTATAATACGTCCGTTTTCAGGCATGGAGGCATGGAGGACGCCGGTTCAAGTCCCCCATGGACCAAGACCAACTGGTTGCATGAGAGGTACCAGTTTACCTCTTGGGCACTGCCGAGGTGCCCCTGAGCAAGGCACCGAACCCCCAACTGCTCTGGGCGCTTGTCAGGAGCAGCCCCCTCACTCTGACATCTCTCCATTGACGCATGTATATGTACTGTGTGAACAACAGAGTGCAAAAACTGAATTTCCCCACTGTGGGACTAATAAAGGAATTTCTTCTTCTTCTTCTCCAACATTTCACGAAATGACTTTTTTCCACCACAGAATCATTTTACATGCTACAATATGACCGTTTTCATGATTTTTTTAGACATACAAAAATTTGAGGTGTTTTTTGTGAAATTTTCCACATGACTTTTTTTTGGAAAATTTTCCAATATTTCACGAAATGACTATTTTCCACCATAGAATCAGTTTACATGCTATAATACGACCGTTTTCATGATTTTTTTCAACATCAAAAAAATTTGACGTTTTCATCGATAAATTTCGACATACTATATACTATGACGTTTTTGTACAATGTTCCAACATTTCACGAAATGACTCTTTTCCACCATAGAATCATTGTACATGCTATAATACGACCGTTTTCATGATTTTTTTCAACATCAAAAAAATTTGACGTTTCCAGCGAAAAATTTCGACATACTATACTATGGGGTTTTTTTGTAAAATTTTCCAACATTTCACGAAATGACTTTTGGTCACCATAGAATCATTCTACATGCTATAATACGTCGGTTTTCATGATTTTTTTAGACATACAAAAATTTGAGGTGTTTTTCATAAAATTTTCGACATACTATACTGACTTTTTTTTGTAAAATTTTCCAACATTTCACGAAATTACTTTTTTCCACCATAGAATCATTTTACATGCTGTAATATGACCGTTTTCATGATTTTTTTCAACATCAAAAAAATGACGTTTTCAGCGAAAAATTTCGACATACTATACTATGCCGTTTTTTTTTTTTTTTTTTTTTGTAAAATATGCCAACATTTCACGAAATGACTTTTGTTCACCATAGAATCATTCTACATGCTATTATACGAATGTTTTCATGATTTTTTTCAACATCAAAAAAAATTGACGTTTTCACCGAAAAATTTCGACATACTATACTATGGCGTTTTTTTTTGTTTTGTTTTTTTTTGTAATATTTTCCAACATTTCACGAAATGCCTTTTCGTCACCATAGAATCATTCTACATGCTGTAATACGACCGTTTTCATAATTTTTTTCAACATCAAAAAAATTTGACGTTTTCAGCGAAAAACTTCGACATACTATACTATGGCGTTTTTTTTTTGTAAAATTTTCCAACATTTCACGAAATGACTTTTGCTCACCATAAAATCATTCTACATGCTATGATACGACCGTTTTCATTACTTTTTCCAACATCAAAAAAATTTGACGTTTTCATTGAAAAATTACGACATACTATACTATGGCGTTTTTTGGGGGGTTTTTTTTGAAAAATTTTCCAACATTTCACGAAATGACTTTTGGTCACCATAGAATCATTTTACACGCTATAATACGACTGTTTTCATGATTTTTTTCAACATACAAAAATTTGACGTTTTTATCATAAAATTTTCGACATACTATACTATGACGTTTTTTTGTAAAATTTTCCAACATTTCACGAAATGACTTTTTTCCACCATAGAATCATTTTACATGCTATAATACGACCGTTTTCATGATTTTTTTTCAACATCAAAAAAATTTGACGTTTTCATCGATAAATTTCGACATACTATACTATGACGTTTTTTTTTTTTTGTACAATGTTCCAACATTTCAAGAAATGACTCTTTTCCACCATAGAATCATTTTACATGCTATAATATGACCGTTTTCATGATTTTTTTCAACATCAAAAAAATTTGACGTTTTCAGCGAAAAATTTCGACATACTATACTATGGTGTTTTTTTTGTAAAATTTTCCAACATTTCACGAAATGACTTTTGGTCACCATAGAATCATTCTACATGCTATAATACGTCCGTTTTCATGATTTTTTTCCACATCAAAAAAATCTGACGTTTTCATCAAAAAATTTTGACATACTATGGCGTTTTTTTTTTTTTTTTTTTTGTAAAATTTTCCAACATTTCACGAAATTACTTTTGTTCACCATAGAATCATTCTACATGCTATAATACGACCGTTTTCATTACTTTTTCCAACATCAAAAAAATTTGACGTTTTTATCGAAAAATTTCGACATACTATACTATGGCGGTTTTTTTTTTGTAAAATTTTCCAACATTTCACGAAATGACTTTTGCTCACCATAAAATCATTCTACATGCTGTAATAAGTCAGTTTTCATGATTTTTTTCAACATCAAAAAAATTTGACGTTTTCATCAAAAAATTTCGACATACTACACTATGGCTTTTTTTGGGGTTTTTTTTTGTAAAATTTTCCAACATTTCACGAAATGACTTTTCGTCACCATAGAATCATTTTACACGCTATAATACGACTGTTTTCATGATTTTTTTCAACATACAAAAATTTGACGTTTTTATCATAACATTTTCGACATACTATATACTATGACGTTTTTTTGTAAAATTTTCCAACATTTCATGACATGATTTTTTTCCACCATAGAATCATTTTACATGCTACAATATGACCATTTTCATGATTTTTTTAGACATACAAAAATTTGAGGTGTTTTTCGTAAAATTTTCGACATACTATGACCTTTTTTTGTAAAATTTTCCAACATTTCACGAAATGACTTTTTTGCTCACCATAAAATCATTGTACATGCTGTAATACGTCAGTTTTCATGATTTTTTTCAACATCAAAAAAATTTGACGTTTTCATCAAAAAATTTCAACATACTATACTATGGCGTTTTTTTTGTAAAATTTTCCAACATTTCACGAAATGACTTTTGGTCGCCATAGAATCATTCTACATGCTACAATATGTCTGTTTTCATGATTTTTTTCAACATCAAAAAAATTTGACATTTTCATCAAAACATTTTGACATACAATGGTTTTTTTTTTTTTGTAAAATTTTCCAACATTTCATGAAATGACTTTTGCTCACCATAAAATCATTCTACATGCTATAATACACCAGTATTCATAGTTTTTTTCAACATCAAAAAAAATTGACGTTTTCATCGAAAAATTTCGACATACTATACTATGGCGTTGTTTTTTTTTTTGGAAAATTTTCCAAAATTTCACGAAATGACTTTTGTTCACCATAGAATCATTCTACATGCTATAATACGTCAGTTTTCATGATTTTTTTCAACATCAAAAAAATTTGACGTTTTCATCAAAAAATTTCGACATACTATACTATGGTTTTTTTTTTTTTTGGAAAATTTTCCAAAATTTCACGAAATGACTTTTGTTCACCATATAATCATTCTACATGCTATAATATTTCCGTTTTCATGATTTTTTTCAACATCAAAAAAATTTGACATTTTCATCAAAAAATTTTGACATACTATGGCGTTTTGTTTTTTTTTTTTCTAAAATTTTCCAACATTTCATGAAATGACTTCTGGTCACCATAGAATCATTCTACATGCTATAATACGTCCGTTTTCAGGCATGGAGGCATGGAGGACGCCGGTTCAAGTCCCCCATGGACCAAGACCAACTGGTTGCATGAGAGGTACCAGTTTACCTCTTGGGCACTGCCGAGGTGCCCCTGAGCAAGGCACCGAACCCCCAACTGCTCTGGGCGCTTGTCAGGAGCAGCCCCCTCACTCTGACATCTCTCCATTGACGCATGTATATGTACTGTGTGAACAACAGAGTGCAAAAACTGAATTTCCCCACTGTGGGACTAATAAAGGAATTTCTTCTTCTTGAAACTTCTCCAACATTTCACGAAATGACTTTTTTCCACCACAGAATCATTTTACATGCTACAATATGACCGTTTTCATGATTTTTTTAGACATACAAAAATTTGAGGTGTTTTTTGTGAAATTTTCCACTCTTACTGACGTTTTTTTTTTTTGGAAAATTTTCCAATATTTCACGAAATGACTATTTTCCACCATAGAATCAGTTTACATGCTATAATACGACCGTTTTCATGATTTTTTTCAACATCAAAAAAATTTGACGTTTTCATCGATAAATTTCGACATACTATACTATACTATGACGTTTTTTGTACAATGTTCCAACATTTCACGAAATGACTCTTTTCCACCATAGAATCATTGTACATGCTATAATACGAACGTTTTCATGATTTTTTTCAACATCAAAAAAATTTGACGTTTTCAGCGAAAAATTTCGACATACTATACTATGGTTTGTTTTTTTTTGTAAAATTTTCCAACATTTCACGAAATGACTTTTGGTCACCATAGAATCATTCTACATGCTATAATACGTCCGTTTTCATGATTTTTTTAGACATACAAAAATTTGAGGTGTTTTTCATAAAATTTTCGACATACTATACTGACGTTTTTTTTGTTTTTTTTTGTAAAATTTTCCAACATTTCACGAAATTACTTTTTTCCACCATAGAATCATTTTACATGCTGTAATATGACCGTTTTCATGATTTTTTTTCAACATCAAAAAAATGACGTTTTCAGCGAAAAATTTCGACATACTATACTATGCCGTTTTTTTTTTTTTTTATTTTTTTTGTAAAATATGCCAACATTTCACGAAATGACTTTTGTTCACCATAGAATCATTCTACATGCTATTATACGAATGTTTTCATGATTTTTTTCAACATCAAAAAAAATTGACGTTTTCACCGAAAAATTTCGACATACTATACTATGGCGTTTTTTTTGTTTTGTTTTTTTTTGTAATATTTTCCAACATTTCACGAAATGCCTTTTCGTCACCATAGAATCATTCTACATGCTGTAATACGACCGTTTTCATAATTTTTTTCAACATCAAAAAAATTTGACGTTTTCAGCGAAAAATTTCGACATACTATACTATGGCGGTTTTTTTTTTTGGAAAATTTTCCAAAATTTCACGAAATGACTTTTGTTCACCATATAATCATTCTACATGCTATAATATTTCCGTTTTCATGATTTTTTTCAACATCAAAAAAATTTGACATTTTCATCAAAAAATTTTGACATACTATGGCGTTTTGTTTTTTTTTTTCTAAAATTTTCCAACATTTCATGAAATGACTTCTGGTCACCATAGAATCATTCTACATGCTATAATACGTCCGTTTTCAGGCATGGAGGCATGGAGGACGCCGGTTCAAGTCCCCCATGGACCAAGACCAACTGGTTGCATGAGAGGTACCAGTTTACCTCTTGGGCACTGCCGAGGTGCCCCTGAGCAAGGCACCGAACCCCCAACTGCTCTGGGCGCTTGTCAGGAGCAGCCCCCTCACTCTGACATCTCTCCATTGACGCATGTATATGTACTGTGTGAACAACAGAGTGCAAAAACTGAATTTCCCCACTGTGGGACTAATAAAGGAATTTCTTCTTCTTCTTCTCCAACATTTCACGAAATGACTTTTTTCCACCACAGAATCATTTTACATGCTACAATATGACCGTTTTCATGATTTTTTTAGACATACAAAAATTTGAGGTGTTTTTTGTGAAATTTTCCACGACTTTTTTTTGGAAAATTTTCCAATATTTCACGAAATGACTATTTTCCACCATAGAATCAGTTTACATGCTATAATACGACCGTTTTCATGATTTTTTTCAACATCAAAAAAATTTGACGTTTTCATCGATAAATTTCGACATACTATATACTATGACGTTTTTTTTGTACAATGTTCCAACATTTCACGAAATGACTCTTTTCCACCATAGAATCATTGTACATGCTATAATACGAACGTTTTCATGATTTTTTTCAACATCAAAAAAATTTGACGTTTTCCAGCGAAAAATTTCGACATACTATACTATGGGGTTTTTTTTGTAAAATTTTCCAACATTTCACGAAATGACTTTTGGTCACCATAGAATCATTCTACATGCTATAATACGTCGGTTTTCATGATTTTTTTAGACATACAAAAATTTGAGGTGTTTTTCATAAAATTTTCGACATACTATACTGACTTTTTTTTGTAAAATTTTCCAACATTTCACGAAATTACTTTTTTCCACCATAGAATCATTTTACATGCTGTAATATGACCGTTTTCATGATTTTTTTCAACATCAAAAAAATGACGTTTTCAGCGAAAAATTTCGACATACTATACTATGCCGTTTTTTTTTTTTTTTTTTTTTTTTGTAAAATATGCCAACATTTCACGAAATGACTTTTGTTCACCATAGAATCATTCTACATGCTATTATACGAATGTTTTCATGATTTTTTTCAACATCAAAAAAAATTGACGTTTTCACCGAAAAATTTCGACATACTATACTATGGCGTTTTTTTTGTTTTGTTTTTTTTTGTAATATTTTCCAACATTTCACGAAATGCCTTTTCGTCACCATAGAATCATTCTACATGCTGTAATACGACCGTTTTCATAATTTTTTTCAACATCAAAAAAATTTGACGTTTTCAGCGAAAAACTTCGACATACTATACTATGGCGTTTTTTTTTTGTAAAATTTTCCAACATTTCACGAAATGACTTTTGCTCACCATAAAATCATTCTACATGCTATGATACGACCGTTTTCATTACTTTTTCCAACATCAAAAAAATTTGACGTTTTCATTGAAAAATTACGACATACTATACTATGGCGTTTTTTGGGGGTTTTTTTTTGAAAAATTTTCCAACATTTCACGAAATGACTTTTGGTCACCATAGAATCATTTTACACGCTATAATACGACTGTTTTCATGATTTTTTTCAACATACAAAAATTTGACGTTTTTATCATAAAATTTTCGACATACTATACTATGACGTTTTTTTGTAAAATTTTCCAACATTTCACGAAATGACTTTTTTCCACCATAGAATCATTTTACATGCTATAATACGACCGTTTTCATGATTTTTTTTCAACATCAAAAAAATTTGACGTTTTCATCGATAAATTTCGACATACTATACTATGACGTTTTTGTACAATGTTCCAACATTTCAAGAAATGACTCTTTTCCACCATAGAATCATTTTACATGCTATAATATGACCGTTTTCATGATTTTTTTCAACATCAAAAAAATTTGACGTTTTCAGCGAAAAATTTCGACATACTATACTATGGTGTTTTTTTTGTAAAATTTTCCAACATTTCACGAAATGACTTTTGGTCACCATAGAATCATTCTACATGCTATAATACGTCCGTTTTCATGATTTTTTTTCCACATCAAAAAAATCTGACGTTTTCATCAAAAAATTTTGACATACTATGGCGTTTTTTTTTTTGTTTTTTTTGTAAAATTTTCCAACATTTCACGAAATTACTTTTGTTCACCATAGAATCATTCTACATGCTATAATACGACCGTTTTCATTACTTTTTCCAACATCAAAAAAATTTGACGTTTTTATCGAAAAATTTCGACATACTATACTATGGCGGTTTTTTTTTTGTAAAATTTTCCAACATTTCACGAAATGACTTTTGCTCACCATAAAATCATTCTACATGCTGTAATAAGTCAGTTTTCATGATTTTTTTCAACATCAAAAAAATTTGACGTTTTCATCAAAAAATTTCGACATACTACACTATGGCTTTTTTTGGGGTTTTTTTTTGTAAAATTTTCCAACATTTCACGAAATGACTTTTCGTCACCATAGAATCATTTTACACGCTATAATACGACTGTTTTCATGATTTTTTTCAACATACAAAAATTTGACGTTTTTATCATAACATTTTCGACATACTATATACTATGACGTTTTTTTGTAAAATTTTCCAACATTTCATGACATGATTTTTTTCCACCATAGAATCATTTTACATGCTACAATATGACCATTTTCATGATTTTTTTAGACATACAAAAATTTGAGGTGTTTTTCGTAAAATTTTCGACATACTATGACCTTTTTTTGTAAAATTTTCCAACATTTCACGAAATGACTTTTTTCCACCATAGAATCAGTTTACATGCTATAATACGACCGTTTTCATGATTTTTTTCAACATCAAAAAAATTTGACGTTTTCATCGAAAAATTTCGACATACAATGGTGGATTTTTTTTTTTTGTAAAATTTTCCAACATTTCATGAAATGACTTTTGCTCACCATAAAATCATTCTACATGCTATAATACACCAGTATTCATAGATTTTTTTCAACATCAAAAAAAATTGACGTTTTCATCGAAAAATTTCGACATACTATACTATGGCGTTTTTTTTTTTGGAAAATTTTCCAAAATTTCACGAAATGACTTTTGTTCACCATAGAATCATTCTACATGCTATAATACGTCAGTTTTCATGATTTTTTTCAACATCAAAAAAATTTGACGTTTTCATCGAAAAATTTCGACATACTATACTATGGCGGGTTTTTTTTTTGGAAAATTTTCCAAAATTTCACGAAATGACTTTTGTTCACCATATAATCATTCTACATGCTATAATATGTCCGTTTTCATGATTTTTTCAACATCAAAAAAATTTGACATTTTCATCAAAAAATTTTGACATACTATGGCGTTTTGTTTTTTTTTTTTTCTAAAATTTTCCAACATTTCATGAAATGACTTCTGGTCACCATAGAATCATTCTACATGCTATAATACGTCCGTTTTCAGGCATGGAGGCATGGAGGACGCCGGTTCAAGTCCCCCATGGACCAAGACCAACTGGTTGCATGAGAGGTACCAGTTTACCTCTTGGGCACTGCCGAGGTGCCCCTGAGCAAGGCACCGAACCCCCAACTGCTCTGGGCGCTTGTCAGGAGCAGCCCCCTCACTCTGACATCTCTCCATTGACGCATGTATATGTACTGTGTGAACAACAGAGTGCAAAAACTGAATTTCCCCACTGTGGGACTAATAAAGGAATTTCTTCTTCTTCTTCTCCAACATTTCACGAAATGACTTTTTTCCACCACAGAATCATTTTACATGCTACAATATGACCGTTTTCATGATTTTTTTAGACATACAAAAATTTGAGGTGTTTTTTGTGAAATTTTCCACGACTTTTTTTTGGAAAATTTTCCAATATTTCACGAAATGACTATTTTCCACCATAGAATCATTGTACATGCTATAATACGACCGTTTTCATGATTTTTTTCAACATCAAAAAAATTTGACGTTTCCAGCGAAAAATTTCGACATACTATACTATGGGTTTTTTTTGTAAAATTTTCCAACATTTCACGAAATGACTTTTGGTCACCATAGAATCATTCTACATGCTATAATACGTCCGTTTTCATGATTTTTTTTCAACATCAAAAAAATCTGACGTTTTCATCAAAAAATTTTGACATACTATGGCGTTTTTTTTTTGTTTTTTTTGTAAAATTTTCCAACATTTCACGAAATTACTTTTGTTCACCATAGAATCATTCTACATGCTATAATACGACCGTTTTCATAATTTTTTTCAACATCAAAAAAATTTGACGTTTTCAGCGAAAAATTTCGACATACTATACTATGGCGTTTTTTTTGTAAAATTTTCCAACATTTCACGAAATGACTTTTGGTCGCCATAGAATCATTCTACATGCTATTATACGAACGTTTTCATGATTTTTTTCAACATCAAAAAAATTTGACGTTTTCATCAAAAAATTTCGACATACTATACTATGGCGTTTTTTTGTTTTGTTTTGTTTTTTTTGGTCACCATAGAATCATTTTACACGCTATAATACGACTGTTTTCATGATTTTTTTTCAACATACAAAAATTTGACGTTTTTATCATAAAATTTTCGACATACTATACTATGACTTTTTTTGTAAAATTTTCCAACATTTCACGAAATGACTTTTTTCCACCATAGAATCATTTTACATGCTATAATACGACCGTTTTCATAATTTTTTTAGACATACAAAAATTTGACGTGTTTTTCGTAAAATTTTCGACATACTATGCTGACTTTTTTTGTAAAATTTTACAAAATTTCACGAAATGACTTTTTTCCACCATAGAATCATTTTACATGCTATAATACGACCGTTTTCATGATTTTTTTCAACATCAAAAAAATTTGACGTTTTCAGCGAAAAATTTCGACATACTTTACTATGGCGTTTTTTTTTGTAAAATTTTCCAACATTTCACGAAATGACTTTTGGTCACCATAGAATCATTCTACATGCTATAATACGTCCGTTTTCATGATTTTTTTCCACATCAAAAAAATCTGACGTTTTCATCAAAAAATTTTGACATACTATGGCGTTTTTTTTTTGTTTTTTTTGTAAAATTTTCCAACATTTCACGAAATTACTTTTGTTCACCATAGAATCATTCTACATGCTATAATACGACCGTTTTCATTACTTTTTCCAACATCAAAAAAATTTGACGTTTTCATCGAAAAATTTCGACATACTATACTATGGTTTCTTTTTTTTTTTGTAAAATTTTCCAAAATTTCACGAAATGACTTTTGGTCACCATAGAATCATTCTACATGCTATAATACGTCGGTTTTCATGATTTTTTTAGACATACAAAAATTTGAGGTGTTTTTCGTAAAATTTTCGACATACTATACTGACTTTTTTTTGTAAAATTTTCCAACATTTCACGAAATTACTTTTTTCCACCATAGAATCATTTTACATGCTGTAATATGACCGTTTTCATGATTTTTTTCAACATCAAAAAAATGACGTTTTCAGCGAAAAATTTCGACATACTATACTATGCCGTTTTTTTTTTTTTTTTTTTTTTGTAAAATATGCCAACATTTCACGAAATGACTTTTGTTCACCATAGAATCATTCTACATGCTATTATACGAACGTTTTCATGATTTTTTTCAACATCAAAAAAAATTGACGTTTTCACCGAAAAATTTCGACATACTATACTATGACGTTTTTTTTGTTTTGTTTTTTTTTTGTAAAATTTTCCAACATTTCACAAAATGACTTTTGGTCACCATAGAATCATTCCACATGCTGTAATACGACCTTTTTCATAATTTTTTTCAACATCAAAAAAATTTGACGTTTTCAGCGAAACATTTCGACATACTATGGCGTTTTTGTTTTTTTTTTTGTAAAATTTTCAAACATTTCATGAAATGACTTTTGGTCACCATAGAATCATTCTAAATGCTATAATACGTCCGTTTTCATGATTTTTTTCAACATCAAAAAAATTTGACATTTTCATCGAAAAATTTCGACATACTATACTATGGCGTTTTTTTTGTTTTGTTTTTTTTTGTAATATTTTCCAACATTTCACGAAATGCCTTTTCGTCACCATAGAATCATTCTACATGCTGTAATACGACCGTTTTCATAATTTTTTTCAACATCAAAAAAATTTGACGTTTTCAGCGAAAAACTTCGACATACTATACTATGGCGTTTTTTTTTTGTAAAATTTTCCAACATTTCACGAAATGACTTTTGCTCACCATAAAATCATTCTACATGCTATAATACGACCGTTTTCATTACTTTTTCCAACATCAAAAAAATTTGACGTTTTCATTGAAAAATTACGACATACTATACTATGACGTTTTTGTACAATGTTCCAACATTTCAAGAAATGACTCTTTTCCACCATAGAATCATTTTACATGCTATAATATGACCGTTTTCATGATTTTTTTCAACATCAAAAAAATTTGACGTTTTCAGCGAAAAATTTCGACATACTATACTATGGCGTTTTTTTTGTAAAATTTTCCAACATTTCACGAAATGACTTTTGGTCACCATAGAATCATTCTACATGCTATAATACGTCCGTTTTCATGATTTTTTTTCAACATCAAAAAAACCTGACGTTTTCATCAAAAAATTTTGACATACTATGGCGTTTTTTTTTTTTTTTTTTTTTTGTAAAATTTTCCAACATTTCACGAAATTACTTTTGGTCACCATAGAATCATTCTACATGCTATGATACGACCGTTTTCATTACTTTTTCCAACATCAAAAAAATTTGACGTTTTCATCGAAAAATTTCGACATACTATACTATGGCGTTTTTTTTTTTTGGAAAATTTTCCAAAATTTCACGAAATGACTTTTGTTCACCATAGAATCATTCTACATGCTATAATACGTCAGTTTTCATGATTTTTTTCAACATCAAAAAAATTTGACGTTTTCATCGAAAAATTTCGACATACTATACTATGGCGGGTTTTTTTTTTTTTGGAAAATTTTCCAAAATTTCACGAAATGACTTTTGTTCACCATATAATCATTCTACATGCTATAATATGTCCGTTTTCATGATTTTTTCAACATCAAAAAAATTTGACATTTTCATCAAAAAATTTTGACATACTATGGCGTTTTGTTTTTTTTTTTTTCTAAAATTTTCCAACATTTCATGAAATGACTTCTGGTCACCATAGAATCATTCTACATGCTATAATACGTCCGTTTTCAGGCATGGAGGCATGGAGGACGCCGGTTCAAGTCCCCCATGGACCAAGACCAACTGGTTGCATGAGAGGTACCAGTTTACCTCTTGGGCACTGCCGAGGTGCCCCTGAGCAAGGCACCGAACCCCCAACTGCTCTGGGCGCTTGTCAGGAGCAGCCCCCTCACTCTGACATCTCTCCATTGACGCATGTATATGTACTGTGTGAACAACAGAGTGCAAAAACTGAATTTCCCCACTGTGGGACTAATAAAGGAATTTCTTCTTCTTCTTCTCCAACATTTCACGAAATGACTTTTTTCCACCACAGAATCATTTTACATGCTACAATATGACCGTTTTCATGATTTTTTTAGACATACAAAAATTTGAGGTGTTTTTTGTGAAATTTTCCACGACTTTTTTTTTGGAAAATTTTCCAATATTTCACGAAATGACTATTTTCCACCATAGAATCAGTTTACATGCTATAATACGACCGTTTTCATGATTTTTTTCAACATCAAAAAAATTTGACGTTTTCATCGATAAATTTCGACATACTATATACTATGACGTTTTTGTACAATGTTCCAACATTTCACGAAATGACTCTTTTCCACCATAGAATCATTGTACATGCTATAATACGACCGTTTTCATGATTTTTTTCAACATCAAAAAAATTTGACGTTTCCAGCGAAAAATTTCGACATACTATACTATGGGGTTTTTTTGTAAAATTTTCCAACATTTCACGAAATGACTTTTGGTCACCATAGAATCATTCTACATGCTATAATACGTCCGTTTTCATGATTTTTTTTCAACATCAAAAAAATCTGACGTTTTCATCAAAAAATTTTGACATACTATGGCGTTTTTTTTTTTGTTTTTTTTGTAAAATTTTCCAACATTTCACGAAATTACTTTTGTTCACCATAGAATCATTCTACATGCTATAATACGACCGTTTTCATAATTTTTTTCAACATCAAAAAAATTTGACGTTTTCAGCGAAAAATTTCGACATACTATACTATGGCGTTTTTTTTTTTGTAAAATTTTCCAACATTTCACGAAATGACTTTTGGTCGCCATAGAATCATTCTACATGCTATAATATGTCCGTTTTCATGATTTTTTTCAACATCAAAAAAATTTGACGTTTTCATCAAAAAATTTCGACATACTATACTATGGCGTTTTTTTGTTTTGTTTTGTTTTTTTTGGTCACCATAGAATCATTTTACACGCTATAATACGACTGTTTTCATGATTTTTTTCAACATACAAAAATTTGACGTTTTTATCATAAAATTTTCGACATACTATACTATGACGTTTTTTTGTAAAATTTTCCAACATTTCACGAAATGACTTTTTTCCACCATAGAATCATTTTACATGCTATAATACGACCGTTTTCATAATTTTTTTAGACATACAAAAATTTGACGTGTTTTTCGTAAAATTTTCGACATACTATGCTGACTTTTTTTGTAAAATTTTACAAAATTTCACGAAATGACTTTTTTCCACCATAGAATCATTTTACATGCTATAATACGACCGTTTTCATGATTTTTTTCAACATCAAAAAAATTTGACGTTTTCAGCGAAAAATTTCGACATACTATACTATGGCGTTTTTTTTGTAAAATTTTCCAACATTTCACGAAATGACTTTTGGTCACCATAGAATCATTCTACATGCTATAATACGTCGGTTTTCATGATTTTTTTAGACATACAAAAATTTGAGGTGTTTTTCGTAAAATTTTCGACATACTATACTGACTTTTTTTTGTAAAATTTTCCAACATTTCACGAAATTACTTTTTTCCACCATAGAATCATTTTACATGCTGTAATATGACCGTTTTCATGATTTTTTTCAACATCAAAAAAATGACGTTTTCAGCGAAAAATTTCGACATACTATACTATGCCGTTTTTTTTTTTTTTTTTTTTTTTGTAAAATATGCCAACATTTCACGAAATGACTTTTGTTCACCATAGAATCATTCTACATGCTATTATACGAACGTTTTCATGATTTTTTTCAACATCAAAAAAAATTGACGTTTTCACCGAAAAATTTCGACATACTATACTATGACGTTTTTTTTTGTTTTGTTTTTTTTTTGTAAAATTTTCCAACATTTCACAAAATGACTTTTGGTCACCATAGAATCATTCCACATGCTGTAATACGACCTTTTTCATAATTTTTTTCAACATCAAAAAAATTTGACGTTTTCAGCGAAACATTTCGACATACTATGGCGTTTTTTGTTTTTTTTTTGTAAAATTTTCAAACATTTCATGAAATGACTTTTGGTCACCATAGAATCATTCTAAATGCTATAATACGTCCGTTTTCATGATTTTTTTCAACATCAAAAAAATTTGACATTTTCATCGAAAAATTTCGACATACTATACTATGGCGTTTTTTTTGTTTTTTTTTTTTTGTAATATTTTCCAACATTTCACGAAATGCCTTTTCGTCACCATAGAATCATTCTACATGCTGTAATACGACCGTTTTCATAATTTTTTTCAACATCAAAAAAATTTGACGTTTTCAGCGAAAAACTTCGACATACTATACTATGGCGTTTTTTTTTTGTAAAATTTTCCAACATTTCACGAAATGACTTTTGCTCACCATAAAATCATTCTACATGCTATGATACGACCGTTTTCATTACTTTTTCCAACATCAAAAAAATTTGACGTTTTCATTGAAAAATTACGACATACTATACTATGACGTTTTTTTGTACAATGTTCCAACATTTCAAGAAATGACTCTTTTCCACCATAGAATCATTTTACATGCTATAATATGACCGTTTTCATGATTTTTTTCAACATCAAAAAAATTTGACGTTTTCAGCGAAAAATTTCGACATACTATACTATGGCGTTTTTTTTGTAAAATTTTCCAACATTTCACGAAATGACTTTTGGTCACCATAGAATCATTCTACATGCTATAATACGTCCGTTTTCATGATTTTTTTTCAACATCAAAAAAATCTGACGTTTTCATCAAAAAATTTTGACATACTATGGCGTTTTTTTTTTGGTTTTTTTGTAAAATTTTCCAACATTTCACGAAATTACTTTTGGTCACCATAGAATCATTCTACATGCTATGATACGACCGTTTTCATTACTTTTTCCAACATCAAAAAAATTTGACGTTTTCATCGAAAAATTTCGACATACTATACTATGGCGTATTTTTTTTTTTTTTTTGTAAAATTTTCCAATATTTCACGAAATGCCTTTTCGTCACCATAGAATCATTCTACATGCTATAATACGACCGTTTTCATAATTTTTTTCAACATCAAAAAAATTTGACTTTTTCAGCGAAAAATTTCGACATACTATACTATGGCGTTTTTTTTGTAAAATTTTCCAACATTTCACGAAATGACTTTTGGTCGCCATAGAATCATTCTACATGCTATAATATGTCCGTTTTCATGATTTTTTTCAACATCAAAAAAATTTGACGTTTTCATCAAAAAATTTCGACATACTATACTATGGCGTTTTTTTTGTTTTGTTTTGTTTTTTTTGGTCACCATAAAATCATTTTACACGCTATAATACGACTGTTTTCATGATTTTTTTCAACATCAAAAAAATTTGACGTTTTCATCAAAAAATTTCGACATACTATACTATGGCGTTTTTTTGTTTTGTTTTGTTTTTTTTGGTCACCATAAAATCATTTTACACGCTATAATACGACTGTTTTCATGATTTTTTTCAACATACAAAAATTTGACGTTTTTATCATAAAATTTTCGACATACTATACATGACGTTTTTTTGTAAAATTTTCCAACATTTCACGAAATGACTTTTTTCCACCATAGAATCATTTTACATGCTATAATACGACCGTTTTCATAATTTTTTTAGACATACAAAAATTTGACGTGTTTTTCGTAAAATTTTCGACATACTATGCTGACTTTTTTTTGTAAAATTTTACAAAATGACTTTTGGTCACCATAGAATCATTCTACATGCTATAATACGTCCGTTTTCATGATTTTTTTAGACATACAAAAATTTGAGGTGTTTTTCGTAAAATTTTCGACATACTACTATGACCTTTTTTTTGTAAAATTTTCCAATATTTCATGAAATGACTTTTGCTCACCATAAAATCATTCTACATGCTATGATACGACTGTTTTCATTACTTTTTCCAACATCAAAAAAATTTGACGTTTTCATCGAAAAATTTCGACATACTATACTATGGCGTTTTTTTTTTTTGGAAAATTTTCCAAAATTTCACGAAATGACTTTTGTTCACCATAGAATCATTCTACATGCTATCATACGTCAGTTTTCATGATTTTTTTCAACATCAAAAAAATTTGACGTTTTCATCGAAAAATTTCGACATACTATGGCGTTTTTTTTGTTTTTTTTTTGTAAAATTTTCCAACATTTCATGAAATGACTTTTGGTCACCATAGAATCATTTTACACGCTATAATACGACTGTTTTCATGATTTTTTTCAACATACAAAAATTTGACGTTTTTATCATAAAATTTTCGACATACTATACTATGACGTTTTTTTGTAAAATTTTCCAACATTTCACGAAATGACTTTTTTCCACCATAGAATCATTTTACATGCTATAATACGACCGTTTTCATGATTTTTTTAGACATACAAAAATTTGAGGTGTTTTTCGTAAAATTTTCGACATACTATACTGACTTTTTTTTGTAAAATTTTCCAAAATTTCACGAAATGACTTTTTTCCACCATAGAATCATTTTACATGCTGTAATATGACCGTTTTCATGATTTTTTTCAACATCAAAAAAATTTGACGTTTTCATCGAAAAATTTCGACATACTATACTATGAAGTTTTTGTTAAGTTTTCCAACATTTCATGACATGATTTTTTTAGACATACAAAAATTTGAGGTGTTTTTCGTAAAATTTTCGACATACTATACTATGACATTTCTTTTGTAAAATTTTTCAACATTCGATAAAATGACTTTTTTCCACCATAGATTCATTTTACATGCAATATAACTTGAACCGGCATCCTCCGCGTCCTAACCCAAGTCCTTACGGACTGAGCTACTGCCGCCAAATGACTTTTTCCACCATAGATCCATTTTACATGCTATATAATATGACTGATTTCATGATTTTTTTCAACATCAAAAAAATCTGACGTTTTCATCGAAAAATTTCGACATACTATAACAGGGATGTCAAACTCATTTTCATCACGGGCCACATCAGCATCATGGTTCCCCTCAAAGGGCCAGTTGTAACTGTAAGACTATATAAATATATCTACTCTAGATCATATTATAAAATTGCCTCTGAATTTGATTAGTATTAGTTTTAGTAATAATATATTTAATAACTAGCTCTGAAGACAAAAAGTTACTTTTTTAAATTCAGGGCTTGATTCCCAGAATTGTACATTTACATCAGTCAGACTTTGTGCAGGCGGGATTCATTCAGTCTGGATGCGGAGGGGTGAACAGCTCTGACTGCAGCTAGGAGGGACTGCTGACGAGGACCGGGCCCCCTATGAGAGCTTTGGGACCGGGGAGGGGTCCACGGCAGCACCCGCTGCTCATTGGGAAGAGGAAGAACGATACCCGCTTTCTCCATAACACCAGAAAAACTCGTTAGATTTGGCCCTAATTTCTTTTTTGAAAGAAAGACTCGCTAGAGGGGTCTGAAAACTGGCTAAATATAGCGACTAAGTCGCTAATGAGCGTCACAGCGCTGTTGCTGGAAACCGCTGATACTGAGACGCTATAGTGCGCATGTCACAAAATCGAGATGCATTGTGGGATATGCAGTTTAAAGACACATTACTTCTGTGAAGCGGCATAGAATTGAATGATATGCATTCTATATTCTTTGCAAGCCCTCGCGGGCCACATAAAGTGAGGTGGCGGGCCGGATTTGGCCCGCGGGCCTTGAGTTTGACACGTGTACTATACTATGACTTTTTCATGACTTTTTCCGACATACTATACTATGACTTTTTTGGCATACTATACTATGACTTTTTTCGACATACTACACTATGACTTTTTTCGACGTACTATACTATGACTTTTTTACTTGAAATTTATCAACATGCTACATTATGACTTACTTACTTACTACTACTACTACTTACTTACATGAAATTAATCGAAATCCTATACTATGGCGGCAGTAGCTCAGTCTGTAGGGAGTTGGCTTGGGAACCGGAGGGTCATTGGTTCAAGTCCCGCCATGGACCAAAAATTGAGTGTGAATGGGTAGCTGGAGAGGTGCCAGTTTCCCCTTGGGGTGCGGGGGGGCCCCTGAGGAGGCACCAAACCCCCAACCGCACAGGCTTCCCCCTGACATCTCTCCTTGTTCATGTTTGTGTGTGTGTGTTCGGGTCTGCCTGTCCGTGTATGAGTTAACAACATAATTTAATTTCCCTGGGATAAAAACTATCTTCTTCTTCTTATCCATGAAATTTTTTGACTTCTTAAAAATTGATGTTTCCAAATTTTTGAAATATTATATTATTATTTTTTTTTAAAATTTATCCATACTACATTAGGACTATATTATGACTTTTTTCTTACACGACATTAATCGAAATACGAAATACGAAGTTTATCCATCAAATTTTTCGACTTATTACAAAATGACGTTTCATGAAATTTTTTGATATACTATACTATGACTTTTTTCAATGAAATTTTTATACACTATAAAATTACTGTTTTTTAGATGATATGAATACACATACTGTTCTATGACATTTTATCATGAAATTTTTTGACATTAAAAATTGACATTTTTTCATGAAATTTTTCGACATACTATACTATGACTTTTGTTCACGTGAAATTTATCAACATACTACATTATGACTTTTTCTTAAATGAAATTAATCGAAATGCTATACTATGACATTTATCCATATTTTTTGACTTATTACAAAATGACGTTTTTTCAATGAAATTTTTCGACATGCTATACTATGACTTTTTTTCATTAAATTTTTCAACATACTATATTATGACTGTTTTTTTACATGACATGCATCCACATACTATTCTATGACATTTTATCATGAAATTTTTTGACTTCTTACAAATTTACATTTTTTACGTGAAATTCATCAACATACTACATTACGACTTTTTCTTACATGAAAATAATCGAAATGCTATACTATGATGTTTATCTATGAAATTTTTTGACTTATGACAAATTGACGTTTTTTCATGAAACTTTTTATAGACTATATTATGGCTGTTTTTTATATGATATGATTCTGCATACTATTCTATAACATTTTAGCATGAAATTTTGTAACTTGTTACAAAATGACGTTTTTTCATGAAATTTTTCGACATACTATACTATGACTTTTTTCCATGAAATTTTTTTTATTTATTATATCATGGCTGTTTTTTACATGATATGAATCCACATACATTGGGGCGGCAGTAGCTCAGTCCGTAAGGACTTGGGTTAGGAGGCGGAAGTCACCGGTTCAAGTCCCCCATGGACCAAGACCAACTGGTTGCCGGAGAGGTGCCAGTTTACCTCTTGGGCACTGCCGAGGTGCCCTTGAGCAAGGCACCGAACCCCCAACTGCTCTGGGCGCTTGTCAGGAGCAGCCCCCTCACTCTGACATCTCTCCATTGTATATGTACTGTGTGAAATTAACAACAGAGTGTAAAACTGAATTTCCCTACGGGGATTAATAAAAGTTCATCTTATCTTATCTTATACTATTCTATGACATTTTATCATGAAATTTTTTGACTTCTTACAAATTGACATTTTCACATGAAATTTTTCGACATACTATACTATGACTTTTTTTTACGTGAAATTTATCAACATACTACATTATGATTTTTTCTTACATGAAATTAATCGAAATGCTATACTATGGCGTTTACCCATGAAATTTTTTGACTTATTACAAAATGACGTTTTTCCATGAAATTTTTCGACATACTATACTATGACTTTTTTCCATGAATTTTTTATATATTATATTATGACTGTCTTTTACACAATATGATTCTATATACTATTCTATAACATTTTATCATGAAATTTTTTGACTTATTAGAAAATGACGTTTTTTCATGAAATTTTTTGACTTATTAGAAAATGACGTTTTTTCATGAAATTATTCGACATACTATACTATGACTTTTTTACGTGAAATTTATCAACATTCTATATTATGACTTATTCTTACATGAAATTAATCAAAATGCTATACTATGGGGTTTATCCATGAAATTTTTGGACTTATTACAAAATGACGTTTTTTCATTAAATTTTCCGGCATACTATACTATGATGTTTTTTCATGAAATTTTTTATATACTATATTGTCTGTTTTTTACATGATATGAATCCATATACTATTCTATGACATTTTAGCATGACATTTTTTGACTTCTTACAAATTGACGTTTTCACATGAAATTTTTGGACATACTATACTATGACCTTTTTTCCGTGAAATTTATCAACATAATACATTATTACTTTTTCTAACACGAAATTAATCGAAATACGATACTATGAAGTTATCCATCAAATTTTTCGACTTATTAAAAAATGACGTTTTTCATGAAATTTTTTGATATACTGTACTATGACTTTTTGCATGACTTTTTTCAACATATTATACTATGACTTTTTCGACATACTATACTATGACTTTTTTCGACATAATATACTATGACTTTTTCGACATACTGTACTATGACTTTTTTCATGACTTTTTTCAACATACTATACTATGACTTTTTTCGACATACTATACTATGACTTTTTTCATGACTTTTTTCTACATACTATACTATGACTTTTTTCGACATAATATACTATGACTTTTTCGACATACTATACTATGACTTTTTTCATGACTTTTTTCAACATACTATACTATGACTTTTTTCGACATACTATACTATGACTTTTTTCATGACTTTTTTCTACATACTATACTATGACTTTTTTCGACATACTATACTATGACTTTTTTCATGACTTTTTTCTACATACTATACTATGACTTTTTTCGACATACTATACTATGACTTTTTTATGTGAAATTTATCAACTTTCTATATTATGACTTTTTCTTACATGATATTAATCCACATACTATACAATGACGTTTTTTCATCAAACTTATTACAAATTGACGTTTTTTCATGAAATTTTTCAGCATACTATACTATGACTTTTTTCCATGAAATTTTTTTATATTATATTATGACTGTTCTTTTTTTATACGATATGATTCCACATACTATTCTATGACATTTTATCATGAAATTTTTTGACTTATTACAAAATGACGTTTATTCATGAAATTTTTCGACATACTACATTATGACTTTTTCTTACATTAAATTAATGAAAATGCTATACTATGACATTTATCCATGATATTTTTGACTTATTACAAATTGACGTTTTTTCATGAAAATTTTGTGACTTATTACAAAATGACGTTTTTTCATGAAATTTTTCGACATACTATACTATGACTTTTTTCCATGAATTTTTTTTTTTTATATTATGGCTGTTTTTTACATGATATGAATCCACATGCTATTCTATGACATTTTATCATGAAATTTTTTGACTTCTTACAAATTGACGTTTTTTCATGAAATTTTTCGACATACTATACGATGACTTTTTTTACGTGAAATTTATCAACATACTATACGATGACTTTTTTTACGTGAAATTTATCAACATACTATATTCCAACTTTTTCTTACATGATATTAATCCACATACTATTCTATAACATTTTAGCATGACATTTTTTGACTTGTTACAAATTTTCCTAATCATCGTGTTTCAGACAGGTTTTTACATTATGTTTATCGCGCATATTCATATCACTATAATGGGAATTATGGAAATATAATTTATTGGTCAGTCCTAGCGTTAACCACACAAAATTATCCCCAAAATAGCAAACTAAAATAATAAGGTGTGCACATAAATGTCCCTTTAAGGTCCCTGAATCCAGTCTTCATGTCAAATTGGTGGATCTATCATTGGGGCCCAATCTGTGATTATATACTTGTCTTTCCTACCTCACTGGTAGCTGGTAACAGTCTGCATGATCCATCTCCAGGACCTGTAGGTTGGCTCACCATCCTGGAACTGGAATCTCTATTCTTCAGAGTATGTTCGTCATGGCACCTGGGCTTGTTACCAAAACCTGGCCCAGAGACAGGGTCATACATCCATGTAAAGTACAGATCATATGTAGCTTCAAACACTTAACATGAAAAATCACGACGTAGGGATGTTAATTTAGAAAATTTTTCCTAACTGATAACCGACCCTTGTTAATCTACAAGATTTGTTTCACTGGCAGCGGTACGCCAGCTGCAGTATATGAGCACAACACACTACTGAGTTAACAGTTTACCATCAGGAGAACTACTGTAGCTGCCACAGTGCTGCGGTCACTGTCTACAGTTCACCGTCTGGGAGCGTTAGCATGCAGTTTCCTCTAACAGTCTCCACTGCACATTTAGTTTAGTTTAACAGGTTGTCAGCTGTGTGTCTGCCCGGCGTGACAATGCCGGTGGCTTCGTGCCTGCTGTAGCGTTACTTCAGCAAGTTTCTGACAGATTGTGTTTGTGTGGCGGCAGCGAGTGGTTTGGTTTGTCTGTGGCGTTATAGGTGTGAATGTAACTGTAGCAGACAGTGTGTGCGCAGTTTATTTTGTCGGTGAATTAATACTACGAGGCTACAAGCTACAACTCCTCAGCGGGACGTCCTGAGCCAACTTCCTGTATGTGCACCGGCTCTCTCTTCAGGTGGACCAGCTTTTGTCCTTAAATGATGAGCCATTCCTCTGTGTTTTTCTCACTTTTGTAATTAATAATTAATATTTCTTTTTACTATTTAACTGACAGAATCAATCAGTTAAAAAGCTTAATGTCGGTTAATGGTTAAATGGTAAATTATTAACATCCCTATCACCTTGTATTGGTATAACCTCTGAATCAAATTATATTTTCCGCAGGCCATTTTCACAGCAGTCATTTTGATACGTCACTGCAGGGTAAACATAGGTGTAATTGTTAAGCTTGTTTGTTTACTAATTGTTAATTTGTACTTGTTTGATAATTGTTAATTATGGTACCATACCATTTAGTGTCACAGCCATTCCAATACCAGAGCCCTAGCCCACCAAAGTGGCACAGGGTCATAATTGATATTATTAATTAAGCCTGTGTTTATCCTGCAATAACATGTTGAGATGGCTTAATTTAACATTCTTAAACTCGAAGTTAAATTCAGGGCTAAATCAAACCGAATAATCCTAACTAGCAAAATTGACAGTACTCAAAACCAAAACATTTAGCAACCAACCTTTTTCACGAGGAAAACTTAAGTGAAAACTCCACAGTGAAAGGGAAAAATGAACAAAATTAAACAAACATGGAGCAGGGATTGCTTGAGATTTATCACAGTAATCTTGATATATAACGTGACTTAACAGCTGCAGCATTCCACATGCACGAAATTAACACAAGCAATTAACAGGCAACAGAGTCAAGGTGTGCTCACCACATGCTAACCTTATTAGCATAAGTCTATGGCATTTTATATTGTCAACGTTAGCCTAGCGGGCTAGCGGAGTTTACGCTCCTAGCGTTCCGATAATTTATGCTCATATGAACAGCTCGCAGAGTTTTTCCTCACTCACCGCAGAACAGTTTGAATCCTTGCAGCGTCCGACAGGCCAGCAGAGCTCAATTTAAACCTCCGTGTATTATTTAAGGCTACACAGAGTCAACGCGTGTAGGTACTATTGCCGAAGCGTGCGGAATGAGATGGCGCACGGTTCATTGACAAGCTCGACCTGCAAGGTACGCTGGGAAATTCCACCGATTGGCTGGGTTGCCAGGTCACCGCAGGGTCAATCCCCCTCCCACGAAAATGTACTGTTTGGCTTCTTTTCTTACACTTCTACCAAAGCAAATCAATATTATATTATCAATTTGATCTCACTACTTGCAAAATCTCATATTCATAAATACATTTTGTATCATAATATATATTTTTTATTTTCCAGTCATACACCATCCTTTTTCATGAAAATGAACTCAAATAATACACGGATTCAACCTTATATTCTAAAAATAGAAAGGCTATAAAAACCACAAATATGTATGTACAATGTACATTTCTATGAACTGATTTGTGTTTCCTGTCAGTGCTCTGAACCCCTGGCATTAACTGTTTTGCATTTGTTGTACATTCACATTGTTATTTGTCAATAAAAGGTTTGAAATAAAATGAATAAACAGTCCCTTTTCTATGTCGTTTACACTATTGCAACTATTTTTCATTGCTTTTCTAACATACTCATGCACGTCGCGTTGGTTGGTTACTGTCTGGATTTTCAAAGTGTGACACAAATTCTGTTTGTATACTACAGCATATTCGTTATAGACTGAAATTTTAATTCCTGTTTAAGTTTTGATGAATTTGTTTTTGCATTATAAAGTTTAACACTTGAATTGTAAGTCCTTTTTTTTAACCAAGTTGCTGGTGTACAATTATTATCTTATTAATAAATAAGAATTCAGTAAATTTATATATATGTATTCATTTGTTGGGAAAACAATGTTTAAGTCAAGTTTGATAGAATGATCCCAGTTACTTCCACACAGTGAGGCATACATCTTATTAATTAAATACCGATACCAGATCGGTACTCGGTATCAGTCGATACCCCAAAAGTCGGATCGGTTCATGCCTATTCATGAGTTGATTCCCACTTGTTTGATATCTTGTGCTTTTCTCGTACATGGACATTCCTGCCCAGTAGTCTACTCTGCCGCCAGCGTCCAAATCTGAAGCAGCTACACATCAAATCTGACTTCATTTTTCCTGTGTTGGCAGCATTATTTACCAGTGTAATATACTGTACGTTGTAATAGTCTTTAAGGAGGGATTTGAGAGTCTGTAATACTGGGATTTTGATGTGCGCTGCTTCCATTTCATAGGCAATCCAAATACAAGGTCGACCGGCAGACGAGGCTGACATCCAAACATTAGCTCTCAGAAACTCAATTGAGCCCCCTCCACCTGTATGACATGCAAAAATGACAGCACATATACGAGCAGCACTGAGTCCATACATAAGCAGATGGAGGTGCAAGTGCAAAATAAAAGAAATAAGTTCATATCGATGTGGATAAAAGAAGTAAACTCATATAAACCAGGCGAAATTAAGTAAATTAAATCACTTCATGTATAAAGTCAGACTTTTTTTTTTTACATTTTTATGGCACACTATTCTATATCTGTTATATTTTTGTGATATACTATACTATGACTTTTTTAATCCATCCATCCATCGTCAACCGCTTATCCCGTTAGGCGTCGCGGGGGGCTGGAGCTGATCCCAGCTGGCAATGGGCGAAGGCGGGGTTCACCCTGGACAGGTCGCCAGTCCATTGCAGGGCACATAGAGACAGACAACATAGAGACAGACAACCATTCACGCTCACATCCACACCTACAGGCAATTTAGAGTCATCAATTAACCTAAACAGCATGTCTTTGGACTGTGGGAGGAAGCAAACTCCACAATTCCACGATTCGAACCTGCGACCCTCTTGCTGTGAGGCGACAGCGCTAACCACAGCACCACCGTGCAGCCCTGACTTTTTCAATGACACACTATATTATTTATGACATACTATTCTATGGCATGTTTAATGAAATTGTTACGCATAGTATACTATGATTTTACAACTCTTTTTATGACATTTTTCTGACAATATTTATGGTATACTATGACATATTTCTTTCACATTTTTTGCATACTATACTATACGGCAGTGCTAGTCTGTAGGGAGTTGGCTTGGGAACCAGAGGGTCACCGGTTCAAGTCCCGACATGGACCAAGAACTGAGGTGAACTGGTAGCTGGAGAGGTGCCAGTTTACCTCTTGGGCACTGCCGAGGTGCCCCTGAGCAAGGCACCAAACCCCCAACTGCTCGGGGCGCTTGTCAGGAGCAGCCCCCTCACTCTGACATCTCTCCATTGTTGCATGTTTGTGCATGTGTGTGTTCGGGTCTGCATGTACCTTGTATAAGTTAACAACAGAGTGTAAAAATTGAATTTCCCCACGTGGGACTAATAAAGGACTATCTTCTTCTTTCTTCTTCTATACAGTGATAAACACTGTACATACTATATTGTGATATTTTTAGCATACTATATGTGGACTTTTTTATGGCATACTACACTGTGACTTTTCTAACTCCATCTATCCATCCATCTTCAACAACATATTCCGTTGGGGTCGCGGGAGGCTGGAGTCGATCCCAGCTGGCTCTGGGTGAAGGCGGGGTTCACCCTGGACAGGTCGCCAGACCATCGCAGGGCTTTTTATGAAATTTTTATAACACACTTGAAAGTTATGACACGTATGAAAATTTTATGGCATACTATTCTAGGTTTTTCATAGCAAACTACAGTACTGTCTAACTACAGTTAGACAGTACTATGATATCTAGTATGACTTTTCTGACTTTTTATGACATTTTTATGGAATAGTATACTATGACATTTCTTATAGCGATATTTACGGCATAATATATTTCTTTTAATTTTTTGTGACATAATGTATTGTGATATTTTTGGCATACTATACTTGGACTTTTGATAGCGTACAATTCTAGGACATTTTTATGGTATATTATAGCATAAAATATGTATGATAATATATCTAGTATGACTTAATAACATACTATACTTTGACATTTTTTAAAATGAATTTTTATGCCATACTATACGACTTTTACAACTCTATGACATACTATACTATGATATTTCTTATGAAAATTTTATGGCATACTACTCTATGATTTTTTTATACATACTATACAGTACTATGTTATCTAGTATGACATTTTGTGATATACTATGACCTTTTTAATGCCACTTATATGACTTTCATATGATTTTTCTATGACACTATATCCTGAATCTTTGACATACTACACTGACTTTTCTGACTTTTTATTACCTTTTTATGGCATAGTATAATATGACATTTTTCTTCCAAAATTTTGTGACAAATATTGTAAATTTTTTTGGCATACTATACATATAACAATTTTATGGCATAATATGCTATGATTTTCTGTTTCTTTATTTAGTCTTATTCGTGAGAAATTTGCTGTGTACACTAGCTGGAAACTATATAAAGGCAAAAGCAGCCTTGAGAGTGCTAGGGGCCATGATTATGGCTGTTAATAGCTACATTAAAAAAAAAAAAAAACACAGTTTTATTTTCACACCAAAAGAAATTAAATGAAGCTAAATGATTTATTATCCACCTGTGTGCCAGTAATCCTTTACTCTACATAGGAGATAAATGCTTTACTTTCACTTTTCTCAGGTTTACTTCCCTCAGTTAAAGATAAGAGATAAGATAAGATAAGATGAACCTTTATTAATCCCCGGAGGGAAATTCGGGAAGCTTTTTGTCTTGTCAGGACAGTTACAAGTACACATCTAATCACCTTAGAACTCCCACTGGGGTATTATTGTTATAATAATCCATTCCTCAGCCTATTGTCCTGCAGATCACCTTTGCGAGCTAGCTCAGCATAAAAACACAACCGTACAGTTGCGTTATTTACTGTGAGAGCTCTGGTCACGGAGGTGCTTGCTCATGCCGTGGGTTTAAATCCCAAGACACTTTCTCCTACGTCTGCAGATGCAGACACCAAGGAGAGGAGACGCTTTGTGCTCCCTCAGCGAGAGAGAAGTGTTTCCATCACAGGGGAGCGGAGGCAGAGTGCGTACGCTACTCCCCATTCATTCACATCCTTCATTTTTTTATCTAAATAGTTCTAAGATGCTTTCTGGCAACTCACCGCAAGTACACACTTTTCTGCCTGTTAGGGTTTAAACACTCAACAAATGCTTCTTTTGATAAGTGTTTCAGTTTTAAACATCCAACTTCAACCTGGAAAGAAGGTGACTTGGTTCTGTGGCTCAAAAAACACATTTGACAGCCAGCAGTGTGTAACACATCAGATCTACTTCTTCAATGCTTCCCCTTCGCACCATCACACCTGCATTGATCCTTGAGGAGCTGTTTCAATCTGGTTTCCTCTGAGAAGATGCTCATGAAAGACAAAAAAAGATCCACTGCAGATCTCAGTCAAAAACGGCACACTCCCATCAGTTTTCTTAAAGCAAATCCAAGCCACAGATGACATCCGTGTTTGCCTTTAGAGAACTTTATTTACATGTCCATATATAGCAAGGTTCAAGGTTCATGATGCAGTTGTGAAAATACCTGTCTGCCTATATGTGCCCTAACAAATACAATTAAAAAAAACACATTTAATGTTGAGTGTTAAGGATGACGATGACGCAGCGGGAGCCACTTCCCCAAAACTTGGAGAGTACCTGTTGTGAGCTGTTTGAACTGACTTCAGTTTTCTGTCCTCAGGGTTTTCTGTTCCAGGCTGGTTTCTTCCAAAAACATCTTCACAAACAGTCTTGCTTTATTCTTTTATAAAGAAAAAAAAAAAAACAAAAGGAACAAAGACAAACTCTCAGGACAGTTTAGAGAAAACCAAGCCCTGTCCTGTCATGTATGTACTGGAGATGATACAATCATGTTGCTGCTGAAACTTAGCCAGGAGAAAAAAAAAAATAGCTGGAACCTCACAGTACACCATCCTGCCATGCATCTGCTGCCCCGAGGAGCAGCCACGTAGCTGGACCAGAGCAGGACAAACCGGGCCAAACTCACCCAGGCTGGGAGTTTTTACACAGATTATGGACCGTATTTTTCCATTAAGAGTCCCCAGCCCTCCTTGACCCCTTCCCACACTTCCTCAGTCCCACATCTGTCTTTTTCCACTCAATGCGGTCCAACTGTTTGCGAAAAATTCAAAGGCTAAAAAAATATTTTTTTTTGCTAATTTCTTGTTCACTACAGAGGTTTTATTTTGTTAAAAAAAGGAACAAAAAGGAACAAAAGCAAAAGTTCTTTGGAGGAATCCGACAATTGCGCAGCTATAGACTAACCAGCGTTCTCAGAGCATTAAAAACAAAGTTTGTTTTTTTTTCCAGAGATGTGACTTTGTGCCCCCTTGCTTCTCTTTCTCATTTCTTTCACAAACGTAAACAAAACAACAAAGTACAAGTTGAGTGTCTCTTGTTTTCCATGCCACCGACGCTCTGTACAGTCATTGGCGCAGGAGGGAGCCTTGGCCCCGCCCCCTGATTTTTTGTTTTTTTTTTCCCCAGCCAATCAGAGTTCAGTAGATTACTTCGTAGACTGTGGCCTTCTTGTCTCCGGAGCCGGTGACGATGAACTGGTCGTCGGGGGAGATATCACAGCTGAGAACTGACGACGACTCCTTAGACTGGACAGAGACACAGAGACGAAGCCATATTAGCTACAAACAGTCAATGAATCAGGTTTTTGTACAAACAGTCCCATAGAAACACACATTAAAGTCAAACTGATGCATTTGTGTCCAATAATAACCCTCCAATATTTATATATTAAGAGGAAGAAAAAGCAGGGAAATTTAAAAGCAGCTTGGACATTTGACAGCAGAACTGTTTCCAGACCAGCAATCATGATCACAAAAACGTGTTTGTTTGCAGAAAGCTGTGCATAAAACTCAGCCTACCTGGAATATGCTGGATCCATAAGGTGTCCGCCATGCATTCAGAAGGTTATCTTTGCCTGTGCTCACAAACCATTTACCTACAGGATGAAACACACACAGCCATCAACAGATAAAGTCTCAGGGGAGGTGAGATATGGAGAAGCCTGAGAGGAAGTGCTGCTTTTGTAAAGAAAAACCGGAGAGGTGAAACGGAGGAAACCATTTCTGAACATTTCTTCAAATTCCCTAATAAGTGTGCGTGCGTGTGCGTGTGTGTGTGTGTGTGCGTACCGCAATAGGCAAATTTGAGAGAAAGAACGCAGCTCTCATGGAGGTGCAGCTGGTACTTGTCAGGTTTGGAGACATGCAGGACTTCCACGTTACTGCTCTCCATTCCCACAGCCAGCCACTCGCCTGTCGGACAGTAGCCCAGAGAGAAGATCTGGAGACAGAGAGGAGATATGTGAGTGGGATAACGATCATTTGCAGCCCGTCAGCACATGAATGCCCCTCAGTCTGGACTGCAGCGAGCATGTACCTGCGAGGTGAAGTCGTGCTGCTGGAGCTGGCGTCCCTCTCGGAGGTCCCAGCAGCGGACCGTGTTGTCCAGCCCTCCGGTCCACAGTTTGGTGCCGTCGTTGGAGATGTCGATGCAGCTCGCTCCGTCTGTGTGACCCTGGAACTGCCTGCAGGGAGGAAACACACAGGAGCTCTAGAAATAGACGCACAGAGTAACACACATACCGCTGCACCTCTCTGATCTCTGCTTACTACAGTCTGTTATTTACTGAAACTCGTTTTTCTCTTTCCCTGCTACTCATATATTAGCCTTTATTCTATAAAGGAAAACCACTGTATTAATACTAACATTAACATACTAATATTAACACTTAAAATGTCCTTCTAGCCACATGCAACCACATTATAATGTGATAAACCATTCACTAAATGTTATTGTCCTGCTCATAAATGATAAAAGACTTACTGTCTTACCGTTTACTTTTTTAAAAACAGACATATCATGCTTTGTGTTTTTTCTCTTTCCTTTAGAGTGTTATATAGTTTTTTGTGCGTATAAATGGTCTGCAAAGTTATGAAGCCCAAAGTCCACGTGAAAGGGAGAAACTTCTCCCCCACAGAAACACTGTTCCTGAACTGCCTGAAACAGCTCTTGAAGTCCCGCCTTTTATTCTGTAACGTGGGGATGTCACCAAGTAAGACATTGGTGCTATTAAAGAAAGACAATCACAAAAATATTACTTGGAAATACGAGCTGCATCTTTCCGCCACGCAGTTTGTGCTAAAGGCCACCTTCTCTGTGCTGTATTCATCCTCCGTGCTTTGGTTGCCCATCTATGATGTTTGCTTTCCCTCTCTCTCGTTCGACATTATGATTGACAGTGTAGATTGTGAAATTTCAGAAATTACACTGTTTTCCTCTGTCTGTGCAGTCGTCTCTGTCTTCTCATTTCTCCCTCTATTGCCTCTCTTCCTTTTTTTATCACTCTCTCCTCTCTTTACTCGCTCCTTCTTCTTGTTACTTGAACAGAGTCTGGCTAGTTTCCATGGCATGTACTAAAACTAAGGAAAACGATGCTGCATCTTTCCCCTCCTCTCACCTGACCAGCGTCTGGTTGTGAAGGTCCCAGACGACGATGTTGCCGTCGCTGCAGCAGGAGAAGCAGACCTTGTTGTCAGGGGAGATGGCCAGAGCGTAGCAGGCGGGAGCGGACGACGTCAGTTCCGCCTTGATGCGAGGGGTGGGCGTGGCCAAATCCCAGATTGACAGCGTGCTGGCCTCCCCGCCGACGATCAAGGTCCGTCCATCTGAGAGCAGCTTGCAGGAGCGGATGTAATTATCCCTGTTCTGATTGGACACAATAAAACTACATTTATATACAATAATATACAGTAGGTTGTTGTGCTCTGTAATTGATGACAAGGGGATACAAAGGTACAACGTGCTACAGCAGTACAACAGCAATAAATAAAGATGCTGGGGGATTTGGCTTTAGGACAACATAAAGGTGATTCATCATCTTAAGAGTGTTTTTATGTGTGGAAAAACAAGAACATCACTTTTGGTTGTAAAGAAACATTATTAGACACAAGATGGTCAACAAACTTTAAATATGAGTCTACAAACATTTGTCTAAGTGTCTCCCTTCATCCCTCGTGACTCACCAGACAGTCCAGCTGGGCCATGGGGCTCTTGCTTCCAGGCTGGCTGATGTCCCACACCTTGACGCAGCCCTTGCCTCCCGTGTAGACGTGGCGCGTCGAGGTGCTGATGGTGACGGCGCACACCACCTCTCCGTGGTTCAGGGTGTGAATCTGACGGGCGTGGCGAGGGATTCCCGGGCCCAGCAGGGCGTCGGGGGGAAAGGGCACCGGCTGCATCTGGCCGTCTGCGCTCACGTGGAACGAGTAGGCTCTGCAGAGAGAGAGAGAGAGAGAGAGAGAGAGAGAGAGAGAGAGAGAGAGAGAGAGAGAGAGAGAGAGAGAGAGAGAGAGAGAGAGAGAGAGAGAGAGAGAGAGAGAGAGAGAGAGAGAGAGAGAGAGAGAGAGAGAGAGAGAGAGAGAGAGAGAGAGAGAGAGAGACGGGAACAGAAATGGATAAATAACGGAGATTAAAGACTGCAGCAGAAACACTTAATCAGATGGAACAGGAGATGAGAGTGCAAACATTTTATTATTCGGTCTTTGTTTCTAAAATAGGACTTTGTTAAACCATTCAATGAACAAGAATAATAACACAAGTGTGTAACTTTGATGAGTACCATAGAAGACTGCTAAACAGTTACAGAACTTTTAGTGTAGACTAGGGCTATCAATAGATTAAAATATTTAATCATGATTAATCACTCATTGTTTTTATCTTTTACCTCTGTGTACCTTAAACTGTCAAGTACTGATACTTTTAACGGGGGAGTGGGCAAATATGCTGCTTTATGGAATTTTATGTTTATGCTTATCATTGGAAATCAATTAACAGCACAAAACAACAAACCCTCACAGGTGCTGCATTTAGCATAAAAATGTGCTTAAATCATAACATGGTAAACTGCAGCCCAACAGCTGTCAGTGTGTCAGTGTGCTGACTTGACTATGACTTGACCCAAACTGCATGTGATTATCATGAAGTGGGCATGTCTGTAGAGGGTTAGGGTTAGGGTGGGTACCCACAGAACCAGTTTTCATTCACATATCTTGAGGTCAGAGGTCAAGGGACCCCTTTGAAAAAGGCCATGCCAGTTTTTCCTCGCCAAAATGTAGCAGAAGTTTGGAGCGTTATTTAGCCTCCTTCATGACAAGCTCGTATGATGTGGATGGTTTCATATGATAACAATAACTATAGTCTAGTTTTAAAACTTTAAAACTGCTGCAACCTAAAAATCACAAGTTTCATTTATGTGTTAAAGAAATAAGTGGCGTTAAAATGAATTTGCGTTGGGGCATTATTATTGTTAGCTTTGACAGTCCCTGCATCTACCTCACCTACTTCGATTAATGACTTCTGCATTTCCAAGAAATACTTCTGACAGACTGACACTTAGTGACTAAACCCTGACATTTACCAATGATGTCTGAAAATGCTGTCTTTAACTACTCAAGTTTATTGAAGCAGCTCTGCAAATATCACTGACGTCACAGCATCTACGTCGGTCATTCATCTGCAGAGACTATTCTCCAGTTAAAGTGCAGTTGAGCCAGAAATAGAAGAAACATTGATAAAAACAGTTTTAAAAACATTTTAAAATACTTTTTTAAAAGTTCTTGATGTATGAGCCAAACTGTTGACTCTTGACTTTTCCCTTAAACACCTTTCATTGTTTGTCTTGTCTTCTGGTGTTGTAACTGAAATCTGAGCAGAAGCTGCAGTTAATAGTGAACAGGTGAAGATCTGAGTGATAGCAGGCAAAGACAGAAGAAACTCACGGTTTTCCAGAGGCGGCTGACTGCAGGCTGGCAGGAAGCCCGGGGACCCTCATATGCGGGTGTGGAGACTCATAGCCCACCTGGACGAAAACGAGATATGTGAGGAAAAAACACCTCAAAAGATGGAGAGAGGAGGAGGAGGAGAGGAGAGGAGAGGAGAGGAGAGGAGACAAGAAGAGAAAAGAGAAGACTAGAAGCGGAAGAAGAAACTAGTGGAGAGAAGAGGAGAATAAAAAAGAATAGAGGAGAATAGAGAAGAGGAGACTAGAAGAGTAAAGAGGAGACTAGAGAAGAGGAGAGGAGACTAGAGGAGAAAAGAGAAGACTAGAGTAGAGGAATGGAGAGGAGACTAGGAGAGGAGAGGGGAGAAGAGAAAAGGGGAGACTAGAGGAGAGGAATGGAGAGGAGAGAAGACTAGAGGAGCAAAGAGTAAAGGAGAGAAGTCTAGAGGAGAGACTAGGAGAGGAGAGGAGACTGAAAGAAAAAGGAGGAGACTAAAGGAGAGGAACGGAGCAGAGGGCAGACTAGAGGAGAAAGAGTAGAGGAGAGGGACTAGAGGAGAGATGGCTAGGAGAAGAAAGGAGACTAGAAGAAAAAAGAGGAGACTAGAGGAGAGGAGAGAAAAGAAGGGACTACAGCAAAAAAGAGGAGCCTAGAGGAGAGGAGAGTGGACTTGAGAGAGGAGAGGAAACTAGAGGAGAAAGGGTGAGGAGAGGAAAGGAGACTAGAGGAGAGGAGAGGAGAGTGGACTAGAGCAGAGGAGAGGAGACTAGAGAGGAAAAGGGTGAGGAGAGGAGAGGAGACTAGACGAGAGGAGACTAGAGGAGAGGAATAGAGAGGAGAGGAGACTAAAGGAGAGGAACAGAGAGGAGAGGAGACTAGAGGAGAGGAGACTAGAGGAGAGGAGACTAGAGGAGAGGAACAGAGAGGAGAGGAGACTAGAGGAGAGGAACAGAGAGGAGAGGAGACTAGAGGAGAGGAACGGAGAGGAGGGGGAACATAGAGGAGAGGAGACTAGAGGAGAGGAATAGAGAGGAGAGGGTTCCACTCATAAAAACAGGTAATACAGCGACACTATCAGATGAAAGATCAGAATAAAATGAGATCATATAAAAGCAAAGAGACTTTTCAAGAGCCAAGGTCATAGATTCTGAACGATAAATGACAATGCAGCTGCTCTCCCTAGAAAACGCTCCCTTCTTTTCCTCATATACAGTGTGTGTGTGTGTGTGTGTGTGTGTGTGTGTGTGTGTGTGTGTGTGTGTGTGTGTGTGTGTGTGTGTGTGTGTGTGTGTGTGTATATATATATATATATATATATATCCCCCTCTCTGCCCTCTGAAGGGTTTATATGCTGAGGCATTAGATATGACAGTGACACTGGAAAGACAAATTATCTGCAGAGCGTCTATCTCACCACAGGGGATCGTCCGTAGCCTGCAGCTGCTGCCGCCGCCGCCGCCGCCGCTGCTCCGTTCATCTGGGGGGAGACTAAGTGGAGGCCGGCGCCGTAACCTGCCGCCCCTGCCAGGTCCCCGTTCACCCCCGGAGGCAGGCCGAATGCCCCCGGAGGGTACGCTCCCTGTACCGCCAGGGGGTTTCTCAGACCCAGAGCTGGAGGGAGAGAGGGAGGGGAAGAGTCGGTTTATTGTGATTTTTGTAAGTGAACAAATTATTGATTGAGGCAACGAAACGTCAATCATTCAGGCTTTTATCTTTCATTTCAGTGTAGACTGCAGGGCTCAGTGTGTGAGACAGTTGTGACTGACAGGCTGTGAACAAGCTGCCGTCTGCCATACAAAAGGCAGCACGACATCCCTACACTGCAGCTCTAGACCACTACTGCCCCCTGCTGGCCAGCATGCCTTCCTGCAGCGAGACGGCATATGTACATATGCGTGCTCACATTAACGTCATCTACATCCTCCGTCTGTGCATGTACCTGCATCTACGAGCGTGTACATATGCATGCATAATGGTGTGGGTGTGGGCTAACAGGTGATGTGAGGGAGAAAAAAAAAAAGAGAGAAAGAGATACAGTGGAATAGATGGAGGCTCATTACGAAGCAGCTCACAGTCACAGTCCATCACCTCTCCTAATCTTTCCATTTAAAAAGTGAGGGGCGCTGAATATTTTTGCCCACAGCTGCTGATTAAGTCCAGATGGTGGTGGGTGGTGGGGAGCTGGCGGACACCCATACCAACGACTGAGGCCTGATGCTGATAGAATCACTTCATGTAACAAAGCGTGTACTGGCTAAAAACTCATCTCTGCAGCAGCAGATTCATAGCTTTAATTGGAGTGAAAGTTTGCATCCCCTGAGAGGAAGGGATGGAGGCATTTGTCTTTTGGTCTCCTGAGTTTTTCCAGTGATGCTGTACTGTTTCAGTTCACGCTAACTTCAGGCTTTCTGAAGTCCAATGCTCCCCTTTAACAATTACGTACAGAAGATATGTTCTCTGGGGAATAAAAGCAAGCTCGTGGGATGTTCTTACCGAGGGGGTCGACACCAGGCTTGCCAGGGACAGGTCTGAACTGTGGAGGTCCACTGGGTCCCGGGGTGTTGGACTCTTGAGACATGGGGGTCCCTGGTTTCATACCTGGAGTACTGGACTTCTCCCTCTGGAAGAGCAGAGAATAAAAAAAGCATTAGTAAATAAAATAGGGCTGCAACTAACAATTCATTGACAATCTGTTGATTATTTTCTTGATTACTCAATTAATTGTTTGGTCTATAAAATGTCGGAAAATGGTGAAAAAATGTTTCTCAAAGCCAAAGATGATGTCCTCAAATGTCTTGTCTTGTCCACAACTCAAATATATTCACTTTACTGTCATAAAAAAGTAAAGAAACCAGATAATATTCACACTGAAGAAGCCGGGATCAAAGACCACTTTTTGTAATTAATTAAAATAGCTGCAGATTAATTTCATATCTGACAATTAGTCAATTGTTGCAGCTAAAATAAAGACAGAAAAGAAAATTAATTTAGCATGAAAAGTGAGCAGAAAAGTGTGCCGACAGCATAGAAACACTAATGCCCTATACTGAAATATACCATCTGTGTTTCACGAGATATCTGCATTGATGTGACATTAAATCATCCAAATATTTAAGTCTTTGTGTGGTCCAGATAGACATACGGATTTGGAGGTTTACCTGTGGGGGCTCTTTGCCACGAGACGGCGAGGCGGCGCTGCTGGACGAGGCCAGGGAGGCGGGGCTGGCCTGCGGGGGACCTTCCTTACGGGACGGGGGCATCTTGTCCAGGCCGTTCTCCCTGGACGAGTAGGACTGCACACTGCGTGGGGACGACGGGTCCTGAATTCAAAACGTAGAAAATGTCATTACAGGGGACAGGAACAAGAAGTAATGGTGATTTATTCCTTCATTCTGGCGTTAAAGTGCTGATGGCCGCAGAGAATACCTGAAATCAATCAGTGTCTTTCTTTCTCTCATGGTTTTTAACTCTTCTCTCTTTATAGGATAGGCTCTTAATTTTTGAGTCAGTCTTAGAACAACAGGCTGGTACCCATATGAGCACTGAAACTGGTTTTATTTGCTGTTGTCATTCCCCTGTTCATACTGGCACACATTACAAAATCATTTCCTAATGTGCTTCAAATGTTAATCAAGACACATTTACTCAGATAAAGTTAATCTGCAGTTAACGTTGGGCTTCATTAGTCTAACTAACTCAAATCAAATGGGTATAGACTGGTGTAGGCCAACCAGGAAGTTAGCATCACACTGGTTCCCTCGACAAAAACAGGATTTTTCTATTGGCGCTTTGAATTATTGCAGAAAATACGCTCTGTGGCAAATAAACGTTCATGATATTTGCAGGTTTTCTCCACATATGAACACCACTTTCATGATTTTTGAAGCGTAAATGCGATCTGCAGAAGTGAAAAGCTAACGTTAGACCATAAACGAACTACGCAACGGCCGCATGACTTCATGTCACCACCACTAAGCAAAAGGCGGACCAGTGTTTGCTGTGATGACGTTTTGTAGCCTCATTTCCCCACTTGTCAACAACCGCCTTTTTTAAGACACGTAAAAGTTTCAAAATTCACAAGTGGGATATTCACTGAGAAATTTTATATTGTAGAACTAAACGTTAAAATCTCTTATTACAGGACTTTGTATAAAACTCAATTCTGATTGGTCAATCATGGCGTTCTACGGTCTTGCTAATTCTTTACAGCTGACTGTTGCTATGTATAACTGGCTGCTGCCGCTGACTGGCCGACCACTTGTGTGTCAAATCACTGATTTCTTTAATAAATAGCAGTGTAATAAGCGGGATAATATACAGCCAGCCGGTCATTGTTGTGACAAACCTCTTCAGGGATCACCAGGCTGCCACATTGCCCTGTCAGGGTTTTTTTCACAACAATGACAGGCTCGCTATACGTTATCCCTTACTTAATCATGTGTTAACCACAGACCTTATTTCAGGCGTCTAACTAAAAACCGATCGATTTCCATACGAGGAAGCTGGCAGTGCTAAAATGTGGACTCATTTCCGGGTTTTAGGACTCCTGCAGCACTATTTTCCACAGTTACAGTCTTATTGGTATAAAATTCCTGTTTTACATCAAAAGCTGGGGAAACACAATGAAAGAGTTTCACACTAAAAACACTAACTTAGAAAGATACCCAGTTGATTTGTCTCATTTTGCTGAAGTCTCATGTTGGCTTGTTGGCAACAAGAACCATAGATTTTGTTGCCCATCACTTCTATTGGAGGCACATTAATGGCCAGTATGAACATGAGGAATGATTACAGCGAGCAAAATCTGTTTCAGTGTTCATGTGTGTAACTTCAAACACAAACTTGAAGAAGTGAAACCCATCTTTTAACTGCTTGTGCCAACACTTGCTCTTCAATAAACATAAAAGAAATCACTTCCTGGCACCGGAGGAGTTTTCCGAACAAGACCCACCCGACAATGGAAAAGCTTTCGAGAACTGGATACAGTCTCAGTTACTGTCATCTCATGCAAATGGAAACTTATGTATTCATCTGGAAGTATAAAAAAAAATACTTAATTACATAAAATAAAAAAAAAAAAAAAAAAAAAAAAATATATATATATATATATATATATATATATATATATATATATATATATATATATATATATATATATATATATATATATATATATATATATATATATATATATATATATTTTATAAATAATAAAAATAATAATAAAATAATTAAAATATTGAATCGTGATTAAATCGCATGATTGTCCATAATTAATCATGATTAATTGCAAATTAATCACATATTTTTTATCTGTTCAAAATGTACCATAATGGGAGATTTGTCAAGTATTCAATACTCTTACCAACATGGGAGTGAATATGCTGCTTTTAGCAAATGTTATATATTTATATATTTATTTATTATTGGAAATTAATTAACAACATTAAACAATGACAACTATTGTCCAGAAACCCTCACAGGTACTGCATTTAGCATAAAGAATATGCTCAAATCATAACATGGCAAACTGCAGCCCAACAAGAAACAACAGCTGTCAGTGTATTCAGTGTGCTGACTTCACTATGACTTGCCCCAAACTGCATGTGATTATCATAAAGTGGGCATGTCTGTTATGGATAGACTGGTGGGTACCCAGAGAACCCATTTACATTCACATATCTTGAGGTCAGAGGTCAAGGGATCCCTTTGAAAATAGCCATGCCAGTTTTTCCTTGCCAAAATTCAGTGCAAATTTGGAGCGCTATTTAGTCTCCTTTGCGACAGGCGAGTATGACATGGTTGGTACCAAAGGACTCATTAGGTTTTGTAGTTTCATATGATGCCAGTATCTTCACTCTAGCTTTACAACAGCCTGCTAGAACCTAAAAATTGCGAGATGCCTTAAAGAAATTAGCGGCGTTAAAAAAGTTGCGTTAACTTTGACAGCCTAATAAGTTTAAGAGAAAACATTGATCCATGTTTTATTTTTGTTTATCAATACCAGGAACAAAGTTTATTTTCCAACACCTTAAAAGCTTGCTATCCATTTTGTGTGCACTCATTCAGAAAACTAATAAAACCTAAACAGCCGTACCCACAGTATTGTACATAAAAAAGCATCAGAGATCATGCAGTCGAGTGTGAGCATGCATGTGTACTTTATGGTCGGGTATGTTGTGAAACAAGGACAGGCAGAGGTGGAGGGTTATTGTCATCATTATTATTATTCAGACGGTCCTGCTGGGTGTGTTTACATGATGTATGCAGATGAAAGCGGTGAAGTGAGGCCAATAGAGGCCGGCGGCCGCCTACTAACCTCATCCACCACCAAATTATCATCGCTCTTATCTGCATCGCTGCCCTGTGAGAGAAGAAGAGAGGAAGTGAGATTAGATATTCCTGCTCTGCTGTCTGATGTATGTAGATTACATGCAGAAATATACAGCACACGAAGTCATACCCAAACAGAGGTGTGTGTGTATGTATGTAAACAAATCTGAAAAAGTTTTATAAAACATTTTGTCTCAAGAGTTTTAATTTGTTACACTGCAAATAGAGGAAAATCTTATCTTAACATTTTATTGCCTGAGCTAGTTGGAGGTAAACGTAATGGACACTGCAAATGTAATTAATTAATTTTAGATGTTTAACTTGGAGAGGTGAAATCCTCCGAGGCTCTGTTGTTTTTAATATCGCAGGTCGAACAAAACGATAATGCTGCACTTGATAATAAAATAACTACCCGAGATTCATTTATCTCCCAATAAAAATAATCCCTTACAGAGTTTAATGTATCTGCTTTTCCACAATAACACCAATAATACAGTGATGACAGCACAGCAGGGAGTGTGAATATTTCAATTACTGTCTAAAAACAGACCCCACAGCACAGACGCCACGGGTCTTATCTGACGAGGACCAGCAGAGTTGGGTGAAACTTTCCTCCAGTTACTTAAACATTTAAGAGTGTTATGAAAGTGCCTCACATAGTCGGTCATGAACTCCTTCTCATCAGCTTTCCTCTTCTTGCCGTTGCTGAGGTAGTCTGCCGGGCGACCCTTATCCCCATTGGACAGAGAGCTCTGCAGAGGGAGAGAGGGCGAGAAACGAGAGCAAGACAGTGAGGCAAAGAGCAAAGGGGTGGGGGGGGTGGGGACGAGAATAAGGAAGGAAGGAGTGAAAAAAAGGAGTGAGGGCAGAGAGAGAGGAAGAGGGTGATAATGAGGTGAGAGGGACTGCATAAATCATGTCGGGCTCATAAGCTGCCGAGATGAATGTGAAAGAATATAAGCTGGAATCGATTGGCCGGCTCACTGTAGGAGTGAGAGAAAGGAGGAGAATGCTTCAAGTTTTCTTCAAGGCAGCAGAAAATACTGTGGAGCCGTCTGTGTTTTGGCACTGATGCACCGTTTTTAAAGCAGTACGGTCACAATTTTATAGTGGTATTGACATAACGTGGAGGTCTAAATTGTTGCCATACAGGGTTCAGCATCAGTGACAGCAATCCTTGTGTACGAAAGCTAAATTTAAAGGTGTAACATGTAACCATTGTAGCGAGCGAGGGAGAGAGAGAGCAGCGATGCTGGAGTGAGCTATAAAGTGACTGAAGAGAGGGAGTGGCGTTAGTGAGAAAATAAGCAGCAAATCTGAGAAATGAAATATTATTTTCTGATTTTCACAACCAACTCTGCATAACCCTGCACGAAAGTGTCAAGTTGCTGGATTTTTAATAAATGCAGACTTCCTGTCTGCTGGTTGTGGCTCAGCACTGCTCTCGTCAAACTACACACAGATGACAGCGATACAGGTCCCTTTGTATCTAACAAAAGCTAAAGGACTTGTGCATCGGTATCAGAATGGCGGTATTTGACCACCTGAACAGGCTGCACACCCTGCACGCTGTTATTGGCTGTTTGCAGATGTCCAGAAACGTCCTAAGTAAAGCAAAATAAGAAGAAAAGAGAAACTACAGGAAGAGGGCTGCAGGGTTTCTGCAGAAACAGACACCACCACACACTTCTGGTGGGGCATAAGTGATGCTTGAGAAGGATTATTTTTGCATCAGTATATACATTGATTTTTTGGAAATTTTGCATATTATACCTTTAAGCAAACAATGTGTTGAAAATAATCAAAGTTGCCAAAACCCATGTACTTTCAAATGACCACAGCTAACAACACTTACAAAGTAGAAACGGGCAAAGAAGTTGAATCTTAAAAACATGCAGCATTATGTTTTTTGGGGGTTTGTTTGGGTTTAAATTATGTAGGGGTTTTTGTTTTTGATTTACAATGCATTTCTTGAATATTAATAAAAAATTGTTTTTAAAAAGTCCATGCAGTTAGAGGGGAAGGCATGTTTACTTATTGCTCCATAAACCTTGTTTTGTAAAGTCAGTGAACTGCAAAATGAACTCCATTAGGTAGGGCTTTATTTAAAGCGCCTGGAACGAAGTATTTAATGTGGCACTAATTATAGTGAAAACACATGCAAAATGCAAAAAATTACTTTTTAAAGGAAATTCCCATTTTCCCTATAATGAGTGCTGCATCTTTCTTTCCAGGAAAATGGAAAATGATTACAAATTGATTTAAATATTTCCTACTGTACTAAAAAAAAAACACATTTTTTTCCGGTTCACATGTTTCATTTTGTTTATACTGCATGTCAAATGCAATATTAATATATAAAAGCTTATAACAAAAAATTATAATATTCATATTTCTAACTTTTTTGTTTGGATTTTTCTATAGTTTTTTTTTTTTTTTTTTTACAGGCTTAGAAAACAGAAAATACACTTTCTGTGGCATGGACTCATTACAACACTGAATTTGCCTATTATCAAAAACTGCAGAACAAGCGGGTGGACAAGAGTGAGTGTACTTGACAGAAGTGATTGTGCAGTAATTTGTACTCACTGGTCCTGCTTCACGGTCTGTTCATTCCAGGCAGAAGCACCAAACACATCCAGGTACCAGGACAGCAAATGCAGATAAGGACACAAACACACACACACACACAAATGCAACATTATCTGGCATCACTTTACATCACTCCACAGCTGATGACTCAGTGGGAAAATATCCCTCAGGAGTGTTATTATCAGCAACACTCCTCCTGTGCCCTGCCAAAAATCCAAAGCAAAGCCAATCATCGAGATCCAGGAGCCAAGTGTTTACTCTGCCCCCACCTCAGAGAGACGTTTTCATCTCTAAGAATGCAATCTAACTCTCGTCCCAGTTCTAAACTCATCTAGAGTTTTACACTTTCTGCTTTGGGAAACGCAGACACAGAATAATAAGGCATCACTTTAAAGTATCCCTGTACCTCTGTGGTGCTCTGCAGCGGCAGCGGCGGCTGCTGCTGCCTCTAGGTGAGCTCTTTCATCCTTGGCAGCCAGCTGGGCGCCCAGTGCCCCAGACAGGGCCAGCAGACCGGACCCTCCGCCGAGTGCCAGGCCGGGGTGAGGCAGTCCTGACGGGTGTGGGCCCATTGGCAAACCCTGGGCATGCTGGGAGAGGTGCTGGGCCTGAAGCTGCTGCTGCAGAGAGCAAGACGGTAGCAGAAAGGAGACAGAAGAAAGAGAGATTTGGGTGACTTACAAGCAACGAAAGAAGCGGCTCAACAGGAATTGATCAAGAGGAGGAAGGAAAGAGGGAACTAAGTGCTGCGATGTGTACGAGGGGAGAAATGGTGGCTCTTTAGGAGGGGAAGCTCTGCAGCCAAATCAGCGTCATGAGAAATAAAATGACAAATAATGAAAACTGAATTATCATTTAAAGCTTTAATTCTCTATGAATTATATTTGTATTTATGATATTTGGAATATTATCCCGGAGGAGTTGATAGGGACCTAGCATTTAATTGTTGATGTTATTCAAAAAAAAAAAAATCTTGATATTTCAAAATAATCATCTTTATGAAATAAATCTGTATATTTTAGAGTGGGCAAATGGATGTTTGCCTCAATAAAAGAAAAAAGGAGGAAAAATAAATAAATGGGAGGATAAGGTACACACGCTATGAGGCAGAGGGGGGAGCCCACGTACCCCTATCGAAGCATTTAGCTCCCCCATGGTCACCTGTTTGGCGCGCTCCATGGCCTGGACCACCTGTTGTTGGTGCTGTGGATCAAACCGAGAGGTCAGTGACAGGCTGCTGGATTTACAATGAAATACTTAAACTATTCAAATGTTTTATTTCTTCTCTGCAAGCTGAATCAATATTAATGAGGTGCAACTTTTCTTAATTAGTGTGAAAAAGTATTCACACTCACAAACAGCATATTTGAATTTTTTTTTTCCTCGCTCTGGGAGTCCTGTGAGCGATGCGACCATTTGGCGATCGAGGAACATGCTTTGAAGTCATGTCCATCTGCAGCTCGGTGTGTATGAGAATGAGTGTTATTACTTACTGTGTGTATGCATGCGCACGCCTTCTGTGTGGGCTGCTGTCAGACAGCAGAGAGATGGCTGCAGTACAGGGTGGTGTGTGTGTGTGTGTGTGTGTGTGTGTGTGTGTGTGTGTGTGTGTGTGTGTGTGTGTGTGTCCCACCTCCTGTGACAGGAATGGGATGAGCTGAGCACAGATCACGTTCAACCGCTTGGCAATCTCCGTCTGAAAGGAAAAAAAAAAAAAAAAAGATACTGTCGCTTTGATGAATAAACACACACACACACGCACGCACGCACACACGCACGCAAAACACACACACACACACACACACACACACACACACATAAACAAACATTCACAAAGCCAAGATTGAGCTTGAACAAAAAGAAAATACGCACCCAAAGGTTACACACACACACACACGCACGTGCGTGCGCACGCACGCACGCACACACACACACACACACACACAAACACACGCAAACACACGCAAACACACACATACACACACACAGCGTTGCGGCTGTGGCCTGCTTCTCCCAGGGCCAGTGTGGTAAATATTTCAGCTGCTTACATTTGGTCCATGCAAATGGAAACTCTGCCAGGGAGTTTGGCTAAAATATTCATGGACAGCATCTGCTGCGGCCTCAGCCAGCCCACACAGTGTGTGTGTGTGTGTGTGTGTGTGTGTGTGTGTGTGTGTGTGTGTGTGTGTGTGTGTGTGGGTGAAACGATGCAAGATTCACCATCTTTTCTCAGTGTGTGTTGTGTGTGCATGTGTTTCTCATGTGCCCTTGCATGTCTGTCTGTGTGTGTTTGCATTTTGCATGCTTGAGTGTGTGTGTGTGTGTGTTTCCTGCTGGGGGTCAGTGATTCTTGCTGTGAGTGTGTGTCCGTCTCGATCTGCTCTACTACACAGCCAACAGCAAACTCTTCCTCCTTCCTCATCATCTCTCTTTCCATCCCTCTCTCCTCTCCTTTTCCATCTTTCTTTCCATCACACTCCATTTATCACTCTTTCCGCCCATCCTTCGTTCCATTTCTCCCTTCCCAGTATTAGCAAACAGTGTTGCGAACGCTGTCATGTGATGTCCAACACGCACACACGTGCACACACACAAAAACATGTTTAGCGGCAGGCCCAACAAGGCCGTTAGGGCCAGTAATGATATGCATGCAGAGATCATGACAACATCATTATGGCCGCAGGCTGTTTTTCTTGTTGACGGCTAGACTCTGCTGTGTGAGTGAGTGTGCATGTGTGTGAGACAGAGATGTGTGTACACATACACACACACCCTCTCCCCATCCCATTCTCTCTCTTAAGTGATTTATTGATGCCGGACTGAACTTCCACCCCCTCCTATTTCTCCCTCTCTCGCTCTCATTCCTCTTGCTTGCCCTCATCTCTCCCTCCCTCCACTCTCCATTTTTCAGCCAGGCACCCCCCCCCCCCATCCCCCCACCCACTCCTCCTCCTCCCCTCCCCCCATTCCCTCCATCCTCTGAATCCATCACCCCCTCCCACCCCAAGGGAGACACAATGATTTCTTGTTAGAGAACTCCAACTACTAAATGACATCTTCAGGAGAGAGAGAGAGGGGGAGAGGGGGAGAGAGAGAGAACATGAGCAATCGAGAGAAAGAGGATAAAGAGGGGAGGACAAAATAGGAGAGTGGAAATGAAAAGAGGAGGCGGAGGAAGGAGAGGAGGAGGAAAAAAAGGGCAGATTGGGTTGAGGAAATGACAGCCAATGAACGAAGGATGTGGGAGGGAGAGGAGGAATAGATGGAGAAAGAAGAAACAGAAGGAAGGCGGGGGAGGAAAAAAAATGAGATTGGGGGTGGGGTGAGGGGATGGAGTGGCGGCATGACAAAAGCAAAGCGATTGAGATGGTGAAATGAACGAGAGAGTGAGAGAGAGAAAGAGTAGACGGCAGGAAGGCAGTGACCTGATTTAAAGTGAAATTCAGCATGGACTGTATGTCTGTAAGGAGACAGAGGTGGAGGGAGGGTGTGTACAAAGAAAAAAAAAAGAGAGATAAAGAGAGAGAAAAAGAAATCAATGGGAAGGAAAGGAGACAGACACAGGGATGGAGAAGAAATGGAGATTAAGAGAGAGGAGCATTAAAAACGACAGAGTAAGACAGCAATGCAAGGGAAAGGAGAAAAGAGGGATAGAGGATGGAGGAGCAGGGGAGGGATGGATGGAGGGAGAGAGGGATGGAGGGGGCAGAGAGGCAGTAGCAGACTGGGATTTATGAGTGGTGAGTCTGTGTCTGTCTGTCTGTGGTGGAGAAATGAACTGTTTGTGGATCCTATTAACGCCTCCACAGCATAACGGCGCTGTATAAGTCCATCAGAGAGAGGACTGACATTACAGTGGCAGAGAGAGACAGAGGTAAAACCAGTACAAGACAGTCAAAACCAAGTATATGGCTGAACCCTCAAGTCAGTGAATTTGTGGCTAAATTGTTACCTAATTAATCAATGGTCATATCTGTAATGGATAATGTACAGCGAGCCAGTCTTGCATCGCCCTGTCGGGGATTATTTCACAACAATGACCAGCTAGCTGTACATTGTCCCGTTTATTACACGGCTACTTAAGGAATCAATAATGTCGCACAAGAGCCCGAGATCAGAGCTATGCCCACAGCAACGATCTGTTATACATAGCAACTGTCTGCTATAAAGAAATAACAGACTGTAGAACGCCACGACTGAACAATCAGAACTGAGTATCCAACAAAGATGTGTAATAAATAATGTTAAATGCAGCGGTACATGTCCACCAGGTGTGGCAAAGAGCATATATATTGCCAAGAAGTGAAAGTCAATTGTTTGTTTCAGTGCAACATCAACACCCAGTAGCACTTCTGCCATTTTGGACTGAAAGCAACTACCGCATGCCTGTAAAATGTCCACCTACAAAGTGCCATACAAAAGTAAAATTAAATTATTCATAGTCTATTGTCATATTCTATTGAAATGGAATCTGTGTTGAACAATAAAATATTAGAAATATAATAAGCTCCATCAGTCCAAAATGGCGGCAGCAGCTGTTTTCAAAAACACTGGAGATTTGGGTCTTTGACTGGGGGATACGCTGCTCCACTCAATTGGCCGTTCAAGCAGTGACGTACCCGAGCGTTGAACCTGATTGTTCCCTGGTTTCCTGCTTGCCGTTTTAAACAGGAAACAACATGGTGACCTGCTCGTAAACCGTCTGTTATTCCGTCTAAATAACCCACCAAAATCTACTTCTGAAGACACTGTAAGCTAGAAATAGGCCATGCCGCTGCTGAATCTCATTTCATTTTAGAACTAGATCGCCTAGTTTGACAGCTTGGTCCGAGTTTCGTGAGCCAGACGCGTCACGCTGGACGGGCTCATCTGCATAAAAGGACTGTTCCCTGCCTTTTCAGTTCAAAAGAGCAACAGCCAGCGAGGAAACTCCAACACTCGGCCAACCAATTGTGTAACTTCATCACTCAGTCAGTCGGTGGCCCTCTGCAGTCCAGCCAAAAACAGAAAGAGAGAGAAAAACACCAGACTTTCCTGAAAAAAATATTAGCTATTTTAAGTAGAACTGACTGGAGGCAAAAGAAAGGAGGCGAAGGCAGTGTGAATAATCCAAGAGAATAATGCAAACGCTTTAGGAAGGATGAGAGAGAAGGAGTGAGAGACATATAGAGAAGCAGAGAGTGAGAGAGAAAGCTGCAGCTCACTCACCTGTTTGTGCATTTCAATGTTAAGGCCGTAAGACATCTCGTAATACTGAAACACAGAGGAGAAATATCAGTTAAAATGCATGATTGAACATAAAAAATATGAGTTGACTGATGTGAAGCTTTCACGTGTGGAGTACATAAAGGAGGAGTTTTTCTAAATATTATAATAAAATACTGTAATGAGCGTTTCCCATGTGGCTATAGGAATACGGATATCATTTTGACAGACTGAATTGGAATAAAAACAAAGCAAGGCAATGAATTATTAATCCAAACTCAATACATTGTGTACATAAAACATAAGTTATGACAACGTCTGAAAATACACTCTTCTAAATCAAACAGAAATCTTAAAGTTAAATCACGACTCCACCCGACGACTCCCAGAAATGACATGTTAAATTTACAGCACGTTATTTTTCATCTGCTCTAACTGTTGAAATTATTTGTATCCCGGCAGCTAAATACAGATGCAGTTGGGCTATTTAGTTTTATTTTATCTGCACAAAGATGAAATGCAGAAGTGATACAAATGATAATAATATCATAGAACAGAAAAAGTCTGCTGATATTCAATATTTTTCTTACTGGAAACAAATCCCACGAAAAGCCTCAAACCAATAATGAATTAATCTTTTAGTCATTCCAACATACACAGACTTGTTGGCGATAATGCTCACTGGCACACCAAAGATGTGTTAATCCGCAGCTGAAAATAGTCCCCAATAAAATGATACTATATATTTGTGACCGGTTTTTAAAACATTAACATCCTCAGAGTACCAGGTGGAGAAGTCATGAGGTATAACCTTTTAATCGGTTTGGCCATACGTGGATGCGACACACCTATTGCAAATAAGCAGAGTGTATTTCAATGATTTAATTCACCAAATCAGCCTTCAGGATGTTCTACTGTGAATGATTAAATTCAGAGTGAAAAAAATAAAAATGGTGAAAGCAGAAGTAGCCGAAATAAGTAAAGCACTTCATTAAACTCCGACTGATGTCACGGTGATAAAACTTTCACTTTCAAAAAATATATTAGGGATAGTTTGATCATCAGTTCCAGATTTATTAATTAGGCCTAGTTTGGGTTGTGACGTTCAGTTCCGGATATATCTGTGTATTTAGTGCTTTGATTTAGGTGTCAGTTAAGTATTTAGTTTATTGTTATAGTTTGTAATAAAGTCAAAGATTATTCATTTCGGCCTGGAGCATTGGGCCATTAATCGGCTTTTTCCTACTCCAAACTATCATTATAATATCAGCCTTCAAAAATCCACCATTGGTCGACCTCCACCTGGTTGGTTTTGATCTTTTTATGGGGTCTGTTTAATATATCATAAATCATGTAAAACAAAAATCAAACAAAAAACACAAATATTCTTTCTTCAAGACAAGGACCGATGATGAGTTACCCACCTCAAAACATCTCATTTCTGCCTTAACTTGCGTGTGATGTTATATCAACCAACTGGCAATTCATTAGCTGTTTTTACACAAATCAGTCCAACAGTGTGAGCCCAGAACCACTTGCTAAATCTTTTCTTGCACCTCGCTTCAGATGATGCCAGCCCTCGCACGTGCACTCTGAAGTGCACATATGTCCCTAAAAGCACATTTCCACTAATTTCACCTTGACTCTGCTGAAAGTCAATGGCACTTCAATGACCCTGAGGGACGTTTCGGAAGCCAGAAACCCGAAGCGAGGCGGGGAAATTGTCGCCGGGCAGAAGAAGGTGACAGACTATTGCAATAATCATGTCTAATGTGAGCTATTTGACCCTGGCCTTTACCCGAAAGTACAAGGAGCTGTGAGGAATGCAGGAGGAGATGAATGCCACAGAGAGAGACAGGTGAGGGTCTCTCTCTCTCTTTCTCTCTCTCTCTCACTCTCTCTCACTCTCTACCTTTAGGGATGGGACGAAAAAGGGGAGCATTTTAAAGTCAGATGCCTCGAAAAGTGACAGGCTGACATTTGCTTTTCAGCGTGGCTGGTTGTGGAGAGAGGAGATTGGCAGCTAGGCAGCCAGAACAGGCTGGCAGGATGGGAGAGGAGATGGCAGGGGTCCTCTCTCTCCAGACATCTTTCCTGGCAGTTAGCACGCACGTGTGTGACTGTAGCACCACTGTGTAGGCGTGTGTGTATCTACGTGCTTTGTGTGCACGTTTCCCTGCGAGTGTGTGTGTTCTGTGTGTGCCACCATAAAAGACGCCTTTCCTGGCAGCTGGCGGCTCTGCTTGGCAGTTGGTGTGCCAAGTTTCGCCTGTTGCTTAGCAACATCCAAACTCATCCAAATCCAAATCATCAGCCAGGAAAGGAGACCTGGCCTGTGCTTGATGCCAGCTACCCCCCCTTCCCCATCACTAAAACTTCAATCCCCCCCACAGCTCTCCACTCTGTGCCAAGATTGCCACATAGCTCTCTTTTGGCACAGCGGGTTCTGGGCAGCCGACACTCAGTCAGCTGTGGTTGTGTGTGGCTCTGATCGCAGGTAAAAATCAAGGCTGGTGGTTTGCAGACTTAAAACACAAAGAAAGACAGAGAGTTTTAGCCTTTCTTTTATCAAGGAAAAAGATCTGCTGATCATGTATCAGTTACAATCATACGGCCACAAGTACTCACACAGGGCTGCAGAGGAAGCACATTAATGCTCCTGTGTGGGGCTGCACAATCAAAATTTTATCAAAATTGCAATATGATTCACTGCAATTTCATGCAATATTTGTTAAAGGCAACACAAAGGTTGGTTGATATGGCCAAAATCTTCTATCCCAATATAGGTCATTTCATATTTTGATAACGATATATATCACGATTAGGGCAATCAAAATTAACGCAATAACATGTTAACGCAAATCCGTTTTAGCACCCCTAACTTCTTTAACGCATGAACGCAACTGATATTTCGGAGGTTGTCAACTGCCATCATACGAAACTAGAAAACGTGAAGAATCCATTGGTACCAACCACGTCATACTAGCATGTTGCCAAGGAGGCTAAATAAATAACACTGTCTGCTACATTTTGGTGAGGAAAAACCATCATGGCCATTTTCAAAGGGATCCCTTGACTTCTGACCTCAAGATATGTGAATGATAATGGGTTCTATGGGTACCCACGTGTCTCTCCTTTACAGACATTCACTTTATGATAATCACAAGTCATAAGGGCAAGTCATAGTCAATATATATATATCATATTGTAATATATATGTAATATTTCATATAGTCACACTGTTCAGACCCTCAGAGATCTTTATACTGTTGCCCATGTTGGGCTACATGCACTTCTACTTTTATCACCTCCTTTAGTCAAGTTCCTTAACAGACCCCCATTTATTTCTTTTGATTTTGTTTTCTTCAGCTTTTCCTTTACTTATAATTTGTTAAATAATTTCAATTTTTATACTGTAAAATAAATTTGCAGAATCTAGCATTACTACTACTATACTACTACGTCATCTACAATGACAACAATCATCCCTTCAGGAGACAGCGTAAAATTTTCTCAGCCTTACTCACCTTTAACCACACTTCTTTCAGTGTTACACTGATCTAGGCCAGCCTACATTTAATCTGTTTTTAATCGGCTCTCTACACTTATAGAACAAATACAACTACTTGAGAAGTATCAGATATGTATATGGTCTATAACAGGGCTGTTTTTACAGTGAAATTAGCAAAACCATGACTGAAAGCATCTTCTAAGCTTCACCAAAACATTTTAGATCAATTATATTATTATTATATTATAAAGATGTGACTGTGTGGTCTGAGGCTGAACTAGACTCTGGTGACAAACTGAATCATTGTGTTCAGTAAAAGTAGCTTCACAGTTTTGCTCTTTAAAAGCAGATGGAGTTGGCTTCAGTACTTTCAACTGTATTTTTGTGTGGATCCAAAGTTAGGATGGACCGTTTTCTCAACTTTTATATCTCTCAGGAACTTGACCCACAGTTGGTTGAAGAAACTGCTCAGCAGGCTCCTAGCATGGATGTGGACCACTTCAGGACAGCCTTTCTGGACTGCCAGGAGAAAAACTCTAAGCTGGCCTCAGAAACCGCTACCCTGAGGGAGCAGATGACTGCCGAGGAGAGCCACTGGAAGGAGGAGAAGATGAGGATCCTCGCTGTTCTCAACTCAGAGAGGGCTGCCAGGAAACAGATCCAGAAGCACCTCAAAGAAGAGGACAAGGACAAGGAGGAGATTCTCCTGAAACAGAAAAACCCTGACGTCCAGGTTCCCAACAAGTATGTGAATGACCTCAGGAGAGCCTTTCTGGACTCCCAGGAGAAAATATCTAAGCTGGTCTCAACAATCACTGCCCTGAAGGACGAGATGAACAATCAAGAAGGTCATGTGGGAGGAAGAAAAGAACAAGATCCTCACCGTTCTCAACTCAGAGAGGGCCGCCAGGAAGCAAACCCAAAAGGACCTCAAAGAAGAGGACACAAACAAAGAGGAGGCTCTCCTGAAACGTAAATTTCTCCACTGTGGGACTAATAAAGGAATATCTTATCTAAAGATCAGATAAACAGCAAGCTGGCTTTAAAGAACAAGATCATCAATGATCTGCAGAGAACCACCAAAGACATGGAGCAGAGGTGCAAGAGTCAGCTGAGCCACATGGAGGAACAGATCAGGCTCCAGACCAACACCGACATCGAGCTCCAGGCACAACTCCTCAGTCTTCAGGAGAGCCGCCCGGAGATGAAGGCCCAGAAGAAGAACTTCAAGAGGCTGATTAAGGATAAGGAGGAGGAGGAGAATAGACAGAGGAAAGAGGAGGAGAAGAGGGAGAAGCAAGAGAAGAAGGAGAAGAAAGAAAACAACTTCTGCCTGTGATAAGATGTAAAAGCTTCAAACTTCAGACGGATGTCTCCAGTGAGTGGGCAAATAAAGCAGCAGTGTCAAAGAGCACACCATGTGATCACAACTCTCACTATCAGATACTCAGTTATTGTCTTCATTAACCGATTAACCATTTAATCTTTAGAATGTCATAACATAATGAAAAACACCAAACAGAGCCTGAGATGACACTCAAATCAGTTGCTTTGTACCACCATCAATCTGCAGCTCAAACTTATTAACTTTAATAAACCAACATACTCATATTCAAGGATCTGTAAAAGTACATTTTGGGACTAGAGGTCAAAAACTCCACAGGTTACCTTTATGCTGGTGATACACCTTTAAAGGGATAGTTTGTGTGTTTTGAAGTGGGGTACTTATACATAGTAGGTGTATTATCTACAGTAGATGATGGTCGGCACACCCCTAGCTGGAGAAGCAGACAGGAGTCATCACACAGAAGCAAAGCAGAGTACTGCTGTGGACGAGGCCAACAGCAAAACATATTTTAGATGCTTGTGTCAGTTTTTTTCGGCCGATTCAGCATATTGAATTGGTGGCAGAGCACGTCGGTGAGAGAAATCCCTCCGATTGGCTGTTCAGCTTAAACCAATCAATGCACGAGAAGAGAAGCGGTCGTGAGGAAAGCCAGAAAGCAATTAAAGTCAAGAGGAACAACACAGAAAGCTCTTCTCATTTTTCATCTTCATCTCATCTGATCATTGCAATACACAGACATTTTCCCAGCGACATGGCCATCTGGAGTGAAGCGAAGTGAAACTCCGCTTTGTTACATGTATATGCATCAAAACAACAGTTGTACTGTATATCTGCCATGCTAGGTCTTCCATTTTCCCTTTTTGAAAGACGAATATAGACTACTGCTACCTGGAACGTTATTTTATTTCACACAGATGCAGAATGGACGTGCTAACTGGCCGCTGTAGTCTCTGTGGCGCGTTCAAGTGCAACTTGTCGACAAAAAAAAAGCGAAGTTAGGTGACGCAACTGGTGGCCTTCATCATCGCTAGTCCTTTAATTGGGTTTAAATAAAGACTGTTGTTACCAAAAGAGTATGAGGTTCTATACACAGCTGTAGACAGATGTGGACACACTTCAGCGTGGTATAGCCCTGGAGAACACATCTTGGACACAAAAGAAACACTTGCAAACACAAGCAAAAGGTTGCCCGCCCATGTAAGTGCTGTTTATTCTGCACTATAATATCTGTGTGTGGCAGTGTGTGTGGTCTTGCGTGTGGTTTTTGGTGGGTGTTGTTTGGCAGCTGTTAGCAGATGAAAGGGTTTTAGCGGGCTTGGCTCTGCATGCGTTTGCTGAGAGACGTGGCCTCTGAGTGTCTCACCATAACGTAGTGCCTCTGGATCTCTGTCTTCTCTGTGGCCAGTTTCTCACATTCCAGCTTCAAACTGCAATGGAGGGAAGAAATAAAAGACGGTGAGTTTTCATTTGTACAGTAAAAATGCACAATGCAATTAGCAACATGACAACAAATTACTCTCTACTCCATCCCTCTTGCCGTCACCTCTCTGTCTCCTTCTCTCTCACACTCAGTAGGGGAGGAGGGAGCAGGGTGACGGGGGTGCTGACAGCCCATTATCACCTCAGAGCAGAGCAGAAATAGACGAAGTCACGCTTGGAGCCTGAAACCCAGCCAAGACTGCAGGCAGGCACATTCAAGGTGTCTCTCTCTCTGGACAATTTTCAATCTATCCATGTGCCCTCCACTCATCCTCATTTTGTTGCTTCCCCAATTACCAGCCAGTCTGTCTGTCTCTCTGTCTGTCTGACCGCCGACCCCCCTCCCTCACCTTCGACAGCACACTTTGCCAAGTTCCACCCAAGTCGAAACTTCTGCTTTAAGTGGGTCAAAAGTGCCAGCTCTGTCTGGATGTGTAATAAATCTGCCTTTTTTTTTGGTTTTAACAATCTCCTTCTGCTCAGGACATGACCTGCGCATGGTTCGCAGTCTGTGTCAGACCGCTATAGCTACAGCGAGGCCTGGAGTGGAAGCTCACACACACACACATCTGAAGTGATAGCAGCCAAACACCTCTCCCACGTGTCCCATATTTCTGTCTATCCTCGGTGTCTGCCTGTCTCTCCTCGCACCCAAACCAGTCCCCGGTGTCCTCTAAAACTGGATAATGCCAACGGCTGGATTTGCACACACACACACACACACACACACACACACACACACACACACACACATTTCTAAATGTGTTATATCAGGTCCAAACACACAAACACCTCCCTTGTTACCTCTGCAACTCTCTCTCCATCTCCTCTGGCTTCCCCTCCCCTCCCCTCCCTTCCCCAGAGAGGTAGTATATTTTAGGCCCTCTGCAGTTTACGCCAACTTGTTTGCAGGGGGCAGATAGATTGATGGGGGGTGTGTGTGGTGTGGTGTGGTGAGGTGGGACGCTGGAGGGAGGTGGTGGTGGTGGAGGGGTCGTTTGGTGGAGGAAAATTAGAATATGATTAATACCGCAACATTACCCCCAGCCGCAACAGGTAATAACGGCCCCATCCGCTCCCCTTCGCCAGCGCCGCGTGCGCACACACACATAATTGACTCATTTATCATTGCCAGTCAGTTGAGGAGAAGAGGGACGAGGGAGAAGAGAGAGAGAGGCACGGCGAGGAGTGGGAGAGGGCGGTGGAGGTGGTGGGTGAGTGGGGTAGTGAGGATTAAACCACCCCCCCACCACCACCACCACCTATAGATTTTATTACAGTGGAATTGCCTCTCGGCAGAAGCCACTCACAGCTGGGCTGAGGACTAATGTGACTGTGTGCGTTTGTGTGCACGACTGCCAGTGTGTTCATCACAACATAAACTTTGGATGAGCCTGGAGACGCAGAGCAATCACTACACACACACGTACACACACCCACACACAGTATGAACAGGTATTGATCGGCTCAGCGATAATGATGAGAGATTGTTGTAGAATTCCTGTTTAAAATGTGTTGCTGTGATTAGGACTGTACCTCAGATAGTTTTCATTAGCAATTAATCAGCTGATAATTGTTTTCGATTTAGTCCTTTAAAAAATGTCAACATTTCCTCGAGCCCATGGTGACATCTTCACCCTTCTTTTTCTGTCTGACCAAGAGTCCAAAACTCCAAAGACTCAGTTTATAGAAAGCAGGGAAAAGTACCAAATCCTCACATCTCAATTTGATACCATGGTAAAAAGCAAAATTAAAACAGAAAATCCCATGTTCTTCAGCACACACTCCTTTATTATCATTTGCATACTGTTTTTTGCAAATGTATTATTGATCCCTTTTACTCAAGAGCTTGAATGCATCATAATGTAACTCAATGCAACCTCAATACAGCTGTTTGCTCTGTTATTTAACCAAGCAAAACTTTTTGTTTTGCTTGTGAATTTGTTGTTCACAATGTAGCTTCATCAGGGAAGTTTTCTATAGTCCCTGGGAAGCTGTTGGCAAAGAATATACACTGCCAAGAAGTGAAAGTCAAGTCGTTCCATCAGCACCCAGCAGCAAGGCAATGTTTCCACCATTTTGGACAGAAAGTAACTTCTGCCTAGAAAGTTCAATACAAAATCATTTTTATTCTATTGCACATTCTACCAAAATGGCCTGTGTTGAAGATAAGATAACATAAATAAAATAAGTACCCAAAATGGCAGCAGTAGTTTTATTTAACTATTTTTTGGAGATTTTTAGTATTTTTTTTTTTAAAGTATTGGAATTGGGAGACAGAGCAACAACCTGCAACAAAGGGGCCCAGGCCGGATTCAAATTCAGCCTTAGTACATGATGCGCCTGCTCTACCAAGTGAGCCACAACAGCGCCCCTTGTCTCTTTGCTTCTATATCTTTGCTGTTAGTCTCAAACCCTGATCTCCGGTACCATTAGGAAATGAACACAGTCACATTTTCAGAATTTCACCATTGATTTGGTACTTGAGTATTTGTTCTTGTGACGTCCCTGCCTCTGACAGTTTGAGTCTGGCTAGGATCCTTTGTTATTACATGTCGTTCCCCAAGTTATTGATATATCAAAGTTTAATGACAACTTATGGCCCATGGATGCATGCTTTCTTATGCTACAGAACTGACAGTGGGTCGAGGCATTTGTGTAGTTTAAGGAGCTTGAAAATGACCACCTGGCTCATCAGATTTTGTTTAGCAAATGAGCAGCGGCCAGCCGAGCTATTAAATACCACTAAGGAGAGGGAAAAAAAAAAAATCAATGTCTCTATAACCGTAAAATCAGTCCCCTGTTTTTTTGGCAAGATGCTCCAGAAAATGCACAATAGCACCACAAGGTTGCACATGCACGCAGGCACAGTGTGCAGACATACACTTGTGCTTACAGGAAAGACCCCAAGGTTGCACTCAGAAAGAAATAACCATTCCCCACAAAATGGACTTCAAGGAATGAAATTACGGTGTGTGTGTGTGTGTGTGTGTGTGTGTGTGTGTGTCATTATGTGACTGTAGGAGCATAAAAGAGGAGGGGGAAGAAAATGAGGGAGAGAGGGGAGGAGAGCGGTGAGCAGGAAGTGGGTATTTCATGTTGAAATGATTGCCTGTAATAATTAGTCTTTGGCTCAGCACCATTTACTGAGAGAGAGGGAGGGAGAGGAGGTTTGGAGGATGGAGAGAAAAGACGTAGCAACACGGAGAAAAAAACAAGACACACAGAGAGAGAGAGAGAGAGAGAGAGAGAGAGAGAGAGAGAGAGAGAGAGAGAGAGAGAGAGAGAGAAAAAAAAAGGAGATATGACTTGGTGGTGTGTGTGTGTGTGTGTGTGTGTGTGTGTGTGTGTGTGTGTGTGTGTGTGTGTGTGTGTGTGTGTGTGTGTGTGTCACGGTGGGCTCGGTTCCTCCAATCTTTCACTGGCGGTGACAGGAGATAAGATGATCAGCCGAATGTGCTACAAATCTGCAGCCTGCCAGCCTTCAGACAGCTCTGTCAGTGCTGCACTGCTACTGAACACACACACACACACACACACACCACTCGGAGCATGGAAGCATTTAGGTGTGTGTGTGTGTGTGTGTGTGTGTGTGTGTGTGTGTGTGTGTGTGTGTGTGTGTGTGTGTGTGTGTGTGTGAGTAGTTGTACACACTAAACCAACATACTTACAGCATATACTGAAGGCATGTAGGCACACAGAACCAAAACACACACATGCAGTACGCACACCCACACATACACACAAACCTGCTTAAATAAACACAGGCATGAACACACACACACACACACAAAAGAACACACACCACGCACGCACGCACGCACGCACGCACGCACGCACGCACGCACGCACGCACGCACCACACACACACACACACACACACACACACACACACACACACACACACTAACGAGAGCCTACAGACAGTGAAGCATCTAATTAAGATCCTGTACTTTGTAGAAATGTGCCGACTGCCTTTCTAGTCTCCATGTTTGAAACAGCCGACTGGGTATTGCAAAAATATCAACACCTTCCTTTCCAGCATTCATATTTCTTAACAATACTTTTACTTTTCCCTCATTGATTATTTTACTTAAGTAGTTACTGTGTTCACACAACTATAATTCAAGAAGAGAACATTTATTTTTCTCTATCTTTCCATAAAAAAGGCATCAGCATGAGCCGGACTGCAGAAACAGAACCTATAAATTAGTTGGTGCCACCTGATTTATTCATTTTTTTGATAAAAAAAAAAAAAAATAATCAGCTGTGCAATTTTGTACAGTAAAATTACAGTGATTTTCCTACAAGTGCTGGGCAAGCCGCATCCCAAACAGCCATTAAAGTTAAAATAAAAGCCAGTTAATCTTCATCTACCAGCTAACAGTACGTCTAAACAAATACACCAGTAGAGATGGTGTGAGAACTGACACCTTGGTACCAAGTCAATGCCAAAATTCTGAATAATGACAGCTACAGTATGTACCAGGGGTCAGGAGACTAACAGCGTCCTGGGGATGACAGAAAACCTCCCTTATCATGCTATACTGTGAACAGCGTTAATCTGGGCAGGCACAGCTGACAACCTGCTGAACTAAACTAAAAATGCGGTGGAGAGTTTTACTGGGAACCCCGACGGTGAACTGGAGACAGTGAACGCAGCACCGTGGCTGCTAACGCTCCTAGACAGTAAAGAGGAGACAGTGAACGCAGCACCGTGGCTGCTAACCCTCCTAGACAGTTAAGAGGAGACAGTGAACGCAGCACCGTGGCTGCTACAGTAACTCTCCTGACTGAACTGTTGACTCAGTCGTCTGTTGTGCTCACATACTGCAGCTGGTTGCTGGCTGCATGTGAGGCACAAACCTTGTTGGTTAATGTCAGTCATTCAACCACATGTTAAGCATCTCTGAGGACTTTGAAAAACATTATAAATCTGATGTATTTTTATTATAAAATCATAATTTTGGTAACTTTACACTATTCAATTAAAACCAAATGTGTGCTAAGATGCATTGAAACACTGATGAATTTGAGGATTTTTTGTTTTTATGTTGTTAAAATGAAAAAGGGCTTTGTAGAACACAGGTGCTGTATCAAAAATAACATTGATTGGTATCAGTTGTGAAAATCACTGAGGCATCTCAGGCTGCAGCTAATGATTATTTTCATAATCAGTTAATCTGCTGTCCATCTTCTCAATTGATCTGTTGATAATATTGTTTACGAAATGTTAGAAAATAGTGAAAAATGCCAATCAATGTTCCCAGAGCCCAAGGAGAAATGTTCTGTCTGACAATCAATAGTTCAAAAACTATTAAATTTGAAATGATATAAAACAGAAAAGGCAGCAAATTGTCACAGTGGAGTGCAAATTTATTACCAAAATTGTAATCAATTCAATTAAAAAAGGACACTTTGTTCCAGTGGTACATTTCGCAGCAAAAGCATACATCCTGATAAACATAATTTTCAATGTAAAAGCATTTCCAGGCAAATCAGTCAGCACTAAACCTCCTGATCCGTATTAATCCTGACATGCTGCTACCGAGTCTGCTTCCATCTTCAATTCACAACTTGAACTTATTCTGCAGTCTGGAGCCTGCCGTTGTCTTGGCAAACAAGCATCATAGCTGACACAAGTGCTATACAAATACAGAGCAACCAGCCAGTAAAGACACACACACACACACACACACACACACACACACACACACACACACACACACACACACACACACACACACACACACACACACACACACACACACACACACACACACACACACACACAGATGGGAGCCATGTAGTGACTGTACCAGCATCATGCCTTTACAGTGTCAGGATCATTTAGCCCGCCAGCCTGCAGGTATGTGACTGTTCACTTTACATCACATTAACTATTGATCAACCTTTCCTCTCTGCTTCACTGGAAAAACCTCCAGCCCCTTCAAACACACACACACTCAAACACACACACCGGGGACCCACCCAACTCGCCTGTGTACTCTTTCATCATCTCTCAAGGGTGTGTACAAGAACAAATGCACACCTACACACTCATACACACACATGCACAAAACATAGCTGGGATCGTGTCGCACAATAGCAAGCCGACAACCCCTCTCTTCTGTCAGACACACACACACACACACACACACACACACACACACACACACACACACACACACACACACACACACACACACACACACACACACACACACACACAGCTTCTAGATGCATACTCTCTATAGATGCATTCAATTTAGACTCGACTCTTTGAGGTTTCATCCTTCAGACTTTAATTTGGTTTAGTTCAGACACTCCTCAGGTCTGGTTCTTGTTAATGGGGATGTTAATAATTAACCGTTTATCCGATAACCGACATTAAGCATTTTAACTGATTAATGTTGCTGGTTAAACGGTTAAAAGAAATATTAATAATAATTTAATAAGCTAAGAAAAACACAGAGGAGCGGCGAGAAAAGCTGGTCCACCTTAAGAGAGAGCCGGTGCAGATACAGGAAGTTGGCTCTGGACGTCCAGCTGAGGAGTTGTAGCTTGTAGCCTCGTAGCATTTATTGACCGATAAATAAACTGTGCACACACTGTCTGCTACAGCTACATTCACAGCTATAACACCACCGACAAATCCACACTCACCACCACCACACACACACAAAGTTTGTCAGAAACTCGCTGCAGACTCGAAGTCACCGGCAACGCTAGCAGCTGCAACATAGCACAAATACACACTGTTTGTCGGACAATTGCTATTGTTAATCCAGGCTGACCCACAGCTGACAACCTGTTAAGCTAAACTAAATGTGCGGTGGCTGCATGTCTGCAACAACACACAGCAACGTGGCTGCTAACGCTCCCAGATGGTGAACTGGAGACAGTGAACGCAGCACCGTGGCTGCTAACGCTCCCAGATGGTGAACTGGAGACAGTGAACGCAGCACCGTGGCTGCTAACGCTCCCAGATGGTGAACTGGAGACAGTGAACGCAGCACCGTGGCTGCTAACGCTCCCAGATGGTGAACTGGAGACAGTGAACGCAGCACCGTGGCTGCTAACGCTCCCAGATGGTGAACTGGAGACAGTGAACGCAGCACCGTGGCTGCTAACGCTCCCTGATGGTGAACTGGAGACAGTGAACGCAGCACCCTGGCTGCTACAGTGACTCTCCTGACAGTGAACTGTTGACTCAGTTTGTCGTCCTCATATACTGCAGCCGGCAAACCGCTGCATGCGAGGCACAAATCTTGTCAGTTAATAACTGTTAATGGCGGTCGGTAAACGGTTAAGTACAAATTTCAAAATTAGCATCCCCATTTTTGTCCAAACACACGGACTTTGAATATAAAACAGAGAAATGCAGCTCATCACTAGCTAGAACCAGCCAGTGTGACAAACTATCAACTCTAATTTTCTGGCAAATGACAATTAATCGGTTAACTGATTATTTCAGCAGCACTCCTGTGAACGAGATTAACCTGCCAGCAGTTTTTTTTTTTTTTTTTTTTTTTAAATGAGGTCAAACACAAGTTGAATATGTGACGGACAAATATTTTAAAGATAGCGCCCACACCACACACACACACACACACACACACACACACACAAACTCAGAGTGTGTGTGGCAGTTACTACCGCTGTGTAGTATCTGGGCAGAGAGGAGTGGAGGGGCTCGTGAGTGATGAGTGGCAGCGTGTTAGCGGCAAGTGGAGAGCCTATCTTACTCTACAGACCCACACACACACACACACACACACACACACACACACACACACACACACACACACACACACACACACACACACACACACACACACACACACACACTAACCTGTGTGTGTGTGTTTATAGAAAGAGAATTACAGTAATGAGAGCTATGTGTCAGCAGCTCCTCCCATCTCCCCTCAGTCTGCTGATTACAGCCCGTTTATACACACACACGCACGCACGCACACGCACACACACACACACACACACACACACACACACACACACACACACACGCACGCACACGCACACACACACAGCAGCTGATCAACCAATGACCCTTTAATTAATTAACCCTTCTCTTTCTTTAGCTTCCTTCGTAATCTCTCATCCCTTCGTACCAGCCACACATGACACCAAAACCAACACACAAATTTAGAAACACACCCTGCCACCCACCCATCCACACTCCCGCCCACACACACACAGTTGCAGCTCATCAGCGTTAATCCCTTCCCTCCGTCTCTTTCCTGCCGTCTAAGCCAACATCTATCAGAATCCAGCCACCTTCGCTGAAGACAAAATACACAACTAAGCCCTGCTATTCCTAGACAACGTCTATTTGTGCGTGGAGATAATTGGGGAGGCCCGTGCATGTGTGAAGTGTGTTTGTTAAGTACATGCATCAGATTGGGAGTCTGCTGTGTTTGTGTCTGGCTCTGTGGCGGTTCAGGACATGTTTGCCCCGTAGTGTGAATAGTGTCCAAGTGGGTCTGATTACATGAAGGTGAAGCATGCAAATCAGATTCTGAACCATGTGGATCTGTGCTCCAACCCATCTGCCAGAGGCCTAAACGAGGCCGCCGTTAATTCTACTGACCGCTGTCTGTCTGGACCTCTTCAAATCTGATTTTCCCCATTTTTTAGGGTCCGAAAATTTGGAAAGCAAACTGGCATCTTCTACAGCTTTCTTTATACTCGCATAAGGCAGCGTGGCGCAGGGCTCCGCAGATGCCACGCGAGCTTCGAGCAGGCACAAAGGCATTTTGTGCTCAGTGTGTTATCTGTCGCAGTATTTTCCAAAACACCGAGGGGGTGCGTACAAGCAAAATATTCTGCGAAGAAGCAAGGCGTCAATGAGCATTTACTGGCAAAACACCACACTGCAGAGGAGGAATTGTAATTAACTGTAAACTCATATCTCACATTCACGGACATACTATAGTCAAGTATTAAATGTATTATAATGAAACAAAGGTTGAAGGTTTAATACCCTGCAAACAATTTGATTCAGCTTGTAAAATATTTACTCAAATATAGATTAGACTTCTTTATAATTAATTATTTTACTTCTTAATTTAAGTTATTTGCTTTTATCTTATTGTGGCTGAGAAGTTCAGTGTGCGTACCAAGTTACAAAAGGTGTGCAACCGGCGCTACGACAACTTGCCGAGGCTTTGCGCTATACGCACAATAAGTGATGATATTTTTCCCTCATGCACCCTCGCACCCGGGACACTACAGTGAGGACAAACCAGGCTTAAGATGGAAAGAATCGAGTGGGTCTACTATGCTGCTTGCAATGTTAACTGGTAACTCCTGTTTTTACAACCTAATGGTGGGTTTATGACCTGAAACTAGCATATGGCTCGAGAGAGGTTGACATCCATGACTGGGCTGCTTGGTGACTGCCATACACACAAACACAAAAAGCCTAAGTAAAAGCAAGCTAAAGTAATATAATCATTTCATCCATATTTCAGCTGCAAGTCCATTTAAAATTTCATCAGTGTGACTGGGCAAGTCATGGGCAACATATTAAGCATATAAATTCACTTATCACTTTATCATTTATTATTATTAGGTACACCTGGCTGATATTTAATCTCCCTTTGGTGATGTAAAGGAGGTGGACAAAATCCTAGAAACACCTTGCTAACAAAAAAAGTTCAACATGACCATAAAGTTGAAACACCAACATCAACCACCAACAATAAGTGGACATTATAATCTTCATGAATGGAGGATTTATTGCACTTTTAGCTATTTGTACCTAACAAACTGTCAACTGGGTGTATGGTGAATATATGTATAACAAAGTTGATATCCAGTGCAATTCCACTATTTTGCTTTACATCATACAAAACTCTTCAAATGCAGAAAAACAAAACCGGAAAATAAAAACTTGCTTTCTCTGAATGACAATTACCTACATGATACACAATACATGACAATTTATCAGTTGTGATTTAATATATTTTATGTACAAAATTCACTTGACTTAATCTCTGATATCTGATGTTGTGAGATAATGTACTGTTGGGGGAAACCTCTGAATTGCTCCAGGATGAGTTCAGTTTGGTATGAAGATGACAGACTGAGCAGAAGGATTGTTTTGTTCCTGTACAACACCGTATTTCAGTACTTCTGTGATCTGGTGACTACGTGTATACTCTATGTGGTTTCCTGGACCAATTATGCAAATACTCCGTAGATGATGCGGAGCTGCTGTTATATAAAATATATATCACTTGACTTGATGTGGAATAATTCACTTGGAGGACGATCACACGATGATCATATCACAACGCCACTGAAAGTCCTGCTTCAGCAATAGTTCATGTTCAAAATAAGTTTATTTAAAGCAATATGGCTGTATAGTTGTATCTCTAAAACATGAGATGTTAACTGTTGTTTGTATAGCAATTATCAGCAAGCAAAACCAGACATTCTATTTAATGGCTTCGTACCGACCTGCCAGATTAAATCTGTCCGACAGCAATGTGAAAAACCGTCCGACAGCCCAATCTGTTCCAATAACTTTTGCTTTTGTTATGAGCTTTGGTTACAGCGCTATTAGTTACATACAGCGTATTAATGTGGTGGGTTTTTGTATAAGAACAGCCTGTGGGTTGAACAAAGCTTTTCTGGAAACCTGAACCAGGCTTGCTACAACAGCACGCTTTGGTATCGAAACTGGAAGATGCAGATGGAATCACAAGCTCCTGCTTGCTCCCAATCATGTTCTTAATCTCATCACTCATATATTGTTTATCCTGCTCGCTAGTTCTCATTGCCAGCGCTTGGCAAGAGGGTCATGCTCCAGGTGTTTTGTAACACGAGGCGTGACGTTGAGCCGCTGCCAGTAGAGGTGATCACACCCAGTCGCGCCTTAATATTACTCTAGGCCCCGGGGCTACAGTCGTTTTTTGGAGGCCCGTCCCTTCCCTCACAATGTGACATGGCAGCGTTCGTTCAGACAACGGACAGCGACGAATAGTACATGAAGCGCGAGTGACGTCCTAATTAGTCAAGAACATGAAGCTCATCAACATAAGGCAATAATACGTCAACAATAAGGTTATCAGACTGCAGGCCTGAATGCACAGCAGCAAAAAAAACCTGCAAACGTCACAAGCAATAGGGCCGGGCGATTGGATGAGTAGATCGACAGATGTTTTTGTGAGTGATATGTCGTTTTATTTCACAGATTCCACTAATGGTCCACTCAGCTGCTGCTCAGCGGGCCGAGAGGGATACAGCAAGGACAAACAACTGTGAAATAATTTTTTTTAATATTGAGTCTTTTTCAGTGTATCAATATGGTAGAAGAAGAAGAAGAAGAAGTTCTTTTGGTGGGGAATAATTTTACTCTGTTAATAATACACACACATGCACAAACAGGTCATATACATGAAAATTGGAGAGATGTAGAGTGATGGGGCTGCTCCTGACAAGCGCCCCGAGCAGTTGGGGGTTTGGTGCCTTGCTCAGGGGCACCTCGGCAGTGCCCAAGAGGTAAACTGGCACCTCTCCAGCTACCAGTTCACACTAGTTCTTGGTCCATGTCGGGACTTGAACCGGTGACCCTCCGGTTCCCAAGCCAACTCCCTACAGACTGAGCTACTGCCGATATTGACTGGTACAGTCAATATCGAATAATAGATATGAGAGTAGAATATAACGTCCCCTGAGCTGCATGCTATCATAATCTTACTTGTTTGGAGTGTAGCACTGTTCATGGTACTGATCATGCAACCGCCACAATATCGCTGTTACAGTGACGTAGTTCTGCGCTAATAACTGACTTAAGCCTCCGACTGTTTGTGTATGAATTTTAAGGTTTAATAGTGGAGTGCAACTACACGACTTCAGCAGACTTTTCCATTCAGAAATAATCAATAAAATATCAAGCTGCACCATCGGGTCACATCCATGAGCAACCGCGTGTCCCGTTTGGGGTCATGGCGGCCAGGCTGACATTGGGCGAAGGCGGGTACACCCTGGACGAGTCGGCAGCCCATCACAGGGCTGACACATAGACAGCCATTCACGCTCGCATTCATTCCTACGGACAATTTAGAGTCATTAATTAATCTAAATGTCTTTGGACTGTGGGAGAAAGCCGGAGAACTCTGAGAAAACCCACAATAACATGTGGAGGACATACCGGAGTCTTGGGCCATGAGCCGGATTCAAACATGCGACCTTCTTGCTGTGAGGTGACAGTGCTAACCGCTACACCACTGTGCGGCCTGTCGGGCCACAATTAATTCATATTCATGTTTGAATGAACAGAATTAAAATATACAGTACATAAGTGTATAAACCTACATATGAGCTATTCAATATGAATCTACTGTTACACTGAAAAATCTGAAAAAACAAAACAAAAACAACTTCGATTGTCAGGGCCCGTCCATAAAAACAAACGCCCGGCTTGTTACTTTCCTCTGGCAGCGGGGGTGTAAATTAGGGATGCAAAACTCAACCGTTAATTGTTAAATGATGTACACACCAAACCGTGAACTTGTGAACCGTTGCACCACTGTTAAATACAGGCCTGCTAATTATTTGATGAGGTGACAGAGATATAGAAGAGCCAATTATCTTAACATAAGCCTCCTTGATCATTTAATAGCATGTCTGCTGTCTGGGGATGCACCGATACCAGATCGGATATCGAGCTGAAACTCAAACAGCTGGATCAGGTCTGATCACAATGGGGCTGATCTACTCAGTTCTGTATATATATTATTTATTTAAAGTTAGTTAGGTTAGTTGTAGCCCTAAATACAGATCGTCAAATTACAGATCTCACTGTCCTGAAATGTGCACCTGCAACAACCAGTGACTTGTAACCAGAAGTTCAACCAACCAATCAGCCAACAGGAAAAACATAATAAAAGGAAATATTAGTTATCATCACATTTATCATCATGAAAGCTTTTTATAAACCCTGATTCTGAATTGAGGTCCTATGTTTCACAGATTAAAGTAGCTGTATGTGTGGATTGAGGCACTTCAGGCTCAGTGTGGACGAGCAGAATGGACAGAGGGATAAAGACACACAGACACGCCCCCACAGGCATTTGTGAGCAGAGGAAAGCAGCAGCAGCCACAGGGGTTGGAGGGGCTCTGACCAGGGGCAACGTACAAAAGAAGTTTGAAGTGGGACAGAAAGGGAGGGAGGGTAGACTCTGGCCGGCTAAATCAAAGCAGATGAGGAGAGGAGAGGAGTGGGGGTGTGCTGGGGGTGAGGGGGGTGAGAGGGACCCTGTGAAGGTGTGCCACGAGAACAGAGAGGGGAGGGGAGAGAGAAGGCTGCGACTCAACAGTGAGTCCAAATCCCACATTCAAAGGCATTCTGGGCACATTCCTGCACATTCAACACACCATACAGTAATGCAGAAAGAGCAGCCTGCATTCTCGTGCTGGTTGGTAATGCTGGGAAACCAGCAAGACTACACTAAAATTTTAAATCCTACTGAAAAACCCAGTCCAGCATTGACAACTCTTTTCCCGTCAAAGTAACTAGCAGCACTAGCTCCAAAAATCCCTAAATCTAGCGAAAATGTCGTCAACAGTGATAGTCCGCCTGTTCAGCCCTCCCTCCAAAGCCACTCCCCCAAAATTATCAATATTAACATAAACAATGAACATGACCATTAGTACTCACAGTGGTCAAGCTAGCAGCCTAACCGGCCTTCTTAGATCATTGTTCTAAATGCCCAGTAACAAAGGGAAAAGCCAGTAAAACTATAAAAACACCCACCTGTGGTACTGGGTCTGGAGGAACTGAAACTCCTCTTTGATGCGGTCCAAAGTTTCTGGGTAGGTTAGTTTCAGTGACTGCGGCGTCCCCGATGCCGCGGCGGCTGCTGCGGCGGCGGCTGCCACCACTGAGGCGGAGGACCCCGGGGGTGGCTGCAAAGGTGCCTGAGAAGAGAGCAAGAGAGCCGACGTAGGGATTTAAATAGCGGATTTAGTACAATAATTCTTGATATCTGATTATAAAATTGTGTCAATAAGCCAGGGTCAATAGCTGAGTAATTTCTGTGTAATATGACTCATTTGGTAAAAGAAAAGCCTCTCATTCAAACAGTTTCTTTCAATTGGAGCTGCAATCTACACAGAAAATTGGACGACAACCACGGGAAGGAAAGACCTACATAAGCACCACATCTGTACATGCACAACAGCATGTGCTGTATGCGATAGGCTGTCTTAGCCAAATGAGCACAATTTTGTATAACTAAGTTTAAGTAGAAGAAGGAAAGAAAGAAATGGAGCAGTGGGAGGGAGAAAAGGAGAAAAGCACTCCATCATAACTGAAGTCCCCTCCCAACCCCGTCCTTAGTCTGCCATCTCTGCAGGGTTCAGAGCAATTAGGAGACCACAATCATAGGGGTAATGCTGTGGGACAGGCAGACAAAAGGGGGCTGAGGGTTGGAGGGACCAGGAGGGTGGTGGTGGTGGTGGGGGGCTGTCTGTTGGTCCAGTACGACAGTGAGTTTAATTTACAGGAAAGCACAAACTACTTCTAATATTATGAGTCTGTTAGTTTTTTAGAGGTCAGAGTCTTGTCATTGACTCTTTTTCCGGCCTGTGATGGGAGATTCCTTGCCAAGTAGGATTGTTAGATCTGATAAAAAAAAAAAAAAAACCCTCAAGTAGCAGAGCAGAATTTATATCAAGAGCTCTAATAATAGGTCTGTGATGGTGGATTTCTGGTGGCTTATTGTAATACAGATCAAATTGAATTCTTACAGATTTGTAAGATTTGCCGATAACATTTCAGCTTTATGTGGAGTGGACACTGTTACAATCTAGCTGCACCTGCAGTAGGTTTTTCCTGAGGAGGGTCGAAGAAGAGAACAGCTCATTTTTCCCAAATGTGCACCTTAACTGGTAGTCATGTAGCTTCATTTGACTCTCTCTGACCCACTTGGGGATTTATTATAATTTACTCAACTTCCATGTACAACTTGGAATAAATAAGTCAAGAAATATAGCTCATTATAACGTTTGCCAAAGAGAGCATGTTTGTAAATAAAAAATGAAAAACTAAGGCTGCATCCACAATAGTAGGTTTTTGTTTAAAAATGCATAACTTTTGCTATTTTACTATGCCTACAGTCCACAGTACTCTGGCTATTTCGAGTCCCTAAAATGGAGACGACTGAAAATGCTGCAGACCCCGTTTTAGTTTGAAAACTCAGGATTGCGTTTTAGCCCAGGCGTGGACTGTTTAAGACAATTTCCCCGCCACCGACATTCGCTTCTTGATTGCGTCTTATCAGTCACGACATGTCCGTCCCTGCAGGGCTGGGTGCTATACAGCTACAACAGCCTGGTAAGTTCAGACAGTTCCATTTTTTTCTGAGCTTTCATGCAGGCATCAACCAACACGTTGTGTGGCTTGAGTTGTACAATTATTGATGAAACAACAACACAGACTCTGTAGTCAGATCCAAGACAGCATACACTGACAACCAGAATCACTCCTTCTTACCTTTAATAATAAAAGCCCCAGACATATAATAATCGCAGGCAAATATTTTGCATTTTTGTGTCATTTATTGTATGAAAAAGCCTCAAAGCCAACGAGAATACACAGTAAAAATAGATGAGTTATCTTAACTTTGGTTCAAGTATTGCTTCCATTTCCCACCTAGTTCTGGGATTTTTCCCTTAGCTCACGTTCCCCTTCCCTTTTATGCTTTTTATTTTACGACTGACTTCCATTAATGCGGTTTGGTTTAAATTACAGCATGCCAATGAGTACAACACATTGAAATGTCCCACGGGAACACCAAAAACAATCTGCCCACTTTTCCACCTCAACAAAACATCCTACAAGCTGAGTTCAATAACAGGCTGTATACATGTGGGCAGCCCTGAATTCCAGCACTAATGATTCATTTGTATAAAAACAACAACACACATCTCACATCGCCGATGTCTGTCGCACATTAATGATGTTTAATTAACCACTTAATCACAACATCACTCAGCTCCAATGCCAAAAAGAATGTCGGGGGGGAGCGTAAGCCTATAAAAGATGTTCACGGCGTGACGAAAGCAGAGTGTGCCTACGCAGCACCTACAATACATGCACGTGTGAAGGAAACATGCGTGTCCATGTGTGCATAGATAAGTGACAGCGTGAGATGTACCGAGGGGGAGAAAAGGACAAAACGAAAGCGTGGGAGGTGTTTCAGCAGGTGAAACATTATCAGGAGAGAGGAAAGGAAATACTGAGGAAAGAGGGGAGAGATCCGAGATGAAAAGACCGGAGAGGTTGAAGGAGAAAAAAAGGCTACCAATCAATTGAAATATCAAATCACGATTAAGCTTACAGTTTGTATCTGTTCAAAATGTACCTTAAAAGGGAGCTTGATCAAGTATTTAACACTCTTATCAAGATGGGAGTGGACAAATATGCCGCTTCATGCAAATGTATGTTTATATTTATTGTTGGAAATTAACACAAAACAATGACAAATACTGTCCAGAAACCCTCACAGGTTCTGCATTTAGCATAAAAATTATGCTCAAATCATAACATGACAAACTGCAGCCCAACAGGCAACAACAGCTGTCAGTGTGTCAGTGTGCTGACTTACTATGACTTGATCCAAACTGCAGGTGATTATCATAAAGTAAACATGTCTGTAAAGGGGAGACTGTAAAGGGTACTCAGAGAACCCACTTTCATTCACTAATCTGGAGGTCAGAGGTCAAGGGACCCCTTAGAAAATGGCCATGACAGTTTCTCTTCGACAAAATTTAGGGTTTGGAGCGTTATTCAACCTCCTTCCCAACAAGCTAGTATGACATGGTTTGTACCAATGAATTCCTTAGGTTTTCTAGTTCTACACTCTAGATTTAAAACAGAGCCCCCTACAACCTAAAAACTGCAAGTTGCATTAAAAAAATTAGTCAAACGAATTTGCGTGTTATTATTGTGTTAACTTTGACAGCCCTGAAAAGCAGAAAAGATGGATGGAAAGATGAAAGCTAGTGAGAAAGAAAAATATACAGAGAAGAGCAGGAGAGGACAGTGATTTGAACGGAGATGGAAATAAGAGAGAAAAGGGAAAAAGAGAGAAAAGGAACAAGCGAAAGGAACAAAAAAGAAGACAGGAGAGGGGCTGTGGCCTCATTGTTCCTCTTTCTAACAAGCTGCTCTCAATCTGTCGGCGAGATCCCCCTCCTAGAGCGCACACACAGCTTTTCCTTTACACACACACACACACACACACACACACACACACACACACACACACACACACACACACACACACACACACACACACACACACACACACACACACACACACACACACACACACAGCTTTTCCTTGACACACACAAAGCCACAGCTATATACACACTCACAACGATGCACATACATTTTGTCTTGCCCACACACACTCCACTCTTTTCACACAAAACCCATGATCACTCCACACACACACACACACACACACACACACACACACACACACACACACACACACACACACACACACACACACACACACACACACACACACACACCTCTTTCACACAACACACAAACACAGAGCAATTACTCTTCACAGTGGGAAAAAAAGAGCACCAAGGCCATTTTATAAGCAGGATGGAAGGAGGAAGAAAGAGGCGACTATGCTTCTTCTCTCCCCTTTTTATTGCTCCCTTCTTCTTTTCTTTTTTAACGTGTCTCCAGAGGACAGGTGAGAGGAAGAAGGAGCATCTTCCTCACAAATAGAGGCATAGATGAGGCAAGGGAGGGTTGCTCTTATTTTCTGATGTTCACAAGAAAAATAGATTTATTTTTTTTGGTAGAGGAAACCACCGTCTCTGCTGGCTCCACCACTCAGGACCTTACGCACATCTCCAGACTGCTGGTTAGGTTTGTTGTTATGGATGATTCACACCAGACTAGACTGGACGCGCAAGACAGATGCTGTCTCGGAAACACCGGCAAAGCACTAGATCCTATCCCATCGTACACAACCTCTTTCCTGACATTCCCTATGAAGCATTGCGATTAGTCTGCCTCAACTCCTGATCAGGCAAACAGCTGAGCAGGCTTTAAAGTGAGAGGTCAGGTCGTCGCGCTGACCTGGTGACCTCTGGGAATGGATCTAGGGCTGGGAGCCTCACCTGATAATCCTACACTCAGTTATTCCCTCCCTTCTCAGCTACGTCCTGGCTTCTAAAGCAAACAAGAGACACGCCGTCTGCCCTTGAACAAAGCTTACATAGACTGAAAATCGCTGTTACACAATTACAGACTAGATCTTCCTGTGGCTCATACAAAGCCAGGTTCTGTAACTCTGGGGGGGGGGTTGCATGAGGCTGGTGCAGCATGAGGAAGGAAAGCTTTTCCCTGATATGATTAGAGATCATCTGATTACTTGCCTGTTTAGATAAATCAGTGGGGAGGTGTTTAAAAGCCCCCGAACAGCCTGCTGTTGTTAAGTTGTGATCTGTTCTGTTCTAGAAAGCCAGCTGAGAAAGTTATGAGGTTTAAGGCCACCAATTGCACAAGCTGAGAAAAACCCAGATATGACCCTGCCATAGCAGATGTATGGGCACGCACACACGTTCGCACTAATCTCCCTCTTAGCCCGGGAAGGCCTTAGTCAATTGCAATGATTAAATGAGGACCTGATGATGAGGGGATGGAGAGAGAGAGAGAGAGAGAGAGAGAGAGAGAGAGAGAGAGAGAGAGAGAGAGAGAGAGAACGAGCATGAATGAGTCATCTATGGGAATGGATTTAAAATTAGAGGTAGACCGATTAATTGGTTTGGCCGATTAAAGCTGCAGTAGGCAGAATGTTTTTGGCATCATTTGGCAAAAGAATTCCATAATAAACTTTCAGCATTTTGTAATTCAAGGAAAACTAGACTTCTGCACCTCCTCGTGGCTGTTTTCAGGTTTTAAAGAGAGAGTGTTCATATATATAAAGCGGCATATACAGCATTAGCCTGTACTGCTGCAGAATTAAAGAAGATATCGGCTGATTAATTGGCTATTGTCTTTTTATCTTTTTCCTGCTCCAAATTATTGTTGTTATATTGAAAAAAAAACAAACAAACAAAAAAAAAAAAAAATCACCCAACCTCTAATTTAAATCAGACCTGTCATCCCTTCAGCGGGATTGGATAGGAAACAATCCAATAAGGGTGTTCTAAACATGCTAACTGGGTGAAAAGCAGCTGAACACCAACCACAGCTCTGTGCTAGCAACAAAACAGATCAGGTGATACCATCTAGTCCACACACACGCAGACACACACGCAGACACACACACACACACACACACACACACACTATCCAAGGTGACATGCAATGTAGGCATGTAAAAAAAAAAAAAAACATCATCCGTGCACACATTAAATTCTGAAGTGAAGGGACCATTAACAGCGTGGCATTCCCTGAATGAAATCATTCCTGTTTTCATTTGAGTTACCACTAATTACACCGCAAGCAACAAACCGCTATGACCTCACATCCGTGCTCTAAACCCCCCACCCTCAAAAACATATGTGCGCTCACACACACATATCGACGAGGCTACACGCCCACTACAAATACTAAGTGGATGTGTGCACGACGCAGTTTCCCACAAGTATTTACAAGCACACATGCACTTTATTGTATTCACACATGGCTGCAGCTCCTACGTCAAATATCAAGGGGAATCCGCAAGACGTGTCTCAATCCTCACTGGCCACACTGACCCACAGAGTGATACATAATTTGCTAATGGAGCTGAGATGGGCCCATCAGTGTTATTATGTGGTTGTGTGACCGTAAGAATATTCGGTTCACTTAAAAAGAACAGTCCGTCTCCTTCGTACGTCTGCAGGGGACGAGAGGAGAAATGGATTTCTCTTGGATGACCTCGCACATTCTCCTTCATTTCTTTTGCAATTTTTACCACTGACAATGCATTTTTCATATGTAGCATCAAAGCAAAAAGAAAAGATAAGCTTCTTCTACGTTCTGTCACACAAAACTCCCACTATTTTCTTAAGGTTGCCACGTTCTTGTCTCTTTTCTCCCATATTAAGTTCATTACAAATACTCAACGCTAACTGTGACCAGAGAATACATCTTATAATTCCACTCAGAGCTAAATACCATCAACATGAAGACTAGCAAGTTAGCAGATATGCTGACAGACATGCTAGCAGCTCTGTGAGACTGTACTTCGGCACAGTGGAGCTTTTCGATAAAAGCATGCTAACATTTGCTAATTAGCACTAAACACAAAGAACAGCTGGGGCTGATGGGAATGTCACCAGTCCTACAGATATTTATCATAAATCAAAAACTACACTGTAAAATTTTATATCATGCATGGAAGCTAGATTCTCGCAACATTACAAGATCATGCAAAAATCCTTCTTGTCTTCAAGTAATGCGCTTGTATCCGAACCACAGTGGTTTGGACTGGGGACGTTCACAATTAACCGACAACCGACATTGAATTTCAACCAATTAACGTGGTTATCGGCTAAACAGTTAAAAGAAAGGTTAATAATCTGATCCGGAGTTATAGATACAGGAAGTGTGCTCCTGTCTTGAGCTGTGAGGAGTTTTAGACTCGTAGCATTTATTCGCCGACAAATAAATTGTACACACACTGTCTGCTACAGCTACGTTCACAGCTATAACACCACTGACAACCCCACACACCCACCGCCACCACACACCCACGGCCTGTCGGAAACACGCTGAAGTTACGCCACGCTGACGGACCGTATGTGTTTGACTACAGCAGGCTGACTGGTTTCGGCAAGAGTTTGATTGACAGATGGTGCCTGACCTTTTCCAAACCTGTATTGGCTTCTTGGGTCACCTAATGATGGCACTAGATGAAAAGTCAGGGGGCGTCAAAGTAATTATTTAAAATCATTTTAAGAGGAACATAATGTCTGTGAGAAATTTTCTGGCAATCCAGCCTATAGCAGTCAAGACACTGACATAAAAATAAATGTGAACCATGTGGTGACGCTACAGGAGAAGTCGGGGCATCACCAAAGTCTGTAGGATTCATCTCCTGGGAACCATGAATGTCACAAAATGTGCCAGTTCATGTAGTCGACGTTGAGATATTTTGTGGTTTAAGAAGAAGAAGAAGAAGAAGAAGATATTCCTTTATTAGTCCCGCTAGGGGAAATTCAATTTTTTCACTCTGTTGTTAACTTATACACACACATGCACACACAGGACCATATACATGCAACAATGGAGAGGTGTCAGAGTGAGGGGGCTGCTCCTGACAAGCGCCCCGAGCAGTTGGGGGTTTGGTGCCTTGCTCAGGGGCACCTCGGCAGTGCCCAAGAGGTAAACTGGCACCTCTCCAGCTACCCGTTCACACTCAGTTCTTGGTCCATGTCAGGACTTGAACCGGTGACCCTCCGGTTCCCAAGCCAACTCCCTACAGACTGAGCTACTGCCGCCCCCGTTAAAGGAACATTTAGGGGGATATATTGGCAGAAATGGAATAAAATATGTAAGTATGTTTTCTTTAGTGTATAAACATGAAAGTAAGAATTGTTTTTTCGTTACCTTCGAATGAGCCGTTTGTATCTACATATGGAGCGCGTCCTCTTCCCAGAGTCAGCCATCATGTTTCTGCAGTAGCCCAGAATGGACAAACCAAACACTGGCTGTATAGGGCGATTTACATTTCCACGTCAGCCGCCGTAGTTCTCTGACACGCTCGGCACACAAGAGAAATTTCAGTTGGATGCAATCTGCAACCTCACCGCTAAATGCTGCCAAATCCTACACAATGCACTTTTAAATGAAAACACTGACCTGCTGTTGGCGCTACAGGACATTCCAGTGGATAACCAATATCAGTAGGATTCATCCACTGGGCGCTGTAAATATTTTTGTAATGTATTTCATTTTTATCCAGCCAATAGTTGTTGAGATATTTCAGTCTGGACCGATTCCCTGCCGTGCCATCCCTAGAGCCATGCTGCTAGCAAGGCTAAAAAAAAAAAAAAAAAATCCATGCCAAATGTTTGGATTACAGTTTCTTATTTGTTTAATCGGAGCTGTCTCTTCCTGTCTGTCTGCTTTAGCTGGGAAGATGGTGTTCTGCTGCCTCCCTTCATATAGCTCGGCCCATTAGTCAGGCCACTAATTACACTGCTTACCCACAGAGTCGATCATCAGAGTAAACACCCACTGAGCTCTCTCTCTCCCTCTCTCATCTGACTACCACCAAGGACGCAGTGACAGTAGGTCTAACCCAGAATAGGATTTCTGAATGTGTATCTCTGTGTATCCACCCACACACGCCTAAAAAACACACCTCCCCGTCTCTGAGGGCCATGAAACATGTCAATACACCGTCCTTTCTCAAAAGCGTTTGATGTGAAAGCTTCTTATATCAAATTATTCAAACACGGCTGTCAACGCACGGCGGTGATTTGCATTGTTAAAGCGGCTTGCCGTGGGGAACAAAAGACACAGGTTGCCCCACCTCCACCCCCCCACCTTCCATCAAGTGGCTATCTGCTTGGCTCTGCGCTGGAGAAACGCACTAGTAATCTCTCAATGATTCCTGCACTTAGAGGGGCTGCCAGGCACCTGTTTCATTAGCGCCACACATCTTTCTTTCTCGGTTTTCTCCCCCTCGACCCCCTCCGCATCCCCGTTCCTCTCTCCTCCCTCCCGCAAGCCTCGTTATTCAAATTTCCCTGCTGTCAGCCCACATTAGTGAAGCGCCACAGTTTGCCTGTCAGCTGGCTTAATTGCTGGAGGTGCCTTCTTTTATTAGGTAACCCCCTCAGCTCGTTTGTTCCCTCCACAGAGACACACCTCCACAACAGCTTGTGTAAACCTGAGATCCATTCAGCCTCTTTTCCTTCATTTTCTCCTGCTTTTTCCCCCCCCCCCCCCCCCCCATCTCTCTCTCTCCATCTAATCGGTGGCTGAGCAAAGCAGGCGAGCTCCTGATCGATAGCCACACTCTCACCACTGGACAACAGTGGTGATAAAGAGCTAAAAGCATGCTAGCACTTGGGGAGTGGAGGCTTGCTTTAAGCTAGCTCTGAGGACAAGGAGAAGGCCTCAGCTCAGTCACTCATACAAAGTCCTCTCCAAAAACAGTCTGCGTCTACCTGACATTTTCTGTATCCACTGTCTAGATACTAACGGTGGGAATCACCAGAGGCCCCACAATACCATATTATCACCATACGATCTTATTGTGATTTTAAGTGTTACGATAAGATATATTGTGATATAATGTAATGTGTTACCGTTTTTTGAACTGCAAATGAAGCACATAGAAGAGCCTGAAGCATTTTTCATGTTTCTATTTCGTGTTTACATGAGGTGAGCACCACAGCGTCTAGGGGCGGGAATCACCAGAGGTCGCACGATACCATATTATCACAATACTTGAGTCACGATACGATCTCAGTGTGATTTTTTTAAAACATTTTGCAATATGCTGAGTATTGAGCATATTCCAATGCAAATTAAGCAGTTTTTCAGCATGTGAAGTTTTCACTCTGTTCCTCTCAGACTTTTCACTCACATCTAGAGGTCAGAGGTCAAGGACCCCTTTGAGAATGGCCATGCCCAGTTCTTCCTCTCCAATATTTTGTGTAAATTTGGAGCGCTATTTAGCGTTGTTCCTGACAAGCTAACATGACCTGGTTGGTGCCAACCGGTTCGTCCTTGTTTCATATGATACCAGTATCTGCAAGAATCTGATCTATCGTGATACAGGGGTTATGAATCAAAATACTGTCATACTTTGCGATATTGCAAATTTTAAAATAAAATTTTAGAAAAAAACGTGATATGCAGAATATACGCATAAAATTTGAGTAAATGTGCAATCAGACCAGTGGAATCTAATTTGAGATGGCACATACACTGAGGTAAAATAAAATAAAGTATTGACTGAGTACATCTTTGCATGTAAACTATTAATTAAAACTCAGTAGCATTTTTGAGAACAGTATCATAAAACATAATAAGATACTCAATATTTTCCCTATTTCCCTACACCCCCAGTGTCTTCACTCTAGCTTTAAGACTGAGCCCACTACAACCTCTGAAAGACAGTGTAGCGGCTGTCAGATTAAGATAAGTTTAAATAATAAAATATTGATACTTGACGTCTGTGTATCAATACAGTACTGACGTGCAAATTATGAGGAGATAAAGATGAAAACTTAGGCCAGTATTTAGTTGAAAACATATTTTTGCCCACCTTCCATAATGAATTACATTTCTTGATTTTATTATAAGCCCCCAAAATTCTCAAAAGGTCCTACCGGCTCATGGTTGACGTATTGAAGCTCAACTGTGAACTGTGTTGACTTTCAAATTGGGCATTATGGTGAAATCAGAGAGCAGATCTTTGCATTACGATTGTTTATCACTCAAATATGGATCTTCAAAAAAAACAAAGAAAGGCTTTGTATGATTCTCAAGGCACTGCTTTGTTTTATGGTCCGCTCTGGCTATTGTTGTGGCATTGCAATGATGAATACAGCGGCAGTGCACCAAGGTAGGGCTGAGCAATTTGAGAAAATCAAATATCATGGTATTTTTGATCAATACACCTCAATATTGCAACAATATTGTAGGATTGACTATTGGTGCTTTCACAAAATATTTACACTGAGATTTTTGAAAAATAATGATCAGTCATGTGGATATAATGACTAAGTGCGTAAAGGCAAGTGATAGAAGAGCTTTACAGTTAGTTCAGAAAATTACATCACTTTACTGTAATGCAGCCTTTAGAAAGATACTTAGACCATATTTCTATTTCTAAAATCTAAGACAATGTATAGTCTCATATCATGATCTGATATAATATGGATATTTTGCCCAGCCCAACACTGAGTCAATAAGTTCTTGAATATCACTTAAAAAGTGTGGACTATGGCAGCGCTACATTCAGCGTGTAATATGGCACCGACGCTCTGTTTGGTTTTGATTACATGTTTGACTAATTATTACACAGCTGAAGTGACGCTGGCACGATAACCCATTATACGACTAAGAAAAGATCCTGAGTGCAGGAGTCCGTAGTGTGCCAACAGGTTCATTTGATACAGACGTTGACAAGAAACATCTCTTTGACTCTGGAGTTGCCTCTCCACAGTCCATGGAGACTGTGTCGCATAAAAATTAGCTTTTCAGAAAGTCCCCTGAGACATGCAACAGTCCAACAAATCCAGTTCAACTGTAATCAGACTTAATTAGAAGAAAATATTACGGCCAATACGCCCAACTTGCTTACAGTGTGTACCAACACCTACAGCACAGCTCTAATGAGTGTTTAGTTTGAATTAGTGGTTTAGATAATATGACAAATGTGAAGACGTTTTAGAAACCTGTCTGATGACTGTTTGCCATAACATATTAAGAAACTATAAGCGGCTATAAAATGTGTATGAATGATTGGGTAAACTACAAAGATTTAACTACGGTTAGTGCCTGAAATGGGTCAATAATCACCAGTACTGAGTACTGGCACTTCAGATTTTTGATCGGCACTTCTGATTTTTGACCACCCTTACTTCTTATTGTGTACCGCCACCTCCCGAGTCTAGGTACGCACCCCTAAACACCTGTGTAACTCGTCACTGTGTAAACACATAGCGAGCTTGCATGGAAAATGTCTTTGGTATTCCTTCTCATTATCCAATTTAATCTGCAGGCCAACAGATATATTTTAAATAGGCCAAATGTATGTAATGAAATTCAAACATTGCACACATTTGAATTGGGATATCACCAAGATATGAATAAATATATATATCCAAGTCACATGTGATGGTCACGTCATGCAACTGTTGAATTAGGGTACTGGCACCTTTTTTGGTCCAATTCAGGCACTGGTTCACCCACGATAGTAGTCTCTTTACAAACCCTCCCCCAGCGCAGGGCATTGTCCAGGACAAAATGGTTGGTAGAAGGCTATTGGTAATATTATGACCGATTTTACTGTGATCTTTGAGAGGTTCGGATGTGTTTGATAACTCACTGATAAGTCTATTATCGTCCACAGAAGAGAAAGATCTCAAAAACTACTTCCCCCTCCGATGCCGCACCCTTTTAGCGAGTTATAGAAAACCTGCTCATGAGACCATTTTGTCTTTCTTAAACGTATTTAGTTTACATCTAAGTTGTGTTATTTCAAGCAGGTCAAATCAGGGCTGGGCGATAAATTCAATGATATAACCTATTGCCTTTTATGGATATCGAGACATCGTGATACACAATTATGTTGCCTGAACTGATCAAAACAAACACATATTAACTCCAATTTCTCTTCTTTATTAGATGACAAAATACACACAGCAGTATACAAAACCATGTGGTTATTTCATAGACTTTTTACTGTATTTATTGAATTACCAGAAAACATGCTATATTGCGATGTATATATCGTTAATGTGATATGAAATGACCTTTATGGGATAGAAGATTTTGGCCATATCGCCCAGCCTTGGGTCAAATGTTAGTATCACTACAGGTCAACAAAACAAATTTGTAGTTTCTGATTTGACTATAATTTTATACTCTGCTCTGATGTCTCGCTTTCTTCCTCCTCTCCATTTATGTCTACAGTACAGCCTATCATGGGTACATAGTCTGAAGCATTTGAACACCACAGCGTCTAGGGGCGGGAAGCACCAGAGGCCCCACGATACGGCCATGTTGTTGGATTTTAAACATTTTGCAATATGCTGAATACTGCGATATGATATATTGCGATTTATAACCTTTTTTCAACTGCAAATTACGCAGTTTGTCAGCATCTGTTTTATCTAATAGGATATGGTTTTCACTCAGTTTTCAGTCTTACGTCCTGAGGTCAGAGGTCAAGGGAGCCCTTTAAAAAAATGCCATGCCAGTTTTTCCACACAAAAATTTGCAATAACTTTTATTTAGAGTTCTGACAAGCTAATGTGGTTGGTACGAATGGATTCTTTAGGTTTTCTAGTTTCAGATGACACTTCACTCTAGTTTTAAAATCTCTGAAAGACAATAGCTGCAGACCCACCAGCGAGCTGTTACATAGTATTAGTTTACATGATAAAAGATTGATACTTGACGTCCATGTATCGATACAATAATGCCATGCAAATTTCCCCCACGTCTAACAGCGTCATTACATCTCTGCATAATTAAACTTTTATATCTGGTGAGAAGTTCAGTTTATGTACAGCATTTGGTCTGTACACTAGCACGATATAAACATGATGAACACACAGTCTCTGATTCCAACACAGTCTCAAGGCAGCTCGTCAAACAGTCATGAAATTTAATCTATTTGATTCTTGTACATAGACGCAAAATTCACTTTTTTTGTGACAACTTTCAACAATGTATTTTTCAAGCTTTTTCCTACGAATATCCAGCAACACTTGTCACACGTGCCAATTTCTGCTTCAGTCTTTTCAAAATAAAACTACTAGATTTAGGAAAAGAGCAACTTGGTTAGGTTTAGGCAGCAAAACAATTTAGTTAGGTTTAGGAAAAGACAAGAGTTTGGGTTTACATAACACCGGAAGTGCCGTAATTTAAGTATGGACGTTACATGACAAATCCACACTGACGTCTGGTTTCAAAGTCCTGTGTTATTTAACCCACTCTTCCCCCCGACGTCCTCCCTGCGTATCGTTCACCGCTCTTTATGCTTCCTGGTTCACAATTACATGGATTAAATACGAATTGAATTTCCTGACTATTTCACAAACTGCTGTGCGACTGGGCTGCTCGTTCAGGACCTAAAAATGCACCTAAGCGTGAAATGGATGTTCTTAATCATTTGCTAAAAATAAATAAATAAATAAATAACTATACGTTTGCTAATATGGGTCACATGTTTATATAATATATAGGTCACATCCTTCACAGGGCACCGGCATCCAGCGATGACTGGTTACTGCTAGCCTTGCATTTCAGAGATTTAACAGTTTCCCGGGTTGAGTGGCCCTTCACTCCGAGGTGCAAACAAGAGCTACCGATGGCCGGAGACTTTCTGAGGACGGTGTCTCTCACATGGTACTGTTGAAACGAAGCGGGAACGCCGGCCTAAACATTCCACCCGGACCCGCCGCAGTCTGCTCCTCTCACCCTGGGACGCCTGCCCATACATTAAGATGTGGTTTTGGAGCTCTCACAGGAACACAGCGAGGAGAGGCTGGATGAGAGGGATTGGGTTTACAGTGCAAACCACAGACCCACAGTCTGCCTCCTGCCCTGCCTTCCTGCAGTCAACTACACTACATACACAGCTGCTGGTGTGTGTGATGTTTGGATAGAGGGGACTCACAAGATCCCGTTATCACTCAAAGGAAGTGCAGGCTGGAATAATAAGATAAGATAAGATAAGATATTCCTTTATTAGTCCCACAGTGGGGAAATTTACAAATGCAGTAAAAAAGTTTTAAACAGTGTGCTGTCTGGGGTCTAAAGCTGCAGCGGGTAGAATTGGAGTAAATTTGATTTTAAAAGGTTATTTTATAAAATAGTCACTATATCCTGACAGTAGTGTTTTAGACAGGCAATCTGAAAAAAATCACGTGCCTCTGTGTCTTCCGGTGCTCCTAACGGCATCTGCACGCTTTCACAGACCGGAGGAAAACAACCAATCAGAGTCGAGCTGGAGCCTGCCGTCTCTGAGCAGCTGTCAATCACTCGCGAACTCTCAGGTCAAACTAGGCAGCGCCGATCAAATATGAATTAATATTTTGTTAGTGTAATTCCCATTTCCACCTCAAATGTTTTCAGAAACATCTTGTAGTGTACTGACCCAGCAGCCATGTTGAGATAAGGTTGAGGAAATACTAAGCACCGCCCGCCAGCTGGAGCAAACTTTCTCATTTTGCAGCCAAACAGTAACTACAAGATGTTTCTGATAAATAGGCATCACAGTAACAGAATATTCATTCATATCTGATCTGCGCTGCCTAGTTTGACCGTTTGATTGGAGTATGCAGGTGATTGACGATTGCCTCCGTTGAATGAACAGCCAATAGGAACGCTCTCTCACTGAAATGACCTGTGATTGGTCAAAATCTGCCATCACACGCTAGATACTTTTTATTAGAGCCATGAGGAGGTGCAGGACTCTAGTTTTCTCTCAGAGCACTTGAATTACAATATGCTGAAAGGTTATTATGGAGTTTTTCCCCCCAATGATGCTAAAAACATACTGCAGGTTTAATTAAAGTGGCATGTACACACACATGAAGTTCACAGTGTGCTTAATCTGGTTTCAATGGCTGGTACGTGAATGTCAAAACACAGTCAGGGGTGGGGTGCAGGGTGGCATGACTGAGGAATGTAGATGAGGGTTAGGCAAATGAGCAGGTCTTAATTGATACTTCACACAGCTGGAGGACCAGTGTTTATGTATTTCAGTCTGCTCAAAAGCTCTCCACCTAACTCGACTAAAACAAATTAAAAGCCATGCGGCATGAATTTCGCTCCTAACCTAGCGGAGATCCATTGCAAAAAAAAAAAAAAACACAGACAATTTCTTTCTCGTTTTTACATCCACATTAGGAGCCCTTACAGAGGACTTCTTGAAAAGGGGGGGACGCTTCCACTGAACCAGGAGGGGTTCATGAGTCACCCCTCCATATGATTTAAATAAAAAGCTGCATTTTGTTTTGTTTTTTTTAAACAGTGAGTGGCACTTGAGGAGGGCAGAGCATTGAGTGAAGGTGTCAACAAGCCAAGCTGACTCACTCCCATCTATCTACCCCTCCTCACAGCCCAGCAGTGAGGAAGGGACAAACAAACACACTTCATCATCTGGGTCAACTCCACAATAGTGTGGGAATAGGAGGAGGAGGAGGTGGCGCTGGTCACCAAGGACATGAGATTCACACACAAAGACACTGTGCAAAGTTGGACTGACAGCAATCAGCCTGACCTTCATCAGACAAAGATTACACGGGGCGTTCATGTAAAGACAAACAAGATGTTGTATGTAACAGAGCAGCATGAATCCCTCACAAATGAGTCCCCGGAAATGCCCAGTAAAAGCACGAGAAAGACGAAAAAACAGACACAACAACACTTTCTTATCGAGGCTCAATATGGGTTTAAAAACAACACACACGTTGTATTTAATGGAGGTTCCGGTTATAAGACAATAAACCGCGTTAAAACGCGTGTTACATGGCAGCGTAGCCTACTTACCGGTGGTCGGTTTTGAGGAAACATTGTCGACTTGTGCGTCTCCGTGTGCGTTTTTTCGTCCTTCTTCTTTCTCCCTTTCGGGGCGGAAAGCTTCGTCGAGAAATACGAGCAGCCGATGTACTATTGTTGGTCTCAGAGAGGCATTTGGCCCGCTTTCAAAGGTAATGGCAAAGCTAGTCTCGGCTCGCTCATTCCTCGCTTCAAGACTCCTTTGTTCTGGGTTTATATCTCCAACCGCACACCGCACCGCGCAGCGAGGACGGGGGAGAGGAAGAGGAGAAACACCCGGGTTCCTAGCAAAGCGAGGGAGCTCCTCAAAAGTCCTCAACTTGGCGCTTATTCCGGCGAAATTGCAATATCGCAAATTGGTTTTCTCCTCTCCGATGTATCGTCGCGGCGCGTCGCGTAAAGGCCAGAAAAGGAGAGAGAAAGGGGGAAATGTGGTTTGCTTGTGGCTTCGGAGACGGACACACCGCCGGCACATTCAATGCAGCCGCAGCCTCTTTTGTCTCGCTCGTTGGCCTGCACTCTTTTCACACACAACACTCCCTCACTCCCCCCTTCTCTGATCCTCAATGGGACATAACATATGAGTTCTTTAAGGAGGGAGGGGGTAAGGAAAAAAAAAACAAAACACTGCTTTCCCTTCGGTTTGCGTTATCAAAATTAATATTTTTTTTAATGCTTTTCTCCTCCAGAAAAATGAATCCATTTACAGCCAGGCTTTCACGCAATCTTCAAATAGCCTGATGATATTTGAGGTTTCTTTCCTTAATGCTACATGGTGATTAGAAAACACATTTTAATTTCATAAAAAGTGCAACATCTCCCTTAGAAATAAGAGGTTCAGATGAATTGTTCAGTGATTGAATGAAATCTCCACGTGGGGCTCGGCCTCGCCACGGTAAACACTGGTAAAATACGCCAATGAGCGTTGGGGATACCCACGTGGGGCGCGCTGACCGGTTGCTGATTGGAGGGTTTAGGTAGCACAACGCTCCGCACGTCAATCAAAGCAGGCTACAACCGCTCTGCGAGGTTAACCCTTTCGTGGGTTCGTGGAGTGATTGAGGATGTGTGGTGGCTGTATCAAGATTCAGTGGTTTTCTCTCTTTTTTCCCCCACAAACCATCAATGCATTGAAAATTCTTACATTTCCCCCAATTCGTCCTTGTTGATGTGGAAATAAATAGACTCTGCTCCTCATTTCTAGATGTCAAAAATTAATCATGACCACGGGGAGCTGACCAAACATGAAATACATCTAAATCAGAGCCAGCGTGGAGAAGCAACGATGATAATGCTGCAATCGGGGCCAGCTCGAGCACTTTTTGTGGTCCCCGAGGTTCAACAGTGAGGCGAAGTCCCTCCTTTTCACGGGACCTTATTTTGGAAAAATATGTCAATGTCGGGCTGCACAGCAAGAGGGGTCGCAGGTTTGAATCCGGCTTGGCCCCCTTCTGTGTGGAGTTTGCATGTTCTCCCCGTCTTAGCGTGGGTTTTCTCCGGGTTCTCCGGCTTCCTCCTACGGTCCAAAATCAAGCAGGTTATACAGGTTGCTCATAGCTGTGAATGTGAGCGTGAATGGTTGTCTGTCATTATGTGCCCTGCGATGGACTGGCGACCTGTCCAGGGTGAACCCTGCCTTTGCTCAGTGCCAGCTGGGATCGGCTCCAGCCCCCCTAATGGGATAAGCAGTTGCAGATGGATGGATATGTGTATGTTTCAATTGCACAGTGTATCACACATGTGATATTTGTTGATTTAAAACATAATTTTGCAAGTCAAGAAAGTCGTAATTTGTCATAGTTTCGTTTAGTTTTGTGTGAAACCGCTCTCTCGTTTTGTACAATATACGTCACCAACACTAGCTAGCTAACTTCGCTATGATCCACACTAATGAAACGTTATCTTACCTGATGGGTTTTTTTCCAGCGACTCCTGGTGTTTCTATCAGCCGGGAAGCAAAAGAACGAGACCCGTCGCTGGTGTGAGTTCATCCCTATTATACACACTGGCATCGTAGTATAATTGCGAGACTTATTTTGGTTGTGTCGTCTTTTCTAATTACATATTTTCACAGTCTGAAACTTCAACAGTTTTAAAACCAACTGCCACTTTCTTAACTTGCAAGATTATGTTTTAAATTGTCGAACATCATATGTGTGATTCATGGCTTAATTCAAACAGGATCAAAACTATCTGTCTCTGGTTCTTGAGTACGTTCAGATTTTTCTGGTGGTCGTTCACTAGATGGAGCCGGACTTCGCCTCTCTGTCCTCCAGAACCATAACCCTAGTCCTAAAGCCGCAACACACATCAGACATCACGATGGTTTTAAGACAAAATTTCAGATTTTTATTTCCTAAATAACTGTATTTAAAGGCCGGATCAGAGGACAACCCTACAAACGCAAGTGTCTCTCACTGACTGAGTGACGAAATTACACAATCTGCAGTTGGAGTTTCCTCATTGGCTGCTGCTCTTTTGAAATGAAAAGGCAGGGAACAGTCCTCGATGCAAATGAACCCGTCCAGTGCGACACGTCCGGCTCACGAAACCAAGCTGTCAAACTCGGCGATCTAGTTCTAAAATGAAATGAGATTCAGCAGCAGCATCGCCTGTTTCTCACTTTTAAGAAGTAGATTTTGGTGGATTGTTTAAACGGACAGTTTACGAGGAAGCCGCCATGTTGTTTCCTGTTTGAAATGGCAAGCAGAAAACCAGGGACCAGTCAGGTGCGTTCCACGATTGGGTAGGTCACTACTTGAAAGGCCAGTTGAGTTGAGCAGCGTGTCCCCTACTCAAAGAAGCAAACAGACGAATCTCTGGTGTTTTTTGACAACAGCTGCTGCCGCCATTTTGGACTAGATTTATGGACTTATATGTATAGAATTATATTGTTCAACACAGGCTATGTCAGTAGAATATGACAATAGAGTAGAAATTATTTTGTTTTACTTTTGTACGGCACTTTTTAAGCAGATGTTTTACTGGCATCCTACTGGATAGTCGCTTTCAGTCCAAAATGGCGGAGGCGTAGCTTTGCTGCTGGTGTTGCAATGGAAGCTCTTGGCGATATTTGCGTTTCGCTGGTGTCCTCATCGGACCTGGTGGACACGTACCCCTCGATTTAATATTATAGACATGTCCGCTGACTATTTGTGTAACAATTCAGCCACAAATTCACAGACTGACCAGCGCCCCCAGACGGAGGCACGCTAGGCGACCGCCTATATGGCCTGAGCCTTACACTGGCCCTGGCTGCAACGCTTGCATGGGCTTATATTGAATATGCGCATTGATGTTACCTGGAAAAAAAAAGAGAATTATTCTGTTGAAGAAGGGAGAAATGGTGGAAAAAATTGGTATTCTGGTGGCACGACCCCTTTGGCGGGGCTCATAATTAGAGAGAGAGATATTGAAAAAGCAATTTCTGACAGTGGAAATCACAACCTGCCAGAGGTGGAGTTGGAAAATATAGATGGGTGTGTGTGTGTTTTTGTGTGAGAGTATATGTGTGTGTGTGTGTGTGTGTGTGTGTGTGAGAGAGAGAAAGAGACAGAGAGAGGAAACGCAGAGGGGGAGGGAGGGAGGAGGAAGAGAATAAAGGATGAAGGACAGCAGGGGGGGAGCTGAGAAAGACGAGCCAGTAGGAGGGTTAGAGATTGAACGAGAGGGAGAGTGCACACGGGTGATGATGAAAAAAAGTGTGTGTATGTGTGTGTGTGTGTGTGTGTGTGTGTTTCGAGCAGACAAGTGAGGGAATGAAAAAGAGGGAAGGGTGAGGGGAGCAAGTGGAGAGGGAAGGAGAGGAGAAAGAGGGGGAAGAGAGAGAGAGAAAGAAAGATTTTATTGCCATTTTTTCCCATGAATTTTAATGCACAGTGCTGGTCTCCCTCCCGGATTCTGGGATCACATTTATTAGAAAAAAAAAAGTCATGAGGAATGCAGTGCTTTGCAGTCTGCTGCTGCTGCACGGCGAGATGTTTCATGTTGGGGTGTGTGTGTGTGTGTTGATGTGGGTGGGTCGGTGGGTGGGGGTTGGGGTGAGGGTGAGGGTGGGGAAGGGGGTGCACAGGATGCATGAGGCTGCGTTACTGGGGGGGAGGCATAATAATATAGATGATAGAAAATGATAAGTGAAGGACACATATTATTGCTATTGGCAGGTCAGATGAAGGAGTGCGCTAGGTGTGTCTGTGTGTGTGTTGGCGGAGCTCCAGTGATTAAATACACCACGGTGCCCTTCTCTCGTCCACAGAGAGGCTCAGAGCGACGGGACATCAAAGTGGCCCCACAATGGGACGCGACACAATGGTCGTAGTAATGTTACGGGAGCTCCTGGTTTCAGCTCGGTGGTGTGAGGCTGTAAAGAGACAATTCTGCATGTATGCTGAGTGCAACTAAACACACGGCTGTCTCAAAGGGCAAAACAGCAGCGTCCTTTTATTATCACATCTTAAAGCTGCAGTAGGCAGAATGTTTTGGGGCAAAAAATCCATAATAACCTTGTAATTTAAGTGCTCTGAGAGAAAACTAGACTTCTGCACCTCCTCGTGGCTCTCTTTTCAGGTTTTAAATAATCTAGCTCGTGACGGGAGACTTTGACCAACCACAGCTCATTTCAGGGAGCGTTCCCATTGGTTGTTGATTCAACGGAGGCAGCTGTCAGTCACACACAAACTCTGATAAAACAGTCAAAATAGGCAGCGCTGATCAAATATGAATTAATACTCTGTTAATGTAATGCCTATTTATCGCATAAAATGTTTTCAGAAACATCTTGTAGTTACTATTTAGTTTTAAAATGAGATAGTTTGGTCGGGCTGGTGGGCGGTGCTTGGCATTTCCTCAGCTGATCTCAACATGGCTGTTTAGCTGGAGCTAACCAGCATGGTACAAGATGTTTCTGAAAACATTTGAGGCGAGAAATAGACATTATATTAACAGAATACTGATCAGCACTGCTTAGTTTTACCGGCAGGCTCCAGCTCAGCTCTGATTGGTTGTTCTCCTCTGGTCTGTGAAATCTTGCAGATGCCATTAGGAGCACCAGAGGACACAGAGGAACATTATATTTTTCAGATTACCTGTCTCATTTTTAAATGTCAGGATATAGAGACCGTTCTCTAAAAAATAATAATTTTTTTAATCATATGTGCTCCAATCTGCGTACTGCCTCTTTAAGGCGAGGGAAAGACACCAAACCACCGGTTATCCATAGTACAGTGGACAAATTATCAGGAGAGATGAGGTGATGAAAACAAGCTCACTTCCCATGAAAACCTCAGAGACGACTTCATTCCTCTGTGGTTGCCAACAGCGATATCAGTGTCAAACTGTGACGATGATATTAGCACTAAATAATGCCCCAATAACTCCAGACAAGGTCTGCTGGACAGATATCCAGTCAAGAAGATGAAATATCTCTTCTTTTTTTTTGTTGGAAGCCAGCACGATGAAAGCGGTTATTACAATGTTTGGATCAATAAGCTTCACTTATCTAGACTCTGCCAGTTGCAGGATTGTATACTAAAATACTATCTACGTATAAATACATCTATATACACTTTGAGGTGCAGAAACTCTCTGAAACTGAAAGAAAAAAATCCAACGTAGAGTGGATAGATGCACTGTGCACTGCCCCTTCCTGTTGTTTGGAGTTTCAAGTGTTTTTTTTTTGTTAATATCAGTGATGAAAGGACAAAATTAGATGACCTCTTCAGTAGATTACTATAGCGCTATTTGTGCAATAGAGTTTGATTTATGAAATATTTTCGGTCACATCAATGGTAAACATACAGTAAGGTTCAAAGAGCAAGGCTTTCTTTCCAGACCTACAATTTTGCAACAATCATACCAGTAGGAGCTGTCATAGACACAGCAGGGGAACCATTTCCTCCAATAGCTTTATAGCCTCTACAGACCACAATGCACTGAAGCTACAAGACATGCTGCTTTTTGAGGGCTGTGGCTACATCTTTTCTTGACGTGAAAATGCTCACGTTTTCATGTTTTTATTCTATTCTCTATCGTTCTCACCATGCGCCGAAGGTCGTACACGACAAGCACAGGCAACAAGTTTATCTTTTCTTGAAAGGTCTTGGAAAATTAGGAAAATCATTAATCAAGTAGTCAAAATCAACTTCCTTAGAGGAACACTGTGTATGACATGGTGGCATCTGGTGGTGTCATTTTGCAACCTTTCAAGACTGCGGTAATGTGAGCCGCCGAGTGCAAAACCGCCGCAATGCCGTTCAGCGTCACTCAGAGGTCATCAGAGGATGGCGGCTGGTGGTACCACGGTAATTAACTGCTTAACCGATAAACAACATTAAATATATAACTGATTAACGCTATTGGTTAAATGGTTAAAAGAAATATTCATTAAAACACTGAGAAAAACGTAGAGGAGCGGCTTGTTATCTTAAGGGGAAAAGCCGGTCCACCTTAGGAGAGAGCCGGCGCAGATACAGGAAGTTGGCTCGGGACTTCCAGCTTAGGAGTTGTAGCTTGTAGCCTCGTAGCATTTATTCACCGACAAATAAACTGTACACTTATTGTCTGCTACAGCTACGTTCACAGCTATAACACCATCAACAAACCCACATTCACCGCCGCCACTCAGTGGGCAGTGCGATGAGTTGTTGATGGGATGAGACCATGCGTTGTCCATTTCATCTAATAGATCCTCCGAAATGTGACACACTGTTCCTTTAAAAAATACATTTCATTTTAAAATACACCCTGGATTACAAATCAATGTCCTCTCACCATGGAGGCCAGTTAAATGCTGGATTATTCCTTTAGCTCAACTTTCTTCAAATCAACAGCAGACAGAGCTCTTAAAAAAAAAAAATGGGAAAAAGAATGATATTGGAGGAAGGTGCTTTGGTTCGGGTCATAAACTTTTGGTTTTGTGGTATCCCTATTTGCTCCCCACCCTTCCCGGCCCCACCGTCTCCCTTCAATTTCCCCAGTGCCTCTGGGATGGGGTCGAGAATGGCTCCTGCCCCAGCGTGGGCTTGAGTGACAGGAAGACAAGGCCACAGTGTTGTCATGGTGGTGGCCCCCCTCACCCCCACTCCCACTCCCATCCCCACCCTCCTTCACCCCCTCACCGCCACCTCACTTTGCCCCCACCCCTTCCTCCTCGTCCCTCATCAGACAAGCTGGGTGTCAGCGCAGAGACGGCACTGTGATTTATTGGTCTCTGCTCCTCTGGGACGACCCCCCCACCCCCACCCCCCTAACACACACTCACACACATCCACGCAACCGCCTTCCTCCTCACACACCCTCCATTCTTCCCCTCCCACACACCCCTGCATACATCCCCTCCCCTCCTGTCCTCTCCTGCCGCATGGCCCCTGGGGGAAAGAAGGGGTAATGACCCACATCAGCAGCAGCTACGCTCACATGCACACACACACACACACACACACACACACACACACACACACACACACACACACACACACACACATACACACATGCACACTTCCTCTCCTCCTTGCAGGCAGATACAAATAAATACCCTCTGTGACACACATACGTACCCGTATGCACACATAAAACAGACGCTGACACATTTACGCCCACGGCCATGTGTGTGAGGGAACTCAGGAATTCAAGCTCAGCGTCGTATACGTTGTTGCTCAAAAGTCTCCTCCACTGAAGAGATCAATACCGAACCATCTACTTCAGAGTTATTTGCTTAATAGTTCTTTCTTTCTGCAAATGGGGCACTGTTTTCATCATAACACGCTGTAACCTCAGGAAGAGGGAATGTACACCTCTCCTTTTCACTGGTATTTTTTTCCCTCATAAAACAGAACAATGGGATGATTTGTGTCTCTCTGCAGTGAAGAGGAATAAGATCTCCTTTTGACTTTCCAAATATCAGTGAATGCATCAGCTTGCCCAATTTGGTCATTAAGTACAAAACTTGCACAGTCACAGAGGTAATGATGAAGCAAGAGTACTTTTTAGACAATAGTTTCCTCTCGGTGTCTTGTTGCGAAGAAAGATAACTTCATATGTGGGTTCTTAGACAAGGTCAACGCGACGGTTCACATTCGGCGAGGGAGAGAAGAACATCTTTTCAGAGGCTGATTCTGAATTCAGGCAGTGGATCGGAACAGAAGGGAGAGTGAAGAGGTTAAATCGGAGCATTGACTTGCAAATGCTACTGACAGCACTCGGCGTACGCTGTCACTCATCTCACACAGCCAAGCGATGCTCGCCCTGCAAAAAAAAAAAAAAAAAAAAAATGCCACAGGTTTCCACTTTACATGAGTGCTGGCAAGCTGGAAAGAGCAGGTCAGGTGTTAATTTGTGTGGTAAAATAGGAAGGAGAAAACCTGAATTAATTCTGCACACAAGGGGTGGAGAAAAGAGTGAACTGTCCTGTTGGATGTTTGCAGAGTTTGCTCCAAAATAAGATAAGACAGAATGAGATAAGATAAGATAAAGAGATACTGCAACAGTTTTCTTTACGGCTCATCATCCAAAGTCCTAAATAAACTCCAGTACCTCCAGGACGCTGCTGTCCCACTACATATCCAATTAAACATCCTCCTCGTCACTCACAAAGCCCTCCATAAGCAGGCCCCATCCTACGTCGCTGACCTGCTCCACCATCACACTCCTTCCCACTCCCTCCACTTCTCTGATGCCAACCCGCTGTCCTCACCACGCAGACCCAAGTACCAGACCTGGGGCAACAGAGCTTCCTCCATAGCTGCCCCCTCCCTCTGGAACGGCACCAACCTGTCCACATTCAAATCACTAATCAAAACTCACCTTTTCAGGGCTGCTTTTAATGTGTGATTAAATGTGTGTTTTATATATTATGCTCTTATTTATGATCATTTTAACTGTCTAAAGTGTCTTTGAGTTGAATAAAATGTGCTCTATAAAATGTATAATAAACAATAAATATACTATGTATTATTTGTAGGGCTGTCAATTGATTAAAATATTAAATTATGATTAATGGCAAATTAATCAAACATTTTTTCATCTGCTCAAAGTGTACCTTAAAGGGAGATCTGTGAAGTATTTAATACTCTTATCAGCATGGGAGTGGGAAAATAAGCTTGATCTATGCAAATATACGTATATATTTATTATTAGAAATCAATTAACACAAAACAATGACAAATATTGTCCAGAAACCCTCACAGATACTGTATTTAGCATAAAAATATGCTGTAATCATAACATGCCAAACTACAGCCCAACAGGTAACAACAGCTGTCATTGTGTCAGTGTGCTGACTTGACTATGACTTGATCCAAACTGACTGTGATTATCATAAAGTGGGCATGTCTGTTATGGATAGACTGGTGGGTGCCCATAGAACCCATTTACATTCACATATCTTAAGGTCAGAGGTCAAGGGAGCCCTTTGAAATTGACCAGGCCAGTGTTTCCTCACCAATATTTTGTGTAAGTTTGAAGCGTTATTTAGCCTCTTTGAAGACAAGCTAGTATGACATGGTTGGTACCAATGGATTCCTTAAGTTATCTAATTTCATATGATGTCAGTGTCTTTATCTAGCTTTAAAATTGAGTGTGCTACAAACTGCAAAAGAATATTATTATTGCATTAACTCTGACAGCGATAATTATACTAAAATGTATTCTTCTTCCTTTTATTATTATTATTATTATTATTATTATTATTATTATTATTATTATAAGATTGAACTGTATTTATCTCAAGGGAAATTGCAGCAGTGGCAATACAAAGGGTATAAAATATTATAAAAATATAAATAGATACAGATATGCAAAATCTACAAAATTCTAAATGAACACAATATTGATTAGCATAAAAAACAAGCAACCGAAAGATCAGGAAAGTGGTGATTAACAAAACATAGCGGACGTCACATTTATAGTTGATATAATGAAACTAGAGATACTGCACTTTCGCTGAAATTAATACGTAGCACTAATTAGCCACATTTGTGGAGAGTGAGATGTGCAATTACAGACTAACTCCACTGTTGTTGGAAATAGGTACAGTTTACATGAAACAGATTAATATAATACAAGCCTTCCAGGTTTATGGTTAACGAGGGCAAATGCAAAATATCAATAACGATGCACACATATCATAAAAACATCAATAAACAGATGTCCAAAATCCACAAACTTTAAAATATACACTCTCCAACTAGCATAAAAAAAAAACAAAAAGCGCATGGCTTTTCTTAATGACTTACTAGGGATACTGCACTTTACCTGAAATTAATATGTAGCGCTAATAATCCACATTTGTGAAGAGGAAGATGTTAAATAATGTAACAACCTTGTTATTATTGGATAGAAGCAGTAACACTACATAAAATAGTTTAATATAATGATATCTGCCTTCCACACAAGCTCCCATATCACAACTCAAACACAGTCGTTGCAGAGCCTCGTGTGGGTTTTTACTTGAACACATACAGACTAGAACATTACATTATACTGACACCTGCTGTTCAGCTGAGGTATTGCAGCCAGATCAACTTCAACACAGTGTGCATACAGTGAACTTTTGTCACTGATGGGTGTAATTTTATTGTATGCTAATACACCTATACAATATCTCAGTGGGAAATATTGTACTTTTATGTAATAACTTTAGTTACTTTACAGATTCAGATGATTAAAACAAAATATAACCAACTAATAAATGATTATGCATTATACATTATTATAGATTAAACCTGCCAGCAGTATATAAAATCATTAAAGAGCTCCACCTTTACCAGCACATGAATGCATCAATGATTATAATATAATATAATATAATATAATATAATATAATATAATATAATATAATGTAACATAATATAATATAATAATATAGATTATTCTGCAGAATGAGTACTTCAGTAGTAGTAGTATATGGTTTTAAGTAGCTATATTTGGATGATAATATTTTCTATTTTTACTGAAGTAAGATGCTGAATGCAGTACTTTTAACAGAGTATTTCTACACTATAGCATCTAGGCTGCCAATACAAGTTTTATGTGTATGTTATATATGTATATATATATATGGGGGAGAAGAACTGGTCCCACATGTTCAGGAGGAGCTTCCAGGCTAACTTACCTGCTAGCTTGCTGTTATTTTATTTCATGCTTAGCAAGATGTTCTCTTCAAACAAGTCCAGGTACAAACATCAAACTAATATTGACAAACTGTATATAATCTAAGTACTTACTATCTACTTATCCATGTCTTTATATGGTGGTGAAATCTTTCTACAGTTAGAGGAACTCAGTTAGGTGGAGGCTTACAAATGTACACTTTTCAGGCTGCAATTACAAGTTTCTACCACATGGTGTCGCCTTTACACTGTAAATGCTGAGCTATTAGGAAGTCAATGAGTGGTCATTAGGAATCATTATGTGTGTGAAGCTATGGTATATACACTGATCAGCCATAGCATTATAACCACTGCCAGGTGAAGCGAGTAACACTGATTATCTGGTTACAAAGGCATCTGGCAGTGGGTGGGATATATTAGGCAGTAAGTAAACATTTTGTCCTTGAAGTTGATGTGTTGGAAGCACAAAAAATGGGCAAGCATATGGATGTGAGCGACTTTGACATGGGCCAAACTGTGCTGGTTAGACGACTGGGTCAGAGCATCTCCTGTTTCTGGTCAGGACCTACCAAAAGTGGTCCAAGGAAAGAAAACTGGTGAACTGCAACAGGCTCAAGGGAGGCCAAGGCTCACTGATGCACGTGGGAAGTGCTGTTTGATCCAATACAAGAGCTGCTATAGCTCATATTGCTGAAAAAAAAAATCGATGTTGGTTCTGATAGAAATGTGTCAGAACACAGTGCATCACAATTGCGTAGCCACAGACCGGTCAGGGTTCCCACGCTGATCTGTGTCCACCACCAAAAGTGCCTACAATGGGCATGTGAGCATCAGAACTGGACCACGGAGCAGTGGAAGAAGGTGGCCTGGTTTGATGAATCACGTTTCCTTTTACATCATGTGGATGACGTGTGGTGCGTTGCTTACCCGGGGACGACATGGCACCAGGAGTTGGCGGAGGCAGTGTGAACACTGCAAAACTGGTTCAAGAATGGTTTGAGGAACATAACAACGAGCTTGAGGTGTCAACTTGGCCTCCAAATTCTCCAAATCTCAGTCCAATCGAGCATCTGTGGGATGCGCTAGACCTCCTCAGACTAGACACTGTATACATGTATGCTATGCTTAGTCAGCAGTTAGGTGCGTTACATTATTTTCCATGGAGGCTTCACAGAGTCTCTCACACACAAGTAATTAAATCCGGGAATATGATTTCCTCACAGCTGCTTTCACAAACTAGAAGCCTACTGAAGGCCATGGGGGGGATTTACAAAAAAAAAATCATAATTCAGCAATTATGGAGAATTAAATCTTGGCTTGCACCTTCACTAGCGCTATATACCCTGAATTTAAAAGAAATAATTTATAGGCTACCACAACAGACCACAATATCATCACACATTCACACAAATATTTATTATGTAATTTAAAAAGTCAATTTTCTGTCACAATAAAAGCTATCTTAAATAAAATTGTAAAATATAGATGATTTTATGTCAAGTTGTTTTTTTTAATGAAAAGGTGCTTTGGTCAACTTGCTGTAGAACATGGTCCCTGTTATAAACTTGCATAATTACCTGATTTATCAACAGTGAGATTGTTAAGGTGGTTTACATTTACATTGTCTCTCAAAGTGACACAAGACCTGTACTTATAAATAAACTACAGGTGGTAATCGTAGTGGATGCAGCGCTGTTACAGCTGTGAATATTAATGCTAATAATAATATTGATTTGATTGATTGATTTGGGGATTATTAAGGTCCAAAGATGTCTTGACAATGAGGTTAGACTAGTCACAGCATCAACACAGTCATCTTCTTCCTCTTCTTCTTCTCTTTGTTTAGTCTCAAAACTGAATTATTCATTCTTATGTTTCTGTTAACTGCTGCAACCATTCGATGTGAAGCTATTTTTAACTATTTAGTTTAATCTATGAGAATGCATCATGTTTTATTCATCAGCTGACCGTACGCTTTGTACTTAAATGTCAGTCAGCAAAGTGTCTTACTTTATGCATCAGTAGTGCAAAAAGTAGTGCAAAGTAGCATAAAAAATGAAAGCTGATGGTGACAAATCTGGTTCCCACAGTCTGTAAAATATACACATAATATCCTGTTTTTAACTTCCTAAACGCTGCAGGATCATGAGGTCAAGTAGAGGACTCTTGTAGCCACAATGTTTACCTCATGGCACTCAGAAAAAACAAAACTTTCAATATTTTATGCTTCATTGACACTGTTTTTCATAATCTAATCAGAAAATTAAATTTAAAAAAATCTTCCTTTTCCTCCTCTGGTTCTTCTCTGTTAGTACTTTCCCCTCTTCAGAAGATTGTTGAATTTGAGGAATATGAACCATCTCCTTCTCTTTTTGGCCGGCAGCATGCACACTAACATTTTCCCTGCTTCCATTCACTATTCCCTCTCGCTCTGCAGATTTCTGGCACAGGAAGGCATCTTGCATTTTCCAGGGCAGACCAGCTGGCTGTTGAGCAGACCCAAGCCTCCCACTTCCCCTTGTGGTCCTTCTCCCTCTGCTGCAGCTACATTGACAACAACAGCTTCAGATTCTGCTCTTGGCTTTATTGTGTTAATAGATATTGTAATTTTGAGTCCAACTATCATGTAGCGAGAAATGTTGGAGACCTAAAGCAATTTCCAGCAGAGCTATGGGATTTATGATCAGCAGGAAAATATGTTATCACAAAGACAGAGCGCATTTGGACTAACTATGCAAACAGGAGAGTTAAATAACAAGTTTAGAAGGATATACAACACCCTCGTACCAAGCTGGGGGTGTGTGAGTGTGTACTCAATGTAGCTGATTTAGTATCTCGTCAGACAGTTTAGTTTGGGTTCCATAAAAATGTAGTTAAAGTGTCATTTAGGAAAACATGTTGGTGTTTGTGAATTACCATCCCTAAACTGTGAAAATGCTGAGGTAGAGGGTTTGGATCATGTGTGTGTTGAGCTTGCTGATGGGTTAAATACACACACATGTTATGCTAGACCTATACCCCCATAAGATAATACATAACTCCCTGCAATCTAAATCTGGAAACTTAAACACAACATAACAGCATTATAAAAATGTCTTGGCTAAGGTTAAACATAGCTGTGCGAGACACATATCATCCCTGGCTTATGAGATGGGTGGTCTCTGCATGAGCCCACGCATGAGTGCTTTACAGTATGTCACTGTATATTATTAGTATGTCATTTTCTTGTGTAAACATGTCGACAGAAACAAAACTTCACTTTTCCTGATTATCCTTCTTGCGCATTAATAACCGCAGCCTGTATTCATCCATGTGGCCTCAGTATGACATCATTCCAGCCTGAAACAGGACCTTGGGCTGTTCTCCCAACAGAGGCCCTGTCACACAGCAACGTGCCCAAGGTTTGTTTACCTCTCTGTGTCGCTACTATACCACAGCGGGACATGTTTTCTCCTTCACTATAAATCTATAAAGTCTTACGGGGTCGAGGGAGAGCGACATGAAGCCCCCGGCCGAGGCGAGAGGAATGGTGTGTGTAAATATATAAATATATAAATCCCTCATCAGGGTCACTGGTGGTAGTGGTGAGGATGGCTAGCAGCCAGATAAGCTGCTTCTGCTCTCTCTCTCTCTCTGGCTGCCTGAAAGAAATGTACCATTATCCAGCGCGGCCCCTACAACCAGGCCCCCGAGCACAGAGCTGCTGTCCAAGACAACATGCACAGGCCAAGAGCCTGGAGACTGGACGCTGGAGACGGGAGAGAAAGCTTCAGATACCTCCTCAGACTGTTTACGACCACGTCTACCACGGCCAAAAGCTGCTCCTGCCCCGCTACCTTCTCCTCACTACTTCTTTATTTCCAGCAGGTCAGCGTCTGCAAAACGCGCCAGCTGTGTAGGCATGATCTCTAGAAAATGAAAGAGGTTTTGAGCGAGCATGGTTTCATCACTTCAGCCAACAGTCTACTCCAGCAGCTCGGACTGCAGCTGAATTCAAACTTCCTCTCTGAGATACAAAATTGCAAGAGACATGAATAATATGATGCCTGGCTTAATGAATGCCAAATATTTGCATCTTTGTCCCAGCTCACTGTTCTTCAGACAGTGAAATATTACTTGAGATGCTCCAGAACATCATAGTTAAAAGCCAAACTGCAATCTGATTTAGATAATTCATCACATAAAGACATTACCATTATTTTAGATTGGGTTGCAATACATTCCTCATATATTTCTCAACTTGCGTTGAGGTAACATCTGGCGGCATCTAACAGTGAGGTTGCAGATTGTGGGTGCCAAGCATGTAGAAAATGGGCGACAAGAAAATGTGAATGGCTCTCAAGAGCCAGTTGTCAGAATGTGTATGTGGGAAGTGAGTGTTGAAGCAAGAGAGAGAGAGAGGCGGCAAATGTGTGTGAATGAAGCGAGCTAGTGGACCAGAACTTAGCTTTGAGAATATCAAGTGAATGTACAGGGAAAGTTGCAGTTTGTGCAGAAATAAATGCTGCAGCTCCTCAAGGCCAACAGAGGTTTCCTGTGTCTCGTTTCCCGGCGGCTGAGTGGAGTGACGGTGGTTAACTCCGGAGCGAGTAACATTAACGACTCCCAAGCAGGACAATGGTTTGTCCATTCTGGGCTACTGTAGAAACATGGTGGCCGGCTTTGTGGAGAGGACCTTCATTTTAAGGTAATGAAAACACGATTCTCATTTTAAGGTGATTATACATTAAAGACTTAACCCCTTAAATACCTCTTAGGTATTACACACTGGTCCTTTAACCCTAGAACACTAACGTTAAAATAAGTCACACCATCACTAACGTTGGGTATATTTTACCCAATACAATATCCTTGATAAAAAGCAGTTTTATCAATTCGGGTAAATTCCACCCGTAAAATATGTTACTCTCTATCACTAAAGTCGGGTGAAAATCACCCGAACGCATGCCTCTTGAAAAAACCATAGATGGGAGGAGGGAAACAAACATACAATTAATAACATCAGTAAGCAGCCTGAAGCTACCCAAGGACCCATGAAACTCAGACAATGGCAACACAATGAAAATCACATAACAAGAATTGTGTGGGTGAAAATCACCCGACGTTAGTGTTCTAGGGTTAAGTGGATGTGCGGATCCAGGAAAATATCCTTCTCTGAAACAACTTCCTCCTCCCTGGGGATGCCCAAGTGGTCTCAAGGCAGCAGCAGGGAGGAGTAATGACTCTGTCATGTCCAGGGTCTGTTCTGGGGTCATCATAAAGGGCATTAAAACCCAAACACCAGGGCCCACTGACGGAACCAGGAGTAGTGTGTGCAAACTACTGCTTGGTGACTCAACCCTGGATGATTACTTATTGGCTCAACACATGAAAAGCAGTTTAAGTATTTGACTGGAAACAGAACTAACAGTATGGAGCACACCTTTAGTGTGAACTATACAAATATGACGATAATAATTACATGAAATCAGTGTGATGTTTGCTGAATATCTCTCAGAGAAATGTGCGGGGGGAAACTGCAGTGAGCTGTATATTGGAAATAGAGATTTAGAGATTAGGATGGGGCTAATCTCTTCTTCTATCATTACTTTCACTTTATCAGCAGCTGAGGCTGTACTGGATGACAACACCACCCGAACAAGCTACGTCTGACCTCTGATTAGTCCTTATCAGGATTAAATCAACATTTGCGAATACATTAAAAGATTATTATAACAAGATAATTTAAGATGAAACTCCTCAATAATACAATCTTTATAAATTCATATCAGCCAGTGTTTAACGGTATCTGACCTTCAGTCTGCTGGGTCCATGTTGCCAGATGGGATCAGCACTGCAGAAGTCTGCACAGGGTTAAATTGCTCAAAGACACACTCTGAGCTGACTCATCAGGTAGGCAGCTCACAATATTCCCATAATTATAGTTGACATAAACCACTCAATCACCGCTATAGAGCGATGTTCTGAAATTGATGACAGGTTTAGGGTCACTCTGGTCTGTTATCATTAATTATAGAGGCAAAAAAAAAATCACAACATCAATTTGGATAGATCCAGGGAACAGTTCCAAAGACAAACTGCTGCAGTTTAGTGGGCTGGGAATAATAAAGTGAAATAATAACTGTTTCAGTGAGTTAATTATGAAGGAAAATGGGATGTTGTCTACAGGGTTGGTCACCATCCTTTTTACTTGCATTTCAATCCAACAGAAACTGTATCCTTCAGAGGTTGCACTTGTTGCAACCATTGCTACCATAGGGTTTGTTTTCCCTGTGTTGAGTTAATGTGGAAAAATAGAAAAAATGGATGCAATCTTACTACCTAACCAACACATTCTCATCCCAACTTGTCACATACTGCTGCTTTATCACACCCCTTGGCATCACATTAGGTTTAGGCAACAAAATCAATTAGGTTTAGAAAAACAAGACTCAAAATGTCTTGAGGCTAAATTGTTACACAAATAGTCAGTGGTGAAGTCTATAACGTTAAATCCAGCAGCACTTCTCCACTCGACTGGTTGTTCAAGCAGTGACGTACCCTATCATAGAAAGCACCTGGTTTCCTGCTTGCCGTTTCAAACAGGAAACAACATGGAGACCTGCTTGTAAATTTTCTGTTATTCCGTCTAAACAATCCACCAAAATCTACTTCTGAAAATATTTTAAGTGAGAAATACGCGATGCCATGGCTAAATCTTGTTACATTTTAAAACTGGATCATCTAGTTTGAAAACTTGGTCCAAGTTTCAAGAGCTGGACAGTTTCATTTGAAAGAGCAACGGCCAGTAAGGAAACTCCAACACTCGGCTGACCGATTGTGTAACTTCATCACTCAGTCAGTCACTCAGCAACAGACAGTGACAATAATAATACCTGATTTGGTTTAAAACTACTATGCATGTAAAGTGAAGATGTGGAAAGTGAAACTTAACGTATGAGACATGAACAGCGGCCTCCTGGGGGAAAGTCTGTTTGTTGGACACGTCCAGCTCCCCTCCCACCCACTCGTGTGTGTCTCTTCCCTCTTTGAACGACGTCACCACACTCCTGGTGCACTTTCTCTGAACGTTTAATATTGTCACGAACGGGTTTATATTTTAGTTAACGGTGCGTCTCATACTGGAGCTGAAGGGTGGCACATAACACAGATGGCTGAGACAAACCATTGATATTTGACGCCCTACGAATGAGAATGTACTAACCAAACACCTCTCCTGCATCTAGAAAACATAAACTGGAAAATCATTCCTTTAAGTGCATTTTTATCCTGATTAACAATACAAAGAACAATAATACTTGTTCAGCACGTTCAGAGAAAGTTTCATCCTCAGTCATTCAACATCACTCACATGTGACCAACCAACCTCAAAGAGAGTGTGAAGTATCCCCAATGGGATTGTTTTGTTAGCAACTATAGCCTAGCTATCTCGCTATCTAAACTTTAACTCTCCCTTCATACTTTTTAATAATAATCATTGCTTTATTATAAACCCACTGTGTAAAAGAGAGAAACAGAGGAGCTGGATATTTACATTTTGACATGAAAAACACTAAAAGTCCTCTCACCCCAGTCTCTTACTCCTGAAATCACCCTGTAGGTGACCTCTGACCCCAAATCTGAAAAGACCAACATTTTTTAACAGCGCCCTCTAGGGAGCGAGATCTAATGACTGTGACAGCTAACACTGGCCTCCCTTACACAGTCTCCAGTACATGATAACGCTGTAACTGTGGAAATGTGAGCTGGGCATTTAGAAGGATGATGCTATCTCATTTAAAACATGCATACCTACATAAGTAACTGCTGCAGTGATGGTTTCAAATTGACTTGGAAAGCTGACATAGCAATCATTTGGGTTCAAATATGTCAGGTCAGTACAAGCTGCTTTATTGTAATGCAATCTGTGTTACGAACACAGGTTTTCACAGCAGCCCTGATAAAACTCTGATCAGGAAATAATTCCCTGGTTAGAGCAGACAGTTCATCAGATTTGAGTCTTGTGGGCTTAATTATGAAAAAACATATTCAGACTGTTATGAAATACACAAGGCCATGACACTGGCTGACGAATCCACATTAATAATGTTTGTGTGTGCGAGTGTATATGAATGTTACAGCAAAGGGGTTAATTAGCGTGCCTATTTGTAGAGGCGATGCTTTTGGCTGCGGTTCATAGGAAGACTAGCTACTGTCTATAACAGGAAGAGAAAAACAACAGAGACTAGCTGCTCATTTCTGGAGGCATTTTAATTGCTAGAATACAGCGCCAAGCTAAAAATGTCTCCACTGGCCTCCGGCATGAGAAAGCGAACAGAAGCAGCTCTCTGTAACACCTCTGAACTGATGTTGCTGAATCATGTTATTGTCCAAATACTCTGATATACTGTATACGGCCCATATATGAGGTCGTAAAACTAGAATTTCTTGTAACTTCTCCAAACTCTTGAACATGTAAAGATGTGCACAGTATCCTGTCCTTGGTAGAAATGGACTGCCGGTTAGGTTGTTCCATCCATCTGCAACCGCGTATCCCTTTAGGGGTTGGGGGGGGGGGGGGGGGGGGGGGGGCTTTTGGCGAAGGTGGGGTACACCCTGGACTGGTCGCTGCTTTATCACATAGAGACAGATGCTCACATTCACATCTACAGGCAATTTAGAGTCAACAATTAACCTGCATGTCTTTGGACTGTGGGAGGAGTCAGGGAACCTGGAGAAACATGCCAACTCCACACAGAAGAGCCCCAAGCTGGATTTGAATTCACAACCCGCTTGCTTTGAGGTGACATTGCTACCAACTACCTGCAGATAGACTGATATCAGGTCATTAAATGGGGGCAATCAGTGGTTATTAGCCTCATAGATGTGGGTCAGAAGGGGCCTGCTACATCCACTAGTAGGTTTTATTAATTACAGCGAATGTGGTATACGAAAGGAGCAAAAGCAGAAGTCAGGCGCCATAGTATTGATAGCATGACACTCCAAATGTCCTGTTTGTGTTCAAGACATAATGCGTCATTAAGTTTTACTTGTTGCTTTTAAGTTTTCACAATAAAGTAGGTGCAGCAGGCCCCTACTGACCCACAAATATGAGGCTTAAGCTGCCTTCACATGATAAGATATTTGCTCTTCACTCACCATTAGGTAGGGTGCAGAGACTAGCCGAGACAACAGGAAGAGTATCTCCCCAAAAACAACGCAAGGAACACCATTCACTGTTTCTACGCAGCAACAACAGTTTCAGCTCTTCTCATTGGTTGCGCTTTGAAAGAAGAAGAAGAAGAAGAACTACCTTTATTAGTCCCACAATGGGGAAATTCAATTTACACTCTGTTAAACTCATACATGGTACATGCAGACCTGAAACACACATACATGCATTAATGGAGAGATGTCAGAGTGAGGGGGCTGCTCCAGACAAGTGCCCCGAGCAGTTGAGGGTTTGGTGCCTTGCTCAGGGGCACCTCGGCAGTGCCCAAGAGGTAAACTGGCACCTCTCCAGCTACCAGTTCACACTCAGTTTTTGGTCCATGTCGGGACTTGAACCAGTGACCCTCCGGTTCCCAAGCCAACTCCCTACAGACTGAGCTACTGCCGCCCCCACAACAACAGGTCAACAGCAACTGAGGTGAAAGTTGAAATAATTTGAACTTTGAGCAGATTGTACGCAAATCGTAGTTGGGTGGCACCGCTTTCTTCAAAGGAAAACAGCGGCACAGCTAGTGCAGAGTGATGGCTTTATAATGACTGATAATGCACATTTAATGCAGTGAGTTTTCATTAGTGTAGAATCACCTAAAATAAGAATTATTGTGTATTTACCTTAGAATGAGCCATTTATATCTACCTTTGCTTGGCACACGGGAGAAGTTTCAGCTTTTTGCAATCTGCAACCTCATCATTAGATGCCACCAGACCCTACACACTGTACCTTTACATTAGTCTAATCTGGACAAATTCTTCTGTCGCTCACTCGATTTATCACATAAAAACACAATAAACGGTGAGTTTCAGACGGCTCAGCTCAGCCAAATGGCCCTCATGTAAAAGTTAGGATTCCACCAACATTCCTCCTGCCCCTTTGACATTTTCCAATCAATGAAAGTGTGTCCAGAGGGTCAGAAGCACCAGCGGTTCCTGAGGCTGCAGTATTGACTGTCACTGTGGGTGTTTGTGACTGTGGAGCACTAATAAGTGACTTTCTCAGAGGCAGTTTCTCCTGTTTGAGTGCTGAAAACGGGATGTAAACAGTTCCAGCTCGATGGAAGCCACAAGATAATAAAGTTAAATTCAACACAGACTGAGGAACAGGACCATGCCTGTGCTTCCCATTTATCCACTTCTAATCATGTAAACCAGTTCAGCTCTCCTCCATGTCTGTTTCAGTTTTACACCACCCTCCCTCTGATTCCCATCATTTCTTTGTTGCCTCTATGTCCTCTGTCGGTTCCTACAGGGGCCTCAAGGGAACACTGACCTCAGCTTGAGTCTTGTTGCCCAGAATTCATCTGGCTGTTACGCCCACTAATTTCCATCCGTTTGATGATCCCACATTTACTCAAACTTCAGTTTAATGCCATTAAATTATTGAACCATTTCCTTACTGATACACACTCTTTAACAGTTAACGAGGCCGAGAAGAGGTGGAAGAGACATCTACGCCAGCTATTCTCTCCCACTGGTGGGCCCCAAAGTACCACCTAGCGAGCTGCAGAGGTACTGCAGGATGGTCAGATCAACCTCTTCAATCTCCAAAGGCCGCTATTCTGTCTTTCAGAAGTAGTAGCGGGCTCAGTTTTAAAGTTAGATTGAATATACTAGTATCATAAGAAACTAGTAAACCTAAGGAATTATAAATAATGCTCCAACATTGCTAATTTTGGCAAGGAAACACTGGTAAGATCCATTTTCAAAGGGGTCCCTTGACCTCTGACCTCAAGATATCTGAATGGATATGGGCTCTATGGGTACCCACTAGTCTCCCCTTTACAGACACATCTTGGATGCAGTTACACAAAACTGGGCAATTTTTGAATCGAAAAAGTGATGTTGGAGACAATCCTACCCCAGTAAAAGTGTGTGGTGAGGAAATATGACCCAAAATACTTTTAAAAGTAAATACTAAGCTGAATATTTATGTCAGTCATTTATGTTAGTAATTACACCTGACAGTGGCACAGCACATATTTATAGCCCAGTTTGTCATTTATTTGGGAAGGTGGTCCTTGGACCTTTTTTAACAATCAGAAGTGGGCCTCAAGTTACAAAAGGTTGAGAACCCCTGATCTACGCCACATACAGGATGCTTAATTGGGAACAAAATGTTGGAACTTGCCAGAGATTACAAATATTATTTTTTTTCAGGAGTCAGCTTCAGAGATTTCAGAGATCCCAGATTTTCAAGCTGCACCCCCGTCCCACCTTCATTCTTCTCTCCTGTTTCTGGTCCTAAAAAATTCAAGCTAGAATCCATATGGCTGCCATCGCCCGCAGGGACACTGACCAAAGTGGGCTGAACAGTCGAGTATATAACATTCAGTGTCGTCTATACCACACCGCAGCATCAAAATACTGGCAGCTGAGTCTTTTCCGTCATGCTTTACTGCTTCCAGGGCTGAGGTTTTCCCAAAGCTGCTCATCTAGAGAGCCACATCTCACCAGGCTCCGGGTCATTCACAGAATTCCTTCCCTGTGGACCGAACCATTCATGATTTGTGATGGTTTCCAAGGAATGATCTGTTTGCTGTGTTTGTGTTGACACTTTTGTCCGCAGATCAGACGTACCACATTATTTTGACATGAACCTGTTTGCATGTTGGCTTAAGGTCTTCAATGTGCTGAACAATATTTCAGAATATAGTTATTCCAAATGTGCAAGGTTATTCACAGCATGTGACCAAAGCAACAGGAACATATTTATCCACTCCTGGTAGAGTATCTACTGTAGATCATCTGCCTCATTTACCCCTCAGGCAGACAGCAGATGTGATGTATGCACTAGATAATGCCTTTTAGATAGATGGTCTTCCTACTTACAACCACAGGCAGATGTATGCTGTTTAGACAGGTTACCAAAGAGATCATCTCTCATAATGTAACAAGGTAAATGTGCTATTATCCCTTAAAGATAATATATTCAGTAGGTAGATTATGCATCTCTGGAGATATTAATAAGAAACTCACACATTATAAATCACCCTGATGAAGAAGAAGAAGAAGAAGAAGAAGACTCATGCAAATAAAATACCTTAATGTTTTCCATTCCCAGTTGTTTGGTCACCACAGTAAAAAATAGCCCCTTGTACGCACAACTTTCTCAGCGTGCATGTGAGTAATATTGTTTCAAATGAGGGATGACAGTGGTTTTCAATGCCGCTGCCAACCAAACTCCCACAAACGTCCCCACGGGTCCAGTGTTTATTTCGTTATAAATACATCAGTTTATTTTTGTGAGGCGGCGTCCATTCTCCAGCCAGGCAGCAGGAGAGCTCTGATTAACCCCTCATGAATCCTCAGCGCTTGGCTTTAATTATTTAAAAATGTCTAATGCACAAAGAAAGTCATGTCATGAATCAGCCACTTGCCAGAAAGTCTCCAGGGGTAAAACTAAATCTTTAGGCGTTGCAGTGCACGATTCCCAAACCATTATACATTACACATGTGAATCTGTCTCTTAAGTTTTGTTGGAACATTTAATTAGCATTCCCTGATTTTGTATTATTCAAATGTATGTGGTGGATCTTGATCCCCATACAATATCACCTCCACTAGTTCAGAAGAGATAAACCTAGCGAGCGAAGCGTTTTCATTTTAAATGGTGCATCATGCTCTACATAACCGTCAAGTTGCTTTCTAAGGAATGACAGATTGAGCAGGGAAAAGAAAAGGTTTATGATGTTAAAGGGTCACTTCACCCAAATTACAGAAACACATGCTAGGGGGATCAACCACAGTAAAGGCAACCAAGTCTGTATTTTTTGTTGGGCGTTTAAAAATAAATATGACCTCACGTTGTGTCAGTCACGTTTGCACACCGACTCTGAAACTTTTGTTTGTCGAAGTTTTTGGACCAGGTTCCATTTTCTGCGTTTTTCATGTCTGTAAAAGGCAAAAGGTTGTTTGACCACACAGAGCCGCTGTCTGCGCAAACGTCACCATCCAAAATGGCGTCTGATTAACTGATTCGCATCTCCCAGCACAAAGCACTTTACCATGAAAAAAAATGCAGAAATGCAGAATTTAAGGACAGAAGGAACATGTCAAACAGCCACACGCACAGCCAGCCAGGCAGGGCCGTCACAGTAGGTAGATTGTGGCAGGTGATTGCAAAACAGCTTGGGATCAGGGATGGTTGCAAAAGAAAGGCTGTACTAAAGATACAACCGTAGTGATTGTGCTCTAGACAGATAAACGGTAGCTTCTTCTTAATGTCGTTCATTCATCTGCATCTACATAATTCATTCAGTTTTGTCTCTTTGAATTTTCGCAACAAATAGAATAATAAAGTGTGCAAGATTTCTGAGCAAAACTATTTTTATCAGATCAGATTAAAAACACACTGGAGTGGATGCAGTACTTTTAAAAATTTATATTGCAAAACCTGGGCTGATGAAACCAAAAGTAGATAGTGAGAAAATCAGTTTTTTTTTCTATAATTTGGGCAAATGGATCTGTTATCGGGTTTTGGAGAGCAGATATGTCATCCTGGTGGTTTCTCTATGAAATAAACGATCTTCAGATAACAAACACTAAGTGAAACTAATGGTGCCTTCCACGTCTTGTTACACCACCAATCTAGTATGTTGACCTTCTGGCTTGTGGGTTGAAAATTGCGTCATTCAAATGAAAAAATCACTTTCAGTCAAGATTACAGTGACCTCGCCAAGAACATCTTGAAGCTGCAACAACAATGTATTTCATCATATTTCATTTCTTAGGGGAAAGGGAAAAGTTTCTTTCTGCAGGACACATGTTTACCATCACCATCTATCAAGTACGTGAAATACATCAAGCTTCAAACCTTTGTATCAATAATGTAGAGAGCTTGGTGTAATTCCATCATAACATATGACATTAAATGCATAAATTCAAACAAAACAATATAACTGAATGATTTTATCTTTATTTAAAATTCTCTGGTTTAGAGCCTATAGCTATAATCTATATACAAAAAAAGCAAACAACGTGAATCATACCTACAAGTGGACATATAAACAGACCAACCAATGCCTACTTTAAGGCACTAATCCAATAAAGCTTAATAACACATGGAGCCACATGACCAGCTGAGAACCTTGGTTTCCATGAAGCTGGAGGGGCATCAAACACACCATGACGTTTCTAGAACCTCATCCTCATTTGGGCTATTAGTCTGGCTGCAGATGATTTAGATGTAGGGGAGCAGGGGAGGGGGGACTCGCACGGCACTTCACCGCAACCAGTTCCAGCTGTTTCTTGTTGTAAATCTGTGTTTTAAATGTGTAGAAGTCCCCAGGGGCCTAGGTTCACCGTGGGATACCCCACACCCCACCCCGCCTGTCTCTAGCTCAGCTTCAGGGCCTCACAATCACTACCAGGTGAGATTCTCTCCCTCTTCCTGCCTCCCCTATCAGGTTTGTGGTCTGTCTGATCTATTGTCAGTCCTCCAGGGGTCTGCACGCTGTACAAGAGCTGTACAGGAGATCTTATTCACAAATTATTCTCATCTATCAACACAGGAAGGGGAAAAAGGAACAGAGGCGGATCTTTGAAGTGGGAACGGAGCAGCGTTATAGCTTCAAAAACACAGTTGGGTATGTAACCCTTTATCATTAACAACAGCCTTTTAAAAGCCCTGCCAAGGCATCTGGCTTATGTTTGGACCTGGAACTGGATCCGTTTGTGTGGCAACTCCTCCAAGATACCAGTCTGAGAAGGCACGGGCCAAAGCACACTGTACAGGTGAAATTAAAAACGCACCTACATGTGAAATAAAAACATACAAGTATATATATATATATATATATATATATATATATATATATATATATATATATATATATATATATATATATATATATATATATATATATATATATATATATATATACACACACATCCTTCACGCAACATGAAACATGTCTCATAGCATTAGTATATACAGTATTTGTGGCTCATAGTGGCAAGCGGGGGTGATTGCACAAAAACCTTAAACAGCGCTGGCATTTCCAACCCTTGTAAGAGTAAATAAAGAACTTCTTGTATTTAAAATAAATTAAAACACCATTTTCAAAATGGTTGTCTCATCCTTCTTTGATTATTAGTATTTGAGAAATTAAAAAACACAACAAAACAGAAAAAAAGAAGGCCAAATTGATTAATATTTGATTGGCATTATAGTAGTGGTATGACACAAAGAAATTAAAGCTATCTGCATCAATGGTTTCTACATCTGCAGTCCATTTCACACAGGGGAAACATAAGTCACTCACAAACAAAAAAATTAATTGATACATTTTTAGAAAAGCATCACCGCCGTTGAGGGCGAATCTGACTCAGTCTGGACATAACATATGCCCATTTTCAATTATTATTCCTATGGTCTAAGACAGTACAAAAAATATTGGTAAACATGAACAACTCTCTCTCAAATCCAAAAACTAGAGTGCTAAAAATCAAACTTGTTATGTCATAAGGTATAGTTTGGATCTGCACTACACTGATTTTGTCGACCCACAGAAAGTTTGTTTTCTTTTTTATACTCAAATTAGCTTTTTTCTATTGTAGTGCTGTCAGCTGTGAAACAGAAAATGTTCCTCCTTGGGTATAAGAGTATACGGATACACTCCAAGCAGTCCTCTTGGGTGCTTCATTCCCAATTCATTGTCTATGGAGCAGGTTCACATTTTATACTCTCTGACATCAAGTGTGAGTTTCATCATTGTAGTTTTTGGATTTGGGAGAGAATTGTTCAGTGTTTATTGTGTTTATGAGTGTTTATGAATTTTGCAAATGGGTGTAGTTCTCCTTTAAGACTGTACGTCCTTCGCTGACGAGATGACGCAACAAGTCAGAAACGAGCCTGGACACACTTGGGCAGTTATACAACATTGACATAATTGCTGCGAGGAGAAATCCAGTAAAGTCGATCAATGTAGTGTGAGTCATCGGGCACGACAAGCCTGTAAAGTCACTTTTAAAAACATTATATTGTTTGTCAGAGTAGACTTAATTGTGCGGCAGTTAGGAGAACTGGCAGAGCTAATTTCGGATCATAGGATTACCTCTGAACCACAATTTCCGACATACATCTCCGTTCAAAGCAGCTTCGTGGTGGCCTGCAGGGGACTATTTTAGTTTGTGAGCTTTTTGCAAACATGATACGTGGAGAAAATGAACTGTGAACTGGTTGGCACTTATATCTTTGTTATGATTTGCAACCCTCTTCTAGTGTGTAGCAAGTTTAAGGTGCATAAATGCTAATTAACAAACTGTGCCTTTACCACCATTTCTAAACATTCTCATCTTTCCTCCTCTTACATTTCTTGCATCACTGCCAACAAATCACGTTTTCTACACAGAAATTTCAAAACATACAAAAATTGTTAAAGCTACATTAAGGGAGATATTTGATATTAACGTTACCAGTATCCCACTGAGAATCAACACCCAGATCTTCTCATCGATCACGTTCTCACTCCCAACTTGTCCAATACCGCCACACGGTCAGTGCCCCTTGGCATCGGAGACCGCCCCTTACCCCTCTTGCATTACTTCTGGATGGACCGGAGACAGGAAGTTAGATTTAGGCAACCCAACCACTTAGTTAGGCTTAGAAAATGGTCGTGGTTGATGTTAACGTCTCTCAATAATGACTCACGTAACTCACAGGGCGGACAATACTAACGATTCCCGGGTCAATGTTTTGCTTTTAGGTTTACACGGGACACAAACACCGGTCTCCTGGTTGGAAGTCTTGTTTGTTTGACTCATCCACCACACCTCCCACCAGCCCCTAGTCCCTAGTCTCGTGCTCTTAATACTTTGTCACATGCTCCGACCAGCGAATAACGGCGCAGGTGAGTTCACGTTCAAGATAGTTGAAAGCCTGGTTCGTCACATACTGTCACTAAAGGCCGCCTATGTGTGTCGGTTTCTGATGCCGAGGGGCGCCGCCCAAACGGTGCTGCGGCAAACAGCGTGGCCCAACCCGCGTAGTCCAATCCGTGTGGCCCAGATTGAAGTATTTGACAAGTTGGGAGTGAGACTGCAGTTTTTGGGCTGCTTTAAGGCTGAAGAAGAGCTTGGGCTTGAAACGCCACAAGCTAAGATGTGCCAATAAATTGCACTCTGAGGGAGCTACTGCATGTGGACCTTCTTCTACGTTTTTCATTGCTTTAGTTCATTCATCCACATAGCTGAAACTCAGTCCCTCTCACTGATCTGTTATATAAATCTGTGGGCAGCTGTTTCCTGCAAACACAGCCTGAAAAACAGATTGTAGGCTCGCTGCAAAACAGTGAGCCTAATAAACAAGTGACAAGTAAAGACTGTGGAGCATGTATCAAGCCAAAGAGAACACATTTTTCTCAGGACTTGGTGTCGTAAAGACAAGCTAAAGGTGACTTACTTATTGTTCCTGCTGTCTGCGACTTCCTTGCTAACCCATTAGCCACAAGCACCTAATAAGGCAATAGTATGTTATAGCTTTGTACTGTGGGTTTGGAGGCTTTCGCTTAATGCAGCTTTAAACACATACGCTTCAACATCAAGAATGATGTCTTAAAAACAATATGCTCCTCTCTCTCTTACAGGAGAAAAGGAGGTCATCATGGTGTCTTTGAGAGGGGGCTCAGGCACCTGGTGATGAGATGCAGCCCCCTCAGTCGGTCCAGTGGTTGGGGAGTAAGGTGGGTGTGAGTGGTTGACACAGAGGGAGGGAGCGGGGAGGCTTGGAGGCTGCAAGCTACAGACCTCATCCCTAGATTTACTCCTTTCGAACAGACATACAAAGGGCTGGCTGCAGAACTCACATACACACTCTAAAAGATAACGTCTCACACTCATGGGACTTCTCACATAACTTCTGCACAGGCAGCCTACAGAGTCAGGACCACAGATGATCCATGTCATTCCTCTGAACTGCACAATCAAGGTGGAAGCCCCAGAATTGGACCCTATCACACAGGTTTGGGGTCTGCAGGCTGCAGCCTCTCTTCCCTATAGCATCAGCCCCCGTCACACAGGGCCTGGACTGTGGTGATAGTTGTAATGGTTGCTGTGCTCAGAGTCTGCAATCTGCAGGCTGGGTTTCCTCTCCGGATCTTCACTATCCGCTGTGTCTGGCCTTGTGCTACGAGGAGGACGCTTCTTAAAGAAGTCTGACACAAAGCGGACCTGCAGAGGAGTGGAGGGAAAAGGAGAGGAGAGGACGTTAGCTTTGGTCACTTAAGGCAGTGGTTCCCAACCTATTTTCCTTGAAGCCTACTTGTATCTATGAAAAGCTGAGGCCCCCCACCCCATTTTTTTTTTTTTTTTTGCATCATCACCCTAAAAGAAATTACAAATCCTGGAGCAAAATCCTCAATTTGAGAAAGCGATTCAGTGCATTCAATGCATTAGTCTTTTTTTAGTAAATCAACTTTCTTTAATGAATATAATTCGTCAGTGCCTCCCTCTGTGTGTGGCAGGCAGGGGTGAAAACAGTGAACGGCACTGAAAATGTTGATTTTGAAAGGCTTAATGCCAACCAATATGGACTGAAACTGAATATTACTGTACGTTAGATAAAAACTAATGCTGTCAATGTTAACACGATAACATGTTAATGCAAATGTGTTTTAACGCCACTAATTTCTTTAATGCATTAACATAATTTTTAGGTTGTTATAGGCTAAGTTTTAAAGCTTGAGTGAAGATTGACGAAGACTGGCATCCTATGAAATTAGAAAACCTAAGAAATCCATTGGTACCATGACATACTAGCTTGTTGCGTTGAAAGCTAAAGAAATAAAAATAAAAAGCTAAATTTTAGAAAACTGTCATGGCCGTTTTCAAAGGGGCCCCTTGACCTCTGACCTCAACATATGTACATGAAAATGGGTTCTGTGGGTACCCACGAGTCTGCCCTTTACAGACATGCCCACTTTATGATAATCACAAGTCAGCACACTGACAGCTGTTGTTCCCTGTTGGGCTTGAGTTTGTTATGATTTGAGCATATATTTTTATGCTAAATGCAGTACATGTTAGGGTTTCTGGACAATATTTGTCACTGTTTTGTTTTGTTAATTGATTTCCAATAATACATATATGTACACATTTGCATAAAGCAGCATATTTACTCACTCCTATGTTGTACTAAAGAGTACTAAATACTTCACAGATCTCCCTCTCAGGTACATTTTGAACAGATAAAAATGCAATTAATTATGATTAACTAGGGACAATCATGCAATTAATCGTGATTAAACGTTTCAATAGATTGACGGCCCTAATAAAAACATGTTGTGAATTTAGGAAATGATAACGTCTATCTTTCTTCAAAAATTGTCAAAAACTGAGTACAAATAATGGGTTTAAATACAATGTGGCCTACTAAGTATAAAAAAAAAGACTTAACAGAAATTTATTGTTTTTATCACTGAACAACTGCTGAACAACATCTAGAAAAGGGACTGCCAATGAAATCCAGCCTCTCGGCTCACTCGGGTACATTTACATTTGTTTGAATGTCAATTAATGTATGTTGTCCCTTTTTCAAATAAATGAATTCAAAATTAAAATCCAGTAATTGTGTTATTACCATTTTAGCGAATCTAATTTTGACAACTTCAGAGCAGATCAGGCCTGGGGCGGCCCTATGAGGGACTTGAGGGATATTTTTACCACAGAGATTGGGAGTTTAAGCATGTAAGGGATGGAGAGGAGGTAAGGGCTGGGCTGGAAACTGTGATTACGTGTGTCTGGACAGGTCCGTGCACAGCTGTTAAGTGACACACATCTGAGAGGAACACACAGAGAGCAGGCTGAACCCCTGAAGGCCATAAAACACGATGCCCTGGAGGGTCTCTAATTGCGCACAACACTGTGAAGGCCACAGCGCGGGCTCACTTCCCAATCAATCATACATGGGCACACACACACACACACACACACACACACACACACACACACACACACACACACACACACACACACACACACACACACACACACACACACACACACACACACACACACACACACACCAGTATTTCCACAAGGCCGTGCTGACAGTGGCTCACTCAAAACAGGGAAGTGGCCAAACAATAAAAGACGCCCAGCTGGATGAAGTGAGCAGAACGGACGTGTTGCCTGAGAAGCTGCCAGTGTGAGTGTGTGGGTTTGTATCAGATCACACATCGCTGCTGTCACACCACACTTTTTTACTGCCAGACTGAAATAAAGCTGAAATATGGATTCCTCAGCGGCTTTGAAGGGAGTATCACTAACAGCGAGATTTCCATTAAATGTTCATTTTATGATCTAGACCCACCCATGTTTGCTTTTCCTAAAGCCAGAAACCACAGGACTCAAAGTTAAGATGTCATCAGGTCTGAGGCTGGAGCTGCTTCACACAGAATTAAATGTTGAGTGTTAATTCATTTAGCTTTGAGCTGATGATGTCGGCATAAAAGCGAACTTTTCTGTAAATTACCAAAAATGAGCAACGCAGCACCTTGATACCAGAAGTTATGACAGTCTGATATCATGGAAATAGCATGTAGGAGGTAAAATAAATGTCTGAAGTCTTAAATTTTGCAATGTTTGCCCTTGATAGACGTTGTCGTGGAGACTCACGTTGAGCGCAGCAACAAGCGCTCCCTGCAGCAGCCCCACCAGCACGTCGCTCCAGTGGTGCTTGTAATCAGAGACTCGGGTGTAACCCACATACACCGCAAAGGCCACCAGGAAGAACTGGATGGTGGGCCGGAGAAGTCTGGCCCACTTGGCCACCAGTCTTGCCTGCACGTAAAGCTGGAGGAAGAGGAAGAAGAGCGGAGGGTGGTGGATCGTTGGGGGGTTGAAAGGAGAGGAGAGAGAAAAGAAAGAGGGAATCAGAGGGGAGAAATTATCAACTCGCTGTTCAACTCGCTGTTATGCTGTAACCATAAAAAAGGTTAGAATAATGTAAATCGTATGTGAACCAACATCTACAGTATTTGCAATGACACCGCTTGTTACTCGAGAAATCAATAATAAAATGCTATGATTGACCAATCAGAACTGAGTATTCAACAAAGCAAAAAGAATAAAAAAAAGGTTAACTGTTTTTTGTTCCAGTTACAGAAAAAAAGACGTAATCAGACTATCGATAGGCTACACTCTGTAAAAAAAAAACGGATTATTAGCAGGACTACAAAATATATTTTTAAATAAAGAACAATATACCACCATACGCATATATGCACACAATGGCCTCTAACGCGAGTGCAAAAATGCTTTAATTGGGTGGAAATTTCAGCATCATTTTGTATGTAAAGCAGAAAAGGGGACCATCACAATACAGTGTACGTTATCACAAAGCAGGATGATTTGCGCATTTTCCTGTTCAAGAAAGTGCAAACATAAATTTGTAGGAAATGAGCGAACTGCTTCACATTTCTGGTCCAGCAAACATAATAAACAATAAAGAGAGAAATTTTGTTGGTTATTTAATTTATATGGGTTAAAATCTGGTAACACTAATGTGCCAAAAGTTTTGAGTCTTTGGATGAAGGCATACCTCGCACTGTACTGTGATATTGTTCCCCTTTTCTGCTTTACATACAAAATAATGGTGAAATTTCAGCATGTTTCTTTTCTTGTCTTTATTTGCATATCTGGTAATGAGGTAATCCAGAGGTAACAGAAAGTAAACCCGTTATGCTGCTGTAACATTGTGATACTTGGATGAGATTGTTGACTACATTTTTAACAGGTAATTAGTAATTATATCAGGATACCTTTTTTACTTTTAAGATTATTTTTTTGGACTTTTTAGCCTTTAATTGACAGTGATAGTGACAGGCCGCTGCGGCAAGAGCTGAGCCTTGGTACATGGGGCGCCCACTTTACCAGGTGAGCTACTGGGGCGCCCCTCGGAATACATTTTTTAATGAAACACTCGCAAACCTGAATATAAATGTCATGTAATATGGCGATGCAGCAGGGAAGTAATGCAGCCGTCACACTCTGTTTCGCATCTCTCTATTCGCTTAGATAGCCTGGTGTACCGTACGCTTCCAGGGTGGATGGTATCTCACTCCAAACACCAAGAAACAAAAAGTCCATTTATTTGAAGCATGGGTTTGTGTCTCTCTAATGCAAAAACAGTGGCTGGTATACCTCAAATTGGATTTAACTGTAGGTGCTGAGTATGCACCTAATTTATGTCCAATATGGACTGAACCCCTCTTTATTACTGGAAAACAGCAGACGCCAAAAAATTATGAACCTGGCATGAGTACAGACTTCTCTGGACTTCTGCTGGGCTGCTGTTGAAGGTGCAAAAATTGGCATCTCACCACAGTCAACCCCCCTCCCTGTCATACAGCTGCACTGTAGGCCTGCAGGTTGGATATACAGCTCAGTCTATTTGTTTGCAGCATTTGCCTGGCAAAACAGAGAGTGGTCTCAACACTAGGTTCTGTCTGTTCTTTCAAATGTCCTCTGAAGTGAACAGTGCTGCTTTGCTTGGCCTCGTGAAGCTCAGTGTCTAGCACTGGTGGCTGGCTTTTAACACAGAGAGAAGAGGCCAGGGGTAATGGACTGGATAGGTCTGGAAGACAGAACAGAGCGCATGCTTTGCCTTCATCATCATTGCTGCTGGGAAGAAAAGGCCTCCAGATCGTTTCTGTCAGTGTCCACATTCTTCCCAGAACGCCTTGTCCTTTTACGTCCACAGGCTCAAACCGCCTCTATGAGCCTCCTCCTCAACGAGTAGCCCTCAGGAATCGATCCAAATGTGTCAGATGAGTCCGGCATGTGGGGACTGTTATGCCTGATTCACACCGAGATATCTCTTTCCATGATTACTACATAGTGATGCGTATTTCAACTGTGTTTTAGGACTTTTAGTCATGGATTAAAGTTCATGTGCTGTACTTACTGCTAGGAAGAGCATGCAGTACATCCCAAAAGAGGAGTGCCCAGAGTAGAAGGACAATCTGGAAAAGAGAAAGAATCAGATCTAATGTGTTATACAGCATATTTAATGTATTTCATGTATTACAACTGAAAAATATTGAGTTATTGAAGTTATTGAGTTATTAAATGACCGTTTTGTTGCACTTAATTCGCCTTATATTGTGAAAAATCCAGTAATATAAATATGGTGAAACGCTCAGTCCACAGAGAAATACACAAAGTATTTAGAAACTGAGCCTTTGAAACTAGCCGTCAGGATTTCTGTACATTTGTGATGTCACAAATATACAATGTTTAGACCATTGCACAACGTAAACATTTTAAATGTGTCCCAGTTTATATCCGGTTGCTGTGCATGTGAAGAACATCAGCTGACAGGAAGTAAACATGAACCCAAGCTGTTGCCTTGGAACACAGTTTGGTTGTAATATGCTAAAACAGAGTGTTTCAGACAGAGTGAATACAGGCGTATTCAGGCAGACAGTACGATGAAAATAAAGGTTTTTTGGACATTAAGGCAAGTAAACATGTTCTAGTAGAAATGTGGAGCACAACTATGAACCTGGAAATGAGCATAATGTGGGACTTTAAAACTGTAGAGTCCTGTTGGCATCATTATCATGTAAAATGTGTTAGACTTTCACTCCCCAGAGCTGGTATTATTCTTCAAAAACATATCTTAAATTTGTTGAAAATGTCTTTACAACCCAACAACAATCAATAAATCGAAAATACATATAATCAAAATAATAGAAAAATGTTTATAGTATATATCTTTTCAACATGGTTTCTATCGCTCTATAGGTTAGACTTATATTTATTTCTTTTTCCTCTGGTATGTACAGTATACTACTATAGTTTACTACTATAAAACTGAGCTCTCCTCCCCCTACTTACCTGGACTCTGTGACATCCTGAGGGCTGCCAGTGCAGTTGATCACCTGCATGTATCCCGTGCAGACCTTAGGGCCGCATACGGCCATGAAGTTCGGTCTCGGGCGGCCAATGGTGAACTTGGCGAGGTCAGTGAGCGACTGGCTGACGGATGCTCCAAACAAGAAGGTGCCCACCACCTTGTAGAGTGCAGCTACATACTGGTTGAAGTCAGAATTAGAATAAATCCTCTTGCTGTAGACCAGATAAGCCTCTCCGGAGGAGATCTGAAGGAAGAGGGCAAACAGGGAAAAGAGGTTTTCTTTTATCCATGTTTTTTTTTTTTTTTTAATTTTTCTCAACATTGGAATGAAATTACTTTTTCCTCTTTATACATCGACACATTGCTTTATTACTAACTGTGAGGATTTGGCAACAGCACAGAAAGTCCTGTAAACTTTCCACAGATTTTGGCTTTACTGAGTTGCAACCCAGTCTGAAGGGAAGGTGTATAAATCCACGACATTACACAGACATTACACAGACAGGTCATGACTATGCATTATAACCTTTCTGCGTGTCATTTGTACGTCATGCAAATGTTCTAAGGTAGGATTAGACAAGAAAACCACTTAGATTAGGTTTAGGTTTGGAGCACACAGCTGATAGGTTCGTGGTTTGTGTACACGACATTACAGAGGAATTTAACGGTGTGTGGACAGAGAGTGTCCCATGTTATTAAGCTATAAGTAAATAAAAAGACCACAAATGTATCTTCTTATCTTGTTTGTTTCTTATTCTGTCAATATGAAAACACATCAAGGTGAATATTATTCATTACAACATACAATAATATTTTATATATAAAACTTTTGGTTCATTTCTGGCTAAGCCTCAATTAATGACGCAGGTTATTTGCATTTAGCAACAGCAAATGTTTTGATGTAAGAAAAGTATAGATGGATGATCCCTAGTGTCAAATCCCACTTACAGATCTTGTCCACCTCACTTTGCCACATCTTTAAAAAGACTGCTATTTCAGATATTTAAGTCTTTCTAGAATTGAGATGGTCACTATGTCAGATAAGGTGATCATGACCGGACATGTCAGACTTAGCGTTGAACCGTGGCCAATGTTGGCTTGTACGCGATCATAACCTGCATCACTGGCAAAGGTGGTTGAGCAGGAAGATGTAGAGACAGACTTCCGTGACCATTTAGGTGTCTGTCGTCATTACTCTTTCCAATAATCACCAAATGTGCTTTGGATGAACTCAACTCAAATTTCACAGAGTTTGATGTGGAAATAAGGCCACTCTACACTGTACACACGTCATCAGTTACACTGCGCATGTGTTATACCCAGTGTTTTTTATGGCTGATTGGAATCTTTTAAAAAATTACTGAATCCGGATCATGATCCGGATCGCCACCAAAATGGATTGTTCATTGTACCACACCTCACCCCTTCAAAAAAAATTTCATTCAAATCCATCGCAAACTTTTAGAGTAATCGTGCTAACAGACAAACAAATCAAGAAACTAGAAAAGCACTCGGACAGCGCAGACCTCCGCCAAGCACCATAGTTCCCCCCCATATTGTAATTCACTCCACAATAAAAATCCTACATTTTTTAAAAAGAATTTTATATCAGTGGCAAACATAGAACATATATACAAGACACAACATAAAACTCACAATACAGTAGGCCAAAATATAAGAGTACCCCCGTTTTTTATATAAATTGCTATAAAATCCGCCATCTGGATCAGATCTGGATCAGCCTTTGGGATTTGATAGAAGTACACATTGTAAATCCCTGAGTCAAATTTCATGAGCTTTCGGCAACAATTACCAGAGATATTGAGAAACATTTTTTTGGGTCCCATTGACCCCAATGTTAACGAAAATTTCAAAGTGATCCAGAATCCAGGATTTCTTCCGGATCACCCCCGAAATTGAATCAGTTCTTCCTTTTCACATTTTCGACACACCCTAATAATTTTATCAAAATCCGCCCATCAGTTTTTGACTTATCTTGAACACAGACAAACAAACAGACAAATAAACGCCGGCAAAAACATAACCTCCTTGGCGGAGGTAACAAAGTGAAAACATAACCTCCTTGGCCTTGGTGGAAGTGAATATAGCGACAGTACATGCATTTCTATGGGGTTGAACACAAACTGCACTTGTACTTGCACATTATCGTGGCATTCATACACCTTTTCGTGCGAACGGGCTTTGAAGTGAGATGTAATCAAGCTCCCCTTGAGAAGAGAGGGGAGATTTATGAAGTGCAACTTACAATGACGACAGTGCAGGAGATGGTGACCGCTGCCAGCATGCCATGGGTGATGGTGTCTGGTTTCAGGGGGTACATGATGCTCTCGTCGTCACAGTAGACCCCTCTTTGATACGGCTTGAATACGATGGTCATGACGACGAAGGGCAGTGCCGCTGTAGCCAAAGCAAAGCAGAGGAAGGACAGGACAGTCTGATGAGACGCATTGAATTTATTCACTGTATTTGGAGATTCTGGTGAAAAGAGATTGAATGCACTGGTCACTGCCAAGATTATAACTGGGCATGCAGACAAGCAACAGGGTTGATCCAAGTTAATGGACATCGCTATTTAAGAAAAAATGTTTTGGAATAACACATTTGCCTCGTTTTATGCAGCTTTTCAGACATGACATCATTGCTTACAGCCGGGAAGTGAAAATGTTTCTCTAAGGATAGCTAAATTGTTTCTCTCTCTCCCTCTGGACCTCGAGGTCTAAAATCATAACGATGAAAACAACCCACAAGGCCAAAAAAATGTCGTTAAATGTCAGGGTAGAAATGCACAGCAAGAAATCACAAAAATAAACAGCGCAAAATAGTATTTATATACACTGGCATATGGGCATATGTAAAATCACACATACTCAACAGACACAAGAGTGTACACACAGAGTTACAAGAGTGTACACAAATTACTGCAGACACACACACACACACACACACACAACTACAGCTCTTTTGAATGATGTGGCTGTGTGCACAAATAAGACCAAATATAGCTGCTCAAGGCTCCTGAATGCACGAATGATGTCCTTGAGAAGTGCGGAAACATCCATCCCAGAAATACCTCTCTTTCTTTCTCTCTCTCTCTCTTTTATGCACACACACTCACTTCACTACATTTTGTAGATGTACAAGGACACAAGTTCTTTACAAAGTTGTACTGATAAACGCTAATGAAGACATTATGCGGATGCTCTTTTGCTCTTCCTCTTTAAGGTCAAACTCCTAAATTGGCTGAGACTGAGGGAAGATTTTGGGCAAACTATGACTGTTTTGAACATGCTGAGGATATACTGTACAGTATGGACAGAAGAAACGTGGACTATGGTGCAAATAGTTTGAAAGATTCTTTTGGATATTAGGATACTTGTAATGGGCAAGCTCTGGTTCTGAAAAGTGAAGCCAATGCTGAAATGCTTAAACTGGCATTCTTTCTAATATCCAGCAGGGGGCGACTCCTCTGGTTGAAAAATAAGTGATTATATAGAAGTCTATGAGAAAATGAGCCTACTTCTCACTTGATTTATTACTTCAGTAAACATTGTAAACATGAGTTTAAGGTCTCTATCACTAGTTTCAAGTCTTCTTCAATACAGCATGATGTTCATTTAGTAAATTATGGTCCCATTTAGAGTCAAATAGACCATAAAGCAGGGGATGCTTTAGGGCGTGGCTACCTTGTGATTGACAGGTCGCTACTACAGCGTGGGAAGTTGTCTGTGTTTTCATCTTATAGCTTTAACCCTTTCACAGTGTGTTTCCAGTTCATTAAAGTTAATTTTAATATTTTGGTCATCTAAATATGTCCATCTCCACCCTCTTGTATCACTTCTGGTTCAAAAAAAACAACAACATGGAGACAGCCAAAGTGCAGAACTCGAGGATTCAAAACAGCAGTCCACAAACCAATGGATGATGTCACTGTGACTACATCCACTTCCTACATACAGTCAATGATTGGAATCCATTGTAACAGACCATATCCTCCAACTTACTGGACAAATCAAAGAATTTTGGGTGGAGTTCAGACTTTAGTAGATACCCTCTTCTTGAGAAAGACCTTATTTGATAGAAATGGTAAATTTATCATTTTAGTCAAAATTTACTTGAAAAAGTACAAAATGTAATTTTAATACATCAACTCCGGTAGCTTGTGAGGGGTATTTGTCATTATCTTTGACATTTCATATAAAGTGTAAACAATTAAAGCTTCAGTAGGCAGAATATTTTTGGTATCATTGGGCTAAAAAACCCACAATAAGCTTTCAGCATATTGTAATTCAAGTGTTCTGAGAGAAAACTAGACTTCTGCACCTACTCATGGCTGTTTTCAGGCTTTAGAAAATCTAGCTGGTGATGGGAGACTTTGGCCAAACACAGGTCATTTCAGAGAGAGAGAAGTGCGTTCCTATTGGCTGTTCATTCAACGGAGGCAGCTGTCAATCACTCGCCAACTCTTTGCTCCAGCTGGTGGGCGGTGCTTGGTATTTCCTCAACTTATCTCAACATGACTACCAGGTCACAAACTTATTCATTTTACACCTAAACAGTAAATACAACGTTTCTGAAAACATTTGAGGTAAGAAATAGTCATTACAGTAACATAATATTGATTCATATTTGATCAGCGCTGCCTAGTTTGACCGTTTGATCGGAGTAAGTGAGTGACTGACAGCTGCTCAGAGACCCGAGCTCTCTCTGATTGGTTGTTTTCCTCCGGTCTGTGAAATCTTGCAGATGTCATTAGGAGCACCGGAGGACACGGAGGAACATTTTTTTTCTGATTATCTGTCTCGTGCACTACTGTCAGGATATAGTGAAAGTAATAATATATAAAAATAACTTCTTAGAATAAAATTTGCTACAATTCTGCACAGCAGCTTGAACTGATGCAAACTAATCTTGAGTTGCAGCCCTACTGAGGAATGTACTCTCCACCCTGATATCCACTACCACTGTCCATAACAGGCAGACAGACAGTTTGGGGGCCTCTGTGGAAATGCCATACAGCCACGTACTAAAGGCAAGAAAAACAGCCCTGAAAAAACACTGCACACACTTGAAAAGTGCTTTCACCAATAGTATTACATTTCTGAGTAAATGAGCAGTGCACCCCTCCCATTCTTTCAAAAAAAAAAAAAAAAAAAATGTCTGCAGCTGACATAATTCCAGGAGGACTTCCAGCAAGACTGACTGATGAGAGACCAAGAGTCCACACGCTGAAGACTGAGACTGAGGGAAAATATACAACTGGATGGCGGATCAGGATTCAGCTGAGGTGAACGCGCCGTAACACCGGGGTTAACTCCACCCTGAAACGGATATGGAACGACAGCCTACTGAAATGTACAAATCCTGACAAAAGAACAACAAAACGTGTGGCATGTTTTTCTTTAATTTTAGAGCAGTGGGCTGAGCAGGTCAAAAAGATGTGAAGAAGGATGTATAACATGTTCATGTGCACATATCCTTAAACAACTGCTCGTATGATATCTTACAAAAAAAATTCAAATTTTTTGTGTTTACCTACAAATGGCTAGCAACATGCGTCAATTTACATGTTACATGCATACAGTCTTCAAAATAAATTTCTGTCTTCACAGGAAACTATTTGATTAGGTTTAGGCAACAAAACTACTTAGGTTTTGGAAAAATTGACTTGATTGGGTTTAGGTAATAAAATGGCTTAATTAGGTTTAGGAAAAATTAACTTGATTAGGTTTAGGCAACAAAACTACTTTGTTAGGTTTAGGGAAAATCAACCTGATTGGGTTTAGGCAATAAAACCACTTAGGTTCAGGAAAATATTGTGGTGCGGGTTAAAATAATTCAGGAAGTGGTAGAAATTATGTTCGGAAGTTATGTGACAAATAAATCAATGCTGATTTGTGGTTTCACACGGGGTGTGAACACCGGTCTCCTGGGTGAAAGTCTGATATTTTTCGACCCATACATCCACCCCGCCCTCCTCCCTATGCACCGTTTGTTGCTCTTTATACTTCCTGGTTCACGATTATGTGGATTATGTCGATTTTGTAGGATATACATAAATTATAGTGCGTTACTTTTCGTAGGTATAGCTATGAACGGTGCATGAGAACAGCTTGTAATGTGACACTAACACCAAAGCTCATTTTGAAAACAAAACCTGAGCACGCCATTTTTACTAAAACTCTCTGTAATAAACCTCTAATTAACTAACGAAGCAGAGAAATTCCCCCAAATAAATGCTGCAATTCACAATAAACAACAATACACAATGATGTTTCCCTTGTGTCGGACATCACGTACATCCAAGGTGACATGTGATGAGTACGGACATTGTTTAGTGACATGCCAACTGCGTTCCTCACAGACACCATATAGACAAAGAGTCTTATTGGCTCAGCAGCGGCAAAATAGACTCTTTGTGTTAAGAGGAGAATAAACAATAGAGCTCTATAGGATAAACACATCACTGCACATTCAGGACTCCTGGTAACCCGACCTTGGAGGAGCTGACAAACAGGGAAGGAAAAAAACACAAGAAGAGATAATAGTTGATTTCAACACACTATTCACACACAAAAAGCACTAATCTTCTTAGAAAAAGGAGGAATCTCAACTCCCAGCTTCAATATTTCAACACAAGATGTTAAAGTGAAAACACAACTGTCTTATAAGCCAAAATGGCCTTCAGTATTGACAGGTGTTTACCCCATTAAACAGTCTTGTTGCAGGTTTATTATGGGTGAAATGCATGCATGCACGTTACCTTCTGACAGAGCGAGGCTGGCTGTTTCCCCCCATTTTCAGTCTTTATGCTAAGCTAAGCTAACCAACAAAGTTGTATTCCACGTTTTCCACCAAAATCCTGTTTGTGACAACCATAACACACTATACTCGCTCAGTTTGTCCTCTTGCATTTAAGACACCCCAGGTAAAAATATTGTTTTTTCATACACTGGTTAATTTTGAGATGTTGAGATATTTTGCTTATGTCTTTATTTCAAAAGACTGGAAAAAAAACTTCCATAAAACACATTTAGATGTTTGTTTTACTACTTACTTTGTCTATTTGTGTCTTGTAATTAGAAAAGTAATTGTCGTTAAAGGTACAGTGTGTAGGATTTTGGGGGCTCTATTAGCAGAAATGCAAAATACTATAATATTCATAACTATGTTTTCATTAGTGTATAAACACCTGAAACTAAGAATTGTTGTGTTTTCGCTGCCTTAGAATGAGTCCTCCATATCTACATAGGGAGTAGGTCCTTGTCATGGAGTCAGCCATATTGCTCTGCCATGTTTATATAGTAGACTTGTATAGTAGACTCTAGGCGGGAGACGTTGATGTTTTTACATTACCCGAAGGCCACCATAGTTCACCGACATCTTTGTGAAACTATGGCAGAGTGCAAAACCATGGTACCACTAGCTGCCGTCTGACTTCGGCTGCTCTTAAAATAGTGTTATCATGGTAAGGATGGACGTTGCTCTCGGCGACTCATGTTATCACAGTCTAAGAAAGGGAGGAGTGAGCGGACGGGTACTAAGTTGGTTGCAATCTGCAACCACACCACGAGATGCAGCCAAAGATGACACACCGTAACCTAATCTACAGGGCAAGTTTCATGGTGATGCAGCTTTTGGGTACAGACATGAAAGAAATGAAACATTTCCCAAAATGTAGAACTCTTGCTTTAACCAACACATACTGTAAATATAAATCTCCTCATTTTAGTACCTCTAGGCAGTTTCACCAGCCGACACCTGTCCAATGCATCTACTCCACCTCCCCCTCCTTTCTACACACCGTCGTCTTTTTGTGAGCAGCAGCAGCTGGATGGCACCTGTTCCTGCATGGCAACTTCCCAGTGGCCACCAACCACCAGACGTCTACTAGATCCCTGTTATCACATCTACCAGCCATGTCAGGACGTGGTAAAGTAGGTTCATAAAGTCTTAATCCACATATTTTCCTCTTAGCACCACCAAAATCCTGTTTGTGACAACCACAGCACAATAACATGTTCTCTTGTATTTAACTAACATCCTGTCTCAGGCACCTCAGGGGAGAACCCCGATACAGACTTACTGATGTGGCTTTTGGGTGGCAGCGCCTGCATCATATCCTGCATCCTGCTTCCAGCTGGCATGAAACCTTTCCATCTCAAACTTATCTCATGGTTGAACTTAAATCAAACAGATAGAGTGTCATAACAGGTGTTATTGTGACTAAAGGACTGAATATCTTTCTGCAATTGCTTGGTTTCAAAACTATTTAATAAACAATGAAAGAGCATGCATGAAACAGTTTCTTTCACTGGACACCCTGAAGTATATTAAAAGTATTATCTTTAACATTTCCAGACTCCTGATATATCCAGTATGCACCAGTGGACAACCTCCATGTCTGAAAAGTGAAGCCATTGTGGAAGTACCTTTAATTTGCATTTTTTTCTAATAGCCAGCAGGGGGCGAGTCCTTTGAAAATGAGCCTACTTCTCACTTGATTTATTACCTCAGTAAACATTGTAAACATGAGTTTATGGTTTCAGTGACTAGTTTCAAGTCCTCTTCAGTACAGCATGATGTTCATTTAGTAAATTATGGTCCCATATAAGCTCCACCCTCTCGTGTCACTTCTGGTTGCAAAAAAACCAAGATGGTGATGACCAAAATGTGGAACTCGATGCTTCAAACCAATGGGTGACGTCGCAGTGACTAAGTCCATATTTTATATACAGTCAGTGGTAAGAATGTGATTGAAATTTACACAGCATGTCAAATATGTTATTTGATAACATAATATTATCAGATATGAAAACAATTATTGTCCTTTGGGGTTGGAGGGTTGAATCGGTAGCTGAGGGAGACTTGGGGGGAGGGTATTGTGACATAAAATCTGTTTTACTCCACATATTATGTCAGTCAAAACCAACTGAATGTTTGCATTCAGCACCAACTTCAAGTGCAAACAAATGTAAAGCAAAGACTTGTGTTCACATATAACTATATAACAGCAAGTTGTAAAGATTTGTGTAAGACTGGTCTGAAAAAAGTCAGGGAGGGGGGGGCATTTATTTACTTAATACAGCATGGTAAATGTCACTTTTAAATGACAGAAGGACATAATTATTTCTAGTCACATAGTTTAGCAACTTCAAACTGGTTTATGAAGCTTTTAACACTTGCCAGAGCGGGGCCATTAATCACAGCAGAGTGAGAGGAAAATTAAGTGAAAAGCTTCAAAGAGTGTGCCAGCAGCTAATGAAATATAGCCACCTTCTTCAACCCAGCAAGCTCACAAAAGGCTAAATAAATTGCATGTGAAGGTATCATTTGTATTTATCTGTTTAGCCACATGGTAAAGGTTTTAATGAGTCTTCTTGCGCTGACTAAATCCTTTTAAACAAACATTTATCTTGCCAGTTTGCCACACATTTCATAGACTGAGTGAAGTCAGGACACCTGGCCTTACATAACCCTCCTTTGGCTTGTTAAAGAAAGCATGCATTTCTAATTTTTGAGCTAATAAATGAAGCTCTAATTCGGCTGACACATGTCTTTAACTTGTTAGTCGTAAATTACACATCTGGATGAAAATAAAAGCACTCAAATAAAGTCTGGACTGCAGTCATGGGTAGAATGAATCCTGAGGTGTGTGGATGTGTCTCATGAGCGGTCCCTCTGTGGGTCATATCTGAGAAACAAACCAGCCACTCTCTTGAAAAGCAGACAACTCAAAAATAGACCCATCAGCAGACAAAACAGGTCTCTAGGATACCGCAAGACAAGCCCACAACTCAAACTGACACCACTCCAGAACTGCCTCCACTTACTTAAAGAGGACCTATTATACTTTTGTGCCTTTTCCCTTTTGTGTGTTATATAGTTTTTTGTTCGTGTAGAAGATCCGTAAAGTTATAAAGCCCAAAGTCTGCACCATAGGCAGGTACTCTCCCCACAAGAAACACAGCTCCTGAACTGTCCCGCCTTTTCTTCTGTAACGTGGTGATGTCACCAAGTAACATAATTGCAAAATACCTGCCTGGCGGTTAGTTTGGGATGCCCTCGAACAAGGCTAGTTGGAGTGGAGCTGGAGCAGAGTCAGAAGAGTTGGGGTCGGTTAACCAATCACAACAGCTTGGGTCAGCTGACCAATCAGAGCAGACTGGGCTTATCGGGGTGGGGTTGGTGAGGGGGGCAGGAGCTCACATGGCGTTTCAGACAGAGGGTGAAAAGAGCTGCTGCAGCACAGCTGCTATGACAAAACTAATTGCACATTTTTTATTTGTTAAAAATATACCTTAAAGGGAGATTTGTCAAGTATTGTCAAGTAAAACTTTTATCGACATGACAAATATGCTGCTTTATGCAAATATATGTAGATATTTATTATTAGAAATCAGTTCACAAAACACAAAACAATGACAGCTATTGCCAGAAAACCTCACAGGTACTGCATTTAGCATAAAAAATATGCTCAAATCATAACATGGCAAACTGCAGCCCAGCAGCAACAACAGCTGTCAGTGTGCTGACTTGACTATGACTTGACCCAAACTGCATGTGATTATCATAAAGTGGAGCATGTCTGTAAAGGGGAGACTCATAGGTATCCATTTTCATTCACATATCTTGAGGTCAAGGGATCCCTTTGAAAATGGTCATGACAGTTTTTCCTTTCCAAAATTTTGTGTAACTTCGTAGCCTTATTTATCCTTCTTTGCGATAAGCTAGTATGACATGTTGGTACCAGTGGATTTCTTCTCCTTTTCTAGTTTCAAATGATGCCAGTATGCCAGTGTTACAACTTAAAAATTGCAAGTTGCATTAATGCATAAAAGAAATTAGTGGCGTTAAAATGAATTAGCGTTAGCCTTGACATTCTTTGAAAATAAGCATAAAAGCTTCTCTTTAAAGACCAAGCTTCTGACATGTATGTCAGATTTATCTGTCGAAAAAACACAAAAGGACAAACTGCACATGCAGGGAAGGTGGAGGGGGGTGGATGTACTTATTGAGGGTACAGGACACCTGCTTCTACGGATGGAGGAATGGAAACGCTGCCAGTTGGGAATGTAGCCAGGAAGCTAATCTCCAGCTGCCAGTCAGAAATGTCCTGCCTGAGCCCCTAATGGGAGCCTGTTTGAAGTTGCAGGATGCAGGGCTCAGGCTTTCCTGTCTCAGATTAAGGAGGAGGCTTTGGTTGCATTTTGGGAAGTTTAAGGCTTCTCATTTACCTGGCTGCAAATTAGCATTCATTCGCAGTGGCACCTCGGTGTCTCCCCCCTGCTGAAAAGGCATTAGTGCAACAGAGAGCTGAGTAATTGATGGTGACGGTCAAGAGGGTCTGAACTGAAGAGCATAAAACAGTCAGAGGAGGGTCACAACATTTTTGAACTGATGCGGGCAACAAAGATGTCAGTGTGAGAGGAGATTTCCTCTCTTTCCTCCATTTCTTCCACTGCTGCTGATTCACATCTTCCACTCTGCTTTTTTTTCTCTCTCTTATTCAAAGTCATTCATTCTTCTCTCTGGAGCTCCGTCTTTCTGTCTGTCACTCTCTTGATCGCAGCGTCCTCCCACACACTTCTCCTTCTGTTGTAAATATAGAGGCCTCAACGGGACGCTGCTTTATTTAGCTGGCAGATGTGCAATTACGAAGGACCATTTGGACCACAATAGCACTCTGGGGCTGAGATTCGAGGCTCGTCACGTCCTCTCTCTGTCTGTCTTGTTGGGTTTTTTTTTTTTTTTTTATCTTTAGCATTTTTTTTTCTGTTTTCTTTGTCCTCTCACATTTCTCACTAAAAGAAAGTCGACGCCTCGATCATCTGGAAGTCACTCCGGTGGGTTTGAGAGCGCCTCACACTTACTTGCCCCGGTTTCTCTTTCACAACCTGCTGCACCTGCAAAACCATGTGCACGGACAATTATTCTCCTCAATTTGAAAAACATACAGTCTGGGTTTTCATTATGCATATTTTCAAGGCGTGTAAAGTGTGTGTGAGAAGGGTGTTCTCATGCCCCTGGGCTGCCCTGTTTGGGCTAAAACTTTCCTCCAGGGTCACAGCTGGAACTTCAGCTCCTCCTCCTAATTTCTAATTTCTTTCCAGCGTGAAGGTCACTCAGCACGTTTCTTCTTTCTGTATTTATCCCCCCGTTTTCCAATCCATCTTTTCCTTCTGTTGATAGCCCTTGTTTCCTCTCACATTAACGCCATTCCTCCTTTATTTCTCAGCCATGTGTCACTCTTTAGTCATTTACTCCATCTGACTCTCATCCCCTCTCACTGTGGATGAGGACAGACCTTTTTTCCCTTAGCTGCCTTCAAAGTTTCCACATTTCTTCTTCTCTGCTCTCTTTTGTCTCCTCCCTGAAGTTTAAACATGCGTTGCTGAAATGACAGCAAAAAAGCACCAAAGCTCTATCAAAACAGGTGATGCTACAGACCTTTACAAGATGGCTCAGAACAAAAACAACTAAACGCTCCCTGATTCTGAGTGTCTCACCCCAAGCAGGACTGACTAATGTGGAAGGTATGTGCTGAGCCTACAACCTCCGCCGTCGTTGGCCTCTGGAATTCTAATTCACACGAGGAACGCCCAGCTTCACCAGTTACACCAAATCCTGCTGCCGCTGCTGCCCATTCTTTATTTTTAATCCTGCTGTTTCGCTCCGTCCATCATTTACGCATGCTTGGGCCCAAGCAGCGCAGAAGGAGACAGGGCGGCAGCCGAGGGCGTAGGAGTGGTGGGAGGGCGGCTAAATCTAGCAATCAAAGAGTCTGAGGTTAGGATGGGATCAAAGACGTTGGCCACACAGGTTTAAACCTAAACCATAAAGGTTTGCAGGAGGCGTTAAATCATGAATGGTGCTGAGCTTCTCTGAAAGGTCACTGCAAGTCCTCTGCACATCATTGCTAAATATAGTGACTCTTGTGTATAATCACTGAATGCAAATGGGACTATGTTTAGCTGTTTAGTGTTTCTCCAAATTATGGCCACATTTTCCGAATTTCTACCTGTCAAACTGTAATCTTCGCTCACTCGGGCTTCCCTCTCCATGCATGCTTTCTCTCTATCTTTACTGGAGAGAATAATGTTGGCATTTTAATCATCGGCCTTTAAAAGACACTGGGAAGCTATAAAAGAACAGCAGGCACCAACTGTGTTTTTACGTCCAAAGCAATTAAGGAAGTTTATCATGAAACCCAAAACAACGTAAGGTGGTAGAAGCTGTATGTTTTTTCCCTCTTAAATACAATTTTAACTATTAGACTTACATCAAAACGTACACTCACAATGAGGGCTGTAAACGATCAATGAAATTCTTGGTCTAAAAGCACCATTTTAAATCTTATGTTTACCAGAAATGTGCTCACAAGTTTCTTGGAAATCAGTTGTCCAGCATGAAAAATACACAAAATACATTTTTGCATTTTAGCAAATTAGCTGAGTAAGACCAACCCCACCGATTAGTCAACTAATAGACTAAGAGGAGGCAGCCATACTCACAATAGTGCCTATTCCTACCTAATCTGTGTACTTGACACTACGTTTGGTAACTACGGCCTGACACACCAAGCCGACGGACAGCTGTTGGACAGTTTGGGGCTGCTGGCGAGCGCCCGTCGGCCTAGTTTTTTCGGTGTGTCCCACAGCGTCGGCTCTAGTCTGCCTGTGTTGGAGGTTTTTCAGCATGTTGAATGCTGGAGGCCGTCGATGACAGAAATCCCTCCGATTGGCTGTTCAGCTTAAACGAATCAGTGCATAAGAAGAGAAACGGACGTGAGGAAAGCAAGCCAACGAGTAATGTTAAGAGGAAAAACACTTAAGGCTCTTTTCACTTTTCATCTCATGTGAAGATATTTTCACAACAATATGGTCATCTAGCATGAAGCTAAGTGGTGAGAGAGTGGTGTGAAAATGGTCGGCAGACGCTGCTTTGTTCAATGTCTGTATCATAACAACAGCTTGTATATCCGCCGTCCTCTGTCTTCCTGTTTCCCTTTTTAAATGATGAATGCGGACTACCGCCACCTGCTAGTATGGAGAGCTACTTCATCTCACACAGGCGCGAAACGTACGTGGTAGTTGGCCGTCGGCTGTAGTCTTTGTGGTGTATTCGAGTGCAAATTTTTTGAGGTGATATAAGAAGAAGAAGAAGAAGAAGAAGAAGATATTCCTTTATTAGTCCCACAGTGGGGAAATTCAGTTTTACACTCTGTTGTTCACACAGTACATATACATGCGTCAATGGAGAGATGTCAGAGTGAGGGGGCTGCTCCTGACAAGCGCCCAGAGCAGTTGGGGGTTCGGTGCCTTGCTCAGGGGCACCTCGGCAGTGCCCAAGAGGTAAACTGGCACCTCTCCAGCAACCAGCTGGTCTTGGTCCATGGGGGACTTGAACCGGCGTCCTCCGCGTCCTAACCCAAGTCCTTACTGACTGAGCCCCTTAAAGGTCTGCCTTCGTTGCCGCTAGATGTTTGATGTTGGTTTGGTGTGTCTAGACCATAATGTCTCAAAATTAATGTGGTTAGGATTTCTTTCAACCACAAAAGATTCCCATCCACTTTAGACTATGACTGATAAAATGGTTTACCAGAAATCTTTGAGCATTTAAGATCATTAGAAGGAGAAGAAAATAAACTAGGCTCGTATTTCTCAGAGGGACGTGCCTGTTTGTTAAAAGGGCTTCAGTTTCCATGACAGAGCTCTCCGGAGGAAAACAATTCCCATCAAGCGTCTTTGCTGCCTTTCACTGAGAACTCTGCGCGATCAGTCTTCCCAACACTACAGCATGAGAGGCCCGTCTCCCCGGAGACGCCTCGCATCCAGCGAGGTCAAAGAACAGAGCACGGGGATATTTACATGCAACCACAGGATAATAAGATTATTATAAAGCGAGGAAATGTGTAGCAACTCCTTGAGTTTTACAGCTTTGTGGGGCTTTGGGGGCAAACTATTGTATATCAGGTAATGAATCAGTCAATAACAAGATGCTGATGCTAAATTAAAACCTCCGCTAGCTGTGAGCTCAAATCCATAGAGGTACACAAAACTAATTAAAGAAATACTATAACCCAGTGTCATCTTTCTGGCACAGTTGTGCAAATAAATAAAGAGAATCACATGACAGAAAAATTTAATTTCAGTTACTACTTCTCTATATGAAGACGTGTGTGTGTGTGTTTGTGTGTATAATCAAAGACATAATAGACATTAAACAGAACTGGTTTGTCACAGCCTACTTTACATCACAAAGCCCACACGGAAAACCATGTTGTGCAAGTGTGAGTTGCTCCAATGCTTTGCCTCAAGGCCATTTAGTCACACAATACTTACTTTGAGTACCTAGCACATTACTCATAAACACACACAGCTCGCTGCAAGCAACCGAGTGATGCAGCAACACCTGCAGTGCTGCACCTATAGGACTCTATGAGCTGTGGGCAAGGAGAGGTTAAACCCCGGTCCTTCCTCTCTGTGCTCTCAGCCAACACCCACCGTCTCTTTGTGCCGAGTGTAGACTTACAAGACAGAGGAGGAGAGAGGAAGGGAGGGATACAAATACAATAATGAAAGAATGGAGAAGAAGGAGGGAGGCCAAAAGCATGAAATGAACAATAAACTCAAGACTAAGCCAGATATTTGAATAGAAAAACAACTCACTGTCCTCTGTGATGTGTTTCTTAGCTATAAACTAGACAGATAATACAACAAACCTGAGGAGTAAATACAGTCCCCGGCTCTCAGCAGCCATTTTGTGTCAGATTTCTCCATTAAAAGGTTCAGTAATAGTGTTTGACGTTGTCACCATGACGTCACCCACTGGTTTGTGGACTCACATTTTGAAGCCTCAAGTTCAGCATTTTGGCTGTCACCTTCTTTTTGGACCCAGAAGTGACACCAGATGGTGGAGCTCAGTACAACTGAATGCTGAATAAGACATTTCCAGATGACCAAAACGCTACACTTTACTTCCATGAACTGAAAACACTAGGGCTACAATTTTTGGCCTTCAAAGCTTTGCCGAGAAATATTTGAAGCTATTTGAAACTTTGCAGAGTGGTGTGAAGCCGCAGTCCGACATGTTCTTCTGTCTGTCTGTCTCCATCTCCTCGTTCCAGAGCCTGAAACAGCGCTGCTACCGCACTACTGTACACACAGCTCACAACAAACAGCGACATCCATCTGACAATAATTAATGTTGAATATCAATTATGAATAATCAAGGCCAATTTTGAGATTTAAACATTATTATTACTTACTTATATATAAAAATGACAAGCATTGAAATACTGATTTGGAGATCAGTTACCATGGCAACGGTCAAAGCTTCGAGGCTTCGAAGCATTTGGGTCAGCCCTAATGTTGAATATGAATAATGATTATTCCTTATTTCATGCGTTATTTTGGGATTTATACTTTTTTATGACATAACACAAAAACAAAACAAAACAAATTTGAATACTAATTTGGAGATTGATGGCAGTGGCTGAAGCTTTGAAACATTTGTGTCAGCACTAGGAAACATGAGGACTGTCCTTGACCACATAAATTCTTAGTTGACTGACACTCATATGATTTTGTTGACTAATTGATACGTTAATTTAATCGACAGATCAGTAAAACTGAGTTTCTTCATAAGAAGACCAAAATTTACTAAATGAACATCATGCTGTATTGAAGAAGACTTGAAACTAGTGATTGAGACCATAAACTCAAGTTTACAGTGTCTAATGAGGTAATCAAAGTGAGAAGTAGGCTCATTTTCTCATAGACTTCTATGCAATCAGGCTTCTTTTGCAACCAGAGGAGTCGCCGCCTGCTGGATATTAGAAAGAATGCAAGTTTAAGACACTTCTCAGAGCAGGAGGTTGCCGCCTGGTATGAACACAGAGGGAGGCTCGTCATCCACAACAGCAGTTGTCAGTTTGACCTGGGCAGGGCAGGGTGTGAATGACAGAGAGCACGCCAAAGAAATGACTCTGTGATTTTTTTACATAACAAGAGAGAGATACCTGTACTACGCTGCATGAGAAGAAAACAAGAGATAAATATTTAGAGAATCATTTACAGAAGAAATGGCTTCCATTGAAGAAAAGCTGAAGAGGATAAGAGCAATTGTCAATCAAGTTTTACAGTAAGAAATGTAAATAGTCCCAAATGCAGACAAAACCCAACTGAGAACATGGTTTCCATATAGGCTAATGGTTAGCATAATTACAAGCTCTACCATGTAGTTATTACATGGCTGGGGCGACCTCACATAAGCTTGGGGTTGACTTGACGATTATTTGGGTGGCTGACGTGGGTGGCAAAGGGGAAGGGAGAGGCAAAAGGGTGGGATGCAGCCTATCCAGACCTGACCAACCAACCCAGCCCAGACGTTAATCCCAGACTTGTGACAGCGAAATGGCGAGGCTTATCAAGTTCAGCAGTCTGTGGATGTTCCCACAGATGGAAAAAAAAAACCCACCCCTAAGCTTTGTGAAAAGCCAGCGGGGAGCTGAAACTGCACAGCAGAGCAGATCCACACACACACCAGCCATCGTCCTTTTCTGCATTCTCCCTCCAACTTCCACCAATATCACCAGAGCAGACACAACAGAGGATGAGCTCGCCGCCAAACACCAGACCATTACGCAACACTGTCTGTCACGGGCCTGTGGCGTTAATTCAAAAAACAAAGTCCCACCACAGTGGCACATTCCACATACACACAAGATCTCTGCGACTGAAAACAGCTTTTTCAGCAGATGGTGGTGACAACTTCTCACTTTTGTTGGTTTTTGTGATGGAAATGTTATTATCAGCAGCTTGTCATTATTATTACTACAGAGGACAACAGGCGTCATGTAAACGATCCTTAAACATTCTGATTTTGAAATGTATTTTAGTATTAATGAATCTATTTTTGGATACATGATGCATTTATTAATTGTTACCTGCTGTGACAGCGTGTGGCTGCTATTATTTTCACCTTGAGAGTCTGTGTGTGTCATCATGGCCAAATGTAGGCCTGGAATCAACTACTGTATCAGGAACTACCACAGAGGTAGAGGTGGTTTTGAGTACTTTGTTTACATGTCTGTCTGTCTGTCTTTCACCACAATAGCATCATAACTGTGCAAGATGCAGCCATGAAAATTTACAGGTGACTAGTTGAGATCAAACTGAAGGCCGAGTTAGAAGGTGGGTGTGGTCTGAGCAAGTGTGCCAGAAGAAGGAGGGTCGAAAGGGTGGATGAGGCCATTGGCCCTCCCACTTTGTGCTCCTGGCCTGTTTTAGTGTCACAGCTGGTGTGAGCCCATTAAAAGATGGTCTCCAGTTTTATGTATTTCTATGAGGGTTGTCCCGGATACCATTTTTTGGGGTTTGAAACTTTGGCGAGAAATATTCAAAGGTATTCAAAGCTTCGCTTCCGCAGCAGGCTGTCATGTTCTTCTGTCTCCATCGCCACCGTTTTCAGTGTCTGAGACTGGCATGGTCGCCTTGGGGTCAGCGCTGTTTTCTATAAACATACATATTTATTGATGCGGTAATATATCTATTTTCAAATTCTTTTAATAATCCTGTTTTGTCCTTTAAATTAATGCAATAACTAGTAATTAACCACTATATTTATGGGTTTATCAATCACAGAACCTGCTGGCTATCGGTGTGATGACAAAAATCTGTGGTTCAAATGGCTATATTTCTGGGGTTCCAGTGTAGTCAGCGGATATCCGGGTCAAGACTTCCTTTTCTGAGCGCTGCTCATTGTTTCCCGATTAGCAACTTGAGATGCAATACTGGATCTGGAGTTCAGAGACGACCTGTACGGCCGCATTGTTTCACATGTAGCCAGTTCACAAGCTAATTTTAAACCAATAAAAAGCTAAATCATCGTGGGACGATAGGTGATAGGTTCGGAGTCTACAATTCGACCAATGCGTTACGCCTCTTTTGCTCTCCACAAAGATGGTTTACCTGCATTAAACCAAAGCCTGCTTGACCGTGATTGGTCAGTATTACAAACAAAAACCAAAACGCTTCTGAAACCAGAATCTTGTCCCGATGCCTACAGGTTCTACATTTTCATTAGTTCTTCTGTAAAATCTTCTATTTATTCCTGTTTTATTGTCAGTATATAAATTAATGGAAGGCTTTATAACCATTTACATGATGCTTGTGGTCCTCCATTAATCACATTACATTCACTTCCATCCATAGTAAAAGACAAAAGTTGGCAACTATAACCACCGCTTCTCATTGTTTGTTCATTGCCAGAGGGGGAAGGAGACAAACACATGCACCGTGATGATCTAGTTACTACAGCAATGGAAAACAACTAACTGAGCCTGGAAAACTGAAGGTTAATGTAAAACAATGGTCTGTGGAGCAATGGTCACATCCTGAGAAATGCCCAGTATGTGGGATGTAGGGGAATTCTTGAGAAGATTCCTGGCAGACAAAATATTGAAGAAAATGAGGAATAAGCCAGGCACACACGCATATCAAATTTCCATAAACAAACACTGAGCTTCCTGAGACTCTGTAAAGTCCTGCAGAGTTTTTGGTGAGTAGTTTGTGCAGCATGCAGCAGAGCAGGCCTGTGAGGAGAATATTTCCTCTTGTGTTTCACCGCAATGTCACATTTCAGTCTGGACAATATTGCAAGCTGGGATCTGCATAAACAAGCTGCATGACAGGCTGCTCTTATTATTAGACCCATGCATAGAAACAGAGTTGGCTCATTTGCCTTTTTAAAGAAAGACTGAACTAGAACAGCGCCTATGTTCTCCTGAGGATCTTTCCACATTAAAAATGTGCCTTCGTGTCATTTGAACGTGAAAATAAAGGAATTCCTGAGTTGCTGTCATGAGTGAAAAACACACAAATACGCTGGCAAGACGCTGCTGTCACCAAACAGATTTGCTCTTCGCGCTATCAGGATTCCTGCTGACAACATTCAAGCAGAATTCCTGGATAAAAGTCGGATTACGCTGACGTATAGTTTGTACTTAGTGTCCATTACTCACCGACTATAACGCACAGCACGTCCACCAGCACGTACAGCTTCTTCTTCCTCAGATCCTTCATCTTCTTTCCGTTGATTCACTTCAAAATTTACTGAGAGAATCACAACTTTTTGTCCATCGGCGCTCGCTCGCTTTGGAATAAAAAGTGCGGGCTGTGCAAACAAGCTTGGTAACCTGCACTACGAGTTCTTCCGGGATCCCCTTCCCTTCCCTACCTGTGCTGCTGACATTGACAGCAAAGGTGTGCAACTTTCTTAAAACGACAGCGTGTTTAAAAAGTCGTTTCTGAGCGGATACGCGGCAGCTGGAGTCCTGCGTCCTTTTGCGCGCATTACTACTTTGGGTACAAAAGCAGAACTGGAGAGATCCTCGGATTTCACAGCGCTGGAAGCGTCCTGGGGATCCTGTATAAACTGTTTTCTCCGCACACACCGACCACGCCACCGCACTGGTCCCTCCTCCTGACTTCCTAGTCTCTGGCTCCTCTCTGGTGGCTATCTGATCAGCGCCAGGCTTCAAGTTTTTACGCACAGGCGTGCAGAGAGCAAGAGCGAAAACCTCGCAGCGGTTTGCTTGTTTTTTTCTCTCCCTGCCTTACAAACCAAACTTTTTTGTTAAATGTCTTTTGAAAAGAGACGACTCAAACGCTGAGCAGGAGGAGGCGCCTAACAGCTGTAAATGTGACACAAAGTGCGCAGTAAGGTCAAAGTACTATAAATAGAGTGAATAAAGTGATACCCTCTCTTATCCTCATTATCTGGGATTTATAAGCACCACACAATAAGGCCGTGGCCTTAACTGAGGACTCATCTCTGTTCCATTTCTAAAATCCTGAGAGCCCTGCATGATCTCATCCCATCAATTTCCCCATGACAACCCCACAGGACAAACACTTGAACTGCTGAGAACTCAAAGGGGCTTTATGTAAGAATCACCTGTGGCTGTTAAACCTGCATTGAGCGGAATGTTTTTGGCATCATTAGGTCAAAAAATCCATCATGAACTTTCAGCATATTGTAATTCAAGTGTTCTGGGAGAAAACTAGACTTCTGCACCTGCATCTAAAATCTAACCCTCATTACTGAGAGAGAGAGAGCATTCCTATTGGCTGTGCTTCCCTTGATGGGAGGTGCTTCCTCAACTGATCTCAATATGGCTGCCAGGTCACAAACTTTCTCATTTTACAGCTAAACAGTCATGATTCATATTTGATCAGAGTTTAGGAATGATTGACAGCTGCTCAGACAGCAGGCTCCAGCTCGGCTCTGATTGGTTGTGTTCCTCTGGTCTGTGAAATCTTGCAGATGTCATTAGAGCACTGGAGGACACAGAAGCACATGATTTCTTTTTCAGATTACCTGTTTCATGCACTTCTGTCAGGATACAGTAAAAATAACTTAAATAAGAACATCATCTTTGCTCCATTTCTACCCACTGTAACTTTAAGTCCACAAGAGTCAGCATCCTGTTGCTCACACTTGTGCTTGCACTGCGTAGACGTGAGTGAGCATCGGTCAAAACAGTGAGGCGACAAACACGAGACAGCTAAAACCACAATATCAATACATATTTCACATGCTTGAGAAATTTTGCCAGCTTGGGGTCCGTGCCAACATCGGTCACATTCCTGTTTTGCAAGACGGGCTTCACAAGATCGAACTCTGTTTTTTTTTTTTTTTGTTGTTGGTGCGTCCGTGGAGTTTGTGTTTGTCTGAGTTGTGTTGAGGGCTGGTCATTTGTTGGCATTAGCCGACTCCATTTCTAACCAAACATTATCGCAATCGTTGCACACTGTTAGTCCTATAGCGGAGCTGAGGAGAGTAAAGGCACTCGTGAGCGTGCATGACGTTGCACCCGTTGGACGTTCTTGGAAAAACTGTCCAGCATTCTTCACATTAAAAGCTACAGGCTGAAAAAGGAAACCCAGAGAGTTGCAGAAAGTTGCATCCTGTTCACACATTGACAATAAAAAACAATTAAAAACATTTCTACGTGAAACTGTAAGCACTTACATACAGTCCCTTTAACCTTTTCCTAGGGTGCACTCTTCTGCCCTATATATAGACTTATATTGAAGCTGACTAGAAAGCAAACAGGTTCTAAATAAGGTGGAAACACACTAGTCAACACCTTCATGTCACACTAGGAGGTGGCCTCACACCGAGCACACTTGGTGGGTGATTAAAAAATACAAGAGGACAAAACTTCCATCCTAACAAAATGCAGGGAGACTTTAATAACCCCTGCTGGGACTGTAGCCATATTAACATGACTTAACAGCAGCATGACTCTGTTTTTATGCTCCAGGCAGTCAGGATGTGTCCTCACCAGCAGTCACCACTTGCTGTCAACATCCAGCCATGTGCAGAGCACTTTAGAGCCACTTGTGTGCATTAACAGTTAACTCTGTTTGCATGACAAACACCATGTTTACCCCTGAGTCTATTAGTTCAGCACCCTTGAGTTAAGTAGATAATCTTATGTGCACAAACTTTGAATTGCAGCTTTATTTGACTCTCTGCATTGAATTAAATGCACTAAAATAAAATTCTATTTAGCACTGTGCAGCTGTCAATTACGGCTTGATATAAATGAGATATCACTAACATGCAGAAGAATATCTGGGCGGGAAAAAGGAACAGCATGGAGATGTCTGTGCAACGCCACAGGGAACACATTTAAAACTGAGATATCTCTGCCCCCTTCTGGTGGTTTCTAACAGTGAGAAGCTCATTTCATCAGCAACCTTTACTATCAAAAGAGTTATTTAAATGAAAAAAAATCTGTCTGGAACTGCAAAACATTTGAGCATTGTGATGAAAGTAACTGTCTAATGCAGTGAGGGCTCAAGTGTAAATAATAGGCAGGACAAGAAAGATCTCAGGACATTTGGCTGGAGGCTGCTGTTTGCTTTTTAGCAAATCCATTGCGCTTGCTGTGAAAATGTCTTTAAATTACTTTTTTGCAGTCATATCTGTTCATGCACTATTAAATTCTCTATTTTCCGCAGAGACTTTTCTTTATTGGGATTTGAAATCCATAGCTAGCCTATTGAGGTATTGAGGTCTGGCAAAATTAGATGATGCTCTAAGTTGCTGTAGATGTTTATAGGCTACAGTGTTACGCCCATTTTGGTTGACTGAAATGATAAAAAATATCATTCTGTGAATAGCCTTCAGAATCACCATGGACTGATGACAATGATAAATATAAATGAAAATGTAAAAAAAAAAACAAAAAACAGTTATTCATTTCCTCTAAATTTTTTTTGGGGTGGCAGTAGCCGCCAAGTCCCAACATGGACCAAGAGGTTGCTGGAGAGGTGCCAGTTTACTTCTTGGGCACTGCCGAGGTGCCCCTGAGCAAGGCCCCCAAACCCCCAACTGCTCGGGGCGCTTGTCAGGAGCAGCCCCCTCACTCTGACATCTCTCCATTAAAACATGTATGTGTACTGAACAACAGAGTGTAAAAACTGAATTTCCCTACAGGGATTAATAAAGGTCAGAATCAGAATCAGAATATTTATTTGTACCCGTAGGTAAATTTGGTTTACAGTGAGTGAGTCATCTCGTAATTGTGAACACAAAAACAACATAACACAATACAAGACAAAGTGACAACAGTGCTTAGGCTAAAAAAGGCAGGAAGAGCGGCCGTATTGATAAAAAAGAAAAAGAACAAGATAAGAAGAAGAAGAAGAAGAAGAAGATCAACCTTTATTAGTCCCACGAGGGGAAATTCAATTTTTTCACTCTGTTGTTAACTTATACACGGTACATGCAGACCAGAACACACACATGCACAAACATGCATCAATGGAGAGATGTCAGAGTGATGGGGCTGCTCTTGACAAGCGCCCCGAGCAGTTGGGGGTTTGGTGCCTTGCTCAGGGGCACCTTGGCAGTGCCCAAGAGGTAAACTGGCACCTCTCCAAGCTACCAGTTCACACTCAGTTTTTTGGTCCATGTTGGGACTTGAACTGGTGACCCTCCGGTTCCCAAGCCAACTCCCTACAGACTGAGCTACTGCTGCCCCCAGACGTTAAGTTAAGTTAAGTTAAGTTAAGTTAAGTTAAGTTACGTTAAGTTAAAACATCAGTGGATAAAAAGCCATAAAAGTCATAAAAGTCACAAAAGCCATAAAAGCCATAAAAAATATGTGAAAACCAAGCCAGAAAGTGCCATTCTTTAAGACAAGATAAGCGAAACAGCGAAAGAAACAAATACATAAATTAAAATTGCAGTTTCTTACTTGTTTACAGTACTGATGGCTGCTGGTGTAAAGCTGCTTTTGTAACGCTTAGACTTACAGGCAGGTACCATGAACCTCCGACCTGATGGGAGCAGCTTAAATTCACCGTTAAGAGGGTGGGAGTCGTCTCTTATGATAGACTCAGCTATCATCTGTTGCTGTTTGGCATACAGGGCTTCTGGATGGAGCTGAGACTCTCCGATTAGCTTGCTTGACCATTTAACAATTTGATTTAAGCTGTTTTTGTTTTTTAGGGACACGTTTCCAAACCATGAGATGAGACAGAAAGTTAAAACAGATTCTATAAAAGCACAATAAAACAAGGTCATCATGGTCCTGTCAGTGTTAAAAGTGGACAGTTTTCTCAGACAAAACAAGCGCTGGCGTCCCTTTTTGCACACAGCTTCACAGTTTGCCTCAAAATTTAGTTTACTGTCTATGACAGTTCCCAGATATTTGTAAGTGTCGACACACTCCACTGTCTGACCTTTTACTGTTGCCTCTTGGTTGGAAGCACTGTTCTTCCAGAAATCAATGATCATGTCTTTTGTTTTAGAGATATTCATCTCAAGGAAGGACTTATTGCACCAGTCAAGAAAGTCCTGAACAACTGGGCCGTGGCTTGTGTCATTGTTTTTCAGCAGGCTGACAATAACTGTGTCATCTGCATACTTTAGGATGGTTCTGTCCGCTCTGCTGCTTCGGCACATGTTGGTATAGAGGATGAACAGGAGAGGAGACGGCACACATCCTTGTGGGGAGCCAGTGGAGGACGTCACCCGATCCAAAAGGTTCATCTTATCTCTTATCTTATCAAAAATCCACAGGGATCCACTGGTTGAAGAGCCACATGTGACTCTGGAGCTGCAGGTTGAACAAAGACAGACTGAGCTTCTCAAATATTTCCTTTGCTTTCCCCCCAAGATTCATTCAAATAGTCTGAAGGAAAGAGCTTCACAAATATGCCAATGCCTCTAAATTTCACATTTATTATTTTAGCTTTTGCTTTGTGAAATAAAATAAATTAATCTTTCAGTTTATGGCTTTTGGAGGTAATGTTAAGCGTTTGCCCTAAGTCAGTTATGAATATGCTCTCCATGCATGTGAAAATGCCGCACTGGTGTGTTGGAAAAGATGAAAATGGGTGTTGACTACAGTAGTTCTGAATGTAATAAGAAAATGACACAACTCTTGATTCTGCACATATGGCATAACCGTAAACCAATACCAATATTCCCATTGATCTACATCAATTCTCAATCTCAAATATTTTTGACCATTTTTTTCCCCAAAAACTAAAATGTCATCTTTCAGCAGCATGATCAACTCCAGCTGTTCACTGTCATCAACTGCCTATAATGTATTACTATCCATGAAACTAGTTTTTTTGTTATTATTTTTTTTAAATCTATTTTTATTTTTAACAAATTCTCTGCTAATTTAAGCAAAGCATCCATTTTCTCATACAATTGCACTTTTACTACAAGAAACTAGACAAAATCGACTTTGTCATTTAGTCATCTGTCTTGTGAGGAATGTATAATGTCCTGTCTGATTTCTGTTAACTGACAGCACAATAGTTAAAACATGTATTTTATTTAGCCGCCGTCCCGGAGCAGCTCCTAATCTACAAGTGAAACCTGGCCTGGGCAACAGGAGGTCAGAGGAGATAGAGGGACAGTTGCAGTTACGTCATGAGGGCTTTTCCTGCTGAGTCTCTCTCATAGTCTATGGACTCTCTACGGGGGCGGCAGTAGCTCAGTCTGTAGGGAGTTGGCTTGGGAACCGGAGGATCACCGGTTCAAGTCCCGCCATGGACCAAGAACTGAGTGTGAACTGGTAGCTGGAGAGGTGCCAGTTTACCTCTTGGGCACTGCCGAGGTGCCCCTGAGCAAGGCACCAAACCCCCAACTGCTCAGGGCGCTTGTCAGGAGCAGCCCCATCACTCTGACATCTCTCCATTGTTGCATGTTTGTGCATGTGTGTGTTCAGGTCTGCATGTACTGTGTTAGCTAACAGTTAACAACAGAGAGAAAAAATTGAATTTCCCCTCGTGGGACTAATAAAGGAATATCTTCTTCTTCTTCTCTTTGTTCTATTCATTGGACCAGCTGTGAACATCTGTTGGTCTGGTAACATCTACAGGTAGCACTAAACTGCCAGAGTCATATCAGTTTATACTTAAACTTAAACTTAACACCCAGCTGACAACATTAGAGCAGTTTAGTGATCGCCAGTACTGGACAGTTACCACAGTTAAGTTTGTATAATGTTTAATTAAACCTCCTTGATTTGATGAAAGCTACTCAAAGAAGTCTCAGTATATATAATAACACTGATAATGGCATTTTATGCGGTAAAGGGGAGACAGCACAGGTGAATAGGGTATAAAATGTCACTACAAATACCCGTTAATCTTTACCTGATGATTATTTACATTAAGGCAATTATTTTTCAGCCAGGTTCAAAATTCTTGTTTGATTTTGTTGACATATTGAGTCTTTACAGAGGGAATCTTTGTATCACAAATACTGTAAACAGCCATAAAAAAACAATTTTCGCCATGTTTAGGAATAAAATGTATAAATCAGGCCATGAATGATAAATGAATGAACCCCTCGGTAGAAACTGTCAGAATATAAATGGGAATGAAAATGGGAAGTTTGGTGAAATGTAAGTGCTGCTGAAGTGGAGATTTCTGGCTCAGAGTCTGAGAAGAAACTCATTTTGAGAAAACTTACAAGTTTTCAGAAACGTTATGCATATGGAGCATTATCTATCAATGCTCACGTTTGGTGAATTTAGGAGAAATCTACAGATGAAACAGACAAAGCGTAATAAAATAAAGACATAAATGTGCATTTTTGATGTTTTCTTTCCACTAGTCTGAATGAAGACGTTATGGAAGTGAAATAGCCCAAAATCTCAAAATTGACCAATGCATGAAAAAATGATGGTTGTGATGCCTTAAAATAACTTGGCAATAAGACTAATATTTCTCTCTAAAGAAAGAAAAATACCTGAAAGGTGAGATTTTTCCACTTGTTACTTCTGCAAATTAACTGCTTTTTGCTAGAAAGTCCACTACTTTACTCTGCCTTGTTGCCTTGTTATTTAGCATTACATTAATGCTGGTACAGAACTGAACTGGTAGATCATCTCACCTTTGTCAACATGCAGCAATGATGAGGAGCAAAACCACAATGAACACAGGAGGGAGGAGCCGAACCAGGATGGTCCTCTCTGAATGGTCATCATCTGACAAACACAGATGCATGTGGTGACACGAACACATACAAGTCACTGAAATAGCTTTTATTCAAAGTGATAACAGTGTTGGTTCTTACCTGCTGTCTCCCACACAGGCAGACGAGCTTGTTCTTCTCCTCCCATCGACTGAGCCGCCACATAGATCTGACAGACTCCAGACAGACCAGTCAGACGGTAGCAGAGTGTGAACTTCACCTACAACACACATAGTCCAGTTATCTGCTGTGGACTGACTGTCATACTAGCTTGTCATGAAGGAGGCTAAATAAAGCTCCAAACTCCTGCTGAGTTTTGATGAGGGTTCAAGGGATCCCTTGACCTCTGACCTCAAGATATGTGAATGAAAATGGGTTCTCTGGGTACCCACCAGTCTATCCATAACAGACATGCCCACTTTATGATAATCACATGCAGTTTAGGGCAAGTCATAGTCAAGTCAGCACACTGGCATACTGACAGCTGTTGAGCTTGCCATGTCATGATTTAAGCATATTTTTAATAAATGCAATACCCGTGAGGGTTTCTGGATAATATTTGTGTTTTTAACTTATTATTGGAGCCGATCCCAGCTGGCATAGGGCGAAGGCAGGGTACACCCTGGACAGGTCGCCAGTCCATCGCAGGGCACATAGAGACAGACAACATAGAGACAGTCAACCATTCACACTCACATCCACACCTACGGGGAATTTAGAGTCATCAATTAACCTAAACAGCATGTCTTTGGACGGTGGGAGGAAGCCGGAGTACCCGGAGAGAACCCACGCTTACACGGGGAGAGAACATGCAAACTCCACACAGAAGAGCCGCAAGCTGGAATCGAACCTGCGACCCTCTTGCTGTGAGGCGACAGCGCTTAATTTATGTCAGGAAAATGGGTGTAACAGCATTAGTTTCTGTGCACTGTACACTCAGTACAGTATATGGATGCTCCTTCACCTGCAGCCTGGGACCAGCAGAGGGCACTACAGAGACAGACAATGAGGATAGAGATAAATGTGCTGTAACACTTGACCCAATCAGTCAGATAATTCTCTACAAAATTAGATGTATGTTTTGTTATTTCTCTATTTAACTGGTTGTTCATCCAAACATGTAGTAAAGAGATGTGCAAAGCATCTAATATGTTGCTGTACCTGCTATATTTTATATGCCCTCTGCTCTCTGATGAAGGTGAAGCAAATCTTAAGGTTAAAAACACTTAAAGGGATAGTTTGGGTGTCACAGTAGATGATAGTCGGCGCACCAACAGTTTGGAGAAACAGGCAGGAGTAGCACTGGTGCAAAGCAATACAGTGTGAATGGGGAAGAAACTTGGAGTAATTACATCCGCTGATTACCAAAAACATCTGTCATCCATACAGTGTTGTCATACCACAGATGAGGTCAAAAGAGCTGACCGTACATTCATCATCTGCGTGACTCTCTCAGCTGTTGAAAGGCTTGATCTTGTAACAGGGTTATCAGAAGTGCTGCAGCTTACTTAGAAAGGTTCTCATACGGATGCACTGTTGTGACTATCACTAACTGTAAGTGCCAGCATCTGGAAAATGTGAGCATTATGAGACATGACAATGATTTTGCGAGATTTGTGGCTTGTTGGATACTGTTTTTCTCACTTCAAGACAATTAAATACACCTAATGAAACACGCGGGACCATTCTGCCATCAGCAGCACCTTTCCGTCTGGGATCAGTTATTCCCAAGAACACACAACAAATATGAATTCATAAACACAAATCAAAAGAGGAAAAACAGTTTTGGTATTTTCTGCTGAAAGCTTATGAGTAAGAAAACTGAAATACAAAGTTAGGATGAAGGAAAACATATATATATATATATATATATATATATATATATATATATATATATATATATATATATATATATATATATATATATATATATATATATATATATATATATATTTGTAGATTGGTCTGAGGGAGTGAGACTATTACAAAAACTATCTGATAGACGAATGTTCTAGAGAGCAACTGCTCCCTCTGAACGACATATTAGAGGCTCTTAAGAAACTGTGGATGAGAAATAATTACATTTCTCACTTACAATTATTTGATTTGTCTAATTAGTACACAATTAAAATACCTAAAATATACTCAGCATACCGGAATCAGGTCCACAAAGTACTGCATGTTTTCAGTTAAGGCTACTTCATTAAGATTGGTGATATAAATGAGCACAGTCACAATGAAGTTCATCGCACTGCAGCGAGCTAAAACCACATGCTGGGCCGTCTGACACATCTGTAAAGCAGTGGAATGAAATAGACATGAAAAGTCTGTTTTCTCTGTTACCAAACTGCAAATTTCACAAAGGCAATCAGTTCTGCAAGTGGCCAAAAAATATCTACTTATCGCTGAAACACCTGTTTTTTTGTCCACATAAAGCCTTATAATAAGATATTATAATAGAGCTATGCTTCCTGCGTGCAGGTACAACTCCATTTCATCACACTGATCTGTCATACTGAGGTCTTTGTTGACGTGTGAGCAAAGCTTTACTAACATTTTTTTTTTAGAAAAACACAAATCACATGGTCAAACAAAGGGGTTAATAGGTCTTACACACTGGGCTCTTCCCTGGTGTCCAGTGGCATGTCACGTTATCCTCCTTGGTGATGAAGACACAGCGAGGCTGACGGGGGCTGTGGACGAACTCTGCAGGGGACAGAAATAACATTTCAGTAATGTTATAAATGTGCCTGACACAGGATATGATGTGTTTTCTCAGTCTATAAATACAAGAGTTGCTGTGTAGTTTGATTGCGCTAGTTTGCTAGTTTGAGGAACACTAAAATTATAAGAAGCCAGTTTAACATGAGAGTTACATACTGAAGAGACAAACTTTCTCTACCTTTAGCAGCAGCACAACAAAAGCCAACAAAAGTGCCGTTTGGGTCAGCAGGTATCCTCTGTCCATTCTGGAGCTGCTGCTCGTGGACTGCAGACGGTAGAGGAAGCAGTCTGGACCGGTAGTCTGGAGCTCAGACGGAGCGAGGAACACCGTGAAAGGATCTAAGTACATTTACTCAAGCTCTGAACTTAAAGGTGCTATTGATAACATTCAGCCGCTGGATGTTGTATTCTCCCTCCGCTCCATTGCATTCACGTCACAACATCGTTGCCAGGCACAACCATTTGTCCCTCAGCGATAGGGATGCTCATTTTGAAACATACTTTGAATCTTAACTGATAACTGACCCTCGTTAACTGATTATTAACCGTTAACTGACAAGATTTGTGGTTCGCATGTAGCGGTGCGCCAGCTGCAGTATATGAGCACAACAGACAGCTGAGTCAACAGTTCACCATCAGTGTTGCTGTATTGATCCATTTGAAGGCACCATGTCCTACATTAGGTGAGCAATGGTGCCTTCAGGTGCAATCGTGTTTGTTGTCTTCATAAGAGGTCCATTAGAAAGATCTGCAGACATTCATGACTCAGTTTCAGTGCAAACTTAATATTTATTTCAAGTAAATCAAATTTTCAACCTCCATTAAACCTCTTATGATCCTAATTATGACTTAACCAACTTTAAATGGAGGTTGGAAAAATGGTTATAATAAACTGCAATCTCATTGCATTTGAGCGTTTTGGTTAAGGCAGAGCACACCAATGTGCTTATCTTGGGTTCTCCTGGGAATAACTTTATTTTTCAGTATTATTCACACCTTTTATTTTTGTATTTCATTCTATATGATGTGAATGTAAATGTATCTTCATTATCTAGTTGTATCATGTAATGTCAATGCAATATTTCAGTTACTTGTTTTTTATATGTAATGTCTCTACTATAAATATAAAAGTGGGAAAAAAACATAAACCAAAAAAAAGAAATGTTGAATTTTTTTAGGCTGGTATCTTATAAGCATGTTGGTATTACTACGAAGACAGATCAGTGATATTTTCTAGATCTCACCTCCCAGTTTAAGCTTTCAATTAATTACCAATCGACCATCAATTACCAATTACCATCGACTTTCAAAAATAATTAATACAAAGGAAAATGTATTTCAATATTTCACTCAGTCATTTTAATCGTTTCTTTTCTTTTTTTTTTACAAAATATAATACTTATAAACATCAACAGAAGCAGTACAATATATAAATTGCTAAAAATAAAAGTAAAAATAAAGAATTAACAAAAGGCAGTGATTCAGCGCCTTTTCCTGCCTTTCGTCCTGAACCCCCGCCTCCCTTCCCTCATGTAAACAAAGACAAAACAAACATTGATCTAAAAGCGGCCCGGCTTTTAACAGGGACCACAGGAAGAGCTCCAACGTTTACAGACAGAAACAAGGAATAAATAGAAGGACCGACGGATGGAAGAACATGGAGCTGGATCCTTTTCTTCCCTGTAACTTTACCTTTATCTCCTTAGAGACAGTGTGACTAAAATATACCGACAAAACAGAAGAAAATACCACATACCACGTTTGTATCTAAGAATGGATACACAAATCAATACATGCTTTTGTGATTAAATGATTAAAAATGTATGAAATTATTCCTAATGAGAGGCATCTTAAACGTCATGGATGTTTTCTGTTTTACATAAGCTCAAATATTTTTTTTCATTGTAATAATCTTTACTATGACCTTTGTCCATTTATATGCATTTATCACATCGCATCATGGTTAAGTCTTAGGTTTCACCGTTATAATTATATATTTATTCATTCATTTGAATCTCCATCTGTGCTTTAGAAAATATATGTGACAATATAGAAGTTTGTTATCGATATGAGTTTGTCAACTCTAATTGATGGGGCCATGACAATTTTAGGACAATGGTACAAAAAAGTTACACACTTCTTAATAAGACATTTGCACTGAAAAATGTATTTTTTAGAAATGTTAATGTATCTACTGGACATATGTGACATTTATCATTATATAATCATTATGTCTGGCAGAGGACAGTGAAGGAAACATTTCAGAGGAAAAAGAGAGCTTTTCTGGGTTTGTTAAATCCACAGTGCAGTTTGGATCTGTCCACTCTTGACATTAAAAACATCACTGATGTACCTTTGTTCACACTGATTGGATGTTACTTGGATGTATGGAGGCAAGCAGAAGATGCCAGAACTGTTAAAGTCCATATTAGGATGATCTTTGGATCCCAACATCTGTCATTACCTCCTCCAACCTGCGGTTCGGTTTGTTTGTTTGACAGCAGGCTTATGAAAAACAATACAGGCCCGATTTTCAAGTGGAAGGGTGAAGCATGGGCCAGAAAGTATCCACTCATTTTTGGAGTGGACTCGAATCACGGTGGTGAATACACACAATATTTGTCACTCATGGAAATGGCCTTGATGGAGGTGTGCGCTCTCCAAGTGCCTCTCGTTACAAACGTTTTTACCGTTACACCGACAGGATGCGTCTTAATCCCATAAACTTCTTAGAACATAATCACTTTCCTACCTGGTCTGTTTGTCCAGAGTGACAGTGACTGAATCATTAACGCTGCTGGGGACGATCAACGTTGCAGAACCTGAGAAAGTGTGATTGCATTCAGTGACTTACTATATGTTCACATGTACATTTTACATTTACACAATTTATTTTATGCCTATTCTGCATGTAAAACATGGTTTCTTAATATTCAACATGATAGAAACGGTGATCAGAAACGTCAAAGCACGGCACCTTTATAAATCTCTATGCAAATCTTCAGATGAAGAACGAAGATGAAAACTTCCGCAAAGCAAAAATAAAACCTGCAAAAATATTGAGCTCCTTTTTTCTCCGACCGTGTTCAGATTTCAACCTCAGAAAATATTTAGTTTCAACTCTTCATATTTAAACAAAATTCTTGAGACAGACTTTTCCACCAAACGTTTTCAGATAGATGGAGGGAAGGAGTGCAAAGAAAACCGAAAAGTTTAAAAGGGGACATATTGTGCTCATTTTCGGGTTCATTCTTGTGTTTTGAGTTTCTACTAAAGCAAATCTACATCTACAAGCCCAGTCTGCGCCGAATGGCTAGTGAGAAAAATATGGTGTATATTTGCAAACTGTGGGTGATATAATCTAATGAGCCTGCATGTGACATAGGAAGGGGAGACAAATCTCAATGGCTTGTTGAACCACATGTTTTGATGTAGACAGCCCACAAAAAACTGACTGGGTTTTCTAACTTCACAGTTCACTCCAGATACCCAAACGTGTGTAACAAGCACGGAAAAACAAGTTTTTTCATTATATGTCCCCTTTAAACTTAATATTTAAATAAAGATTTCCAGCAACCACGTCACTGTGGCACTCTCCAGAGAGATCTCAAATGGCTGCAGCGGCAAAAGAACAATATGCAGAAAATATCTAAAAAAAATGTAATTTGCTCTAGCTGGAAGAAGTTGTAATTAAATTTGTCCATCCTGATAAATAAGAAAAGAAAAGAAACAGTGGTTAACAATGTCAATCATTGATCTGGTTTTAGAAAAAAAGCACTGCTAGCCACTTGCTTCTGGTTTTGTTTGCATGGTCATTGCAGCTCTCATCACCTGCACTGTGCTACGTATTAATCAATAGCTCTGCCCTGGTGCAGGTTGAGGCAATAAACTGTTAATAATCACATGATCAACACCTGAAAGTAGTGATTAACGCTTGTCATTCCACAATGGACAGAGGGTTCAAGTGTCTCAGTTTAAAAAGAGGGTTCAAACAGATGAGTAACCCAATACAGGTAGTACTGTAGGGCCATCCTTTTTCACAAGGTCAGGTAAATGCACTTTTTGTCCTGGTTTCTTCAAGCCCACTGGAAATACCAACACCGATCAAAGATCTTGACACAAACCATGAAGAGTACCACTCAGTTTTGATTTTCCCTTCACTGTGTGAGAGAGCGGGGATGCTGGACGGGAGAGGGGTGCAGCAGGTTGCCTAGCACTTGGAAGTGTGATGGGAGGACAGAAGATGAGGGAGGCGAGGCAGATGGCAGGCTAAACTCCACCTGCAGCCCGTGGTGGGAGCCGGTCCCGTCCCCTGCTGCATCACAGTCAGGGCCCTCAGATACAAAAGGTCCACTACACATGTGCAGCTGGTAAAAACCGGAGCCTGGTAGGCGGTGGTCGTCGTGGCAGGACGGAGGGCTCACGAGGGACCACTGGGAGCTCCGGGGGGAGGACTGGGACCGGAGCTGAACTAGTGCCGAGGGACAGCAACTGCCTGAGCCAGGATCCCCGAGGTCGTCCATGGGCGGGAGAGAGAAGGGACAGCCGAACAGCTGCTGAGGACATCCGTCACCACACAAGTCTGACAGCCCCATCACCAGCTCACCATCTGGACAGATGTAGAGGAGTTCATAGGATGACAGATCTACTAAACGTCTGTAGCTCAGTCATGTCATCTTGCTGTATTTGTTCCAGAAATGTTCACATACTGTATGTTTTCAATTAAATTAGCGGCATACAAATATGTTTTCCGTGAACTAAAACGTCGGTACATACAGCTGCTTCAAAAAGTATTTATTCCACTTTCATGATACTGAGATGAATGACACATTTGCTAGAAATGTTGCACAATGAATGACTTAAATTGTAAATTACTGCCATCAGTGAGTTTCTCTTTAGCTATGGCAGTAACTGACAGAAACATGAATCAAAGTGGCTCTTAAATTAACATATATAATTCATTCATTTCCTTTCATAAGGCTTTATGAGTTGATCTGTCTTGCCAAATGCATGTGAACTATTCGTCTGCTCAGCACAAGAGCAATATATATGATTATTTATTTTGTTTTGTTGATTTGCATTGTTCCTTTTACATTGTACAGCTTGTGTGTAAGGCTGCATTCACGCCAGATCAGGCGGTTCAGCTAAACGCAAGTCTTCCACTTCATTTTGAATGGTGGTAATGTATTTACGCTGTGGCGGCCACAGAGGGTGCCAAAAAAAAAAAATGCAGCGGTATAGAAGTAGAAACAGAATCAACTGTTAGAGAGACGCAACCTGATGTCATGTAACCGGCGATACAGAGCTGTATGAGCCATGAGGGAACAAAAGGCCTTAATCTTCACAGTCAATGGGCCATTAAAGTGACTCTCTCACACCACCATACAGCTCTGTGGCAAATTGCCACAACGCCTAATCTGGTGTGAATGCAGCCTAAGTTGTTGAAATGGACCGCAACCATTAACAGAGACTGTAACCTTGTTCTTAGTAAATGCAAGTAATTTAAATTTTAGGCTAGGGTTACAGTTATATGTTTGCTACACAAATATTTTTTATTGAATTTAATTTCCATTCTGATATAACAGAGTTACACTTTGAGTAGATTTGATGGTAAATATCAAATGCACTTAACTGTATTTTTAACACATAAAAGTCAAGAGGGCCAAGGTTGAATTTGAATTAATTCTGAAATTATGACGGTAGAGAACCACAGGTACCGGGAATCAGGGCTCAAGACTAAAGGCATCCCGGGGATGACAGAATTTCCCTGGTAACGCTACATTGTGAACAACAAATTTGCGTTGAAATCGTCAGGAGAGCTAGTACCGTTAGCTGTCAGTGGCACAGTTCTGCTAGGCTAAATAGTGGAGCTAACAGCTAATGTACAGAGGATACATTGAGTTACATTATGATGTGTTCCAGCTCTGTTCAGTAAAAATGAGTATTGAGTGACGGTAAACTACGATGTTATCAAGATGCACTCAAATATAATCTTTAGTAAGTTAATTTGAGTGAGAAACTTGAGGTGGAACATCAGGGGATTAATAATGGATTTGTAAAAAACAGTAAACGGTAATAAAAGGTGTGTATGTTGAAGTACAAGGAATTTATTGTTTAACTTTTGTTTTTTTACCCTAGTATTGAATTGAGTATCAAGGATCGTGGAGTTTCACTGGTATTGGTAATGACTAATTAATTTGTGGAATATATACATACCTACATATATATACATCTACCACAGGCAACTTAATGAGATTTATTCCTAATCACATCATTCATAGTCTCTCTGACTCTTCTTGCCTTCTTTACCTGCAGGCCCAGCCTGCGTTCTGTAGCCTGTCTGGATCGAGTTCATGGCTTTAAGAGAAATCGGGGAGTTCGTCTGCGGCGGGGACGGCTGTCCTCCTCTGGAGCGCCATGCCAACGGGTGTGCATGCACACACACACACATACAGATACAGACATGCATACGTGCACAAACACAATAACAACAACAACAATAACAACAACAACAACAACACAGGACAAACAAGGAGCAAGAAAATGGTGGGGAAAACAAAAGGAGGTGAGACAAAAATGATTCAGAACATAAGATAATGCAACATATCCTCATACAACTGTTCGCATGGTATCTTACAAAGTTATTCCTCATTTTTCGTGCGTTTTCCTGTGTAGCGCAGGTACCGGGAATCAGGGCTCGAGATTAAAAGTATCCAAGAGATGATAGAGAAACTCTCTGGTAACGCTACATTGCGAACAACAAATTTGTGTTGAAATCGTCAGGTGAGCTAGTACCGTTAGCTGTGAGCAGCACAATTCTGCTAGGCTAAATAACAGAGCTAGCAGTTAATGTACAAATAACACCAGTACGCAAACGGTAATAAAACATGTGTCGGAACTGACGCGCTCGTCAATTTTCACTCCAGTCTTTTTAAAATAAACTTCCTTCTTCGCAGCAAAACAACTTGGTTGGGTTTAGGCAACAAAACTACTTAGTTAGGTTTAGGTATTGGGTTAAAATAACACCAGAAGTGGCAAAACTTCAGTACAGAAGTTATGTGACAAATACATTAACACTGATATCTGGTTTCACAAAGGGACACAAACAATGGTCTCCTGGGTGAATGTCTGGTGTTTTTTGACCCACCCATCCACCCCATCCTCCTCCCTATGCAGCTTTTTTTTTTTTTTTTCGCTCTTTATACTTTCTGGTTCGTAATTACGTGGATTACAAACAAATTGATTTTGTAGGATATACATACACAGATCAACCATAAGATTAAAAACATTATGACCACTGCCAGGTGAAGTGAAAAACATTGATAATCTCGTTACAAAGGCACCTGGCAGCAGGTGGGATATATTAGCCAGCAAGTGAACATTTTGTCCTTGAGGTTAATGTGTTGGAAGCAGAAAAACTGGAAAAGCGTAAGGATATGAGCGACTTTGACAAGGGCCAAACGGTGACGGCTGGACGACTGGGTCAGAGCATCTCTAAAACTGCAGCTCTTATGGGATGTTCCCGGTCTACAGTGGTCAGGACCTACCAAAAGTGGTCCAAGGAAGGAAAACCAGTGAACCATCGACAGGGTCATGGACGGCCAAGGTTCACTGATGCATGTGGGGAGTGAAGGCTGGCTCATGTTGTCCGATTCAGTAGAAGAGCTACTGTAGCTCAGATTACTGAAAAAGTTGATGTTGGTTCTCATAGAAAGGTGTCGGATCACACAGTGCATCACAGTTTATTGCGTATGAGGCAGCGTAGCCACAGACAGATCAGGGAGTCCACGCTGTCCTAATGTTATGGCTGATCGGTGTACATACGAATTACAGTGCATAACTTTTCGGAGGTATAGCTACAAACGGTGTATGAGAACAGCCTGGACAATGAATATGTGATGTCAAAATAAAAGGCAAAACATGTCATCAAAACAAAACATTCAGTAGACAAAAATGAAATCCATAGAACTGCATTTAAACACCATGGATGGCAGAAAATGATGTGATTTTGGAATATGTGGCTGACATGGTATGTAAATGGCTTATATACAGAAAGTATTGGAAAGCAAAGCAAATCCTCAAAGGATACTGTGTGTAGGATTGTTTTACTATATGCTCTACTCATCAAATGGTAGAGTCAAGTGCTCTGTGACCAACTTCCACTTCAGATAAAATGCTGATTAAATGAGTATCATTTACTCTACATGTGCTTGTTTTCCACACGGCTCTGTCTTGCTGTAAACATGAAATAATGGGAAAAATATTTCAGGGAATTATGGTTTTAACACTTGATTCCCTATTAGTTACGTTGGTCATCTAGAGGAGAGCAACAGTGGTAAAAGACTTTGAGCAACCGTGTCATGTGTTTGTTTACCTCGTTTGTCCAGATCCAGATTCGACTGGGGAGGTAATGTTGACTCCAGCTGTCCGGTGCTCATGGTGCTGTGGGACAACAAACCAGAGGAGTTGTTGCTTCCCTCCAGCTCCCCGGCCTCCCCGTCCTGGTCTCCATCCTCCCTGTAACATACAACACAACCACTGTGTAAACATAGTGTGTCTTGTCAAGTTATCAAGACAAAATATCAGATTAAATACACAAAGAATAGACGAATGACACACCTTTAAGATTTGTTTATACGTGTGCAAGGTACCATGGTGTAGGCCTCCACAGATGGTGTGTTTTTTGTTTTTTTTATTATTTTTTGGTATTTTTCCCTTTATTGGATAGGGCAGAGTGATAGGTAAAAGGGGGGGAGAGGGGATGACATGCAGCAAAGGGCCACAGGTCAGGGGAGCCGGTGTGGCCTTCATTACATTACATTATCCTAAATGTCACAGGGCATAAAAACAAAATATTCTATGACGCAGCAAAAAGTCCATGAGTTTCTCATCTCATTTCATCTCATGGTCAACTGCATATCTGGGGTCGGGTTGCAGGGGCAACAGCTCCAGCAGGGGACCCCAGACTTCCCTTTCCTGGGCCACATTAACCAGCTCTGACTGGGGGATCTCGAGGCCTTTCCAGGCCAGCGTGAAGATATAATCTCTCCACCTAGTCCTGGGTCTTCCCCGGGGCCTCCTCCCAGTCAACAAGGGTTACCAGCAAAACACCATAAACCAAACCCCTCAATACAGAGGACTGTAAACTCATCTCATATTCATGGACATACTTTATCACCTTCATACAAAAAGAACGGGGTCAAGTATTAAATGTATTATCATGAAAAGAACGTTTAAAGGTTTAATATCCTGTGAACAATTTGATTCGGCTGGCAAAATATTTACACAAATGTAGATTTCTACGATGTCCTCCTTTTCCATTCGAAAACGAATTAGACGTCTTTCTAATAATTATTATTATTTCTAATTATTATTTTACTTCTAAAATTAACTTATTTGCGTTTATATTATTGTGGCAGTAATTATGCGCTTTATGCACAATACAACATTACGGCAGGCATAAACCCAGCGTCAGGGACACACCCTGCTGCTCCTACAACCTACTGTCAACAGTATTCATAGCAACAGCTGTTCCTCGTATTATTTAGTAATTTGGATGAGGTCACCAGCAGATTTTGAATGAAAAGATGCCCTGCTCTGAGAATAGCATTGACAAAGATACAACTAAAGAGAATTAATAAATATACAGCTTTAAAAAAGAGTCTGGTGTTACTGGGAGAGGTTGTCAGAACTGGACGGTTATGGATTTATTGAAAAGTTCGGATAAGAACATGCAAGAAATCTTCCCTGCAGGGGCAAAAACTGTATAATACAAGCATATACTGGCATACAGGGTCTAAAATATGAACACGTCTTTTAATACATTTTAGATGACTTCATTATTTTATCATCTATGGTTTCCTATCTATCTATCTATCTATCTATCTATCTATAGAACATTTCACCATTGTATACTTAAATAAAATCGTGTCAAGGGCTACCCCGCCTTCGCCCAATGCCAGCTGGAATCGGCTTCACCCCCCTGTGACCCCTAATGGGATAAGTTGAAGATGGATGGATGGACAGACCATGAACCTTATCATTATAGTTCCAGCAACACTCACATGCTCCCTGACTGCAGGCTGAACTTCTTGCGGCTGAGTCTGGTGGCCTGTTGGGTAAAATACTCATGACGGTCTGACTTCTTCCACATGTAGTAATACTCCACACACTCCCCAACGGAGCGCGTTCGTACCTGGGGAGGAGGACAACGTCGTTTATGCTTTGAGTGACAAAAAGATGTTCCAAATATTCAAAAACTGTACAGCACTTTAGGAAAGGTTCAATGGAGCATTCACCTTATTAGCCTGAATGAGGTGGAAGTTTTTCCCGTAAACCCGATAGCCATGCTCAAAGTTCCTACACTCCTCCTCACTCCAAGCACAAAGCTCTTCTACAGAGAAGGGGACAACATTGGGAACATTTTAACATGACACATTCATTTTAATTCATAGTTAGCATCATTTTCAGCATTTTTGTATGAATGCAGTGCAATCACAGCTCTGTGCTGTAAATTATCACAAAGTTGGGCCTTGAGGTTGCTACATAATGTTCGTTTTTGACTTGACTGAGCCAGCTGCAGAAAAAACAGGACGAGATGTGGCAAAATGTAGTAGTAAGGTCAGCGCTCTCTGGCCTTGCAGTGGGTAGTGTTTTTTTCCCCACTCCAATCCGAACTACAGCAGTAGTAGTGGGCTTTAACTGCAGCGTCACTGCTGAATGACAGGTCATGAGGTCATGAGGTGAACGATTTCTCCTCTTCACTGCTGAAATCAGCAGCTGGTTGCATTCAGATACAGTCTGCAGTATCCTCCAGTGGAAAATCTTTTATAGGCTTCTAATGTGGGTTTTCACACATGGGATTGATGAGTTCTGACTTCAGGCTCCCAAATGAGTCTACATTCCCCTCTTTTAATCAGTGCCCCCACATTTCTAGTTTCTTTGTGAAGGATGTGATTCTACAAAGTGGAAGTGTGTGTGTTGGTGCTCTGCAACTGCAAATTTAGTTCACAGAGTTTCTGAAACATGTCACTTCAACGAGGAAGGTGTTATCTTTAAAACTTGTGGGCAACTATTCCAAGGACATTATAATCTCATCCGACAGTGTATCATTACAGTGCTCAACTCAGGACTGACGGGACAGGACTTGGATGTAAGCGCTTCTCTTTATATCATACAGTACTGTGCATCCACTGACTGCATTTGAAGCACTTGATGAGCATTTGGAATCCTGCATGTGCTGATCCTCACAAAGTCCTCCAATTTCATATCATCTTTCAAAGAAGTGAAAGAAATTAAAAGCCACTGTAATCCTCCTTCACACCATCTGCATCAACAAATCTGACAAATGGTATCAAAAACCGCCTTTGTTCTTGTCAGTTACTTTATCCATCTGCAGATCAAAATGTCCGTTTCTGATCTTATTGATAACATGCTCCTTACAATTTTGTTTTTACTGCATAAAATGCATAACATGTGCAATGTGTTTCCCTTTCAGCTTGAAATCATATCAATAGCTGCAGGGAGGGTTGATTCGGTTTATCCTTGCTCAGTCAAGAAAGGATACATTTGTTTGTCAGTTGTAAGAAGTTACTCTTAAATGCTGTGAAATATACTACTACATTGGCAAAGAAAATGTAACTGCATAAAACAATTTGATCATTAGATAAATATTTATCAGTCGTTATCATGGTTATTGAGCAGAACATAAACAAGTAGAATAGCAAGACCCGCAGGACAACAGGAAGGTCCTTACCACTGAACACTTTCACATTGAAGCGTAATCGTCTCAGTGCCTCTTCTGCATTGAAGTTGCATTTCACCAGTTCATACAGTGCCTAAAGAGAAGAAGAGGAGGATAAGCCAAAAGGGTTAGACTGTTACAAAAAAACAATGGCTGCAAAATCTGACTCTGTGTTTACACTGAGTGCAATACAGAAGAACTCATGCTCATGCACTCAAAACTGACCACTAACAAAGACAAAAAGTTTCTTCAAGTCTCGAGACCATTGGGACATGTTTTGTGATGAAAGCAGTACTGAGTATCAAGACAGTGTTAAGTCAGCAAGTGCACGACTTCAGACAGTGAGCAGCACATACATGCAACTACAGTCAGCAGCACAGCTGGAATACACTGCAGTTTAAAGTGACTATACCTGTTGGTTGTCTCGGACAGTGTGCCCTTGTGTTTGTGTGCATGCTGCCCCCCCTGGCCATGTGGTCTCTGTGCATTCAGCAAGAACTCCTCCACTTCCTGCACCGGCAGAACACCTGGCCTCCACAGCAACTGGTCCTCACTGCTGCAGGCTAGAGGACCAAAGAAAGGCAGATAAAACGAGAGGAAATGCGGGAGAAGCAGCAGAAAAAGAAGCAAAGGAAGAAGAGAAACTGATTAAGAGAGACAAAAAGATAGCAGTGTCTTCTTTGATACCTCCAGTGGGAGCTGACTCCAGCAACATGAGATCTTTCTAGATAAGATAAGATAAGATATTCCTTTATTAGTCCCACAGTGGGGAAATTTACAAATTTTCTAGTGCTTACCTCTCTCCTGGAAGGTATACGAACTGAGTGGAGGGATTTTAGCCTGGTACATGGAGCCAACCATGATCTCCTGAGAATGAAATCAAAGACACAGTCTGTCATAGCTCTGAAATGGGACATATAAGCTGATAAAGGCTGACATTTTGTTCACGTCTGTGCTAGGGATCTTCGGACAGATCTGCCCACTTGAAAACACAAGGACCTGAAAAGAACCAGGTCTCAGGTCCGAGCTACTGGGAGAGTTTAGTTTTGGAATAAGAAATATTTTAATCTTTTCTCTGGCTTGCATTAATGAAATATTTGTAAGTCGTATGGCTTTAATGGTTCTGTTGAAATCAGGTTCTGGGATAGTTTGGGTTTGTGTTCAGTTGCTCCTGCAGAGTGGTCCCAGCAATTTCAAGTGTCACCTAGGAATGGTGTGTACAACTTCTGAAGTTGTTAAATCCTTCACTGTTCACTGGATAAAACAAACCTTTTACTAATTTTCTCTCCCATGAAGAAATGCAACCTGTAACATACTGTACATTGTGTTTAATACCTCTTACTTAAAGAGGTAGTTTGAATGTTCTGAGGTGGGGTTGTCGACCATAGTCAGTCTATTACCTACAGCAGATGACGATTGGCACGGCCCCGGTTTGGAGAGGCACACTGGAGATACAAGCAATGTACTGCTGTGGACGGGGGCAGCAGCGAAATGTATTTTAGCCACCACAAAAAAAAAAAAAAAAAAATCAATCAATATCAGCTTAAGTGTATGCTACATTTAGAATACTTCCAGTGGTTTACCTTGCTGTGAGACAACTGTTTCTGACAGCTGAAGCCACTGTAGCCATCTATGCTCTTGCCAAAGCCATTTGTTGGCCAACTGTGTGACTTTGGTGACTTCTAAATAACCAAAGTCACCCAATAAAACAAACAAAACTAACCATTCAGGGCTGCGGTAGACCAGCAACTCCTGGTTTATCCAAGAAATTTCATGTTTGTTTGTTTTTTTGAGTCTGGTGGCTTTGGTGAGAGCATGGATAATGGCTTCAGTTCCCTGTCAGAAACAAGATATTTCAAATATAGTGTAAACTTAAACCAATATTGATTTTTGTTTTTTTAGGCGTCAGCATTACATTGATTTACTTCCTTGCGGTGTCTGTTTCTCCACGCTGGGGGCGTGGAGACTGTAATCTACTGTAGGTAATATGGATGAGTGCCTCATACAACCTCACTTCAAAACTCCCAAAATGTCCCTTTAAACCAGGCCTACCTTGTGCTCTTCATTGGAGGGAATAGAGGCATCGTCGGAGTCGTCATCTGATGAGCTGACTAATGTGTCTTTGTCTTGTCCTGAGAAACAAAATATATTAAAAAAAAAGAGGATCGGGTGATCATTTCAAAGACTACGCATATCGCACGACGAAAGACTTTGTCAAACCTCTTGATTCAATCTTGAACTCTTTCTGCTGATATAACACAGTAGCTTCAAACAATATTTCTCAAACTCAAAATTTTTAAAATTTGTTTATTATTTACCATTATTCAGCAAGTAAATCCTTTTGAGAAAAATAATCTCAAGTGAAACCCAACTAAGACAGCAGTGGGTAGCACTGAAAGTCATAGAGACAGTGTGGAAATAAAAAAATAAAAATGCAATATATCTAACTCAGTATAAAACACAATTCAGGATAAAGCAATGGCCAGAAAACAATAAAAGAGGAACAAGGCACCTCCTCTCTTTTAGCGCTCTGTTATTCTCTCCTGGATATAAATATAAACATACATACAGAAGACAAGCTCGGTGTACCTGCTATGTACTTGGTTTTCATGATATTTTGTTGGCTCAGCACCAATACCGCCACTAATATATTTAAACTCCTTCAGTTCAGAAATGTTTGAGTGTCTTTGACATGATTCAGTCATATAGAGAGAATACACACAAGGAGGTTCCCATATCATATTATACATGGATGAAATAAACAAATAAAAGCTTTCTTGTAATTTCTTGACATTATAAACTCTGGCATGTCATGTTATTGAAATGTAGCTATAAGTAACGTGCTGCAGTCTCAGCAAAGTACTGATTCTAAATTGAACGATGTGAAAATATTCCACCGAAAACAAAAGGGCTCCAGGAATGTTTTTCATTAGAAAAAGGCCTGAGTGTGCATATGGGTCTGAAGCTGCTCCATTTTGACTTTAATTTATGAAGCTAACCCTCCATTTTCTAAATTGTACATTATGCTTTTGTGCTATTCCCCTCCTTTAGTGTGGTATATACTGCTTTTTGTGCATGTAAAAGATCTGCAAAGTCCATGCCAAAGGGGGTTACTCTCCCCCATAGAGACACTGCTCCTGAACCACCTGAAACGCCTTGTTTGAAGTCCCGCCTGTCCTTCCGTAACATGGTGATGTCACCAAGTAACACATTTGCGTAATACCTACCTAGCAGCTAGTTTGGCACGCCACCAAACAAAGCTAGTTAGAGCGGAGCTGGAGCAGAGTCTGAAGAGTTTGGTTCAGTTGACCAGTTAACTAATCAGAGCAAATGGTAATAGGTCCTCTTACATATAGTTGTGTGTAAATGTACGATTCTGTGTGCGTTACCTTGGAGGCGGCGGAGCAGATCTGAGGTGTTTGAGGTGACTGAGGGGGTGAGGTCGTCAGCTGATGATTCTTCTTCCTCCTCCCCAGGAAAGAGGTCATCAGTCATCTGATCCTGTTCAAAACAAATGACAATAATAGACGACTATAGAATCGCAAAGCACAGCAAAGAACACACTAAACAAAGAATACACTAATAATATTTCAGAAATGAACATTTCTCAGGCATTCTTGCTGCTGTAGCTCACCTTGTCCAGTGTCATGTCCGGCAGGCTGGCAGCCATGTGACAGGTCTCCTTCTCTGGATCTGACACTGTGTAGCCGTACAGAGCCAGCAGCTCCTCCAAAGGAAGCTCACCGGCCTACAAACAGAAGTACAGAGGGAGACAACGGAGACAGATGTGATAGTAAACAGCTGTGTATTTTATATTACTTCCTGAGCTTGGTTTTCAGAGGAATTTTGTTCTTATCTATGCAGCCTTGGAAGAGGACAAACAGTTTCAACTGTCCTAAAGGTTCAGTGTGTAGGATGTGGCAGCATCTACTAACTAACATCTAACTTAAACTTCTGCCTTGTGCCAAGCGTGTAGGAGAACTATGGTGGCTGACACAAAAACATGAAAATGCAAATGTCCTTATCTAGAGCCAGTGCTTGGTTTGTCTGTTCTGGTCTATTGTAGAAACATGGCAGGCGGCTCTGTGAAGAGGACCCACTCCCCATGTAGATATACAGTAAATGATTCGTTCTTAAGTAACAAAAACACCACAGTTTTTATTATTATAAACTAAAGAAAACATACTTATTAATATTATATTGCATGTCTGCCAATAGATCCCCCTAAATGTTAAACACTGTCCCTTTAAATGTAGGGACGCAACTTATGGTTATTTTCATTTTTGATTGATCTACAGATTATTTTCTAGATGAATCGATTAATTGTTTGATATAAAATGTCACAAAATAGCGAAAAATGTCCATCCCAGTTTCCTACAATTCAAAGTGATGTCTTTATGGGCGCTTTCAAGAGCCAACATTTAATCAGCTTTAACTGAACTATGGTCTGATTCATTTGGGCAGTTGTGAATGCAGTGCTCGTACTCTGGTGAGATCCAAAACAACTGGACCGAGACCGCTTACATGAGGTGGTCTCGGACTGTTTCCAAGCGAACCAAAATACATGCTGTCGGTGTGGACATTTATTAAGATGGACACAGGTAAACGACAGGTTGACATGAGTGGGAGCTGACAGACCTGGACTTCAGCATAAGAAGATGTCTGCTTGACATCTGAGCCGAAGAGAACATAGAATATATGCTAAATAAAGTCCACAAAGACAGTGTATAATGAAGAGTGTAGTTCATTCATAAACTAGAGAAGTGATTCATGCGCAGTCGACCGGAGCAAAGTAAAAGTGAAAAAACGTCAAAGCTTCAAAATCCGTGCTTCCCTGCATAGAAGCCCCTCAGCATGTAATTTTTTGCTTTGATTTTTGCGCTAAATAGAAAATGAACCAAAGGTATCAATTTCTTTCTGATTCGTACTAGCTAAACAGACAATGGTTTGTGAAAGTACCCTAAATGTCTAAAACCCAACAACATTCAGTCTAATATGATATAAAAACAGAGAGCAGGAAATCTCCATATTTGAGAGGCTGAAAACAGAATTTTCTGCAATTTTTGCATCAAAAATTACTTTAACGATTAATCAATCGTCAAATCGTCAATCAATCGTTCAAAATAGCTTAAATGTGCTATTTAGTTTAAGTTTGCTGAGATGAAAGAGATGATATCTCTCATTGCCTTGCATTTGTGGCAATGGGCACAGTAAGGTGTATAAAGCAGATCTATAATCAATATGTGTTAACTGCTGCTGCATGTTTTGTCAGAAGCCTTTATGTGTCTTATAAAGTTGGTTGCTAACAAATGGCTAAATGAGACTACTAAACATCATCACACTGACTTGTCCACCTTTGCAACCATGGTGTAGTTTGTTTATAGACTAACTTTAGCTTTTTACTTCTGGCGATTGCATTCACACTTCAAAAATCATAAAAGTGGAGTTCATTTGTTGTCCATTATTTTATGGAACAAACTGTGTAAGTATCATAAACATTTGTTTGCCACAGAGCTAATTTTCTGCAATAATCCAACAGTCAACGGAAAAATCCCACTGGCTGTTTGTCAAGGGAACCAGGACAATGCTAACTTCCTGGTTGGCCTATAAAAATGCGTCATCCCTGCAGCACTTGTTGAAGAGACTGTGGCTTTCATAGAGCATCTAACTCAATAAATAATATTAAAGAATGTATACGGACATGGGCTTGACTTGACCGTACAGTGTGGGACTGCGCTGCCATCTTCATGGGGCGAATGTTCTCCTCCAGCTCCTCTAAGGCCTCTTCAGACTTCTGCTTCTCCTGCTGAGGGCCTTCATCACTGTACCTCATCCAGTCTCCACTAGGCCACAACCTCCACACTTCTCTGCAGGGGCTCTTCACCCACCTGCAGACACAAAACAAACACTGTTATTTGTACAGCTATTCAGCATCATGTAAAACAGCATGCATTGCAGCATGGCAGCCCTTTCCTCTGTGCACACATGTACACTCAAACAACATGAGGGATCAAATAGTGGCTGATCCTGGCTCATCCCATTACAGGTCAGCTGACTCTTACTTTTAAACCACCCTTTTTAAAGATGACCTATCATGCTCATTTCCAGGTTCATGCTTGTATTTTGAGTTTCTACTAGAACATGTTTACATGCTTTAATGTTCAAAAAACGCTTTATTTTTCTCATAACAGCTGTAGTGCAGCACCTCTTGTCACCCTCTGAAATGCTCTGTTTGAGCCCCACCTGAAAAGCCGTGTGCTCTGATTGGTCAGCTGGTGCACTCTGTTGTGATTGGTTAACCGAACCAAACTCTTCAGACTGCGCTCCAGCTCCGCTCTAACTAGCTTTGTTTGAGGGTGTACCAAACTAGCCACTTGGCAGGTATTATGCAAATATGTTACTTGGTGACATCACCATATTACAGAAGAAAAGGCGGGACAAAGTTCAAGTTTCTATGGGGGAGAGTAACTCCCTTTATTGTGGACTTTGGGGTTTGTAACTCGGCAGACCTTTTACATGTACAAAAATAAATAAATAAATAAACAAAACTATATAACATGCTAAAGGAAAGGGGAAAGCACAATAGGTCCTCTTTAAACGTATGAGATGCAAGTGACTTTAACATTTCCAATATGGCTGTCAAAGTTTACGCAATAATATGTTAATGCACATTTGTTATGACTCTGCTACTTTCTTTAGCGCATTAACTCAATTTTTAATTTTTAATTGACGTCTTAGAAATCTGACGGGCCGCTGTCAGGCCTGCCTGCTGTTTGATCCTTCGTGGGCCATAGTGGGCTCAGTTTTAAAGCTAGAGTGAAGATACTGGCATCATATGAAACTAGAAACTCTACACGTGGGAGGCTAAATAATGCTCCAAACTTATGCTAAATCTTGGCAAGGAAGAACAGCCATGGCCGTTTTAAAAGGGGTCTCTTGACCTCTGACCTCAAGATATGTGAATGAAAATGGGTACCCACGAGTCTCCCCTTTACAGACATGCCCACTTTATAATAATCACATGCAAATCACAGTCAAATCAGCACACTGACAGCTGTTGTTGCCTGTTGGGCTTCAGTTTGCCACGTTATGATTTGAGCACATTTTTTATAGTAAATGCAGTACCTGTGAGGGTTTCTGGACAATTGTCATTGTTTTGTGTTATTAATTGATTTCCAGTAATAAATATATACATGCAATTGAATAAAGCAATCATGTTTGCCCACTCCAATGTTGACAAGAGTATTAAATACTTGACAACTCTCCCTTTAAAGTTCATGTCGAAAAGATAAAAATGTAGACAATCATGTGATTTATCATTTTAATCTACTGACAGCACTAATTTTAAAATCTCCAACAGAATAATTAGTCAGATGTGTTTTTTGGTGTGATATAATGTAATACAACTTGTAAAAAAAAAAATCAAAACATCACAGCTAATAGTTTTTCAAATGGAGTAATAGCACGTTTTCCTCCCGTGTCCACATGTTTTCGATACGGGCTTTGAGCTGAGAGAAATAAACGTGCAAGTTGAGGCCACATAACAGTTGGGTGAAAAACTTCGGGTCGTGGGCTGTGTTACAACAACCCCACACTAGTTGACACCGGGTGCCAGCCCTCATTGAATTAGCTGTACTCGTACAGACACCATTCCTGTGTAGATAAGTTGTGAATATCGCCTCTCCCAGCCCACCGGGTGCTGTGAGTCTAACCAGGGGCGCTTTCCTGTGACTTGGTGCTGAACGTCTCTTCCTCTCCCCGGCTCACCACCAGCACAAGAAGGAAATAACTAGTTCTCAGTATTTCCGAAAGAGACAGTCGGAGTTTACCGCCGCCAATTCGTGACATCCCCCCTAACTTTTTTCCCACTCAATCCACTTCTGCGCACCTGAAATAGTTCAGCACCGCCGTGTTACCCCGCCGGGCTCCCTATTGTTTTCTACGGATTTACTATCAAGGCGGAGGGAATGGCTCTTTAAAGCTAAGAACGCGGAGACAGGCGATACGCTGGAGAGGTTCTCCATTTCTCCCCTCGCTCCCCGGTTAAAATGCCCGACGTTTCCCTCCGTTCTCCCGGCGTTCACCGGCCGGTGAAACCGTCGACACTCTCGCGTACCGTTCGGCGCGACACGCGTCTTAAATTCGGTGCAGTTTTTCTATCATTTGAGGCGTTACAGTCCTCGTTTTCGCTCACTTACCTCCGCCATTCCGTTTCTGCGCAAGCTGCCTATTGCCCGGATGTTGTAGGTCTGCTCCTCTGCACGGCTCCGTTTATTGCCGCAACAGCGACTGTGTGCTACAGTTAGTTAGGTGCACACTCCCCCATTGACTATTTCCAAGTAATTCTGCTATTTGTGTCTCTTTTGATAGAAAACTCCCCTTCAGCTTTTTGAAATCTCCCTCCCACTTTCGGTATCACTTCATTATTTCGCTCTTAGCGCAGCTTTTTAAAAGCAAACTTCAAAACAAGTCATGTTTAATATATAATGGCCATTATTCCCATTATTACACAAATTTCATATATATAAATGCTGACCCTCGTGTTGCCTATTTGCATGTTTAAACTGAAATATTAAATTTAAATGTCATTCCATGCCCATATGGTTCAAATATGGTGACTATATAGGCTAAATAGTGGATGAGGGAGGGGACATGACATGTTAAAGCAGATAAAGATATAAGGCTGTTTCCTCACAGCTCTCCAGAGATAATGTATATGTTGACCACACGTGACTTTATTCAGCCACAACACAGCAGGTCATATGATGATGATTCACTCAATCGGTTCCATATTTACAGTATACTGTAGGCTGCAACTAACTTTTGATATCAAAGCCACATGAAGAAAAAACACAAAATGAAAAAAAGCAGAAATAATGCAATTTTTTTTTATTTTAGAAGACTGGTTGTTAAACAGGAGACCCACTGTAATTTTGTTTTACTGAATAATAATGCTGTCAATCCATTAAAATATTTAATCGTGGTTAATCGCAAATGAATTGTACATTTTTTTTAATCTGTTGAAAATACAGGGAGGTTTGTCAGGTATTTAATACTGTTATCAACATGGCTTTCTTCATGCTAAAAATATGCTAAAATCATAAGATATTATATTGAGGTATTTTACATCGTAATATATCATATTTAGGTCTGTCATTTTCTTAAAATATTTAGTTGTCCTAAACGCATTATTGCTCATAGTTAATTGCATATTAATCACAAATTAATCACACATTTCTTTTATCTGTTGAAAAAGGAAGATTTGTCAAGTATTTAATACTGTTATCAACATGGCTGCTTTATGCAAAGACTATGCTCAAATCATGTCAAACTCAAGCCCGGTATTACAGTATATTTCATTATACTATTTTATGTTATGTTTTATTTAAAATTATGTATTTTACATGAGAATATGAGCCCAACAGTCAACAGCAGCTGTCAGTGTGTCAGTGTGCTGACTTGACTATGACTTGCCACAAACTGCATGTGATTATCATAAAGTGGGCATGTCTGTAAAGGAGACTCGTGGGTACCCAGAAAACCCATTTACATTCACATATCTGGAGGTCAGAGGTCAAGAGACCCTTTTGAAAATGGTCATGACAGTTTTTCCTCACCAAAATTTTGAAGAGGTTTGGAACGTTATTTAACCTCCTTCATAACAGGCTAGTATGACGTGGTTGGTATCAGTGGTTTTCTTAGGTTTTCTAGTTTCATATGATGCCAGTATGCCTAGCCTGCTGCAACCTAAAAATCACACATTGTCTTAATACATTATACAATTTTGTGTTAACACGCTATCACATTAACTTTGAAAGCCCTACTGTATAATAAACTGCAAATATTATGGCTCATCTCTTATTTTCCTTGTGATGACTTGCAAAAGTTAACTGACATATTATATGTATAAACTTTGCTGATTTGTATAGAAATCAAATCATCTGGATCTGATCAGAATCAAAAATACTTTATTGATCCCAGACGGAAATTGGGATCTTAATTCATTATGATATTATGTTTTATTATATTTAATTTTTACCCCATATGGATCATACCTATACAGGCCGTCACATTCCCCTTTTCCAGATATAAAATGTGTTGAAATATTCATGTAGTTGTACTTCTACTTCAACTTGATGTTACTGAATGTAAAGGGTTTGTCTGGAAATTTAGGTAAATTAATGTGCTTCACTGAAGTTGTAATACATGTAAACCAATAAACAATAACTGTGCACATCCCACACATAACTTCACATCATTTTCAAAATACCCACTCTTGTCTCATTCAGATTATGTTTGCTTAATGTTCTGTCTATGTACAGTATATTCTTGTGTTTAATGTAGAGTATTCAGTGTTAGTGTTTATTTCTTTTCTTCTCTTTATCAATTTATTTGACAGGGACAGTACATGTAGGCATTATTACATTTAAGTAAAGTGCAACCAATGCAATGTATGTAGGACTTCTAGCCATAGCTAATTTTCAGACCTCGTCTGTGGTTAGACTTTTTAAAAAATAAAAATATATAATACAACATCATACATTACAAGGAATTTGCATATTCCCCATCACACTTTTAAAACAGCTTAAAAATGGGCGTAGTCTGCCATAGCAAAGCAAATCAGACCAGTTGTGCTTTCCAACTTTCCAGCTGGTGACGTCACCTCAGTCGCTATGCGTCAAAAGGTAGCCTCTTGCAGAGAAAGGAGCTGGGTTTGTGTTCAACAAAAGACTAAAGCACACAGAGAAAATCAAACTAAGCACATTTGTTAGTATAGTATTGTTAGTAGTAGTGTGACTGCATGCTTTGTGTTTGGTCTACTTTTAGCATGTAGACAGTTATGACTGACATAAGAAGGTTTGTACCATCTAAGAATGTTTTTTTTTTTGGGTGTGTGTTTGTCGGGCTGTAATGGGTCAATTTAGAGGTGAGCTGCTCTGCTTTCATTCTTTGGTACAATGGGTGTTGTTTAATAAAGAACTGTAGCTGATTAGTTGGTTTTACCATTTGGAGTATTGCACAATAAGGATTTCAACACTAAATGACAAACAGGATATACTGTAGAGAACAATAGACGTAAACCTACTGGAAATCAATTCAGAGCCACTCAATTGTCATGGTGTGCAGCCAACGGGATAACAAAAGTTGCTGACCTGTATAGGCGTGGAGAGACTAACATGGACTTTTTAGATAACAAAAACTGTCACCTACAGCACATACAAACACATCGCACACATATCAGCTTCTTTAAAGAGGACCTTCGTGTGTTGTTTCCCTTTCCTTTAGTGCGTTATATAATTTTTTGTCCATGTATAAGATCTACAAAGCTACAAAACTCACACCAGTGGGAGTTACTTTCCCCCACAGAAACACTGCTCCTGAACCGCCTGAAACGTGCTGCCTTTTTCTTCCAGAATGTGGTGACGTCACCAAGTAACACATTTGCATAATACCTGCCTAGCGGCTGGTTTAGCACGCCCTCAAACAAAGCTAGTTAGAGCACACAGGGGTGGTATGAGAAAAATAAAGTGTTTTTTGAACATTGAAGCATATAAACATAACAACAACACACAAACATGTTCTAGAAGAAACCCAGTTAATCTGCAACTGAGAACATGTGAGAGGTTTGGGTGAATCTGGACAGTCTGTGTTCATCAACAGACAGCTCCTCCTCTCCTCCCTTTAATGAGCCTCAGTGAAAGGGATTTAGTGGGTTATAAAAGGAGGTACACTTTGTTGTATCCCCTGTTTCTTCAGGGTCTTTAACTCTGAGTGTGTTTTGCATTAATAGGGAAATCTGTTCACAAAAAGAGTGGTTGCATGTCTTTGTAAGGCTCTGTTGGTGGTATGTACTCTGTGTTTTGAGTTTTACTTTTACAGCCCAGAAATGTAGTGTCTTTTTTTTACATATACTATATACACTGACCAAAAAAAGAAAACCAGTCAGTATCTGGTGTGACCACCATTGGCCTCACACAGTGCAACACATCTCCTTCACATAAAGTTGATCATGTTGTTGATTGTGGCCTGCTGAATGTTGGTCCACTCCTCTTCAATGGCTGTGTGAAGTTGCTGGATATTGGCAGGAACAGGAACACACTGTCGTATACGCCGATCCAGAGCATGCCAAGCATGCTCAATGGATGACAGAGTATGCAGGCCATACAAGAACTGTGATGTTTTCAGCTTCCAGGAACTGTGTACAGATCCTTGCAACATGGGGCCGTGCATTATCATGCTGCAACATGAGGTGATGGCGGTGGATGAATGGCACAACAGTGGGCCTCATTATCTCGTCACGGTATCTCTGTGCATTCAAAATGCCGTCAACAAAATGCAACTGTGTTTGTTGTCCATAACATACGCCTGCTCATACCATAACCTCACCGCCACCATCGGCCACTCGAGTCATGTTGACATCAGCAAACCGCTCACCCATATAACGCCATACATACACGTTGTCTGCCATCTGTCCTGTACAGTGAAAACCAGGATTTTTCCATGAAGTGAACACCTCTCCAAAGTGCCAGACGCCCCTGAAAGTGAGCATTTGCCCACTCAAGTTGGTTACAACAACAAACTGCAGTCAGCAGTCAACTGCAGCTGAGCTTCCCTGAGAGGGTTTCTGACAGTTTGTGCAGAAATTATTTGGTTATTCAAACCTCTAGTTGCGTCAGCTGTCCGAGTGACTGGTCTCAGATGATCTTGCAGCTGAAGATGCCAGATGTGGAGGTCCTAGGCTGGTGCAATTACGCGTGGTGTGCAGTTGTGAGGCCAGTGGGATGTACTGCCAAATTCTCGGAAACGCCTTTGGAGCCAGCTTACGGTAGAGAAATGATCATTCAGTTCACAGACAACAGCTCTGGTGGACATTCCTGCAGTCAGCATGCCACTTGCGCACTCCCTCAAAACTTATTTGATTGTGACCTGTTTCGTATGTCATGTAAAGTGTGCCAGTCATTTTCCTGAACAAATCTTGATTTCATGTGACTGTACACTATGGACATGTTCTAGATGTGGTGATAATAGAGACAAATTTGCAGTGCATCATGGGGAACTGGGAACTGAACCATGACCCATAACACCCTGCTGTGGCAGGGACCACTACCTGTGCAAACCAATGATGAAAAGTAGATGTGAAACAGAGATTATGGTGACTGATGGTATCTCTCTCTCTCTCTCTCTCTCTCTCTCTCTCTCTCTCTCCCCCCTGTGGCATATTTACTGTGAAGTGTACTGTATGTTCTGTGGTACGGTCTGTTACCATAAAGTGCTATGTGAGAACCCGTAACACATTCCACCGTGGTTGTCTTCATCATTCAGCCCGTGGTTTAGTTACATTCCAGTGCTTCATCTCTCTTTGCTTAAGATAGAGCAGAAAGTCAGAGGAATGCAGACACACTGAAGACAATACAACCGAGTCCTGTTAACATTCATTAGTGTGCAGAGGTTCACCGTCTTACATTTAACAAGCAGGCTTTTTGTTTGCGTTCAGCCTCTTCATTCTGCAGTCATTTCTAAGAAGATGGAGACTTGTGGACTTTGGTAGATCCAGGAGCAGGTTTGACCTGAGAGCTTTGCTAACATGCTTCTCCCAGATACTTCAGGGTAGCAGTCAGCTGACCGGTCTCGGCCCACATCAGGGTTTGTTGTTCCAGAACAGATGCAGTACTCCGCTGTGAGATACGGGTGTCTGCTGGTGGTGATGTACAGGGCATTAGGTTGGCCACACGAGAATTGTGATCACTCTCCCTGTATGCAAATAAGAAAAAAAAAAACTGTGCAGGAATGACTCTTACAACCCCTAAATGAGTTAGCATTTTAGCACGTCCACTTCCTTCGTCCGGAAGTCAATGGGTTTTTTGAATGGGTTTTTGGCTAGATGCTTAAAATAAGATCTGTGGTTAAAGTGGCAATCGTTAAGATTTCAGTCCTAGTTGATTCAGAATTTATACTTGAGTGAAAACAGAGGATTTGTGCTCAGAGTTTAGCAGTCTGGAGTCCTTTCTGATGACACTTAGAAATTTAGATTTCTGTAAATGAGCTTCAGGTTTTCAGCATCATGTGCATAGTTGAATTTTTTGTGTGTATACATTTTTCATTCATTCATTCATTCATTCATTCATTTTTACATTTTTCCCAGGAATGTCGCCACTGTCACCCATTTCAGAACACTGCAAATATATAATATTGCAGTACTTTCATCAGTGGCCTTCAGGCTCAACACCATTATGTTTCCTTATTTGGCTACAGATACAGATAGTGATTTAAAGCTGCAGTAGGCAGAATGTTTTTGGCATCATGGGGAAAAAAATAGCCTTTCAGCATATTGTAATTCAAGTGTACTGAGCGAAAACTAGACTTTTGCACCTCCTCATGGCCCTGCTTTCAGGCTTTAAAAAATGTAGCCTGTGACAGGAGGGAGTGTTCCTATTGGTTGTTGCTTCAGCGGAGGCAGCTGTCAATCACTCATTAACTCAGGCAGCCCTGATTAAATATGAATCAATATTCTGTTATTGTAATGCCTATTTCCCTCCTCAGATATTGTCAGAAACATCTTGTAGTTACTGCTTAGCTGTAAAATGAGGAAGTTTGCTTTGGCTGGTGGGCGGTGCTTGTTATATCATCAACTCATCTCAACATGGCTGCCGGGTTCCAAACTTTCTCCCTACAAGATGTTTCTGAAAATATTTGAGTTGAGAAATGGACATTACAGTAACAGAATATTGATTCATATTTGATCAGTGCTGCCTAATCTGTCAGGATGTAGTGACCGATCAATAAGTGTAACTTTATCTAATCATATTTGCTCCAATTCTACCTACTGCAGCTTTAACAGACATTTATTTAAATGAAATTCTTCGAGATTGCCACTCGTGTTACATGTTTAAGAGATTTTAACATTTTGTTCTATACAATATGAAACTTGTGAATTTTGAAGTTTTTATGTCTTTAAAAAAACGTGGTTGCAACATTGAAGAGACTCTAGAAGTGTGATGCTGGAGTGGAAATAGCTGATCTATTGTGAGGAATGTGTGCTGTACTTTGTTTTATGTTTGTGGCCATATTCTCAATTTAATTTATGTTATTTATTTATGTTATTTATTTAATTAAAGTCCTTCATTTTGTTCTTTATTTACTTCATTATATCTTCATTGTAAATTTGTATACTTTTAACTTCATGTTTGGCTATTTACTTTCCATTAAGATTGTTAACAATAATTTTTATTAGAATAATAAATAAAACATGCCCCCCTAATGTTAAATCTGGGTAGATTTGGTTGTATGTACAATATGTTAAATGTATAAAATCCATAAGTATATGTTTTTAAAGACGGGAGGCTAAATGAAACTACTAACCTTATCACACCGACTTGTCTACCTTTACAGCCTTGTTATACTCACACTCGTGATCATGGTGCAGTTGGTTTATAGCCTAATGTTAGCTTTTTACTTTTGCTGATTGCATTCACACTTAACATACAATCATAATTAATTTGTGGAGATTACCTTGCTGAACAAAACATGTAAGTATCATAAACTTTATTTCGCTATAGAGCTTATTTTCTGCAATAATCCAAAACCCAATGGAAAAATCCCATTGGCTTTTTTGTTACCAGGATGGTACGATCTTCCTGGTTGGCCTACAAAAAACATCCCTTTGTTTGTTGCCAGTCACAGTGTGGAGTTAAAAATTTCATTCTCAGTGTGAACCAGCTGGACCAAGAGTTGACCTTTTCCCGGGTCCATCCATGTCCGATTTCAAGGGCGTCTGTGAGTCACCACGGTAACCACTGAAGTGTCACAAGAGCCTGCCACAAAATGTCATCCGTACTGTATGTCATGAAAAAGCGTACCATCATGGGACACCGTACATGGCACCATGTGACACTTTGTCACTGTTTATTATTAAAGTATGTTTTCAACCATCAGAAATGTTTAATAGACTCGGATGGGATGTTGAATATAGTTCTGTGCTGTTAACAGCCGAGCAAACAGAGCTCTCTGTTGTAACCAGGCCAAGGACAAACTAGGTAAAACAGGTTATAGGTTATGTCATGTTATGAAGTAATTACTTTGCTCTACTTCAACATTGAAAGACAGTAGTAGCCTTGACTGGATCGTCAAAATCTTTGAGAACAGAAGGAGAAATACTGAGCAATTTTACCATGTTTTTTTTTTTTAATCAAAGATGAAATAACTAAAGTAACATCTAATGTATTTCCTTGTGACCAACTCATTGGATGGAAGGAAGGAAGGGGTGATTTCCTCATTCCTGAGGATTCCTGACTACACATTTTCAGCCTTGACTGGTCAACACATCACTTTTTCTCATCTCATCTCTCATCACTTTGTCACAGATCACATGGTCATCATCACATCAGCGGACTGACACTAACCACCACAGCTCACCCATGATGACATACAGTACATGACATATGTTTGTTTTCTATTGGCACAGGTGTTTATTGTGTTCAAAATGTACAGTTAAAATATACTTGTAATGAAGTTAGGCAATCAAAATACACTCAGCAGTAAAGTATTGATTCATTTAGACCAGTCACCCTGCAGTCAGTCAGCATGTATGCATCCAGTGTCATACTGTAGCACATGCTCATTTCAACACAAATATGCATCTGCATCTATTTACAGCGTATGGATAACAAAAACATCAAAATTTCAATCCCTTGTGAAAGTACACTTGTGTGAACTTTAAAATGGCGCTGGAGTAACATGCTGCACCTCTAGGATGAAAAATCGTGCAGCTTTGTTATCAGGGGAAACGGTAAAGCTTGGAGGTTATTTCAGTCTCTTTCTCTTTTATCCAAAATTTAAGTTAATTACTAATTTTACCGCTAAATATATTTTCAAAGTATTATCGAAAATACTTCAAAGGTCGTCAAAGACACCAGAACAACATACTTTTAGGTGACACATTGTCTAAAATGTCGTGAAAATATGTGACACAGACACTGTTAATCAAACATGATGTCAAAATGTTTTGTAAAACATTTTTGTAATATTTTGTAGAAATATAAAAGGAATTTCTTTGCTGCTTTAATATCATGTTTTATTTTACCGAAGCAGTAACTGCAATACAGGAACAGCTCAAACTTATTTATTTATTTATATAGCACCTTTCATTCCAACATGCAGCCCAAAGTGCTTCTGTTAGCCAGACACTGTTAGCCAGTGCAGTGTCTTAAGCAGTGGGGCCACAGTATCCTGAACCAGCTGTAGTGTTTTATTATGGACTTTTTAGGTAATCTGGTGAAAAGGAAATAATTTAGCGCTGTAATAAAATGAGTATTTCAGCATATTTATGAGTTTAAAAGGTCTGACTTTGGTGCAAATGAAAAAAAAAGGATGTTTTAATGACATTACTAAAATGAGAATTAAAATCTGAATCAGAGTCTAAAATCACTCCCAAGTTTGTGATGTTATTTTTAGTCCGTTTGCTGAGACCACAAGCATTGAGTCCAGATGTTCTCCCTAACCCACATCCAGTACACTGTACAGTATGGTATACTTTTTCTTTTGTGAGGTTTCTCTTTTTTGATGACACTGTTATTAGTCTGTCTGCACCTCTGTTTACCTCCAGTTAAGGATCCAGTATGTTCCAACTCTGTAACTGCCTTTCCACAAGGGGGCAATGCTGTCCTATACATTCAGGAACTGAAAACTCTCTGTTAGTTCAATATTTGGTCTGTGTGTGTTTTTGTATCTGACATGATTCAGATGGCATAGATTACTAGCAGTGCAGTGGAGGCCTAATTGGGCTAATTTTCAGTCTGCTGCCTCCTCTGTTTGCTCTCTGCTTTCTGCATGCCTACTAATGACTCACCATATCTCTCTGTCTTTGAAAGAAATTTAGTTTCAAACAAACAAACAAACACTGAGCCAAACTGTGAGCATGTACCTGTGAGTCTTTCATTGCATATTTCCAGAGATGTTCCAACCCCCTTTCTCTCTTTCTCCAACTCCCTCTCTAAACAGGATGTTTGTGTCTCAGCGGGGCTGCCGGCAGCAGACCAGTACAAAGCTGATGACCAGATAGCGTGGCTGTGGAGTGCCCAGTTCTCCCAGCACTGTGACAGATTAACTGGGATTTAGGGCTTCCATTCGGATTCCCCACTAAACCAACACGCCGCGAGAGGCTGCAAAACACAGGAGGTCATGTAGCCGACAGCACGCTCCCCCCTGGACCACTAAAGCCCCCCGCCATGTTTTATTTCAAACTGCTTCTCAGCCTCACATGTCATATATGCACACAGGGTAATAATTGTCTTGAATATGACAATATAACAGATCTCTTAGCTGAAATGTTTGTGTGCTGCTGCACTGACAATGATTGTCACACAAGAGGAACCAAGCCTGCAACTGCTGTGCTTTATGGTCCCTAATAATTCAGGCTGCAGTCATGGTTGCATTCAAAGGTGATATCACGAGACTCAGGAGACCTGAGTTTCCGTGTATTGTACTGTGCTATGCGTGTGAACTCACCACAGCTAATATCAGACGCTGCCTGGCCGGGCAGTGGTTCGTGGAGCACAGGATCTGAATCATGAGTACAAGTTGTTTCATGGCAAAACAATGTCGCACAAGTGTGAGTTATCAAAGCACAATTTGGTGTTATGTTCAGTCACAGGAAGATAAGTTGTACTAAGAAGTAAAAGTGGGACGGACGTTTGCATTTCATAGTGTTTCCTCAGTTGTTACAGGAAATTATTGTTAAATTCTGGTCACTAGCGAAGAGTGCAGCTTTAAAGAGGACCTATTATGGTCATTTTCAGGTGCATACTTGTTTTTTAAGTTGCAATTAGAACATGTTTACATGCTTTAATGTTCAAAAAACACTATTTTTCTCATACTGGCTGTGCTTCAGCACCACCACACACACACATCTAATTAGCTCTTTCTGGGGCAGGCGAAACTAGCCACTAGGCAGGTATTATACAAATGTGTTACTTGATGACATCACCACGTTACAGAAGAAAAGGCGGGGCTTCAAGCGAGGCATTTCAGGCAGTTCCAACATGCTCTCATCTCATTTCGTCACATGCTGACTCTTTGCCAGACCCCTTTGGCGTCACTTTTCTGCCGCAGTAAACACATCCTAGGTTTATGCAACAAAACAACAAAAAACAACATGGTTGGGTTTAAACATTACGTTTTTACAGTGAAAATGTGACAATGTTTTAAGTGCCGCCCACGAACAATCAACTGATTGTAAAGTGAAAGTGAAACATAATGTAAGGGACACAAAAAGCGGTCTCCTGGATGAAAGCCCTGTGTTTGTTGACTTATTCACCTGCCCTGTGTGTCTCTTTCCGTCTTTAAACTACGTCACCACAGCACTATCCCTGAGCGTTTACAGCCATGCCAGTCTGTATTTGACGCCCAGTGAATGAGAGCAGGTTGGCAGTTCAGCAGCAGTGTTTCTGTGGGTGAAAATTGCTCCGTTTGGCGTCGACTTCGGGCCTCGTAACTTTGCGGACCTTTAATATGCAAAAAATACGATATAACACACTAAAGGAAAGGGAAAAAGTACAAAAGCATAATGCAAATCTAAAGTAAAAGCAATAGTAGGGAAAGTTACAGTCATCTCCTGACATTGTGTTCTGTTTTGTTCTCTTGTTTTATTAATAGTCTGCTTGACTTTTACCATAGAAGAAGAATCTGTTTTCATGGAAACAGTGGAGGGCACTTCCTGTGAGACGCAATGAGCTCAAATAAAAACACAGAAGTGGAAAGATGTGTGTGGCTCTGCCCTGTCCTGTTTTAGCCTCCACCCTCCAAATCCCATATCACTCTCTTCGTTTGCGAATCTCTGGCCAAACGACTCCTTCACTAACATTTACCATTTTTGGCCCTAATTCACTTCATAAGTAGTTCAAGAGCAAAGTTGGGTTGAAAAATATTCAGTTTCCCTTTCAAGTTGCCGACGTGAAAACATGCCAAACGGTTAAAAGGATAGACATAATTCTATTTTGACCCAGAGGAAGCATCAAACCCGAAAACATGTTCACCTCCAATCTGACTGACACAACCGAGTCTCTGTTGGTAGGATTTCCTCCCGTGCTGTTTTTTTTTCAAATACGCACAAGCACCTGAGTGTGAATTAGGCCAGTAAGTGGTGTCATTAAGTCAGTGACGCCCAGACACACGGGCCTTTCACACCCAGCACTCATTGGTGTGTACACACATGTGCCATAGATAGAGCGCACAACCACTCTTCTGTTTGAATCCACGGTTCATCTGCGATCATAACCAGCCCCCATTTACCTCCACACACTGAGAGAGGAGCGTGGATATGGGCTGTTTGAAATATTACATCACTACTCAACGGTCACTGCTCTTCAATGCTCTGAATCATATGATCTTTATATGCCGTGGATGTTGTTCACTTTGCTACCATAGACTTCTTATATATAAGAAGTAGACATAGTCACCGTGACGTCACCCATTGGTTTATGGACTACAGTTCTGAAGCCTCAAGTTCAGCATTTTGGCTGTTGCCATTTTGGTATTTGGGCATTGCCATGTTGGTTTTTTGCAATCAGAAGTGACACTAGAAGGTGGAGCTAAGTACAACCGAATAAGACATTTTTAGGCAACTAAAAATTGTATAATAGCCACGCCCTAAAGCATACCCTGCTTTATGGTCTATTTGACTCTACCATAATTTACTACAGGAACATCATGTCATATTAAAGATGCTCTATACAAAGATGATGCATTTCAAGCTCCACCAGTGGTACACTTCCTGTCTCCTAAGTGGGCGTAGTCATGGAGTGTTCACCTACTGCTCCATCCTCCCACTTTTTTTGGGAATGTTATAAATGTTGTGTGGATGGATGAAAGCAGGTTGGATTATATTTGTGTAATGTGTTCATATTTTCTTTTGCATTACGAAAATCAGTCCGTTAGGGCATTAGTGAATATCAGTTGCCACATCTCACAAGAGTGTGTTGCTGAGACAGAGAAAGGTCTTGATCTAATTTTTCCACCTGAAAAACGATGTTTTAGTGTCAGAATGCTCTGAAGATGTGTGACTTGTGAAAAATGGGTCCAATATTTATCTTGGTGACCAAGGGGTGAAAGAATCGGTCATAATCGGTCACGTTGACTTCTGCCGTTGGAGTTAATAGACTCAGGACCTGCTGCTATAGTTTCCTAAAGGGGCGGGGCAGAGTTGAAACCCACCTAACACAGATACAGGAAAATGACTCCCAGAGTGCCGTCTCCTTTGTCAACTTTCTCTGACTGCACTGAAGAAGACTTGAAACTCCTAGGGGGATTTATTACTATGGCAATAAATCAAGTTAAAAACAGGGTCATTTTCTCATAGACTTCTATAAAATCAGACTTCTTTGCAAGCGCCCCCTGCTGGTTATTAGAAAGAATGCAAGTTTAAGGCACTTCAGCATCGCCTTCACAGGTAGCCCACTGTTTGCAACTTGATTTCCTAAAGAAGTCGTTTTTAAAATGCATTGTAACAATTACTGTGCCATGTCATAATAATAAATATTAATTTACACAAGCTAATTGTAAGAAAATTAGCCTCCATAGGCTTCCTCAATTATGACTATTATGAAATAGTTTGATGTTTCATGAAGTTTCTTTTTCAACCCTCTATGGCTATATTTAAACTGACATTTTCCAAAGCGGGAACAATGCCAAGCGAGCGAGTGCCTTCGTGGTGACTCGTACGGGGCTGGCAGTCCAATGAGAGGTCACGTCTATCTTTTGGTCTGCATCCATGGAAAACAATCCATCAGGGTTAGAGCTGCAGAGAAAACATTAAGCTCAACTTTTTGGAAATACAGGTTGTTGTTCGCTCCATCTTGATCAAACTTGGTCCTGGTGATGAGATGTAGGACCAAACAGTGCTGGAGAATGTCACAGTGTAGCAAGGGGAAATTGAAATATATGCGCTGGAGCCAATAACATAACTGAATGCACAAGATAAGATCTTACTTTGGGTCTTGCTAAGATAATATCTAGACTATGGAAGAAATGTTGGGAGATAGTTTTGGATGGGGGTGTAAGGAATGGAGGGGGAATATGTGGTTTTGTGGGGGTTGTTTTGTAGAAGGGGAAAAAGGTGTTTGGGTTGTGAAGATACTGGGTTTGTGGTGGTTAAAACCCAAAGGCCAAACTGCTGGAAAGGATGATCTCAGAAGGCAGACAGTTCTTTGGTGTTTATAGCCTACAAAGTACACATAAACCTTAGAGACAGACCTGGATCTGACACACCAATGTTGGCTTCACTGTTTGCAGTCCTCTTCGTTTATTTTCACACCACATTCCCTCCATGTAACCCCCCCTGCCCTGTCCACCTCTTCCACCCCTTTCTCCTCTGCCTTGTTCACTTCACACTCCATCAATAAACAAACCGTGACCGTGACAGTCACCCTTTCTCGCCCACCGTTAAAGCATGCTGCTGTTGGACCCCCTCCGGCTGCTCCGCACAACCAAAGCTCCCAACAGCACACTGACGAGGCCAGGAGGACAGATGTGGGATGACTGGTTTGGCTGGGTGGGAGGTGAAGGTGCACATGATGTGTTAAGACTTATAAACACAGGTGGACAGTGGCAACCCGGGCCAGGGACTCCAGTATGCGTGTAACTCAACTGTGACAACATATGCCCCACAGATGCCCAGGACCTGTCCAAAATACTGTGGTTTAAGTAAGGGATAATGTACAGGGCAATGCTGGTGGGGGTCAGTGGACCCTGACAAGAAAGGGTTTATTTCACAACAATGACCCACTAGCTGTACATTATCCCGTTTATTGCATGGCTACTTACTGAAGAAATCAATAATTTGACACAAAAACGGTCCACCAGAGATGAGAACTGCACCCATAGCAATGGTCTGTTATAAAGAAATAACAGACCGTAGAACACCTTGATTAACCAATCAGAATTGAGTATTCAACAATAAAAATAATAAAAGAGGATTACTCGCTGTTGTGTACTTGTAATGATTATTTCGAGGAACAGTAGTTATTCATAGATTGACATGCTGGGACCAACATGTCCTCATCCCAACTCATCTCATCGTGCCACTTTGTCACGCCTCTTACGTAACCAGAGTCAGTTCAGACACGAGATGCCGCACTGGGAGTCACTTTCCTGTATCTGTGTCACCCGCCCCCTTAGCAGCAGGTCATGAGTCTATTAACTCCAACAGGAGTAGTCAACATGAACACGGATTATGACCAATTCTGTCGTCCCACAGTCACAGTCAACACCAGACCCATTTCTCACAAGCCACATACCTTCAGAACATACTGACACTAAAATATTTTTTTCAGACTGACAGATCAGGTGAAAATAAACCGTTCTCTGTCTCAGCAACAAGCTCTGGCAACTAACTTTCACAGGCGCCCTTGCTTGTCTGCAATGTTAAATATGGCTGTTAGCTATGTAAATATCTAATGTTAGCAAAAGAAAATATAAATACATTATGAAAATGTAATCCAATCTGCTCTCATCCATTCACATGACATTCACAACACTTCCAACCAAGGTGGGGGGGATGGAGCGGGAGGTGAACACTCCATGACCACGCCCACTTAGGAGACCACTCAAACCATTGGTGGAGCTTGAAATGTGTGATCATTGTTATAGAGCATCTTTGGGGTCACTTTAGCTTTTGGCATCAAAACCAATCAGTTACCCTTGGCATCACTTTGGGTCATCCCTCTATATCTTACTGGGATTAAAGAGGGATTCAGATCATTCCCTGAAAGGGTAACTTTGTTATTTTTCAACCAAGATGCTTTAGCCCCATAATTTTGTGTAAGTGATCAATGGGGACAACAATTTTTGAAATGGGTCCAGTATTGAGCAAGAATGCTGCTGACAGCAACCTCTATTCGGGCTGCAGTTCCTCACCACCAATGTACGTCCACTTTAAGTGCTTGTTTTTGCCACTGACAGACTCAAAGTCTAGACCCTACAGAAAAATAAAACATTTTTCTTTACCTTTTGCTTGATCCGGTCTGGCAGTTCGCGCAAATGATTTCTTGTTCTGAAATCTTGCGTCGCATCTAAACATTTAGCCATTACACTAAAAATCTTTTAGATAACACTAAGATGCGTTTTCTGTACTCCAGCACAACAAACCCTGATAACACTGGCACCCGTTTCCACCGTCGTCTTCCTGTGTAAGTCAATAATAAACAGACTGGATTAAGTGAAAGGTAAAGAAAAACAAAAGTAAAAAGTAAACAAAAACACTTTTACTGGAAGGAAATTGACGGTGAGGAATTGCCCCAAGCGATTACATAGCACCCTGTTTAGCAGCTGCCGACTGCAGCGTTCTCGCTCAGTACTGGACCAATCTCAAAAATTGCCGTCCCCATTAGCCACTAATGGCTAGTTCAGACTATAAGGCATCAGCCTGATTATAACCTGACACGACTGCCTTACGGAGTAGGCTCTGATCGGGAATGACAATGACGTACATAGTAGACGACAACAGATGCCACGATGTCCCAACAGAAAGTCCAGCATGTTTGATTTCTTTTTTGCCTTCCATGACATGTTGCGCCACGGCCGTAAATTGCCGCACAGCCACACACAAAGCGAAAGACGAACAATGTTGGTGCTGTGAGGTGGAATTGTGAAATTAATTTGTGGAGCTATATGGCAACAACAACACAGCCTTTTTGTTCTTTCCTCGAGGGACTTACCACGACAGAGTGAAAAAAGCTGGCGTGAAATAGCGGAGGCACTTAAGCAACTCGGCTGCCATTAGCATCAAGCTTCCCTCCTGATTCGTGAAAGACAACCAGCTATGTTTGGTTGAGGACTGATGTGTAGTCTGTCATGTCTGTCAGACAAGAATTTATAACTCTCAGTCGCCTAATCTGACACAGTGTCCATTGTAACCAACAAAAATATTATATAGTCTGAACCAAGCATTAGTCACAAAACATGGGACAGCTAAAAAACTCTAAATTACCCTTTAATAGGGTAAAAGCCATATCAACCTTTTTTCACTCATATACATTTTGTTGGGTTTACTTGTTGGACCTGCTTCAGGCCCTCGGTCAGCTGTCACAGTGGCCCTGTCTAATGAGATGTGAAGTGTGTTTTTAGCCTTTATTTTGTCCAGCGTGTCTCTGGAGCCGGGGAGCTTTAGGACGACCGTGTCCCACGGCCGGCCTGTCTTATTGTTGTTGCTGGTTCAGCGGTCACTATGGTAGCCTTTACAACCTCTGCAGATCTCTATCGAGCCTTTCTTTTTGTGGAGCATCACTGCGTCACACAGGCCACTGTCAGTGAGAGGCTGTTAGCCCGGCTGTGACTGATTGCCATTCACACAGTAATTCATTCACAAACATGGCCTACACCATTCATCTCACACAGCCGCTATGGAAGGGTCACATGCTGGGAAAATACCTCTGAACATCAAACGCACACACCAGTAAACCCACATAGTCCAACCACCTCCTAGCTCAGCACAGAGTATTATCTGGTCTCACTATCTGAAAGAGTCATATAACTAAAGAGCATTATGACATAACACTGGTTTATCAGTAAAGAACTGCAGGATCTATTTAGCTGTCTATCTAGTTAGGTTGAATTTTATGGTACTGTGAGGTAAGCATCCCGAGACCATTGCTGATATTGAAGAAATTGTCTGACCTTTGGGAAATACCTTTATTTGCTTTTTTGCCAGGAGTTAGGTGAGAAAATCAAGTTTGGTTTGGCACTAAAAAGGATTTTACACACTGGGGACATACATTTTTACGTGATTAATTCACATATCAATATATTTTATGTTTGAACAGTTGTTTTCATAATGGATACTTTCACACCGAATGTGAATATGACGCGGTGAAAAGCAACACAAGGTTGGAACAAGGTTGATTTTTCTGAGCTTTTGCACCATGAATGAAGGCAGAATGGGTTGAGTTGCACCTGTATTTATTAAATAACAACACTGAGGCTTAATAGTCCGAACCAGGATGGCAAACTTTATTACTCTTGTCAAACTAGAAAAATGCAACTTAGACCACATCCTAAACTTTCACAATAAAAGCCCTAGACATATAATATTCTCAGACAATTATTTTGAATTATTAGTGTCATTTATTTGTCACGCACTGGTATGTAAAGGCCTAAAAGGCGCGGCCTCCGAGGTGATATTCACCTGAAAGTTCACCAAAGTTGAACTCCACACGCATCCAAAGATGCAAATTTGTTTTGCACCTGGAAGTCAATGTTTTATCGCCCCATTGCTCAGTCTGTAAGTGAATAGGAGGCGAATGTTGATCCTGTGCATACCTGGAAATGGAGAAACTACTTAGTCTCTGAAATAACAAATCTACCTACCAGCACCTATAACGTTCACTAAAACAATAGCTCACTAAATCATTATATCTTGTGTGTTTAATTTATGTAAAACCACAGTTTAGAAATGTCAGCCTGTTATTGTGGCTGGGCACAGGAACTAAAGCTAACCGGCTGCTAGTGGTAGCTTCATATTTACTGTGCAGACAGGAGAGTGGTGTTAACTCATCTTACTCTTGGCAAGAAATGTATTTCCCAAAATAACAAACTGTTCTTTGCACAATATATGTTATTTCCTCTTAAAAGGGAGACTCTACTGGATGCATCATTCAAGGCGGGACCCTGTTCATGCATTGACTCAGCTGTCCATGAAGCAAGAAAAGATTGACTTTCAAGTATAAAATTACCCGGATCTTTGCTGTAATGTAAGTGAATGGGAAAAAGTCTTTTTGAATCCAATGGCATCACGTGACAGACATTGAAGTTGTAATTCCACTGTTTGGCCACCATGAAATTTTTCTTCAAAGACCAGCGTACTTCCTAGGGGCTTGCAAGGCCTATGGAAGGAGGCGGAGACACGGGCGGACATGGGTCTTGGGGTATGGGGTATAACAGATGAGCAATGTAACTAAAGCTGTGGTCGTGCGTAGCAATTGCCTTAAATTCGGCGAGGGCAGACCAGTTTTTACTGTGCATAAATTATACTCCCAAAAGATATGATCTGTGACCCATCCTCCTTCAATAGGCCTTGGGGGCTTGAGTCCAAGTTACCATACAGTAGCTAGGCCTATACTTGAGCATTCAACATAGTAGGCATATAAAACTGTAGGCCTATATGTATATGTATATAATTCTATATGTACTGTAGTATGTTAATGTATTTGTCCAATTTATGCATTTGCAGTTTTTGAGAGGTCCTGTCGTCCTTGCGTCATGTTGTACCAATATTTTCTGTAAAACTCAATGACATAGTGCCATACAGACACTAAGGGAGAAAAAATAAATGCACTTGTCTTTTGATTCTAAATCTGCGCTGATGGTATTTGGAGACGGAGTCTGGTCTGCCTCTGTCAGTGGGTTACTTCTTTCTCAGGCTCTGAGTTGACAGTGTTGGGGTTGGGGTGGGGGGTGGGGGGTCTGTGGGCTTTGAGAGGCTGGTGCTGAGGTGGGTGTTGGGCTGGAACATAGTGTATGATTGGGGGTCAGTAGAACATGTGTGGAGCACCATGCACTGGACTATGTGACCATTAGTCCTCGTCTCAGGGGAAATGACCCTTTGACCCTTTCTTATAAAAATGCAGACAGACGAAGCACAGACAGCCAAGAAAAACGAACTTCCAGAAATAGGATGCATAACTCCTGCATGTAAAGGATGCATGTTTTCTGCTCTGTGTGGCGGTTAAGCACCTTAATGTTTTAACAGAGAGTCGTGGGGTCTGGTGTGGAGAGGCGATAACGCAAACACAAATAAGTGAATGGGCATATAGATGTGCATCATGGCCACGGGCAGCGCTTGTTCTGTTCATGTCTTGCGATCATTGCAGGCAACCCACAAATAAACCCCCACACACATGCAGGCACAGGAATCTTACACAAGCTTTCCCAGACATCAGAGCAGCACTTCTGAGAAAATCAGGCACGACTGTTTACATGACTGAGGTCAAAGTTATTTTTAATATATTTTGGCAAAGCAAAGGCTTGAAGTCTATTTTGTGCCTAAGGCCCCCTATTGTAAAGAAAATAAATAACACCATAAAGATCTTGACTTCGGAAGGTCCACCAGAGACTGTGTGAGAACAGACATGATGGTCGCATGGTGATGAGGAAGCCTTGATGAAGAGTTCAGATACGGTGACGTGTTTACAAGTACTCCACGTCATTTTGAGATCCAGAGCTGTTACACTGTGTTTTACAGCGAGTGATCCGACCCTCCTGTCTGACTTCTAATCATTTCCAAATTACTTTGTCAAAAGGAATTCAATCAGGACTGCTAAACCTGGAAAGATACAGGATAAAGATATCAATTTCTTCCCCTTCCTTGCTGATAATTTCTCTTTCCTCCCTCCTGACAGCTACTAACAACCAGGAGGAAATCTCATCTCTTTTCCTTCTATCTGTAAAAAAACAAAGAATGAGAGAAAGAATAATAGCCTAACATACGTTTTCTGCACAGAACAGTTCACAAAATGGCCAAATTACCAGGAAAATACATCGAACATCCATCTGTCTTCCGTCCATCCTCCAGCGGTTTTCACTTTGATGTTGCTATTTTGAGCTGGATGCAGATAACAAGGTTATCTAAAAGAACCAGCGAGGCTTTTCCTCAGACAAGCAGTCACCTTATGCCCTTAAAGACCTCAGACCTCCGCTGATAACCCAGCAGCAGCACCACTGCTCCAGATACACTATCAGCCCTCAGAGCTCCACTCACAACCTCCAACAGAGACGTATCCCGAATAATATGTGATGGTCCTCCAGATACATGTAGCAGTAATCTAAACTTAACAGGGTTTCTTTTATTGTAATATCCAGATGAGATTATAATTCAATAACAATACAACTGTATTTATATAGTACATTTCATTTTTAAAAAGTATTACATTGTGCTTCAAGAAAGATGGAAAATACACCTAAAAGACAGATGCAAGAAACATTAAAGGTGATGAGTGCGAGATCAGGAGGATTTCTACTGCCTCTGCACGGCTCTCAGCACGGCGATGGCTGAGTCGGCCAAGCCGGCAGGAAATGTGCCAGCCTTGCAAATAAATTTTACATAGTGGCCAAACGGTGAAATTGCATGTCATGTGATGCCATTGAGCCTAAAAAGACTTTTTTTCCCATAGACTTACATTGGAAAAGAGATGTCTGTAAATCAGCAAATAATCTTGTTTTTAGGTAAATCAACTTCACGTGATTAATCCTTATTTAAACCATGAGGTCCTAAATGTTGTAAAATGTACTAATAGCTGAATCCAGAGTTATTTCCCGTCCTTGGCTCAGATTACAACACACTTCATTCTCTGTTCAGGTAACCATTACTCCTCTACATCTTTTTGAGTCTAATGACATCACATGATGGACACAGAAGCTGTAAAACCGCTGTTTGGCCACTACGAACATTGAGATCAACAACCACTTAGACGATTAGTTAGGTTTAAGCAACAAACTACTTGGTTAAGGTTAGAAAAAAGATCAAGGTTTGAGTTAAAATAATGTATCCAACGTAACAACTTAGCTAGCGTTAAAACATAACAACCGCCCTTAACTGCTGTAACATTATAGTTAAGTTAAGAAACAAGCATAAATTCAACATTTACTTTTGGTTTCACATGAGACACGAACAACTGTTGTCCATGCTTGCTGGACTATATCGCTTGTTGTACTCATTATTATAACATGTAACTCTCAATAACGGCCGCTGGATATACAACAACGTTGAGATTTAACAAATCCAGAGTTTCCAGCGTACAACGCCAACAATTTTTCCTGCTAACTGGGCTGTGTTTGGTTGTTCCTAGCTTGCCAAGAGGTGTGAACCTCCACCACATGTCCATACTGTATATCCAGCCCATGCTCATTCCCAGGCAGTCAAATATTGACACTTTTTCACAGCCGTCTGTGTTGGACACATCGAGGACGTTCCAGGCTTTCCATTAACTACAATGTAAATCCATCCATGGCAACAGTAAACGATCAGGGAGAGTGCTGTGGTGACGTAGTTCAGAGTGAAAGAGACACATCGGGCGGACAGGACGGGAGGTGGATGGGTCCAACAAACACAAGGCTTTCATCCAGGAGGCCACTGTTTATGTCACGTGCGTCACGTTTCACTTTCACTTTACGATCAGCTGTTCGTTTGCGTCCCGTTTTCACAATGTCAAGTCACATTTGCACAGTAAAAACAATTTTAACCAAATCCTGCTGTTTTTTTTCCTAAATAAGTGATTTTGCTGCCTAAACCTAAGCAAGTGTTTTGTTTAATTCACAACGTTAAAGAAAATGTTACGAGTTGAGATGAGAATGTGTTGGTATATCTACCGGATCCATGTCTGTACTTATTGAAATGGTATGCCGTTGGAGCACGTAGAGCTGAGCAAACATTCTTGTGTAATTCTGGTTGAAACGTTTTCAGTGGGTGTGGGTAAACTGCAGCGATGGAGGGCAGCGGGGTGACGGCCCCAGAGGCCTTCCTTTTCCAGCTCTGCAGCTTCTCCTTCGTTCCCACTACACTTTACATTCCCCAACATCTCACTCACCACCCATGCCTACGTCAGCGTGCCCTGACTCACAACGCTGCTGCGCACACAAACACACACACAGCGGCCACACACACACACAAAGATGCAGAACTTTTACAGGACTTGGCAACGAGGCCATTTTTTGATGATCTGGTGACCTGTAGCTACATTTCCTCTTTCCACGGCAGCGGCAAACATCCAGGAAGGCTGCATCCAGCTTGCAACAACACAGAGCCAAGGACTTTGGGGTGTTTTCATAATGGTTATAAATGGGTTGTCAGTGTGTCTGTACATCTCTCGCTGCTCAGGGTAAAGTCAACAGCTCTGGGGGTCATTCATTAATCTGCAATGCCTGGCCAGACTGCCTGTAACCTCTCACAACCAGCGATACCAGCAGGATGGAGAGAGGGAGAGGGAGAGAGAGAGAGAGAGAGAGAGAGAGGGTGTGGGGATACGGTCAGCTCTACCACTCCTTAGTCTCCTACTCTTTCTTTCTTGTCTCTTTCCATCACCCGTTCTTTTTATCAACATCTGTTACGCTGTCGGTCGCTGTTAGCCGGCACCGTCATCCATCACAGTCTCATTAGATCCAGAAAAAACAAAGAACGCGACAAACAAAAATCAGAAGAGACGGACCATTTGAAAGTCGAAGCAAACATCCAGCAAAGAGAAAAGAAAGTAGCCCCGTCTATAGCCACAGTTGATTCTGTGCTATTTTAAAGACACTTTCCAACCATGCTATCAGATATGGATGGTCAACTGACCCTGGCATCACCTTTTTAATGAGCTACACTGAGCTGAATCAAAACAAACCAATCCAATATCTACAGACAAAGATCTTTTCCCCATAATCTTATTATATGTATGGGAATCTTTCTTGTTTATGTACTCAAGAAAAACTCTACTAAATACGAGTTTGACCTTAGAAACAAAAATCGTCAAAACAATCACACTATAGGGTCCATTAATAGCTGCCCTCAAGATTTCAACCTTCACACAACCAACTGGCTTTCTATGATCTATAATCTGCTTACAGTACTGTTTAATCATAGTTAGAATCACCAATACATATTCATAACTTCATGACAATAATCATAACATTATAAAGTATTTTATAATGACTTTTACGGTCAGGCATCATAATACTTCATAACTGCTGGTCACCCACTGACATTCTTATTCATATAGTATTATAATGCTCATAGCTATAATACATTATGATCATTTTGTAATACATTATAATGTTCTTAATGTGGTCATTGCTTTAAGTGAAATAATGCATTTCCTGAGTTATAGGCAGATATCATACATTACAAGCTGCTTATAAGTCACTAGAACTACTCATTGTTTGCTGTATATAAAGTGAGAAAATATTAAATCAATGCAAGATCAACACAAAATGTTAGTGAGTGACCAGGAATTATTATATTATATTATATTATATTATATTATATTATATTATATTATATTATATTATATTATATTATTGTAGCTGGGTGAATCTTGTTTGAAAGGTATATTTTGGGTATTGTAACCCCAAGACCAGCAGAGTATTCCTTTATGTTATTTTGAATTTGACAATATACTTAAGATGTAAAATTTACTGGAATGAACAATCTGCAACATAACTAATATCTAATAATAATAAGCTGCCAAATAGATGTAGTAGAGTAGATTTACAAAGTAGTGTATAATGGAAGAACTCAAGTAAAGTACAACCTCAAAACTGGAGTAAATGTACTTTTTGACATGTACTTTAGACAAAATACTGATAGCAAATGAACCTAAATGAACAAAAGACCCCACTGTGCACCAACAACTGACCCTCTCAGCTGAAGCCATTTCTCGTCTGCTGTTTCTCTTATTCTCTGAAACTTTCACTGAAACTTTTCTGTACTTTTGCTGTGCTGCTGGTCAGATCTTTTGGCTTCTATCCCATCTCTCTCTCTTTCTCCCGGCTGAATGTGACCGTCATGTGGGAAAACTGTAATAAAGTGGCGTAAACAATGAGCCAACAGTCCCCCCCTCTGTTTTCCACCCTCTGCACCATCCAGCGGTTGGAATAATGACTTTTGGGAAATTGATGGGAATGTGCGCTCTGTTTTTTAAACACAATGTAGAGGCAGCTCATGGAGGGGCAGTGGGGGATGTTGGGGCTGGTACAAGTGGTGGATTAGTAGAGCTGAAGATGAGGTGTGAGACACAGTCCTCATCGTGTCCCATACCGTCCACATCCAGCTGTGGTTCCTGCATTGTGTTCTCACCAAGCCAGTTTTCATTCCTGGGGACTCAAGTACTGTTGCCTTGTCACAGTCGTCAGCGTTTAATACCAACGCTTTAGCAGCAGTATAGGAGACTCACCGGGCTTTCCATTAACTACAGTGTAACCCAATCTGCATCAGTATCAAGGGAAAGTGCTGTGGTGATGTAGTTTAAAGAGTGAAAGACACAGGGCAGCTGGGGGGTGTGGGGGTGGGATGGATCCTACAAACACTAGACCACTATTTGTGTCCCATGTGTACAAAAGTTCACTGACATTTTCATTGTAAAACCTAGTCATTTTACGCCTAACTGTTGTTTTTTCCTAAACCAAATTAAGTGGTTTTGTTGTCTAAACCTAAGCAAGTTTTTAGGTGTAAGTGTTCAACAGGCTAGCATCATAGCTGACCCCCCACCACCTCTTTGCACTGTTACCATCTGGAAGGAGGTTTCAGAGCATCCGGGCCCGGTCTGCTAGACTGTCAGTAGTTTCTTCCCCCAAGCCATCAGGGCTCTGAACAGTAGCAAGAACAATCTATTACACCCATGAACTGAATTGCACCAGTTTCTCCCAACAAGTGAACCCTTGTTTTTGTTTAATTCACAACATTAAGCATATGTTTTCTGCGAATGAAAAGTGATGCCGAAGGATCTGACAAAGCGAGTTGGGATGAGAAGGTGACAGCACTCGTCAGTTGGTTGCTCGAGTCACACAACACTGGGACGCTGCTGTGGGAAAAGGCTGATCTGTATCCACAGGGTTACAGCATGGAAGTCCATGAAGGGTGTGACAACTTCTACCTCTGCTTTTAACCTGTATCCTTTGCCCACCACTGTTACTGCTCATCTAGATCTTTCTGCAATAGAGTGCTGCAGGAATGAGTCCTAAAACCTGGAAATGAGTTGGCATTTTGGCATTTCCAGTTCACTTGTCTGGAGGTCAGTGGGTTTTTAGTTAGAATCCTGAAATAAGATCTTCACTTAACACAAGCTTATGAGATTTAAAGTGTTTCTTATCTCGTCAATTTTGAAGTCTTTGTATCTTTAAAAAATGTGGTTGCTAACAAGTAGCTAAATTAGGCTACAAAATGTCATGTCAACTTGTTTGCCTTTTGTTTTGTTTCCATGTCACTGAAATTGCTATTCATATATTTGCTTCTCTCTTTTTATTATTATATGATGACTATTTAACCTACCCACATGCAGCTTATTGTTCTCTCCCCATTTTTCCAGCCTATGCTGAATCAGTTCGCAACTAGGGGAAGTTATTTAAGAGGATGAGGGTCTCAGATTTGTTTGACTCTGATGTGGTGTGCTTTAGCTTTTTACTTCTGGTGATCATATTCACGCGTCAAAAATCATAAAACTGTTTTTCCTTGCTGAACAAAACATGTCGGTATCATGAATGTTTGTTTGCCACAGAGCTTATTTTATGCAATAATCCAAACCCAATGGACAAATCCCATTGGCTCTATGTCGTATGCCGTCATAAACACATCTTCCCTGCATCACTCTATGGCTGATCATCACACCTCTGACTTAACAACCTACTCTTTGTAACTGGACATGGAGCATGCGACATGGATTGAAGGTGAAACCATACACCCCGTAGCTACATCCAGCCTCTTGTCATTTTTTTATCAGTGACATAAAGTATTTCTTCAGAGTAACACTAAAAAAGTGCATAAAAGGAGAAGGAAAGTGTGACTCTTCCCTTCCCATCCATCAGTTGGCTCCAATGGGAGAGGTCTGACCTATCTCACACTCCGAATGAGCGTAGGGACCCAGTCATCTTTTATTTCAGCATGAAAAAACAGTGAGTCATCAAATCGCAGCTATACTAACGGGCCTGTCGGTGGAGGAGTGAGTTCCCAGAAAGACAAATAAACACAGATGTCAGTTTGTGTTCTTTTATGAAACCCATGGTCAACTTTTAGATAATGGTGACAGAATCTGGATTTAAGTTTCTGCGCTCTAACATCATTATTGTCAGCCCTGAATATATGCAACCACAGCAGAACGACAAAGCTATCTATTAGAGGATGACACAACTTCATTGAGAACATACAGTAGGCCTCCAGGCAAAACACATATGTTGGTACCTGTAAGAGCAGCAATTTTATGACACACAGAAGCAGACAAATTACCTCGTCTGAAACCTCTGAAGCCTCTCAAGCACAAACAAAACTCTTTACAAAACTACACTTTAAAAATTATCAATCACAATGGATGCTTGTTTGAAAATATAAGGAAGCGTTATAAGCATAAGGTGGCACATCTGTACAACGTTTCAGCGTCTGGCACAATGACACGCGTGGCTCAGTCTGACCTCTCATGTCTGGCTCATAATTAATGGTAATAAAAAGTAAATGGAGGTGAGGGAAGATCCCGCCCAGTGGATGGGAGGAGGAGGAGGAGGAGGAGGAGAGCGGGACTGTCCGAGCTGGACGGAGTCACAGTGTGGTGAGGAGGACGCAGCAACACAAAGTGGCTGTTTGGACGCAAAAACTTCCATGATTGGAAACTTTTACATAAAATACGGACTTTTGACTTCACGTCGAAGACAACAAATTTTTGGCAACTGCGTATTTTGGCGCACCGTTACGCAGGAAAGAAAATACCCTCCACATAATTACCGCACACCACAGGGATGTTTAGATGAGAGCAGTAACTCCAACAGGTAACACAAGTTAACTTTATTTTCTGCTGCAGATCAATTAGTTTCCAAATGGCCACTCCATTTAACTTTGGCCAACTTATCCAAAACAGGAAAGCTGATCAGACTTCCATGAATTGGCACCTTGTCTCAACAAGAATCGTCGCCAACCATGTTATTTTGATAAATTATGAGGATAGCATATAAATTACATTTTTACAGTGTAATCTGGGTACCCACGATTGAGTTTAGTTATGAGAAAAACCTGCTCTAACCTCAGGATTACATGATGTACTCTATAATTTCAAGATTATTTTGGAACCTTTTACATCATTACTCTCACTAGAAATTTAAACAGTGATAAATTATAAGATTTATGCCACGTAATTTATGAACAGCAGTAACTGCCACAGTTGTTTGTTCTGTATTAAAGGGGCAATATAGAAAAAAAGTGTAATCTAAAATACAGCTTCTTCTTTTTATTTGATTGATTTCTTTATAAATCTGTCATATTTTGTGTTTTATATCATTTGCTATTTTGGCCAGGACACTTCTGTTTTATTCTCATGTAGTGCACTTCCCTAGTTAAATTAATATTAATGAGTTGGGCCTGATATATACTTATTCTTAGTATTTTTATGTTTCTACGTAAGAATTTGTTCATGTTTGAGTCCACCTAGAGGGTTTTTTTCCTTACAGAAATTATCCAAAATGTTTTTGATTGTAAGTTTTATGACTTTAAAGTAATTTGTTTTTTTAAAATGAGTTTGATCTGTTAACAGGTCCTTCAGGAGGCTCTAAGATGCCAGCTGTGACCCTGCCTGGTTGAGCAGCATCGCCTCCCTCTGCTGTGTCCAGTGCTGTGGCGCCCTCTGCTGTGTGACCAAGGACGGCCAGGCAGCATGGGGAACATTTTGGAGGAGGGGATGAACCCGGTCATCGTCAGCCACTACAACCAGTCGGGGAAGTGGGACCGGCCTCGCAGCGGCAGTGCCTGCAAGATGGCCGTACTGCTCTTCATCTGCGTGCTGATCGTTCTGGAGAACATCACGGTCCTGCTCGCCCTCTGGAGGAATAAGCGCTTCCACAGTCGAATGTACTTCCTCATTGGAAACCTGGCGCTGTCAGACCTGCTGGCCGGCGTGGCCTACGTGGTCAACATTTTCACCTCGGGACGCAACACCTTCTTCTTGACGCCTGTGCAATGGCTGGCCAGAGAAGGGAGCATGTTTGTAGCTCTCAGCGCGTCCACGTTCAGCCTCCTGGCCATTGGCATTGAGAGGCACATGACTATGGTGCGTTTGCGTCCGTGTGAGACAGCAGGTCGGGGGAGGCTTCTAGGACTGCTGGCAGCCTGCTGGCTTGTGTCAGTACTGCTCAGTGCCCTGCCCAGTCTGGGCTGGAACTGCCTGAATAACAGGGCTTCCTGCTCCACAGTGTTGCCACTCTACGCTAAGAGTTACGTGGCCTTCTGCATCAGTGTGTTCAGCGCTCTGTTGGTGGCCATCATCATCCTCTACATCAGGATCTACCGCCTGGTTACCTCCAGCGGCCGCAGGGTGAGCAGCCGGCCTTCAGAGCGCTCGCTGGCCCTCTTGCGGACAGTGGTTATTGTTCTTGGAGTGTTTGTCATGTGCTGGACCCCCCTCTTCCTCCTGCTGCTGCTGGACGTTGGTTGTAGCCCAGATAACTGCCCCGTGCTCTACCAGGTGGACTGGTTCATTGCCTTGGCTGTGCTCAACTCTGCCCTCAACCCTCTGATATACACTCTGTCCAGCAGGGAGATGAGAGCGGCTTTCTTCAGGCTGCTGTGCTGCTGTCAGACCAGCATGGAGCACACAGGGACTCCTGTGGTGGGCAACCCCCACCTGGGCACCGTCATCCCCACAGCAGAGAACAGCAAGACCAGCGGAGGAGGGGGCAGCGGGGCTGGCAAGTCTACATTGAATAGAGGGAAGGTTCCCACACCTATCAACTCTGACAACAAACATGGAGATCCCTCAGCCACGGCTGTGCCCCATCCCTCTGGACCTGCAGACCTGCTCTCAGCTGTGCTGGTGAAGGCCGGGGCACTGCCGCCCCTCAGCAAGTTCTGAGTGGAGGCACCTTAAAGGACTAGTTTGTGTATTTTGAAGTGGGGTCGTGCAAGGTACCTATGCATAGTCAGTGTATTACCTACAGTAGATGACCCCCCAGTTTAGAGAAGCAGACAGGAGTTACTGCACAGAAGCAAAGCAACGTACTGCTGTGGACGGGGCTGGCAGCAAAACATATTTTAGCCACCTAAAAAAATCAATATCAGTTTAATTGTACGCTACATTTGGAATATTTTCGCCAGTTTATGAGACAGCTCTATGGTCTATGTTTCCGACAAGGAACTGAGGCCGTTGCTCTCACCAGACAACACTGAAAAATAACTGTAATTTTATCTCAGAACATGAGAGTTGCTGGTCCACGGTTTGGTGATTGGTTAGTTTGTCTGTGTTATGGTGTGACTTTGGTTATTTCGGATTCACTAAAAGTCACACACTAACACTAACTAACCGATCGAGGCAGCGGTAGACCAGTGACTTCTGTGTCCTGCACAGTAAAAGCACAGTAAAATTACATTATTTGTTTTCAATCTGGTGGCTTTGGCAAGATGGATACGCAGCTTCAGTTCCCCGTCGGAAAGGGCAAGAATACATTTTGCTGTCGGCCCCGTCCACAGCTACATTACAGATACATACATTGCTTTGTTTCCGTGCGGTAACTCCTGTCTGTTTCTGGAAACTGGGGCCGTGCTGACGCCATCTACTGTAGGTAATACACTGTGGATAAGTACCTCATACAAACACACTTCAAAACACCTGAACTATCCCTTCAATGAGGCCTTACAGTCACACAGAAGTAGACATAGAGCTGACATAGTCCTGCTCTCAGCCACTTTTTGTTTATGCACTACGGCCAGGGTAGCAGTAGATAAAATGAAGTAATGATATTCAGTTGGAACCACAGAAATGCTGATTAGAGTACAATAAAAACCATTTAAAGCCACTATTTACAACAACTCAACAATATTATTTACAACACAAGAGTCACTGATATGTTGTGTTTGTCTTACACAGTGATTCACATTCAGTGTTTTAAGTTTCACTCAAGTCACACGGACACGGATTAAGCCAAGCCCCAAATTTAATCTCTTGTCTGAATTCATGTCTGTGAAACTAGACTCGGTAACGCTTCAAACAACAGAGTATATGTTTTTGTAAAACAGGTTGCGCTTCAACAATGAGCAAAAATGACCAAAAATTCAATAAGCATAAAATGTGATAGGAAGCACATCCCAGATTTCAAAATCAAGGAGGACAAAATACGAGCATTTCACTTGTTTCATTGGCTTACATCACTATAGACAAACTCTAAGACATTTTGACATGGATCATACTTCAGAGTATAATTACTTTTATTAGTGTTGTGTCTGTAAATGTGTTAATTTCACTGTGTCATTATAAGCAGAGAAAAATCTAATTGGGGCACTTTTTGCATGTGCTATATGCAAGTACTCTTAAAACACCTGCATTTTCCTTCACAACTTGACTTGGTAAACTATTTATTTTCTGTGAAAACATTTACCATCTTAATACTATTGGTATACATTTTTGGTATGGTTGTGCGCATAAAAAGGTACTAGGAGTTACTTATTGATTTTGTTATGATTTGAGATGCACTGTGAGCGACGAAATTGTATTTGTCAGACTAGCAGCCTCGTGAGGCTGTGATACTCATTACATACACATCAGACCATGAAATATGAAGACAGTGTTGCTATTATTAGATTCTTACCACTAGTGGTACAGGGCGTAAGGTTTGTCCTGACGGTGGTGCTGCAGGAAAAGCTCTAATCAGTAGGGTTCAGCTTCTGTTCGGTGGCCATTTTTTGACATTTCATTAGTCTATACTCTGTCAGCATCAGCTGAATTAACATGGCTAATAACTACACTCATGTACATTTTTTTGCTTCTCATCAGCACATCTAGAAACCACTCACACACGTCAGCTAACCACTAGTGAATAGGAGTTTTGGATGTGAATTATTTAATGGTAGTAGACTGTAAAAGACATTTCTGTCCAGGGTGGTGTAGTGCCTGATACCATTATATAGCTAATAAAATAAAATCCTATTCCCTTTTATGAGATTTTCACACGTGTCATGTTTTGATATTAAATCAATGACTTGCCTTCCTCTCCTCCATGCTCAGTCTCAGTGTTGGTCCTCTGCACACATTATCAAGGTACCTACTGTATACAGGAAAACCAGAGATGGTGATTTTGTCTGTATCTTTTGCATCATACAAAAGGTCTGTCATAGTCACAGAAAAGCTTATACCATACATACATTAATGCACAAGCGCTCTAATTTGTCAGCCCATCATTTGCTATTCAGACAGGAGAAATGTCATGTGATTTAACCTGCTGCACTCATTTAATATCCTAATGGGAAGCTGATTGCTGCTCTCTTATTCACATTCATAGGCAGACCTGGGTCAGCCAGTGATGAATAATGCAGAGAAACTCTTGATATTTATTTTAACTAGGGGTTTCCAGCTCGGCGAGGTCAGATATAACCATTAGTCATGAAAGATACACTGCATGGATTTTTACTTTGAAGAGCTTCCTGTTGTGAAAAGTCACATCTCCCATCACTCAATACATTCTCTTTAACGTTGTGTGACAAACGTCAGTAACTGAGTATGTTAAAGGGGACATTTCCAGGTTCGTACTTGTATTAGGGGTTTCTACTAGAACACGTTTAAATGCTTTAAATACATTATTCTTCTCATAGCTGGAAAATAGCTGCATTCACTCTCTGTCTGATAACCCAATAATGGCTTCTATCCCTTACAGAACAACGAAAAAACCTACATGTATTACATAAAATATAACTTGTATAGTTCAGTGTTCACCATTTCAGTCACAATAGTTGCAGCTGCCCTTGTTCACCTTTTTCACAAAACTGAAAAAGGTTGGAGTCTCAGCTTTTTGACCATTATGAGTACACCATGTGGGTACTTAGAGTGCATTGCATTTTGCCTTACTTGTCCTTGTGAATGCACTTTCCTGTATGCACTCAAAATAGCATAGCGTAACGGTGCCTTCATATAGACCTTGTGAACTTGTGACATGCGTTGCGTTCAAGTGCTTAAGTCGTGAAGAACACAGCTGCTAAGCAACGGCAATATTAATGTTGCTGTCCGAGTCTAGAAGCCACAGAAAGAAAGAAAGAAAGAAAGATATTCCTTTATTAGTCCCACAGTGGGGAAATTCAGTTTTACACTCTGTTGTTCACACAGTACAGTTCACACAGTACATATACATGTCAATGGAGAGATGTCAGAGTGATGGGGCTGCTCCTGACAAGCGCCCAGAGCAGTTGGGGGTTTGGTGCCTTGCTCAGGGGCACCTCGGCAGTGCCCAAGAGGTAAACTGGCACCTCTCCAGCAACCAGTTGGTCTTGGTCCATGGGGGATTTGAACCCGGGTCCTCCACATCCTAACCCAAGTCCTTACGGACTGAGCTCCCAGAGCAAGCGCCCAGAGCAGTTGGGGGTTTGGTGCCTTGCTCAGGGGCACCTCGGCAGTGCCCAAGAGGTAAACTGGCACCTCTCCAGCAACCAGTTGGTCTTGGTCCATGGGGGATTTGAACCCGGGTCCTCCACATCCTAACCCAAGTCCTTACGGACTGAGCTACTGCCGCCCCCCAGAGGCTAACAATTTAGCAAGCTAGCAAGTGGGTAACATAACGCAGGAAATGAAAAGGCGTAATGACAGAGGAGAAAGATGAGGTCGTTAAGAATATTAACATTTTCCTCAGAAATATTATAAAATTACCAAGAAAAACAATATGTTACAAAAATTACAATATACTGTACAATATTAACTTATTATGCACCGATAAATGAACTTCCATGGTCTCCACCATTTCTCACAACGTCAACAAACACATCACAAGTAGTGAAATTGGAGCTTTCAAAAATTTTCACTTACGAGGTCGTGAATACGTCATGAGAGGCAGGTTCATGTGGGCCCAACTTGTAAACATGGTAAACACAACCCCATTTGAAGGCACCATAAGTACCAATTTCAGTAAAATTAGAGTTAGTTTGCTAGATGCTGATATTCACTCCATATGTTTGCTTTTGTTCAGACAGCTTCAGTGAAGGTTACTCTGACTTGAATCGACAGACGGGCTGATCGCAGCTGAGTTTGTTGTTTATACCACACTGCACAGCAAAGAGCAGACAGGAGCTGACAGACTGGCATTTCATACTCACCTGAACTAGCGGATGTGTCTCTGCGCCGCGCCTCCAGATCTGATGAAGAAAGACAGCTGAGCATTTTCAGCTTAAAGGTCACTTGCTGCTTCCTGTCAGAAATGTCTTGAACACTCTCCTTCCTGAATTAGCCGGAGATGATGGTGGCATTACGCCATCTGGAACATTAGAAAATGCCAAAATGTTTAGCTGTAGCGTCATTTGTAGTCAATCCCTCTCTCTTTTGCCTCCTCTTCCTCATTCTCACCCTTCTTGTCCAACTTGTTGCATTTCCTTTAATTTGAGTCAAATGTCTTTGCTGTCCACATGAAGCTTTTCATTGTCAGTAATTTAACTAACCAGGTGATTATACAGGAGTAAAGGACAGAGGCATTGATTGGCTGTTAGCTTCCAGGTGCCTGGAAACAACTAATAACTACCAGGTGCGTCAGCTGATTGCTCAGTGGCATCAGTTAGACAACTGAACTTTATACCTTGGAGGTACAATTTCTCTTGAATCAGAAATTCAGTGTCTCAAGCCAAAAACCTCTTTATTCTTAATCATTTAAATCAAGAGAGAACAGATAATACAGATAATAGTGAAGGTCATGATGAAGTCACATTTTGAAAAACCTTCCAGTAAGATAAGATAAGATAAGATAAGATGAACCTTTATTAACCCCCGGAGGGAAATTCGGACACAACAAGAACAACAACAAGACCGACTGTTGTTCTAAAATGTGGATCCAACAGCCTGTTACTGGAAAAGCTGAAGAACAACTGCAGAAAGATCGGTTCCAAGTGAGGAAGAAGAATCGAACCAAAAAGGTTACGTTCAGAACAATATGGCAAGATGATTTCGAGGTTTATACCGACAGTATTTTGTTACCTTAGAATGAGCCGTTTTTATCTACACAGGGAGCAGGTCCTCTTCACGGAGTCAACCATGTTTCTACAGAAGCCCAGAAAGGACAAACCAAACACTGGCTCTAGACGGGGTCACGTGTTTTCACATTTTCACGTCGGCCACCGTAGCTCTCCAACACGCTTGGCACACGGAATATGATTCAGTTGGTTAGATGCCGCCAAAACCTGCACACTGCTCCTTTAATTTCCAGGTTACGTGAACAAACAAGGATCAAACAGTGCTGAGTATGAGCATCTAACATCATGTGATGAACTCAAACATGTAACTGACATTCAGAATCTTCCCGTTCAGTGGAACGAACTCATGAAACAAGACATTCAGCTATGGACAACACAGAAACTACTGACCAAAACAAAACAATAAATGGTAAAAGTTACGGTTATTAAAGGGTAACTTTGGACCCTATTTCCCCATGATTGTGTGTCTTAGTGAGAAATGGGGACAACAATTTTTGAAACTGGTCCAGTATTGAGGGAGAACCCTGTAAACCGCCTGCAATGTAATTGCTTCGGGCATCTCTTTACCATCCATGTACTGTATGTTCCCTAAAAGTGCTTGTTTTTGCCACCGACAGGCTCAGATTTTTATTATAAGTGTCTGACAACATTATGGAAAGGACCCTACATGTGACGTCGTGTGACCTGTTGCTAGAAGACAACGGTGGAAACGTGAGAGTTGGAGAGAGGAGTACAGTATCTAAAAGACTTTCAGTCTCATGATTTCGACAACATGGAGGCGACGCAAGGTTTCAGACAAACCGGATCAAGCAAAAGGTAAGAAAAATGTTTTATTGCTCTGTAGGGTTCTTTCCATAATCTTATCAGACACTTAAAATAACAATCTGAGGCTGTCAGTGGCAAAAAAAAAAAAGCACTTTAAGTGGACGGACATTGACGGTGAAGAGTTTAGCGGCTGCTATTTTCAGCGTTCTAACTCAATACTGGACCAATTTCAAAAATTGTTGTCCCCATTAGTCACTTGGACTCAAAATCACAGGAAAATAGGGTCCAGGTTGAAAATTACAAATGTTTCGCTTTAAGAGGAAAATAATAAGTCACACTATGAAGATGAGCAGGAAAGACAGAATATTGCACATCCCAGCTGTTCTTATCATCAGACTCAGTTTTATCATCTTTTCCTTCAATCTTTGTCGAAAAAAAACTGTTTCAGTAAACATTCATTTTCATTTTAATCTCCTTTGTGTCTTCAAATTCTGGCAGATGACAGCCTCCATTTGTCCAAACACCTGAAACAAACACTGTTTAATGGCTGCATGTGCTAAGTGGGTCAAACACCTTAATAAATCATGTTAACTAAATAGCCGTCACCGGTCCTCTTTGACGATTTAGACATGGTGGATTTGTGTCATTCTCTGTGCACAATGCCTATTTGCATATGACTAATGTGAACACGACAGAGGACAAGAGCATCACACCACCCCCTGTCATCATGATCCTGGCTTTATACTGCTGCGTGGTGAGGAAATGTGTATTCATGTGTGTGTGTGTGTTTTTGAGAGAAAGAACAAAGACTCCATCTGGTCCGAGCCTCTGAATGAGCCAGTATGAAACACTTCTGTCATTCTCGAGTCCCTTTTTGAAGCAGCCTGGAGGTGGAGTGGTGCCAGGAGGTGAGCGGCGAGGGGTCCCGTTTGAGGCGGCCGCTCACGCAGGGAGCCCCCAGCTGAAGCCATTCTCTCCTCCACAGCTGAGGTGTACCACTCTCACCAGAGGAGACACACACAGTCGTGATGATTCTCCTCCCCTATCTTCACCTCCACAGCTCTGCGACACAGTGTAATTACTTGTGCAACAAAGGGAGCGAAGACTGAGGCCGGCAGATTTTGGTGATAAGCTCCCAGAGATCAGAGGGCTTCAGTCGGGGGGAGCGAAGGCAAAGGTCACTCCGTAGGAGGATATCTGAAGGAGCTGGCTGAGACTTGGATTGGTGGAGACTCCTCTCAGCATCCCCCTCAACACCCCACTGCTATTAATTCTCCTGTCTAGTGCAGATCAAGCAGCCTCCAGTTGAGTTTCACAAAGAATACTGAAGTTAAAAAAAAAGCTTCACATATGAGAAGCTGCAACCATCATTGCTTTTTAAATGATGCAAATCATGAATCACTTGTCAAAATTGATGTTTTCTCTCAACTGAATAATTAATTAATTGGCTACTTGTTTCAGCAACTAGTCTGTATAACAGCTTGAAAATGATCACATATCTCTACACTAAGATAAATGTTTTTAATATCAGAATTAAGTTTTTCTCTTGAGCAGAGGAAAACCATTGTGCATTGGTCTGTGCTGGACAACTGCTCATTCCACCTTAAAATGACTTTTATTTGTCCGTGCAATGTATTAAATTACAGGAGATGAATATCTTTCTCATTGTTGTTTGTTATGTCAGAAAGTAGGCTGGTCCTCACTAGCAACAAGAAGAGAACTACACAGTTATTTTTGTTTATACGTGTATCTTAAAGGTACAGTGTATACGATTTGGTGGTCTAGTAGTGTGGTTGCAGATTGCGACCAGCTGACTCACTCCTCCCTTTCCAAGACGGTAACATGAGCTGCCAAGTGCAAAAACGTGGTAACGACATCCTTATCATAATAACACTATTTTAGGAGCAACTGGAGTCAGATGGTGGCTGGTGGTACTACGGTTTTGCACTCTACGGCTCACGTTACCACAGTTTCACGTGTGTCAGAGAACTACGGTTACCTTCAGATGAAATAATAATGTGAAAGTTTCTAGAGCCAGTATTTGGTTTGTCTGTTCTGGGCTACTATAGAAACATGGTGGAGCAACATGGCGGACTCTGTGAAGAGGGCCTGCTGCCTGTGTAGATATGTAGGACTCATTCTATGCTAACAAAAACATGATTCTTAGTTTCAGGTGATTGATTATACACCAATGAAGACATCGTTATGATTACTATATACCATTTCTGCTAATAGATCCTCCAAAATGCTGCACACCGCTCCTTCAAACCTGCCTCGGTATGTCAGATCCCTTCTCAAATTTAAAATTACTTTTCATCAGAACAGATCATACGGCTGAGTCAATGCTGAACCTGGGGAGACTTCCAGTGCTTTACAGACCTGAAAATCGAATTCAGTTGCATAAACTTAAACAAATTATTTTATCTTTTTAGAGACGTATTTGCTGGTGTGTCTTATCTCAGGTCTCTCTGACGCGCAACAAAGATGTTGACCACCTGATTAAATAAAGTGTATATTTGCCAACCAGCCGTTCAGTGCCATCCTATCATAACAGATAGGTGGCAGGAGTGGATAAGCAATCTCTTCCAAATTCAATATCCCCCCCTCGTTCTCAAAATCCAACTAAAACAGCAGCTGCTTTCCCTCCAAACCCCTCAGTGATTGCAGTCCTCTGGCAGGGCCTGACAGCATGCGCACACCTGCTCACACTGACCCCCGATCCATCTCGTCCACGCCTGCCCGCCACAACTGCAGGGATTAGCGTGTCTGGGATAGGGGATCACTGAGAGGGAGGACGGCGGTAACGGCGGCAGCCTTCTAGTCTCACATGCGTGTCCCGTCCCTCACTTGTGGCACTGAGCGTGTGAGCACAGCTGGATGATTCTGCATGCTTCTGTGCATGCGAGCAGCCTGGAGGTTTGTGTGTTGTGTGAAAAGAGCACGATAGACTTCAAGTGTGCAGCTCATGTAAGAGGAGCCTCTGACAGCTTGGTTTAAAATCGTACTCACGAGAAATAAATAAGCAACAAATCTCTCACAAGTCCCACAGCGTTGTGGAAGTGCAGTGCTAAATTGCTTGATCAACCCTTTAACAAAACTCCATTAAAATATTTTATTTAAAGGACCAGTCTGTAATACTATTGGCAGAAATGTAATATAATAGATATGTTTTCTTTAGTGGATAATCACCTGATAATAACAATTGTGTATTTGTTAACTTATAATGTGCTGTTTATCTACATAGGAAGCGGGTGAGCTCCACGGAGACCGCCATGTTTCTACAGAGCTCAGAACAGACAAATCAAACTCTGTTAACGTTTCGGAGTCGGTAATTACTCCCTGCCATCACCACCACTCTTTTCCTACCTATACACACACTCTATGCACTGGCTCTGCTCCAAATGACCTACGCTACTCTTACAACAACTGGCTCTAGAGAGGGACATTTGCGTTTTCGCGTCGCCACCGTAGCTCTCCAACACGCTTGGCACACAGGACAGGATTCAGTCGTTTGCAATCTCCTCATTTCACCGCTAAATACCGCCAGATCCTACATACCGGACCTTTAAGCTCAGATGGTCTCTTGAGATCAAAATGTATTTTTTATGATAGAGTTCCTAGTAACCATTTAATATCAGTAAATGCCTCTTTTCAATGTCAAATGACTAATGATATATTTTTTTATTATCTTGCTTCTTTTACTTGCTGTTTGTTTTTTTAATTTGCCATAGTATTATAAGTACAGGCATTACTAATAACATAACTTATGTCTCTTTTCTATTCAAGTCCCAGTAAGCCAAGGCAGCATGACAGTGACTCAGTATGCAGGACCTTAAAACTGGAGCAGCTAAATTGAATTCAGCCATCATCCATTTTATTATGTACACCTGTGCTTTTTAATACATGTCACAGTCTCTTCTGTGAAAATATCTTGCTATTAAACACAACTATTTTAGGCCATACATGTGTGTGTGTGTGTGCATGTTATGTGGTTTCCATGTTAACGTGCTATCCGGCTCGGCGGTGATCACAGGTGTTCATTCCTCCGAGCCTGTCTGATGGATTAACAGCTGCCATCACCGCGTAATCGTTGTCACCTCCCAGATCTGACATTACACACATTCAGATATGACAGCTGCACACACACACACTTGCACATTTCACAATTTGCACACACCAGATAATGCTGCGAGGACGGTACCCATTTGTTCCAACCTACACATGTGCTCATAAGAATAGAGCTTTATATTTGGTATCCTTCTGTCTACTAATGTAAAATCCTGAAAAAAAAAAAAAAAGTAGAGACAAGGTAAGAGTTATACAAAAGCCGGAGAAATGAGAGTGTGATATTTGTTTGATTTCTACATGCTGCACTGCCACTGTCGTTAATATTCATATCCCTCCCCAGGGAGCCTTGTTTGAAAAACGGGACTATACAGCCCCCACCTCCATGTCACCGTCTCTCTCTCTTACACTCACAAACACCCACGCTCACACACTTGTTTGGAGTCTCATTGGGGAAGTACATCCAGGCAGCGTCTCCCTCCCCCTCCTCCTCCTCCTCCTCCTCCTCCCTCACTCTTTCTCCCCAATACAGAAGTGATCCAGCTCATCTCCTCTCTCCGTCACGCGGGTAATCAGCCTCCGCTATTTCATTTGGCTCAGTAATGAAAGCAATCCCAGTGCTTTTCACTGCGGCACAGCCCAAATAATGAGGGCTGCCTCACCCCCTCCTCAGCCACACCTCACCCCTCCAGTCCTCACCCGCTCCCTTCCTCCCAACCCGGCTGTCAACGGATGAGGGGAAGCAAATGTGCGTGCATTTGAGTGTGTGGAGCACGCGATCTTGCCAAGTCCTTTGTGCCTCTTTTCCTTCTTTCTGAATCTAATGAGTCTATTGTAGAAAACGTGATCACATAATGTATACTCTCCATCTGAATATTTGGGTTTTCTTTTTGAATCAAACACAGTTCCCTTCTCCAGTTGTTTTGGATTCCATTTTAGAGACCTAAACACAGTATTTCACAAGACACGAGTCTGAAAATAAACATGATTGTGTGTAGCAGAATTTAGTTTTGCCACTATTTCCTCCCACGACTCGTCTCCAAAGCCCTTGTGGGGGTCCCTGCCCCCAGGTTAGGAACCACTGATCTACATAAAGATCTACACGGACTATTTAGAAACACTATGAATGCAGATGAGATGCTTTAACACACAGCGGGTAACTTACACTTCCTGTCATCTTTTATTAGTGGCAGAAAATGGCCATAATAATAATAATAATAATACAACCCAGTGCATTTTGGTTTCAGAAGTAATGATTTAAATAATTTTCCATTTGTCATTTCCAATGATCGTAAATGTGTTTGGTAGACGTTGGCTCTCCTCTGAAGTCTGTGTTTGCCACACAACACTGCAACCAGGCAGCAGACATGGGAAACCACTCCAGATGGCGAGCATTTAACTCAAATACAACTCAACTACCAGCCGAAAAAATCTGCGCTCAAATATGTAGGAAGTGTGAGGATGGCTAGCGTTCCAAGCTCGGCTTTAAGTCTGTGAAAAGACAATGACAGCAGTGACAGGTTTTTTTTTTTGTCGTTTTTTTTTTTTTTCAAACCCAGCATTGTCTACCAAATGCAACCAACAAGAGATACAGGTCAGCAACACAAGTACCAACACAACACAGCTTCTCTGTTGCTCACAATAAACGATCAACAAGTAACACGGAAATATGTCAAGCAAATCCTCAACGTAAAGGCCCTGACGCACCAAGCCGACGGTCGGCCATCGAACGGTCAGTGAGCGTCCCTCGGCCTAGTTTTTGCGGTGTGTCCTGCACCGCTGGTTCTGTGTTGGAGGTTTTTCAGTGAGAGAAAACACTGACGCAAAGCAAAAAGCTAAAGCAAATCAGTGCACGAGAAGAGAAATGGAAGTGAGGAAAGCAAGCCAACGAGTAAAGTCAAGAGGACAAACACAGAAGGCTCTTCTCATTTTTCATCTCTTCTGATCATTCCAATACATGGATACGAAATAAATCATGTGTCAAAGACCTCCACTACGAAACCATTGGCAAACTATGTTAAACACAATTTGGTGCATTTTTCACAAACGTCTTGCATCCATGAACAAGACAAAACACTGAAAAATTACCATACATGGCTAATACGCCAGCTGGAACCAGGCTAAGTGTTGAGTGAGAGTGGCGCTAACTAACGGCGCTTTGTTTCATGTACTTATCATAACAACAGATTGTATATCCGCAGACCTCGTTCTTCCGGTTTTCATTTTTGAATGATGAATACAGACTTCAGCCACCTGCTGGTGTGGAGAGTTATTCCATCCAGCAGGTGCAGAATGTAGGTGTTAACTGGCCGTCGGCTGTAGTCCTTGCAGTGTTTTGAAATGCAACTTGCTCAAGAGAAAGGCGACGTGAGGCGACGCAACAGTCGGCCTTCATCACCGCTACTTCTCCGATGTCGGCTTGGTGTGTTTGGGCCTTAAAGCAGCATGACAGTGCAGAACAGACTGGGTGAGGATTAGCAGGTGTGGCTTTGTGTAGAAAAGCATCAGAAATATAACTGCTGTTGGTAAAAACCTTAAATCTTTGAAAATAGCATTGGGTTTCTTTTAATGGAAAACATGGATTTTCCAACATTTACATCAGGTTCTCCCAGCCCGATGATGAAAAAGATTTCTCATCTCACACAGCACAAGTTATAGATTCATACAAATATGAAAAATCAGCAAAATACGACAGGTTTTCACCTAACAACAGCAATATTTTTTTACCAGTGTCAATGAGGTGTTTGTGGAACAGCAGTAATTAAATCTCCCGTAAACTGGGACGTCGGTACATTCAGAATATACAGACTCTCTCCCAGCTACAGCTCTGCTAACTTCCCCTGCATTTCAGTCAGCTGTGAAAGACATGTCATAAAGAAAGGGGGAATTTCACATGTCCTGGAGTCAGCCCCCTCGGTTCAGCAAGGAGATGAGAGAGAGAGAAGTTACAGCAAAGGTGGCCTAAAGTTCAGGTATTGCGTTTCATGCGACTCAATCCCCTGGATGTTAGAGACACTTGGCACAGGTACAACAGTAGTGGTGGGTGAGGAGGGCATTCGCCTCTGGTGGTGTGTTGAATCATCAAAAGTAGTCCAGTCCAATGAGAAGAGAGAACTCCGCTGGGAAGATCCCATCACACATTCAAGTTTTACGTGTCCGATCACAAAGACGTCCTGGAGGAGCGTCAGAGCGTCTGCACCAGCACGGGGAACAGCAGGGACAGATGCTCGGCGCCTCGGATCGGGAGTTTGTGTGTGGTGTAGAAGTGGATGACTTCTGGGATGGTGTCAAAAGGAGGGCTGTTCTGTCCCAGCACGTACTTGCCGTCTTTATACTGGGTGAATTTCATGTGCATGAAACCCTGGCAGCTCCTGTGAGGAGGAAACAGGAAGAATGGATTGAGAAAGGAAGGAGACAAAAGAAGAAAAGAGAGTGAGATGAAAAGTGAGAAAGGGAGTGTAGGAAGGAAAAGAGGGATGATGTGAAATGTGGGGCACATAAAACATCATGCAGCCATTCTGTCACATAATGACACAGTGGAAATGACAGCTTGGATTTATGTTCACTTCTTCTTCCTGCACTTCACAGGACACGATTCTAACCAAGATTTAACACCATGTCACAAATTAGGAAGGACGGGACATGATGATGGATGAATAAGTGGTGAAATAGCACATGGAAGGAAAGACAAAAGCCAGAGAGGGTGAGAAAGATGACCGCTGGACTGTGAACGTGGTTTAGCCGAGAGAGCCACATTAGTTCCTTCCCTTTAAGAGCCACTCAGCCACAACGGGACTTCCCCTTTAAGAGCCAGTCAGCCAGTCATGATGCATGTCTAATTATAGAAGCAGAGGGAAAGACAAGGACTGAAATCGGTCACCGTAATTGTCATTGTTCCAAATTAAATTTTGAAGAGCAGCGAAACCCCAAAATCACTTTCTGCGACTACTAACGGGCAGTTTATGATCGTCCTGCCGGCCTCCAGAGCACCGAGAGCCAGACGCTTCATCACGTCAGCGCTCAGCATTGACAACATGCTTTCATCCAGTCCTGTTTGTTTGGGGGACTCTTTGTATCTTGTGGTAAATTAGAACCTACGAGCGCTCATCCATAAATATTCATGCAGGTTTAAATCTGTCTGTTTCAGTGCTGACTCACTTTGGAGTCCTTTTATTTTGTCTCCATTAAACAGCCTGCATCATTCTCCCTATTGTCCACATTACTGTGTAATCTTACAGTAGGTGTGGTTCACTTTTTCCATGGAGCACCACAACGACAAAAGCACATGGGTGTTGCTTTATTTCACATAATTTAGCTGATAATCTGTTATTATTACACAAGCTGTCCTTACTGAAGGGTATATTGACATCACATTAGTGTCATTGTCCAACAACAACCAGTCACAACACCCTGATAAAGACTAATCTGCTGCTTTCCAGTCTAGACACTGACATGATGGAAAATTCCAAGTTATCACAACTTGAGCCTTATTTCTGTTGTTTTGGCTGCCCTTTCTATCTGTCATGATAACATTGTACCCACCAAAAATAATTGCTGATATATGATGATCAAATGAACAAGCCAATGGTTTATAACCATATTATCTAATCCACTGTGTTTGGAGGTAAAACCTTAAGAATTCAAGTGTCCATGACTCACCAGGCTGAAAGGCTTTGCTATAGGTGTTCGAAGGACAGTAACTTTCCAGTAAAAAAAACAAGATTACACTCAAGATTATTGTAGTCCTTTGGCATGTGCAGACAACAAAAATGGAGGACAAAGGGTAGAATGTGAGAGTTCATACAAAAAATACATCAGACAATAGAAAGTAAGGAAAGTAAAAGTAGGTCTTATGTGGGTTTATGAGTTTGGCTTTGTGCCATTTTGTTTCTTTGTTTTACCGTATTCTCTTCCAAGTTTGTTTGGCTAATCATGAGCCATCTGACTTCTTTTTAGCGTTGTTGTACTCCCAGATCTCAGCAATAAAATTAACAGTATTATTACTGATGGCTAAAACAACGAAAATAAAGGCTGTATGAGACCAGGCGGAAACCTCCATTCTGAGAAGTGAAGCCAATGCTGAAGTGCCTAAAACTGTCATTCTTTCTAACAGCCAGCAGGGGGCGACTCCTCTGGTTGCAAAAAGCAGTCTGATTGTATAGAAGTCTATGAGAAAATAAGCCTACTTCTTTCTTCTCATTTGATTTATTACCTCAGTAAACACTGTAAACATGAGTTTATGGTCTCAAAAGTCTTCTTCAATACAGCATGATGTCTTTAGTAAATTGTTTTAGTAAATTATGGTCCCATTTAGAGTCAAATAGACCATAAAGCAGGAAATGCTTTAGGGCATGGCTACCTTGTGACTGACAGGTCCAATCCTGTGGACTGCCGTCTTGAATCCTCGCGTTTAGCATTTTGGCTGTGATGTCATGGCAACTACGTCCATTTCTTATATACAGTCTACATGTATGAAGCACCTACGAGAAACTTTCAGTTTGTGTTGATTGTGTTGATTTTGGCGGTCCTTGTGGACAAAAGCACTAATGTTTCCGAGCAACCAGACTCCCTTTAGAAAACCTCTCATTTTACTGCAGCAGTAGTGGTAGTGCAGTCCTGGTTCTGGTTCTCCTGCACCTCCCTTCCTTCCAGCGGGCCCAGCAATACAGTCTGGGCCTCCAGCAGTGTGTGTCATGTTGGATCTCCTACTTGAGCTCCGACTGCAGCCCGAAGGTGGCAGCAAAGCTGGATCTGGATCTGCCTGCAGTGGGCTGGTCGCTCACCGAAGCCCCGCTGGAGTCTGAACTGACGGTAGATTCTAGTGAACCTAGGTGATTTCATCTGATTTTACCGAAATCTGACCTGGTGGTCCCGTTGACGGACAGTAAAAATAACTACATAGAAACAGATAATTTTCTGTTGATGGTCTTGTTTACTTATGTATGTCACATAGAGGCATCAGCATTACCGAGAATGTTTCATAACCAGTTAAAACTTCCTCACAGTTACTTTAAGCTGATTAAAGATCTAAGCGGCCTTGACTCTTTTCAGATTGTGCCATGCTGTTCTGTTTCGTTAAGAGTCTGATGGTCTATTTCAATGAAGGACAAAACCACTTTCTAACCAAGCAAAATAATAGATTTAGAGATAATTTCATAAGAGATTTAACTCCTCCCAAGCCTCATATGCGACAGCTGGGGAACCAGTGCCAGTAGTGACCTTGTTGCTTGAGCAAATGTGCGTGTGTGTGTGCGTGTCAAACCCACTCTACTCATGTAAATGAGTAATGCATGAGCTTGTTTATATGTCACAGCACAACACACCCCCCCCTTTCCCTCCCGGATCTCCTTCTTGTGTGGCCCACAGAAGGTAATTCATATTCATTAGTGATTATGGGGAGGATGATGTGTGCACTGAAGTGTGCTCTACCTGCCTGATTACCACTTACAGGGCCCGCTGGGGCCACAGAGGAAGTCCACAGAGAGAGGGCCAAGGATGGGGTGAGGACAGAGGGATGATGGGAGGGCAGCGAGAGGCTAGGACGATGGCTCATGGTAGTAATTACAAGGGAGAGATTTGACCAGATAAGCAGTATTGTGCCCTGCAAATGAGTATCGGGAGAGGAATCAGCATGGCAGTGATCTTGAGTGGGGGTGACGGTGCAGGGGAGGGAGAGACAGATGGAGACGTGTGGAGACTGCGATATGAGATCGGTAGCTCAGGTGGCTTCACATACTGTACACTTCACACACTTCTCAGTCACATGGCAGAAAAATTTGAAATACGCAATGAAATTGTAACGCTGTCTATGTGAAAACGATACTGAAGGTGCTCAGGTGTTTTATTTGCTTGTTGTTTTTTTGTTTGTCTGATTTGTCGATCAGCGTGTGTATGTGTGTGTGTGTGTGTGTGTGTCCACGTCTTACCGTAGAGACAAGGAGTAGTCAAAGCGGTTGGTCTGACTGTTCCTCACCAGGTAGCTACACTCTTTACACAGCGTTAGCAGCGACTCTGCCTCTGAACGCGACAGTGAACCATGGTACCACCTGATAGACAGAACAAACACACACAATAAGACATAGTATGAATGTTTCTAAAGAGCAATATTTATGATTAATACAAAAAATGAATAAAACACATAACTCCAAATAAGAAATAACCTCTTTGGCCTCTATTTTCACGACAGTAAATTCTCAGTAACAACAGCAGTAACTCCGTGGCCATGCTATCATCTGAGTAGCTGCACTTTGGCACAGCGCTGCTTTGAGCTAACATGCTCTCAATGTCGATGCTAACATGCAGAAGCTAAGAAGCAGATGCAGTGTTTACTATGTTCACCATCTCAGCTGAGCATGTAAGCATGCTAACATTGCTGTATTTTGTTTTTAGTGTTAATCAGCAAGAGGCAGAAATGTCATTAGTTTTGCAGGTATTTCGTCTTAAACCAAAGTATTGGAAGGCAGATAAAATTAAAATTTTAGCTGATTTTTTTGGCTCTAGACGAAAAGTTAAAAGGAAAAATATGTAACATTTTGGGGGATCTATAAGCAGAAATGGAATTTAATTTTCATAACTATGTTTTCATTAATGTATAATCATCTGAAACTAAGAATTGTTGTGTTTTCGTTGGCTTACAATAAGCCCTTCATATCTGTCGAGGGAGCTTGTTACGTTTGGGAAATGGAGGAAACGTGAGCTGCAGAGTGCAAAACTGTGGTGCCACCAGCCGCTACTGGATTTCTGTTGGTCCTAAAGTAGTGTTATTATGGTATGGATGGCCTCTGAGCATAGTGAATAGCATTACCGCATTTTTGCACTCGCCGGCTCGCTTTTCCACAGTCTTGAAAACGGAGGAGTGTGCGAAGGGGTACTCAGTTGTCTGCAATCTGCAGCTACATGGCTAGATGCAGCCAAATTCTACACACTGTACCTTTAAGGGATCACCAAAGTTATTACGATTTATCCCGAGGGGTGAATGAATATTTGTACCAAAGCTCACGGCAAGCTCTTTTATAATTGTAGAGAAATTTCACTCAAAACTACAAATACAACATCACCGTGGCATTAAAGGAAAAGTCAGGGAATTGCATCTGGGGACCAAGAATGTCCGTATAAAATCTGATGGCAATCTATCCTGTAATTATTAAGATGTTTCAGTCAGGAAAAAAGTTGTGGACCGACTGCAACGTGGTTAAAAGTAAGGGAAGTGTTTCGCCAAGCATAATGAAAAAAATTATAACATACAAAACTGTTAGGGATCAACACAACATGTAAGTAAAATACTTTTATTTTTCCTGCCATAACAATGACATTTTCTTGGTCAGGTGTATTGAATGCTACAGGTTGACAGTGATGCTGTTTCTCTGTTTAAAGCAGAGCTGAAGGGAACACGAAGCTCTTAACACCCCCTTAAGAGATCATCAGGGAGTAATGGGGCATAATAATCAACTACTATCCTCAAGTGAATGCGTGCGCATGTATGTGTTTGTGAGGACAACACTGTGTGTGTCTCGTGTGTGCGCATGTGCAAGTGTGCTTAAGGGGTGTCATGTGCTTGGATTTCATTAGTAAAACGGCCCTTTATGTGCACAGAAACAGCACATAAATTACACCAATGATGTCTGAAATTACAAGACCAAAGTAAATGTGTGTTTTTAATGTTCTGACTTAATTAGTTCTCATTCTAACCTTTCGCACTTCTGTAAGCTCTGATGAGCGCTGCTTAGCCGAAACACACAACCGTTTCCTTTGAATGTGTCCACGCCCTTAATAGTTCAAAGTGGAGCAATAAAATTGATATATTTGTGGGATGTACAACCTCGTCCTCCCTAAAATATTCACTTTTATAACAATGTATGATTATATGCATATGCATGGCAGCCATGCAGAGACATTTACAGCCTGCTGAGATTAATAGCTGACACTATTTGCATTTACATGCACAAAGAATTGCATAATTTACATGAGTTGAAACAGCATAACTCAGATAATAATCCCCCAAACAAAATGCATGTGTAACTACTATTATTGTATAGCATTGTGGGTAACAGTGAACCAGTATTATTATTGCACTTTTTCTTCTAAGACAATTTCTTTATCCTGTATTATATTCAAGGTAATTAAATGAATGAGACACTCATTTTCTGATCAATGAGACGCAACTATCCAAAGTCACAGACATGTAAGCCTCTTAATTTGATGAAACCTTAACTGGGGTTTGGACTATATACCTATACTAACTGGGGAGTAAATGACAAGTTTCATCACAGTTCATACAATATTATATTGATTATTTGGACAATGACACAATATTTGCTGATATCACAAAGCCACGATATGATTTGGATTTGATTCAGTTCAGGGGCGATTGATATGAGACAATATCATAGGCCCATTTAACATAATCAGTTCTATTCTTATCATCACTAAAAGCAACTAAAATATGACTTGCCAATTATTTTCTGAGGTCTTCCAGACATCTGAATTTTTCTTTCAAAATAAAAGAATAAATATAAAGTGGGAATTTCAACATAAAGGTGTGTCTTTAAGGCTGTCAAAGCTAGCACGATAACACATTAAAGTAAATTCAACACCACAAATTTCTTTAATGCATCAGTTTTAAAGCTAGAGTGAAAATACTGGCATCATATGAAACTAGAAAACCAAAGGAATACATGGTACCATGTCATACTTGCTCATCTGGAAGGAGGCTAAATAATGCTAATGACGCTAAATTTTGGTGAGGAAAAACTGTCATGGCCATTTTCAAAGGGCCCCCTTGACCTCTGACCTCTAGCTATGTGAATGAAACTGGGTTCTCTGGGTACGCACGAGTCTCCCCTTTACAGACATGCCCACTTTATGATAATCACATGCAGTTTGGGGCAAGTTATAGTCAAGTCAGCACACTGACACACTGACAGCTGCTGTTACCTGTTGGGCTGCAGTTTACCATGTTATGATTTGAGCATATTTTTATGCTAAATGCAGTACCTGTGAGGGTTTCTGGACAATATTTGTCATTGTTTTGTGTTGGTAACTGATTTCTAATAATAAATAAATATCCCATATACATCTGCATAAAGCAGCATATTTGCCCACTCCAATGGTAAAAAGAGTATGAAATACTTAACAAATCTCTCTCTAACATACATCTGAACAGATAAAAAAACTGTGATTAATAAGTGGCAATACTTTCACTTTGCATCACTGATGCTGAATTGATATATCGATCCCGATCAGGCATGGTGCATCACCCCTAGTGTTAACGTAGCTCCTGTGGGTATATCTGAAGACTAGATACATACACCTGCTTCTCCAGAGGCAGAGTGGGGTCCACTCTCTCCCCCACCATGGCGAGGCCTTCCTGCGGCATTCGAAACTTCATCCCTCCTCCTGCCAGTGGGCTGGACCTGGGCCCCGGAGGACGCAACCGTTCCGTGGGCGACGAAGAGCGTTCCCACTCTGCACCATCAAACTGCACTGTTGGCAGATGGGGACAGAAAAAGTGAGTCAGAGTATTTACACGGTGCTGTGATCAAAAGGGATTAAACCTCACAGCCAGACTTGGGTAAACACCAGACATCCGGCTATTGCAAAGCCACACATGCAGCAAGGGGACCTCTCATGGATGGGTTGAACTAGAGGACAGCAGGTCCCGGTCTGCAAAACTATCAGCATCATCACAATTACAATCATCAACATTTTTTATGAGTCACGGAGGGCAGATAAGAGACAGGAAGCTGGCGTCTTCCCTGCTTGGCTCCGATGCAGGTCTTTGCCTTCCAGTAGACGTCGCTGCAGATTACTCGATGTTGACGATACTGAATCTATTCTAGAGCAAATTACGTGTACAGACTGAAGTGTTATTTACCCCTTCTGTGCCTGATTTTGGAGAAATTCAATCTACAGAACTTGTAATTAAACATTAAGTGTACTACAGCACTTCTAGGTGCACTGAAATGAACAAGGCAAACGTGTTAATTTAGTGGGAGCTTTTAATGCGTGGTTGATGCAAGAGGGGAATGTGGTAACTTAAGGAGGGAGAGCTTTAAACCCCTCCAAAAAAACGGGCAACACAATAGCCGCAACAGGCAGGGACAAATACAAGGTGGTGTAGGTCGCAGGGGGTTTAGGATGGAGGTAGAGCAGATGTAGGACAACAGCTGGGGTCATGAAGCTCAGGGTGACTGCATATGCGTGTGTTTGGGGTGATAAAGGGAGGCAGGGAAGGGGAGGCGGGGAGGGTTGTATTCAGGGTGGGAGGTCACCTTGATCTCTGATGGGGGGCTCCTCCTCAAGCTGACCCACCGGGGCAGGCCAGGGCAACTCCGACAACTCCCTCATTTCTAATAGAAGGGAGGGGAGCGGGGAGGAGGCGAGAGGAAAAAGGGAGCGACAAGAGTGAGAAAACAGCAGATGGGCTTGAACAAAGTTAACTAAAAGGAAGACGTGTGAGTGAGGTGGTGATGATGAAGACGCAAGACTGAAATCAGGTGCAAGATTTGAATGTGCGGAGGAGAGCGAGAAGTGAGATGATGAGATGTAATCAAATATACCTCCTGTCATGAAGAGAAGTAATATACTCTACCTCCTGTCTCTTTGCTTCATCATACCTCTTCAGACCTTATATTTACAGTAATTTGTCATGTGTGATAAGACGGAAGAAGGCAAAGAAGATAAAACAGTGTGCATTATTTATAGTCATTTGAACAAATCCACTTTAAGAAACTGTCTAGTAGCATTGGAAGCAATGAAAACAAAACGTGACTTTATGTGCAGCCCACAGAGCAGAGTGTGACAGAGGAGCCGAGGAGCGTGGGGGCAGAATAATGCTCCTCTCATTGTCCTACCTACAGTACGAAAGCAGCAGAAGGTTCACAAAACTGAAAATAGCTTATTATCTACTGTGGCAGGCAACCATCTACTTTAACAGTCATTAATGCAGCCTTACACACACACATTATACGATTTGCCAGTTTCACACCGCACATTCAGCTCCTGCTCACAGCGAAAACGGATTACAAAACAAATAAAAGGAAAAGAGGGGTGACGTCTTAATGAGCCGACAAATCCAAAGACCCCCCAGGCCGGCGACATCAAAGGCCATTTGAATGGGCGTTTGGAGAGAGACCCAGGCTGTACATACATGCTCCTCTCCCTCCCTGGTTAATTATTGAGCAGGCAGACACACTCCGCCACTTTCTCTGGCTCTCCGTGAATTATTGATGCATGGCGCAGTACAATGGCCCCATCTGGAGCGGGCCGCACCTCCGCTGAAGCCAGGATTAAAAGTGTGGCCTGGCACCCCTTAACGGGACACATGCAAGCAAACACGCAGGTCCACACACACACACCTGACACCCCGAAACATCGCCGCTGCCACACTCTGCTGCCTGCCTGCCACCACATCACATTTCATACCTCTAATTCTCAAGCAAAACTGAGAGAGACACATTGGAAAGAGAGATGGGTGTAAATGAGAAGCACACAAAAGCAAGTGAAGGGGTAACAAGAAAAGAGAGAGAGAGAGAGAGAGGGAGAGAGAGAGAGAGAGCGAGAGAGAGAGCGAGAAAGAGGATGGAGACAGCCAAGACAATTTATTACAGATCAGAAATGTGCTCAGCCATCTGAGTGAGAGATAAGCTCGGGTAGTGGTGTTACACAGATGGACGGGAAGATTTCATCTCCTTCGGTTTTTGGATGGCTGTTGTCCCGCCTAAGAAATCATTCTGTCTAATGTTCTTCGATTTTAAAATTGTATTTTTCCGTGCCAAAAAGTAAGAATTGAGATGATATCAATTGTTTCCTCCGTCTTATCTCATTTGCTGAGGACATTTTAAACAATACCCTTGTTTCTGGCATCAATTTCATTCATCTTGGCTGACTTACAATACATTTTAAAGAGGATATATATATATATAAAGTTACAAAGTTACAAAGCTCAAAGTCCACGCCAAACAGAGTTACTCTCCCCCACAGAAACCCTGCTCCTGACCCGCCTCGCTTGAGTTCCCGCCTTTTCTTCCATAATGTAGTGATGTCACCAAGTAACATTTGCATAACACCTGTCTAGCGGCTAGTTCGGCACGCAGACAAACAAAGCTAGTTAGTAGAGTCTGAAGAGTTTGGTTCATTGAACAACAACAACAGAGTGGGCCAGCTGACCAATCAGAGCAGACTGGGATTTTCATATTTTTGGAGCAGGAGCTCAGATGGAGGTGCTGCAGTACAGTCGGTATGAGAAAAATAAAGTGCTTTATAAACATTAAAGTATGTAAACATGTTAACGTAGAAACACAATAAAAGTATGCACCTGAAAATGAGCATAATATTTCCTCTTTAAATAAGGCAAATCACTCAACTACCACAGTTTTATACCCTGGTCTTTTGGACGTGGGGTATTGTTACTTTTCTTTTTATAGTAGGTAGCTTAACAACATTCATCCTGCATATAAGCAAAAATAAAGCAGAAATTCCCTCCCTGATTGGATGAGGAGAATGAAAACTAGTAAATGACTGTGTCCTAAAGTCCAGGATTGAAACATCCAATGCATTTTTTTGTCACATTGGGAGGGTAGATCAGGTCGATCCCTGACTGCTCCAGTCACATGTCAATAAAAAAAAAGGGCTCAGCACATCAACATTGAAACCTCATCCCAACTGTGAAATATGGTGGAGGGGGCATCAGTTTGGGACTGCTTTGCTGCCTCGGGGCCTGGATGGATTGCTGTTGCCAACGGAAAAATGATTTCCCAATCTTATCAAGACATTTTGTAGGAAAACTTAAGACCATCTGTCTGCAAACTGAAGGTCAACAGAGGATGGGTGATGCAACAGGACAATGACCCAAAGCACAGAAGTAAATCAACAACAGACTGGCTTTAACAGAAGAAAATAGGCCTTCTGGAGTGGCCCAGTCAGAGTCCTGACCTCAACCCCATTGAGATGCTGTGGCATGACCTCAAGAGAGCGATTCACACCAGATATCCCAAGAACATTGCTGAACTGAAACAGTTTTGTTAAGAGGAATGATTATTGCTGCCAAAGGAAGGTCAACCATTTATTAAATCTATAGGTTCACATACTTTTTCCACCCTGCACTGTGAATGTTTACATGTTGTGTTCAATGAAAACATGAAAACACATAATTTTTTGAGTGGTATTAGTTTAAGCAGACTGTGTTTGTCGATTGTTGTGACTTAGATGAAGATCGGAACACATTTTATGACCAATTTATGCAGAAATCCAAGTAATCCCAAAGGGTTTAGATACTTTTTCTTGCAACTATATAGACACACATTAGCATGAAGTGAGCATATTTACCCACTCCAATGTTGAGAAGAGAATTAAATGCTTAAGTATCATCTATGAATAATGGTGCAATTACATATTTTAATCAACTGACAGCCCTAATGCATCTACATTAAAACTACATACGTTTCCTTTGATTTAAGGTAAACTATGTAATTGTTCCTAAATCTGCGGACTCGACCAAGTTAACTAGGACAAGTGTATTCTTTTTATCTGGGAGTAAGACTGGCAGCTCTCTCCACTGCAAATGCTGAACATACACACATCAACACACACAAACCTCGCCTGAGCTCCTCACTCCAATAACAAAGGCTGAAAGCCAAGCTAGCACACACAAACACACACACATGCATGTCACTCATTCATTAGATGGGAACATCTGGCTTTCATTCACTTCTAATGGGAACCTGTGGATCTCTCATCCATAGGAGGCTATTACCGCTCTGTTTTGTTCTCCAATACGAGACAAAGAGACACACTAATGGTTTACGGACAAAGGCACGCTCTCGTCAGTGCTCGTCGACTATATTCATGATTTGCACTTAAAATCTACTCCACTGTACTCATTTTATGTGCTAAAACAAAGCAGTGTGTTTTCCATCAGCTCTGTCTCCCATTTTAACTCCAGCTGATGAAACAGGCGACAGCTATTCACTAATTTGTGGTCTGGCAAAATCACACATGTTCCTGGTGCCTCAACTACCTGCTAACAATTACCAGAAATTATCCGAGGGGGAGGGAATGACCAGAGCTTTCTGTGCTGCATACAGGACCCATCGCCTTGAGTGACGGATAACTGACATTTCAAGCACACCAGCTGTTTTCTGTGTGTTCTGTGTGTTTCTCGTAATAAAGGGGGAGCAGACAAAAGCAACAGAACAGCTTCATTAGGTCCATTAATGAAGACATCTGTTTTTCAAATAGCCCTGGCATCCCATCTTATCTGTGCACACAAAGACCTTCTGCTGGGCAAAATGGTCCCTTGACACATAATAAACACCTCATGCCAGTGAAGAAGAAAACCAGAGTTCCTCTTTCATAAGATGCATACACACCATCTTAATTTTATGCATCACACATTTCTTGACAATCATGTTCATGTATCCATTTTCCAGACATTCATTATATCTATCCCTCTTTCTTCATCGCCCCACGTTCACCCATCTTCCTCTAAGTGGGGCATTATCTCTCTTTCCATATTCCCTCGCTCCTCTCCTCTCTTGCCCTACTCCACTTCCATCACCTCTCCACCCATCTCTCATATTGGTCGGCAAGACGAACTCACAAAGGACATGCCTTTTCATTAATGTCAGTAAAGGTTCCCGCTGAAGGAGAAAGAAAAGCAGAGGGAAGGGGCAAGTGGGAGAAAACGTGACAAAAGAGAAAAAAGGAAGCCAGAGTAAAAAGAGAGAGAGAGAGAGCGACAACAGCCCTTCCACTGTGACGGTAAATTGATGAAGAGGCTGGTCAGATGCCCCGAGGGCCTGCTCAGAGCAACAAAGAGCACCATCACACCAGAAATGGAAATCTCATTTCCTTTTTTTCCCCACTCACATTTTTTTGTGTGCACACAGAAAACAGGGGCGTAAACACACAATAGCCAGGAAACCTTGTTCTGTCCTGTCAGAGCACATCTAGACAACCGGACACAACACATACAAAAGCAGTCAAGGTGGCTTTGCTTAACCAACCTTCTGTATGCATTACACTTTTACAGCACCCTTCAGCATCCAGCCATCAGAGCTATTTACACAAGAATGGGTAAAGCAATCAAATGCTCTGGATGACTTTCATAATATATGATTTCTTCAGATTATATCTCTTCTCTCATTATACCATCTGCAATCAGTGTTACAAGATTCCCCATTCCTCAGTTTTGCATCTAAATTACTGGTTGGTAAAGACAGCCCCGCTAGCGGCTCTGTGAGGCGACAAAGGCACTGCGGTGCATTGAGCTAAATGCTGAACACGTAACAGCTTACAATGACAATAGTATCATGCTGATCTATATTAGATTAAAAGTTTACCATGTTCAGTTATGGATGTATAATAAATCCTGGATATGATGCTGCTGCTCAGTTTTGCTTCCACTTTTTCCTGGTGGCCACTCACGGTATTGCAATGACAAATCCCCCTGCGGCCCAAAAAGCATTTTCCCCATAGACCACCACTGGAAAAGAGACATCTGCTACACATTTGACAGGACACCTCCAACCGCAAACAAGATTGATTATGACTCCTCCTACTCTGAATTTTTGATCCAAAGTAGAAAGGTTTTATATGTATAAAACTTTCCTAGAGCAGAGAAATGCTATTTTAAAATCTGTGACACCATCACAATGTAAATGATGTCTGTGGGCCAAGTGGGAGAAACACTGCTGTGCATATTCAGTGAGCTGTGTACCCAAGGCTATTGAATGGAGGATGGGACATGGTCTTGAGCTATGGGGTATGAAACATGTGCAGTGTAACTGGAGCTACACCAGCTATTGAGCCTTTCAGCAAATGCAGACCAGATTTTACTGCCCATGTGTACCTCAATGATATGACACGATACGGCGCTGTGACATCTCCTCTTTTAACCCTCCTTGTGCATACCGTGGAAGTAAACCCGTCAGCAATAATGAGCAATTCTCATTAGATTGAAAAGGCAGCACTTTGGGGTTTTGAGGCTATTAGAGTGTTCGTACTGGGGAGCTGCTTTACCTCAACAAAAAAAAATATTCACCGAGTTACAGACGTCTCTTTCTCAATCAAAGTCTATGGGGAAAAAAGTATTTTTGAGCCCAATGATTGTCACGTTTCGCCACTACAAACATTGGGATCAACAACCGACGCTGTTCCTAAGGGCTTGTGTGGTAAACATTTTCATGGTAATAGCAAGCTCCACGAATCAGAGACATCACTGTTAGGATTACGATTTCTTTGGATTGTGGGTAGTGTAATACTTCTCCATTACATTATGTTTAATAATCAAATCCAAGATTCAGAATATGAATGGGGATTTCACATCCAGAACCTCACTGTTGAGCTCGAAATGTGTAGTTTCCTCAACAGCCATTTGTTTGGGATAAATCAATTACACTGTGTATCAAACAAATTGCCACAGAAAAGGAAAATAAACCACAGGATCACCTTCATACCCATTTTAATGTCGTTTTGTGTTGCAAAGAGTTTAGCTGAAGGATAAAGAAAGACCCTTTTCCATCACCCTCTTGCTTTCATGACGCACACATTCATACTGGAGAGCTTTCCTGCACAGCCCGTCTTTTGCTGTTGCCTAATGAGCAGCTGCACTGGAACAAGTGGAGGATAAGTGCTTTTCTCAATGGCACCATAATAGTAATTCTAGGGGTGGAAATGTTATTCATTCACCTTCCCGGTCCAGATTTCCAGCTGATTTCCATCTCTCTTAACACGTGCATGCTCCTCCATCGGCATCAAACGGCTCAGAGCTCATGTACTGGACTATAAAACTTACAAACATCAAATACCTGTAACACCCATTCATCTGTTCATTAGGCGTGAGGCCATCAGAGAGATAATAAGATTGTGCCTTTCATTAGCTCACTAATTGGTGCTGAATGGTCGCAGAGCCAATCTCTCACTGCTGGACTGTCTATTGACTTCCAAGAATTAATGATGGCTGTAATTTGAGCTGGATAGTGGTGAATGGTGACAGCTTTCTAACGTTGCAATTAAAACCCACCGAACTGAGAGAGGCCCGTCGCATCCAACCCCTCGGGCACTGCTGGATTCACCCTCACACAGCTGTCTGCGAGCGGACTCGGAAAAGAAATGAAATGCTTTGGAGGCAAGCTTATTTCTGATATTTGAAGAAGAGCCACAGAGCGCAATATTCACCCACATGATTACATTTAACCATGGATAAGCTGTGAAAATCAAAATTAGAGAGATTCCATTTAGCAGCGCTTGCATGAATGCAACGCATGCAAATCCACATACAATAACACCCTCGCACACTCATTTGTGCCAACATGCACCACAACCTCTTCTCACCCTTGAATTAGGAGGGCCTGATAATCAGAGCTGGAGTTGAGAATCCACATGTGTGTGTGCGCCTGTGTGAAGGTGATGATGAGGGGCTGCTGGCAGATTGCGATGCCCCCCCTTTGCCCCCTGTAGCGGGTTATCTGAGTGAGTGTGTCACATCCACGGGGACGGAGGGAGGGCTGCGGGGACAGCCCTGTCACCGCTGCTGCATTGGTGTATACATGTGTGAGAGAGTGTGCCTGTGTTAGCGGATGACGGATTGCACCCTGCCACAATGGCCCTGACTCCCCCTCTTCTCCCTTCGTCTCACCTCGCCACAGCCCCCCGACCATTAATTCTCCTCAACGCCCCTCCCCTCTAAAGCACTGGGCCTCCACAAACATCCACTGAGCTGCCACCAAACATGCCATAACCTTGGACGTCCCTTTCCCATTTCTCTCCAGCTAGCTTTCTCTGCAGCCTTTCTATCCATTTTCTCGTTCTGTCCATCTCTCCCTCATCTCTTTTTTTCGTTCCATCTCTCTCTTTTCCTGCTCCATCCTCGTCCTCCTCATCTCCCCTCCCTCACACGTGGGCCGTGCCTAGCAACGCTGAGTGGGTCTGGGAATATGGATTAAATGTGAGAATGGAAAATACTGTTTGTGTGTTTACACTTCAGTGCTTTGGTCTGCTCAGACAGACAGCACGCCAGCTCAGAGTGCTGACTCCAAATGGAAAAAACAAGGGGTCAGACAGCTCGAGCCGCACAAGCGTTTTCCTCCGTTGCGCTCTCTAATGGCGCTCTAAATGCTGCTCTGCGGGAGTGCGCACTGTATTGTGGCACAAAGAGGGAAAAGCTGGAGAGGAATAAAACGACAGCTAAAGAAGGAATGAGTGCTAAGTAGGTGAGAGGTCGTATTGGCTTTAAATTAACTGTCATGCACCTTCTTTTGAAATCAGCTCCGCTCTCACATAAGTTACGGTGTCTCTTTTCTGCTGGTTTTGCTCCTCTGGTTAATGTGATTTGAGCCTGAACACGGTGTGAATGTCTCTGTGTGTGTATGTGTGTGTGTTCAGACAATGGTGTGCTGACCATGACTCTCTTATTAGCGCTGGATCAGTCATGCACACGCAGGCATGTAATTAACTGAGAAGGGGGGAATACAGGCTGGGAAGAGGGGAGGAGAGCAGGAATGGAGGCGAGTGCATACGAGGCAGGGTTGATTTATTATCCCATCACCTTGACCTTGGTGACTTGGGAGATGCAGCTCAATTAAGTCGACTTGGCCTTGCATGCCTCACACTGATCCACTTCTAAATGACCCATCAGTCCAGTCCCGTTCCTCTTTTCCACTCTGTCTCTCTTACTTCTACTTCACTCGCTCCCTCCAATTATATTCACTACATGCAACATAATGGGATGGGACGCTGTCAGTGCAACTTTGAAAAATAATCATCATGCACTGCGCCAATTATTTTAGAAATACTGCTGCTGATGTTATGATTATGAAAGTTTCTCTGCTAACCTTCTCTTCATGATGTCTACTGTATCTCTATACACACACACACACACACACACACACACACGACATCTGTGTCAATCCTAATGATCATCTTAGAGATTGTTACTGTGACTGTGGTCCATCATATGTGGGAGAGCAAGAAATCAATAGTCACCAGAAGGTGTTTAAATGTGGCAAAAGAAACAGAAAGATGTATGTCATTTGAGCTGAGACAGTGAAGGTCACACTCACTCTTTTTCCTGCTTTGGAGATGTAGTGATGGGGGGATGACACTACATTAAAGGTCAGGACGGTTAGATGAGTATGTCACTACGTAGTAATAGCAGCAGGGCTCTTTGTGTGCTCCAGGCTTTGACCTTTTAAAACAGCTCTTTTTGAGCCTGATCTTAACCGTTTTCACTAATTCTACTGAAAGGAACAGTGCGTAGGATCTGGTGTTATCTAGCAGTGAGGTTGCAGATTATAAATTCTCCCATGTGCCAAGCATGACGATGTGAAAGCATGCATAGTCCTTTCTAGAGCCAGTTGTTGTAAGAGTGGAGTGCGTAGAGTGTGTGTTTAAGTGAGAAGTGAGTGGTGAAGCATGAGAGAGAGCAGTGGTGACAGGAGTGAGTAAAGCTTTACTTAAACTTGCGCATGACACCAAGGAGCAGGCCTCCATAGATGGTGCATGTGCTTTGAGCATGCACAGAGGTGTTTATGCTCAGCCCATTGGTCGTTGCAGTATGCTACGAAAGGCCAGGAAGTGTACAAACAAAACGTCTGTAGATAAGCAAGTCAAAGAGTGTTACTGGAAGAATTTTACATGAATAAAATTATGTACAAAAGAGCAACTTTCTCTGCTTTATTCTTTGGGAAGTGGGTTAGGGTTAGGATGAGGACCTGCTCGACCTGCAGCAACCGTAACCACACCTTAACGTTATTGACTACAGCCCAAGCAGGAAAAGTTAACAGTGTTTGGTTTGTCTGTTCTGGGCTACTGTAGGAACATGGCAGAGCAACATGGTGGACTCTGTGAAGAGGACCCGCTCCCTTTGACAAACGGCTCATTCTAAGGTAACAAAAACATGATTGTTATTTTCAGGTGATTAAACACAAATGAAAACATCCCTACTAATGTTATATTCCATTTCCACCAATGGATCCCCTGATTGTTAAACACTGGTCTTTTAAAAAAAAAGGCATATTTTGAGAGATACCTGTGCTACCTGTCTGTGCAGCAGGTGGTGGGGATTCATTGTTTCGCTTACAATACAGTGAATGATTGCCAATATGGGGCATTAAACTGGACGTTCACTAAAAAAGTTTTTTTCCTGCAAACTGCTTAGCCATCCTGAATCTCACAACCTCAATTTCAGCTACAAGCTTTTATTCTGGAACACTCTGAATATTAATTTAAATATACAGTGAGGCATCATTCAGCAGCTCCATGGTCTAAACCATTTCCTGTATAATTTTGACATTTCCCGGAACAGCTGCAACATCTTCCGGTTTGAAAATCCCAATCAAAGAGCAGTGACAGTCCAGCTCTAGAAGTATTCCTCAGGTGTAGGGATTGCTAATTGAAGGAGTGCTTATTGATCTATTATACAGCCTTCATGATTTGTAGGTGGGATTTGCCAGATTATGTTCCACCTCGATTTTGGTTGACTTAACTGTCAGAATATTATCATAATTTTCCAGTTACCTGCAAAAGCTTTGGAGATGTGATCCTTCTTCCATTCCCAGGGTTGGTCGTACTCATCAGCCGGTCTCTCGTCATCTTGCGGCAGCCTACTGTTCTCCTTGCCCTCCTCTTGAGGTTCTCCGTACAACAGACCCAGGCGCTGGCCTCGCTCGTCTTCATAGGGGGTGTCGTAGAGCTGCACACCGCCACGCGACCGTCCTCCCCCTGGACCACGTTGCAGCTCTGTTGATGCATATGTAAAATAACACAGATTTAGACACATGCAAGCATGCAAAAATAAAAATGTGTACACAGTGTGCAAGAAAAACAGTCAGTATTAAGAAATAATATTTGCCCGTAGCGATGAAGTTCCCCTAAACACACAAGTGATATTATTCTGTACTACAAAGTAAAACAAAAAGCCTGTTGAGCTCTGACATGACTAGAATTAGAGGAGAGAGACAAATGATGTTTGCACAGCTTGCCGTGGGCTCAGAATCTCATATAGGGGGGCTTAACAAGGCCTTGGGCTAGATGCTGAGTTGCAACACGGTAGACAAACCCACCCCCTTCTCTCTCCCATCCCAAATCCCAGCAGCAATCGAGCAGGGCTCACAATAGCATCCATGCTCCCTCGTTAACATTTTCATCACTTTCTCAGTGGGTTCCAACTAAGGAATGTTTCTCAGCATTAGCAACTGTTGTGTGGAGTCAAATGTGGCCATGAGATAAAAGGATTTACGGTTATTGACGCAAGCAAGAGGACGAAATCTGATTTATAAATGCATCAATAGGAGCCTCTAAGCTGCAGCAGCAATGGCGCTTTGATATGTTGACCTCAAAAATGTACCCTTTAAAAAAAAAAAAAAAAAACAGGTGGTACAGAAGAGGAGAAAATGGGGAAAAAATGAAGGAGTCGGCATCTTTTGTGCACACAGCCAGCAGCGTTGCAATGGAGGTGCACTCACGTGAGAAGGGAAACAAGGACTAAATGGAAGGGTTCCCTGGTGAAAGGCAGAGAAAAACTTTAACCTTCACACGACAAGACACCGCTATTGGGCGGCCCTGTAGTCACCATGGCGACCAAGTGGAGGCCCGGGGAAAGGCCCTGAGGTTATGAAGGAGAGGGTGGAGGGGAAATGGAGAGAGAGGAGGAGCGAGGCGAGGGAAAGAGGAGGTGGTGGGGCGCAGAGCAGGAGGAGAAGGAAGAGGAAAAGGAGGCAGCGAGGAAACGAGGGGAAGAGGAGGAGGGAGATGGGAGAGAAGGACAGGGGAGGGAGGTGAAAGGGGGGAAGGTCTGTCAGGCGTTTGATGTTAAGTCATTGAGACAGAAGCACAGCGGGGCTGAATGCTGCTCTACCTGCGCTGGGAACCCGCGGTGTCGGCGACAGCGTGGAGATGGAGAGGATGAAGGCGGAGAGATAAAAACAAGCAAGGAGGAAATAAAATGAGAAATTCATAGGAAAACACACGTGGGGGGTGGGGGGGGAATAGCAATTTGACAGAAAGGTGACAGATTGAAGATTGAGGTGAGTGACGACGGGAAGTGTTTAGGCATACAGATGTCAGAGCTGGAAACAGAGACCGCTCTTTTATCCCCATAAACTTAACTAGAAGCACTAAAGATGGTTTTCTTCTAAAATGTACATTCGAAAAAACACACAGGTGTGTTTTAAGGACAGTCTTTGTGAGAGATAATTGCTACTCCAATCTCACATCTGTCTTTGCCGCTCTGCTGTGTTTTTTTAATGAGCAACAACAGACTGAGAGACAGACAGACAAAAGCAGGCAGACAGACAGCCCCGGAGTGACGGGCTCAATTCAAAGTCAAAGAAAGAGCTGTGACAATGCTTTGCCAAACGCTCTGCCATCGCCGCGAAGAATCTAATCTCTCAAGCTGCTGTGAGAAAAAGACTTTCTTCAAGGTTTCATAATTGGGCAGCAGAGGGGACGCTTCATTCACTTCAAGCCTGAGATTATGAACTTCATTTGACCACCAAAAACGCAGCGAAAGTGACAACGGAGAGAGGACAGGACATAGTATTTGCTACAGGACAGATTAGAGAGACAGCCAGACTCCCCTCAGGGCCGGGGTAGAGTCCTCGAGATGAAGAGAGAGGGGGGGGGGGGGTGCTTTTACACTAAATGACTGGGACAGAGTGGGGAGACTGCAAGGGAAAGGGGCAGACAGAGATGTCATGGGAGGAGAGACAAATGAAAAACGATAGACGGGAGCTAGATGATGTGGGAGAAAATCACAGGGGAGGAGGGAGGGTCTGAGACAGGATGCTGGATAGACATCTCTAAAGGGAGTCGACTCAGCTACTCAGTGAACACGTTCAACACTGCATTTAAAGGTCTTATTGATTGAACATTTTTATGTCAACAAATGTTTTTTAAAAAATAATAAAGTACAGCTTTTCCTGAAAATCTTTAAATATGTTGCCGGGTCCTAAATGAATGTTTTGTTTATCTCTGAGGAAGATATCTGACGTTTGGTTCTCACTTCTATGATTCAATGATATTACGTGGCATCTCTGGGTCGTCAGTTAGTGCGGAAAAAACAGATAAATGTCTGAGACTCACAGTAAGCGCCTGGCAACGACTTATCGTGAAGTGAATGCAATGAAACGAGGGAGGGAGAATGCAACATCTAGTGGCTGAATGTTATCAACAGAACCTTTAACACTGGTTTTAAAACAAAGGAAAATATGGAAATGAAAAGGGTGGCATAACTACTTCACTACAAAGAAAAAGAAGGGCAATATAACATGATAAGGTTACTGATCATTTTAGGGTTGATCATTAAAGAAACTGCTGACAGATTTTAGATCAATGATATTACTTCAAGCCACAGTCACATATCTTATTCATGAGTTGGTGCACCTGAAATGCAGTATATGTCAGAATGTGGTGTTTATGGCACCCTTCAGGATGTTCACTTACTTTTGTGAAGACAATTCTGATTCATTTAGGGCTGTAAAAGTTAACGTGACAATAATGCGATAACGTAAATTTGTTTTAATGCAACTTATTTCTTTGATGCATTAACGCAACTTGCGATTTTTAGATTACAGCTGGCTCAGTTTTAAAGCTAGAGTGGAGATGCGGGCATCATCATATGAAAGTAGAAAACTTAAGGCGCCCATTGGTACCAACCATGTCACACTAGCTTGTCACGAAGGAGGTTAATAACGCTCCAAAGTTACACCAAATTTTGGCCAAGTAATCACAAGCAGTTTGGGGCAAGTCAGCACACTGACACACTGACAGCTGTTGTTGCCTGTTGGGCTGCAGTTTGTCATGTTATGATATGAGTGCATTATTTTATGCTAAATGCAGAACCTGTGAGGGTTTCTGGACAATATTTGTTATTGTTTTGTGTTGTTAATTGATTTCCAATAATAAATATATACATACATTTACAATGCTGCATATTTGTCCACTCCCATATTGATTGGAGTATTAAATACTTGACAAATCTCCCTTTAAGGCACATTTTGAACAGATAAAAAATGTGCAATTATTCACGATTAACTATAGACAATCATGCCATTAATTGTGATTAAATATTTTAACTGATTGACATTATTTGAGTGGATGTAAAGACGTTACAATGGAGATAACTATTAGAAACAACTACGATACAAAAAAGAAGCAGTAAAGGGACAGGGAATGGGCCTAAATCACCATGCCTCTATGATAACAAAACCTTACAGTTCTGATAAGATACTGACTGGTGAGCAGTGCAAGTCCACTGACCTGTTATGACCCTCTGGGCCTCATATGGCTCCATGTAGCCATTGTTCTCACAGGGAACCGGTCTGAGATCTGGTTCTGATCTGTGGTCCAAGCGAGCATCAAACGGGTCAGAATAATCTGTGTCTCCTGCCAACGGAGCAGACGGCACCACCTAAAGGACAAAACACACATTTAACTGATGAAGAGAAATGGGTTTTGTTACAGATCATTAACTCGTCCTCGGGAGAAAAATGTCTCCAGCGCTTTTTGACATTATATAATAAATACAAAACCAACATTTAAATGTTTTTTCTCTTGCAGGCACAAAATTTCAATCACAGGCTATAATGAGTTTGATTTTCAGTCTGGGTTTTATAAAAGCTGCACATCAATCACACTTTTTGAAACACTTGAATTGAAGCATCCGAGGACTTGAATATTTCCTGATAATTAGGAGTCTGTAATACATGTAGAAAATGCTCAAAAAGGAAGAAGTGTTACACAGACAATAGCTCATCAAGACCTGAGATGGAGGGAGCAGCGCTACACTCTTAACAAGCAATCACAACCTCGCTGAATGGCACGTTAACTATATGTTTGGTTACAGAAAAAAAAAAAAAGCTTTTGGAGTATCATCAAGACACTAATTTGAATCTTTAGTGCACAACATCACAAAACCCCACCAATGCTATGTATATGCAGTAGCTGTACAATAGAGCAGTGATTCTTAAAGTGAGATCCCAGGGGGATCAAGGGGTCATCGAAATAACTAGCTAGAAATTATAAAATTGTTCTGTGTCATTAAAAAGTACATATCTACAGATGGGAACCATTTGCGCCGATAAAACATAAGCACATTGGGTCTATGAGTCCAACCCATGTTAGCTTTGTGTCAGTAGAAACTAGAAGATATGATTGTGACGCATCACGCCAGTCAGTCATCAATCAGTCTCAAGGAATTCCTGCTGCTGCTCAGATTAGCTTATTAGCTAGCTAGCTAGCCGGTGAGCACGGAGAAATATTTGAGTCAGTCCATATCGTCAAGAGATGCTAAGACCAAAACAGATGAAATAAGAAAATATGATGCCAGTTATATTGAGCGTCAGCAACGGGAGACCAGAATGCAACATGTGCCTTTAGGTGTCGCAAACAAAGCCATGAAGCCGGCCAAGCTTCAGTAAAACGGCGTCAGATTACAAAGCACCCGCAACATCAGGACAAAACAAGTCTGAAGTGTTTAGGTTGAAAAGTTTTTGAATAAAAACAATTCCAGTGGCATCTAAGAGGACAAATGGTTGTAAGCATCATGCTTACTCAGTGTTACAATTAAGAGGGGGTCCTTGGAAAATGTTCTCCCTTTAAGGGGTCCCTGGTCCCATAATGTCTGACAACCCCTGCAATAGAGTTCCCTCTTTAAACCCTTGAAGATGGGACTATAGTGTATGTTTGTCACTATTTAAGTTATACAGAGCCAGAAACCGTCCTGTGAGAGGATGACATGTTTTTTGGCCGTGGGAAGACAACACAGAGGAAAGGGGGAGCTGGTTGGTTGGGAGCATTTGTTCCTTCATACGAGCCCAAGAGGAAAACAGTGGTCATCTGGCACACTGACTGCTACAAAGGCTGCCATATGGTCACAAACACACACATGCACATACCTACAAGCACACACACATTTAGGCTACATGCTCTCTTCCTATCTCTCTCTCTCTCTGACAAAGGAAATCTCTCTAGCAAGGCTCACTTCCCAAATTCCTGCAAGACTTGCACACACCGTGACAAAATTACACCCTAATCCCATGTTGATTCTGTAACAGGTTATCTATCGATGCACAGGAATCTGCAATGGTAATTAGAGTGTGGATGTTCCCACAGACCCTGGGAAATTAATGAGAGCAGGAGGAGAATGGGGTAGCAGGGAGGGGAGCGCTATCGACTTGAGTTAAGACTATTACTTCAATCCACTTCAGGACTTTCGCACTTGTAGCATTTTCCACGAGCGGAGTCATGGATTTAACTGCAGCGATGAAAACCCTGAAATACTCCTCAACTTGCTCAGAGTATGTGAGCTGAATTAATGCGAAGACCATTTCCTTGTAAAACCTTTGCTTCCGCTTCTAGTCGCTCAGTCTCGACATCTGTTTGTTTGCAGTAGCTGTGTATGTTCTCCGCAGCACGACATGCACAGTACATAGCCAGGAAAGCACTGCAGTCTGGATGACAACAAACAGCACCACAGTATAAATTATACCTCCCTGTGGCCCTTGGCGTATCACCATACGCCGTACTGTATATGGCCCCTCACATGGGCTCATGCGGGGGTCTCTCTCAGCTTGAAAAACTAAACCCAATTTATTATTTATGGAAGGACATAAACTCAAGGGACTGTGACCCTCTCTGACTCAATGGTGCAGTCGAGCCATCAATAATTCTTTCTTCCATCTAGGGTAGCAAATTTATGTGGCGCATGGGATGTAATGTGATTTATGTCAACAATGCATATTTGAGACACACGTTACCAGTCGCTTGCTTATGGAGTGTGATCAATAAAGCTGTCGCGGTGATAGAAATGGGGTGAGAGAGATGCAGGAGAGTGTTTTTTTTTTTTTAATCCTTGCCTTCCCGTCATCCCGCCATCTCACTTCCACATAAAAAACTGAATTTGTCTTCACCTGCTTTTTGCTCTGATTAGCACGAACTAGGGCTGTAAAAGTTAATATGATGATAAGGTGTTAATGCAAATTCTTTTAAAGCCACTAATTTCTTTAACACATTAATGCAATTTGAAGGTTGGAGCAGGCTCAGTTTTAAAGCGAGTGTGAAGATACTGGTATCATAAAAACTAGAAAACATAATGAATCCATTGGTACTGACCATGTCATAGTAACTTGTAGGGAAGGAAGCTAAATAACACTCCAAACTTGTGCTAAATTTTGACGAGGAAAACCAGGCATGGCCATTTTCAAAGGGGTCCCTCGACCTCTGACCTCCAGATATGTGAATGTAAATGGGTTTTCTGTGTATCCACAAGTCTCCCCTTTACAGACATGCCCATTTTATGATAATCACATGCAGTTTGGGGCAAGTCATAGTCAAGTCAGCACACTGACACACTGACAGCTGTTGTTGCCTGTTGGACTTGAGTTTGCCATGCTATGATATGAGCATATTTTTTATGCTAAATGCAGAACCTGTGAGGGTTTCTAGACTATATTTGTCATTATTTTGTGTTAACTGATTTTGAATAATAAATATATACATACGTTTGCATGAAGCAGCATATTTGCCCACTCCCATGTTAAAGTATTTATTTATTTTTATTAAAAATACTTGACAAATTTCCCTTAAAAGGTACATTTTGAACAGATATAAATTTGTGATTAATCACAATTAACTATGGATAATCAGGCAATTAATCACAATCAAATATTTTAAGGGTTTGAGAGATCTACTACAAACACATGCTGTGAAGCTGAGGCTCTTACAGGCTCTTGCTGGTCCTCCAAAGAGACGGCACTGAGGAGGATCTTGGTGCGCCCCAGCTCCTGGGAGTCCACTTTGATCAGTCTGTGTTTGGGAGATTTCATGTCCACGCTGGATGACTTCATGGGAGACCCATACACTGGTGTGGCAGGGTCAGGAGTCCCAGACTCCCCCCTAGACCTGTTTTCCGAATCCTCGTAGGGATCCTCGAAGTCCAGGTCTCTCTGGAGCCGATAGGCTTTGAGGATCTCGCTCTCTGTGTAGTCTGGTGTGGGTGGCTGTGGGGGCACCTTCCTGCTGCCGAAGCTCAGGTAGTCTTTCAGCCACTTGGCCATCGCGTCCAAAGCGTGCTGGTGTGTGGTAGAGTGTGAGCAGGAGGCTGCAGGGGGCACACAGGGACATGAGGGTTATTGCTTGACCTTACTTCTGATGAGATTGTGCGAGCTGTGGATTACATTTGTGCTGTATGTTTTTCTGATTGTGACAAGACAATTGAATCACAAAGCCATATTAATCCACAGGTCCTGATCCTCTCATAATATTTGTGCTGGACAACTTTCTCCAGATGCCAAACCCACAATCAGTGCGCCTTTACATGCATTTATATGACATTAAACTACACCAACAGCTGGGCTTTACGCACTCCTTTTGTTTTACGCAGGGAGCAATAACGTCTGGCATCTGGACTTTGCCCAAAGGCTGCAATTACATCTCACACCCCCGCAATAAAGTCCGACGTTAACATGCTGATAAAAAAGGGAAGACAAAGACTGAAAGAGAATCGCAAAGCAATGAGGAATTAAAGACGTTTTAAATCCAAACATCTTATTATTTGCTTTCATTTTGCAATTTAACCGACATTATAACACAATATGTTCAGTTTTGGTACATACTTATTTAGAAAGCTGTAAACGGAAAATGGAAATAAGCTGGTTTTGATGAACTTCCACTCACATCAGAGACCCAAACACTGGATTTAAATCCCCGTGAGCGTTGCGCTGCGAAGGCGCACTCACTTACCGACCTATCAGTCCTTCAGCCACTTTATTCCGCGTTTCTTCATGTCGATGGCAATAAAACGGCACCGAAAAGTGAGAAAACCTTCCACTGTCGGCGCCTTTTACTCCACAAAAGAATACGAAAAATGTAAAAAAGTAGATTTCCTGGAACAAAAGCAAAAGGCACCGAGTTCCTCTAACGACTGACGGCAAATGTGCGAGTGAAGACTGGAGCTCCGAGAGAAACTCACCCGAGCGATTAAAGGGGAGGCGCTTCATTCCCACTGGAATATCCTCCTATTCCCTTTCGCAGTCAGCCGACCGTTCATTCATTGAAATATCTGCACATCTGGAACAAGAGATATATCTTCTATTACTGCATGGGGAAAACAAATGAATAGAAACTGAGGAGGAATCAAAAAGGAAAAAAAAAATCAGGTTGTACGAATGTGCTCCAAGCATGTGCATTATTTATCTGCACGGCATCACTGGAGATTTTTGCTGTTTTAGCTTCACTGAAGGTTTTTCAAATGAATTTTTTTGCAGTTTTCCCCAAAAAGAAAGTCTAAAAAGTCTGGAGGGTGAACAAAACTGTTTATCTGCTTCCTCATAAAAGGGTTAGGTGGAGTAAGGAAATCCCATCATCCTCTGGGTAATATGAACAGTGAAGTTTAGACACACTCCTTATCACAAAAACATGATGACAAAAGCACTGAGGCCTGTCCTATCTGATTGAAAAATAAGGCATTCATTCCTTCTGTTTCGTCCTCTCTGAGCGTGTGTTCATCCTCTCACAGATGTCCCATTATCTGAAGTCCAGGCTGGTATAAATTGGATTGTGTGCTACAGTGGGTAAGGCCATCTAAGTCTGTTAAAAGACCGTAAAATGCCTCTTTCTTTACGACACCCATGAGCTCACACTTTCTCCCAGGGGCGGGGAGACTGGATGAGGTCATGGAGCTACAATCCAACCCCCCACCACAACCGTCAACATTATCCCATCACATCTTCCTCCTCCTCCTGCCTGCTCCAGTGTTCACCAAGCATCGGCTACAGACCTAAACAGGGGGTCACGGGGATCAGAAACAAGTCCCAATTTGTTTCTAAGGGGAAACCTGAGGGTGTGTGACTGCAAACACCTCGCAGGTCCCTGCAGTCCAATTTAAATCATTTATAGCAGTGAAGCTGTAAACTTGAAGACAGGATCGATTTCATGATTCAACCAACACAAAGGCCTGTCAAATGAGATTCTGTGGAAAAGAAGTTCTCCAGAGTAAAAAACCCAGACTCCTCTACCCATTTAATGTCTCCCTCTTACTGCCTTAAAAATATGTTTTTCAACCCCTTATCATTCTGCCCTCATTTTTTTTAGAGTGGTGCATGTGAGGGACAAGAGATGTTCAGGGGTAGATAAAAAGTCAACAGTAGCTGTCACATAGAAGTGGTGTACATCACCTGAAAGCTGGAAACCTGAAGATTATTTTGAGATGCAGCTCAACACTGTGTGTCAAGTTGTTCTAGTCCATCCATCCATCTGCAACCACTTATCCCGTCAGGGGTCGCAGGTGGGGGTCTGGAGCTGATCCCAGCTGACATTGGGCAAAGGCAGGGTACACCCTGGACAGGTCATATATCAGAAATTAAATTAATTAGTAAATTGTATAAGGGCTAAGAACATTATGATAGAAGTATGTGATGGTCAACCCCTTGCTCTATTATGTCTCAAATTGTTGCAGAAATATTTGGATGGATACCATTTGTTACACAGATTTAGTGTTAAATTTAACCATTTTTACAACTCACAGACTGATAAAAATGATCAATAATCCCTCCAAAATACCACATTAAGTCACCAAGACCTTGAGAAACACCATGCTGCAATTTGATATAAAAAATTTTGACGTTTGGAGATTTCTGCAAGAATTGCATTTTTTGGCGATTGGATGGCACTTCTGTTCTGGAAACTGCTCAGAAACGCCCTTATTGCCAATCTACCTGGGGAAGCCATCCATCCTCTGAATGCTCTAGGTCTCTAATCTGTCGTTGTAAAGTTTCATGAGGCTGTGAGAGGGCACCACAGGTTATTTTATACAGTGAGGTCAAGTTTCAAAAAATGGTTTCACAGTGATACCCAATTTATGTAGAGACTATTTAGGGAAGCCAGTATGCAGAAATATTTAAATACTTGTGGGTACCCATAGAACCCATTGTCAATCACATATCTTGAGGTCAGAGGTCAAGGGACCCCTCTGAAAATCAGCATGCCAATTTTTCCTCACCAAAGTCTAGCATAACTTTGTGGTGCTATTTAGTGTCCTTCCGACATGCTAGTGTGACACGGTACCAATGGATTCCTCAGGTTTTCTCGTTTCATATGTTGCCAGTATCTTCACTGTAGCTTGAAATGGAGCCCGCTACAACCTCCAAAGGACAGAATAGTGGCCAGGCCCGAACAAAATTAGGTTAATGACAAAACCTCACGGGACCAAGGTCCATATACTGTGGGAACCAATCATTATCATGTGGGAACAGGATCAATAAATAGTGCTACAGGTCTTATCTTCTGGGAATGATGCAAATCTTGTTGGCACAACATCTTGACACAAGATCCTGTAAGATAAAAACTGCTTCCCACAAGTTAAGATCTTTTATCTCAGATGTTAAAGAAATACCATCTTTTGATTCTTCAGGGACTCCTCCCCTTTTCTTTACCATTCTTTCTGAGCATTTTTATCTCGTCATTTATTTGAATGTACCAGTAATTTTCCTCCTCTTCCCCTCAGTTATACATTCTTGTTTTTCATCTGCACAACCCACTCAGATTTAACACCTCCACTAACTCCCTACAACCCCGTACTGAGCATACATGTAATGTTTCCATCCTGGCTGTGGTGAGAGATGGAAAATCAGAGGCAGAGAGACAGGCGAGCTATCAGACTCAGCAAGAAGAAGACCCATGGAGAGCACAGGGGAGAGGCAAACAGAAATGGAAAAATCAGGATCTCTCACAGTGAGAGATAATCACAAACAGGCAGGCAGACAGGTATAAAGTCATTGTGCTTTTCATGCAAAATAAACACTGTTACAGGCTAGGAGCCAAAGATGTAATTGAATCAAACAGAGACAACAAGGTGCAGTGGAATATTTCAGAAAATTAATAAGACTCCCTCATTATAAAGGGCTAAATATGGATGTGACACATTCTCTAAAACTTCACTCTTTCAGTTGTTGCTGTTTCCAAGCTGAATATTCATGAATCAGAGAAGCACACAAACAGCGACTGTAGACATTCATGTACAACCTGACACAGGCCATGCATTTAATCATACGGTTTTTCTCATTCGTCTCATTCGCTTTGACTCAATTCTTCAATGAGAACTGCTGAGTGAGAACAGTAAGCTCAAATCTCCAAACAATTAGTTTGTTGTTCACAACAGATTTGAATTTCTCATTCATTCAAGCAAATTGTGCAACCACTTGCACGCTGCTCAAAGCTGATGACTTGATTCTCAATGAAATTGTCGTCCTCTTCACAACTTCTAACCATTATTTAACTGTTTGAGCCATGACATGCAAAATCCATTCAATTACCACAATCTGTCAGACATGGTGTTATGAGGAGGTACATGCTTACTTATTTTGACATGAATATGACATTACATGAAAGGTCAAAGGGGAATTTTCTGTTTAGAACACATGTAACACTTGCTACACCCATAAATATACTGTATACATACAAATGTACATATCCTGTTTCTGTGTACTACAGTAAACCTACTGACTTCCAGCTAACTTTTACCTGCTGTTAAAATGGGTATCTATCAGCATTCAGCTAGACAATAACTGACATTCTGGTATAGTACAGTAAGCAGTCAATGTCAACAAAGAAGTAGAGCAAAGCAGAAATTTGTATATAATAAAAATGACTGCCATGGTGAAAAAACCCAAATATGGCTCACACGATGACTTCTCATTTAGATGATACTGGCCAATTTACTGACAAAAATATACGTTTTGAGGCATGAATGAAGTGTTTGGTGGGAGTTACTACCATTTGCAAACACGCAATAGAGTTGTGATGTCAAATGAAACAGTTGTGACAATTGACTGTTTTGAAAAATTAGCAAAAACGTTGGAGAAAAATAGTAATACGAGCATCTTTTGGTTGAATTTGGGGGCTGGAAAAGAGGTTTCACAGAGTTGTATTGCTGGAATAGTTTCCTTTAGCTTGCATTTACTGCCCTCATTTGGTGGCTCGTGTGTATTGCGTGTATTCGTCATATTTCGATAACAACAACAGAGGCACGTCTCATTTAACTTTGCGTAAATAAAAAAATAGCAACAGCATTAACATTAACATAAACATTCATTCCCTAGAAACGCACAACGTCGTATTTAAAAAAAACAGAGGGGTTAGTGCAGGACGTCAGTAAAATAAATATTTAATAAAGCATGTAAGCATATTAGCACCCAAAATAGTACAGTAACATTTGAGTTAGCACCTAACTTTAACTATTTAATTTATTTTTCACTCACCTCTCTCTTTCGTTACGGTACAAAACTTGGCACAAAATCACAAGCTTCCGGGTTCTTCTCATCCTGTGTTGCCATTGGTTAGATTTAATTTTAGCGCCTTGTGATTGGCTGAAAACGTCCAAAATAAGGAACTTTCCCACAGCCCCCCTCGTTTAGAAGTGTGAGCTCGAGGTGCCGACGCAATAACAAGTTGTGCAAGACGGAATACCACTATATAGTTTACAGCGGCCTGTTAATCACAAAATAGCAGCTCTCTTCTTCAGCACGCGGCTTTATACAAGCTCTACGTTGTGCTGACAGACACATACACGGTATCATCCATCATAGCCAATCAGACATCGATCCGGCGTTTTGCGCATTGCTGATTGGTTGATTTACGATTGGGGCGGGTACAATCCTGCTGTCCGACAGGCAGCAGTGACTCCAGTGTTTTTGTCGCTGATGGGACAGAGGAAACACTCACCTGGAGCTGAACTGTCCTCCACAGGTAGGCTGCGTCTCCAGGACAGGTTACACGAGTGTGCATTGGGGTTTATGTATGAGTGGTACATTCCTTATGTATTCCCACATGCACCCACATGTTGCAGTGCTGCTGGGACCACTATTGATGACTGAGTCATAGGTAAATAACCCCTTTTAGACAGTGAATAAGCTGTAACTAACATGATCACTGAAGTTTATTTCTTTGACTTGTTCATTGCAGATTTCCTGTTGAGACAGAGGCCATCAAATCATTATGAAGAGTCTGAAGGCAAAGTTTAAAAAGACTGAGGTAAGAGCCATCTGTTGTAGGCCATGTGGTGCTTTACACTTGGGTGTATTTAAAAGGAGTACACTTGTTTGCTGCAAGCTATTTAGAGATATAACAAGCTTTGTTTTAACCTAATACTACAGTGTTCACCTGCTCCTTAGTCATTTATATAGATCCCAAGTTGCTCCTTGTGTGTAGGGAGGGGAGGGGGCATGGGGATATAGTGTCACTGAGCAGCAGCAGGAGAGCAGACTGCTGCTATACCCAGAGATCTCAGGTAGCCTTCAATTATTCACACACACACACACACACACACACACACACACACACACACACACACACACACACACACACACACACACAAACCCACTTTCCTGCTGTCATCCCCACACTACTCTGAAGGGCTTTGTCATGTGGGATTCAACCTTGTTCCCTAATGTACTGTATTGTTAAGACTTTTTTGTCTACCCCAACTAGCCATTTGCTTGTTGCAGGCAGACATACTGGGGTCAGTGACCTTGTAGCACTGGGGCACTGGTAGAAGCAGATAAACTATAAACAATGTGGTTTGAGCATTTGGATCCTGATGATGCTTTTAGCACTATAACAGCCTAGTTAGTGTCTGTCATCTCTGGGGCGGCAGTAGCTCAGTCCGTAGGGACTTGGTTTAGGAATTGGAGGGTCACCGGTTCAAGTCCCAACATGGACCAAGACCAACTGGTTGCTGAAGAGGTGGCAGTTTACCTCTTGAGGTGCCCCTGAGCAAGGCACCAAACCCCCAACTGCTCGGGGCGCTTGTCAGGAGCAGCCCCCTCACTCTGACACCTCTCCATTAATGCATGTATGTGTACTGTGTGAAATTAACAACAGAGTGTAAAAACTGAATTTCCCTACAGGGATTAATAAAGGTTCATCTTATCTTATCTTAGTAGTTTCACTTAATAACCACTCAGTGAACTTGTTTTATATTGTTATTGTAGTTCAGCTGTCACACTGATGAATATCATGCATATATGCGTGCATCTCCACACACATAAACTTAGATTTCAGTTAGCCTGTGTGCCTCTTTCGGTCCCCTCTGCCCCTTAAATGGACCATCCAAACCAGCAGACGAGAGCCAGCTTGTTTCTCCTCTTTCTGCTGAGTCCTCACATCACGCAGGCCCCGCTCTGCAACTGCAGAGAAACAGATCTACAGTTTGACGCTGCCGGGGAGGGGGGGTACCGTGCAGGACCTGACCAAAAAAAACTTAATGGAGAGAAGGAGGATGCTTGCTACAGAGAGAGAAGAAGGCTACAGAGAGAAATTATTAGGTTAGAGAAAGGAGGACAGGGAGGAAAGGGAAGGAGGTGGCAGCAGTGTGTGAGGTGCAGACCGACTATGTCCCTGCTAGCAGCCGAGGCAGGATGATGGGATGGCGTTGAGGATGCGGACAGGGAGCATTGCACAGGGAGGACAGCATATAGCAGTGATACTGTGTGTGTGTGTGTGTGTGTGTGTGTGTGTGTGTGGCGACCTATTCAGTTTCTTTTTGAGGATAGCATAAATTCTCTGGTATGTAGATCTCTACAGTGGCGTTGCAGTGACCTCTAAAGGGTATCTGGTAGAAAGTTCTGGGTGCTGTACAGTATCTAATGTAACTGTTATGTAGCTAGGCAGCAGAGTGTATTGTCAGGCAGGACACACGGCGGCGGCTTGGTAGCTGTATTTGGTTGTGTGTGTGTGTGATGCCCTGCTAGCAGTATGGATCCTCAGCAGCCTGTTTTTAGCCTGATGAAGCGGCTCTGTCCTTGTTTCAGCCTGCTGCCACTGCCAGTAGGTATCTTCTCTTTATATATCCACTAATCACAGGAATGGGGAAGGAAATATCCCTCTTTTTTTATAATATATATCTTAAAAGTTCATTCATTTAATTTTTTGGAATCTCATCCACATCATTCTAATTGCATTAGATTCTACTGTATTATATATTTATTTCGACTGCCCAGTTATCTGTTGTTTTACGAGATATGTAGTGTGGGATCAGTTTCCATTGGGGGAGGGGGGCAGGTCATGGTGGTGACCTACCTGTTCTTTGGCTTGGCCCCCTTCAGAGTCAGGACTGGAGTAAGAGTGATGAGAGGCTGCTGCAGGCTGTGGAGCAGAACGAACCCGATAAAGTCGCCGCTCTCATCATCAAAAAAGGCCTCTGTCCAACCAAGCTGGATGCCGAGGGCAAGTCAGCGTAAGTCACCTAATGTTTACCTTTCATAGTCACTGGAACCAATTCACCTATTAGATTATAATAATTGCAATAAATTTATATTCTTTTTAATTCCACTCAGTGTTGTACAGTAATAAATACGGTTGTTAATCGATTAGATTATGTAACTGCAAACTAAATCACAATTATTTCGTCATGTATTTAATATTCTTAATAAATAAGCCAATCTATGCAAATGTATGTATACATTTATCATTGGAAATCAATTAATACAGAACAATGACAAATATTGTCCAGAAACTCTCACAGGTACTCCATTTAATACAAAAATATGCTGAAATCATTACATGGCAACCTCAAGTCCAACAGGCAACAACAGCTGTCAGTGTGCTGACTTGACTATGACTCAAACTGCATGTGATTATCATAAAGTGGGCATGTGTGGAGGGGGGACCCGGGGGCCCATAGGACCCTTTTTCATTCACATATCTTAAGGTCAGAGGTCAAGGGACCCCTTTGAAGTTAGCCATGCCAGTTTCTCCTCGCCATATTTTAGCACAAGTTCGGACCATAATTTGTCCTCCTCCAGGACAAGCTAGTATGACGTGGTTGGGTTAAGGTTAGGTTACCAATGGATTCCTGAGGTTTTCTAGTTTCACATAATGCCAGTATCTTAATTCTAGCTTTAAAACTGAGCCCACTACATCCTAAAAACTGAAAGTTGCGTTAATGCATTGAAGAAATTAGTGGTGTTAAAATGAATTTGTGTAAACGTGTTAACTTTGACAGCCCTAGTAATAACTCCTGCGCCCGATTCAACTGTTCAGCTCAGTCATTATAAGCTTCATATTGTGGGTCAGTAGGGGCCTGCTACATCTATGTTGTAAAAGTGAAAGCTGATCTTAAAAAGCAACACGTTCTAACACGTAAAACTGAATGAAACGTTACATGTACAACAAATAAGCTTGTTCAGATTTAGGCAGCAGGGAGAAGTAGTCAGCAGGCTCTGTACGCAGAGTACTTTATTTGAAGCAGATTTTTAGCATTCTGTCTTCCTTTGTGTGTGGCTCAAACTCTGCAATGAGAAAATAATTAATCAAATAATCAACAATAAAGGCATTAAAGTGGTAAATGAACTTACAGAACATACATCATGGTGAAGGTCAGAAACAGTGAACAAAGGGAGGCGGCAGCATATCTACAGGGCCTCTGATTTGGGTGAAACGATTGCACCTGAGGGGGGTGGTTCCTTTTAGACAGGAGCGTTTGTTTTATACTCCCTGCCTCATGGGTGGTCATGTGATCCTTCCGAGGGACTTTTAACACTAAACACTAGTGACATGTTTCGTCCTTCTGGCAGGTTCCACCTCTGTGCATCCCGAGGCCGGCTGGACTGTCTGGAGGTCATCATCTCTCACGGGGCAGATGTCAACGTCACTGATGGTGCTGGTAGGGTATTATAAATAGAAGTATTATCTCATAAGCCAAGAATCACACGCCATAGACTGTATATAAATATCTGTTTTATAACAGGCTTCAGCGCCCTTCACCTCGCAGCTAAAAACAGCCAATCAGAGTGTTTAAAGAGACTCTTACAGGTAAAACACAGTGACAACACAGCCAGATTATCCAATGAAAACTGTAAATATAAATGGAATAATGCAAGCATGAATTTTAATTACAGATGATTTATCTTTTGCTGTTATTTACCTGGCAGGAGAGATTAACAGTGGATTGCACTGACAGCATTGGTAGGACACCGCTTCATCATGCAGGTAACAGTTACAGAACTACAAGTTTGGTTGCATGACAGGTGTAAAGGACCGCTTAACACTGAGGCTGAACTTAACAAATATCTTTTATCTACCATCCAGCTGCACAGAGTAGTGCTTAGAGATTCCAACTGCATTTCACATAGTACAGTACATGCTATACTGTATATATATATTGGGGGGGAGTGCTAGCTGTGGGAGTTGGCTTGGGAACCGGAGGGTCACCGGTTCAAGTCCCGAATGGACAAAAACTGAGTGTGAACTGGTGCTGGAGAGGTGCCAGTTTCCTTTGGGCACTGCCGAGGTGCCCCTGAGCAAGGCACAAAGCCCCAACTGCTCGGGGCGTTGTCAGGAGCAGCCCCCTCACTCTGACATCTCTCCATTCTGCAGTGTGTGTGTGTTTGTGTGCATGTACCATGTATAAGTTAAAACAGAGTGTAAATTGAATTTCCCCACTGTGGGACTAATAAAGGTAGATCTTCTTCTTCTTCTTCTAAACCTCTGATATTGTGATTATTTACTGCAGCAGTCAGCGGCTGCTTGTCCTGCTCTGAGACGCTGTGGGATTTTAAAGCCAGTCTGGATGTCCAGGATGGGGTACAGTTTATTTATAGTATATAAACTTTGTCTTGAATTGTTATGTGAGATGAATAAATAAATGCTAATCACGTTTTATTTCCTCATGCTCTGTCAGGACGGGGCCACCCCTCTGATGTTAGCGGCTCAGATGAGCAGAGTGGAGCTGTGTGTCTTTCTGTTGGGTCGAGGTGCCGATGCAAACATACAAGACAACCAGGGAAGGTACTGGACTGTTGATGATACTCAGTCAGGGTTTGATGAGGACTGCTGGATCTGGATTGCTCTCTTGTAGCTGCTGCTGAAGCTGTGACAGATGGAGTGATGGCCTGCTGAGGCCGACTGCGGCATGAAACATCCTTCTTAGCTAAGCTAGAACCGAAAAACCTCTGCAGGATTACTGTCACAGCGGTGGGGTCGTCTCCAGAGTCTGGGGTAGATTTGGAAGGTCGCAGGTCAAGACCTCCAGCAGCTTTCACTTTGGCTTTGGATATCTGCTTGGAGAGGATGATTAGAGATTCTTTCAGGCCACATGGTGGTGCACGGTGGTGCAGAGGTTAGCACTGTCGCCTCACAGCAAGAGAGTCGCAGGTTTGAATCCGGCTTGGGGCTCTTCTGTGTGGAGTTTGCAGGTTCTCCCCATGTTAGTGTGGGTTTTCTCTGGGTCTCTCGGTCTCCTCCTCCAGTCCAAAGAGACTCGTAGGTGTGGATGTGAGCGTGAATGTTTGTCTGTCTCTATATGTCTGTGATGGACTGATGACCTGTCCATGGTGTACACCGCCTTTGCCCAGATCAGCTCTAGCCCCCCTGCAACCCCTAACGGGATAAGCGGTTGCAGATGGATGGATTTCAGACCACTTCTTTACATCAAATGGAAAAATGTCATCCTGAATCACAACCTGAAAATAGATTTCTGTAGCTCATTTTAAGGTTCATACTTGTATTTCGGGTTTCTACTAGAATTTGTGGTGTTCTTGAAAAAAACGCTTTATTTTTTAAATACCGGCTGTGCTGCAGCATCTCTTTTCACCCTCTGTCTCTGATTGTTCAACAAACCAAACCCTTCAGACTCTGTTCCAGCTCTGCTCTAACTAGCTTTGTTTGAGGGTGTACCAAACTAGCTTCTTGGCAGGAATTATGCAAATGTTACTTGGTGACATCACCATGTTACGGAGGAAAACACAGGACTTCAAGCAAGGCATTTTAGTTCAGGAGCAGTGTTTCTATGGGGAAAGTAACTCCCTTTGGCCTGGGGTTTGGGCTTTTTCACTTTGCAGACCTTTTACATGCAAATAAAAATATATAACAAACTACAGTAAAGAGAAAAATCACAAAAGCTTTAAGCATACTGTATATTTCTAATGACAAACTCACAAACTATACCATTCAATGAGTCTGACCTTGATGTGTGTGATTCTACTGCATTGCTAGTTGCTACTCAGAACTGCTGTTTTCCTGTTACTGTACTATGGTATTTAATTTGGAAACGCAGGTCTGCATTGATGCTGGCGTGTGAGAGTGACGGCGTTGAGACTGTAGAAGCTCTACTGAGAGGCGGGGCCAACACACAGCTGGTTGACGCCGTTGGACACAAAGCCGCCGACTACTGCGCAACCACGGGCAACCAACGCATCATGCAGATGTTGCAGGATGGAGCACCTCTAGGTACAGCATGAGACCTGAAGTTTTTTTTTCTCTATTATCATATTAGTGTAAATAAAGCCTAGTTAGTTCTGTTAAATCAAGTGGAATATATGAAACAGCTCATGGCAGAGTTTCCTTTTTTTTTAATATAAAGTGGCGGCGTCATATGAAACACATGGCAGCAACATCTAACAGGTCACCAGTTTATAGCTTCTGTGCTGCTCTGGATCCTGGCTGTCTCTCTGCTCCCCCAGGAAACAACTGTAATAGGAGGAAGTGGCTCAGGAGGACAGCTGGGTGTAATTGTAAAGTGGGATTTTAAAAAAAGAGAGACGAAAGGCTTTTATCTCCCAACAAAGACATTGCAAATATATGGAAAACAGATGTGTGGCTGGTTTGAAAAGGAGATGAAGGAGAGGATTTGGTGTGCACATGATGCCTGACCACATTTGTTTTTATTCTATAATTGGAGATCTTTGTTGATTTACTAGAAGATACACGGATGGTACTAATATAAACTACATGTTAGAACAGGGACAGGAAGTGAGTGTGTATTTGGCCTCTAGCTGATTGCCGTTCTGCTTTAGAGGTTAAAGTGTATTGCTTTGTGTCTTTCTCCTTCTGCACACGTACCGAAGCTCCTGAGGGTGCAGGTGAGGAGGTAATGTTGCATAGCTGCGTGTTGGATCACTCCCTCCATCAAATGAGATCATGGCCCCACTTTGGCGGATCATATTGTGCATGTTTTCCAATATGAGGTCATTGTTTTTGTGCGGCGCTTTCTTTTCGTTGGCTTTTGTTGCTGACCCCTTTGTGTTATCTTAGCTTCCTCTTCTTTCCCGTTTTATGTTGAGCTTGACCTCTGCTTGTCTGTGGTCCCCCTCCCACCCCCACGCAGCCCCCCCAAGTCCCCTTAGGCGCCTCATCAGTCCAAGGGGGCACTACCCCCCGTAAACGGAAAGCTCCTCCACCGCCCCGCTCTCCTCTGCAGGTACTGTGGGAAACGTCTTAGTGGATGGAAAACCACAATTAGAAGCTCACCTTATGGTTCTACATGAGAATAAGTCTCCATAATTATGCTAATTTTACAATAACCCCTTTGGTAATATCTCTGTGGATTAGTATTATGTGTTTGATGACTAACAAAGATTCATTTTTTTCTGTTTCCCATCTCAAAGATCCAGGGTTTGTCACCGTCTCCACAGCCCCGGAGTCCTGCTCCACCTGCCCACTCCCCTGAGCCCCCATCTCTTTCCCCCTCGCCTCAGCCTCCAGAGACACAGCTACCAGCCCAGGTTAGCGGCCCCGTCAATCTGGATTTGTCCTGCATGTTACATGAAATGCAGACGTCACATCTTGTGGTTTTCTGTGTAAGGCAGAGGATGAGGAGGTGTTTGAGGAGATTCGCCGGCTGCGTCTGGAAAGAGGCCGTCTGCTGCAGAAGATCAAAGCCTTTGAGCAGCAGCAACAGAGCGCCATCTCTGCCCTGGAGGAGGTACTGCCCTGCATCCTGCAGCTCTACCTACCTATTCATTAGAGCGCTGACGTACGCGCTTTTAAAGAACTGAGGGTTGCTTGTTGTAACCACAATTTTTACATGTGTGTGTGCACTCTAGTTGTCCCAACTAAAGCAGCGTCTAAAGGAGTCAGAGGCCGAGAGAGACAAGCTGCTTGAGGAGCTGAAGGGAGGTCATGGTATTGGGGCCAGTGACTCTGAGGACATGGATGAAATGTTGGACTTCCCAGGTATGTGTGTACCTCTACTTCCCTGTTATTCAACATGGCTTTCTTGTGTGTGTCTAGCTCATCAGGAAGTACATGGATTGATTTTTGTTGTGTTTTTTTGTAGGGCTCTTACTCAATAAGTCGACTGATTTGTCATTTTGGCTAAGATTTCTTTAGTTGATTAGTCATTTTTTTAATGCTGCTTTTCATGCTGAATGATTTATATCCAAGAAACTTATGAGCATATCTCTGGTAAACACAATATTTAAAGACGTGCATTTGTGTGATTCTTTGTGGAGAAACAGTTTTACAGATGTGTCGACAAAATGAGTGTTAGTCGACTAAGAATTCCTTTCGTCAAGGACAACCCTCGTTTCTGTTGAACCTCCCCTCTAGAGAAGCTGCTCTCCAAGCGCTCCAGAGCCTCCCCTGCTCAGGATGAGGCCAGTTCTCAAGGAGGCGCAGACTCTGCCGACCCCTCCCCTGTCCCCGGAGATCCAGGAGCTGTTGCTGAGCTGCGCAAACAAATAGAGGAACTTAGCTCACAAAACTCTGAACTAGCTCTCAAAGTGCAGGTAAGGTCAGGGAGAGTACACATACACAAGTATGAATTTGCACCTGATCACACTGCACACAACTGCCGCACATAAAAGCACACAAACATTGCCTCCCTTTTCTTTCTCATTTTCTCTCTCTCTCTCTCTCACACACTCACACAGACATAGTAATGTTTCCATTATGAGGACATTACATTGACTTACATTCATTTCCTGGAGACTTACCCTAACCTTAAGTGTTACTGTTACTTGCCTAATCCTAACCCTTACCCGAACCTCAACCTAAACCTAACCTTAACCTAACCCTAAACCAAGTCCTCACCCTAAAATATAATATTTTACATTATAGGGATGTGCATTTTGTCCCCAAAAGGAAGGCAAGTCCCCACAATGTGACTGTGTAAACAGATTAATGTCCTCACAACATATAGTAATACACACACACGCGCACACACACACACACACACACTCAGTCCCAGCCCTCTTTAAAGAGGATGAATTGATAGTGATGTGATTATTAAGTGGTCGCCCCCTCACAAGATGAAGATGCTGGTTCAGGAGTGGCTGAATGTTCCTGACGCAAAACATTAGTCATGGCCACTTAAACTTTATGATGCTATACTCTGGTACACTAATGCAAGTACAGACTGTAGGTATAAATAGAACAGCATCAGATGCAGACATGGGGGTCATTTTGTAGACACACGTCACTAACTGGGTCATGCTGGTTGAAGTTAGTTTGATGTATTCTGTCTGGTGCGGGACAGGACAGGAAAGTGACAAATCTAAGATCTGATATGGGAGAGAGAGAGAGAGAGAGAGAGAGAGAGAGAGAGAGAGAGAGAGAGAGAGAGAGAGAGAGAGAGAGAGAGAGAGAGAGAGAGAGAGAGAGAGAGAGAGAGAGAGAGAGAGAGAGAGAGAGAGAGAGAGAGAGAGAGAGAGAGACCAGAAGCAAAACCTCCTGCTGTGATTTGAATGGTGGTGGGCAGGCTGAGGCTCCATAACTCGTACTGACTTTGGTTAATTAAAGAGCAGCTCCGCCAGTTTTAAACGTAATGTCAGATTATTCGTCATCAGGAGTACTTTTTTTGTACAATGTCTTGTATGGCTCTGGAGGAGTCAAGGGTGAAAAAATAACATGGGGTGATGTCACCAGGGTTACAGTATGTCTGCATGACCTTCAATCTATAAATAATAATACATTTATAACAGAAAGGAAGGAAGAATAGTGAATTTGGCAAAATGAAAGTGGCTAATCGTACCAAGTTGTACATCATTAACAGACTGACAGACAGACAGATTTATGCATTACTTTTATAGTCTTTTTAGCCACTGTAGTCATCGCCTCTACTACAGTCCCTCCACAGAAGAAGGGCTTTTTGTGTTTCATTAGGATGTGCGCCACTAAACAAAGTCTCTATTGCAGCATTGGCTGCCTTGGCCAGTTTGCTGAACACAGGTTGTTGCCTTTTACGTGTCGTTTCCATCTCCTTTCCCTTTTCTGTTTGTTGACTGCAACCAGCTGGAAAGGTTGGATAGAAATAATGTGTAAACAGGTTTGTGTTATCAATTTATGTACATATTCTCTGAACCTTTACCGAACCACTCAGAAACAGGATAGCGGTTTGTCGGAGACCCTTCATCTAATGAAACCATGCTCCAGTTCCATTATAAAAATGCAGTATTGAGTGTTTTTGGAGGTGGAGCCATGTGTTTAATAGGATTAAAAGTCAAGATACCGTTGGCCTGTGCCACACTGACTCCGACTGGCTTTTTTCTGATCTGCCCAAGTACAATACTAAATCACTGGAGTACTCCTTTAAGTAATGAATACCTGCAGTCAATAGTGCTCACCTACTACAAGCCTAGTATTAATGCCTTTACTAAAAATTAATGTCTCATTCCAAAAATGTTAAGAAGAAGAAGAAGAAGAAGATATTCCTTTATTAGTCCCACGAGGGGAAATTCAATTTAAAAAAGTGTATTCTGAGGAAAATGTAAATTATGTGCAATGATTTTAGTTTACCGTAAATATCTCAACATTGACTAATACACTGAAAGGTGATAGCCTGGCCTAGCCATACATTACTAATAATTTCCTTTGTGTTGTACGCAGATGCTGGAGATGTTTGAGAAGGACGATACAGACATGCAGACCTCCAGCTCCGACTTTGTCCCCCTAGTCCAGTACGAGACCCTGAGGAAGGAGTTTGAAGTCCTCCAGGAGCGCCTCTCTCAGGCCCAGGCTTCAGATGAGGCCTCCAGTATGGCGGAGGAGCGGTGAGATTGATTCACGTTTCAGTATCAGATCAGGACGTCATTCTGAGAAGCACCCACCTTTGTGGTATCTGCACGGGGCCATTTTTAAAAGTGCTGAGCATTTACATTTTTTCCTGCAGCACGCTGGAGGCTGAGCAGTAACTCATGACACCATGTATTTCATGGTGTCTTGACCTCTATTACATGGCCATTTACTATTCTGAGGAATATACCGTATGTGTATTTGTATTATCACAGGTTGCTGGTTGTTGTATTCTTCAGTAATACAGTGTTAATGTTTTACATTCTGTGTGATGTATTGCTTGAATGATTAGCTGGGCAAATGATTAGTCGAAAGCAAATCATTTATCAAGCAAAAAAGACCAATCATTTGATTCTTTTCTCTCTTTATATGTTTTTAAAATGAATATCTTTGGGTTTTTGGACTGCTGGTCGGACAATTCAAGCAATGTCACCGTCAGCTCTGTGAAATTGTGATGGTTATTTCTCATATTTGATTAGTCCAGGATGTTATACACATATTCTCAGTGCTGGAAATAAGCCAGAGTACAGGGTTATAGTGTGATGTTAGACATGCATGAACGACTACAAATCTTTTGTCTTGTTCTGCAGAAGTGAGGAGAAGTCTCAGGAAGGAGGCGTGGATGCAGAGAACATGGAGGCTCTGAAGGAGAAGCTGCGAAGGCTGAAGGAGCAGTTGGTCTCCTCCCAGTCTGAGTTGGAGGAGCTGAAAGAGCAGATGCGCCTTGGGGTGCTCTCTGTGGAGTGTGGTGGAGGGGTTACCGCCGTGGCAGGTGCAGCAGAGGAGGGTCCGAGCCAGGAGGCGCAGCAGCTGAGAGCGAGAGTGACAGAGCTAGAGGAGGAGCTAGCTAAGAGACAGGGCGAAGCAGGCGGTCAGAGCAGCCGGGACAGTGACACAATCAAACAGCTGACGGAGAAAGTGGAGGAGCTCCGTGCTGCTCTGTCCCAGAGAGAGACCACGAAAGAAGAAAACGGCGAAGGAGAAGAGACGGAAACAGTGAAGGGCCTCCGTGACAGAGTTTCTGAGTTGGAGGCAGCCCTGGCAGAGAGCAGGACATCAGGGAAAGAGGGAGGAGCAGCAGGAGATGGAGATCAGGTCCGTCGTCTCCAGGAGCGTTTGGCAGAACTAGAGGGGGAGCTGAGGAAATGCGTGCCCCGCTCAGAGTTGGAGGAGGTGCAGGTGACTCTGGGGCTCCAGTGTGAGCAGCTGGCCCGGGAGAGGGCGGACGTGGCTAGAAGGCTCAACGTTGCTCTTCTGGATCTGGAGAGACTCAGGCCTCCTCCACGCGGAGATGATGAAGAGGAAGAGGAAGAGGAGGAGCATTCAGAGAGCTCAGAGCCCTCAGGTATATCAGGTGTGCAGTGTTGTTTTATACTTTAATTAGGAAAGTAAAATTGAATATTTTCTGTCGATGTTGTGAATGATTACCCCTCTGTCCAATCAGAGCACTCCAGACGCTCCATGGCAGCGGTGAGAGAGGAACTAGAGGTGGCGAGGCAGGAAGCGGCCCAGGCTCTGGACTGTCTGTGCGCCGAGCGGGAGAGCCGGGCCCAGGACGCCCTGCAGCTGAAAGACGCAGTGCCACTCTCCAAACATAAGGAGGCGCTGTCTGCGGTATCGGAGCAGCTAGCTCAGACGCTGCAGGAGCTCCAGGAGGACAGGACCCTGCGTGGTCAGGCTGAGGAGCAGGCGGCCAGACTGGAGGCCAAACTACAGGCCATGCAGGACGCCGTGCCCAAAGAGGAGCATGAGAGAGTCATGGTCAGCAGGAGGCACACATCTTATGATAAGCTAAAACATTTTAGAAATGTTTATTATTATTATTATATTTTATTTATCTGTTTACGGATTATTATTAGCAGTAGTAGTAACAGTAGTCGTAATATTTTATTTTTTAAATTAACATTGTTTTGTTAATCATTTCCAATGCATATCTCTAAAATCAATCAAATTTGATCACAAGGGCAGGGCTCTTATTAGAAGATGAAATATTGTTTCTACTTCATGATGAGCCATTTCTCATTGTACTACATGCTCTTGCTTCATGAGTAATTAATACTTATCCAGAGGAGGCAGAAATGGCTGCGCTGTAGTTGAGAATTAGTTTTCACAAAATACAGTGTCCACTGTTTAGTTCAGGCTTGTTTTAAAGATTATTTTTTTAGCCCTTATTGATAGGACAGTGGATAGTTTAGAAAGGGGGAGGGAGAGAGAGGGCGGCATGAACAAAAGGCCCAGGCCACCGGGGTTAGGGCTTGTTATATGGGCACCCGCTATACCAACTGAGCTATCAGAGCACCCAAAAGAAGATGCTTTTTAAAAGAATAACACAAGTTAAAGCAGCTTATTTGTTTGTAGCAGCTGTGTTCATCTGTTACCAGTGAGTTGTCTGGTTTTGATTAACAAGGGGGTACAACGTTATTTGTTGATCATTATTTAGTGACTTTTTCACTGTCAGTCAGTAGAACTAGAAGGGATTATAATCCAAACCATGTTAAGAGCATAGCATGACAGGCTGATACATGATTTCTTTAACTTAAGATGTAGGAGAAATTTAAAGTTATTTTTTTAACTTTTAAAGGATGCTCTTGGTCAGACCGTACATTATAATTAATCAGGTGATCCTTGTGCTTCCTGTCTCTCAGGCTGAGCTCCAGCGCTCCCTACAGGCCACAGAGAGCAGTGCAGCAGCAGCTCAGGAGGCTCTGAGTGAGAAAGAGATGGAGCTCAGAGAGCTGAAGTCCCAGAAGGCTGCAGAACAGGGTCTGATCTCCAAGGAGGACCACGAGGCCCTGCGGCTCTCTCTGCAGGCTGAAATCAACGCCGCCACGGCCCGCTTTAATGACCTCACTCGCAAACACGAGAAGACCTGCACTGAGGTGTGTGTGTGTTATTATGTCTGTCTACTCCGATCCCCTCTAAAGCCGCATGAGATGTTATTGTGTCTGCCACAAAGTGAGCCGTGTTCCATGAAGGCCTTTTTCCTGCCTCTACATTATTCATGTGTATTACTTTCTCTATTCAGTACGTCCCTCTGTTTCACTGATCCCCCTGTGTATGAGCTTACTGATGCACGAAAGTAATGTTGTACGCACACTCCAAAAGTTATTTCCATTCAGATATAAAAACTCCCACTTTGTAAACTGGGTAATTGACTCTCTGACTGGTTGGCAAACACAGAGGTTAATAAGGGGCCACATTTCCACACATTTTATGTACTTCATAAATTGAGTCCTACTAAAAGCAGAGGGCATTTTATTACAAAAACACGGTGTGTGTGGAACCCAAATCTAACATTTAGTGTTGGTAGATTCTTATACACACTGGTATGTAAATCTGTGCTGGTAATGGAGGCAGTATTAAAGTCACAAAGTCACACTAACCCTGAGGCAAAAACCCAGTTGAACAATGGTAACAAAAGCAAATGTGTATAGATTTACTGCAGCTTGGTTTACTGTATTTATGTGCACTCTAGCGTGGGTGTATGAAGATCAAAGAGTGAGTTGTTGCTGCAGGAAACCGGATATTCCCATGAGCAAAAACTCTGTTTTTGGGAAATAATGATTTTGAAGAAGAAATATTTTAGACGAGAGGAGAAGAGGGTATGTTCATCCACTAAATCAGGAACTGTAATTTCCCTTTGAAAATCAATCTTCACTGCTCCTGGATCGGCCTCTACTTCTGTATAAGCAGGGAGTATCAGAATTTGGTGACGTGACCAAACATAGACAGCCTTGCTGAAGTGACAGGCTGCCACTGGTGGTTTTACTGGTCTAGGTGTTCCAGGTGCAGAGGGAGGCTCTCTTCAACAAGAGTGAGCGGCAGGTGGCCGAGTCCCAGCTGGCCACAGTGCAGCAGCAGCTAGCTGAACTCCAGGCCCAGTCCAGCCACATCCAGGAGCTCCACAAGGGTATCCAGGAGTCCCAGGGCCTGGTCAAGGAGAAGGACCGCAAGGTGAGAGTTCAAACAGCTGCTGGTGAAGCACCTTTGAGGAGGCCAAACTAACATCTCTGTCTTGGTGCAGATAACAGAGCTCTCCAAGGAGGTGTTTCGACTAAAGGAGGCCCTGGGAGCTCTTTCACCTCCTCTGGGCATCACCTCCTCCTCCTCCTCCTCTTCATCTACCCATCATGGTAACCCTGGGCAGCAAGTGGCACTGCAGAACAGGATCGCCATACTCACCCAGCAGCTCCAGGTGAGGAGAGCACTGACACTTCTTCGGTACATATCGACTATCATCTATAAAAATGACAAATCATACACTTAAATCTTCACCTTTCTGTTACATTTTCTGATTTTTTTTTGCAGGATTGGGAGAGAAAGCACAAACAGGTGGTGACTGTGTACCGTTCGCATTTACTGGCAGCTGTACAGGTGAGTTGAACGCAGACATACATGCCAGGCACAAATTGCGATTTTTGTTATGAAATTTAGAAAGGTTTCCATGTGTCGGCCCCGTCTCTGGACGGATCATTGAAATTTTGAGTCAATGAGTCTGTCCCCCGTTGTGGTGCAGACAATTGCGAGTAGGAATGATCCGTCCACCATCTCTGCTAACCAGACAAAAGTGGATGAAATTTCAGAAGAGGTGCAGGGAAAAGGGACTCAGCTCACGCTCTTGTTCTATCAGTTTCATCATATTCCACAACTAAGGTGAACACTTAAAGTGGCAGTCTTGAAGATTTGCATTTAAAGAAATTATTTTTCCTACTTCCAACACATCATCTTCAATGACAAAATGTTAATTTGCTGCCTAATATATCCCATCCACTGCCAGGTGCCATTTTAACAAGATTATCAATGTTCTTCACTTCAGTCCACCTGTCAGTGGTCATAATGTTGTTAATGTTATGGCTGATCGGTGTATATAAAGTATTTGCCGTATTATGAAATGTCTGTGGTGACATTCCTGAAAAAAAAAAAGCTGTATTAGTTTTTCTTCAACGTATACAAACAAAAAGTGGAACTCTGAACTCAATTCTGAACACTTGAAGCTCATGTACATAGAAATAGATTTTTTTTTTTTGTCAATAAAAAGACTCCAGACTGCTGAGCTCTGAGCACAACTAAATTGTTTTCACTTACATAGAGATTGTAAATCAACCAGGACTGAATCATAAGGACTGCTATTTCTTTTGTCATGTTGGTTGCAATGAGAGGTGTCATTGACCTTCAGGAGAACTTGCTTTCTTAGTTCCTCTTCATGCTTTTGGCAGGTTGGGTATGAGATAGGATGAACAGGACAGTGTGTTTAACTTCCGCCTCTCCTATGTAGAGATAAGTGTGACGCTCAGAATGAATGACCATGACCAAATGTGTCTGGGTGCACAGAGTGTGCATGGAAACATAACTTCTCTCCTGGGTCTGTGTGTTCTCACTTAAGAAGACGCCTATTGTGTTAGTCGAGCTATGCAGTCAACAGTTTAATCAGCAAAAGCTTCCACCTGCCTCAGGGTGACTGTAGCTCAGTGGGTTGAGTGGGTCGTCCCTTAACCTCAAGGTTGACAGTTCAGTCCTTGGCTCTTACTGCCTCCTTGAGCGAGACTCTGAACTCCAAGTTGCTCTGCCCCTAAATGACAAGGATGGGTTAAATGCAAAGGTCAAATTTCATGTACCGGTATGTACCATAAAGTTTAAAGGACCTCCTTGTTAGCACAATTGTTGGCTTGGTGACTGCATGGGATGTCACCTCTTTTCAGTGGTGTTAGCTCCCACTTGCCCCCTTTTCATAGAGGCCAGAGGCAGGTTTTTGTTAATGGTCTGCCTTTACACCAACGGACACCAAAAACTTGCTTTAGAAGGACTAGTGGGTCCATCCTATGGGTGCTCTGTCTGCTCATACAGCTACGAACAACTATGTAGAAACTTTATTTTCTTACACTGGTCTGTGTGCTGCTCAGCAGGGCCGAATGGACGAAGAGGTGCAGGCTCTTCTACTCCAAATCCTGAGGATGTCACAGCAGGGACACTAAACCTTTATAATGTCTGCAAGTCTCTGTCCACCTCCGGTCCCTTTACAGGTCAGCATGAAGCAGCTCCGACTCAACACCCTGTGGGACCAGCGTCTCGTCTAGAAAGCCAAATACAACTCAGACATAGCTGCATGTGTGCAATACAGTAACTTAAACAGCCGCAAGGCTTGACTGATAAGCAAACAGTGGGAAACTGTAGAGTGCCTTCCTGGCTGGATATGTTGACTGACAGCAGCCTATAAGTCAGGAGAATGGTAGCAGAATGTGAATAGAGTGGTTATTTAGAAGGTGTGTATTGATTGTGTGACAAGCGTATTGATTTTATACAATATTGTTGTAATAAAAAAGAAAAACAAATTGCTCTGCTGTTGATCCTGTTCTTTGTAACTTGCTTCATGCATAGCTACTGTAGATTGAACAAACAACAGCCTCTACACTGTCCCTCGCATCTATTTTGGGGTGTTCTGAAGTCTGAATTTGGCTGTACAATGTGTGTGTGGAGAGTTGGACAGCTGGGCTCAACTATGGAGCTGCTGCTTTAACTGGCACATACGAACACTCACAAATGACAAACTAACGTTTCAATTTTACCCTCATTTCAAATTAGTTTTATTGACAAAAAAAAAGCCATTAATCAAAGAAGAACAGATCCAAGAAATTCCTGAGAAAGCAAAAGGGGAGATCTGAAATAATCATTTGGACCTCACCAAAAGCCTTGTAGCTCGCCGCCTCGTCTCTGTGTGCATTCATGAGGCTGCAGCCAAGAACAGTGGAGGGCCTGCTTAAAGATATGTAGCTAATGACACAGAGAGAAATGCAAAAACAAGTATATGACCTACCTCTAGTAAGATTTTAATGTACTAAATTGGCAAAATGGGGACTTACTGTCACTGCAGCCATGGAGCAGGAATACACAAGCAAGTCACTGACATGTGAAGACACACAGACGTGGGATAAGGACGATCCATAAAGTGATGCATTTCCCTGACAATTAAATGATTTCAAGTCCAAATCCCCTTTCTTTTACATCAATCACTGTAGAGGAGTGAGGGGATTGTTATGAGGGCCACACATAAAGACACAATAAGACAGTATTAAACATTTAGCCCAAAACAAGAGCAGCTTACGTGACTGTTGACAAGTAGAAGAGCTTAATCATCCTGACGTTTGTTCAGTCATTCATTGGCATGGCAAGAAAACTTTTGCATTAGGAGCATAGATGCACATTATATACACTCTGACACGGATGCCTGTCTCTGTAGTTATTAAGGCACTGAAGTTGGAGGGGCTGTGGAAATACAGGCATAGATATACAGAGTCTGTATGCAGAGTTTCCCACCCTGGGATGTAGTGTTCATTTGAGTCTGACCAGTAATGTTCACAGGCTTATACAACACATACAGCATGTCTTTAACAAACTATGAACAGCCCTTACAAACAAATGACTGACATTAATGGTAAGTGTGATGAAGACAATGTACTGCATGTCCACTTTGGTGTCTATATGAAGATAGTATGAATGCATTTTTTTCAGTAGGATTTGATGTCTCGATTATCATGGAGGAACACAAACAAAAGGCAGAAATATGAACAGCTATTTCATAAATCCAGCACTGAATCATGCTCCAGTGTGTGTTTCCATTGTGCCATCTCAGTCAGGTACTGCAGAAAATGTAACAACAAACAGTCTTTACATTCCAGTGAAACAGTCTTCATTGTCTCACAGTATTTTCTTGCATTTACACAGAAATTAACCACTGAGTAACCTGACATCTGAAGTTTTGTTAGTTGTGTATACCAGATTATGAGACAGTTTATTTCTGGCGATGTCCGTTATTTGTTCTGTGACTGACTGTTGGTCGAGCAAACCGTGGTACACTGGAAGCACTTGACTATCGCAGGCATTGTAGGACTTCTCTGGGCATCAAATCCTTATTTGATTTCCAGATGCTAGGTCCTCTTCAAACAGTCGTCGCTTTACTTTTTGACATCGTTTGATAATTCTTCCGGCTCCGAAATTAGTCAAACTGTGAATTCTGGTTGATTTGTTAGCTTAATCGCTGCATACTGAGGAGTTTATGACAGGTGAGGGATAGTTTGGTTGATCTCTGGTGGGCAAAAGGCAGAGATGCCTGACTGTCCTTAGCAGTTGTTCATGGAAAGAATCAGTGATATCCTTTGTTCCAAATGGGAAACAAATATTTCCATAATTGTTTTTTTTTCTGTGGTTTTTGCACGGGAGCTCAAGAATTCAGCTGTGAAATATAGTAGACAAAAAAGGGTGATCATTTTTGGCACAGACTGGACGTCAGTAAAATCAGTTTTTAGGCTTGTAGATATAATAGTCATAATTAATTCACTCACATTTACTGTTGTTAACAGCTAATTTCCCTTGTTTTTGCATCTACCTGGTGAATAGAGACAACGATTCCTGAAATGGGTCCAGTATTGAAGGAGAGCACTGTAGACGGCAGCTGCTCACAGGCTATTGGGGCAAGCTGGCACAATCATTTACGTCCACTAAAGGTGCTTGTTTTCTGCCCTGACAGGCTCTGATTGTTATTATTTTACTACTTACTATTAATAGTGGAATACAGCCATGGTGGAAATGTGAGTTCCAGTCGGGCAGAGTTTGCTGTGTTGGAGTACAATAAGCATAGCTTAGGCTTAGATTTTCAAGGCTGAATATTTAGATGATTTCGACAACATGGATGAGATCTTTGAATTCAGTGGCTGCCAATATTTATTTGAGCCAGAGTTTATGGATATTCAGCTTTCAAAATGAGACTTCTCCTCTAGTGGGACTTGGGCACAATAACAAAAAGATTGTATCAAGCGAAATGTAAGAAAAATGATTTAATTCTCTGTGGGGCCTTTCCATAATGTTGTCAGACACTTATAATAACAATCTGAAAATGTCAGTGGCAAAACAAGCACTTTTTGTGGATGTGACATTACATTGACACTGCTCACACCCTCGCAGTTCGTTTTGCGGCTGGTGGTTACAGCGTTCTCCATCAATACTAGGACTCTAGGACCAGCTTCAGATATTGCAGCATTTTTAATCATTAAATCCTTTTAGTCATGCTTACCGTCCCCTGCAGGGTCAGGTGGTTCACTGTTTCCTCCTGACCACCTGCTTGAGGTGGAGCTCACTCTCTGCTGCTACAATAGGCAGCTCATTCTGAAGGTGGTATGAGATAAGGTGGCTTATGCTCTCAAATAACATGTCTTTGGTTCGGACCTGTTGGAGGACAGCAAAAGATGGAAGGATGTAAGTTATTGTGTTCACTACATACAGCACAAATCTAAGAAGTATGTAAAGTATGAACTTTCTATTTTTGACTGCTGCCAGACTCACCACTCCCTCTGGGTCCACTAGCAGCAGGTGTTTGGGCAGGCCACAGTGCATGCCGGTTAGCACATACTGCCCCGGGTTGGTAGTGCTCTCCCGGACCAGGAAATCCCCGTCTCGGACCAGGAGTTTCTCTGCGTCTCTCCTGCTCATGCGACTATGGTACCACGTCTCTCTGCGAAGCTGCTCCTCGTTTGGGGCCACGGGGGCCCGACGGCGTGGAGGGCTGGGCCACTGGTCCTCCAGGACCCGGACACCTCCCCCTCCAGCTGCAGCCCCAACAGCTCCTCCACAAGCTTCGTGGAGCTTTAGGGCATCCTCAAAGGGCCCTGCAGGGACAATGATGTTACTCTACTGTGTATTTATTTTCACTATACATGTCAGAATGTGTCCGACTAATAACTCTCAGGACTTACTCATGTCAAAGAGGTCCTTCTTTGGGCTCTCGGGTGCCCTGGACCCTCTGTGTCCACTAGGCCCCTGTGCCAGTGAATCCAGGTTTTCCAGACTTTGGGTGTTAACGTACTGATGCTCCTCGTAATCTCTGCTGCCTGGCGGCTGACCGTCAGCACACAGGTAACCATCTGATGTCAGACCTGAGAAACACAGGTGCTCGCAATACATTTTTGATGTCAGGATGTGAGTGTCATGTGTAAAAACCTTTCTGTTTCTTATTGTCTGGCTCCCTCTAGTGGTTGAAACCACAACTTGTATGTGGTTTGTACATGTATGTTCAGTATTTATTTCCATAAATAAGCTACGACAATTAAACCAGACTCTCACGAAAGTGGATTAGTTGCCATTGCTGATATCAGAATTATAAACCAGTTATATATAGCCACCAATGAGAAGGAGAGGTCTCACTTGTGACCGTTTACTACACAACAAAAATATAAATGCAATACTCTTGTTTTTGCTCCCATTTTTATGTGCTTAAGGCAAAGATCTAAGACTTTTTCTATGTACACAAAAGGCCTATTTCTCTCAAATATTGTTCACAAATTTGTCTAAATCTGTTTTTTTCCAGAAAATCCAGGAAAATCCAACGGACGTGACATCATGCATGTTTGCGAGTGCCTTTAATATCAGCTCCATTACAGGACTAACACTGTGAAAACATTCAGCTAGAAATGGAGTCCCCTAATGCCAACAAACAACCAGCCCCCATCAGAACTCAGACTCCAGCACGAACTCCATGTAAGCACAAAAAAAACAAAGTTATATCTAGTGAAGATGTTCTGCAAAACAGGAATGTGACCGACGTCGAGGGAAATCTAGGATCAACACGGTCTGGGCCTTCGTTTCATGGAGGGACCTTCATTTGGTTTCGGGTATCAAAACGCCCCCCCTTAGCTGGCTAATGTTGCTAACATTAATCAGCATGATGCCTGTCAATCACGTTCAGGCTTGTGTGTGTCACCTCACTGTTTCGACCAGTACTCGCTTGTGTCTGCGAAGTGCGAGCACAATCGTGAGCAACAGGATGCTGACAGCCACAGGTATCACTGTTAACAAACAAGCTCTGATTCTTACATCTAGACCCTGTAAGTACTTTGAACTGCACTAACCTGAAAGAAAGACTATGTAAATACAAAACAAGTTTGACTGAGTTAAAAAGTTTGGTAAAGCGGTAGTTAATGAAGTTTGGTTATCAGACCTGTAGAAACTCAAGGAAATTTGACTTGAGCTACCTCAAATTTGGATTCAGTTCCAGCGGGACGGAGGAAGAGCCCAGGCTGCAGTGTGTGGTATGTGGTAAAGTTCTTAGCAATGAACGCATGAAACCATTGCACCTCGAATGGCATCTTACAACCAAACACGCTGACTTTTTTCCAAGAAAGCGTGATGAACTGAAGCAGTCCATGTCCACAATTCAGTCCTGTATCACAGCCGTGGCCAAAGCACAGGAAGCTTCATACCGGGCGTGTGCATGAGAAAGGCTTCTCTTCACCTGCCGTGATTAAAAACAAAATACAGAAGCACGAGGCACGCAGAGCCAAACCTGAGACTGAAGCAGACCTCGACTGACCCAAACATTACAGGACTGTGTTCACAGAGGCAGGCACACCCTTCTCATTAGGCTTATGTAAGTGCATTTGTTAAATACAGTTATTATGCTTACTTGCCTCTCTCTCTCTCTCTCTCTCTCTCTCTCTCTCTCTCTCTCTCTCTCTCTCTCTCTGTGTGTGTGTGTGTGTGTGTGTGTGTGTGTGTGTGTGTGTGTGTGTGTGTGTGTGTGTGTGTGTGTGTGTGCGTGCGTGTAGGGCTAGAGTAGGCCTACTGGCTACTGTAATTTAACTTCAGTCACAATGGGGGTGCTTGGAGAGCCAAATAGTTTGAGAACCACTGATCTACATTCTTATTTATCTTCTCTATCAACTTCTTTATCACTATATTGCTATGTCACTTTTGATTGACTTTCTCAATTAGGAACATTAACTATCATAATAATCTAAATAGAAATCAGGGGATCTCGAAGACGCCCCTATCAACTTGAACCTTGAGTCTTTGAACAAAGTCTTTAATCTTGAAGGTTATCCTGATTGATGATCCAGAGAATCTCAGTTCTATCAGGGTGGTCTTGGAAAGGCTCCAAACACTGAGCTTCGTTTTGCGTTAGGTGAGTTTCATTCAGTGGACGTCTACCGTAACAGGTCACAAAAATGTCAGACATATTCAGACAGCAAAGTACAATTATCCCCCAGATGTTACAGCTGTGTACTGCCACAGGGTGTCTCACCTGAGCTGCTGGTCGTCTCTGTGTCCCAGTGAAGCTCATAGCACAGCTGACCAGGGGGATAAGATGCTTGCTCCCTCCTCGCTGGTGAGCCCGTCTGCAGACACACACCAGAGTAGCACATTTTAAACACATTTGTATCTCCATACCTGAATGGACAACTCTCATCTCTTTCCCCCCACATAATGTAGTTCTGAAGCACTCTATTTGAAACATTAGCTACGACATGTCACTGTGTTTTGAACAAGCTGCAGGGAGACAGCGGTGATTTCTCTCATGCAGTAGGAAACAGAGGAGCCAAGGCTCTTGATGTAACCACATCCATCTTTGGCAATTATGGTGCAGGCACATCACCAAGACAGTTATGGAGTATATTTTCATGCTGCTACTGTTTAATTCCATGTAAAAAAAAATACAGGGAAGGAGCAGCAGGAAAACATTTCAATCACCAGTTTATGAGCGAGCCATAAAGAGCTTGAGTCTGACTGCCACTGTGTGGTGACAGTTAGTCATACACTACGTGACAATGACTAGATGTAGTTTCTATTACACCAATGATAACATTACATGGTAAGGGTTGCATCCAGAAGCTAACTTGATTTATAAATCATGCCTGTGAGATTCACCTGTGCTGCTGTCTTGCTCTGTGGTTGTGTGTGGATGTGACCCAGCAGGGCTCCACTGGTCCTGAGCCTGGAGTCCACCACTCCCCCAACAGGGGGCTCCTTCCCTGGGATGCTGTTGTAGTAGTCATGCTCAGAGAAGTCCTCATCCTCCCCCCACATCTGCTCCTCTGTCCTGACAGACCTGGAGAAGCGAAAAGCACGCACAATCAATATCACAACTTCTAAAATCTCAACCACTGGTTCCCAACCTGGGGTCCTCACCCTCACTGGGGGTCGCCAAAGATTCACCCAAGACCTTCTTGATTTTAAGGGGTGTGAAACAACTTTTTAAGAAATACAGTATATACAATATATGGTATATATACAGTTGACCTTTATCTCAGCATTCCATTCATTCCTATGAAGAAAACTAAATGAAATCTTTATTTTTAAAGTTTGGATTATTATTTAAGATATAAACAGGATGAGGGCATGGTGAAGACCTGAACACAAGTTACATTCACAGAGCCTTCCCTCTCTGCTAAACAGCCACGTCCTGCATTAGAAAAGTACACAGTTAAATGAGAAGATGAGAAATACATCAAATACAAAAAATTGTAGCTATACCTACAAAAAGAAAATGTATTTGTACATGTATTTGTATTTATCCCACCAAATCAATTCATATGTAATCCAAGCAATTGTGTGAGGGACAAACGCAGTGCAGGGAGGAGCACATGGGGGATGGGCAGGTCAAAAAACACCAGGTTTTCACCAAGGAGACACAGAACTTCCATCCTGAGGTTACACCACTCCCAGTGTTATTTCAACCCAAATCCAACTAAGTAAACTTCGTCATGAAACATTCATACTTAAGCCATTCCCAGTGCAGCGTAACCTCTTCTGGCACAGCGTAACTTAACCACAGTCTTTTCCGAAGCCTAACTAAGTAGTCTGTTGCCTAATCTTAATCAAGTTTCCTGTGAAGACGGAAGTTTATTTAGAAAATACTGGAGTAGAAATTGATGCTGGACATTTGCAGGAATCATTGTATTGTTTTGTAATTGTTGTATGAAAATGTGGAGTTAAAACAACCAGAGCTGTTAGAACAATGGCCAAGTATCAGGGGAAAGAAAACACTGAATCTGTCAAAAAAGAAGCCTATTAATATATGATTATTAAAAATACACAGGAAAACTCATCTGTGATGTGATATTCACAGGAAATAATCTGCTCAAAATTCATCCAAATCACTTGTTTATACACAAACTTCCTGCAGATATTGTGTTCATTATTTTGGTCACTAGTACAGTTTATCAGTTGTTCTGTGTAATTATCATTATGCACTGAATAAAATCCATAAAATATGTCACTTAGTCAGGGGTTGTCAGTTTACTCAATGACAGAAAAGGGGTCCCTTAAGGAAAAAGGTTGGGAGCCGACGATCTAGAGCTGTCCTCCACCAAAGAAATTCGGAGTCTACAAACGCTCATATGATTTTGCTGAATAATTGATGAGATGGTCAATCGACAGATGAGTAAAACTGCGCTTCTCTGCAAAGAATCACATAAAAGCACCAGTTTAAATCTTGTATTTACCAGAGATGTGCTCATAAGTTTCTTGGAAATAAGTCATTCAGCATGAAAAAGCACAAAAAAATAACTATTCGACTAAAGAAATCTTAGTCAACTAAGACCAAAACTAATTAGTCGACTAATCGATTAAGAGGGAGCAGCCATACACTGATCTAAACAATCATTATTTTGCTAGTTATTATTTTAGGGTTACTTTTTGTTACTTTTTTGTGATATTAATAGTAGTAACAATAAGGAGCTCTGGTTTCTCAAATGGATTCAGTCCGATCAGATGACATCTCCACATCCGAAAATGATCTATATCAATCTGCTAGAGATTTATATAGATCACCAGAGCTGCTGTTGCTGCTGCTGCTGGCAGCAGGAAGACAATCATCTGAAACCAGAATAGAAAAGACGACAGTCTGGAGTTCCTCCAGTGGCATCACTGTAACACCTGAGGTTTGGTCCACGAGGTGAGAAGGTCTGTGAGGATCAATATCATAAGATGGACTCTGAGCTAATACAAGAACAAAATATCACATCTCCTTGTAATAAATCACAAAGAAATCTGAGAGTTGTACAGTAGATCAGATGGCTTTGTGGTAGAAAATGTGACTAAGCTGTTTTATGCTGCACGCCTGGCCAGTATTTATTTAAGAGTGATTGATTGTGCCAATGACCACTTTCACTTCCTGTGGCTGTCAATCATCCAATCATAACATTAGACTGTTCATTGTATGGTATATTAAAGTTGTATTGATGATTTCTTACATTCTCTAAATTATATTAGTAGTATTTTTTTTAGAATTTTGTTATATAGAGATACAACACACAGTTACTTCTTAGCACCATAGAGCCTGTTGTTTTATAAATTAATGATTTACCGTTCACAAGACAGTGACAAAAACACTTTTCATCATGTAATAGAAGTCATGATTGTGTCTGTAGAGCATGTTACCTCTCCACAGACGTCATAGTTTTGGGAGGACTGTGGAGGTACTGTTTAAACTGGAGCTCAAAGGCTTGTCCGATGGTACTGATGACACTCTGAGCTAAACCGTCTGAGCACTCCAGGATATGACATGCTAAAGGAGACAAAACAAGAGAAGAAGATTAAAAGTCGGTGGCGGTTCAAGGACCGCCACCGACACTGATTGTTTATCAAACTCTGTTTAACTCCCTGTCGAATTAGAGAAGACGTCTTTTACCAGCGGTGACATACTTCTAGGAGTAAGAACCTGGCTCAATATGAATCCCACTATTTAAAAAATTTCTTTCTATGGAAATTTTAGTCTTTTTTTTCCTTTTTAATACAGTGAGATCTTGTTTAAATATATATATATATATATATAAATAAATCAAGAACTATAGTAGATGTCTTTCATTTCAGGAATAACTTATGTTCTTTCCAAAAAAGGGATATGCTATAAAGTCACTTTTTTGTATTATTAATCAATGAGGCATCATAAAATACATGTAGAAGTGAGCTTCCCTCTGAGTAATCCATGTTTAAGATATATGAAGTTATGAAATTGAAGCTTTTCAGGACATACCTCTCTGATTCACTGGGTCTTTGGCCACATACGCAACATAATCAGGCGTGTCCTGCAACAGAAAGGCAGATAAATTCAATTAGACAAGGTAAATTAGACATATATAACTAAATTAAAGTCCTCATTGATTCTTTGGGTCATGAGATTGGAAGTCAGTAAAATGGAGTCCAGCCAGATATGTGCAGTCTGCCAAAATGTCCATTCAGACAACAACGTAAAGGAGAGCTGGGAGCGAAAGGCTGCACTCACTGTGTCTCCCCCAGAGGCAAATGAGATGGACTGCATGGGATGATGTGCTATCACCTGAAAGAGACAAGTGGATAAAACAGAGGCAGAGGTTTGCCAATATGCGACTTTTACATGTCATCATTCATTAATGTAGATACAGACAACACAAATGGACCAGAAGACTGGAAAGATACAACACTGTTCCAGCCAAAAATTCATGTTTTGAAGCGATGTCAATACGCTTTGAATTTTGGTTAGTGTAACTAAACAATCGTTTTTTTCCCCACATTTTTGTTTTCAGCAAGAAGGAAAGGCCTCTGAACCTCATGAAAACCGTTGTGAAGCATTGTAGTTATTCCCTTAGAGGTCATCCTTACTTTAACACTACTTCAGGAGCAACAGAAGTCAGGTGGTACCACAGTTTTGCATTCTACAACTCACGTTACGGCAGTTTCACCAAACCCCAGGAGGAGTGTCAGGCTTTGATGCAAATTTTCGTAGCGGCCAAACGGTGGAATTACATCTTCTGTGTCCATTTATGTGATGCCATTGGGCCCAAAAAGACTTTTTCCCAAAGACTTATATTATGAAAGAGATGTAAACACGTAAGATGTAAATCAGTGGATCATTTTGAGGTAAATCAACTCCAATTTGAATACTTGAAAATTCCTTATTTAAATCATTAGGTCCTAAATGTTGTAAAATGCACTAATAGCTGAATCCAGAGTTATTTCCCTTCCTCCATTTATGTGAATGAGCCCCAGACCGAGGCTGGGAGGCGGGGTTAAAGGAAAACGCTACTGTTCTTGCGCTATGGTCCCAATGAATGCAGAAGATCCAGGTGCTGGATGTAGTTTTGACTTCATGCGCCACTGAGCAGCTTTCATAGGAATGAAATTGAGCCTGCCTCTGATGCTGAGTTTCATAAGCATGTCAGAGAACTGAAGTGTCTTTCAGGTAACATTAAAGTATGAAAGGCTCACTATAGAACCAGTGTTTGTTTGTTTGTTCTGGGCTACTGTAGAAAGATGGCGGCCTCAGTGAAGAGGACCAGCGCCCTAATGTTAAATACTGGCTCTTTAACGAATTCATAACATGCAAAAATTATTTTGAAAACTTTTTACTGTATTTGTGGTGAGGAAGGAACCTTCTTTTCAGCAGTAGACAATAACATTTAATTAAAGGCTATTAGGGCAAATATATCAGTCCAAACTCTCTGTGTGCAGATGTACTCAAAGCATCATACCTGTCGTGTGGTAGGGATAAGCAGACCAAGGCCATCTATGGAAATATTGACTGCAATACTCATGCCTGCAAATCGCAGGTTACTCTTCCCCATAACGGACTGGAGAGCTTTGTTCTGGGACTACGTAAAGAATGAGAAAAAAGAATACAGTGGAAATTACAATCACACAAACTGTACATTCAGAAAACAGACATGTCATCCTGTATTTACTGTATTTGTTTCTGAGACAAAACACTTTGTTGTTTATGTACAATTCAGACATCATGTGTACCAAAATAATTTTCATAGATAGTCTGAAGTTTCTTAAAGCCACTGTACTAACCCGTGTGGCAACTTCAACTCATCTACTTCTCCAGAGGGATAAAACAATTTAATATTTGGTGACAATAGTACACTGAAACATGCACGGTAAGATTAAAGTTTACTATTAACCTTCTTCCTCCAAGCTCCCTTTCCACCTGGCACAGTGTCACACAGCCTGTTGATGGCTTCCCTAATCAGGGGAATGAAAAAAGGTCGAAGGTCAGACGATGGTGAGACATGCTGGTCTAACAGCTACAATGAAACTATAAATAAAAATCATGTGGATTCCTGTTAACTGTGTACCTACATATGAACAATCCAGTGACAACAATATGAAGAGTATTACTGAGAATAAAACTTTGAAATGTTGAGTCAGTTTTCAGGGTTACAAAAAGTGCTGCATCACAATGATGGACAAACCTGAGGTTAAACATGAACAGAAGCCTTGTGTTCCCTCCCTTGGGCTAAGGTCATAGGTCACAGACCCATCACAGTTCAAAGGTCAACAAAAAGGTTTCCAGCACGTCTGTTCACAACTACTACACTAGTTGTTACTGCCGACGTTCAAGGACCGCCACCGACACTGATTGTTTATCAAACTCTGCTTAACTCCCTGTCGAATTAGGGAGGAAGAAACACTATCATTTGAGCCAAAATACTACTGCTCCTGCGCATTGTTACTCACATTTATTTTCCACAGTGCAATTCTCTCTGCAAGCTTAGTACAACTTTGCAGTGAAGCTGCCATAACTCCAGTGAATGGTCGCCTAATGGGCGTTTAAAGTCCCCTGTGCTCCTGATGGAGGGAGCGAAGCATAATGTGGATTTGAGATTTGAGGCTGGCACTCGCTGTCAGGGGACGGCAGGGACAGCAGGCAAGAACCCAGCTGCCCCTATCAAGTGGCTCGTAAATATTTAAAAAGCAGCGTCCCGGGCCCCATCTCGAGTAAAGGTCTTCTCAGGGATTTTTGAAAAACACCACAATGTTCGAATGACTCACGTTGATGAGAGGGGGGGGGGGGGGGGGGGGGGGGGATGGGCTGTTGTTGTTGTTTTTGTCTGCAGCCTCGGTATCTTCCCTGCAATAAAAATGCCGGGCCTCATTATCGCTGGTGTTGCTGTTTAACACTGTGACACAGAGCATACTGTTGGGAGAATGCACCTTCTTCAAATCCAGGAGCTGAAGTACATTGTTGAAATTCTTACAACCACTGACTGTTTTCTTGTGGTTTTCCAGGACTAAATTAACTTGTGTACATGTCAGTAAACTGAAAAAAAGGACCAGCTCTGGACATGTAATAAAGGCTGAGTGTAACACACACTTTGAGTTGCAACCAGCAACACTGAACATAAAGTAAAATACCTTGTAAAGTTTGTTAGATTGATTAAGACAATCAATCATTGATTTTTGGCTTGGTAGGACAGATGGCCCGTCTCGTGATCCCCAATGAGACCCCATGGCGTTAGCATCACTGGGAAATGTGGGAGTCAGTTTTAATACCTTACATATCTGAATGGAAAAGGCTGCAATGAATTAAACTAAGGAACCCGACTCTAATATTAAACAACCACAAATACATAAAAACAAAACATATTCATCATCAATGCACTAAAACATTAATTTCTAAACTGATGGCATACTACAACAAAACTTGGCTTAGTCATCTTATGCTCCGTATAGTTTCTCCTTTTAATAATGTTTTGTTTTGTTGTTTTGTTCCTCCTCCTCCTCAAGAAGTTACAACCGCAGACATTATCCAGCAGGGTGCGTTCATGGGGACCACTGCAGCTTTCCACAGTCATTAGCAAACATCATCAATAATAGATCTCCCTCTCTATCACTCCATCTTCTGCAGCCTCCTCCCCCTGCACTTAAGCCTTGGATGCACGGTGGGCTCCGATTACCACCCATCGATTGTGGAGGAGAGAGAGCGAGAGAGAGGAGGGTGAGAGATGGAGAGGGAGGGAGGGAGGGAGTGCATTTCTCCCATGAGGCAAAGGATTGCAAAGAACCCTGCTTTTATAACAACAGCATCACATGTAGGGCATAACAACACGACAGACTAAGACCCTGAAGTATAGTTTTATACATGTGTATCATCACTGAGCACATAAACAGTACATTATCGCTTTGTTTGCCTCATAACTGGGACACACAACACTAGACTGCTGCCATTCCACAAAACCGTGACTTTAGTTTTGATTTATGTTTTTTAAACTTGTATTAGTGTTTCACATTCCCACAAAGTTAGCTGTTTTAAATCATAAGCTATAAGCCCATTTATTAAGGAGAATCTTTCATCAAGAGATAAAGCTCCTAGTTTTTGGACTTATACCTCAATGGCTGAAAAGACACAAACATTTATTACATATATTGCTCAAAGCTGGTATAAACTAAGTATAAGTTATCGCAGGAGAGCCCAAATTTAATGCATGGATGGACATTACAATGAGCATTTACAAAACATAACATCCCAATGTAACATCCCAACAGCTAGATTTTATTTTTTGTAAATCTATGATTATGTCACTCCCTATTTGTTCATAGTTTTCACGGTTTGTTTTTTCTCCGTATCCTTTACAAATCTTAAAATGTGCCATTTTAGACAAACAAATGGATGATGTATACATATATTGTCTGTAACTCATTTCATGTAAGTGTGTTTGACACCATGCTATTACAAAATTTTAAAAAGGATCATTCATAAAGTCACATAGCAAAAAAATCAAAGTCTAACCGCACTTACTCTAAATAAAAGGCCAGAACTGACACACCGCTGGTAGCAATTTGATATCATAGTGGCTGATACTTCAGTTAATCCTATACATATTGGATCAAATTCTCCTGACTCATCACTACCAGTAGAGATGGTCACCAGCGTACCTTGTCACCTGAGTCCGTGTGTTGAAGTCCAGGGAGCGCATCGACTTCAGCACTTCAATGCAGCCCATATACTGCAAAAAGAAACAGACAGAAAGATTAAAATAAGTTTGAAAATATGGCTGTGGACAAATTTGGGTCAAAATTAGAAGCTCCTTTCAATATAACTAAGGAATACAGCAGTAACCATGTTATTTTTTTGTTCAGTTGGACAGAAATAAAAGATATGATGGATTACTTTCAAAATAAATGCTGAACTATGGAAGACTATTGAGGTTTCTGAGAATTTCTATGTGCATCTATACGTTTAAAATAGGGCAGCAAATAACAATATTGTTGATAATCTTTCAATAATTTTCTCAATTTATCAATTGTTTGGTCTACAAAATGGTGAAAAATGTCAGATTTTCCCAGAGCCCAAGATGGTGTCCTCAAATATCTTGTTTTGTCCACAACTCAAAGATATTTGGTTTACTGTCATAGGAGGAAAAAAACACAAAACATTCACATTTAAGAAGATGGAATCAGATCATTTTCCCTTTTCCAGCTCTTGTTTAAAATATACAGTATATAAACTAGTAAATATTGCATTTGGGGTATAATTTATCGAAACAGTATGTCTGTGGCATTAAAATTTTCTAAAAGACATTTCATGCATGTAATCCTCAACTGGTAAGCATTAGTATTTTCAACAGTTCATCATAATCTAACTCAAATCCACATCCAGGCCATTAAAGTGTACTCCAGCGAGTAGCAGCCAGCTGAGAAGCTTCCTAATGGCTGTCAGCTTGGGGTGCTAATAGCACCTTGACTAGATTAGCAGCACTAAAAGCTCCAAATCACAGACAAACTGCAGCTTCTTCAGTCTCTGGGGGACGCCAAGAGTGTGTGAGTGTGTGTGTATACAATCAAAGCCTGCGAGGATGCCCTGGACTTATTTGCATATTGGTGAGGTTTACATGAAAAGATGAAGGGCTGAGTAAAACGTATGACTTCACATATGCAATTTCAGTTTACCTGCCATCAGCGGTGTAACGATACATCGGTTTGGATCGATTCAATGATCAACGATCCAATAGCATCAATGCAAAGTGAAAACAATACATAGCATCATCTTTAAGATACACGTTTGTTTTGAAATTGTTTTTGAAATTGTCACCAATTTCAGTCCAAGTGCACCTCCTCCTTAGAGCCCAGAAATACAATTGTCAAATCACATTTTAGTGGCTTTTTGTGAGTTGATATAAACGTAACTGATTGTGTTGAATGTGCATATGATATTGTTTCATGTCAAATGCAGGCCCCTGAATTGAACTGAATTAAAATTGTATTGTGGTAGACTTTGTGATATCAGCAAATACTGTAGCGTTGTACAAAGAATCAATTTCATATATTGTGATGAAAACTGTGATTTACATCACAATCTACCTGCCATCATCAGTAAATATCTTACAGCATAATGAAAAACAAACCCTCTGACTATGACACATTTACAGCCTTGATTTAAGTTAACGAATAAATAAACACATGAATAAAAAGAGCCACACTGTTAGTGCTACCATTAATTGTGAATGGCAGCATTAGCTACTCTGTGTTTCACCTGTTTGAAAACACTTCTCGTAAAAGATCTCGACTCTTCAGCAGCATATTAGCGTGTGTGATTTATAAACTCTTTGCAAAGCTAAGTTGGTCCTACATAATTTACATCCTCTCCAGCAGCACTTTGGCTAAGTCAGAGCCATATTTAGTGCAGTTTCCAGGATAGTTAGTGACCAACAGACAGCAGACAGACCACACCGCAGCCATGCAAACTGATAGAGATAGAGACAGTTAGAGAGAGAGATAGTTAGTTAGAGAGAGAGAGAGAGAGAGAGAGAGAGAGAGAGAGAGAGAGAGAGAGAGAGAGAGAGACCAACCTTTGAGCCTGAGAGCTTAATGAGCTTTCTAACCAGATTTGGAGACGAGGGGAAGTCTTCCATCAGGAAAATTGTCTCTCTTTTTTCTTCCCCTCTCCCTGCCAAAGCCTCCATTGTCACACACTCATCTGCTGATGAAATGCATCCCCTCTTCTATCACCCTATCTGCACTCCCATCCTTTGGGCCAAGTTTCCAGTGCACTAGTCCTTTCCAGTACTACAGGGACGCCGACTGTCCTAGAAGCATTCCTCGCAGATTTAATAAGACCGCCATACCCCTTAAAAACCTTTGTGGCATGGTGGCTGCCTTCTTTGATATATATCAATGTTGTTTTATGCTATTATTATTTATAATTTATTACTGTAGAAAGGCAAGATTATGTTGTATACCAATGGAGGGGCGGCTGATGGACAGATACCGTGGACAGCTGTTACTAAACAGTAGTAGGTGCAGACAGTGAATGTTTTGAGGAGTACATGCAGGAGTTGTAACACATGTTGCCAAAGCATATTTTTCATGTTGTGGACAATGAAAAATGTTCCTTCTATTTTCATACTTCTGTGCAGCAAATTTTAGAGCATCCAACCATAAAATGTAGTCGTTGCACCACGAAAGGACCTTTCTGGAAACTGCACCGATAGCAACAACTCATGACATTGCAGATATTTATAATTTGATTGGTAAATACTGTGCACCAGATTGCATAAAATGGTAGCAGTCTGGTTTTGATCGCTCTATAAATGATAGTTGTTTTGGCAGCTGCAGTGCTTTGTTTGATGCTTGCTCGCTGCACCGTCCTGGCTGTCAAAGACGGCAGATGCAGGCCAGACACAGAGCCTGACGTGCCTGTGTGGATAAAGAAAGTGCAAAGGAGGAAACCAATACTAAGAATCATATTTGCGTCTTTCCCAGCAGAGGAATGAGTGTGCGAGAGACAGAGGCACTGAAACAGAAACAGAGGGAGAGTGGTGCAGTATGGTAGCTATGCTGATTGAAAAAATGGCACAGGGCAGCAGAAACCCACTGTCATTTTGACACTAATACATGCAGCAAGTGCTCCTCCCTGCATAGATTCACCACTGAACTGCACATATATTGTTCTGCTTTCTCTGCTGTGAAATGCATCTCAAACATTAGCTTACAAGGAGGTCATCTGAAATGATTGCAGTTCAGCTTCAGATGACAACAATAAGCTCTTAAATGCTGAGGGGATTAATTGAGATATCAATCACGCATTAGAGCAGCACTTGTTATGAATCCAGGAAAGCCCTGCATGGTGATGAGAGCTCATCACTGGACCCCTCCCATACCGATCCTCATCCACATCACATGATGCAAATGACTGTGATTAAATGTAATTGAATATAGGAATGAATGGTGCCTGTATAATGGCATTAGAAAGCATGCGTGAGCCCCAGGCTGGGCTAATCAAGAGCCATGTCATTAGTTTGAGGAGAGGGGGGTGGAGGTGAACAGGCGTTGGGGGGGATCACAAAGATCATTGACATTGACGTCAAGCAGGCTGCTCGGGATGGTAACCCTTTGTAAACAGAAATTACAAGTACACACTGACAGAGCTGGTTCATCATATCTCTACTTTTTTTTTTAATTTATTATCATTCTCATCTCTCTGGTGGAACTTACCAATCATACGTTTCTGTATGTAGCCTGATTAATAATACAACACAAAGCGTGCGTACTATTTAAAAATGTCATTCAAATGTACTCTGGTGACTATGGGAAAGATTGGGATTCATATGCTCAGGCATTGTAAATCACATTTTATGGATAAAATCTTATGGTCCATGAATGTAAACAGTCCAGAAACCACACAAAGAACACCACTCCCACAAGCTTACAGTGGGAGCTCACAATCAGACAGGTTATATGCACTATAAGTACAGATGGATCGTATGATATGATGCATACAACCTTCGGTAAACACTGCGGTAAAATAAAGATGCTCACTAAAGTCGGTGCACGTAATTTCAGGCTTTATCCCCCTCTCCATCCTGGTGCCTGTGTGCTATCCTGACGCAGCCACACCAAGCCATCTATCTGGAATATGTATTCCCCAGCCCTCGCCACATGAGCTGCATAACAAACTGCCTGACACTGAGGTGTCCTTTTGTTTCCCACCCAGATAGAGAAATCTTGAAATGGGGTCATTAATATTATCACTGATTCCTGTGAGCAGTTAATTCATACAGTATGAAAGAAAAGTTATTGCTTTTTGTTGGACAACACTTTCAAAACAAATCCTGGATTAAGTGGATGTTTAAGAAGTGTATATTTGCAGTGGATATACAGCATCAGCATGCATTAACAAACGGTGCCCATTAACTCACCCTGACAATATAAGAGGCCCCTGGTCCTGCAATCTTCTTGTCAGGGTGCAGCCACCCCTGAGATGGTTTGTGGATGAAGCTCCCCTTCTGGTTGAAGTCCTCTCCCCCTAGCCACATGCCTTCCACCCTTGTCCGGCGGTTCATCCCTGACCTGGAGCTGCTGGAACCCCCGGGGCTCGCCATGACCTCCGTGGCCCCAAAACCGTGGCCCGCTGGACTACCCGAGTTCGCCGCTGCGACTGCTCTCTGCCCCCGAATGGCCTGCAAGGAACAGGGGGTGACACACACAGGGTCGCAGGAGTTAAGCACCGCCGCGAGACTGGCCACCGGGCCGCTAGCTGAGGTCGCAATGCTGTGCCTGTGTGGTGATGAGCTATGTGAGACAGAGGCCTGGGAAGGAGCTGCCTTCCCTGAGTCCTTGCTAGAGCTGGAGCTGGAGCTGGAGTTGGACGGGCTCCGGCTGAGCAGGGAGTTGGAGAACTTCCACTGGGGCATCTTGGGGATGAGCATGCAGAAGGTTGTGGTGCCGTCCTGTTCCCCATCCAGGCATGGGGAGTCAGCCAGGGCTGCAGCCCCGGCAGAGGAGGACGATCTGGCACCGTGATCCAGAGGAGGCAGAGGAGGCAGGGGAGGCAGAGGAAGGCTCGTTGCGGAGGACGAGACCACCGGCGTGGCCACAACTTTGCCGCTCATGGCTAAGCTCTGCATTAGGTCGTCGGAGGAGGTCACAGACTCGTTGCGGAAGCGGCCATACTTTGGCTTAAGGAGCATGCCCGGAGGAGCCGCCTGGAGCAGGAGCTGAGAGGGGGGATAACTGCCAGTGGAGGATGACGGGGGAAAGGGGAAAGGGGGAAGGGGAGGGGGGGAGAGGTGCAATGGAAGAAAGGGAGAAAACTAGAGAGAAAATCTTCCAGGTAGACTCCTATATCCCTGTCAACTGAATGCTGCCTGGTCCTCTCCCGTTCTCCACACACACACACACACTGTCCCGCTATCATGCCACTCTCCTCTCTGTCTGAGCTGGCCTGCTTCCCTTCACTGCCTTAGGCACGCTCGCTCGTCTGCTCCCAGTCTCCCTCTCTCTCTTCAGATGATGTCATGGGTCTATTAGCCCTGCCCTGCCCAGCTGCTCTCACACTGTATTAGCTAAAACACATCTGCCCGGACCACAGTCAACCTCACACACACATTCACACTACACAGAGCTCCTATTTGTTCTGTATAAATGAGATTCTGCAAATGAATAACCCCAGAATTTTAATCCTATAAATGCCAGATTGTTTACATAATACTATTGTTGTTATGAAGAAAAATGCAAGGGTGAATTTTTATTTTTATTGATCACAGTCTGGGATATACCAATAATTAGCAACAACACTGATTTTGATGCATTTTTATTTTTGTGTCAAATTTTACAAACACTCAAAAATAGACAAAAATATCCCCTGCATAAAATGTCCAAAAAAATACTATATATTAATATTATTTTCCACAGTGAGTTAAATGTTCTAACCAACATCAGTTTGGATTACTACTACAAATTTATAATAATAATAATAATAATAATAAAGGTTTTAGGAGAAAAAATATAAACATGTAATTATTTTGTGTATTCTAAACACTGGGGAAGACACATTTTTATTTATTTTTTTCCACAGTTGGGATATGCCAATGATTTGCAATTATGTTCATTTTGATGCATTTTTATTTTTTTTATTATTGTCACATAAAAAACTCCACTTTTTACCTTAGGACAAACATGTCACCTTCCTAAAACTTGTATAAAATATCATACAATAACATTATTTCCACTTTCACTGTAATAATTTTTTAACCAACTTCAGTCCTGATCATAACTTCCAAATACTCATTAAGTTTCAGAAGATTAACCTTTTAAATGCCTGTTTGTTTGCATAATGCCACTGCTGCTTTTACGAAAACACAACCCACAAGATTTGAAATATTTTCTCTACATTAAATGCTAAGGAGAATTTTTATTTACATTTTTTCACAATCTGGGATATGTCAATGATTAATAGCAATGTTGATTTTGATGCATTGCATCACAATCTGCAGTGCACCATAATACAGCAGCGATAACCCTAGTGGAAACAAGGAAGATAGCATGTATTTTCCCCACAGGGTACAGAAATATTAATTAAAAAATGGATTGTGAATGTGAGTAAATGCACTAGCATCAGTCTCATCCAATTAGTTAAAGTGTATTTTGTGGGGGGTGGGTTACACTCATAAGGGACTACGTACACCCTATCCCTTCTGCCTGAATTCTCCTCCCATCCGCCTCCCCAGAGAGCAATCAGCGAACCTTTTAGCTCCTCACTTGCACCCTCCCATTTTACTTTTTTCCCATCTTGCACAAAGGTAAAGAAAGGGAGCAGTCAGGATTCTTGGTGTGAAACGAAGTGGGTTAAGCAGGATTTTTGTCTCTTTTTTGTGTTGGTCAAATCCTGCACACAGATGGGAGCAATGTCTGCACTGATTGTGAAACAACCCAATAGTCAGGGTCACCTGTTACACAAAAAGAGGAGCAAAACACTGACTAAATAACACCACAGAAAGGAAGGAAAGGCTCATTATGTTCCAGTCAATTGCTTAAATTCAATCAAGCAAGTCATTACAATTCGTTAAGTCCCCTAATCATATTGTCTGTCCAATAAAATGTGACTCAAGTACAACACAGTAAACAAACAAGCTACACTGATCAATATACTGTACTGTATGTTCAAATTGAGCACTGAATGCTACATTTGTTTACAATTGTAAACTTAAAGTTATTTAGAAAGGTATAAGAAAGCTTACCTATGTGAGTCTCTGAGGAGAAAGAGGATGAAAATAAGATCCAGCCCAGTGAACTTCCAGTGACTTTTAACAGAGAAAAATAGCACAAATGAGCTAATAATAAAGGAACAATTTCATTCCACTAGACAGGAGACGTCATTACAACAAACCACACACACTGAGAAGCCCTGTCACACAAACAAACCACCATCAGAAATGCTATGACACCACTACCACTGCCATCCCCCCTTCTTCCAAACAGCCAATCACCTGTTTGTTTGTCACAGAGTATAAGAAGTTACTGATAAACCAGAAGGAATCAATGTATGTTGACAGATGCACAAGTTCCTCAGTACGTGCTGTCCGCTTTTCTGACAAAAAAAACAAATAACTGCTCTGGAGACATACTCTAACAGATGTGGAGCCCTTATTACTTCAAAAAAGACTGAATAAAATTGTTTTGAATAAATAGTTGTGATGGCAACCATTTAAATATGGTGCTAGATTTAGACATCACACTTCAGTTTCACTCAACTATATATGCTGTGATTTCCTGTAAGTGGATGGCAGTTAACATAATGTACCACCTGACTTTGGTAGTTTGCATATAAGAGTGGAACAAACCATGCTGTGAATTTACCACCACTCATTAGCAGCCATTACCTTGACAACAGTGATTACAACTAAGAACAACAGTATAGGGTACTTGCAACAACAGCATCCTCAAACTACTTTGGTTAAAATGTAAAGAGAGTTTATTTTTCATGTACTTACAGATCATTGACTGGAAAAAGTAACATATTTATGTAAGACCTAGAGGAAAAATATTATAAATGGCTGATGCATTTCTCTGTGTATAGCATGTTATGGCCCATGATAACAGCATGCAGCGGGGCCTATCCTAATTACCTTATGCCACTGGTAAGGAGTATGATTTACTAGCTATTTAATTCCAAAATATTTGTGTTTACACCATGCTCATGTCTGACTTCTCAAAAAGATTATATCAGAAAAAAACATGCTCCATGGGATGAGGGCAGAAGGAGGCGCAAAGTAGCAGAGGAAATGAAGAGGTCAAGAGTTCTCAATGAGCCCCTTTGTGCTTTCAGTGAAGTCCTGAAGAAGGACCAGAAAAGTTTTCGAAATACATAAAATATCTTCTGCTCAAATGGCTATTTGAACTAACTATATGGCACAAACCCCAAAAAGGTGCTAAATGGGCTTGGAGCACTTCAATTGCTTCTCAACTGCTCTCAACATGGCGATTGCTGAGCCAGTGGATGGCAGCTAACGGTGGCAGCAGCTAACGGTGTTAGCAGCTAAAGGTGCTAGCAGCTAACGGTGCTAGCAGCTAAGGGTGTTAGCAGCTAAAGGTGCTTGCGGCTAACGGTGTTAGCGGCTAAAGGTGCTAGCAGCTAAAGGTGCTAGCAGCTAACGATGCTAACAGTATTAACAGTGTAAAGAACAGCAAAAACGCTGACAGATAACAGGGTTTACCTGAGGAGGAACTGGACTGTGGGTGCTATACTCCCACGACAACACCGTCGGTCATACGGCGTTATCCACTGTAACCGCCATGAGGGTAGTCTTTGGTATGTAAGAGCAGCCATGAGCTAGCTGGTAGAGCACGCTCACATGCACGAACAAGCACTAAAAGCACGGGCTGCTCCAGCCATGTTAACAAAGCACTGAGAACCTCAGATTTCAACACACACACACACACACACACACACACACACACACACACACACACACACACACACACACACACACACACACAGGTAGAGACTTCCTTCTCTGCTCAGGTAGATATTATTCCTCTATATCTTTACAGTGCAAATAGTTGTTTGTTGCTATATTAATGCTCTGGATATCGAATATAGCACTTGTAAGATAACTGATGACATTTATGTTTATTTTAAATATTTCACAGGGAAATACACTCACCGTTGCAAACATTGCTTCATCGTTGCAGAGTTGTGCTTTCAGAGTGGTTCATCTTCCCAAACATAGACGATCTAAACACACGGGAAGTACATGCGTAGACACACACGTGCTGCTGTCTTGACCAATCAGGGAAGTGCGGGGGAACCGTTGGGGTTTGAATTGTCCTCTGAAAACAGCGGCAGATGACAGCAGCTTGTTGCGCTCGCTCGATAACATAGCCAATAAGTTAGTGAGCTAGCTACTTCACATCACCCGAAAACAGCTTTCTGGACTTCAGCTTTGACTGCTATCATCGAATGAAAAATGTCAAAAAAACAGATATACTATTCTGACAAGTACAACGACGAGGAGTTCGAGTACAGGTATGTTTTTAGCTAACGCCGTTTTCAAAAGTCAGTTATTTCGTGTTGAGTAACGTTTGTTAGCTTAACGGCAAGATTGGCTAGTTAAGCTAACTTTACACGGCTCAGCATAACGTTAACGTATTCTGGCAACTTTATTTTGAAATGGGTGACTCAGTAACGTGATGTAAGTGAGCAAAGCGTCAAGTCAAGTTTCGTTAATAGCTAACAAAATTCAAACAAAACAACCCCTGTTCAACTTAACAGCTAGCACCAGCTATGCTAACGGTTACGGTAAGGTTAATGTTAAAATCGGTTTGGTTTGAACGTTGTGGGGATAACTTCAACGTTACTGCCGCTCCCATGTAAAAAAAAATAGCTAAGTTAACGTTAGCTTAATCCTCTCATTACTACTATCGCAAATTGAGGCCTCGACCATCGACGTTAGCTAACGTTATATTAAAGTTAGCCAATATAGTCTTCCGCAACGTTAACTTAACTTACACCCTTAAAATAGGTCATCTGAGTAATTCTTGGTTGTTTTATTTAACTCCCCATAGGCATGTGGTGCTTCCAAAGCAGCTGTCTAAACTGGTGCCCTCCTCCCACCTGATGGCGGAAGACGAGTGGAGGGGACTGGGGGTGCAACAGAGCCAGGGCTGGATTCACTACATGATCCACAAACCAGGTGATTAACGGGTCACATTTCTTTATAACAATGCTCTCAGGCGCATATATTGAAAGATCTATTTATTACTGTAATCATCCTTTCTGTCCATGCTGGTGAAGAGATCCTTTTCTTAGTGCAGGTCTACAAGACATGAGGGGCAAAACCCTGCAGTCCTTGTTCTGTGCAAAAATACATCATAATTTTAATTAATTAGATTAAACTAATGGTTATTTCCAATGTTACAACATTTTTAGAACAAAAGTTGCCTTTGTGTTATTAGGAAACACTGGGATAAATCTATGATGAGAGTTTGTAAAAGACTTTCTAACAGTTTGACTAAAAAAAAGACTAAAACATTGTAAAGTACCTCTTTTTTTGCCTAATTTGGACAGCCAAAGTCTAATTTTTAGCTTTAGAGTGCATTTTTCTGCACTGAAGGCCTGTGTATTTTGTCCACCATCTGTTGTGTAGTCCACCAAAAAGGGATCTCCTCAAGACCAGTATGGAGAAAAACAATGATTACAATAACCATTAACTGTTGTTTTACAACAAAGCATGTGAGTATTGTTAAGATGGACATGAGAAATATCTGAACCCATTCTTTAATAGCTCCTAGCACATGCCATTAGATTCAGGATGGGACATTGGCACCAACCACCAGCCAAATGTTGGTCAAATATGCAAATGGCTGATAGATTTTCTTCTCTCACTAGCCCAAAAAACGGTAATCTACTGAGTAGGGCTGACATGAATGCTTTGAAGCTTCGACTGTTGCCATTGTCTCCCAGCCACAGTGGCAGGTGGACAAAATGCTAATTTCCAACCCTGATTACAGTGCGATGAAAGTTATATGCACATGGAGCATAGCTGTGTGCATGAAGGACCATTGTATGGTGTAACCACTATACTGTACAGATAATTCTAACGGATACCTCTTCTCTGCTTTACTCTCCAGAGCCACACATACTGCTTTTCCGAAGACCTCTCCCAAAGGATTAACTAGGAACCATCTGTAAAATGCCTGCTTTCACCTTCGCTGATTTGTATTATCTTTGAACCACACATCCCTCCGACATCCATATCTACATATGTTCTGATGTATTGTGTAGAAAACCCTTAGTTGTATTGCGTATGATGTGCTTTCAAACTCCCTCAGTTTTTAGAGGTAATGAGAGACAGACAGTTTGATTCCTCTGTGAATTATCTTACAGACAATATGAAGGTGAAAGTTGGCCCTCAGCTGTACATTTGAACACAATTTTTAAATGTCTTTTGATGCCATTTTGTTATGATTTTTATTCACTGAGTATCATACAGGCATAGGTTTTTTTTTTCTCTCAAGCCCAGTATTCTCCCAAAAGAGCTCTCTATGTTTTTCCTGTTCTTTTAAATGTATGTTTGTGTTGTGTACATAATATTATTTCTAGATATTATAAATGTTGACTGGGTCATGGTTGATTCAACATGGTCTCTGTTGCCTAAAGAACAAAATTAAATGTACTTCTCCACATATGTTTTCTCATGGTATTTTTTTCTACCAGATTACAGAATTATGTTTCGATGAGAATGATCAGTCAGAAACGTGGACAACTAGTGGAGTAACAAATTCTGAGTGTCTGATGCCCAGAGAGTAGGCTGGTGCTTGAGCCTTGTGAACTGTTACTTTCTCTGGATTATAAGCTCCTGGACCGGGTTTCTTGGTGGCATCTCTGGCTAAGTTGTGACGTCCCAGCATGGAAAACGCCGGCTCTCTGGGTAGATAAACGCTCGGGTCCGTACTGTTGTACCCGCAAGGCCCTGGAGTCTTGGCTAAATCCACAGATGGCCCCCCTGTGCTGTAACTACCTGACATTGTGTAGCTTGCGCTGGCTTGCTTGTTTGGGACTTGAGGGCCCATGAGCGGAGGGAGACAGTACTTGTTGGGAGCAGGCACAGAGTCGACGCTCCGGTATTGTGTACGAGACCCCATTGTGTAGGAGGGGGGTCTGCGCTGGAGGTTGCAGGGTGGGGTTTTCTCGGGGCTGTATGCTCCAGGTCCAGGTGTCTGGAAAAGCTCTTCTAGTGAACGGAGAACAGTTGAAGAAGAATAACAATCGGCACCATATGGAGAGCAGATTTTCAGTTATAACAGCTGACACTGGATCTCTACAAGTAGTGTCAGAAACAAATGTTCATCCTTTCACAATAATGGAGCAATTAGTTTGGTCTTTAAAATGCATCATTACAACACAGACATGAATCTGAAACAAAATGTGCGCTTAAAAAAATAGTTATTTATCTATTTTGTACTTACTCTGTGCTTTCACTCTGCCCAACATTGAGTATGCAGGTGTGCCATCCCGTCCAAAACGAGTGATTTTTGCATCAATGTGATACTGTGGCCCTGGACTGGAGTCAACACAATACACTGCAGGGACAGTAAACAGTTATGATCCATTCAATATCTGGCTCAACGAACATAATGTTGGAAATAACAATAATTATGATGTGTTGTCTCCCCCTGCTGGCTGTGACTCGACATTACACCACTGAGGATGTGTCACAGTCTAGACTCTAGACTGTGATTTAACTCATGATGGATTTGAGGAGATTAAATCATTCTGAAAAGATAGACACAATAATTGTCATTATATGAATTAGCATTTACACAAATGTATTTATAATGTTTCTGTTTATTGATTAGATTTATGGCTTTGACTCGGACTGTCTCGAATGTTTCGATGCTTTGACCATTGCCGTAGTAATCGACCTACAAATCAGTACTCAAATGCTTTTTTTTTTGTTTTTTTAAATAAGTTTGCTGCATACAGTAGTGTAGCAGCGGCACTGAAAGAGAGAAGATGGAGACAGACAGAGAAACACGTCAGCTTGCTGCAATGCAAAGATTCGAATACCCTCGAATATTTCTCTCATAAAAGTTCTGATTGAGACAATATCAAAGAATTTAATTACACAGATAAATGTTTCTTCGCAGCTATATGATTACATAAAAGTTAGTGAAAGAGATAAATAACTCACTAGTGTCACTCATCCTGCCATGGAAAGAATAGGCAGGGCTAGTTGGTTTGGTGAAGTCATGACCCATAAATCCAATGGTGGGAGGAAGTCCATATCGCCCAGGCCCTGGTCCTAGACACACATAGAAATATCACAGAGATGGACGGAGTGAATATATATATCTTATTATATATATATATAGATAGATAGATAGATAGAGTAGATAGATAGTTAATTAAATTGTGATTACTATGGACAATCATGCGATTAATCGTGATTAAATATTTTAATTGATTTACAGGTCTAGTAAGTATATTTCAGCACCAGCCAGTTAATAAATGCGATGTCCACAAATTTGCAAAATAATTTAGCATAACTCATAATTAAAGAATTATTTAACCTGATAAACTTCACTTATAACTTGCAGCCAGTTAGTTTTGAGCCGACAACATCTGATTGTCTATCACGTGCTCTGTGTCAGACAAACAGCATTAAGACACAACCCGGAGCGAAGTGTTACATCAGCATACAAGTGTTCGGTGGCATGTGCACGTGCAGAGCAAGTGGGAGCAATTTTCACAGAGAAGAGCGAGTCCTGGCAGGTCTGTACACTGAGAAATCCTCCACTCTGCTCAAGTCAGTGTTCCCCCTTTCAAATTATGAAATACCAAAAGTGACCAACTGGAACGTAGCTGATGGCATTCATGCCTTCACACAGGATGTACAGCTTTACACACATGCATTTACATAATCAGCAAAAGTACCTTCTATTGATGAACTTACCTTTTTCTCTTCCTGCTATTACTGGGTATTTTCTCTCCATTTGGCTCTTTGCAGACGTGACGAATACTTCAGGAATCCCTCAATGGTGGCAACACTACTGAAATATTGTTGTCATAAGAAGAAGAAGCCGGCTAAAGAAATAATAATAACTGACAAGTCTACAGTCGTAAAAAACAAAACCTTAAAAGGAAATGTTTTTGCACCTTTCAACAGATATTTCAGCCAGAGCAGAGACAGGCTGCATACTTGGAAATTCAGTAGTTAGAGGAGCATCTTGGTGGTCTTTCTTCAGATATCAGTGTTGTTTCTCCAGGATCCAGCCTGACCCATGCCCTGACTGACAGTGAAACCCAGAACCCTGGATGATCCAGAATCAATCCCTAATTTCCTCTGAAACAACCAGGAAACCCGAGACGTATAATACACATCAAAGTGTCAACAGCAGAGCAGACTCTACTGGATAGGGTTTTATCTACCTGCCTGCTTGTCCCTTTGTCCACCTGTGGCGGCTCAGACAGATGAATAGCCGTTCCTCCACAGAGGTGGATGTATAGGTGCACTCAGCTGCTACTCAGGAACACTGTCATCACTCCATGTAATGCTAGCTCCCCGCTGATGAAACCAAGACCCCCCTCTCCCTCCTTTCTCTTTTCACTCTTTTTGCTCATCGCAGTGTGGAGACGCAATATCACTCTTCAGCCATGCATGCAGTTGCCACGGAGACTGCTGGGGATAGTTTGCTCCCCTGCACTGCTGGCGTATTGTCACTACAGGAACTAAGTGTTTCCTTTAGACTGGAGGGGCAAATCCTACTTCATGTGCTGACAGCTCAGAGGGTTACTCAGAGATTAAAACGTTATTGAAACAGTGTGCCACGGATCTTTTTTATGACTAAGTCCAGTCGCACTTGTTTAAACAATTAAACAAATTTTAAAAAAATCATGATTTTTTTTGTAAATGAATATATCATTACTGTTGGTAAAACTGCATTATATTGGTGAAGAGCACGTTATGACTTTTTTAGGACTCAAAACTCAAAGTTTAGGACATGGAACTTAACTTTGGGCTCAAGTGCAAAGACTTTAGACTTCCGTGTGACTTGCAAATCAGTGATTTGGTCCCCCTCTGCCTGGAGCAGTTAGACTAGAACCTAAATTCTGTCAGGCCCCATTGAACTGCCAACATGCAATCCTCTGGTTTCTCATCTTTAACTTCAGGTCAAACCGATTACCTGATTAGATGCAGTTACAGTTTAGCCCTCTTTGTTCTCCTCTAATCCCAGCGATGATTTCTAGTTGGGATTTGATGGACTTGTCTAAAGGCCTGAGCTGCCAGTTGCCAGAGGCCCCAGTAACCGAGAGGGTCGACAAGTGACGTGCAGAAAACTAACATTAAACTTTAACAGGCTCTAACTCTCTCTGGGCTGCTGCCGCTCTGGTAACCCGAATCTGTTGTTAGCAGTTACACAAACACATATAGTACGGTGCTCATCCAAACCTAAAGAAGTACAGCATACTGTACAATGTGTACAAACTGATAGACACGTGTACATGCTTTAACACAGAAGCATGCCAGGGGTCACAGAGGCAGCTATCAAAGCAGAGGGCCCTCTGAAGCAGCAGGGTTGTAATACAGCTCGCTGCTGACAGGAAATGATCTCCAGACTTAACTAGACTTTCAAAGGAAATGGCAGCTTTCATAAACTGCAGCTCCTCTGCTAGTGGAGCAGATATATGTACAGCGCTAAAACGGTCAAGGTATTTCTTTCCTACAGCTATACAAGGTGTAATTATGCAAGCTAAGGAAAAAGTGTGGTAGCAAAGTGCAGAAGCCGTTGACTTAAACCCAGATAATGCATTAAAGGGACTGTACGTAGGTTTTTACACAAATAAAAGTTTTCTAATTGGTTTTATTGCTAATGTGTGGACAGGTTGTATCCTAACCTAAAAAATGAGACCTTCCACAGCTTTCTGGATTTCCCCAATCAACCTGTAGACTGCTTTTAATGTGAAGAATGTTGGGCGGTTTCTCTGGGAAAATCCAACAGATGCGACGTCATGTGCTCTCAAGTGGTTTTATTGTGAGCAGTGTGCAACAGTGTGCAACCATAGCTAACGTTAGGTTACAAATGGAGTCCGCTAATGCCAACAAATGCCCAGCCCCCACCACAACGCAAACTCCCCAGAAGCACAAAAAGTTCTATGTAGTGAAGCCTGTGTTGTAAAATGAGAATGTGAACAATGTTGGCGAAAACTAGGATGAGCATCGGCCGGGCCTTCGATTCATGGAGGGACCTTTGTTTGGTAAGCTAACATTACTGCTAAGCATGTGAAATATACTGCATAGTGATATTTGGGCAGCTCGGTGGTGCAGTGGTTAGCGCTGTCACCTCACGGCAAGGTCACAGATCACAATCCGGCTTGGGACCCTTCTGTGTGGAGTTTGTATGTTCTCCCTGTGCTAGTGTGGGTCTTCTCCAGGTTCTCCGGTTTCCTCCCACAGTCCAAAGACATACAGGTTAATTGATGACTCTAAATTACTCTAAACTAAAGGTGAAAATGTGAGCGTGAATGGTTGTCTGTCTCTATGTGCCCTGCGATGGACTGGTGACCTGTTCAGGATGTACCCCGCCTTCGCCCAATGCCAGCTGGGTTCGGCTCCAGCCCCCCTGTGACCCTTAACGGGATAAGCGGTTGCAGATGGATGGATATTGTGTTTTTAGCTGATGTCTGTCTATCACGTTCAGTCTCATTTGTGTCTATGTAGTGTGAGCAACAGGACGCAGACTGTTCACAAGCAAATTCTGATTCTTACACAGAGTTAATGACGGGACATGTAAGCAAGTCTAATCTGCTTATTAACCCCAGCAACTAAACCAAAACCTTGGACTGTATACAAATTTTATTCCCATTTGTTTTAAAAAGCACATTTTTTTAATATGAATAGGGGCTACGTTTAATCAAATTTGGCACATTTACAGAAATTCAAAACTTCATTCTTGATTTTTTTTTTAAGTTGACTGCTTCACGAATCAAAATTTAACAAAAACAAAATAGCTTATGAACTGTACAATCAAATCTCAAGGTAGGTAAGGTGAGAGGTGACTTGAGAGTAGAAGATGTTGGTGTGTTTTGAGCTGGTAATATGAATCGGTCAGAGACCTTCGTTATGTCAGTCCTTTTCTCTTTCTTTATCTCTACTGTGCTGTCTAATATAAGACAAAAAGCCAAAAAAAAAAAAGAAAAACATTTGAGCTTATGTTTCTGTAAAGCATATGGTTAGCATATGTCTTTTTCCAGCAGGATACCAGCACAGGAATTTCATCAAACATTTCAGTAATTGGGTTAAAGCTATGAAAGAAAAAAAAAAAAGCCTTGACAGCACATATCTTTTGTTTGAACACAAAGAAGCACAAGGGCAGAAAGGAGACTGTATGGGCGGGCAATGACAAAAAAAAAAAATAATAATAAAATAAAATAAAAAAATGATATGACCTCTAGCTACAAATAAATACCACAGATAGAAAATATAACAAAATATTTTGCTTAAGTCAGGTGTAATTACAAACATAAATACTTGATTATTTCTTCTAGTGATTATAAAGGCAGTACAGTGAATAACAAAGACGCTATGGTGCCTATTGGTGACCAGGAGTCTGGAGGAAGAGCAAGAAAAGTCTGGAGGACACTACCTTAATGGCAGTTATACACAGTCACATCCATCCACACACAAATGTATAAATGCATCCACACACACTCCATTCAAAACGGTCTAACAGCTAAAAACACACACACTCACTCGTTCTCCAGACTCCATCATCTCTTCCTCTCAGGCTGAACAAGTCCCAAGTCTCTCTTCTCTTTCCATTCACTAGCATATTCACAAATAATGTACAATTTGGAGGTGGGTATGGCTTCACTCTGTGAGCGTTTCTGTGAACGACAAGAAAACAAAACAAACTTTAATTAGAAGATCAACTCAGACATTTTAATAGTATAAATCTGTAATCTAAACTAGTGGAGAGACTATGTTATTTAAACTTTAGTATCTCATTGTCAGACCTACGGTATCTCCACAGCACTGTGGCAGCAGTGAAGCTCCACACATCATCATACCGGTAACAAATGCTGACTTGCTTGTATTTCTTTAAACCAAACACACTGAGTGGCAGTAAGCGCAGGATGCAGCGATTGTGCCCTTGCAAGATATATAAAGCAGATAGAGGAAGGAGAGGAGAATGCCACGTGTGATACCAGGCCAATGGCAGGTTTATACCCACTAGTCTACATCTGGTGAATCGGGCTATTTAAACTTTAACATTATTTCCAGAGACAAGATTTCATACCTGTAAATAATGACCCGGAAATGCTATTAAATGAATGATATAGCTGTTTAGACGGGCACTGTAGTTTATTTTGAGTCAATCCCACACACAGTAGATCTTCCTGCCGAATTAATCTGTGTCCGAAAACAGTCCCCAACAAATGCAGTATCTACTTAATTAATGTTTTAAAAAATAAGTGTATATTTGTGACCTGTTTTTGAAGATTTACTTGTGTACAGATGAATGAGCTTATTGGTTTTGGTCTTCTGACAGGATTTGTTGACAGAAAGAAAGATGTAGACATAGAATAACACCAGCTTTGCCCTTTAAAGCCTCTGTACACCCACACAGGTACTCTCAGTTAATCTGGTTGATCAGACATCGGCTCAGACTATGCAGAGACTAATCAAATAACATCTTCCTGAGTCTCCTGTTAGCAGTTTCTTCAACCTGTGAGGGGCGGGACCATTTACACCTTTATCATTCTTATTGGTAGAAGATTAGTGACTTAATACATTCCCATCGCAGCTCCGGCCCCCTTTCAACCTGATCAGAGGTCTAATCAGCTAGAATAACTGAGAACACCTGTGAGGGTATTCAGAGGCTTTAAGCTCTAGGTTAAACACACTAAGGCCCAATCCCAGTGTCCCCCCTAAAGCCTTAAACCCTGAACCCTCAGAGACTTGATGGACGTCACATGGTTAAGGCTGCAAGAGCTTGAAATGGTATTAAAATGGTATAAATGTGAATGGTATAGCACTTTGTGGTAACATATCACATTACTTTGACAATGCCAACTGTGGGTTTTTATTTTCCGTTTTTACTGCCTGATTTGAACGTCGTCTTTTCCAAAACTGGGGGTAATTGTAAAAATATATTTCTTTTTATATTTTTGTCAGACTATTGCAAACTGGAAAATTTGTTGATAAATAAACCAGGTGATTTCATGTTTTTTTACATTCCTTCTCCAATCCTTAATGTTAATAATTATTTGTTTAATTTAAATATGCCTGGCTGACCACCCCTTTTTATATGCCTCTGGGCTTCCCCTGGTAACCCTTGTTTAATGTCACAACACTGAATTGTGACTAATTCCCGAAGGCAAAGTCTGTAGAAATGCAGACTTGCAGAAAATGTTCATAAAGGGCTAAAAATACCAGTGAGCGAGTCCTCGAGGACTTGATGATTTGACAGTGGGACAGCCCAAAACCCTCGCCTCAGAGTCTGAGTGTGGACATTGGGATTGGGCCTTGAAACATGTTTGGGATCCAGAGACCCAATGTATGATTAAAAAAAAAAATAAAAAAAGGAGCAGCTCCTACCATCGCTCAGGGGTGTTTTTTGTGTCCAGTGTGGGTAGCTGGGTATCTGCTGGCAGGAGCACCTTCTGCTCTACATCCTCCCCAACTTCAGGAAGGTCAAAATGGTCCCCTCCCTCTGCATCAGCAAGGAAAGGCTCCGAATCTGGGTCGTACTCATACGAGTAGTAGGACACCTCTGCCATGGACCCCTGGTCCTCTTCACCTGGAGAGAAAACGGAGGCACATTATTACACCAAATGACAACTGGTAGAGATCAGACCTTGACAAGGTAGGTGCTGAGTGGTTGTTCACAATATCTGTGAGTGAACAAGTGCGTAATTACTGAAGAGCGGAGAACTGGGTGTAACTGGGGCTGTATGAGGTTCTTATCCCTAGTCAGTGGCGAAGCAGAAGGGGTTACCACACGGATGCAAAGCAATATACTGCTGTGGACGGGGCCGGCAGCAAAATGTATTTTAGCCACTTAAAAGAAAGACCCACCCAAAAAAAACAATATCAGTTTAACTGTACACTATATTTTGAATATTCTCGACAGTTTACCTTGCCGTGAGACAGCTATACACTCTATGTTTCTGACAGGAAACTGAAGCTGTTAACTATGCTCTTGCCAAAGCAACCAGACTCCGTTGGAAAAAAACTGTAATTTTACCTTGTAGAACAGGGGGGTTGCTGGTCTCGATTAGATTAGTTAGTTTGTTCGCGGGATACAACAGCTTCAGTTCCCCATCGGAAAGGGCTGTCTGATGTCAAAGTAAAAAGGTGAAAATATTCTAAATACAGCGTACACTTAAACTGATATTGAGTTTTTTAGGTGTTTTTTTGTTTAAATTTTTTCCCTTCTAAAATCAGGACATGCTTTGTTTCTATGGCCTGTCTGATGTCAAAGGGGCTGTGCCGCCGCGCGTAAATGGCAGTTAACTGTACACATAGACGTAAACTAGAAAGGTTTCAAACTTTTAAGGTAAATCGACTTTGCAGATGTTTTATGAGAAAGAAAATACATTCAAGAAGTTTGTTTGACGTCAAGGACACACAAATCACACACTATACACTACATTATACTACTACCCAATATGTATACAATTGTTGAACATACTTTTGTGTAAATAAACAGTAGTATGTATCTTTTCGGATGCACTGTGTGGTAATTTGCGTCGTCACTTCCTGAAAGCCTCCTTGCTGGTTGGAGACGTGTAACCATGGTAACCCATGCCAACCTCATGCGACTGTAGCAGATAAGATGCTGGTATCATGTGAAATGATGCTGGTACCAACCATGTCATGCAAGCTTGTTGCAAAGGAGGCTAAATAACACTCCGAACTGGTGAGGAGAAAATGGCATGGCCATTTTCAAATGGGTCCCTTGACCTCTGACCTCAAGATATGTGAATGAAAATGGGTTCTATGGGTACCCACGGGTCTCCCCTTTACAGACATGCCCACTTTATGATAATCACACGCTGACAGCTGTTGTTGCCTGTTGGCCTTGAGTTTATCATGCTTTGATTTCAGCATATTCTTAAGATAAATGCAGTACCTGTGAGGGTTTCTGGATAATATCTGTCATTGTTTTGTGTTGTTAACTGATTTCAAATAATAAATATATACATGTATTTGTATAGAGCAAGCATGTGGGCATCAGGCTGTGGTTCAGAGGGTAGAGCAGGTTATCCACCAATCGAAAGGTCAGTGGTTTGATCCCCAGCTGCTCCTATCACGTATCGTTGTGTCCTTAAGCAAGACATTTAACCATAAATTGCTCCTGAATGCTTAGCCATTGATGTGTGAATGAGTATTTAAATTAGATCATGATGGGCAAAGCTGGTGGTGTAAAATGCTTTGAGTTGTCGGAAGACTAGAAAAGCACTATATAAATGCAAGTCCATTTAAAAATCTCTCTTTAACATACATTTTGAACCAATAAAAAAATGTGTGCTTAATCTGCAATTAATCATAATTAATAATGGACAGTCATGCCGTTAGTCACAATTAAATATCTTAATTGACGACAGCTCTATTTCATATAAAGGTTTCAGACATAGTGAAAAATCTCACATACTGTTTTAGTGTACTAAATAGCATGTTAATAAGGAATTTCAGATGCAGCATAACATTTGTCTATTTTCATGAAAAATCCACAGGGCACCTTAAATTAATATCCTGCACATGAGAGGCTTCTTGCAGCAATACCCCATCACAGACAGTAGGGGTCCCTCGCTGCTTAACATGCTGTATTCTCTCACATAGCATGCTACTTCAGACTCACTCTTTGTGGAAGAGCATAACTTTATTAAAGGTTTCGTATGAATGAGTCCTCGACAATCTGATTTTGCATCTTTAAAGCTTGTGGTTCACATTGGACTTTATGGTGAGATCTAAACACACACACACACACAAACAGGATACTTAAATATTTGATTCTTAAAAATGAAAAGTGACAAAAGCACATGCACATGAAGGAACATTTTGATCTCAAATGAAGCCTGCAAGTCTGTGTATCCATTATAGTGCATGTTGTCCTCTGGTACAAGTTCGCTAATAAGACAAGTCTACACAGGGAAGCTAATTCCAGAGCTTCAGCTTCCTCCGCTGTTCCAGTGGAAACTGTCAGTTCCTTGGCACAGCCCGCCTTCACCTATTACACTCTCAGTGCACTTAGCGGGCATGTCGTCAACATTCTAATGGTTTACAATGACAGTGTTTTTACAGTACTTATTCAATCTAATCACCCCTGGGTTATCATATTCTAGCGGAGTGAGTGTGTGTGTCTGTGTGGGTAGGTGTATTTGCCTGTGTGAGCATGCAATACGTGTGTGTGTGTGTGTGTGTGTGTTTGTGTGTGCATATATAGATATATATGCGAGTGTGTGTGAGTGCATAACAGCATTCCTGTGGTGAGTGTGAAGCGTTTTGTACTACAGAGACCTTTGACTGAGAGCAGCTTTGTGAGCAGCAGCTACCGGGAGCTGCAGGCTGGGAAACAAGTCAGAGCAGGCTGTGCCACATCACACACGCCCACACACACACACACACACACACACACACACACACACACACACACACACACCTGTACACAACTCAAACATTCACACAAGCAAACCTTAATGTTATATATGAGCAACAGCTCACACAGCCCCACATGCAGTCCACACACACACAGCATGCACCTACAGTTATGCACATTTCTGCAGCTTGTGAATGACTTGCAGTGCCTTTTTTTTATGTTTTTGTTGCCAAATGTAACACAGCTACATCCTCCCTCCTCCACACGCAGCCAAACATCCTATCAGGAATTCTCTGGCGGCCTCTCTGGAAGTGGCAGCTGATCTAACGCTCATGGCAGAGCAACAATCAAGCCCGCAGTGTGAAACCCATCCACCTATTTATCACATCGGCTCTAGACATGATGTGGTGGTAGGGGAATGTGCCGCCACACACCCCACCTACCTACGGATCTGCTTTCCTCTACTTTCTTCTCATACTTTCTTTCTATCCTGAAATTTTTCCCTCTTTCTTCTTTCATCTTGTTTCCCGTTCATCCCTTTTTGACTATCCTTCCCCCCTTTCTTTTCTCAGTTTTACAACCCCACACGCACCCTTTCATCATTTCTTTCTGCCCTTGTGAACTCCCATTCTCCACATGACCAAAAAACACACAATTTAATAAAAATCCATCCATCCGTAATCGATGACCGCTTATCTTATTCAGGGTTGCAGTGGGGCTGGAGCCGATCTCAGCCGACATTGAGCAAAGACGGGTACACCCTGGACAGGTCGCCAGAGTAATGCAGGGCATTTAGCAAAAATCCTGTACACAAACTACATATGACATGCATGAAATCTCCACTAGCATTTCCATTTTGCTGACACAGAAGCCCAGTTTGACTGATTATATTCCTAGAACAATCAAAGCTGTAGCATTCAGACATATATAACATGCTGCTAACTCTTAAAACATGCACATAATCAACTGTCAAGTGAGGAAGTAAAGGCTACAATCAGCGGAAAATATATAGCCTATAAATACAGAAGATAACGGCTGCTGGGTACAGCTGGACTTAGCAGGGAGGTGGAAGGTAATGCAAAGCTGTGTACGAGTAGGGAAAGGTGTGGTAGATGGAGTTACCTGTGTGTACAGGCACTGAGGGCTGCTCAGTTTCCTGGTTTGCTATTGGTTGCCTGTCCTCCACCGTGGTCTCCACTGGAAATACAAATACACACACGTTAGATTATTCACATTTATGTGGCTGCCATAGCACCTAAAAAAGAAAAAAAAAAAAAACGAGTAATGAATTCAACAGAGTTTCAGTGTTGCATAATCTAAATACTGCCCAGAAGCATTATCCACCCCACTGAGCAGCACTTCTTGGCAAAACAATGATGTACACTCAGTCTCAACAGAGGCCTGCGTTAAAATCTTTCCAAAAATAGCAGGGGCCAAAGCATGGCCAGAGGGACGGTGTGTGGAAACAAATTATATCTTTTTCCGTTTTCAAAACAGGGAAATGGTGATCTCCCCCACACAACCACACACAAACAAACAAGGTCAGGGAGCTCTAAACAAAAATATGATTCTTTTGATGATCTACAGCATGAACCACTTGGCACAAACTGAGGTCTTTTCCCACCAAAGTTTTGTCTATGCCTTTTCCCCAATCTGCTCCACAAACATGAAGGCTTCTTTGTTGTTGGGCTGCGCGTCGGAAAGGAATGTGACAAGGATTTCAAAGGGCTGGACAAAAGCACTCTGTCATTTGGAGAGAGCCCTGTAATACAGCAGAGAGCGAAAGAGGGTGTCAGGGGGGCGGGGAGGGGGGTGCACGGCGGGTAGCTCTCCTCAGAAAACTCATCCAGTAATCAGCTCAACACCCGAACAGCTGTTTCTGCAGCTCAGATCACGGCGCGCACACACACGGATGAGATGAGCATGTGCACGTGAACAGACATAGATGGGTGTACAGTGTGGACGATTATACACACACATGGAGTTACAGCTAAACCAACTGACTGTATCCGATAAAATATACTAGCTAATAAGAGAGAACCCACTCATGCAGACGTATATTTATTTCTTCTCAAGGGAGGAAAAGTTCTGAGTTACAGCCCTCTTACTGTATAAATGAAGAGTATACAGTTAATCTTAGCTGCTCAAGGATGCACACAGTGAGATGTAATCAGCAGTAGTACACTTTAAATCCAAATGCTCAAAGTAATTAAATTAAGTCGTATAACTGTTTTGAGTTCCTGTGTCGTCTTCTTCCATTTTGAGTTTACTAAACTGATAATTTTGGATTAACTTGACCTGTTTTGTGGGTAAAATAAAACTTCCAAGTATAAATTTACCTGTGCTTATTTGTATTGTTAGTTAGTGTGTACGTCTGACATCAGTAATGTTTATGCTTATATGAGATTTCAAAATAAAGTGAAATGTAGGTCATTTAAGCTGTTATCTCCATCCAAGTCCAGTAGCATTGTCAGGATATTCAGGCTGAATTGCCTTTTCATTTCATTTCATTCATTCGGTCTGACGTTGTGTTCACATTAGCCAATTTCTTGTTTTGTTTCGCTCTAACCAATAAGTTGCTGCGGTGGATGCTTAGAGCAGTTAACTTTTTCACATTGATATATGTTTCTACACGTTGATTTACAATTGATGAATGACTCACATCCACGCTGTCGCTACTTTCCATAAATGTAGCTAGGTAGTTGGCCAGCTATGCAAGAAGATGATGCCCCCTTCATAATCTAGTGGCGAGGTTGCAGATTGCAAGCGTGTAGAACTACAGTCGCCTATGTGAAAACACGACTGGCCCCATCTAGAGCTGTTGTAAGAGTAGTGTATGTCATTTGGAGAATAGCAGAGCCAGTACGTAGAGTTTGTGTTCGTGGGAAGTGAGTGGTGAAGCAAGAGAGAGAGCGGCAGCAAATGTGTGAGTGAACAAATGAGCGACAGAGTAAGTTTAGCTCCGAGAATATCAAGTGAACGCACAGTGGATGTTGTAGTTTGTGCAGAAATAAATGCTGCAGCTTGTTTCCAGGCAGCTGAGTGAGGTGACTCCGGAGCGAGTAACGTTATCGACTCCAGCCCAAGAAGGAAATGTTAACACAGTGGTTTGTCCGTTTTGGGCTACTGTAGAAACATGGCGACCAGCTCTGTGAAGAGGACCTGCTACCTGTGTAGATGTAAAGGGCTCATTCTAAGCTAACGAAAACACAATTCTTATTTTCAGATGGTAAAGAAAACATACCTATTAATAGATATATAGTCCATTTCTGCCAATATATCCACCGAAATGTTACACACTGGTCCTTAAAGAGTTGCTTCTACACGTGGACTTACAACTGATGAGTCAACTTCATCCACGCTGTCACTACTTTCCACAAATGTAGCTGGGTAATTAGATAATTATGCAAGAAGATGACACCTATTTCTTAATCCTGCCTACTAAACGGTGACTGGTGGATTGTTTCTCTAACCGGCAGTCAGCCTTTGAAAAAATGTGAGATGTGGGTGGAGATTCAGGGAGCAGGTTCCTGGAAGCAGGTTATAGTAGTGCAAGCAGCGGCATGAGTGAATTATGGAGCCTGACTAGTTGTAAGGCCAGAGTTCAGGTTATGTCAGGTGATGTGCGTTGAGAGAGCTCTTACTGTGAGGGCACTGGGACAGCGGGACCTGCTTGATGCGTGTCCCATTTCGACAGGCAAACACCTCCATCTGACACTGGTTCTGGTAGAGCTGACCATCTGACCCACAGACCGGCTCGCCGTCGTAACCGCAGTCCCGGTAGCAGGTACACCGTTCAAACTGCTCCTCCTCCAGACAGCCGAACACATTGTTGCACTGGTTCGCCTGCACGAAACCTACAAAAAAATGTTTTTAAGAGACTGAAGGAAGAGGCTCGTCTGTGGATCATTATGGGTGGCGTAGCATGACTCTCACCTATCCACTGATTGGTTGAACTTTCCACCTCATTGCAAGTGGGTCCGTCACACAGCTCCCGTGCTAGCGGACTGCTCTCGCTGACGTTGTAGAACCGGGTGGCCTCAAAGGCTGTATGAAAAGCACAGACCCACACCAGCACGTTCACACATCCACACACACAAGACAGTGATGACGCTCACCATAACTAGGTCATAAACTTAAAAGAAAATCCAATTTCCACAAAAAAACAGAAGCCACTTCATAAATCACGGTGAGCTGGACAGTTTTGCTGCTCTGTAACTCTTTAAAGAGCAGTCCCGGAGCACCATGGTAGCCGAGTGGTTACAACACACGATGCCATATAACCAAAACATCTCAGGTTCGAGTCTGGTCTTGGGACATTTGTTGCCCTCCATTTCTGCACTGCCCTCTGTCAAATAAAGGCAAAATGCCACAAAAAATCATCTCAAGAAAGAAAAAGAGCAGTACTTCAGAGGCACACCTGGTTCGTAGTAGTCATAGATCTTGACCGGAACAGGTGCTGTCTTGCCCACAATGTATTCCCTGACAGCTTGAAAGGCCACACACGTCATACACTGGCTGGGGATCTAGGAAAGGGTGACCCACAGAAAAAATACTGACAAAAACACCCAGAAACACATACAAATGTAGAGTAATGCAAACATGCACAATAACACACTTTTACACACATACTAAATTCTCCCCAAGTCTGAGCAAACACTGGTGAGTAACCCTCTCCTCATCCACTACACACACATACAGTATTCTGTGAAATCAGCCCTAATGGACACATCATGTAGGGATTTGTAGTAAACTCACCTCATCAAAGTAGAACAACACTTTTCTTCCATTCAGCTCATATCTCTTCAGACCCACTCGTTTGTCCATCAGCAGCTGTTGAGTAAGATACAAGAAAATCAGGCTTATTATGTAGAAAAACACACAACTGGACGTGAGTAAATCTGTGCCGAAACCGATTTAAAGATTTTGACATAGTTTAGTCCTTAAATTTGTTCAGAAATTTCGTATTGAATGTGTGCATGTGTGTGTTTTTATGTTCTTGCTTTAGTGGGATTTGTGTGTTTTGTTTTTTTTTAAATAAACTATCATACAATTGCTAATTGCTAAAAAATAGTCCTGTTATAGTGGGTTATTGATGTTTACAAGGCATCTGAAATTCCATTTCAGAAACTTAAAATATATATCTTGTTATGATATGTTTCAAACAGTTTCCTATGTGTCATTATAACTGGCTAAAATTAAGGTAGTTCATAATAATAATAATAATAATAATAATAATCTGTGCATTTACTTTGGCCTGGAGGTATATAGCATTATGAATGCTGAACTTATAATACATTATGTCCACCATTTATAATCCAATATTGTTATAAGTTGTCATGCATGATTACAAACATTTAGAAAGTTTTAGAAAGCCAAATAAATGTATTATAATGTGATATGAATGTGCGAATGTGTGTGATTATGGTCATGATCTTCACAGATGGTGTTACTGAAATATCTTCAAATAATAATACGTAAAAATGTAAACGAGGGTAAACTCAAATGTTTCACTTGCCAATATGCAATATAATATATACCCATTAACACTTTTTCACACGTTCACTTTTATTACAAAGAACAATGTTTTAATTGCCTTATGTTCAAGATTACATCACTGTTAATATGATACTGGCTGTTGTGTGATTTTTGGAAATTATGCAAAGGTGCTAATATGGTAAAATAGTCAAATGTCCAATAAATATGAAAAGCTGCTCCTGCAGAAAGGCTATTATATTAATCCTATAGTATAAACACTTTAGTATAGGTAAGGTTTCGCCCACTTAGATTGTACCAATATCTAGTCTAACATCGCTCCCAATTCATTGTCTATGGAGCAGCTCCACACTTCATACCCCATGCCGTCACAAATTTGAGTTTCAGTGCTCTAGTGTTTGGATTTGGTAGGGAGTTGTTCGTGTTTACTAATATTTTTTGGACTGTCTTAGACCATAGGAATAACATGTATGAATTATAAACATAGGTGTAGTTCCCCTTTAATGCACAACTAGTAGTCATGGACATGGAAATGGACAAATTAGTAATCAGCACCACAGCGGACTGGACAGCTCCGTCTCATGCTAACCAGGGTTCATTAAAGTCACTGAGATTAAATATGAAACATGTCAAAACAACCCTGGATTGACTTTAGAAGTGCTTAAAAACCACAGAACCAATAATTATCAGATAAATGTTGCAAATACGTGACGTGTGAGCTGTTAACCTTATGAAAAACGCTTGCGTAGTCGCGGCGGTAAATGGTGGTACGTTCACTTACTGCTGTACACACTGGAGTCACTTTGAACAGAAATGTGATCGTTTAGCTCAGACAAACAGAGAACAAGCTGCATAATCAATGACCGTGAATCTTTAAACTGAACTGAACAGAACAAATTCGAGAATCAGCGAACTGATTCATAATTTGCACCACTAGTTCAGAGGTGCTACCGCCGAAGTGTCCACATGGTCCGCATTTGAATGTGGTCTGTGGGTCACAACTGAAATGCAAATCACATGCACTCTACCATGACATGACTGCAGGGTGGAAAACATACAGGTTATCAATCACGAACTCGGATAAGCCTTTATTAGCTGAAATCAACAAGCTTTCCTCTGGGACTGCCCGATCGGTGTTTTATACGTGCATAGTTCCTAATATTTTGTGAACCTTGTGCAAAAATGTACAGTTGGGTCAGACATGCATGGCCATATATAGTAAATATGAATGTATGAATGAGTAATGGCGAAGCTGTTTACTGCAAATTTGAGTGTGTGCATAGAGAGCCAGCAAAGTTAATTCCCCCCACGGGGAGACTTTTCATTCTGTCAAAGGTGGCAGCCTTTGGACAGCAGGGGTTTATGAGGTGCTCAGCCTGAGCTGGCGCCACTGAGACACACACATACATACACACACACACACACACACACAATCTCACTCTTATACACACACACTACACAACTGGTCTCTCTGCTTACAAAAGCATTGTTAGTCTATCTTGCAACTAAACATCACCAATGAACTCCCATAGCTCCAACCTTATACCAACACTGTGTTCTGCGTCGTTAAACAAAGCTCATTATATTGGGTGATAAGAGGCCATGGCTGTGATAGCTCCCAGTCAGTCACCGGACTAATCATTCAGCTTCCATGAAAGCAACTAGACATGACTGGAGAAGCCAAGCTTGCCACCATAAATTGAGGAATGTCAGTGGCAGTCGGGCAGGCAGCAGTAAAACTCCAAGCGAGGCCAGCGGGGGTGTAAACTGAGCTTGTTAGCCACTACGACTCAGGTCAGCCTCGACTGACACACTCACAGGAGGAGTACATGTGTGTATGAATGTGTTTAACATCTCCCCAGGTAGCTTGAGAGGTGGCTCTTTTAGGGGTGGAAGCCTGCAGACTAAAGCCCTATAACTGTCCAGTAATGAGGGACAGGCTTCTGATGGGTGGTTGGGGAGCTGACCTGGAGCCAGCACTTAAATTAATCATCTCTCCCTCTCCATCAGTAGAACCACTTCTCTAATCACTCATCCATCCATACTCCTTTAATCTAGTCCTCTGTTTATGACGGTATATCTGTCTCTTCCCTCTGTCCTGTGTCAACTATACAATGTGTCTCTCAGTCTGTACCTCACACGGTACAAGAGGTGTGTATGTTTGGCCCAGAGAGGCCCGATGACCTTTGACCCTGAGTCATTGTAACTCTACAGGGTCAGAGCCGCCTGGTCTTTCTCTTATCATACCTAAAAAAAAAAAAAAAAAAAAAAACACCATAAAAAAGGACCCTCACCTTAATGCTCTTTCCCTCACCTATGACACATACAAACACATGGAGTCACACTTAAAGGGGCCCGTCCCATTTGAAGGAAGTCTTCAGGGGATGTTCCGTCCAACTTCTTACAACAATGGAGATTATGCCACTTGACGGCTTCCTGCTCCGGCAAATATTTACACAACTTCCTCCACTGACTGTATCACAGGAAAAATATCTAAAGTATGTGTGCTTATGCGAGTACGTTAAGGGATGCGCCCTGCGTGGGTGTGAACGTGTACATATGAGCCTACAAAGGAAACCAGAGGAGCCTGATGAATTCCATGACATACTGCTTTCTGGTCAAATGACCTCCAGATGTGGACGCATCTGTCGCTCCTTCCACCTGCATTTCAGTTTGGCTGCTTACATGACTATTAGCAATCTGTGAGTATGACATTAGCCACTGGGTGCCTATGGGTCTGTGTATGTTCACGATGATGTGCAATCTCTAAAAGCCCAGACACACCAACCCGACATCAAAGAGCTAGTGGTGATGAAGGCCGACTGAGTTGTTTCATGTTGCCTTTGTCTTGGCCGCCAACTTGCGACTGAACACACAAAGAGTACAGCCGACGGCCACTTAGCATGTTCATTCTGCGTCTGCGTGAGGCAAAATAACTCTCCACACCAGCAGGTGGCTGTATTTGTCATTCAAAAAGGGAAAATGGAGAACAGTGGATATACAAGCCATTGTTATGATCTGTACATGACGCAAAGCGGCATCTCCCGACCATTTTCACACCACTCTCATTCACCATTTAGCTTCATTCCAGGCGGCCATGTCGCTGTTAAAATATCCATGTATTGGAATAATCAGATGAGATGAGGATGAAAAATGAGAAGAGCCTTCTGTGTGTGTCCTCTTGACTTTACTCGTTGGCTTGCTTTCCGCACTTCTATTTCTCTTCTCGTGCACTGATTCATTTAAGCTGAACAACCAGAGGGATTTTTCTCACTGACGGACTCCACCATTGACTCAACATGCAACACTCAAATTGACACACTAGAAAAACTAGTCCAATGGACGTGCACCAAATTCGCTGACAGCCGACCATCGGTTTCATGTGTCAAGGCCTTAACGTGCGTGTTTTCATGTGATTACGTACCCTCTCTAGACTCTCAACATCTGCTCGGAAACCAGAAATCATGGGAACTTCTATGACGGCCATGTTGGACGATCCTGAATGGAGCCACCTACAAGGAGATGAAAATGCAGGGCTGTTAAAAGAAGAGCTGTGTGCATGTGTGAGGCTTCTTGTACTGTTTGTAGTGTGTGTGTGTGTATGTGTGTGCATGTATGTGTGTGTGTGGTCTACCTGGCACAGACTTCTAAGGAGATGTGGAAGTCCATTTTGTCCTGGTGGGCTGCCGGGTCGTCGTCATCGATGGGCGCTCGCCGCTTCCGGTTGAGTTCAGAGCGGTTGTCAGCGCGGCTCCGGGAGCGAGAAGACGGATGACGAGAAGACGAGGAGGAGGAGGAGGAGGAGGAGGAGGGGGATTGCAGATGTCGCTCCTGAAAAGGCTCTTTCAGGTCCACCTTGAGCTGGAAGGCTGGCTTGGATACCGGGTCAGGTAGGTTGTAAGACACATCAATCTACAAACGCAAAGAGAGCAACGGGAGGGCAGTAGTTCAGAATGTATACCTACCTCAGGTTATATGACTTGAATAGCTGTGCCTTAATTTATATCCTTAGCTATGATTTTGCTCCTTTTTATCACTTGCTCCAGAGAATTTTGGTTGGGACTACAAGTGAGCGGATACTGTGGTTGAACTGAAACTTCTGCATAGTTTGGACAGTGAGAGCCTTCCCTTCACTGAGATGTAAGTTTCCTTTTCTGTTAGCAGATACAAGCCTAATCCATGAGATTGAGATTTTAAATGCTCAGAGAGAGTAACATGCCTGGATCGGAAGGAAATAATTAAAGATGGCCAGGTTTTATAATCATGGTACGCAGCTATGAAATTTGCTGTTCATAAACACAATCGAATACAAATTACAAATTTATCTTCGACAGGACTGGCTGATGGTTGCTGACCTGACCTTTACTTTCATTGTCTTGGTCCAAACTGAAATATTGCAACAACTACTTGATAAATTGTCATGAAATTTTGCAAAGAACATCATTTTCCCCCAGAGGATGACGCCTCCGGACTTTAGCACCACCATCAGGTTGTTGTTTTTGGCTTTTAGTGAAATGTCTCAACAACTCTTGGATGGATTACCATGCAATTTGGTACTGACATTCATTGTGCCCAGAGGTGCCCTAAATATGCCATCACAGAGCTGCCAGCATGACTGTAGGTTTTGTCTTGTTATGTTAATATTTCCCTTTGTGATTAGGACATTAGTTCTTGAGCTAGTATACCCAATTCTGCACCCGATTTTGATTGCAGCCAGTGGCCCACCTCCAGGTCTGAGAAGTCTTAAACTTGCATTCTTTCTAATATCCAGCAAGAGGCAACTCCTCTGGTTGCAAAAAGATGTCTGATTGTATAAAAGTCTATGAGAAAATGAGCCTCTCTCACTTGATTTATTAACTCAGTAAACATTGTAAATATGAGTTTATGGTTTCAAGTTTTCTTCAATACAGCATGATGTTCATTTAGTAATTTATGGTCCCATTTAGAGTCAAATAGACCATAAAGCAGGGTATGCTTTAGGGTGGGGCTACCTTGTGATTGACAGGTCACTACCACAGTGTTGTCTGGTCAGGGACTTGTCCATGTTTTCAGCGTTCATCATACTTCATTGTACCACCCTCTCAATGACTTTTGATAAAACCGAAATGGCGACGGCCAAAATAACAAAACGGCAGCTCACAAAACGATGGGTGAAATCACGCTGACTACATCCACTTCTTATATACAGTCAATGGTTGCGGCTTTACTTTTTCATATGAGGATATGACCAATAACATGTAAAGTCCTGATACATACATCAGCTTGTCATAATGTCTGCTATCAAAGCAGGTTTTCATGTGTTTGCCAGATAGTTGGTATGTGTTTGAGGCAGCTATTTGTAAAAAGCAATATTTTTACGTGAAGAAAATTAATAACTTTTGGCATCATCAATTGGAATTTCTACCTAGCAGTTGAAATATTTAAGACCTCTGGCCCATAAAAGACTAGAATATCAGGAAAAAAAACACTTAGGCAGCACTTTAAAGCATCAACCACAAATCATATTCACCGGACACAAGACGTGTTTTCAGTAGACTACGATTTCAGCCTGAGGACAACTCACTGCTTTGACGCTCTTTTTAATTTCACAGAAGGTTATTGTTCCCAGAATTGTACACACTCTGAATAAATCATCCAGTCTGATTTGAGACCTTTGCAAAGCTACTAAATAATAATCCCGAGGCACAGGACACATCACATACAGTATGTCTACAGACACACACAGGCAGCTCTCTTTGATTGCTCCACTCTTGTATTTCATTAGAGCCCAGGTGCTGCTGGCCTGAGGGGCTGTCAGAGGGCTGTGTTGACGCATGGAGAGGTGTGGATGGAGGGAAAGTAGAGAGGTGCGAAGAGAGAAATTGTGTGTTTGTGTGTGAGAGAGAAACCTCGAGGAGAACGAGTTGGAAGACGTTTCAGAGCACAACATCCGCTGCTGTAGCTGGCGCTACCTCAGTCACACCAAGTCATATTTCAAATTCAGCTTTCCGAAAACGGGACTGTAAACACCTTTGATCGCTCGTGCTTTTTCATTCATGCCTTGTTTGGTTTTAAAGCAGTGCAATGTTTAAACATGGGTGATAAGAAGAGAGGACAGAACAGAAAAAGAAGAATGACTGTTTATAAAAGAGGTTTTTGTTTGTGTGTGACAAGGTAGGAAGTAAACAGCATCCTGTCCGGGGGACCACAGGAATCAGCAGGAATGATCAACACATTCCACAACAAGTGGCTGAACTCTCCCAGATCACTGCAATTTAATAGGAGGAATTTCGGCATTATGGGACGACTGCAACTGACTCTCTTGTACCGGCAGATTCTTTTTTGTGATCAAAATTTATTGGTTTTAAAGTATTGGCATATATTAACAAAAAATACATAGTTCTAAACAAATTGAAATTGAAAAAAATAATCAAACTATTCAATCACAATTAATCATAAGATTATTCGTAGTTAATCTCAATGCATTGCAAACCAATTGCACATATTTAATCTGTTCAAAATGTGCCTGAAAGGGAGATTTTAATACTCTTATCAACATGGGAGCGGACAAATATGCTGTTTTATGCAACTGCATGTGATTATCACAGATACTGCATGTACCATAACAAATAATTGATTGGTGGACAACCTGCTCTACCCTCTGAACCACATTTATCTTAAAAAAAATGCTCAAATCATAACATGGCAAACTGCAGTCCAAAAGGCAACAACAGCTGTCAGTGTGTCAGTGTGCTGACTTCACTATGACTTGCCCCAAACTGCATGTGATTATCATAAAGTGGCCATGTCTGTAAAGGGGAGGCTCATGGGGACATAGTTGGCACCAACAGATTCGTTAGGTTTTCTAGTTTCAGTTAGCATTAAAACTGAGCCCACTACAACCTAAAAATCCCAAGTTGCATTAAAAAAAATGAGTGGCGTTAAAACAAATTTGCGTTATTATCACATTAACTTTGACAGCCCTAATTTTAAAGATATGCATTGACAATTATTATTAAAACACACACATAATTCTGAACAAAACATTAATTGAAAAAAATACAAAATTATTAAAAATAATTATTTCATATGGCAGCAGATTCTTGCTGTGAGCCGATGAAGTAAGCAGAGCGTTACAGTTCCCTTTTGGACAATGTTCAAGACTGTAAATGTGTCTGTTGGTGTGAGCTTGTGATTGTGTACTACAATACCTGCATGAGACAGCAGCCCTCTCCTTTAGCGCTGACAAAAAGGCCTGTGGGGATACTGGGGATCTGCAAAAAAAGAGAGAAACAGAAGAAAGAGGAGAAACAAAGAGAGTCAGAGGGGGCAGGGAGAGGTGAATGAGTCATTTATCAAGTGAATGAATGCTGTAGGCTGCTCCACTGCCACTAGTGGTTCCCTGGCTACTAACCAGCAGGCCTTAATTGCCCCCAATTAAGCTGACACCACTAATCACAGCAGAGGAACATGCCCGGCAGAGAGAACGCACTGCACTCTCACCTGAACACACACACACATAGCAGCGTTGACCTGACGCCGCAGTGCCCTGGCCAGGCCAAGGTGGTGCGTGCCCACACTGTTAAATTTGTAATGCGTGGGCAAACAGGCCAATAAAACACAGTTATAAAATCAACAGACCAACAAGATACTTCTGGGAAATCCAGTCCAGTTAAGCCGGGTTTGGTTTGGCAGTGTGAAAAAGGTCCTGGCTACCAAACAGCCGGACATAGAAACAGAGATTAATGTTTAATGCCAGAGTGTGGCTCTGGTGCTCGTCAATCACTATAATAAAGAGGGGTAAGTTTCTCCATTGCATTAAAGCGCTGGGGTTTCTCTTGAAGGATAATGTCGCCTCTGAAGTGCTGGCAATCATTAGTAGAACTGTCAACCTGGACAAAGGCAGCAGCATAGCAAATCGATTGTCATGCCTCATCCGCATACACAAAAACTCTGAGGAGCACGCTTAAGGAAATCATTTCTATTATTCACTGTTTCCGTGGATGTGGTCACCTTGGCACTCTGAAGGAGTTTCTGGTTGTCCCTGTTGAGTTCGAAGGTCTCCTGGAAGTCGAGGTTAGTGGAGGCCAGTGAGATTGTGAGGTTGACCCCTCCTACGTAGGACAGGATGGCGTACTCCGACAGAGACTGCAGGGCTACACACGTGTCCTGCACAGGGGGTTGAAGAAACATCTACGTTTAACTTGAGTTTGGGGATCGATAAATTATATTAATAACACATAACAGCACATTTTCAGTGACATTAGTAAAAGGTACGGTTGGTAATCTTCAAAAACCTTATTGTTATATTTGTTGAAATTCTCATTACATCCAGACAGAAATCAATGAATAAAATACTCTGATAAAAAAAAGAGAAAAAAACCTGTCCAAATGTTTAATTCAGTACGAATTAAACGATTGGACAGGCTACCTGCTAAGGGCGGAAATCACCAGAGGCCCAGCGGTACATATGTGATGAAACAATCTTATGATCATAAGATGAATCGTTTGATTTTTAACATTTTGTGATATGCTTCGTATTGCAATAAGAGATATTGTGATATATTGCGATAACAGCAAATTAAGTAGTTTGTCAACATCTGTTTAATGTAATAAGACACAGCTTTCAGTCTGTTCATCTCAGAGTTTTCATTCACATATCTTGAGGTCAGAGGTCAAGGGATCCATTTGACTTTGGTTGACATTTTAACTTTGGTTATTTAGCATTGTTTGCAACAAGCTAATGACATGGTTGGTACCAATGTTTACTTGAGGATTTCTATTTTCATATGGTCCCAGTATCTTGACTCTAGCTTTAAAACTGAGCCTGCTACAACCTTTGAGAGACAGTATAGCGGTTTGTTAAGATACAATACTGCCATGCAAAGTACTGCGATACTATGCTGCATCGATTTTTCCCCCCACAGCCTATTACCTGCCTGTCTACCTACCTTCCTTCAGTGACAGGCTGCTACACCCTAAGTGTAGAAGGAGGGTTAAAGAAGGTCCTTCCTTCCTGGAACTTTAAAACCCCCCAACCAACCATCCCCCCAAAAAACCAAAAACAAAAACAAAATAAAAAAAAAACAAACGGGAAAAAATGAAAAAAAGAATTTATTTATAATTATATTATTGATATATTGACACATTTTTTTTTTTTTTTTTTTTTTTTTTTTTTTTTTTTTTTTATTATTTTTTTTTTTTTTTTTTTTTGTTAAAAATTTCCCCCCGGGAAAAAAAAAAAAATATCTTATCTTTTCTTACCTGCGTCCACTCTGCCCATGCACCAGAGTCTTGCTATTTGACATCTGAGAGTACTAACAATAGCCATGTTTGCTATTTACATTCATTATGATATGATTATGTTCATAATGATAGTTTTGGGGGAGTGGCTTTGGAGGGAAGCCTGAACAGATGGACTGTCATTGACTTGATAATTTAGTGACTTTTGGAGCAAGTGCTGCAAGCTGCTTTCACTGGAAAATAGTTGGCAACACTGGGCTGGGTTTTTTTGGTTCGATCTTTTTAAAAATCTGGCATTCTTTTGCAAGTATTTTAAGAATACCAACCCTCGCTTTAAAGACAGTTTCCATTTAAAGACTAGCTGCTGCGTTATCAGAAAAAAAAGTAAAGTTAAATTATTATTTTTTTTAACTTTTGTTTTTCCATTTCCAAATAGAGAGAAACTGTACACAGACCATGGATCATGGAAAGATGCTGCTACAAGTAGACAAACCAAATGACAAGAGCAGCCGGAGAAACAGAGCTACCTGTGTGGAGGAAAAGCCACCCAAGGCATTCCTCTGCTGGGAGAGCCATTTGACCACAGGCAGGGCCGAAGCCACATCCCCCAAGAGGGTGTAGGTCAGGAGGCCGTAGGCTGTCATCTCCACCTCTGCAGACACCACTAGGAACGAACAACAATGACATTATTCTTTGGATTTTAAGTTTTATTTTGGGGGAATCAGACAATATCAGATGTGTGGTTGGATGTGTGGAGGCAGCTACAGCTAATACTAATGTAACCGACAGCCCTGCACTGTTTCCTCCTATAGGTCCAGTTAAATAGTTAAACAAGTATACCTGACTGAGAGAGGCCATCGCTGAAGCCCATGAAAGTGTCCTCATCGGTCATAGTGCTGCCAGTCAGACTCCAGTGGGTGAGTCCATCTACGAAGACAAACACAGTGAGATAAGGACAGAGCAAGCGCAGGGAGGGCAGCCTGTATCATATGACTCATTATATCAATATCCTAATTGTCTCAATCTTTCAGCAACTATGCAACCAAGCCCTGTGCCTTCATTGCACGTTGGGAATACAATTATTGTGATCAAGACATAGTGTTTTTTTGTTCCGCTAAACTCTGTCAAATGTGCCAAAACTTGCAGAAAGTTTCAGTGGAGAGGAAGAGAAGGAAATAGCCAAAGGAAACCAACAGTGAGATAAGGAGCAGAGGGGGAAAGGGAGGAGTGGACTGAACCAGTGCTGAGCACTACAGCAGCTTCACTTCTGTGCTGTATCATGTGCCTCGCTGCTTGTTCAAACTGTAAGCAGCCTTAGGGCAGGAAGTTTTAACTGTCAGTCTGCAATTGTTTTGTGTTGTTGCAAAGATGCAAAGAAATAAGCTTGTATAGTTCAATATATTCTCACTGTGATTATTTCTTATGGTGCACTCGTCTTCCTGTTACATAACACTTTCAGTGAGGTCTTTGCTTATCTGTTGTGCAGGTTACTCAGCTCTGAATGAATGAACCTCCAGTGATGATTGAGGCAGTACCTTGTGTGATGGCCATGTGGTTGAGGCGGCGCAGGGCCAGCGGGGCGTACGGGCTGCGTAGCAGAGCCAAGGCGTAAGCAGACAGGGCCGTGGTGTATGGGTCATCTGCAGAGTAGGTGTTGCTCTCCAGGAAATCCTTGGCTTTGGCCACCGCCACCTTCTCTTCCTGGACCAAACAGGATAGAAGGAAACATCAGATGAACGTAAACGTGTCAATAGCTTACAAGACGTGGCAAACGTGGCCTTTTTAACAGTGGAAATCTTGTTTGAATTTCCTGAATTTAGTCTAATAAGTAGCATATTTATTTGTTTTTTTGTTTGGACACATTTATGTATATTTCTTCTACAACTGTAGATAACCTGTGTTTCTCCTAAAACATGTTTACATGCTTTAATGTTATTTTTCTCATTCCGGCTGTGCTGCAGCGCCTCTTTTCACCCTCTGTCTGAAATGCTCTGTGATTGGTCAACTGAACCAAACTCTTCGGACTCCACTCCAGCTCCGCTCTGACTAGTTTGTTTGAGGGCATGCCAAAGTAGCCACTAGGCAGGAACCATGCAAATGTGTTACTTGGTGACATCATCGTGTTACAGAAGAAAAGCAGGGACTTCAGTCAAGGGGTTTCATGCAGGAGCAATGTTTCTGTGGTGGAGACTAACTCTGTTTGACATGGACTTCGAACTTTGTAACTTTGCTGGTCTTTTACATGCACAAAACACTATATAACACACTAAAGGGAAAAACATAATAGGTCCTCTTCAAAACAATAAAGCGCCATTCAATCCTTAACTTACAGTTTGTTTTATTGTGGAATTGACAAAGTATATAAAGACATATAACCGTATAGTTTTTGTTGAGGATTTTTGAGTGTGCGGTTGATGAAGCTGTCCTGTAAAGCAAGATACAATTTTTCTACAGGGCGGACTTTTTTGTTTATTCTAGTTAGTACTCTCTGCTGCAGCAACCTACTTTCCCCACTGGGATTATCAGATATTCCTCTTACAAGACATGACCTGTGGCATACCTTTTTCCACTCATCGTCACCATCATCATCTCTTTCAGTGTTCAACTGTTTAGTCCAAACTCACAACCGCCTCCTCTGCTCAGTTGCAGTTATTGAATAAACATTCATTTTGGCCATTAAAAAGTTGAGCGTTGACTTTCATCTCATGCAGATGTGACCTTCCCTCTCATCCCTGAGATGATAGGCCTCCACAGCCACTCACTGTAATTGCAGCAGTCATCTTTTAATTAAGTGAAATTGGAGGGGGGTTGAAGGTTCTGCTTTGATGTGAAAGATACCTTTTCAGTTTTTATCAGTTGTAAAAGGACAGAAGGAGCCCTTTGGGATAGATAGCGAGGGGGGTTAGATGGATGGAGGGGAGCCAGTGAGAGGAAGTGCTAAATAAAGAGTCAACTATGTGGACAGAGCAAAGATGAAAACCATCAGAGGTTTAGAGGTTTTCATATTGCCAGAGAATGCAACACATGCTGAGGAGGATTTCACTGTTGTAACTCCTCCTGTTCCCATGTCTTTTAGTGATTGAATAGCACATATGCTGCAGATGTTTAATTGTTGAGGATGGCTACTAGTGAGAGAGTAAAGAAAACAGGGAGAAAAGTAGGGCTGCAAGGGGGGAAAAAAAGCAGAAAGGAGAGGAAGGAGACAGGGAGGAATGCACCGAGGTGTCTTTCACAGATCTTAATTGTCTCTGCACGTCAGCCCAGATCATTTGATGTAGTCCAAAACGTGATTAGATATTAGATTAGAAGCACTGGGGCATAACAAATATGAGAAGGCTGACTGCCAGCACATCCATCTTCACAACTATCAGGAATGCAGCGATACGTCCACACATGACCAGCAGGCTGGTAGGATGGGCTGCAAGACTAAGTGGGACAGGTAGCGCACTGATTAAAAGACTTGCTCCTTTTAATCCTAGTGACATCATAAATCAGTTTTTACACCAATGCATCTGCTGTAGGTGACCAGATCAGGCAACTTCTTTTCTTTACTAGGCTTGTTAAAGTTAACCTGAGGCACCAGAGGGTTTGTTTACACAGAACCACCTGAGAAGCCCTCATTGGAAACTATTTGCAAAAGGGAAGGCACTTTCAAAAAGGTGATTGGATGAGCCACCTGTCAATCAAACTCTTGCCGAAACCAGTCAAAAGAAGAGCGAAGAAATCAACTCTTCTTCACCATTCCAAAACAGTAGCTTTTGCTGTGCTGTTGCCCTGGATGTCTCATGGCTGCTACTGGCAACTAACAAAGAAGAACTGATTACAGGTAATTTGCCACGTGATGATAGCAAACAACAACAGTGTGGTGCTAGTGGAGAGTGTAACGGTAACGGTAGTCAGAGCAAAATGTCAGCCATTTGGTAATCATTCACAGTGGAAAACAAGTAAAATGATGATATGTACAGTATGTAAGGCTTCCGTTTCAAGGGGTGGCACTAGTTCAGGAGTTTCCACAAACAATCGCCTCTCTGTGCTGTCTCACACACCTAAGCCACGCCCATAGCTGCCATTAGCTCCTCACAGAACATTGATTGGTCCGTGAACCGGCTTGCCGAATACAAACGCATTACTTGAAGCTTGACAAGATGAATTTTTGTGTGATATGTGATCCCGGGATCCTCACTGATCTTGTGACATCGCGAGAATCCAGCTGCTCTGCAAGGTTATATTAAAGTACCATCACATTTAACACTATTTAGCTCAACACTGAGCCGCGATGGAGCAGCAGAGACTGCAGCGAAATGCTATTTTGTTGGCTGCTTACCTCTGTGGTTATCCCCGTCTCCAAGAGAGCTACTACCACATATGCTGTAAGTGAGATCTTCCCATGGATCCCTCCCTGTGAACAAAAGCACACATTAGCTTTAACTTAATTTCACATTGTATATTTTTTTAGCATTCAGATTTTTTTGTAGTGTTATCTATTTTTTATTTATTTAATAACAATAATAACACTATAATAATGATATATTAATAATCATTGAAGTGGTATTTCACTTTCAGTCTGTAATACTTAACAATGTTTCTGCATTTGTCTTATTGTGGAGTACTGAGTATTTTGTGACTGTTCAATATATGTGAAAATCAATAAAAATCTTTTAAGAATTTTGTGTTGTAGAGACTGCCATCTCCTAAAACTCACACACAGAACTCAAAGAATATATATATATATATTATAATAATATATATAACCTGCAGGTCTTTGTTGAGGATGCGTCCCATGGCAGGGAAGGATCCATCATCTCGCTGATGTTTGATGAGCCAGGACTTGGCAGCGCGAAGCTCCTCGGGGTCAATGAAGATGAAGCCCCGAGACTGAGCAAAGGACTTCAATACGAAGGCTGTCAACCTAGAGGAAGAGGAGGTGGAGGTGGAGGCGGGTGAGACAGATAAAGATGGGTGAGGGGAAGGCGATAAGAGAGGATATATATCTACTAAGATCCTTTGAAACATGTGCTGACAAATCCCCCAAAAAACTATCAAGAATTTGACTGCAAACACTTTTTCAACAGAGAGAGAAGTTTCCCAACCAGTCACACTCTTTCAATCTGTCAACAGGGGAGGACGGAGGGGGGAGGCTGATAGAGAAGCCTGTAGATGGAGGGATGTTTTTGTCAAAGATAGATGGAGAAAGGACTGGTATGTATAGACGGATCTGAGGAAATGGAAAAAAAAAAGAGGAGCAGATGGATGCGGCGGGGTTTGATCGCCGCTACAGGATGCGGCAGCTGTGCTCTTGAGAAATGTGAAATCTCACACGGGCCAATCAAGTGTCTTTCTGCATGTATGTTGGAGTTTCCCCAAAAGCATTCCGCAACTTACACAAACACGGATCCCAGGGACGAAGGTTGCGAATGTGGCTGGCCTGGGAGTGCAACTGGAAGTTTATGAGCCGTGGTTTTAGTGGGCCATGGTGGAGAAGGACCAGGGGAACCACGGAGAAAGGCCAAGGTCAGCCCTGGGGGACACGGCTGAGCTAATAAACACACACTCATCCATAAACAACAGACCTCCCGGTAGTGGTCGAAAACTGCTGCAGCCTTTGGCCGACAACTCTTCGGTGACAGCGAGACATTCCTTTACAGCGCCCCTGACCACAAGTGACTTATAGGACGAGGCGAGCTACTTACCATAAAAAGAAAGAAAGATGGAAATGAGGAAATAAACAAACAGGTCGCGCTCTAGTTTCTAGTAGCGAGTGTACAATCCAAGAAAGAGCACCAGGGGAGAAAAGTAGGAAAAAAAAATAACTTTGCTCCTATAAAGCCAAAAACTAAATCTTCCCTGGCTGGAACCTGGATGTTATTCCTCCCTGGAGACAAAACTAGGGATGAAGCCACAAGCCTGTTGGAATTTTTATAATGTTAAGTAATATTGTGTCACTGGCTTTAAATATCTGGCCCCAGGGAAAAGTACTGGAAAGTGTAAATATGATTTAGTTTGGGGAAGGAAGGAAGCACTAGACACGCTCACTTCCACCACTCGGCCTTTTGGCTGGCTGGACTCAACCTCTCCCGATTCCCTTATTCTTTCTCCCGTTTACTAACTTCCATATTCCCTCTGTGAGCTGCCCTTATCCAGCTCTGTACTTCAAAGGGTAGATCTGAAGACAACACATGGGTGTGCTCTGTGATAAAGCCTAGGTTGACAAGCTTAAAGGGGAATGTTATGAGTTGGAAAGTGTTCCCTGCTCCTGTTCAAGTGTTTTGCCTTCAACTATTGAGACATTTCTGGTGTGTTATTTTAGAAAGCATCACTATCACTTAAAGAGGACCATTTACGCTTATTGTCAGGTGCACACTTTGGGTCTCTACTCGAACAAATGTTCAAAAAACACTTTATTTTTCTGATACCGGTTGTGCTGCAGCACATCTTTTCACCCTCTGTTTGAAACACTCTGTTTGAGCTCCTGACCCCCCTCCAGAAAAGTCAAGTCTGCTCTGATTGGTCAGCTGGCCCGTTCTGTTGTGATTGGTCAACTAAACCAAACTCTTCTGCTCCATGGATGTACCAAGAGAACTGTATATATCGTTGGAGACGGAGCCCCGTTTATTCCTATAAAAGTTGCTCAGTGGTGCATGATGCCAAAGTGGCTCGACATCCGACTGGAAAAGTGCCTGAATCTTCCGGCAACCATCTGCATCCATTGGTCCCATGGAGCAGGCACAATATCGTCTGCTGTCTGGGTCTCATTCAAATCAACGAAGGAAGGGAAATAACTCTGGATTCAGCTATTAGTGCATTTTACAACTTTTAGGACCTAATGAGAGCTATTCACATGTTCCCACTGGGGAGTTGATTCACCTAAAAAACAAAAAATTATCCACTGAGTTACAGACGTGTCTTTCGCAATGTAAGTCTATAGGGAAAAGTCATTTTGGGCCTGATGGCATAACATGACGGACATGGAAGTTGTAGTAACACCATTTGGCTACTACAAAAATTTGCATCAATGACCGGTGCTCTTCCTGGGGGTTTGGTCTGCTCTAACACATTATGCAAATATGTTACGTGGTGACATCACCATGTTACAGAAGAAAAATTGGTACTTCAATCAAGGAGTTTTAGGCAGTCCAGGAGCAGTGTTTCTGTGGGGGAGTGTAACTCCCTTTGGTGTGGACTTTGAGCTTTTTTTGTAGACCTGTTACATGCACAAAAATCTATATAACACACTAAAGGAAAGGGAAAAGCATAATAGGTCCTTTAAGCTTAGCTTAAACTGGATTATATCCAATAAGAGTAAGGGTTAGTTGCCTTGAAACTAGTGATGGTAAAATGATGGATTAGGTGCTAATATCGCAACCAATCTGGGAAATTAAGTAAGACACCGGTAAGATGTTGGCAAATGTCTGTCTGTGGATGAGCAAGTCTCTATTAACTTTTGGTGGAGAGGTCTATATTTTTTCAGTTCTAAGGATTACGTTTGTGGGCTGTCTGTGGACGACAGCCTTGCCACAAGCCTGCACGACTTCATATTTGTTGACCATACATATAGACCCTAGATGTTTTTATTTTTACAACTACACACCTGACAATGGCTCTATAGCCAAGCCATAGCAAATGGATTAAAGGTACAGTGTGTAGGATCTGGCTAGTGGTGTGGTTACAGATTGCAACCAACTGAGTGCCCCTCCGCTAACTCCAAGACTGCGCTAACGTGAGCCGCTGTTACCATAGTAACAGTACTTTAGGAGCAACAGTAGTCAGACGGTGGCTGGCGGTACCGCGGCTGTCGGAGCACTATGGTGGTAACGCAGAAATGTGAAAGTCTCTCTGTAAAGGTTTCTCTCTGGTTTGTCTGTTCTGTGCTGCTGTAGAAACATGACAGATTCATCATTGTATGCTAACAAAAACACAACAGTTTTTAGTTTCAGGTAATTATGCACTAATGAAAACAGTTCTGAATATTATTATCATTATCATTCTGATAATAGATCCCCTTAAATGTTTCGCACTGTTCCTTTAATATAGCAGCAGATATCAGTTTTCTCAATCTCTGGTATTCAGCCCCCTAACCCTGCTAACACTGTCAGATCAGTCTTTGGGCAGACACAAATGCCATGCCAGCCTCAACATGTAGAGCCAAGGACTGAGACTGTCAGAGAAAACGAAAAAAAAGAAACTGCCCCACTCTTAAAAATAATTATAGAAGGAGGGAGCTCACTTTGACAAGTTTGTCAAAAGCATTTTCTAGTTTCCTTCTGGACACTTGAGGGCTTCCTTTATTAGAAAACTGTCTTTTTAACTAGGTTTGTGAGAGAGTTGAGGATAAGGCTGAGGCGTACAGTGAGAATAAGGGACTGGGATGTTGTGTGTATTGGGAAAATGGTAGAAGATGGAAAAAAACATTACAAAATCCAAAGCAGTGGTTTAAGACCTCAAGGTTATGGTTGAGATTGAGGTTATGTTTAGCTAGAAGGGCTACAGCTGAGGTCAGCGGTTAGGGAATGAATGTAGTCGATGAAAAGTCTTCAAAACCTATGCATGTTTGCACAAACCCACACCCGACCACAACGTTGGTCTGTATTTGCAAAACAGCAGGTCGTTCTCATTCAGCTCAGCATGAAAAGGAGCCAGGGGTTAAAAACATACTCTTCCTCGTCAGTGTCTCCCTGCCTCTGAACTACATGAAGTCAGTGAACTCTCAGCCCGCTCTGTGCAGTGTTAACAGCCTTGGCACCGGAGCTGGCCAGCGCTGCACACCACACCATCACTGCCAGCCCTTGTCATTACATTCAATCTTTTCATTAGATCCTGTCAATTTCCACTCAGATACATTTTTACAAGATGGAATACATTAACACTGCATTACGGCTGCTTTTAAGCATGCAGTAAAATGCACTGCACCGCTCGTGAACTCTGGAACCAAAACAAAAGCCGGGCTTGTTTTGGATGCAAACATGTTGTTGATGGATTCATAAAGTGTCTGATGCAGGTTTACGAAAGGTTCACCATCTAGAGTTGTGCCCGCCACAACCCACACTTGTTTCCCCGGGCGCCAAGGAAAACTCCAAACCGCTGCTTGTTACATCCTCATATCCTCTCGCAGTCATCACAGGAAGAGTTCAAGGTTTCCACAGCAGTTTAATGTTACCAATTACACCCAGGTAGTGAGTCATTAGGAGCCATGCTCTGCTTCTATTAGTTAGGACATGTCAAAAGAAAAGCTAGAAGCATGTCTTGATTAAAATATTTAAGTGGGATTAATCGCATGATTGTCCATAGTAAATCAGGATTAATCGCACATTAATCAAATCTCAAATTTTTTAACCTGTTCAGAATGTACCTGAAAGGGAGATTTGTCAAGTATTTAATGCTCATCAACATGTGAATGGCAAAATATGCTGCTTTATGGAAGTGTTTGGATACATTTATTACTGGAAATCATTTAACAGCACAAAACAATGACAAATATTGTCCAGAAACCCTCACAGGTACTGCATTTAGCCTAAAGAATATGCTCAAATCATAACATGGCAAACTGAAGCCCAACAGCTGTCAGAGTGTCAGCGTGCTGACTTGACTATGACTTCCCCCAAACTGCATGTAACTATCATAAAGTGGGTGAGAGACCCCTTGACCCCTGGCCATGCCAGTTTTTCCTCGCCAAAAAATAGCCTAAGTTTGAAGCGCTATTTAGCTTTCTTTGCGACAAGCTAGTATTGCATGGTTGTTACACAAAGTCAATACGTTATTATCGCATTAACTTTGACAGCCCTAGTCGAAAGCCATTTGGTGAAGTGGCTCCAGACAACTTATAACAGTGTCTCCAATAGCTCGTCTGGGGGGGCCAAAGCAGTGTGGGTCCACTCGGTCGACTCGGTGCCACTGCCACGGATCTGAACCCTGAATACCTGCAAATAAACCTTGACGGCTTTGCCCACCTCAGGGATCCAATTATGCAGTTTGTTTACCATTCTCTGTCGTTTATGTAACCTGCTGTTTCACAGCTTTAGCTCTATTAAATATCATAATACCCACCTCGGCTCGTAAATCAACCAGAGGTATGCACATTGTGCATGGGCCTCATAATACAAGCAGTGGAGCTCCTCATTGAGAGCATTGATTTCACTTTTATAAATATCATGAGATGGTTCTGCCTGCCTGCCGGCCCCCGAGGTGTGTAAACCTGAAATAAACACTCGGAAGGAAAAACTAACCAGTGATTTAAACATATCAACAGGAATAGATTAATTTGAGCACTGAGATGCTGTTAAAAATTTCTTTGGCCAGCAACCTATGTCCCAGTTAAAGCTGAAGAATGTGGCTACAGCTAAGCATAGCTTGGCTGGTATGAGTTGTGTAAACTTCGAAAGCTACACCTACAATGACTTACCACATACTGCCAGAGGAATCTCTTTCTCCGAAGGCGCTGTAGGATCCATCCTGCCGTTTGTAGGTCAGCTGTCTTTGGTAGCCTGGAGAAGAATACGAATGGGAGAGCACTTTCAGCCAGAATAGTTCCTCAAAATGAGTGGGCAATTACAAAAAAGATCTATGTGCATTTTATATAGTCAAGTCTGTACAAACTCAAACTGAACACTTTATCCATCCATCACTGCAGATACTCACAAAGCATTTCATAGAATCACAGTGTGTAATGTCCACTCTAGCAGTGACTCTTCAGGGACCCCCGGGGGTCTGCGGTCGGGAGTCCGCAAAAAAATTAGATGTGAATTATAAAACTGTGCTGTAGCATTAAAAAGTGCATGTGTATAGATGGGGACCATTTGCGCCCATAAAACAAGCATATTGTGTCTAACCCATGTTAGCTTTGGGCCAATAGAAACTCTGATATGATTGTGATGCAAAGCAAGTTCATTATTTGTAAGTTGAAGCACTTGATGAAAGCTGAAATGTCTGGGTTTATTACGACTATGCAGGCTTGCTACTGCTCATTTTCTGAAAGTGTCTAAGATAAATTACATGAGTTATAAGTTATAAATGTTGTCAAGTTGAGGCCAAATACAGTTTGAATAAAATCACCCTCTGTTTAAAAATACATCAGTGGAATTAACATGAAATAATATTGCAAATTTCCCCATTGTGGGACTACCGGTAATAAACGATCATCTCATCTCACCTCCACATGATTCAAACTGAAATGCATTTTTGTATATCACTATGAAACAGGCCCAAAGGGTTAGGGTTAGGGTTAGGATTAGGGTTATTCAATTTGAAAAGTTTCAGAAAACAAATAGTTCCAATGGCATCTAAGAATACAAATAGTAGTAACAGTAGTGTTATGCTTAATTAATGTTATGATTATGCGTCATTGGAAAATAATCTACTCTGTAAGGAGTCCCGGATCCCAAAAGGTTTAAGAACTCCTGCCCTATAGGACTGTCCTCGACCAAGGAAATTCTTAGTCGACTAACATTCATACGATTTTGTTGACTAGTTGATTTAAAACTGAGTTTCTCCACAAAGAATCACACAAAAGCACCGCTTTAAATCTTGTGTTAACCTGAGATTTGCTCGTAAGTTTCTTGGAAATAAGTCATTCAACTGAAGGAATCTTAGTCGACTAACACCCAAACGATCAAGTGGTCAACTACTCGACTCAGAGGGGGCAGCCCTCGTACACGAACTGCAAGACGCAAACTCACCAAAGAAGCTAAAATATGAGTAAAGAGATTTTAAGTAAATTGTATTTAATGTTCTAGAAAAGTGTCAGGGTGTTAAGTAGGAGTTTTTCTTCAAGGTCAGGCAGGAAATGAGAGGCAACGAGGTGAGACTGAATTCTGGGTGATATTTTACAGGTGGTGCAAAAACTGGAAAAAGCATCAATTCGACATGTGGTATATTTTCCTGACCTTGAAATGCTCTTTCATTTGGTACTTTTATACAGTGCACAAAAAAAACCCAACAACGTTTGATCAACATGGAAATCAGAATACATTTGTTCCTACTTTACACAACCCAGCAGCTGAATTCCCACTTTAAGGATGAATTCTTCTGGGATCCTGAGGCTTCTAATACATTTCAACAATTCCTGAGTTACAATCTGTTTACACTGATCTATCGCCGATAACGCATGCGAGAGGTACTGAAGGCGGGTGAGTCTTTGTGAGGGTTACATGGAGAAAACAGAGGAGGCGGAGAAAAGATTGGATGCTGAGAAACAACATCCAGCTCCATGTTCCGATCCATGATCCAAAGTATTTGGTGCCAGCCGGGCCAGAGCTCCTCTGTCAAGAAATCCACAGTTCCACAAACAACAGCCATCCTCCAAGGTAAACTTCACTCCAATAGTTTCCAGAAAACCCAACAACAGCGTTTAACTTGCCAACAATTAGAAAACATTCCTTCCGCTCAGCTCTAAGTCACTCTGCCCAAAGTCGGGCCAGAACGGATTTGACTTGTTGAGATTCTCGGCACACTCTGAGAGCTTAAGTGGCTCATTTGTTTCCTCTGCTTAAACAGCTGCTAACTAACTGGAGGTAGGTCGGCAGGGTTTTGAGAATGCAGTGCATCTTTGCATACGCATCATCAGTTATCTCACCAGCGGCCCAGACAGGTGGACTATGAGATACTGAAGGTGATCCTTCATCCCAGTGTCAAATACTGGATCACTGATTCAGGTTTGTCCAAACAAAGTAGTGCAAGATAACAGCTCATAGGAGCTTCTAATAAATATTTTTTAAACATTTTGCTGGACATCTTATCCAAAACACATTACAGTGAGTATCTCAGTAGAAATGATAGTAGTAGTAAATTGTTAAAGGACTGAACAAAATACCAAGAACTCAATAGTAAAGTATTTCTGAGGTTCCAGTGTAGCTGGCAGATATCCAGTCCAAGTCTTCCTTTTCGGAAAATGGACTTGCATTTATATAACGCTTTTCTAGTCTTCTGACCACTCAAAGCGCTTTACATACATGTCAGCATTCACCCATTCACACACAGTCATACACTGACAGCAGAGGCTGCCATGTAAGGTGCCAACTTTGCCCATCAGGATCTAATCTGGGGTTAAGTGTCTTGGTCAAGGACATGTTGACATGTGACCAGAGCAGGCTGGGATCGAACTGCCGACCTTCCGATTGGCGGATGACCTGCTTCACCTTCTGAGCCCCTGTTGTCTGTGGATTGCTCATTGTTTACAGTCCAATTAGCAACTTGAGATGTGAGGTTGGAGTTGAGAGACAACATGTGCGACCTGATTGCTTCACAAGTAGCCAGTTTGCAAGCTAATTTTACACTCATAAAAACGAAATCATTTTCAGATGATAGCCAATGGGTTCTGAAACTGCATTTCAGCTAATGTTTTCTGCCTCTTGTGCTCTCCACGCGGACTGTTTACCTGCATTCAACCAAAGCCTGCTTGAATGTGATTGGTCATTACTACTCAAACTACAAACAGAAACCAGAACGTTTCCGATGCCAAACTCTTATCTAGTTTCCAGGGTAATATTTCTCTGACATGACCATGTACAACTTCTTAGGACAAGTCATAGGATAGGTGGTAAAAAGAGCAACAGAGAGTATTTTCAAAGCTTAGTGAGGACTGGGATAAGTTTGTATTAAAAGCTTAGTCAAAGGGTGCAACATGTTATGAAAACCAGAATGCGATCTTTACCTTGCAGCAGATAGTCAGTCGCTTCATTTTCAACTTCAGGGCTGAGCTGTCTGGTCTTCTGCAGGTACTTGAGCACAAAAACGTTGGGGGCAAAGTGGATCATGTTCTGCTCCCCACATCCAAAAGGTAGCCGCAACAGCTTATCCAGGTTATTAAGAGTTGGCCCCATCACATCCCCTGATACGGGAGCATGCATACAAACAGATGTAAGCTTAACTGATCTAAGCTAAGGCTTAGGATGCAGTATAATTGAAGTAGTAGATAGGTAAATGTTTCTTACACACATTAATACATATGTGCATGCACACATAACAAAAGTTTACCAATCATAAATGCTGTGGCCCTCTCAGAGCCGGGCACCATGTTGTGTGGGACCCCCAGAGTGAAGGCCTCATTGTGGTTCTCATCAGAGTCTTCCTTCCTCCAGATCTTAAACTCGCCAACTGATCCCCAGCCTGTTGAGAAGCCTATGTGACGCACCTAGATGGACAAACAAATATTGTTTTTTTCAATGATCTGTAAAGATAAATCACTGCAACTTGTATATAAATGTCATAAAAGAGTCGAACCTGTCCAGGGGATTGGCCTGCCCACTGGAGGATCACTGATTCATTGGATGGATGTAAACCATGGCCCACCTGGAGAGAATAATGCAGACTTTAGAGAGCTACTAGTGCTTTTTTTGGACTCCCTCATACTGAGCACTAATCTGCCAAGTCTTGGTGATGCTAGTGTGATTCACTCACCTCCCACACACAAACACAAACATACAAACAGACCCACGTAGAGCACATTTCCTCTCTGGTGCTAGAGTTTCATTGCGTAATCCCATTAAGCCAAAGACTATGTGAGGCAGAGCCCCTAAGCTCATTCAATCCAAAATGCCACCAAGATAATAAAAGAATCCCATTGGGCTGTAATAAACAGGCTTTGGTGAACGGTGCGAGGCTAACGCTGGGGCTGGGGAGCTGTGTGCCAGCAAGAGAGTGCCATGCGAGCACCGGGCCATGGATCACTGGGTGTCCTCAGTGACATCAGCCCGTTAAGCGTGACCTTACAGGGAGGCATGCCAGTAAAAGTGGCGCCAGTCCTCCTAACACACAGACCCCATGGCCTGCTGAGTCTTTTTCACTCTCTGTGTCGGAGTATCTGCTTATGATCTGAACACAAAACGGTTGCACTTGTTGGTGCAGGATGTTTCATCATTTTATGTCCACAACTGTCATCACACTCAACAAGTAGATATATTTATCCAACCCCTGACCTGCCAGAGTTTCCTCTACAGTTCCTTTATCTTCTTACCTGTACCACGCCTCCCTTCCAGCTGATCCAGAAGCTGCGGAACTCGTCCCAGGAGAGGATGCCTGGTGTGGCGGCGCTGATCAGAGGCTCGCCCATCTTACCCACGGAGATCCAAGAGCGAGTGTTTTGCCTGCCCCCGAGTACGATCTCTAGCATCTCTGCACTGTCGTGAGGACTGGCGGAAAGGGCAAAATGGGCGTCGTTGTGGGTCTTCACTGCCACTTGGAACTGGTTCATCTTGGCCGGCTTTTTCACATACTGATACTCATACTTGTTGGGGGTGGAAATGTGGATTCTCTCTGAGAATGGAAACATAAAATACAGTTAGGCACTTAGGTTTAGTATTGACATTATGCATATTTCAGTTTGAGAATTAGGGAGATGATACAGCAAGAAAACTATGAGCTGAAATGAAAAATTATTAAAAAAATTATATGATATCAGGAAAATATGACCGCACTGACCATTAGGGCAGAAGAAGACACTGTAGGTGTATTCTCTGGGAAGGCCTTCTGGCTGCAAGGAGAGAAGGAGGAAGAGAAAGAAAGAGGAAAAGAGCATAAATCAAGATAACAAAAAAAGTTTCTGACACATGACCTCAACACAATTCTAACCTGATCTTGAATAAATAACATATATGAAGCATATCTTATCTATGAAGTGACATTGATCAGTGTCATCACTCTTACCTCCACCTGGACAGTCCTGCGGACATAATCCAGGCCGATTGGAGTCCTTCTATCGTCCACGTCGTTGCCCGTTTTGCCCGTCTGGAGTCCATCTGAACAGCAGCTTGGTTCACTGTAGGCAATAGCACGGGCTATCGGGGCAGCAGAGAAGAGAATATCCTTATTTAATTTATTTCACAGTGAAATGTCACCCCTTCAGTCGTCCTTGGTAGTTGTGACACTTCCATGTTGTTTATTATCATTGTAAAGTGCTTCTCAGAGTACTTGTGACTACTGGGCAATATTGTGTTGAGCTCTGCCAGTCTAGACACTGAGGTCCATCCTATATGATGTACTTCAAGGTCAGGTCAGTAATGCTGTGAAACCAGCAAGAGTACACTACATTTTTAAAAAATGATCCAACTGAAAAATGCAGCTCAGTGTTGCTAACTCTTTTCCACTTTAAGTAGCTAGCAGCACCAGCTCCAAAAGTTCCTAAATCTAAATCTTCCTCCGAAGCCACGCCCACAAAATTATCATAATGAAGGAAAACAACGAACATGGCTATTGTTATTACTCACAGCTGTCCAACCAGCAGCTTGTGGACGATTCCCATGACATGCAATGAGTGCACAGAAAGAGTGCGCACAGGCAGACAGACAAGTAGCCTGTCCAATCATTACAATTGGGCTGAATGAAATGATTGGACGGGTTTATTACAGTCGGCCACAGACACGTCAGAGAATTTGCTTTATTGATTGCTGTCGGGATGTAATGAGAATTTCAACTAATCCATCCATCTGCAACCGCTTATCCCGTTAGGGGGCTGATCTCAGCTGACAATGGGCAAAGGCGGGGTGCACTCTGGACAGGTCGCCAGTCCATCACAGGGCTGTCACATAGAGACAGACAACCACTCAACTCACATTCACACCTTGGGGCAATTTAGAGTCAACAATTAACCTGCATGTCTTAGGACTGTGGGAGGAAACCGGAGTACCCGGAGAAAACCCACGCTAACACAGGGAGAACATGCAAACTCCACACAGAAGAGTCCCAAGCCGGATTAGAACCTGCGACCTTCTTGCTGCGGGGTGACAGTGATAACCACTCCCGAAATTCAACTAACAGGAAAAGTATCTGAACAGCACTACCAACCCTACCTTTAAAAGTCACTCTTTATGAGAAGATTTAATAAATATATATATATCATAACGATGTTGGCAAATTGTCAAGGGATTTGGAAAAACGTCAGACGTCACTAATACCTGGCTATGGCCAGGTCTCTAATGTCATTTGTGGACATCAACATACGTTACACTGGACAAACGTGTCTGTAAGAGGACTCCCAGTTCTCTTGCTGGGGAGCACATTGGAAATGTGGCCCTGTGCCAGTGGCGTCTCTTTGTGTGTGTGTACTGAGAGGGAAACACAAGGGGCCAGGGGACTAGGAGTGGGGCCATGGGGGGCCCATTGACCGCCAGTGACCTGCAAACTCATCAACATGCCACTGAGTGTCACAGCACAGCTCTGGTTGCTCCCCCACTGCTGGCCTGCTTTGTTCTCACATGCGTTGTGGAGGGGACTGTTTGTAACTGTGGGTGGGTGACCAGATCACACACAGCTCGGCCCCTTTGGCCAGCGGAGCTCTCTTAAGTCAAAGGCTTGCCTTTTTGTGAGGCTTCACACTGAGCGTACTAATGTCCTGGTGAAAGGCTGCTGTTTTTTCAAGTGTTATGCCACTTAAGAATTCAAATAACGTTATTTCCATGATACAGCACAATCTCATCTGTAGTGTTAACATTAGCATCAAAACTCTGAGGCACGTCTTCAGCATAAAGGCTGAGCCGGCCTCCTCTCTGATCAGGGGACAGGGATTGTGGGATAAAAAAAGAGCTGATCCTAAATTGTTGCAGTCATGCATTTTATTATTGTTATCCCGAATTTCCCTCCGGGTATTAATAAAGGTTCATCTTAACTTATCTTATTAATCCCTCGTCCGATAAAAAACATTACACACAGTAATCTAGCACACTGAGTCTGATGCATTTCTTTATTCTATTCGTTGCAAAAATTTGCAATACAAGGCAAAAATTAATTATTTACATGGGTGCACTAGATGGTGAAAACGGGGCTAATATATCAATAAATTAGCAAGAAGCTATCGTTTAGCTGCCTAGAGCACAATTACCTCTGTCTTGTCTTTCCTACCCCCTTTGTTTTGCAACCATCCCTGATTCCAAGCTGTTCTGCTATCACCTGCTACAATCAATCTATCTATCTATCTATCTCTCTATCTATCTATCTGTCTGTCTGTCTATCTATCTCTTTAATTTTATATTCCACATCACCGTGGCGTTGTACATATTTTTAAAAATGTGACAATTTCAGAGAAATTAATACAAACTTGATGTATAAAGGCCTTCAGTGTTGCCAACTTTCTCTCTAGATTTATGGACTTTTGCAGCTTGTGCTGTTAGTTACTTTCATTGGAAAAGATTTGTGTACACTGGGTTGAGTTTTTCAGTTGGATCATTTTAAAATCCAGCACTCTTGCTAGTTTCTCAACATTACCAACGCTAGCTTTAATGTCTTGCTAAGTTGCTTTGTTGCTATTTTTACGGTAATACAGCTGTTCACTGTATCTATTGTACTGATCAACAGTGAAAATGTGTGCCTGGTGAAAATTCATTTGTTGCAAATAGTGATGATATCTGGCCAACTTACCTGAATTTGCCCTTTGACCTTTGCCTTGCAACAGCCATGGCATTATGAGAAAATGTGCGTGGAAAAAGATAATGGTAAAACCCTACAACCCTGCCAATAAAAGTAGTTTTATCCAAATCGCAGGTCTGAGGACAGAGAAAGCTGTACAGATTGTAAAGCCCCTTGAGGTGAGTTTATGATTTGAGAAATATGCGAAATAAATATAATACCTGTGATGTTTGCGGACCCCAGTTCGGTGAAAGACAACACGATGGATGTCGGTGTCGCCTCTCCGGGAGCAACACACTTCTTCCTGGTGAGGTGGTGCTTTCCAGGGTGGCCAACAAACTTTATGCCTTTCGGAACTGAGACTTTCACATGAACCTGTGAGAGTAGAGGAGAGGAAGAGACAAATCAGAGGCAATTGATCTCCTCTGACAGGCCACAATGACATCATTTGTGCCGGCACGCCCCTCCTCCCTCATATAGCGTGTTCTCCTAAAAGCTCCGAAAGCGAGGGAGAATTTTTAAATCACATTGTGGATTTTCCATGCTGACTGACTCATGCTTCTCAAGCTCCCCGAAGGATTAAGTTCCACTCATCGTCCAATTTTCACAGAGGGCTCGGTAACGCAGAGGGATCTTTTAACTGTTCTTTATCCACACGCCACAAGTCGTAAATAACGGAGCAGAAAATATAGGAATCACATGTTGCCGGGGTGGACATCAAAGGAAGGGCTACTCTGGTTTGTATATTCTCCTAACATGACATCAGGGCAGCACACGCACAGGCCTTTTAACAGGCTCATCTGCAAACATCATGATGTCATCCGTGTGGAGCGCAGGATGGACCCATTTAAGGCCAAGACAGAGTGTAGAGGGCTAAAACATACTTCTGGACTAATCTCATAATTTCACATTACAAACCTGGGCTTCCTTTGGCCACCATTTCCAGTCCCTCAGTACCCCTGGGCCTGCCTACCTATATCATTCAATAAAAAGCCTTGTTAGCCACCACACTGTTCTGGTTCTGCTGAATGAACTAAAACTTTAAGGCTAACATGGTGGTTTGCTTGTTTTAGCCCATCACCTATGAAACACACAGTCCATTCTCATTCCCAGGGCGTCAAATACTGACGCTTTGTGACGGCCGTCAGCGCGTGATACCGCCGCACAGGGCACCCTCGAACGCCGGTATGAGACGCACCGAGCATCGAGCACCGAGAAAGTGCGGCAGGAGTGTGGTGGTGTAGTTTAAAGTGCAAAAAGATATACACGAGCGGGTGAGATAGGCCAAATAAATCAGGTCTATCCAGAAGACCGCTTTTTGCATCCTGTGTGTTAAGTTTCACTTTCAAGTTACAATCAGCTGTTTCGTGTTTGCAACGTTTCATCTTCACTGTACAAACACACAACATTTTAAGCCCAACCATGTTGTTTTTTTCCTAAACCTAAATATAGTGGTTTTGTTGTCTAAACCAAAAGTGACGCCAAGGGTCATGACAAAGTCCCTGCATCTGGAAGACACTTTTACACTTTGTCTGTGAGTGAAGACAGAGCGTGTGGTATATTGTTCAGATTGTAAAGCCTTCAGAGACAAGTTTGTAATACTGGACCGTATAAAACAACTGACTTGTCTTTCTTATCTACTCATGTCATCACATCACTAAAATCAAGTTGCCGACACTTAACACTTGAGACTTTTGCTGCTGTTATTTGTTTAGCGGTTTTATCTTTGACCATCTCCCTCTGCAGCGTTTATGTATCTTTGTTTTTCTTTGTTTTTCTGTTGTACAGCATAAAACATCCACCAATCTCGCTGCACAAACAACCACTTCCCACAGATTTCTTCCAAAACAAACACAGCAGTAGTAGTTTGTTGTTTGTGCCTGACTGGATTAACCTCAGATAACCTCACTGTTTAGTGGGTAGAAACAACTTCCCAGAGTGCGAACCACACAGGATGTAAAATATTTGACCAAGCAGCCTCAGAAACAGCAGAAGGAAAGGTGATGGTCATGTAGTCGGAGCTACAGTTGTCATAGTAGCAGCAATAACACCAGCTGCTGTAGTAATAGTATAAATATATATATATATATATATATATATATATATATATATATATATATATATATATATATATATATATATAGTATACAATACCTGCTTCACCATCAAACTCGTCAAAGTATGAAAGTATGATGGAAATGGAAAACCAGTGGGGGCAATATGAATTATTTATTATTTATCACACAGCTTTGTTGAATACTTGACTCTGATTGGTCAATCAGGGCGTTCTACGGTCGTTTCTTTAGAACAGGCCGTTTCTGTGGGCAGAGTTCTGATCGGACTCTGGCGGACTGTTTTTGTGTCGAATAATAGATTTCATATGTAAGTAGCCGTGTAATAAGCAGGATAACGAACAGTTGACAGGTCATTGTTGAGAAATAAACCCCTACAGGGTTCCCTGTAGGGGTTTATTTCTCAACAATGACCTGTCAGCTGTACATTATCCCTTACATGTTTTTATATTCATTATATTATAAAATTCCCAGCAGTATATCATAATAATTCCTAATGATATAATTAATTTAGTTAACATGCTCTGGACCCGTGTAAGTGTAAGTGGCAGGTGCTTTGAGGACAGGCCAATGGTGCCGACAGATTTATCATATCACGGTTCATTTATTGTGCGTTTTTAAAGTTTCACGACCTTCCATTAAGTATGCTTTATGTAACGTTGTAACAAACATATCAAAACAGAAGAAAAAAGCCCATATTATCAACAGTGGTGGGTGTCATAACAAAAAAAAAAAATCTTTGAAGGGGCACAGAGCTCGTAAATCTTTCAGGATTAACTAATTAAAGTTAATTCAAGTTATGACACGATGATCTTTATACAGAGCTTGCTACAGGTCTGATGGTGCCGACTAAAAGCACAATACATTGTCACAAAACCTCACTTTTAGTTTATAGGAATGTAATGAACCCCTGTAGCCTGCAGCAAGATACAAAAACACTAAACACAAAATATTTTTTTTTGAGGAAACTGAATTCAAAGCTTTTTTTTAACTTTTGAAGACCTGCAGATACCCTGAAAACCTTATTTTCAAACCATCCTTTGGAAGATGGCTAACAGTAATGTAATATAGATAACAGATAATACAGTTAAGCTCTATCCCTGTAAAGAAGTGGTACCCTTGTCGTCTTCAGAAACATGGATTGAGTGTGATGTTTGTACTGTGTGAAGGCGACTGCGATATGCCGCTCTGTGGAAACTTGTTTCCTGTCCATCTGCCGCCTCGTTCATCATCTTACCTCAGAGCAGGTTGGCAGGTAGTTGTAGACGGTGAGAGGAACTTTGGTCTGCTCCCCTCTGATTAAGCTGTAGGGCAGGGTGAAGTCAACGAAGAAGGGCTTGAAGGTACGAAGCTCCGTTCTCTTCGCTAAGCCCAGACCCTTTTCCTCCGACAGGCCGACGGCTTCCGTCACCCAGGTGGTGATCGAATCCGGCACATCCAGTCGCAGCTCAGCTTCCCCGGTTTCAGAGCTGGAAGTGACACACATTGAGACACAAAATTTTTTATAGCATCTTTTGGTGGTTTTATACAACAGGAGCAATAAAAAGCCACAGACTACAAGGACGGGCTTGATGAATCACTGCAGATCACTTTTAGGTTGGTAACAGCTGTGTCAACACCAACACCTGCACCGATGTAACTACAGCAAACACTCTCAAACGGATAGGTGTGAGGGACAGTCAGGTGCTGACCCCATCTGTTTCTTTGGATCAAATGGACTGAGCTCATTATTGGCAACGCATATTTAATGTTGGTGTTGGCAAACCATCGCAGGGCATAATAAACCTGAAAAACTCCATGTACGCCCTTCCTTTTGATCAAAGTTGCCCAAAAATCCGCTTTAATAGACTTTTTAAGGGAAATCAGAGCTTTGGACTTTGCAGGAAATTAGGCAGAACTGAAGTCCCATCCAAAGGAATCAAGCATATGGAAATCTATGGGCAGTTCATTTATATTGGCCGAAAATGAATGGAAGGAGCTGTTGAGAAAGTGACAGTCCGTTCCAAGATCGCCCAATTTAAATGAGGCACATTTACACCCAGAGGGGGGAAACGCTGGACGCCGCTGGAACATGAGGCTCAACCTGCACCTTTCCTCTCCTCCCTCACTTCCATCTTCACTCTCTCTTTTCCAGCACCCCTTTCTCATACCATCTTCCCTTCCACCTTTGCCCTCTCCTTCCTTATTCTCCTACCTATATTCTTCTCGTCATACCTCGTTATTTACCTCTTCCTGTTCTCCCCCACCCTCGTCTCCTCTTGAATGAATGATTATTTCCTTTTTGTCTCCTGCTTTTTGTATGTTTTAGGGCTGCAGTTAATTATGATTTTCATTGTTGATTATCTGTTGATTGTTTTCTCAATTAATCAATTACTCCTTAAAATGTCAGAAAATGATGAAAAATGGTGATCAGTCTTAAAGCCTAAAATGATGTTGTCAAATGTTTACTGTCATAGAGGAGTAAAGAAAATATTCACATTTAAGAAGCTGGAATCCGGCGATTAATTTAATAGTTAACAACTAATCAATTCACTGTTGCAGCTTTACAATATCGTGCATTAAACTTCAACCGATAGTTGGCTATAGGGATTATTTTAGTTATTTATTAATCTGCTGATACATTTTTAGATTCATCGATAAATTCATTAATCAATGAGACTATCACATGACAGAAAATAGTGTAAAATGCCAATTTTCTAAAACAAATCCTCACATTTGAAAAGCTGGAATGGCAATTGCCATTTTTTCGTTTTTAAATCTCTTGCAAAAGTTGTGGTTGAGTAATTTTCTGTTAACTGTTGTGTTGATTATCAAAATAGTTGGCGACTAATTTAATACTACTACTACTAATTTAACAACTAATCGACTAATCGTTGCAGCTCTATTTCCTACTAATATTCTTCTCTTCACACCTCCTTTTTTCTGACCTCTTCCTGTACTCTCACCTCTTCTTACAATTCATGAATGTTTCTTTCTTGTTTGTTTCATCGTTCAAAGGTTTTTGTACGATTTAGGGCTGCAACTTAGGACTATTTTCATTGTCGATTAATTTTCTAAATGAATTAATTAGTTGTTTGGTCAATAAAATGTCAGAAAATAGTGAAAAATGTCGATCAGTGTCACACAAAGCCCAAGATGACGTCCTCAAGTGTCTTGTTTTGCCCACAACTCAAAGATATTCAGTTTACTGTCATAGAGGAGTAACGAAACCAGAAAATATTCAAGATGCTGGAATCAGAGAAATGTGACTTTTTTTTTCCTAAAAAAATACTAAACTGATTATCAAAATAGTTAGCGATTAATTTAATAGTTGACAACTAATCAATTAATCATTGCAGCTCTACATCTTAGTGATTCTTCCCTTTTGTCTCCTGTTTGTTTCATCCTTAAAGGTTTTTGTATTTATTGGGGCTGCAGCTAATGGTTATTTTCATTGTTGATTAATTCCTATTTAAGAAGTAAATGGACAATTTCCACTTTTTCCTTAAAAAATGACTCAAACTGATTAATTACTTGATTGGGAAATTAACTTAATAGCTGACAAAACTAACTGATTCATTGTTGCAGCTCTAGAATATTTGCTCCTCTCTTCCATATCAATTCAAAAGGACTTTATTGGCATTGAAAACATAAAGTATGTTTACATTGCCAAAGCAAGTGTGAAATAAAAACAATAAATTACGTACAAAGAGTAAAGACCTACTAGAATAAAGAAAAGTGTATACAGAGCTGTGTAACATTGCAACATCACAGCATGTAAGACATTGCAGTTAAAATTATGAAAAAAGTGAGAACTGTGTCAATACTTAGAGATTTAAAGAGATGAATTTAAAGGTATGTGATCTGTATGTATGTTCAGTGTGTCTTAGTACAGAGATCACTATGCAAATGGTCAGCTTCCCCTCTCCTCTCCTTACTAGATTGCGACTAAATCCCATATAAGTATAGACAATCTGGTGCACCTGATATTTCTAGCCACAGGCATGTCACACACACACACACACACACACACACACACACACACACACACACACACACACACACACACACACACACACACAAAGTGAAATATTTATACAAAGATTTAAATACCTGACGTTGAGGCAGTGCCACACCCAAGTCTCTGGGAAAAATGTGCGCCTCCGCTTCTCTGCTCTGCAACCAAAACACAGGCTGACATCAATAACAGGTTTCAGCTGCTCACAATAAAACAACACCATAATTGGGAAATGTATTGTTCTGAATTCCAGGCTGACAATCTCTCAAAGTCACGTCATGTGTTTAATATTCATCACTAGAATGGGAAGTATTCGTGGCATTAAGGAATGCAGACCTAAACTATGGACAAACCAACAAAACTCATTTCTTTTGTCATGAAAAACATTACTCACTTTGGAGACATTACTCAACACAGGCATGACAAACACTGAAATGGTTATTACTAAGCTTATAATTCATGGGAGTATTAAGTAATTATTGCTCTCTCATGGGTTTGCTGTAAATTGATTTTCAGACAAGTACATGCTTTAATACAAAAATCACAGTAGATTTTCGTCATGTTTTCTGTCATTCAGCATTAAGGAGAGTGGAATGAGGGACGTTTAATGGTTAGAGAGACCATCCTGACACATACAGTAAAGGGGCTATCCTAACATAGAAAGTTGATATAGACTGTGGTTTAAATAGCCACTTTAAAATATTTAATCATGATTAATCGCGATTGTCCATAGTTAATCACAACTTATCGCAAATCAATCTCACATTTATTTAGCAGTTCAAAATGTGCCTTAAAGGGAGATTTGTCAGTACTTCATACTCTTATTAACATGGGATTGGACAAATATACTGGCTTTATGCAAATGTATGCATATATTTAATACTGGAAATCAATTAACAACATAAAACAATGACAACTATTGTTCAGAAGCCCTCACAGGTACTGCATGTAGGATAAAAATTATCTTAACATGGCAAACTGCAGCCCAACAGACAACAACAGCTGTCAGTGTGCTGACTTGACTATGGCGTGTGATTATCACAAAGTGGGCATGTCTATAAAGGGGAGACTCGTGGGTACCTATAGAACCCATTTTCATTCACATATTTTGAGGTCAGAGGTCAAGGGTCCTCTTTGAAAATGGACATGCCAGTTTTTCCTCTCAAAACTTGAGCATAAGTTTGCAGCGTTATTTAGCCTAGTATGACATAACGGATTCCTTAGGTTTTCTAGTTTCAGGTTTTTGAGCTTGGTACAACCTCCAAAAGTTACAACTAATTTGCGTTGCCCTGACATGGATATTTAGTAATTTGATTTATCAACTTTTAGATTAAAAATGATGGACTTTCTGGGATATATTATAACAGTAAAGAACATGTTTCAAAGAGCCACACCACAGTTAGAATAGGACAAGTCAGAGTTCAGAGTGGTTAGCTGATGCCCAGAGATGACCTCTGACCCCTCTGTGGCAGCTCACTTACCTGGTTGTGGGTCGAGAGTGCATGGCAGCCACTAAGGTGGAGGTGTGTGGCTGGAAGGCGGGAACGGCCTCGTCTGTGTACATGCCTCCGCTCTGCCGGTGGTTTAAACTCACCATATCTGTCATCACAACCAGCCCCGTTTCCTGAGTTAAACATACAGAGAAATAAAAACACACAATGTTGACTATTTTTTATCCTTTCACCATCACTGTGGGCTCTTTAACTAAGAGTGTGTTCTCACTGAGAAAGCGAAGCGTGCGTCCTTGGTGATGTCCCAGTGCCATGGGAACACAGAGGAGCGCCTGCGTCTCTTTGACGACAGCCCAGGCCACCAGAAGTGACCGTCGTCTTTAGGAATGCCGAAGGCATCCGAAACGTCAAAATCTGCCAGCTCTTTAAACACCTGCCCAGAGGAAGCAACAACAGTTAAGAAATAAAGTTCCCATATTGTAAAAAGGGAGATTTTCATGTATCTTTATTATAAAGCAGGTCTATATAAATACTGTGAAAGTATTGAAGCGGTCAATCCATGGAGAAATACACATAGTCTGTAATCAGAAACAGGGCCATTAAAGGACCTGTCAGGATTTCCGTACGGTTGTGATGTCACAAATATACAAAACAGTTTATTTACGGTTGCAGTGTATGTGAGTGATATCAGCCGACAGGAAGTAAACATGGCCCGAGCTGTTGCCTAGCAACACAATTCCACTGACAGACAGACGGTAAATACAGGCATATTCAGACAGACAGTTTGAGAAAAAATATTATTTTTTTAAAATATTACAGCATGTAAACATGTTCTAGTAGAAACACAAAATAGTGAACCTGAAAAGTATGAACCTGAAAATGAGCATGATATGTCCTCTTTAATAAAAGATGGAGCAACATTTTTACAGTGGACATGATGATAATGAAATATAAGTGTAAACTTATGACCGACCTTGTCTGGACTGAGCTGGAAGTCAGGTTTTAATAGATAAAGGCTCTTATCCACAGTGGCCACACACACACAGGAGCCTTTTTCTCCCCGAACGTGAAGGGTCACAGGGTCCCCTGGCATGGACTCATTAGACAGCAGAGAGACGGACACCTGCAAACCAACCAACGCTATTCAACAGGCAATGTCATAACATGAGCGTTGCTATGCATTTATACAAGAAGCTTATTCTTATTATATTATTATGAATATTATAGGGCTGTGAATAACAATTATTTTCTCAATTAACTGATTAGTGTTTTATAATTCTAGAAAATGTCAGAAATGGTGAAAAATGTGTTTCCCAAAGACCAAGATGACGTCCTCAAATGTCTTGTTTTGTCCACAACTCAAAGATACTCAGTTTACTGTCACAGACGAGTAAAGAAACCAGAAAATATTCACATTTAAGAAGCTGGAATCAGAGAATTAAAAAAAAAAAAGATAGTCGATTATCAAAATAGTTGCTGATTAATTTAACAGTTGACTAACTAATCAATTAACTGTTGCAGCTCTACAATATTGTGTATTAAACTTCAACCGATAGTTGGCTATAGGGATTATTTTAGTTATTTATTAATCTGCTGATAGATTTTTAGATGCATCGATAGATTCATTAATCACTGAGACTATCACATGTCAGAAAATAGTGTAAAATGCCAATTTTCTGAAACAAATCCTCACATTTGAAAAGCTGGAACCAATAATTAGCATTTTTTCCCAATAAATGGCATAAAGCATTTGCAAAAGTTCTGGTTGAGTAATTTCGCCGCTCCCGCTTTGGAGGTCGCACGGCTGTCTCCAGATTGTTGTGGCGAGCATGGACTGATGGAACAACAGGGACCGCAATGGAAATAAGTTGTGCTATCCCTGAAAATGTCTCATATGTGTATTTTTACTTCTGTATTCTGAATTTTGTCACGTAAACTAAACTTAAACTGACTAAATGTTTCAGCACTAGCTGGCAGTGTTGCCTGTTCTTTTTTTCCCCACATACAGTAGACGAAGTTTCAATCCTATAGTGTTAAACTGTAAGATGTGGTGGGAAACATAAGGACAGAGAGTGGAAAACTACAGGCTTTGAAAGAGGGAGGGGATGGTGAGAGTCGGCCGTAAACTTTCACACATCAAAAACAATTTTTCAGCAGCGCGCAGTCACAAATTAGCCCCGTTAATCGGTTCCGCTGCCCTCCTTTCACCACCCTGTAACCTGTCATCCTCGGCTGTCACGACCCCACTCATCTGCCTGCGGCCTGCATGGCCTCTGTCTCATCATGCCCTCACAACCCCCCCCCCCTCCTCCGACACACACACACACACACACACACACACACTCAGAGTGTTGTAATGGCATACCAGGGAGCTGTAAATACTTCAGGGAGTTAACTCCACCTAATGCAGGCAGGAACTGGGGAGCTCTCCCAGGCCAACACAGCTGTTTGTTTACAGACACTACACTGTGGACAGAGCTGGTGCATGGATACTTGGACTCAGCTCCAAAACGTATACAAACTTTTTCCAGGTTTTTATTAATTATTACATAATAAAGCTATTTTTATCATACCTAAGTCTATCCAACATCAATGTTTGGGCAAGGAACTTGCCCCTTAATGTGGGTTAATATGGGGTAATAAAAGGTATTACAGATTAAATGATTTTCTGTGGATAAATTAAAGTTTATAAAAAGGATTTTGTCTATTCTGTTTTCATTAGGGCGACTAATTAGTTGTTTTGGTCTTACTATTTTTTTTTTATGTTTTTGCAATATGAATGACTTATTTCCAGGAAAGGAGTACGTCTATGGTAAACACAAGATTTAAAGAGGTGCTTTTGTTTGATTCTTTGTGGAGAAACTCGTCGATTAAATCAAGTAATCGTGCGTTAGTCAACTATGAACAGCCCTTGTTTTCATCATGCTGTAGTAAATAATGCTGATATAAACCATATATCACTGTAAAGCCCTTCTGTGTGTAGTAAAACACTGGGCAGCAGAAAGCAGGGAAATAACACCATTTTTACAATGCACATTGAAACCTTATGTTTCAAGATAATGCAAACCTGGTTCTCAAAGACGGGCTGGATAGGGATTTGCAGACTGTCTGTGACGCCTTCGCCGTTTTCCCTCACATAGTAGACAAGCAGGCGGCTGAGTGGTGCCATGCTGTGGCTGACAGGAAAACGTAGATATGACACACAGCTGTCCATCTCGGCCTGGGAGGAGGAGGAGCCCGCAACACCTGGCAGAGTGACGGCAAAGGACACAGTCTACAAAAAGACTATCTGGTGCTCTGATGTTAAAGACATCTGTGATAAAGATGCTGGGACGCTGTGTCATACTCTACCAGAAGAACAGACTATGTGATGCGTTCATAAAGTGCTGGCCTGCTGACGATGAAACTACTAAAATATCTCTTTAGACTTAATGCTCAGATATGTTAATTTCTAGCACATGCTGCGGAGAGTTTAAAAACACATCCCTCCTAAAAGGCTTTTCTGTACATCTACAATCTGTTAAAATCCAGGGGATACTTACCAGAGGCAGAAGGAGGCAGCTGGGTGGTGTGAATGTTCTTGTCGAAGGTGACTGTCGCCCTCTTTCCTCGGTGCAATGCGGTCAGGTTGGCCGGTTGTTGGCCTGACAGGATGATGTTCCCCCTGGACGCCACCTCGTAGTGGAGGGTGAAGTTACAGGGACAGGTGGATTTGAAAGCAACTTCTGCTTCTTGGCCGACCTACAGTACAGTAAAGCACAGTGTTACTGTGGCATTATATTATAATTGACCTCTTTATTAAGCTTTTCAAGAAACATAAAACAAAATTATATCAGTAAATAAACGTAGAGAGGACAAGAGAAAAAAATATTAAAATAAAAATGATAAAACAAATATAGAATATCTAATTAAATAGATATATGTAATTAAGAAAAGGACACCATGCTTTTTAAATAGTATAAATAATAGTTTTCCCTTAATAGAAGAGGTAACTTTTATATATGCAGACAGCTCTTTTAGCCATTTAATTCCTCTTTTGTCAATGTACCTTTTTCCATGAAAGTGCTATCATCCGTTTTGCCGAAAAAGATTTGCTCTTATCCTTATGTGTGTTTTTGGATAGCACCCCATAAGAAAAGCTTGGACTCCACCGTTAATTGTATCAATAAAAACTCATCCATTACATATTTTACCTCTTCCTAGAACTTTATTTTTTATCTTATTACATTCCCAAACACAATGGAAAAATGCAAATCTAGGATATTACTCTTGAATTTATTTAGCTTCTTTGGAGTAATATATGTACGCATCAAACAATTAAATTGTAAAAGCTTAAGATGGGTATTTCATCGTACCATTTTTTTAATAAAATGGTCCAAAATTATGTTTGAGCCTTAAGCAACAACACTAATGCTGAAGACCCACATTCACAGGGAAATCAGAGTGAAACGAAGGCAGCACTGACCTTGAGCGGAGCACTAGGGCTCTGAATCTGGATGTGACACCTGCTGGGAGAGTACCAGCTACTGATAGACAGGTAGCTGGGCAGGTATTGGTCTCCTACTGTCTTGCCATCAATGGATGTCACCTTAGTCTATGACAAAAAAAAAAAAAAAAACATTGTTATTATTACCTTCTCACTTCACCCTGTTTATATCAGCTGACATTAGAATCTACTGCTACTACAGCCACTGACCTCTAGCCAGACATACTGGGCCGCCGTAGGGATGGAGGGGATCTCAAAGGTGGCCTGGCCGTCCTTGGAGATCAGCTCGCTGGTGTAGACGTTGTCCTTGGGGGTCAGCTCCGCCTTGACACGGACCCTCACCCCATCAGCTGGGCTCCCATCAGGGTAGGTCACCTCAATCTACGGGGAGAGAGTTAACAAACACTACGTGGGAAAATGCAAAACGCAGACAACAGGGTCATCAATTTCAGCCAACCTTATTTATCTACAGGTTATCAGCCGGTTATTAGTTTTTAGTACAGTATACCAAAGAAGTGGACTCGAGTCACATGACTTGGACTCAAGTCAGTCACAAATTTGATCACTTTGAATTCAAAAAAAGACTTACAACTCTACTTGGACTTTAACACCAGTGACTCATGACTTCACTTGGACTTGAGCCTTTTGGCTTGAAAATATTTGTCTGTTTCCATGCAGGCCCAAAAATTAGAAAAATGTTATTTAAAAAGTGTGCAAGAGTCACTTAATTCGCCTCCATTCATTTCCTGAATCAACTAACATTAATGCTATTTATTCACAGCAAGTCAACACTTTATTCCTCAGATCCACTTTGTTTGAACCAGTCCAACAGCATCCAATCAGGTTGCAGGAGCAAACCATGAAGAACAAAAGATACGTTACTGAGCGCCCGATGGAAAAAAATTATACCAAAGATAATTTCATTTGAGCGCAAAAACTATTTTAAATTATAGACGGAGACACAAATGGCATTACATTTGGTGAAGAGTGCATTGTGGCATGTTTAGGATTTGAAACTCAAAGTTTAGGACTTGGGACTTGACTCAGGACTTGAGTCTTACTTGTGACTTGAGGGTCCCACATCTGGTACATACAGTAGTTGTGTGTCTACAGTCTCACCTTCCCTTTGTACGGCAGACCGGGCTTGAACTGTTTGCGTGTGTCCTTGGAGTATTTGATGTCGATGAGCTGCTTATGGACGGGTGTTGAATCGTCAAACGTGGTCTGCCTGCTCCCGTCGATGCTGCTCACTGACGCCCAGATACTCACGGTGCCCCTGAAGTGATCGGCTACATCCAGCGGCATCATGTCTTTGACACACAGGCTGAAGTTTGCAGAGCCTTTAATCTGAGAACAGGAGAGGAAGTGATCCGTTGTTGCGAAGTGCCAGGGGTTGGATCAGCCAAAATAATAACAATCATAATAGTATTCAGCCTCAACTAACAATTCAGATGACACAATCAGAAATCCTTTTTCAATACCAGCCTTGAATTTGCGATCAAATTAAATGAATAAACTGACCTCCATGTTTTTAATCACAGGATGGCCCATCTCGTGACGGTAGTAGCCCACTCCATTCACTGTCATATTCACCGTCAACTTCCCCGTCACTGGCTTCCCAAACATGTACCTGTACAACATTGACATGTCAGACCTCTACATCTACAGGTCAGCGACTCAAGAAGCAGATAAAATGCCTGAAAGCAGAGCTACATGTTACACCATTTTAAGGATGGTGAGCCAGACAGAAGCATTCTGCGATGAATTCTAAGTGACTTACTTTGCCCTGACGGTGGCTTGCTCGCATGAGCTCAGATCACGGATGTAGCGAGGCGGATCGATCATCAACTCAAACTTGGGCATCACTGTGAGGGAGGACAGAAAATTACTTTGGTTACATATTCTACTTTTTGGTGCATTTTTTGTTGTTGTTGTTGGATTGTCTTGCACTGGTTATTAATGGCATAAAATCAAATTATAGCATCTTCTTGTTGCTAAAGACGTCGTGAGATTCATTCCTGCTTTTAAAGTTTAATTTCCTCCACAAAGAAAATAAACAGAAACACTGTAGATGGAATATTAAAATATCACCACAAAGAACTACAGGACAAGTTCCTCTACAAAGTACTCTCGATAAACAGTGGTACAAACTGTTGTCTGCGACTCTCTTACCATATTTCTGCACTTCAAATGACTTGTTATAGGTGTGGCCCTGCACCTCCACAAAGATAAACCACTCTCCAAACACCGGCTGGTCAGACAGAGGGAAGCTCATGTTCACGACGCCTACAGGACAGAGATCTAGTTAACACCTTAAACGCCTGTACGCTTGACAGTGATTAACCACATACGTACCACCACATACACTCCTGGACATGACACCACCTTCGTTTTTAACTTAGTACTGAATTAAAGCTGCAGCTGGTAACTTTCAGCAAGTTAAAAAGTTAATTTTATAAAACTATATCCTGACAGTAGTATACTAGACAGAAAACATCATGCTCCTCGTTGTCCTCCTGTGCTTCTAATGGCAGCTGCAAGATTTCACTGTGCCTAAAGGAAAACAACCAATCAGAGCCAAGCGGCCCCTATTTCTCTCTTCAAATGTTTTAAGACCCATGTTTTAGTGTACTGTTTATCTGTAAAATGAGAAACAGCAACAGAATATTGATTCATATTTGATCAGCTTTGCCACGCTTGACAGTTTGATCGGAGTTTGCGAGTTTTGCGAGCAGTGATTGACAGCTGCTGTAGTGACCGTTTGGTTCAGATTGGTTGTTTTCCTTCTGGACGTATTAAAATCTTGCAAATGCCATTGGGAGCACTAGGAGAACAGGGGGACATGATTTTTTTCTACTGTAAGGATATAGTGACCAATTTATAAAAATAACTTTATATTTTAAGTTATCAACTGCAGCTTTAAATAAGCAGATGTCCAAAATAGTATCATTACTTCGGTAAAAATATTACTTAGAGAAACATTGCAATGAAATGTTTATGTATCTGCTGCACAATGATGGTGCTAATACATTATAGAAGACGTGGCTCACCACAGCAGAGAGATTTTAGACTTTTCCACTGGACCATCCTGGATCCTCTGGGATCCTGACAACATAGAAGTTCAGAAACCAGAGTTAAGATTACTCATTTCAAGTTTAAGTGTTGAACTGCTGTATGTTAATCAGGGCTGGGCAATATGACAATATATGTCGTCAAAACAACATAAAAATGTCTACATATTTTTCTATATTGTTTCTATCGCGATACGGGCTGATTTCACTTAAAACTGTTGTGTTCATTTTGCACTCATGTTCTTAAAATAAGAAAATTACTTTTCATTTGTCAAGTGTTTAATTCACTCAGGCTTATACAAGAATAGGCTTTGTCATGTGGTTATCTTATATACTAGACTCTTTATTTACTGAATGACCAGAAAACATGATATATTATGATACAAATCGGTATCGAGATATGAAATGACCTATTGTACATTGGGACAGAAGAATTTTGCCATATTTCCCAGCTCTGTTAGTCATTCATCTGCATATTGTCATTACACAGTGGCACTGTCATACTGTACATTGTAGCTGTTGTAGCTGGTCCTTGAACTGAACTTGACCCCGAAACCTGGCTCCTCTCTCAGACCACTGTCTAAATACTTTTCCTCGGGTGATACAGTCCATACAAAAAAAACTCTATGTGGTTGTAGTCATGCATGGGCTTCCCTGAGCTTCTTATGAAGCAGCAGCTTCTTATTTGCTCTACAAAAAAAGGCAGAGAGGGAGACACAGTGTGTGAGTGTGTGTGTCTGTGTGTGTGTGTGAGGGGGGGAGTTGTGTGGGGGTTGTGTGGGGTTTGTGGGGGGACTGATAAAGACAAAACCAAGAGCCGAGAAGAGAAGAAGTTCCTTTCATGTTGTTTATCCTCATACTGTTCCAAAGAGCACCCTGTTATCTAGGTGAGCTGCCCTGACTCCTGCTCTGTAATCTGTGAACAGGCTGGGAAACAAAATTGCCACCGTCCCCTGGGTGGTCCCGCCAGCCTCCACTCACCAAAACATACGCCTCAATCTGCAAAGAAGTGAAAAAACAGAAAGACAAGAACAAGACGTTATGAATTAGATACTCTTCCCAACACTTCTCCTCGTTCATTCCTTATCCAACAATCATCCATCTGTGAAAGTGAGCATTGCCCCGTACCAGCAGCGCAGCTTTATAGCTGCAAACATCAATAAACCGTCTGTCTGCACAGTTGCACAGTATATTTGGAGCCATTGCTAACATTCCAAGAGAAATGACTCGCGCTTGGCTCCTGTAAATAGGGAATTGTATATTTCTCTGCACTCACGGCAGACCAGGTCTCTCCTCTTGACTCCAGCAATTAGAGACGGAAAAGTGCTAAATATTAACTTGTTCTGTTGCCAAACTGATATGGTAAAAATGCAGTAGTCATGGAAGAAGTACTTGTGTAAAATAATAATACTATAATATAAAAACACTCAGTACTTACAGTACTCATTATGCAGAATGGGCTATATCAGAAAAATATATATTACGTTACTGAATAATAATTACTGAAGCATTAATGTATAGGTGGGTCTTATTTTTTTACTATATATCCTGCTGGAAAGCTTGTGAATTTCCACCAGGTAACAATAGTTTTATATTAACTTAGAATTAATAGTACTTGTATTTGTTGATTACATTTTGTATTATTATCTGAATCTGCTACGTAATTAAAGTTTTCAAGCAAATGTAGTGGAATAAAAAAGTGAGATGTGGTGGAGTAGAAGTATGAAGTAGCACAAAATGGAAATACTTAAATAAAGTGCCTTAGAATTGTACTTAAGTATAGTACTTGAGTAAATGTACTTTACACCACTGTTATCAACTGTATGATGTAAACGCAAATTTGGACTCTCCCAATTTGTGTTTTTTACAATACAGATTTTACAACAAATCCTGTTCATTTTGACTTACGACTGTTACTCAGTTCTTTATGGTTTGTTTGCTTGGTTGCCATAACTGGTGTGCAACCTTTGCTATGTTTTTAGATGCAACTGTTTTCCCTTTAAGGTGAAATAAGTTTTGAATTACCTTGTCGTTTACTGGCCTCAGATCGGGGGTGACTGTGTAGACATTGACGAACACTGAAGGCAAAAAAAGAAACACAGTACTTTAAAATACAGTTGCTTTGCATCCTTTAAACATGAAAACCTTCTTTAAATAATACTTCTGTACGGATCAGGGAATCTGTGCCCATCACAGACTAAATTCTCAAATCTTTTTGGCTTGATCGAATTGATTAAATTGACCGTCTGTATTTAAGAGGACCTATTATGCTCATTTTCAGGTGTGTACTTGTATTTGGGGTTTCTACTAGAACATGTCTACATACTTTAATGTTCAAAAATAAGTCTTTTTTCTCTCCTACCAGCTGTGCTGCAGCACCTCTTTTCACCCTCTGTCTAAAACGCTCTGTTTGAGCTTCCACCCCTTCCAAAAAAAAGCTCAGACTGCTCTGATTGGTCAGCTGCCCCACTGATGTGATTGGTTAACTGAACCAAACTCTTCAGACTTCCAGCTCCGCTCTAACGTGCCTTGTTTGAGGGCGGGCCAAACTAGCCACCAAGCAGGTATTATGCAAATGTATTACTTGGAGACATCACTGTGTTACGGAAGAAAAGGCCCGACATGAATCAAGGCGTTTCAGGCAGTTCAGGAACAGAGTTTCTGTCGGGGAGAATAACTCCCTTTGGTGTGGACTTTGGGCTTTGTAACTCTGCCGACCTTTTACACGCAAAAAAAAAAAAAAAAAAAAAAAATATATATATATATATATATATATATATATATATATATATATATATATATATATATATATATATATATAGAACACTAAAGTAAAAGGGGAAATCATAATAGATTGTCTTTAACGTAATGGATTACAATGCTCAATCAGAATACACCATACTACCCATCAGGATCGAGGACAAAACCTCAAAAAATTTGCCTCAACTTGCATTTCTGTGATTTACTGATTAACTACCAGGTGCACTATGAGGGAACCTTTATGAGTGGGTTTGTAGACGGGCTTGTCAGTCTGGATGAAAACCGCCGTGCCCTTGCTCTCCACTGTGACGGTGGTGTAGTTGTGGAAAATGTAGCCTCCCTCTGTGAGATGACGGTTCCCCCACACCTTCAGATGGGCCTGGCCTCGTAGTCCAGAGGGAACCTGGCGGCATATACATGCACAAAAGAGGATGGACCACAAGAAACTGAGGCCTATGGACGAAGGATTGAAATGTTTACTCTGGACTGCTCACCTTGACTCAACATTTTTAATACATTTTTGTGGAACAAAAGCTACAGCACAACAAAAGAATTACATCTAAACACCAGAGGAAGATGCAAAGCTATAACACAGCACACTACACATGACAGTATTTCACGAGAATGAGGGTGGAGGTTACAGGGAGGGGAGAGCGAAAGGGAGACAGAGGGGAAGAATCGAGTTGTGTACACTAGATTGATCTATTCCAGCCTTCGGGGGCGGCGGACCATACATGCACGTCAACAGCTGTTGCATATTATATTGAGGCTGTTACCTTATTCCCAATGAATGAGCAGAGACAGATGTTGCATTACAAATAATGTTAGTGTTGATTTGCATGTTGCCTGAGGAATGTGCACACAGCGGACAAGGGGCTCTCACTACTGTGCAGCTGTCACCGCTAAACAGCGCTGTGCATGCAGATTACTGAGGGGACTCTGCTGAGGAAACAAATGAAAATGAAGCTGAACACTCACCTTTAGTTTGATGGTGCCTTTGTCTAGAATAGAAACAGAGATACATTTTGAAGTGGGATATTTTTAGAGCATTTTCGTGTACTTGCATGTCTGTGACTATTAATATCCAGTAGTTATGTGAGTTCTAGGCTGGAAATCCAGCTGCAGCCTATCTCTATGCCACCCTGAGGTAGAGCAAGCACCATCTATTAATGGTGCTGTCAAACAAATCACACACTGTATACACTGAGTGGATGGCGGGATGGGCTGAGCTGATGCCTCCCATCAAAGATAATGCCTGTGAAAACCGTAGCTGGTCAGGAGCACACGGCGAGGGCAAAGGTCAACCAGCGTTCTTCAATCATGTTTTGCTAGCATGTCTGAATAAATCACACAAAGTGGGGCGTCTCGTAGCTCAACTTGCTCGCGCGAGGTCTCTCTCTAAAAGTGATGCCGATGCAACCTTAGCTTCGTTCTCACCGAGCACTGAGCCGTGGCTGTGGGCGACCGTCTGTCCCTTCACCGTCAGCTGCACCTGGACGCGTGTCTCTGCCTTGGCGTTGAAGATGGTTACGCTCACGCTCTCCTCCACGCCTGCTCGAAACACAGAGGGCGCGGCGACCAAATAGCCCCTGTGAGAAACGCAAGGTGGAGAAAGGGGGAAGGAAAGCAAGGGGATGAACGTAGGTGAGATGGAGGGTCAGCAGAGGACATGAGAGTGCACAAAATAGAGACAAAAAGACATGAGGAGGACATACATGCTTCACATGAACTGTTTCGAACTGCATCACTGCTCACTCCTCAGACACTGATACCACTTACGGATTTCAAGTGACTGCAATTATAGCATTATCTTGCAACAAGTCACACAGGTGAACTGAGCGTAAATTCACATTTCTGTTTCTCCTTGACACGCGCAACAAAACACGCATAAAAACAGGGACATTCCACGTGGATTTTGCGCGGCAAGATCAGGTTTAATTGCAACAGTTACCAGGGGACGCGGTACCTGTCGGCCAATGAGCTCTTGGCACTAGTGTTCTTGTTGGGTGGTCTGGCACCTCTGCCAGAACCATGGCGTCTGTTTTGAAAAAATAACGACTGAGATTCCACACAGTTGCTCTGACATTTAATTGAGGGAAGGAGCCTGTCACTGAGGTCACAGAGCAAAGGTCATTCTTTGATGCTTATCAACAAGTTTGGGGGAAAAAAAGCCCAATTTAAGTTTTATTTGGATGAAAGAATATGCTATCTGGCGCTGACAGATTTCAAGACAGAGTAATGGGTGCTCTTGCAAGCATGGTCCAGTTAAAGGTTATATTGGGGGCGTGTGATGTGTTGTGTTTGAGTATCAAAAAGTTACTTGGTTTGAGAAAAGAAGACCCAAATGAATCATGCCACCCACATGTGGCAGACTACCTGAAACAATAAAAGCCTGTTTGTTTCATTCCTTACCAAGTCAGTCCAACTCTAATTTTTAAGGTAAATAGGCCTTCTTATCCTCTGAAAACTTAACTGAAGATCACACAGATCAGAAGTGAGCAAAGCCTCGAGCGCAAACCCCAATTGCATGCCTGAGAGAAGGATCAGGTGGTTGGCATTACAGCACTCCAGCACTACAGCCGGAGGCTACCGCAGTTCCCGAGAGAGAAAGTCATGAGAAAATCCCCTGGAAAATAAGGCTTCGGGAGAAGGGAGATAATACGAGGAAATTGACTCTGCGCGTTTGATCTACAGTGAGTTTAACCAGCTCTCGGATGAGCCCGGATCAGGTGGTGGAGAGACCAACGCTTATTTCAGTCACATGGCTTGATGTACTCAAGTTCTCATTGTTTTTCGCCCAACTTTCGCCCTCAGCTGAATGCTGGTCGGTGCCTGAGAAGGATTTGTGTTCTCCGTTTGGTTCTTTTTAGTTCAGTCACATGGTTTCATGTTCTTAGCCCAAATTTCACCCTCAGCTGATGAAGATTTAAGTTCTCCTTTGCAACTCAAGCCTGTTTGTCAGTAGTTGTTTTGCTGATTCACACACATATAGCTACTCCCTCTGGACTACCTGGAAGAACTGTTTACAACACAACTCTCATGGTCAGCTGACAGCAGCCTCACTGATGGCATCAAAGAGACAAAAGTCAGTTTTACCTCCAGGTCTGGAGGGATAAAGTGATTAATAATGAAAAGCATGAATTCAAACTGTCACATAGTCCAGCCATCACAACTAAATCAGCAGGGCAACACTGTGTAACTGCTCACATGTCCAATAAGACAGTAGTGAATGAAAAACTCTGGGGGGGAAAAAACATGAATGGCGAGGTGCTGTGATAGTACAATGTCATCACCAGTAATGACATGAAATCCTCACATATTCACAAACAAAATCACAGATTATGACAGGAGATATGACAATTTAAAGATCAAGGTGTCCACCTGCACACATTTTGATTAAAATGCCATGACTTTGCTCCATTTTCTATACAACTCTGAGGCTGAGTTCATCATAATTCCCCAATGGGAGCATCAGAAATGCTTAAAGCGCTTCAGAGACAACACATGCAACACTGGCTCACTTACTGTCTTTCTTGTGCATAACTTCGGCTCACGTTGCAGATGAACAAAGTCCATGAAAGACTCAAAGCTGTCAGAGACAACCGCAACATGTTGGCCTCAGGAACCGGGGTTTGCTGGATATCGGCTGCTCTCCCCTTCTGAAGGACTTTGGGATCTTCCAACTCTATAATGAGAAGTTAAATGAAAATGTTTTAGCGTCTACAGCTCTCTCTCTCTTTCTCTCTCTGTCTATCTATCCATTGAGGTCGGCGGGCATGGTAGGTGTGCAGAGCTTCGTCCGGAACCAAAGATCAACTTTTTGTAATCATCCCACTTCGCCAAATCCAGTTCCAAGCGTGTTTTTTTTCTTCCTCTTAGAGCCCCGAGTACACGGACAGTCCTCTCCCATGTGCCTTCACCCGCCCCGGTTCCGTTCTCTCATATTTCAGCATTACAAATTGGAAGCGTCCTCCCACTTCAGCGAGCACAAATGTCACCGTAAAGAAACGTTTGACATGTAAAAATCCCCGCTTCCCTCGGTGGTTCCCTGCTGGCGATCGCTCTCAAGTCGGTGGCTCCTTTTTCTTTTGTTTTGTGGCCAGAGAGTGAGGAGGCGATCGGCGTCAGGGTGCGCTTCATTCACTCCAATAGCTGCTCTCTTAGTAGTGGGACTGACTGAGCCGGAGTAAGGAGCGGCACGGAGCGGCACGGAGCGGCACGGAGCCTGCTGCCGCCGCTGCTGCCGCTTCTAACACCATAAATTACCTGCACATTTCACATACTTCTACTGCAGGTGGCATCCCAGATGGTTTGCCAGCTACAGCTTGGTCCTTCTGCGTTGGGAAACATCACAACGATGCCAAACTGGTACACAGAGTTTAAAAAACGCACACTTGATGAAGGATGACCAAGATTTTAGTCAGGTTTTAATACTTGTTGGCGTGTGTTGATGCCCTCTACAGATATCTGCTGCCCCCAAGTGGCAAATGAGCTCAGATGCAACTAAAAAGGTCATGCTTGTATTTTGGGTTTCTACTACAATGTGTATTATTTAGGTATAATTCGTGGAAGTATTAAGTAATTATTGCTCTCTAATGGGTCCATCCATCTTCAACCGCTTATCCCGCTGGGGGTGGCGGGGGGTCTGGAGCCGATCCCAGCTGGCATTGGGCGAAGGCGGGGTTCACCCTGGACAGGTCGCCAGTCCATCGCAGGGCACATGGGGACAGACAACCATTCACACTCACATTCAGAGTCATCATCCATCCATCCATCCATCGTCAACCGCTTATCCCGTTAGGGGTCGCGGGGAGGCTGGAACCGATCCCAGCTGGCATAGGGCGAAGGCGGGGTTCACCCTGGACAGGTCGCCAGTCCATCGCAGAGCACATAGAGACAGACAACCATTCACACTCACACACAGTCATCAGTTACCCTAAATTGCATGTCTTTGGGAGGAAACCGGAGTACCTGGAGAAAACTCACGCTTACACTGGGAGAACGTGCAAACTGCACACAGAAGAGCCCCAAGCCGGATTTGACCTTGTGACCTTCGGTCACAGATTCAAACCTGCGACCCTCTTGCTGTGAGGTGAGAGTGCTAGTGTGTATCACTAGTGGGACTCACGTCCCCAACAAGAGAATAGGGGGCTGACACTTTTCACAGAGGTTAAAAACCTGGGTCTAACTCCACTGTTTGTCAGACTAGTGGGGACTAGACAGACTGTAGCGTTCGAACTGATGAAGCCACTTGGATAAGGAGCGAAACGTCTTCAGAGACAAATCTAAGTCCATTTGCCTTCAATTCAATTGCTGCCAGAATGAATATGACCTGGATGAATGAGAACATTCACAGACTAATAACTGTCAATAATGTACAGTACACATTGTTTCTATTTATATATACAGTATTTGCATATATATATTGTTCCTATTTTTTTGCTTGTCTTTGTTTTCTTTTACTTACACTTACTATTTTTGCACTATCCCCCTTTGCTGCTGTACACCATAAATTCCCCCACTGTGGGACTAATAAAGGAATATCTTATCTGAAGGGTTAGAGAGGCCATCCTGACTCATATAGTAAAGGGGCTTTCCTAACAGAGAAAGCCGATATAGGCTGCGGTTTATATAGCCACTTTAACTTTCTTAAACATTTATTAGGGGTTATTACATTCGGGCTGTTTACTTCCATTTTCCAAAACTGTAAACCGGCAAAACTCGGCCTTCCGTACTACAAATAAATTGATTTCTGCTCCATACTACAGACAAACGTAGTATGCAGTATGTACTGTATACTGCATACCGCATTCGTTAGTAGTATGTAGTATGGAACGTATGTTGTAAGCAGTTTTGAAAATAGCCTGACTTGCCCCAAACTGCATGTGATTATCATAAAGTGTCTGTAAAGAGGAGACTTGTGGGTACCCATAGAACCCATTTACATTCACATATCTTGAGATCAGAGGTCAAGGGACCCCTTTGAAAATGGTCATGACAGTTTTTCCTTGACAAAATTTAGCTTTCAAGTTTGGAGCGTTTTTTTTAGCCTCCTTACGATGGGTTAGCATGACATGATTGGTACAGACTGATTCCTTAGTTTTTCTAGTTTCATGATACCAGAACCTTCACTCTAGCTAGTTTTAAAACTGAGTGAACACAGCCTTGTTACAACCTAGGAATCACAAGTTGCATTAATGTGTTAAAGAAATTAGTGGCATTAAAACGAATTTGCGAAAATGTGTTATCGCATTAACTTTGACGGCCGTAGTTTATATGCTTTAATGCTCATAAAAAGTGTTTCAGACAGACAGGCTCCCCTGAGTAACTCGTTTGGTGGGGACTTCGCAACTTTGCAGACTTTGGGGGGGAGTAGCTAGTGGGGGGGGGGGGGGGGGGGGGGGGGGGCGGAGACGCCAAGGAGAAAGGAGAAAGGGGAAAGAAAAAAAAAAAAGGGGGGAGGGGGGGGGGGGGGGGTCGGGGCGGGGGGCCAGGAAAACCCAAACCCCCGCGGGGGGGGCGGCCCCCCCTCATAAAATATTGTTATAAAAGAATAATTAAAAAAAACTTTTACACGCACAAAAACTATATAACACCCAAAAAGAAAAGGAAAAGCACAATAGGTCCTCTTTAAGTCTCTCATAGTTCAAAGTTCAAATGAAGGACCAAGGCATTTCTCTTTTAGGTAACAAAGCATTTATTTATATATGTTTGAGGTACTGCATTGATGAGAATAAATGAACACTGTTGCACAGTAGATTTTCCAGCAGGTTTTGTAAAATTCACCAAAACACGTCATTAACATCACATTTAACGCTGAAGTTAGTAAATTTCAGCAAATATGTGAAAACTCAAGTAAGTATAAAACAAAGTCACTATAACCTGATAGTTCTGCACAAGACGGATAATCTGTGACAATAAAACATGTTCCTCTGCCTCCCCCTAGTGCTCCTAATGGCACCTGCAAGATTTCACAGACAAACTGTATGAATCAAGATTCTCTTACTGTAATGCCTATTTCTCTTCTCAAATGTTTTCAGAAACATATTTAAGTGAACTGTTTAGCTGTAAAATGAGAATGTTTGCTATGGCTGGTGGGCGATGCTCAGTATTGGCTCAGCTTTCTCATTTTACAGCTAAACAAGTTACCGACTGCAGCTTTAAAGAGCAACACCATAATAGTGACAACATAAAAGTAATTCATATCCTAAAGTAAATCAGGCAACAAGAGGTGAATGATCACGATGAAAAACCACCACCAGAACCAAGAGGAGCTTTTCTCTGAGTTCAGCCTCTCTTTGGTGAAGCATGGCTTAAAAAAAAAGGCCTGAAACTGACGCTGAACATGTGTCCTGGAAAGAAGCCCCAAGGCTCAAATCTGTAACAAGAGTAGAAAGATGAATCAACTGCTGAGGTGTCCTTAGACTGTAAATCCCTGCCAGTGGCACTGATCTCCCAGTGGAGGGACAGGAACAAACAGGCTATTTTACTGTGGATACCAATCAAGCATCACGTTACTTTTACTGCCAATTTTACTCCTTTGGAGTGCCATGCTCCTGCGATAGAGGAAGCTGCAGTTTACCGCATGTCTGGGACCCAGTGTCTTCAGTATAATTGCTTGTTTACTACACATTGTTTCACCTTTTCAATGAAGTTTAAATAATGGTAATAATTAAACTGTGCTGCCTACCTGTTTACCCACAATATGTGTTATCAGCCAGTTAAATGTCATGTCATGTCTTTTCGGTTTTCTAAATTTGCATCTTTCTCCCCTTCTCAGGAGTTGTTTAGCGGTTCTGTTATTCAGCTATTGGTTACGTTATCCAACAAACGCAGTGTTACTTATTTTAATCAAAACCATGATCTTTAACTTAACACAAGACACAGAGATTGTGGTCATTTCACATAGGCTATTTCTGTGAGATCACATTGGAGCAGACAGAAAATAGGATTTGGGTGGAATAAAATTAGGGTTGTTGAAATGCGATCATGAAACTGCAGCCCCCTCTACTGAAGGAACATAATATTATGTGCCTTTTATTTGTCTCAAGCACTACCGTGAATGACTTTCCCAACACTGAGGTCCTTCTGTTTCTCTGCCACTATGTTGTGATACAGTTTGCAGTGCAGTTTCCCTTGTTCAGGCTCAGTGAAAGCAGTCTTGGAGAAAACCAACTGCTTGTCCTCGTTTACCTCCACTCCATACGCCCGACACAGTCGGGCCGCGAGCGACGCGTCCAAGGACAAGAGTCGAGCCAGTCTGTCAAGAGGAAAGCGACAGTTGCGGCTGCTGTATCCGTGGCTGTATATTAGCAGCAGATCTCTACGACACGCCACCAAGTGACGATGCAAAGCACAGCTCTGGAGGAAGTTCAGCCGCTGAGCCAATCGGAGCAAACGCACAGGGTTTCGCTCCAGAAAAGCTTGGTTGATGGAAAGTGCGAGTTTGATGGCAGGAGAGTTGCGGAGCCGCTCAGGGAGCTCCATGATGTGCTGTGTGGCACGAGTGCAACCTAGGAGAGACGGAAAAAAAAAATAAAACAAAGCATGAAGAAATTATCCTAATCATGTTGGAAGAAAACCCTTTCAGGTCAGCACCCTTTAAAATATATTTCAAAATTTCTGGTGAGAGCAGAACATGCTACAGATAAAACTCAGACTCCAGTATACCTGCCTTTAAGTATGTGGAGAAAAAAAACAAACTATCATTTCTGTGTGAAAACCACTAACTCGTATAAAACACAGTGACTAACCCAAGTTGTACAGCAGACCAAGAGCTTGGATCTCTTCCTGGTTGGGATGCGGTCCTGTTCCTGTTGCGTAACAATCCAACAGCCAGCTCAGATTCTCCTGTAGGTGCGTGTCGTTAATGCGTGGGTCGTAGAGCCGCAAGGGCTCGCCACAAAGCCGATAAGAGGCATAGATGAGGAAACGCACTGTCCGCTCTAAAATGGCCACACAGTTCAACCCAGACACCCTCTGGATGATCATGTCCTGCTTCACGCCACGCAGCCGATCGAAGGCAAAGCTGTACACCTGGAGGACAAGTTGCATTTATGTTAATATACTGTGAAACCTCCATCCCATGTCTGATGGATCTGGGATATAATGTTTCATCTTAAGTTGGAGAAGGAAAATTTCACCTTAAAGGGTAATAAGGATAAATTCAAGAAAGTCTGAATGGATTTTCTGATTTACTCTGACTATCTAACCAGTGGGATAACTCTTGATTCAGTCTAGAACGGCCCAAACTGTATTAATTGTAGGACAAGAGTATGTCTATGTGTATACTTGAAGAATGTTGAAGCGCTTTTCCTTATCAATTCAACAGTCTTGTACTCAATTGGTGTGTTCAAAATGGTGCCTTCAAATGGGGTCATGTTTACAGTGTTTATGAGTTGGGCCCATATGAACGCCCTCCTCGTGTCACATTCACAACCTCATCAGTGGAAAGTTTCTGAAAGCTCAGAGTTCATGACTTGTGATGTGTTTGTTGACATTGTAAGAAATAGTCGAGCCCCTGGAAGTTCATTTATTGGTGCATAATAAGTTAATATTGTACAGTATATTGTAATTTTAGTCATACGTTATTTTTCTTGGAAATTCTGTAACATATGAGGAAAATGTTGATATTCCCAACAGCCTCATCTTTCTCCTCTGTCATTATGCCTTTGTATTTCCTTCATTATGTTAGCCACTTGCTAGCTTGCTAAATTGTTAGCCTCTGTGGCTTCTAGACTCGTCCAGTAACGTTAATATTGTCGTTGCTTAGCAGCGGTGTTCTTCATGACTTAACCATTTGCATGTTGTGTTCGCGACTTCCCATGACAAGTAACATTTGAAGGGACCATAAATAGCACAAGGTGGAAATCACAGAACTCCATGTGGTATTATTTCCACACTGTTTGCTGACCTGCAGGTGATAATGATTTGTGTTGACTACTGCCTCTACAGAAATGCCTGTTTTCTGTTTCACATTTGCCTAAAGAAGATCTCTACCGATCAAAACGTTGCCTTAAAAGAGAAAGAGAAATAAACCATTTGAAAGAGTGTGCAGACTTCCTTTGTGCCCAACAGTTCCGTTTATTTGTCTTACACCTGTATTTTTGCCTGGATGTGCACACACTTTGTCCTTACTTCCTAGCAACAAATGAACCATATCAGAATCAAATTTACCAGCCTACATCCTTGAAGCCTCTCAACACTAACACAGGTGTTTTCAGTTAATCTGGCTGATTAGACTCTTCTCAGGACTATGTAGAGACTAACTGAGGGAGATCTTTCTGAGTCTTCTGTTAGCTCTGTTTAACCTATTGGGGCGGACAAAGTTAGACCTTTATCATTCTTATTTTGTGATCTAATAGATTCCCACCAAAGATCCACCTACGTTTAAACTGAGCAGAGGTTTAATCAGCAAGAATAACTGAAATCACCTGAGAGGGTGTCCAGAGGCTATTCCAATGTTTCACCTTAGTTTTTCTGCAAAAGATATTTGCATAAATTCTATGGCCACTTGTCAGTTTGTTAGGGTGCTTTCATAAGCCATTACATTTAGTCAGTTTTAATCAACTTCTGGTGCAGTTTGCTTGGGCAGTTGTGAACACAGTACTCATACTCTGGTGTGGACCAAAACAACCAGTCCAAGACCGTTTACAAGAAGTGGTATCAGACCATTTCCAAGTGGACCAAAATGCAGGCTGCCTGTATAGGAACTAAGAAAGGGGCACAGGTAAACGACAGCTTAACTTGAGTGGGAGAGAACTGACCATGACTTCTGCAAAGCCTGATGTTTACTTGACATCTGGGCCGAAGAGAACATAAAGAATATGAAAAAGTCCACACAAATCAGTGCCAAGTCAAAGTGAAAAAACTATTTCACAGTCTGCGAGTCCACGAAGAAGTGACAGCTCTCGAGGCAAAAAAGATAAATTTGCTTTTTGCCCGTCAGCAATTGTTTTAAAAAATTTGGTCTGCTTAAGAGACTAGGATAAAGAATAGGTTGCTGGATATATGTTGTTTTGAAGGATGCTTACATGAAACCTATTGTTTGTGTGTTACAGTAAAGTAAAACCTAATTGATGATTCAACTGTCATCAAGGGTGTGTATATGATGCTAAAAGCAAAACTGAACAATTCCCTTAATATACCAGTTAGTCTTTCTTGATTAAACTCATATTATTAATAGTAAAAATTGAGTGATTGGGGAAACACTACTTGCCTCTGTCCAAATATGATGGAGGGGGGAGGCAGCGATGTCATCAATAAGGTAACACACAGTTTTCAGCAACACAGCAGGTGGACGGAGGTCGGCGGGGTTTGTTGAGTCTTTCCCAGCTGCTGGTCTGGAATACTCTTTGACAGCACGCGATGGGTCTGCCCTTGGCCGTCGATCTCTTTCTGTTCCCGCCAATATCTCAAAATGGTGAAGGCGATTCTGTAGCTCCCGGTCCCGCAGCTCCCGAGCAGGACACATGGTCTGGCAGGTCCCCCTGGGTACAGCTTCTGTCCCATGCTCCTCACGTCTCACATCCTCCTCCTCCACCACCACCACCTCTCTCACCTGTGCTTTGCCTTGGCCTCGCCATTGCTCTTCTTTCTTCTGACTCCATTCTCCTCCTGCTGGTGCACCCCTCCTCTGTGAGTGTGAGCTGCTTGAGGGAAACAGGGTTGTTGTTAGCTAAAAATGTAGTTTAATAGGACTCTTGTGTGACAGCCAAAATCAACACCTGACAATCTGAACCTACCAACACATAACAACTATGTTTACTCTGTTCTGCTCACTGGAAATATACAAATTTAACTGTAGTTATAGATTTCTTTGTGTAGCACAAAATAGATTTCAAAGAGTGTATCTTACAATATGTAAACTTACTTCCTATTTTACGCTGTAACGTTATATAATTGATTGACACGTCAGGAGCCATCAAGAGATTTACATTAACCTTATGCATGCAAGTACCACTACCCATCAATCCTTCCAGGCTTTGAGTTAAGGTCGAGTTTAAGTCAGACATCTTAACAATCTTAATGTTAAATTACTGTTGTCCGTATCCATCTTTAATAAAAGTTAATCGGAAAGAATAAATTGTTTAATCTTCTAACAAAAGACATAACAGCTAAATTTTACCAGTCAACAGCACAATAACGTGCTGGTAACTGTCAGATATCACTGGTATACTACTAGGCTGACTTATAACGTTAGCAGATATTAGCTAGCTACGGAAGTTAGCTAGCTCGCTAGTTACGTACAACCAGTAGACAACGCGCGAATGGCGTTTTAACTTAAGTTACAAAAACCTAGCTGTCAGTATAGATGGGAAAATTTAGCCTTAAATGCCATTTTCAACGAAATGTTTAACATTTCTATGAAATACAACCCCCATGTACTCACATTCGACGAGGTGCCCTCCTGCGGTTCATTGGTCCTAGACAACACTGGCCCGGTCCTCACTTTCCAGAATGAGCCAATAAAAATGCATCATCGTTATTTTTTACTTGACGTCACATCCGGATATGTAGAAGGTAACCCGCAAATTGCAAAACTTGCAAAAACTCTCGCGAGATTTGCAACCCGACGAGCGATCTGGGTCATCAGTTAATGTAGAAAATATAATACGGATAAATGTCTGAGATTGATGGTAAGTGACAACAGTCATTGCTAGGCACTTAGATACATAAATGTACTTTATTGATCCAAGTGCCTGGCAACGACTTGTGCAATGGAACGGGGGAGGGAGTATATGAGCTCAAGAGGATGAATGTAATCAATAGCATCTTTAACACTGCATTTAAATGATTCATGCCCTCTGAACTCTGTTCACATATTTGTTTCCCCATAAGCAAGACTCCATTCAAATTTTGATATTTTTTTGCAGCTGTATTTAACAACATTAAACTGGAATACCCTCTTCATGCGGTTGCTTCTCTTTGTTAACTGTTCAATGTACATACCAATTATTTTTGTTGTATTTATTACCAATGTTTCATCTACAAAAACTATTAAGAAGTGAATATCAGTCTTTATTCAACATTTACGATAAAAAAAATAATACAGCTGCAAAGAAATTAGACAGTATACATAAAATTAAGACACAAATATATGTAAATCTGGGAAAATATGGGGCTGACGGGTATCCAAAGTGCATGTATTGTGTATCCCATGCTGTGTGGTGTCCTTCACTGTTTGGGGCAGAGAAGCTGATGGGTTCTTTCCATGCCGAGCTCCTCTTCCTCCGTGGCCTGCTGGACCTGGATTGTGTGGCGGCAGACCAACGACGACAGCTCCTGCAGCTCTGAAACAGCACTGGGAAAATGGAAAACAGTGTTTGAGAGTTTGAGTGCAAGTACAAGTTACCGGTAGTCAATGTCAGAATGCATTTTAGATGCTACTGAATACATGCCAAGGTTGTGCAGTACTACAATCCTCTGAAGTAGAAGTATGCAGTAAGTAGTACACAGTTGAGTTGCATATTCTTTAGTGAACAAGAATAGTAATGTAATTCAATGTTTTTCATATCTACATAATTAACTGTTTAGGCCCATCTTAGCTGGGGGCCTAATGGTAAAGTCTGTCCCCAGTCACCAGGATCCCAAAAGACAAGTTCTCTATATAAAAGCCTACCCTGACAGCTGCTGACTGATGTCCTTGGATGTCGTTTTCATGTCCCTAAGGCACTCTAGAGAAGTTGTGTTGTCCTCATGATCTCCCTCTGTGCACTCCTTCAGCAACTTCTCACTCTCCTTCAGACAAGCTACAGCTTTATCTAAAATGATTGGACACAGGTGGTGGATATGATTATAGTAACATTTATCATACATTCCAGTTAAATACATATAGAACATGTCATTTGGTCTTTACAGAATCATACACTGGTTAGGTTACATAAAATAATCCAAATATCCTGAAGCACATTTTATAAAAACGAACCTGAAAATTACTTTCTCACTTTGACCCACAAATCCCTACAGCACACCAGTGTCTACCAAAGGAAGAATAATACTGGTCATGTCATAAGATAAGATATTCCTTTATTTGTCCCACAGTGGAGAAATTTACAATATTAGAGGTGTATTTGTTTTGTCTGTGCTCATCTGGTTTGACGTGGACAAGACCGTGTTGGAGAAAGGTGATATCCGATATTTCCATATACTAATTACAATTTATGAATCATCATCAGATTATCTAACTTGTTACATCGGGTTTCCAGGGACAATCTGATTAAAATATTTACACACAGTCCTGATGATGCAGATTAGTTGATTTTTTTTGAGTGTTAAAAATCATTTTAAACTCAGGAAAAACACCAACCTAGGAATTCCATTCTGTCCCCGTCAACGTAGAAGTTGGTGACAGGCAGCTCATGTCGGGTGGTGTCAACAGCTGTGGCGAAAGTCTTGTAGTTCTTTGTGAACTGCTTGGCAATTTCTGCAACAGGAGTCAGTGCAGCAATCTGATGGAAAATTATATTAGTATAATAAGAATTATGAACATACCATCTTACACAAAGTGCACACATCCTTTTTTTTAACATTTTAAAATACAATTCAATCTACAATTCACCGGTTGCTCTTATCGTAACTTATTATCAATCAACACAGGTGTGACTCACCAACAATCCTTAACGGAATGGGAGTATGCTAGAGTAGCAGTGTCTTCAGTGATAAATGTCTCAGTTTATGTGTTATGATACACCACCATACAGTTGGACATATTAAATGTATGTTGCTGCTTAGCAAGGAGGTGATATTCACACAATGTCTCACTACAATTGTAAGCAATGACACTGAAAAAAATATAATAAAAAATAAGATATTCCTGTTCTTCTTTTCTCTTGGCTTTGTCAACTGGAGTTGCACCGATTGCAATTGTCTTGGCAGAATACACCTACTATCTAAAACTATGCGCATGGTTCAAGAGGAGAGGCACTTTCAGCCACTGCAATTACTCTTATCCGTCCATCCATCCATCCATCCATCGTCAACCGCTTATCCGGTGGGGGGGGGGGGGGGGGGTGGGGCGAACCCAGGGGGGAAAGGGGGGAGGGAGGGGAAACCCTGGGGAGGGGTCGAAAGTAAAGGGAGGGAAAAAAAGAGAAAAAAAAAAAAAAGAAAAAAAAATATACACATAAAAATACAAATAGAAAAAAAAAAAAAAAAAAAAAATAAATAAAAAGAGTTTGTATGGGGGGGGGGGAGGAGGGAGAAAGAGCGGGAGAAACCCCGCTTACACGGGGAGCACTTGCAAACTCCACACAGAAGAGCCGCAAGGGAATAACCTGCAACCCTCTTGCTGTGAGGCGACAGCGCTAACCACCACACCACCGTGCAGCCTACTCTTATCCGTATGCATGGGAATTAAATATACTACATATAGAGTGCTGCAGGAATGAGTTAGCATTTTAGCACTTGTCGGCTTTTAAAGCTTTTATGTGTCATAACAAAGCCGGTTGTTAAAAAGTGGCCTAATAAGACTACAAAACGTCGTCACACTGAACACTAGTCTGCCTTTAGTTGAGTAGGGATGTGAAGTTATTTGACCGTGGTTCATTTATAGACGAGCATTAAGTTTTTACTTTTGGCGACTGCATTCATGCTTTAAAAAAATAAATAAAACTGTGTTCATTTGTGAAAATTATCTTGGTGAACAAAATGTGTAAGTACCACAGAGCGTATTTTCAGTAATTATTTAAATCCCAATGGGCAAATCCCATTGGCTTTTTGTGGAGGGAACCAGAGTGATGCTAAATTCCTGGTTGGCCTACAAAAATATGTCCTGTGGCTGTGACGTTACAGTCTGTACCGCTGTGTGCGGCGTAAAACCATCATGCGGCACATTTATGTAAATTTGACCAGCAAAAAACTGAATATGAGGCTTTGCCCGGTGGCTGATTGATCAATGCGTCTCTAATTTCAACATGCAGTCATATTTTTAAATACATACCGTATATCAAAAAAGGACATTACAAAGAAGGTGGTTTCCTGACCTGTAAATCCAGACGCTCATTCATCAGCTTGTTGTTCTCCATGAGGAGGTACTGACGTTTCTTCTCCTGGACCTCATTACACAGGGTCTCTTCTTCCTCCATCTCCTGCATGAGCCTTGCCTCTGCTTCAGCCTTGGCCTTTGCAGTATTGTTCTCCATCTTAAGTCAAATATCAAAGAAATGGAGCCAGGTCAGTCACGGCAAGATGTTTTTTCCACAGAACACAGTGAACGAGTCAATGAAAACTACTTAGATTCCATCCATCATCAACCGCTTTTCCCGTTGGGGGTTGCGGGGGGGCTGGAGCCGATCCCAGCTGGCATTGGGCGAAGGCGTGGTACAGAGTCCCAAGCCGGAATCGAACCCGTGACCCTCTTGCTGTGAGGCAACAGCGCTAACCACTGCACCACCGTGCAGCCCACTACTTAGATTATACTGTTTTATTTAAAATGTCACTGTATACTAATATAATAAAACAGGGCATTGAAAGCAGCTTTCAGCATATGTTAGACTCACCTTGGCTGTGAGGTAGGCCAGTAGGAATGTTTGCATCTCAATGTCCCTCTTGTCATTCTCTGGGTTTCTCTCAGGCTCTACTGCATTTTCAATCATTGTTTTTTCTTAAAAAATAGAAAAACCTGTTACACGATACTCTCATTTGTAAATAACATTTTAAGAGTTTAAAGCATTTTACCTTTAATAACTGAAATATCAAAATTTGGTCGAAAGCAGTGTCCATCTGAGAACGTGGACTGCAGAACACTTTTCCCAAGCAATGAAGGCTCAGTTTTATGTGACATCATTGCTGTAAGGAAGGATGGCATGAGCATATACAAAAGTTATTCATAGATCTAATTTAGACAATGTTTACTCCAACAGAACTCGGGGAATAAGTCATTAAGAAGATATTTGCACTGTCAGGTTCCATCGCAAGACTTCAATTATTGACTCTAAACATACAATCCACATATCAACTACAACCTATTCAGTGAAAAATAAAAACCTTCTTTAAAGCAGATTAAGTACTTGGAAGTTAAAGCATTACTCCTACAATTACCATACTCGTTACATTTAAATGATCAAAATGAGAAATGTACTTTCTGTCACAAACAATACACATTCACAGTTATCACCACAGGAAGTACTTACATGTTGCTAGAGCCTGTGGGGCCAATGAGCGTCTCGGTGGAGTGCTCACCCTCGGTTTGACACCACTGGGTTTAGGTGAGGAAGGCCTCAATGGCACAGCAACAGACTCGTTGATCAGTGAGTTACTCTATAGATGGTTAAAGCGGTGTGATGAGATACAAATGTATAAGATCAAAAGTGGGAGGCAGAAGTTAACTTAGCATTTAAACATTCCCTAGAAGATTGGCAGTCCATATCCTAAGTATCAATACCTAACTGAGCCAGCTTACCAAGAGTGAAACATTAGCTGTTCTCAACCAATGAACTGATTAACACTCAGAGGATTTTGTCATTTTTTTCCTATAAAACTAAGTTTCCCCACAGTGAATCACAAAAAGAACCACTTTAAATCTTGTTTCTGTGATGTGCTCAGCATGAAAAAAGCATAAAAATGGCTAATCGACTACAGAAATCTTAGTGGACTAAAACCAGTTAATTAGTGGACTACTCGACTGAGAGGAGGCAGTCCGAAGTGAAACATACAGTATATATTAATTCATTCATTATCCATAACTGCTTATTCCATTCGGGGTCATGGGGGCGCTGGAGCTGATCCCAGCTGACACTGGGCGAAGGCTGGGTAAGCCTTCGATAGGTTTGCCGACTATCCCATGGCTGACACACAGAGACAGAAAACCAATCACACATATTCAGTCAACACTAACCTAACCTGCATGCCTTTAGACTGTGGACCCACGCTAATACGGGGAGAGCATGAAAACTCCACACAGAAGGACCCCAAACCTGCAACCCTCTTGCTGTGAGTTGACAGTGCTAACCACTGCACCACCACGCAGCCCTGAAACATATATATGAAAACATTAAAACGTAGCATTACCTTAGAAAGAGATGTCTTCTCAGCAGACTGCATATATCGAGACTTGACAACAGTCCCACTTGCTAAAGATTGATGAATGAAAAAAATGAAGTGATTGAATGAAAAAAAAAAAAAAATTTGTGAAGCTTAGTTAACCCTAATTCAACAAATCTGTGTCTCATATCAATGACATGATATCAGCTACAAATTGCCTTCAAAAAAAGGGAAAAACAAGTTTAATACATGGTCCAAAAGAAGCCAGTCAATATGAGACTGTTATGCAAAACCATGTGTGATGTTGAACATTATAAAGCTTATGAGATAATGGCACAAAGCAGAAAATATCAGTTTTGGAACACATTGAGTATACGGGTGGACAGAAATGGTTTGAGAAATTTCTATGTGCACTTTAATACCTTTAAAATGGAGGAGACTTTATGGGAATTGTTTGTGGAGTCAGATCAGTCTCAGTATTAATAAATGCACATAGAACAATTCACACATGTTTTTGTGATTTATATAGAGATGACTCGCTCCACAAAAATAGTTTTCAGTGCACACAAAAATAGTCTTATATAACACATCACACAAATGCATTGTGTGCAGCAGTTTGTATATAAATGTAACAATATCCACATTTTTTTGATGAAAACACCAAACACTTTAAAAAATTGTGGATTTCTATTACACATATTTAAAACTACATATATTTGTGTGTTGCATCAGAAATGTATTTGTAAATTTATATATGGATTTTTGTACATTTAGATACAACTATTTTGTATGAATATGTATAATATGTATAAATCACAATACATTTGAGAATCCTTTGTGTGCACTCATTAATACTGAGACTGATCTGCCTCCGCAGATAAGTGACATCACTACTGAAACAATCAATTGATTAACTTAAATCTATGCAAATACTCACATTTAACACTTTTCTTCCCAGCTCCAGTGACGGTGGCTTTATTAGCATTGCTTCCACTTTTCGAGTTGAAAACAAACCAAACCAGCAGCAGTCAGATTCAATAATGTTAAAATGAAATCACATGTTACAAAATAAGACTTCTTTGTTTTATTTAGAAAACGAGCTAAACCGGAAGCTACACTATAACGTTAGCTTGAAGTAGCTACGTTAGCTACCGATAAGTTACTTTACTGTTAAATTCACAAGACGTGTACATGTGTTTGTTTTACAGCCTACTTATCATCTATATGTCTGATCCAGCGGTGTGAAAAGGTGAAGTTTCCACTAAATAAAAGAATAAAACGTGATAAAACGTGAACTTAAACAGATTAGCCTGACTGGCTCTTCTCTACTTTATATTCTCCTAAAACTAAAATGGCCACAAATGTGCGAATTAAACGACACTCGCTTAAAAGAAAGTAAAACAAAACACGACGAGGACTAACGTTACCTTTTAGCGCCAGTGGAGGCACTTTTAACGTTACTTGGCACAGTTGATGTTCTTCTCGACGCCATAATGTTTTGAAGTAAACCGCCTGTACACCAGTTTCGTAAACCGGCAGAAACAACAAGTAATAGTTTGTTCCGCTCTTCTTTTTCTTCCTCTTCTTCTTCCTGAACTTCTTTGTATATTTATGGCGGACTGCAAAATAAAACACTGAAAGTGTATGCTGCCATCTGCTGTAGTGGAGCGTGTAAAGTCACAGTCACGGTACTAAATGTGCTGTTTATAAATCCATCCATCCACTATCTGTAACCGCTTCTCCTAATATAAACACATAAATAAATACTGGAGTGTGTCGGGTCATAATCATTGTACTGAACACACTATTATATGAATAAATAAACCAGTATATAAGTAAATACATAAATAGTGGAATGTAAAAAGAAAAAAAAATTATAATATATATAAAAAAAAAAAAAAAAAAAAAAAAAAAAAAAAAAAAAAGAAGAGTATATAAAAATAAAATAATATTAATATAAAAAAAAAAAAAAAAAAAAAAAAAAAAAAAAAGAATAATAATAAAAATAATAATAATAATATAAAAAAAAAAAAAAAAAAAAAAAAAAAAAAAAAAAAGAAAAAAATATAATATAAAAAATATATAATAAATAAAAAAAAAAAAAAAAAAAAAAAAAAAATATTGGTATTGTAATATTAATATTATAATTTTAAAATAATATATATATATAATATATATATATATATATATTATATATATATATATATATATATATATATATATATATATATATATATATATATATGAATAGATAAATAGATAGTGGAGTATGTAAAGTCATCATTGTGGTACCAAATATAATGTAAAATAAATACATGAATAAATAAATAAATAAATAGTGCAGTGTGTACAGTAATATTCATTGTACTAAATATAAAATCTAAATAACTAAATATATAATAAGCTTGTTTTTCAAAGAATACTGCTTGCCTCCCCATCAAGTTTTCCTTGACTTAGCAACCATTTAAAGGTCCATCGGTGCCCTTTCTTGTTTTAGTCCATGGTGAACCTGACAGATAATAATCATGCTGCAACCTGATTCATTCATAAAAGCAACAGTGGCGTTTACATTCTGTTATTTGATCATTCATAATGTGATTTTTTTTTTGTATTATCTCAGTTATCATTTCTCTTTCTCTCATTAGGGTAAACAAAAGGGACATAGAGACCACTCCACAGACAGTGAACAGGACAATGGGACATGACAGCACCCATGGGGATTTTACTTAAATGTGGGCAGATTTTCTGACTAACAGCTGGAAGCCCTACATTCAAATGATTTGCATATAATACCTCAAACCTGAAGTATTCACACAGATTTTACAATTCAAAATAGTTACATTATCGTGATTTTCAGTTTATGGAGACATTTGTTTCTATTATGGAGATATAGTCTGCCAACAGAGGGTGGATTTTCCTTCTAACTTTGTTAGACAACGATCTGATCCCTGATTCTGACTTTTAATATAACTCTTATATTTATGGTCCTCAGATAGTCAGTTTTGCATTACTTAGATTCACTTGCCCTCTCTTCTTCTGCAGTCATGTTTTCTTGCTCGTACGAGGCATAGACACAATCATAACAAGACAGCAAGCTCCAGGATGTAGAGATCAATCTCAGGATGTTGATTGATCTGTACATGTGTTCATATAATTGTGTCCAGACTTCATAGGGGTCAAATATATGTTGAAGAAGGGATGCTTTGCTTTGACATCAGGGGATGTCAGAAACTACAGATGTTCTAGTAACCACTAGGTGGGTATAAAGGTCTGCATTCACTGTCAGTGTGACAGTCCAGTCACATTAAATACACTTTGAGTCTTTACGGACTACACTCAATATTATGTGTCTCTGTTGTGTGTTGACTGAATACAAAATCAATGTATATTTACCTGTATGTATCTTTTCATATTGTTTGCCATTTATTTCCTTGTCAGTATTATGAGGTGGGTGGAGACAAATGCTCAGAAGGCTGTGTCAACACTGAGCAGGTACCCAGATTATCACAGGGATTAACAGAGACGATACAGCCATATCTGTGAAACACATTAAACTGGAGCACTCAGAGGTAACAAACACAGTCATATAGTGAGTAGCATCACTGCGAGACAAACTGTCCATTCACTACAATGCAAACCCATTAAATGCTGAGGTAAAGTGCTGTGGTGAGATAGTTTAAAGAGTGGGAAGATACACACCAGGCTGGTGAGAGGGGGTTGGATGGGTCCAACAAATATAAGGCCTTCATCCAGGAAACCATTGTTTGTGTCCCGTGTTCACAACATTTAGTGTCATTTTCACTGCACAAACGTAGTAGTTTTAAACTCAGTTCTTTCCTACACCTGACTTGCCTAAAGTGTTTTGTTTAATTTACAACATTAAGCACATGTTAACTGTGACCAAAAAGTGACACCAAGGGGTCTGACAAAGAATCAGTATTCGGGCTGTCAAAGTTAACGCAATAATAAAGCACTAAAGCAGTTAGCAGTTCAGATCAGATCAATTTTAAAGCTAGAGTGAAGATACTGGTATCATATGGTACCAACCATGTCATATTAGCTTGTTGTGAAGGATGTCAAGTAACGCTCCAAAGCTATGCTAAATTTTAGTGACAAAAAACTTGCATGTCCATTTTCAAAGGGGTCCCTTGACCTCTGACCTCCAGATATGTGAATGAAAATGGGTTCTATGGGTCCCCACGAGTCTCTCCTTCACAGACATGCTCACTTTATGATAATCACATGCAGTTTGGATCAAGTCATAGTCAAGTCAGCACACTGACACACTGACAGCTGTTGTTCCCATGTTATGATATGAACATATTTTTATGCTAAATGCAGTACCTGTGAGGGTTCCTGGACAAAATCTGTCATTGTTTCGTGTTGTTAGTTGATTTCCAATAATAAATATATACATACATTTGCATAAAACAATTAGAATTGCCCACTCCCATGTTGTTTAAATACTTGACAAATCTCCCTTTAAGGTGCATTTTGAACAGATAAAAATGTGTGATTAATTTGAAATTAATCACGATTAACTATTTTAATGGACTGACAGCCCTAGCCAGTATATGACGAGTTAGGATGAGAACGTGTTGATGCATCTTTTTGCATAGTGTATGTGTGTGTGTATGTTTGTGAACATGTGCTTTGCAAGTTCTCTCACCTTACCTGTTTGCTGGTTGTTTGTGTGCACAAGTCTTAAAGAACATAATGGGTGGTGATCCCGCCTGTCTGAGCTGGTCTCGGACAACAGGAAGGACAATGTGAGGAGAGTGGGTGTGGGACTGGGTGGTAAACACTGGCCAGCAACCTCTGTCCTATAAGTCACATCCACAGACACAAATGGATAAACCACTGGGTAGAGTCCCCAAAAGACCTAAGTTTAATATTGGCTTTAATATGTGCATGGGAATTTCAGTCTGTATCAGCTAATTCACATAACAGTATTTTGGATGTTCTTTTTAAAACAGTAGTTGAGGGTAAGATGTTAGATTTTTATAAAGTGTGTGTGCTGGATAACATCCAGGTAGTGAAACCAGTTTTATTCTGACCTTTCTGTTTAATGAATTTTCATGATAAAGGTTGAACATTTGGGCTTGGCACTAAAACAAAATATCTCACAAATACATGCCTGTATTTATATGTGTGTGTGTGTGTGTGTGTGTGTGTGCCAAGCATGTGATGTGTGTGTCCTACTTTATCAGTGTGTGTAAAGGCCGGGTCTTATCATTGCTCTCCTCTCTCTCAGTGTAATAAAGCCTCGAGGCTGTGTGTCCATCTCTCACCACCAAGCAATGCCGGGACCAATAGCTGCCTTTGAGGTGGAAAACAAGTGCCGTTGATGATGGCGACACGTGCAGTATGGACTCTTTTGGATTCAATCAGCAAAACTAGTGATTCAAATAATATAAATGTTTTATTGGTGAGGTGGTCTGCTTTTTCTTTTCTAGGATTAGATCCAGTCCGAGGCTGCGAAGCTGCAGTGAAAGAGTGAGAAGTGCATGTTGAAAGACAGCACTATGAGGATGCGTGGAGTCGCTGAATGAAAGCCCTTGTGTCTTTTCTGAGCCCACCTCTCTTCCCTTTCTCTCTGCTCCGAAACTCTGACGTCTAACGAAGGATTTGTCTATGTCACTGTGACCTCACTGATACCCTGAAGACATTTTTAGGGCCATAAAATTGCAAGATGAAAAAGCTTTTATTCATATTCTGAACGAAGCGAAAGGAAAGCTGCTGTCAGCTCTCCTAAACACATGTATAGACACATGATTACACACACAGACAACCCTCCCATGCAGCCCACACACCGGCCCTTCTTCCCTTTGCGGTAAGCTGTTACTCATCACTGCCCAGTCTGCCAGTCTGGTCCACATAGCCTTCCAGGAATGCCTCAAATACACAGTGCCTCATACAGTAAAGCCAGTAGGCAGTATTTGCAGCATTCAGTTGGATATCTGAACTAAATCACACTGATCTGAATCTGATAATAGCACTTTTGTTTGTAGGTATATGAAATGATTTATTCGGCATTTGATAACTGAATTCAAACCTGCAGTAAGTAGTATATTTTTGGGCATCATTGGGCAAAAATTCCATAAAAAGCATATTATAATTTAAGTGCTATGAGAGAAAATTAGATTTCTGCACCTCCTCATGGAGGAATAAAAAATCTAGCCTTTGGGGAGACTTTGGCCAATCACAGATCATTTCAGAGAGAGAGCGTTCCTATTGGCTGTGCTACCGCTGGTGGGCGGTGCTTGGTATTTCCTTAACTGATCTCAACATGGCTGTCGGGTCACGAACTTGCTCATTTTACAGCTAAACAGTACCTGCAAAATGTTTCTAAAAACATTAGAGGTGAGAAACAGTCATTATGGTAACAGAATATTGATTCATATCTGATCAGCGATGCCTAGTTTGACATTTTATCGGAATTGTGGGAGTGACTGACAGCTGATCAGAGACGACAGGTTCCAGCTCGGCTCTGATTGGTTGTTTTCCTCCGGTCTGTGAAATCTTGCAGATGCCGTTAAGAGCACCGGAGGACACAGAGGAAAATATTTAGTTTTTCACATTACCTGTCTCAGGCACTACTGTCAGGATATAGTGGCCGTTTTATGAAAAATAATGTTTTTAAATTATATTTGCTCCATTTCTACCCACTGCAGCTTTAAGGACCTTAGTATTGCAGCTCTCCCGAGCAGACAGGTGTATGATTTCCACTGTTTGCTCTTGTTTTGTTGCAGAAAGAAGCTAAAGAAGGACCCAGCCAGTCAGTATTAAGTAGTTAAGCTTCTCTATGTTGGAGCATTAGGACAATGTTTACCTCTCTGTATTAGACTATCTGGGCGGCTCTGCTGTTCATTTTGTTCCTTTAAAATCTCCACATCCAGTCACTTTGGGTGTGTGGCTGATGCAATGTGATGTGTGAGACACTGGTCTCCTGGATGAAAGTCTTGTATTTGTTCGACCCATCCACCCCATTCCTACCCCTTTAAACTACGCCACCACACTCCTGGTGCACTTTACTTGAACATTAATACTGACACAGATAGATTTACATCGTAGTTAATGGAACACCCGGTACATCTCACACCGACTGTGTGTCGGTATCTAACGCCGACAGAGCGTTGGTATTTGACACCCTGGAAATGGGAACAGGCTGGTAATGCATAGCTTCAAACTTCTAGGTTTTATTTGCCTGTCTACGAGGCAGTGGTTCCTGTTTTCTAATTGTAGCCTGAATCACACTTTAACATGTAAACCTGACCACAGAACTAGATTATCACATTTAAGGCATAACAAATTAGCCTAAATATGCTGTTTTGTTATATTACTATGAATAACATCTGACAATTTGTTGATTTTTTTGATTCAGTATACACCCAAACATGAATATGTATATAGTGAGAAATTTGCTTAGGTTCAGGCCATAAAACCATTATGTATAGTTAGGTTTAGGAAAAAACAACATGGTTGGGCTTAAAATGACTATGTGTGCTATTGCTGAAAATGCAATTACACTGTAGTTAATGGAAAGCCCGGCGTGTCTCATACTGACGCTAAGGGTGCCTTGTGCCACAACATCGAGCGTTGACGACCGTGATAAAGCTCTGGTGTGTGACGCCCTGGGAATGCAAACAGGTTGCTTTTTCCTCCACAGTAACCTGCAGTTTTGCGGTGATGACACCGCATCCGCCATCAAATGACCTAAAGCCTTGTTGTTTTCCACCTCATCCACGTGTCGCTCGCTCCCTGATTGCTTAACTACGGTGCTTATCTTCGCAGGATGTGACCTCAGCTTGGTGTTCACTCTTGTGGATGACCTGTGCAGCTTCCCTGAGCTGCAGTGCTGGAGGCTGAGGGGATTTCCTACATGTGTCTTGGGGGCAGTTGCTGGGCCTTTATTCAGGCAGAAACATTAAGAGTATGAGGTGTATCTTCAGTCACATCATTACAGGTCAAAGGTTTATGTTCCCAACAAATGTGCAATTGCAGGAGAAATTGCATTTTGTAACATATACTATTACAATGAGGAGAAGAACGACACTAAAATGTTGCTTAAGGATATGTATATAACCAATTATTAATTCCTGAAAGGACAGTGTGTGTGTGTATCTGTCTTTTTGTATACGTGTTAAGCATCCATGTGAATTTTTGCGAATGACAGATGAGCACCATACAGCAAGCATGACTGGTTGTGTGTGTGAGAACCATGTGCGGTGCTTTAGCAGAGCAGTGTAGCGTGCAGTGCAGGAGCGAGCAGAGGCGGCCCGGGCCAGTACAGCCCCAGTAGCTTGGTAATCCCCACGTTTTCAGGAGCCCTGGCCCGTACTTGATGAGCTTGAGCAAGAAAAAGGTTGCGCTCTCTCGTGTGTTTCTCTCCCTCTCTGTCTCTCTCTTTTTCTCTCTCTCACTCTTTTATTCCCCCTCTTTTTCTCATGCCCCCCCCCAACCCCTCCTCCCCGTCCCCTGGAGCCACTTTGCGAATGAATGGATACCAAGTGTTTACTCAGCAGCTCTCCACGTCCCTCTATGTTTCTCAGGATTTCATCAAAAAGAGAAAGACAACCTGCAGACCATCAGAGACCACCAGACACTTCAGGTGACTGAACACTGCTGAATGTGTTATATATGGCTCATCCCTGCAATTGCAATTTCAGTCACCTAATTCTGCATTCATGGAAACAATCTTGTGATTTTGATTGATTGACAGTTGTTTGGTCTTATTTTAATGCTTTCAGGGACGCCATGTAACACTGTAAATGAAACCTGCGTTCATTTCGAGGGGAGGGAGTAGAGCTGCCGTGGCTTTATAAGAGACATTTATAGCACACTAATATTTAAAAAACTGTATGTTTGTGGTTTGGGTAAAATTTCTAGACATTTCTAAATTTTCTGTTAGATGAAATATATGAAATGTGCCTTCTCGAGGTGAAGCAAGATATGAAACAAAAGCACTTTCTGAAAGATGGTAACCCATCTCAGTCACTGGCTGACAAAATGAGGACTACATTACTTGTAAATATCATTTTTCTTCTCCATAAAAAAAATCACCAAATCTCCTGCAGGATTTCTGTGAATTTCTCTCTTTATACATATTCATGTTTGGATGTTACAGCATATACAGTACTAATTCATTTTAATGTGCCAAAACAGCATATTTAGTCTAATTTGTTTTGGGCATTGCCTTAAATGTGATACTCTAGATTCTGTGGTTAGGGTTACACTTTAAAGAGATAGTTTGGGTGTTTTGAAGTGTGGTTGTATGAGGTACTTATCCATAGTCAGTGTATTACTTACAGTACATGATGGTTGGCACGTCCCCAGTTTAGAGAAGCAGACAGGTGTAAAGGGAGCAAAGCTATACAGTGCTATTGATGGGAACAGCAGCAAACCTTATATCATCCACCTAAAAGAAAGGTTCACCGTACCAAAACCAATATCAGTTTAAGTGTATGCTTTTCCACGGCCATCAGATGGCCCTTTTCTTCTCCTTTCCAACAGGGAACTGAAAGTATCTATGCTCTATCATATCTGTGCTCTCTCCAAAGCGGACTTAAACAGTTATCAGTTTTTTTTAGTCTGAAGAGTCTTTCATTTAGGTGGTTGAATACGTTTTTCTGGCATCCCCAACCACAGCACTGTATGACTTTGCTCTGGAGTCAATGCTTCTGTCTGCGTCTCCAAACTGGGGGCATGCCGACTGTCATCTACTGTAGGTAATACACCTACTATGGATAAGTTCTTCAAACAGCCCCACTTCAAAACACCCGAACTATCCCTTTAAATTGTGATTCAGGCTACTATTATAAAACAGGAAACGCTGCCTCCAAGATAGGCAAATAAAACCTAAATCTTTGAAGCTGTGCATTACAGTGAGATGGAACCACAATACCCCAAGTTACAAATTTTATCATCAATGAGAACCTGAACCAGCAGGGCCTCGGCTCCTGCGTAGCTCTACTTCAGGGAATCCTCCACCTTCTGACCACACCATTTCAATAAAAAATTGCATACTTGTATGAGGCTCTCACTTAATTGTTGCATATAAGAGGATACCAAAAAAAGCCCAGAATATAGCAGTGAAACAGCTGACAAGTGGTTGGCTGCCATAGCTGCAGGTCAGCAGCAGCACCATGGTATTTTGGGTGAGGGCAACAATATCAGCCATTTTGAAATCATGCAGTAGTAATGCAGGGTGTAACTGAAGCAAGGTGTTCACTGTATACAAATATGTGCATGTTAGCACATGGGTGTACAGTGTCTGTGACAAGTTTAGGGAGCGTAGAGGTGCAGAGAGGTACAGGGAGGCTCCGGTGGGATGGTGGGGTGGGTTTTAGGAGGAGAGGGGATTAACAAGAGGCCGCAGGCCCCGAGGCAGAGGGCCCGTTTCCTGGCCTGAGCCCCTGTTTGTCCTGCCTGACCTGGCAGCTCTGGGGGCAGATCCTGCTTGGATACAGCCGCGCTCCCACGCCTGTCTGAAGCTGTTAGCCACTGGCTGTGAGTCGCTAGCTGGGCTTAGTGTTGTCTGAGCTGCGGCTGGGTCGGGAGGGGTCCTATCATCTAATGGGGGGTGGAGGGTTGCTGTGCTGTGTGGGTGACAGGGAATCCAGTGAGGCAGCGGGCGGCTATGATTAATGACTTTGGCTGGATTATTGCAACCATATTTTTCATGTCGTGTAGAATGGCAATCAGCCATATTGTCTCAGATAGTGTGAGTGTCATTTTTGGCTGCATCTGTACAGTTGGCTGACAAATTAAAGGAAAAGCCACCTTAAAGTTTCTTAATAAGGTGATACTTGCACTTTGGGTTCCCTCGTCTCAAAGTCTTTTTGATTTTTTTTTAATGGGTTTTTGGTTAGATGTCTGAAATATGGTCTGTGTTCTACGACATAAACGCATCAGTAAATATCCCAATCATTGATTTTGAAATTTTTAAGTGTCTTAAAAAGGTGATTGCTAACAACAGGATAAATGAGACTTCTAAACGTCATCACGCCAAACACTTTAGTTTAGTGGTGGTGACGTGACGTCATGTCATAGTATGTTTATAGCCTAACGTCAGCTTTTTACTTCTGGCAATTGTGTCAAATTGTGTTGTTCATTTGTCAAGTATTTTGTATTGTTTGTATGTATTGTGTTTTGAAGTAATTTGTATCTTGCTGAGCATAATGTGTAAGTATCATAAACGGTTGTTTGCCACAGAGCTTATATTCTGTAACAATCCAAAACCTAATGGAAAAATCCCATTGGCTTTCTGTCGAGGGAACCCAGGGCGATGGAAACCTCCTGGTTTGCCTAGAAAAATACGCCATCCCTGCAGCACTCTATACAGTGCCTGAATTGGAGTCCATCATTTGGGGTTTTGTTGATGATGGTGGAAAACACTGTCTAACAATCTGGCTTGAAAATCTCCCAAAGGTGTTTGATTAAAGCTGAAGTAGGAGAGATTGGAACAAATATGATACAGTTGCTATATCCTGATAGTAGTACATGAAACAGGTAATCTGAAAAAAAATAAAAATTCATGTGTCCGCCGGTGCTCCTAATGGCATCTGCAAGTCAATGTCAGTCACTCGCGAACTCTGATCAAATGGTCAAATTGGGTAGCGCTGATCAAATGTTAATCAATAGTCTGTTACGTTAATGTCTATTTCTAATCTCAGATGTTTTCAGAAACATCTTGTAGTTACTGTTTAGCTGTAAAATCAGAAAAATAAAAATAAATAAAAAAAAAAAAAAAAAAAAAAAAAAAAAAAAAAAAAAAAAAGGTAAAAATTGTGACCCGGCAGCCATGTTGAGATCAGCTGAAGAAATACCAAGCACTGCCCACCAGCTGGAGCACAGCCAATAGGAATGTGAAAAGACCTGTGATTGGTCAAAGTCTCTCGTCGGGCTAGATTTTTTTTAAAAGCCTGAAAACAGAGCCATGAGAAGTCTAGTTTTCTCTCAGAACACTTACACACTAACACTACAAAATATTGAAGGGTTATTATGGATTTTTTGCCATATGATACCAAAAAAATTGTTGCCTACTGAAGCTTTAAGTTGGATTATAAAGACCGTCGCATATGATTCACATCATTTCTACACTTATCAAACAATTCAGTGACCCCCTAGCCCCTTTGTGCCACTCCTTTATTCAGGTTTACCTATAACGTGTAGCCCATCTGTACCTCCACAGTGACAGTATTGGTCTGCCTTACTGGTCTCAGTCCAGACATCAATCATTCACACCGATCCAGCAGGTCACCTCATTGTGTATCTTACCTTTTGTAATTACCTTCAACCGTGTATTTGCCTAAATAATCAACTAGAAGCACCATCACATGCTTGTGTTTAAAAGGTGTTGTGCCACTTGTGTGCAGAAGTGTGTTTTGACTTTAAAGATCCATAAGATAACACCTCTCCTCTCTGGCCAGAGGGGACTGTTTGATTATCGCTCTCCAAAAATGAAAATGAAATGAGGGGGATATTTACTTTTCTTCCCCAAAAGCTTTGATAGCTCAATTGCTTGTTTTCAGTGGATTGTTATTAGTTTTCAATTGGTGGATTGGCTGTTGGGTTTGGAGTAGCACGGAGCGGCTCTGCGAGTGTTGTTTCTGCCCTGGATATACACAGAGCGCTCAGTGAAAGCACAGCGAGGACAGAGATAGAAGGGCTCATCAGTAAACCTCTGCTAACATGCATTAAAGGAAACACATAGCAATGCTCCAGTGTGCTGTTTCACATCAGCTACTACGATTTATACAGGCTCAGCGGTGGAATGTAGCAATTAGTAGTACAAAGTACAATTGCGGTACTTGTACTTAACTTGAGTATTTCCATTTTATATAACTTTACACTGTCAGAGGCAAACATTTTACTTTTGACTCAACTACACATATTTGACAGTATTAGTTACTAGTTCTATAAGTTACTTTACAGATTCTGATTCTTCATACAAATTATAAACCAGCCAGTGAATTACTGTATAATATATTATTAAGTAGTATATAATTATTAAGTATTGAGGCTGTCAACCAATTAAAACGTTTAATCCAGATTAATTGCATGATTATCAATATATCACAAATTAATCACATATTTTTGTATCTGTTCAAAATGTACATTAAAGGGAGATTTGTCAAGTATTTGATACTCTTATCAACATGAGAGTTGACACATATACTTGCTTTATGCAAATTTATGTATGTTTTTATTATTGGAAATCAATAAACAACACAAAACAATAATAAATACAGTTCATAAACCCTCATTAAAAATAGGCTCAAATCTTAACATGGTAAACTGCAGCCCAGCAACAGTTGTCAGTGTGTCAGTGTGCTGACTTGACTATGACTTGCCCCAAACTGCATGTGATTATCATAAAGTGGGCATGTCAGCAAAGGAGACTGGTGGGTACCCACAGAACCCATTTTCATTCACATATCTTGAGGTCAGAGGTCAAGGGACCCCTTTGAAAATGGCCATGCCAGTTTTTCCTCGCCAAAATGCCGTGTTAGTTTGGAGCGTTATTGAACCTGTTTCACAACAAGCTAGTATGACAGGTTGGTACCAATAGATTCATGAGGTTTTCTAGTGTATGATGCCATATCTCCACTCTAACAACCACCAAAAGATTGATTGTGTTAATATTTTAAAGAAATAAAATTTGTGTTAATGCATTATTATCCAGCTTTACCAGCTGCATGAACACATTAATGCATCAATAATTATAATCCAGTATTATAATATATATTATTCTGCACATTGAGCAATTTTATTTTTGGTACTTTAAGCGTATTTGAATGATTATACTGTTGTACACAAGTGACATTTTGACCGCAAGACTTTTACATGTAACAGAGTATATCTACACTGTGGTACTACTACTACTACTTTTACCATTACTACTACTACTACTACTAATAATAATAACAATAACTTGGAAGAAACCCAAGGATGCTTAACATATACACAATAGACAACAAACAGAGCATGACAGTAGCTAGAAGCCATGGCCCTTGCTGAAGAGGTGGGTTTGAAGTTGTTTTTACTACTTTTATTTGTAAGTAAAAGGTCGGAGAACTTCTTCCACCACTGTATAGGTCAGTGGTTCCCAAACTTTTTCACATCAAGGACCCCTACACTGACACAAATTAGACCACGGACCCCCATCTGATAGGATCTTTGCTTTTAGATGTGTTATCATAGAAGGTCTGTGAAGTCCATGACCAAAACAGTCCTTTTTTGGCCATTGTGTTACTCATAAATGGAATTATAGTAAAGATAAACGATCCCCTTTTTGCTGGGGGGGACCCCCCTGGAACCCCTTCAAGGACCCTTGAAAACCATTATATAGGTGACCCAATATTTTTTCTGGGCTGTATTGAGCTGAGAAAGCCCTTTTCAAATAAAGTTTTTAAATAATAATAATAAATTTCATTTGTATAGCACCTTTCATACAACGTTGCAATTCAAAGTGCTTCCCAGTAAAGAAAGAGCGTTAAAAGAACATAAGAATATTGGAAAACATGACAAGAAAAGAGGAAAAAATAAATTTAAGTAAAACACATAATAACTAAATCTTAAAATCCCTTTTTGAAAACTGGCATCTGAGTAGGACAGTATTACCAGAGCAGTGTAAGACAGAGAAATGCGCCATAACTGTGAGATTTTGCTGTCAAATAGTCCATCATGGGTAACAGGAATGTTTAAATGCTCTTTAGGAGTTTTGTCCTCCTGCCTCCATCGTCACAGACGAGCCAGTGGCGTCATTCCCGCCTCGCTTTATAAAACTGTCAACGCCTTCCTCTCACCTGGACTGACACACACACACACACACCACCACCACCACCACCACCCCAAACACCAGACCAGACCAGACCAGGACAGGACAGGACAGGGGGCTATTTTTGGCCGGAGCAGAGGATCACTACGCGCCTTACTTATTTCTTTCACGGGTGTTTCCCCCAGCTGATCATTTCAACAAAAAGAAGACCATCACGTTGTTTCTTTTATGAATCTGGCAAATTATTCTTACTTCTCTGGCATGTGCAACATGACCGCAGAGACGCAGCAGCACTCGCCCGCCGAGGCGAGTCCTGTTGTCATGTCTCCTAATGTGAGCCTGGACTCTCCGCTGCAGGCTCCGCCGCCTCTCATGCTGCAGGCCCGGGCAAAGGACAACGTGTTGATCAAGTCTGAGCCCCGGGGGAGCAGTCCCAACACGGAGGATGGAGGAGGAGGAGGAAGCGCTCTGGGGCAGACCGAGGAGCACCTGCCCACCGGGAGCCGCCGGAGGAAGAGGCCCGTCCAGAGGGGGAAGCCTCCCTACAGCTACATCGCTCTCATCGCCATGGCCATCGCCAACTCCCCCGAGAGGAAGCTCACCCTGGGGGGCATTTATAAGTTCATCATGGAGCGCTTTCCTTTCTACAGGGAGAACTCCAAGAAGTGGCAGAACTCAATCCGACACAACCTCACCCTCAACGACTGCTTCGTGAAGATCCCCCGGGAGCCCGGCAGACCAGGTAAAGGCAACTACTGGACCTTAGACCCCGCTGCCGAGGACATGTTTGACAACGGGAGCTTTCTGAGGAGGAGGAAGAGATTCAAGCGCACAGATGTGAGCACCTACCCGGGCTACATGCAGAGCTCCAGCGCGTTCACACCGACCCCAATGGGCAGGCCTTCATACCCCAACACCCTTTACGCAGGAATCGGCTCTGGTTACGGGTCCCAGCTGAGCGCCACATCCCCGCACCCGGCCATGCTGCATCACTACCAGACCTCCAGCCAAGGACAGCCGCGCATGTTCAGCATCGACAACATCATCAGCCAGCAGCCGGGTGGAGACCTGCAGGGGCTGGGGCTGCACGGTGGAGCTGACCTGGGCACCATGACCTCCAGCTGCTCTGTCACCGGCACCGAGCCGTCTGCGTGCTTCCAGACCCAGACTGGTGTCAACCCCCTCGGCGAACATGCTGAGCAGAAACAGCGCCAACCTCTCATCCAACCTTGCCGCCGGGTACCCGTACTCCTCTTCGGCGTCTCCCCCGAACCTTCCCACCATGACCCAGTCCGGGTTCTCTCCAGGGAGCTCTCAAGTGTACTGCTCCGGGAACAGGCTGTCCCTGCCGGCCCTGCGCCCGGGCTCCTGCGCCGAGCACACGGAGCAGCTGCTGGGCCTCTCCGGCCCCATGAACTCCTACAACAACACCTACATGAGACAAGCCAACTTTGCGTCAGGACTAGAGCGCTATATGTGAGACTTTATACGCCAAAAAATAATTATAGGCTACCAAAGAGTCCCATATTAAAGGGATATTCCCCCATTAAGTACATAAGAGATGAAACACTTGGTGGGCCTATCGTATGTCTGATAAAAGGCCTGTTGCAAAAAGTCATAAAAGGCCTAATATTAGGCCCAAGTCACTCATTAAACTACAGATTTATAAGTTTCTGTATGAATTAGATTTATTTTTAAAAAGGTATGACACATATGTTGTGACAGAAAACGACCGAGCCTCATAATAAAACATTCCTATATTTTAAAAAGCCATTTCGATCCGTTTGACACATTCCATGACTGTATCTGTAGAGTTTCATGTATTTTATTGTGCCACATCTCGATTACATGGTGTTGTGTGTTTTACCATTTTTACACGTTTGTTTATACGCTATCATTCAATTCAAGTCTGCTGTTTTTGTGTAAATATTTTTATTTTATGTATAAAAACTTTAAGAGTGTTATTGTTGCTGACGACAGGTCGCCTGAAATAAATTCATTTTTTTTACAATAAAATCAATGTGGTTTTTATTCTCGATAATTCGACTCTGTGTCACTTATGGTTTTAGTGTAACTGCAGGTTATATGAAGGCGACAATATCGATCATCAATCAGATTTTAGCTAATCACAGTTCAGTCAAAAAGCATTAAAGTTATTAAAATATATTCCAAACCAGCTAAATCCTCACTTTAAATTATAATTATCAATCATGCTTCAAAAAAAGAAGCATTTTTTTTACATGTCCCTATTAGTAAAACTAAAAATATGAAATATATAACCCAATATATGTTTTATTTATATTTTCATCATATCTTCCACAAACACCATAAACATAAAATTAGCAGCACTGATTTGATCTGTAAACAGCTTTTTATATTAATCACGGTTCAAAGTGATAAAATTTGTGTCTTCATTTAGGAGCTGACTGTATTATTTTTCTTAAAATATATTCAGTTCTAAATAAATTGGAATTATCAATCATGCTTCAAGAAAATAAGGCTTTTCTTTTATATTTCCATATTAGTAAAACAAAAGAATTTGAAATATATAGGCCTCTATATATTTTTATATTATTCATATCTTCATCATACCTTCCTCTGACACCGATCAGCAGCATTGATTTGATTTAAATTTAAACCCTAAATGTTTTTTCCCCCCCTTTGGTTATATATGGATAAAATGTGTTTAATCTTGTGTTTATGTCATAATCTTGAAATATAGGACAGATTAGTCACCATCACACATAATTTAAGATAACAAATTCAATACAAATGACAGGAAATCAAGGTTATGAATTATCAAACATATAGACGGAATTAGTCAATAAGTGTAGGTTATAGATTATAAAGCACAAATGTTCTCATCTATGTAGTTATATACAAGCCTTATTGTCTGAGAGAAACATATTGTACCAACAAGGACGACTACGTGAGGGATGTTTTATAAATGTCTGTTCACTTTTACGGTTTGGAGTCTCTGTTAAATCGTCAGCATCTCTATAGAAATAGTCCTTATCACAATTTAACTTGCAGGTTGTTTCCCTCATAATTTATTTATTTTTAATACACTTCTTAGTCAGAATGTGTTAATGAATTTAACTTGTCTCTCTGCTTTTCAGGATAATTAATTAAAATGCATTGCTGTTACTTATGAACTGTTTATCAGTTTTATGTTCCCAAATTTATTTTTGATTCAAAGGTGTGGATGTAAGAAATATCCTACCCTTTCAGTGCTCAATGACTATTTCAAAAATAACAAATCTAATATTATTAATTATGAACGTCTTGTTCTTATTTTATGAAAAAAACGAAAAGACATGTTAGTAGCTAAATAGTCAGAAATGTGTTAATCAGTTCATCAGAATTTCATTGAGGTCATGTAGAAATGTAGAAAGAAAGTGGATCAGCTGGTGTTGGTGACAGAAATAAAGTAATATGTTGGTCTTTGTAGCGCTGGACTGGGACAAGTTTCATCATGGAGGTAATTCACTGACTGTGGTCACATTCTGTTGTTCCTGATTAAATGTTAAAGTTTTTCAAAAGCACAACTCACAAAAATGAATTCAAAGAGAGGCAAAGACAGAAAGGTAGGGATACGAACAAGTGTTATAATTCAATAATAAAAACTTATTTTGCTCAGGTTGCTGGTCTGTTATTGAGGCCATCAGGCATCTGCTGCACTCGATCTACTGCTGCATCATAGGGGCAGATGTTATGGGGGCCCATGATACAATCAGTACCAGTGGTTGTTTTAGGATTGTAGAGGTGCAGCTGTGACTCAGGGGGGTCTAGCGGGTCGTCCTTTAACCACAGGGTTGGCGGTTCAGGCCTTAGTTCTTACTGTACTCATACTGAAGTGTTTTTGAGCGAGACTGAATCCCAGTCACTCCCCGGGCACTTTACAGCAGTCCACTGCTCCAAATGCTTAGGATGGGTTAAAGGTAATATACATAACAGTTTATATGTTTTAATCACCTTATATATCTAATGTGTGTACAGACTGTAATGTAACTTAAAAACTGGGATTTTCCAAAATTTCTTGGTTGCCTATAAAAGCCTGTGGACTGGTTTTTATGTAAAGAACTGGGAAAATCCAAAATATACGACATTTCTGCCTTGCATCTCTTCAGCTACCCTAAAGCGCTGGCCAGCTGGCTGTAACTTACAGCACCTACGCAGCATGGATCTGATTGGTTGCTTCATAACATTAGCTAATAAAGTAATTTGCTAGCTGCAAGCTAGTTAGCATCATGGAGCCAATGGTCCAATTAAAATATAGGAACATTATGCAAGGGATAATGGCCGACGAGCTGTCCGTTATCAGGAATTAATGGACGACGTGGAGAGATGTCAGGATGCTGACTGCAGTTCACTTAACGGCCACAGGTGTCATCAATAACAAGGGTCTTCTCAAAGTTACACACAGCCCCTTTAAATACAGAGATCACGTTTCATTTATTATACTATGTATGTGACAATTAAAATAAAGTTTAGATTCTGCAGCTACTGTTCCTCCTACCTGTCGCTGCTCATAGCACATATCGCCTCAGGGTCACATGGAGGGATGATCCCACCGTGCACATGAAGCAGGTAGACCTTGTGAGTGAAAACTAGATTGATTGTTTGGTTTGATGACAGTCTGAACTGGGTCTCTGCAATCTGACTTTTACAGATATTTGAAAGCAGTTTATCAATATGGTGATATTCAACCTCATTACAGTTTTTCTCATTCGCTTTGGCTCAATTCTTGAACGAGCCAGTTTAAATCTCTAAACAATTCGTTTGTTGTTCACAACAGATTAGAATTTCTTATTCAAACAAATTGCACGTTTTGGCACGAGAGCCAGCGCAATAACTTGCATGTTTTGCTGATTAAAACCGATGAGTTGCTTCTCAATGAAGCTGTCATCCTTGTTGGCAATAGCTCAGTAAGTAGGGACTTGGCTTAGGAGCCGAAGGGTTGTCAGTTCAAGTCCCCGCGTAGACAAAGCACTGAATGTGAAATGGTAGCTGAAGAGGTGCTAGTTTGTCTCTTGGGCACTGCTGAGGTGCTATTGAACAAGGGGCGTCGATCAGAGGCAGCCACTTTACTCTGACATCTCTCCATTAATGCATGTATATGCAGTACATCCTGTTTGTGCATGTATTTATTCTGGGCCTGTGTATACTGTGCAAAAAATAACAACAGAGTGACAAAGTATAATTTCCCCTCAGGGGATCAATAAAGTGTGCCACCGCCGCCTTCTTCTTCTTTCATTGTTTGAGCCGTCACATGACACAAATGCAGAATGATCCATTCAGTTATCATTATCTGTCAGACATACATGTATATTCCATAAATGTCTACGATGAGGAGGCTCAATATGTTGTATTTGAACTGATCTACCACAGCTTCTTTCCATTGTTGTTTTAATGTGGCAGAGTTGCTGTTGTTTTGTTGTAAATGTCATTTTGTGGTGAAATTTCTGTTCTCTATATATGACTTTACATGTAAGATTTTTTTTTAAATCTGTTTACGGTACATGTAACACGCATATATTTGCTGTGTACATCCAAACATGCATATCTTTGTGTAGATATCACAGTATTGACCTACTGTTGAAATGAGAATCTTAAAAGCTCTGTGCGATACACATTATATAGATACACATAATGTATACACACATATAATGTTTATATGCTGGATATTTATGTGTATATATAGAAACATCACACACACACACACACACACACACACACACACACACACACACACACACACACACACACACACACACACACACACACACACACACACGAAGAAACACTGAATCATTTTGACCAGTACGGCTCACACCATGACAAAGAAACTTTACATTTTGGTGCCATCGGACAGCTTACTGACACAATAACTGGGTTTTGAAGCAGGAATGAAGTGGATGAGTTACTACCCTTTAAAATAAGATAATATAAGATAAGATATTCCTTTATTAGTCCCACAGTGGAGAAATTCACAAACTTTGCAAACATGCAATAGAGTTGTGATGTCCTATCAAACAGTTGTGATTATTGCACTTACAGTTTAGATAAAGTTAAGACTGGTTTGAAAAAATGAGCCAAAGCGGCTGAGAAAAACTACTTCTGCGTAATACAAGAGCTGTTTGTTCAGTCAGAGTCAAACTCTGTCCACCACTAGATGGAAGCAAGAGCAGGATGTTCAGCCTGTCAGATTGTTTCCACTCATTTACTGATTTTCGTGAGTTTGTTGTGAGTATGATTAATGACAGTATCTCTGGTCAGCAGTTAACAGTGAAACAACTGCTAAAGAAAGCAGGTGATCATTTCCTGTGTTCCAGGTGTTCATTTTGTACCTACAGTCAGATTTCTTTGAACTTTTCTTTGGATGAACTGAACTGAGCTGAACTGTCTTTAAAGGGGAGACTTATGGGTAGAACCAGTTTTCATTCATATCTTGATGGGAGGACCACTTTCCTCACTCAAGTTTTAGTCCAACTTTGGAGCATTATTTAGCCTCCTTCCCAACATGGTGCCAATGGATTCCTTAGGTTTTACAGTTTCATATTATATGTGTGTCGTACGTCAAACATATTTTATTATGTACATGAATACACACAATTAACTGATATACTTTACACCTTGATGTGTTTTTAGGAGACAATATTTCCATGTTGACAATATTGTTTCTTTTATTACTATTATTATTATTATTATTATTATTATTATTATTATTACTGTTTTAAGTATAGTTATATATTTTTAATAAATAAAAAATGGGCTATAAAAATAAATAAAACGTGTTTGATTGAAAGGGAGATTTTGAATCTGACATATCTAAAATAAAAGTTAAGTAAAAAAAAATAAAAGGATGAATAAAATAATTACATGCTAGTTTACTTGACTTTGAACTTAAATTGCCCCTCGCTTAAAATCTCTAAATATCTCAACCGCCTTTAGTTGTATTGTGCCTCATGTTTACAGGACATCTCCTCTCGTCAGCCACAACTGTTGGAAATTCATTTGTATTTTTAATCATCAACAGCAGAGGGCGCTTCAACACCACAAACCACAACGATGAGCAACTCCTCCATTTCTCCATTCAGCCAAATCACGGATCATTAGGATCCAAACCCCCACTGAACCTGTGGAAGCTGTCCTTTCCTCCAGAGCTCCTTTAGTGGGTTATTCATTTTAACTCATTCGATAAACGATCAAATATTGTCTTTTCAGCCAAATAACGACTAAATCAAATGAGTTCAGGTTCACTGTGGAAGCTTAACAGTTTTAGAAGTATCAATAAAAAAGAGCTGTAAGTCCTGTAATTTAATAGCTATGCTAAATACATTTGTACATTTTGATGTTGTATTTATTGGTTGTCAAACACAGTATTGGCTTAACATATTCTAATAAATAAAGTCTATGCAAATAAATAAATAGATAGATAAGTAAGTAGGTAAATAAATAAATAAAATGTGGACAGTGTTTTTTATCCCATGGCTACTAAACATTAAGGCGAATTAAAATGAAAATACTCCATAATATCTGGCTGCTTATGAGGCGTGGAGATAGTAACGTGGCATGCGTGTCGGGCAGATCTCGGTGCGTCTATTTCACATTTTAAAAGGCTTGAGACAGACAGACACCGGTCAGACAGAAGGACACAAGAAGAACACCGATGCAGACATAAACAATACGCAGACATGAAAACTCGGCTGTTCCCTGGTAAACCAGACAGTGTGACAATCTGTTGTCTGACCTCTGAGATGAATGAGGTGCTGATGAGGTAAATGCGCTATGTTTCTGCTGCGTAATGAAGTGGCATGTCTTTACAGACACATCCTCATCCTTCTCTCTGCTGCAGCAGGTTGCAGCTGACTAACATGCTCCTTCGTGAATTATGCAGAAACTGCAGATGGAGTCATGTTGTGACTTCTCGACCACGAAAACACAAAATCTGTGAGAAGTGAGCAGAGAATTAGGCGAATGGCCAAAAACCCTCAGAGGGAGGATTCAATCCCGCCAAAACAGCCACGTGTATTTAACACCTTAATGAAAAACTGATGTAACAGGTCAAAGTGTCTCAAGTCTAAAAAATATTTAAACATGTTAATTAAAAGTCAGATGAAAATAGTGATAATAGGCCTATTTAGTGACATCCTGGTATTTATTATAAACTGTATTTTACAGATTATGGGCACAAATTTTATTAATTATTTATTTATTGAATAATCATTTGGTATTTCATTTCTAAATTCAACAAATACGTTGGGTTTGAAAAGGAATGGAAATATAATAAGGATAATAATATTTTCTTTCATAACTTGCCTTTCAACATTAATTATTTTAAAGCTAATTAGATTTTATGCCTTATGTGCAGATATTTTCAGATATTTTTATAACTTAATTTGACTCTAAATATACATTTAGATTATTGTTCAAATATTGATATTACGCGCTTTGCTTGTTTGTAGGATATTTAATAAAGAACGCCATAATCGGAGCCCACCTTCTCACACTACACTGCAAAGAAATAGAAATATATATATATATATATATATATATATATATATATATATATATATATATATATATATATATATATATATATATAAAATAAAAATCAATATTTAATTGAGTAGCGCAACGTCATGTTCAGAAATAAAACAGCGTTTTGAGTAAATGAGAAATTCCATCATTAGGTTACAGTTTTATTTTTAATCCATTTTTAAATCTGTGTTCCTATTTTTTCTAATAAATTGTCATTATTTGTTATTTAATTATTACGCACAGAATGCGAGATCTCCAATAAACAAATCGTTTTTTAAATTCTCAAATAAGATCATTTGCACAGGAACAGCTGATATTACCCCCATGCAGGCTTACAGACTATACAGCATGTTTTCGTTATTTCTGTAAAGTTCTTTTTAACGAAATATGTTTTAAAGATCCAAATATGACTTTTTACAGGGCAATTTCGCCCAGTTCCTGGTAACAGTGACTCAAACACCACGTGACCAGCATGGTCCTATAAATACCTTTTGAGAGCTAAGGAGGATAGTGTGATAGTCTGACTGGATACCTACCCAACCCCGTGCGTAAAAGAGATTTTGGAGAGACACTTGGATATCCAAAAGTAGCTTTTCTGAAACGAGCTGCAGCATAAACTGATCACATACGGGAACAATCGCTTCTCAAGAAAACACAAGACCAGACTGGTGCCAGATCGATGATCTCTGACGTTTGTTTTTACGCCTGAAAACCAGAAGTTTTCTGCTCGATGAGAAGCTCGCGCGGCCCTGCTTGACCAGCCTCGGGACGACCAGGAGTCGCCAAATCCACAGGTCAAAGAGTTCTTTATCTTTTTAATAGATTCTAGCCATGTGTGCATTCAGTAGTTGGAGATAAAGCTGCAGCAAAAGTCTGGTGGTTGTCAGGGGGAGAGGGAGAGTAGCCTCACCGGACTAGAGGAGGAGGAAATCTGGGAGTGAGGGGGAAGAGTCTCCGAGGATGACTTTAGGGACGGATATGTCCGACAGCTCTGCATTGTCTGAAGATGTGGACATCGATGTGGTTGGGGGTGACATATCCGTCGGAAAGGACGGGAAGTACATTCACGAGTTCAACTTGGACAATGACTCGGACGATAATTACTCCCAGAACGCGGCAGAGAGGGTTTCCTCTCCTGGGCTCAGCAGCTCCCACTGCCCGTCAGACCAGATGGGTTCAGGCGCAGAGGTGGGGACCGTGATCGGGGAGAAATCCAGAAAAGGCGCACTTGTGAAGCCCCCTTACTCTTACATCGCCCTGATCACCATGTCCATTCTGCAGAGTCCCAAGAAACGCCTCACCCTCAGCGAGATCTGCGAGTTCATCAGTAACAGATTCCCGTACTACCGGGAGAAGTTCCCCGCGTGGCAAAACTCCATCCGCCACAACCTCTCCTTAAACGACTGCTTCGTGAAAATCCCACGAGAGCCCGGCAACCCCGGGAAGGGCAACTACTGGACCCTGGACCCGGATTCCGCAGACATGTTCGACAACGGGAGCTTCTTGCGCAGGAGGAAGCGCTTCAAGAGGCACCAAACTAACGAAATCCTCAGGGAGTCTGGCGGCTTTCTACCCGGGTTTGGATACGGCCCGTACGGATACAACTATGGACTTCAGCTGCAGAACTTCCACGCAGCGCACAACCCGTATCACCCGCACCACACAGGTGGTTCATTCCCGTTCCCTAACGCGCCCTGCACCTTGCCCTCAACCACCTCCATATTCCCTGCGCCGCACCACCTTCCCTCCCTGTTAGGGGCCGATTTAAGAAAGCCCTTTTACCCTCAACTGAGCCCGTCTCTGCCGCCTCTCAAGACGGACTCCAGCGCCCCGAGTCGGCCTTCATTCTCCATTGACAATATCATCGGTGCGGCCAACTCCACCGCTTCTTCCTACGGCGCGCAGCCGGGCAGCCAGGCTCAGATCCTGGCCATACTGACCCCGGCACTGGCCTCTGCTTCCAACCACTTGAACCTTTCACAGGACAACATATTACAAGCCGGGCCGCAGGGTCAGACTTTCTCCAATAAAACTCCCAATATGAACACTTGTCCTTTCTAAAAAAAAAAAAAAAAAAAAAAAAAAACATTTAAAAACAAGACATGAATGAAAATCTTTTATTAAAAAGCCAATTTATGGCGTCGTCCTGTCCTGTGTGAAGGTAGGCTGTACATTAATGGTGAGAAAAAGTTTGGGCTCTCCCCATTTCCTAACAGTAGAGGAGAGAAAGGATTATTTATGGTTTGTAAATATGTGTATAATATTGAAAGACAAAAGCAAGAGAAACTCGGAGAAGGATCTTTTTCAAAAAACAGTGCTGGCCTCCATTTGTCAGTAAGATCCTGCTATTTTAAGTTAAAAGGTGTCACCCATGGGGATGATTTCTCTTATTTTTTAAATATAATTGAGAATTTTATTATGATTTATATTGTTTTTATTTCGTGCGTCGTGAGAAAATGGCACTGTTGTCGTTGACATAGGCTGACAGAGACGGCAAACTCAGGTTTTACTTCTAGAAAGCACATGGAGACAAAAGGGGGGGGGGGGGGGGGGGGGGGGGGTTCAGGGTTCTAAAATAACCATTACTCCAGCCTCCCCTCAACCTCCTGTACATGGTGAATTTGTGACAATATCATTTCATGTTGTCGGTGGACACGTAGGCTTATGTGGTTTTGGTATAAAAAGAGCGCATTACCTCTCTCAACTTTTTTAATTGTTGTTCGTTCCTCTATCTATTTCACTCTGTGAAACATTCAGTATGTCATGTGTTGCCAATAGAGAGAGACACCTAAATGTTCATAGGTCATTTTTTTGGTTGTAATGACAAGAATAATAAATGTTTGTGAATTTGAAAAAAAAAATCGTTATTTTTTATTTTATTTTATTGCATGGAAAGTTAACAAAATAAGTCTATAAAATAGCCTAAACAGCAGCAAATTAATTCAACTAAATGCTGTTTTTGCAAACTTACAAATTACAAAGTTTTCTTTCTTTTCATTTTAAATATTATGTTCTATTCATTTTTGTGTTTCCATTCAGTAAAAGCTTTTCATATTCTACTTTTTATATTTTGCTCACTAAGGTCTAAATCTTAATATTTTTTTCTAATAATGCAGCTTCTAAATATAATGAATTCATGTTTGTGACCAATTACAACAAAGTGATCTGACAAAACAGATGAGTTTCCCAGTAAAGCAGTTAATTAAGACTCTTTTAGGTGTGAAAAACGCACAAAATTCAGTTGGAATATTTCAAACACGACTTGATGTGTTTAACAGTCATGAATATCACGCAACAGTGGGCAAGCTTTCCCTCTTGTGTGGCTCTCGCTCGCTTGTAAAAAGGACCATTTTCTAGCCAGTTACAAAGGGCCTAAATGAATGGGGACGTTAGCGGGCCTCGGCGGGCTGTAATTGAAAGTGAACAAGGATATACCCACGCTCTTTCGGGCTTTCGTTGCTAATTTGTAGCAGCATTTTTCATCAGGCTCCTAATCCGCCATAATGCGGCTTTTTGGTCCGTTTGTTGATGTTGTCAGTGCGGACCCCTGGCCCAGGGGAGTGAATATACGCGCAGCGAGCGGTCCCCTGTGAGACCAGCCACACACATTTAGACCCTGAAAAGCAATCTTCCTCTAAAGGCCCTCGGTCTGCTCCGCTTTCATATCGTCTGTGTTGTCTCGGGGATACGTATAAAGGAAGCAGTGGGACTCGTCCGGCTACAGAAAACAGGCCCATTGGTCTTTTTCAGAGTTGTTGGAGCACATGTTTCCAGACAGAAGGGGGTGTAAAAGCCTCCTTTATTTACCAGATCTGTGCGCAAATGGTTAAATTAGTTTGTGGGTGTTTTGACAGATGATTATTAAGCATGAAGGGTGGGGGGGCTGACTCCTCTGTTTTCTCTCAGCACAGCTCACTGAAACGAAAACCAACACTCTTTTCTTTATTCTTTACTTTCTCTCTCCTTTTTGGCGCAAATTGGACAATTGATAAATATCGCGATAAAGATTTGGGGCAATAATTTGGAGCTTCTCCCGCTGCATCCGGTATGTTAGTTGATCTGCTGCATATATAATTTGCAGAGTAAATGAGGTGGAAAAAAACATTAGCGCGCTATTGAAGTTTCCTGTGCGCACTCGCTCTGACAGGGAGTCATTACGCGCCGCGTCAGTCCATTAAAATCCACATGGAGCGTTTGCAGAGGTGGTTAAAACACCATTTAAATAACGGCAGGAACGAAAAGTAAGCCAATAAAAATCACACACACAGGATTTGCCATGAAGAGGTTCAGCCAGAGGCACCGGCTTTGAAAACGGACGATTTGAGACTGAACCCATTTCTAGGGATTTTCAGCTCCAATGCGTACCAACACTGTCTATCTCCACTGCAAGATTACAGGCCTGTGACCAGAATAGACCTGGAAACTTGCTCTTCCTCAAACCACTACAAACACTGAACACATTAGACATCCGGGGCGCATCTCTCCAACGCCCTTTCATTCTTTCATGCAAGTCCTAATGGGATCTCGTCACCGCTCATACACTGACACGGTAATACTTGAGAAAGATCATAGTTTTGTTGCGGGTTGTTGTCACTGCCGGACCACCCACAGCTCCAGCGTGTCTGTATTTAGGCATCACGACATCCGTCATCTTTTCGTGAAGTCTTCTCAAACGAAACAAACCGTGAGTGATATGTGAAGTGACAGCAAAATGACTCAACAGTCACCAAAAACACATTTATACATTTCAAGGCAATTCCCAACTCTGTCTAACCGCTCCCATATGCTGTTTGGGCGTAAGCAGATTTAAACCCGCATTTTCGTGCCGCTATAATTTATTTATAGACTCAGATGTCAACAGAAATTTAGATTTATCGCTTCTTCTCCTTTTAGGATTCGCGGGGAAAATTCCTTGGAATAACATGCAGTGATATGGGACGTATTATTATTATTATCATTATTATTATCAGTATCAGAATGATCAATGGAGTGTGTGACAGCAGGGGATTAAATGAAATCGTTTTGCTATAATCTTCCTCTGTCTTAATGCCAATAACATGCGGCCATGATCGATGCGTCTTGAAGGACACGAGGACAGAGGCTGCTGACACCACGAGCCGTGTGTGTGTGTGTGTGTGTGTGTGTGTGTGTGTGTGTGTGTGTGTGTGTGTGTGTGTGTGTGTGTGTGTAACAGAGACGTCAGTCCTCAAGGTCATGCTCGTCAATTGAAACTGTTGACAGCCATTTATCACTTAATGTACAGTAAAAACATAGAATATAATTGGCCTGTAATGTAACATAATATCCACCATTAATGCAGCTACAACGTTTAAGCCTATAGGCCTAAAAAATATATACAAATATGTCTAAAATACACACTGGCCTACGCATTAATTTCATTTGTTACGGTTTCTAATGGTGTGGATGGAGGGTTGCATCGTTTACTTAGTGTGGATAAACATGGACACAGACCTATTGAAGCTCTTTGGGGGTTTTAGTCCCCCTTAAATGAATCACAGCCCCCTTAATAATGAATTCTGCCTTTTAACTGACTGATTTATTATGCAAAAACAAGATGTTGCCAGATAGATGTGCATGGTGATGGCAGGTGGTGCTAGTAGTTAACAAAAGACCTGTATACAATATTTTTATTGTAACTTGGAGTTAATAATTTGTTTATTTTCTGTTGATCACTTAAAAGGGACAAAAGCAGGTTTTACATTTTGAAATTCAAGTTTCATCTGCAGTCTCCTAAACTTCTGCAGGCCCCAGATTAGAGACACCAGGCTGCAGATCTCTGCTCACTTGGAAGCTGGCTATATTTTAGGGAGTGTAGGCTACTAATAATGAAAACAAACCACTCACATTTTACTTGTTGAGACATTTTAGCCAATAAAAAAACACCCTCTTCCCGCTCTATCACACACAAAAATGTCCTACTTGTGATCCAGGACTCTGGAGACCGTTGGGACAGTTCTCCCCTCATAAATCAGCAACCGTTGGAGCCCACTGCTCTCACTTTTCTAGAAAACTAATAGGTCTATATCTTAACCTCTATACCCCCCCAGAGGAGAGGAGAGGTAAGGAGGAGAGGAAAGGAGATGAGAGAAGAGGAGACTAGGGGAGATGAGAGGCAACTAGAGGAAGGAGAGGAGAGGAGGGGAAGGGAGACTAAAGGAGAGGAGACTAGGGGAGAGGCAAGGAGGGGAGAGGAGTGGAAATGAGAGGAGACTAGGAGAGAGGAGAAGAGAGGAGTGGAGAGGAGAGGAGATTAGGGGAGAAGAGAGGAGACTAGAGGATCTGTGGCTCTCGCTGCACCGCCGCTATAAATCACCTCCTCCCCTGGCTGCTCCCAGTCTCTCTCCAGCCGCCGTGTTTTTGCAACAGACAGAGGAATCCTTCGCTTAATTAATTTAGAATGTGTAAATAAAGCGAGGACAGTGAACTCCCCATCATCTCTGGAAACACAATATTAACTTTGGAAGATCTTCGCCCCGCCGACTCTGACACACTAAACGAGCACCTGCTGCAGGAAAAAAAAAGAGGAGGGCTGCGCGTCCATGGACACACACATAAATACAGTGTCAGAGCAGGGGTATTAATGACGGTAGATATTAGCCTGCAAAGGTCACCAGAACATGATAGCAGGTGATATCAGGCCTGTTTTAGGAGAGTGAGGATGTGTGTTTACTGTAAAGTCTGCTGTCTTCTCTTTCCTATTTATTGTTTTAACTTCTAGATCAGATTTTTATCCCTAAGTGCCATCAAACTGGAACAAATTATGAAACAGTTATGGGGCTGGGCAGCGCTCGCTTTAAAATCAGGCTTCTGATACACCGACTGACATTAGTGATATGACAATACAAAGAACTCAGTTAGCTGCATCTGCTTTACATGACAATGAAAACATTCATCCTACTCCAGAGAGAGAGAGTTCACAGAAGTTGCTCGATACGAGTCAAATCAGCCACCTTGATCTGACAGCAAATTACGTTCAGGCGCAAAGATTAGACAAGAGGCCTAATAGGTTACAGAAGCACACATAAAACTCACATACTGCTGGTGTTGATCCATTAACTGATACTCGACAGATGAACACGCGCCAGGATAATAAAAGTTAACAGAGTGCGCACATATAAAACTGATCAGTGACATTCAGAAACAACAATAAAAGCTGAAAAATGTGACCACTGAGCACTGGTAAACCATTTAAAACCTCTCCAACTTGTTGAGAAAATATTTTTATTTCTGTATTTTAGTTTATTTTTTGGATTACAGCTGTGTGTCAGGTTTATCTAAATATTTATTGTATGCGCCTATAGGAACTTGATACAATTTTTGATCAATATTTACATCCCTTATATAGCTTAAACCGTAGGTTTAGAAATTTTGCTCAAATTAAAGCTGCAGTTTTTTTGGCATATTTGGGAAAAAACTTCCATAATAACCTTTCAATATATCGTAATTCAAGTGTTCTGAGAGAAAACTAGACTTCTGCACCTCCTCATGGCTCTATTTTCAGGCTTTAAAAACATCTAGCCGGTGACGGGAAACTTCGGCCAATCACAGGTCATTTCAGAGAGAGAGAGAGAGAGAGAGAGAGAGAGAGAGAGAGAGAGAGCGTTCCTAGTGGCTGTGCTACACCTGGTAGGCGGTGCTTGGTATATCCTCAGCAGATCTCAATATGGCTGCAAAGTCACAAACTTTACTGCTGAACAGTAACTACAAGATGTTTCTGAAAATATCTGAGGTGAGAAATAGGCATCACAGGAGCAGACTATTGATTCATATAGAGATTATCATTAGAGTGACTGACAGGTGCTCAGAGACGGCAGGCTCCAGATCAGCTCTGATTGGTTGTTTTCCTCCAGTCTGTGAAATCTTGCAGATGCCTTTAGGAGCACCAGAGGACACCATTTTTTTCAGTTTACCTGTCTCATGCACTACTGTCAGGATATAGTGACCATTTTGTAAAAATATCTTGTTTTCATTGTGTTTGCTCCGTTTCTACCCACTGCCACTTTAACTGTTCTTCTCAATGGGGACCTATGTGCGCCTCTCAATGTCCCCTTGTGGCCCTCAGACCTCATATTGGGCATCAGGAGTCCTCTCAATCAGCTCCTCTCCTCGGTTTGGCTTCACAGGGAGGGACGCTCTAAAGGAAGGTTCTCCTCTCCATCAGCTCCTCTCCTCGGTTTGGCTTCACAGGGAGGGACGCACTAAAGGAAGGTTCTCCTCTCCAGCAGCTCCTCTCCTCGGTTTGGCTTCACAGGGAGGGACGCACTAAAGGAAGGTTCTCCTCTCCAGCAGCTCCTCTCCTCGGTTTGGCTTCACAGGGAGGGACGCACTAAAGGAAGGTTCTCCTCTCCAGCAGCTCCTCTCCTCGGGTTGTCTTCACAGGGAGGGACGCTCTAAAGGAAGGTTCTCCTCTCCAGCAGCTCCTCTCCTCGGTTTGGCTTCACAGGGAGGGACGCACTAAAGGAAGGTTCTCCTCTCCGCGCTCCTCTCCGGGGCTCAGGGGGGACGCACTAAAGGAAGGTTCTCCTCCCAGGCCCCGGTTGGCTTCACAGGGAGGGACGCACTAAAGGAAGGTTCTCCTCTCCAGCAGCTCCTCTCCTCGGGTTGTCTTCACAGGGAGGGACGCTCTAAAGGAAGGTTCTCCTCTCCATCAGCTCCTCTCCTCGGTTTGGCCTCACAGGGAGGGATGCACTAAAGGAAGGTTCTCCTCTCCAGCAGCACCTCTCCTAGGGTTGTCTTCACAGGGAGGGACGCTCTAAAGGAAGGTTCTCCTCTCCAGCAGCTCCTCTCCTCGGTTTGGCTTCACAGGGAGGGACGCTCTAAAGGAAGGTTCTCCTCTCCAGCAGCTCCTCTCCTCGGTTTGGCTTCACAGGGAGGGACGCACTAAAGGAAGGTTCTCCTGTTCTCCTCTCCAGCAGCTCTGACAGAGAGGAGCAGCTGCTTCTGCTCGTGCTCTCACACAATCAGCGATGTCATGCAGGCACTTTCACAGCTTCTTCTTCCATTTGACCTTTGATGCCAACGCATTAGACTCACAGCCAGGATCCACTGCCACTAATGGCAGCGGGCCGACCCATTTATTATACCCCATCATTACAGATTTAGGATTTAATTCAAACCTTTTCTCTTGTCTGTTCCTGATATGTGCAGAGAAATTATTTCATTTTCTCCCCACAGGCCAAACAAAATACCAGGGCTGTAGTCAAGTCCAACTTAATCGACTCCAAGACCAGGTCCAGTCGAGTCCGAGTCAAGACCACGTCCTAAGGCAGTCGAGACCGAGTCCAATTCAAGAACATAATAGGTGCTAGTGTCTTTAAAATGCTAATATAGTGGTTAATAAGTTAGGATGGATAGTAATAACAATCTATAAATGATATGAAGATAAGATAAAATAAGATATTTCTTTATTAGTCCCACAGTGGGGAGATTTGCAGTGTACAGCAGCAGAGGATACGAGGGGATAGTGCAAAAACCAGGAAGCCTCAGTAAAAAAAAAAACAAAAAGATACGACGCAGTAAAAAAGGGGAATATAAAAACAATAGTTAAATATATACAAATATAAACAATGTATACGGTACATTATTTACAGTAAACAGACTAATAGCACAATTGCACAAGTGGAGAAACAACTATTGCACTGCGACTGTAATGTAATTTCACCTGAGAGTATTGATATTCCACCTTAGTAGTACTGATATTGCACAGTCGGTGTACAGCATAGTGCAGTTACTGTCAGGTTTGGTGTGTAAGGTCTACTGGGAGCAGTGCTATTGGTCTATCTCCTATTAAATCAAACTAATCAATGCATAGCAATTAGGTTTGAGGACCATTACTTTTAATAAACCTTGAATATGATCTGATATTTGGTACTGATATTTCTACCCCAGGAGCCACAAGCAGGGACATTTTCATGAAATTTTCGATTTATTTATTGAGACTTATGCAAATAGCCTGGAGGAGGAAGTAAGTGTGCTGCAACACCTCCTAAAACAAACAACTACAACTACTAATTGATGAAGTTGAAACTTCGTGTTAGAACTATAGTGTTTCCCCCTTTAGGCTATATGAAAATATGGTATTAACATGTCTTTATGGAGTCTGAGCTGAAAGTAGCTTTCTGTGTCAATTAAGTATTAAAATAAATTTATTTTTAAAACAAAAAAAATATTTTATTATTGGAATGAAATAATAATATTATTATGTATTATTATTAAAATTATTTAAAAAAATAATCAGTGGGCTATATATGTAAATTCTCCTCTTATTAAGATATTGGAGCCTAATTATGGGCCAATTAAAATCCAAGTACAGCTGTTGCCTTTTAATTAATTTGTTATTAAAAAATGTTGCACTCATGAAGCTTTTTCATAGAGACTATGTATATTGTTAACTACTACATGCACTGTAACAGTTTTACTTCAAATGTGGAGGTAAATCAGCTGTAGTTAAACACAAGTCAGCGCAGGGTGATATAAGAAAATACCGAGAAAATACGGAGGACGCTGCAGCCTCCAGGTGAAAATGAGACTTTGTTTATCTCTCTCTCTCCTTCTCTCTCTTTCAGCGTTAAAGTGTGTTTTCGAAAAGTATAGGGAGGAAAAAAACTCGCGATAAAATTGAAGTTTTACCATCCAGAGTGAAATGCGATCGGGCTGAGGTCGCGGGGCCAAACTTTTTAAGACTAATGTTTATTTAGAGAAGTGAGCGCTGTCTATGGGACTCCCCGTTCTCCCAGAATGCTCCACTAATGTCTTTAGCAGGCCCGAGCAGACCACCAGCACTAAGAGAGGCTGCACAGCCTGCTGGGGCCTTTAAACAACACGGCTGCATTCAGTGAAACATCCATCTGATGCAAAGCAACATTAGATTTGCTTTTGGCAACAAAAATAAACTCACTTATCCTTCTATTTTACTGCAGCAACATGATTTTCTGATGTGATATTTAGCTTCCAGGTTATCTGCAGCTCCCATATGTTACAGAAACAATCTTTTCCATCCTGCCTTGAGTCATATGCTGCCTATTTATTGTCATTAAAAACAAAATGATATTAAATTATTTAATATCTCTTATTTAAAATATTCCTTATTATCAAATAAGCTAAACTGCTTTAGGAAAAAAAGTGGCATTATCTCACCGGACCTGTTTATTAATTTAAAGAGGAAAAAGAGGTTTTATTATAAGGCGTAAAAGCTGCCATGTTTGCAGCGCGCGTCCGCGGCGCCTGCAGAGCAGCAGCGTGTTTTCTTACAGTTTGTAAAATTGAATTAGATACGGTGGGGAATCTGACCTCTCAGCCAGACCCGCATATTTTTCACCCCTCAGGTTTTAGTGTTCCTTGGGTATTTTTTTGTTTTCTCAGCTGGAACCGCCATTAGACATTGTGTCCGTGCCGTCCGTTTCTATCTTTACCATCTCTCCTCTCCCCCCCCCCCCCCCCCCTCCACAGCAACACCTCACTTTCTCCTCCTCTGGGCAGCTCTCACCGCCGCCACCAACGTTGATCTGAGACTGGACAAGACTGCAGCGCTGCGGACCGCGGACATGCGCACTGTGCTCTCAGTTCACCCAGAGGAAAGCACGTGTATACACAAAGGGAAGTATGTAGGCCTTCTGTCAAGTGAACTTTGTTTCCTCATGAACATTTTCTGAAAGATTACTGATGTCTGTAGAAAAAACATATTTCCATATAGAATGAAAGTATGCGGTCTTAATTCATATGCTTCAAAATCAAAAGATTAAATTAAAGGATAACATGAGTTGTTTGAGCTGACTTTGTCATTCTGTAATTGTCACTGGTATTTTTCCAGCCCTGTCTCAGGAGAAGGTTTATAAATACTAAGACATTACACAGACATTCTGCATGTCACGACTACGCATTTTAGCCTTTTCAGTGGTATTTATGCAAACATCCAAAGTTAGGTTTCGGTAAAAAACAAGCAAACAAACAAGCACTTAGTTAGGTTTAGGCAAGAAAATCACTTATTTAGGTTTAGGCAGGAAAGCAACTTAGGTTTATGCAAGAAAACCACTTTGGTTTAGGCAAGAAAAACATTAAATTAGGTTTGGCCAAGAAAACCACTTAGTTAGGTTTAGGCAGGAAAACCACTTAGGTTTATGTAAGAAAAACACGTAGTTAGGTTTAGGCAATAAAATCAATTATTTAGGTTTAGGCAGGAAAGCAACTTAGGTTAATGCAAGGAAACCACTTAGTTAGGTTTAGGCAAGAAAACGACTCATTTACTTTTAAGAAAAATGTCATGTTATAGGCAAAATAAGTAGGCTATGTAAACTAAGTAAAATATGTACGAAAATCAACATAACACTACGGAAAACACGTCACAAATGTCACTAAAATATGTGAAATCATCACGATTAACGTCGCTAAAATAATTTATAAAACAAAACACCAGTCTACCGATTAAAAGTGGTGTTTGTGGGACTCATGGATGTATAAAGAGAGCTGGATACAGTGTTGGAGGACTCCTGTTCATGACAGTTGCTCAGTGGCGCATGAAGCTAAAATGGTTTGACTGTCGAGTGGTAAAAGTACCCAGATTTTCTGGTGATCCTCTGCATCCATTGGGCCCATAGAGCAAGCAAAGAACGTGTATTGCCATGAAGTGAAAGTCAATTGCTCGTTCCATTGCAACATCAGCGCCCAGCAGCGAAGCTACACTTCCGCCATTTTGGACTGAAAGTGGACGGCAGTAAAACATCTGCCTAAAAAAAATTGACGTACACATCATATGTAACTGAAATGGTCTGCGTTAAACAATGAAATATTATAAATATAATGAGCATTTTCAGTCGAAAATGGTGGCGGAGTTTCATCTGGAGCGGGGCAGTAGCGTTTCCTGTCACTCCCAGCCCTCGCTCCAGCCTTAGTCTGGGTTTCATTCACATGAACGGAGGAAGGGAAATTACTCTGGGTTCAGCTATTAATGTATTTACAACTTTGGGGACTATTCAAGTGTTTGTAATGGGAAGTTGATTTACCAAAAAAAAAAAAAAAAAAAAAAAAAAAAGGACATCCTTTTCCCAATGTAAATCTATACGAAAAAGTCCCCTTTTGGGCCCAATGGCATCATATGACAGATATAAAAGTGTAGTACCACTGTTTGACCACTACGAAAATTTGCTTGAAAGCCCAGAGCTCTTCCTGGGGGCTTTGGTTGGACAAATCCACCTCCCCATCCGCCCCCTATACGCAGTCCTTATCACTATTTAGACTGTGACACTAACCCTAACCGTAGCATTTTTACACTAATGCATTACTGCAGTCAGTGTACATGGCATACAGGTGACACGCGGAAATCAAGAAAGGTGTTCTCATTAAACACTAAACGCCTTGAGCATTATCGTGGCATTTATTACGCCTTGATGCTCCTCAGTCCACAAAGATGGCCGCCTTTTTCTATGCGAGTTATTGACCAAAAGTGCCTGTACAATTGCACACAATATAGGCCCATATGATTCTTCAGTACATAAGAGCCCTGAGGAGCCACAACAGCGGTTAAAGAGTCAGCAGTATCACAGGCTGCGAGCCACAGTCACTTCACTGGAGAGGCAGAGTGTACAGGAAGAGTTGAGGGACAGAGACGGATAAAGAGAGATCAAGAACACGCTGTGTTATCTTTACGGCTCATGTCGGGACATTTATTCTCTCCATCTGCAAGGACAGGCGATGCAGTGCATCAGTGTCAGGGAGATCCTGTGCCCCTATACACTCTCATATTGTACACACATGAAGCACTAAAGTCAGCAGGTTTAGATTCAGAAACTTTCTTCGTATCAGTTCAAGTCGCTCAGCTTTTATGTGGTTAATGGTAACCATGCGGACGAGCAGGTAGACAAAACATAATAAAAGTCTTATGAATGGCAGCCTGTACATACTCCCACTACAAAGAGCTGCTCACACGTGTGTCGACTCAGTCTCGCATGCAGCAACTCCTGATATCAAACTGGGTCTCCAACGCACCAAAGCATGGATAGCTTTTATTTATTTTCTCTGTTCGTGCTATTAATCCAACTCTATTCATACATAATGATGTAATAAAGACAGCTGCATCACTCACTGTACTGCTATGTGTGTTCTTAGGCTGGAATCCAATTAGTACTGATGTATCAGAAATGGAGTGTGTTTCTACATCTGTGAGTGTGTGTGTGTGTGTGTGAACGCCCAGGTTCAAAGGCGAGGTGAATGAAAAGGCCAAAAGATGATGAGGCCACTCTGAGGCTCCTTATGGAAGAGAAATGTCGCACGTGAAGAAAGGAAAAGCAGAGCAGAGAAACAACTACTCGCCTCCACAGCAAGGGGCTGATGCAGGGGTGAAGTAGCCTGAGATTGCACTCTGAGTAGAGGTAAAGGGGCATCTGATCACATGTATGTTGTGTGTGTGTGTGTGTATTTGGATGATGTGGGGGGGTTAATGTTGTTCATGACTAGTAGAGTCATTTCAAAGGGCTAGAGGCGCGGCTGGATGATGGATTGGAAGCTGAAGGGGCGAGCAGATGGGTAAGTAGAGAAAGTGAGGTTAAGTGGCAGTTAGATGTTGCAGATCTAAGCAGATCAAGAGTGGGGGAGGTGTGTGTGTGTGTGTGTGTGTGTGTGTGTGTGTGTGTGTGTGTGTGTGTGTGTGTGTGTGTGTGAGAGAGAGAGAGAGAATAGTTATACAGATATTTCAGGGAGTGCCACCAAGACATAATTGTAGTGTGAATATTGCATTTGTGACAGATTTCACACTTTTTTATGAGTTGCCATTAGCTTTGGATGGTGTTGCCGCTCTTCAGCTCCTCTCTCCCTCGAACGACGCGTTCGTACAGTGAGCAACGAGATCGACAGCTCATTACACGTCCACTCTTTCATTACAGTGGAGGCGAGTGAGGCGAGTGAGCCGTGTGTGGACGATGACTGTTCATTGGCCATCTGCAGCTGTAAAAAGCCAAGCTGCACTGACTTACCGACTTATGTATTGATGCATGTTAGTTGCAACCCGATCTCATGGGAAGGCGTATAAATAGCACAACATTTCATGGACATTCCGTGTGTCATGGGGATGCATTTTAGCCTTTTGGCATGTCAGTTGTACTCAGCTGTACGCCTCGTTTGCATGGCATTTTTAATGTATGCTCTGATGAAGGTCTAACAGACCAAAAGCTTAGTATTTAAGAATCTAGTGAAATACTGCATGGATCTAAATGTGCACAAATCTTTTTGATTATCTTTTGGTCTCGTTTATGTTTCTGGCACCTTAGCTAAGATTTAGACCAGGCGGAGCGGTTGTTCATCCTGCATGGCAATTTCACGCAATGCAACAAAACTATAGTAACAGCCGCAGTTAGGTTTAGGAAAAACATAACGGTTGGGCTTAAAATAAGCAAATAAACTAAGTAAAATACATATGGAAATAATGTAACAAGTACGGAAAACCCGTCACTAACATAACTTCAGAATAGCACACAAACACTGGTCTTCCGGTTCTTCTGGAGTCCTGTGTTTGTTGGACCCACCCACCTCCCCTCCCAACACGTGTTCTCGCTATTCTACGTAGTTCTAAGTGTAGCTGATTTATGTGGATGCATTTACACTGCAGTCAGTACAGCTTACATGGCGTGCAAATGACACGCCAAATGCAGGAATGGCGTTCTTATTGCACACAAAACGACTAGCGATTACTGCTTTGATCGTTCAACCTTATAGCATCAAAATGGAAGAGAAATTGTTTATAATCATTCAAAGCTTTCCAAGACCAGTCATGTTTCATCACTGAAGTCAATATACTGAGTGTTATTCTGATGAGTTTCGACAAATTCAACCTTATTTGCGAACTCAGTAAAAATGATTACGTCACAGTGAACTCAAAGTAGAAAACCTCTTGGTATGAAATGTGAAACAAAGCTTCTCAAGATTTAGAGAAAACAGCTTTGATAAGAACTTAAGCCACCCAGCTAGTAGAGTCATATGCAATATGAATGGCAACATCCAAAAAGGAACCTGGTCGACAACCTGCAGTTATATGGGACCACTAGATACAATGGTACAGCAACTACACTAGTCTACAACCACTCTATTGTCTCTGTGAGGCCGTATTTAGGCACAGTGGTAGTTTGGGCTAAATCCTAACATTAGCCAGCCCTGTCTCCAACAAAATCTGTTTCCATTCAACTAAACTGCATTCTCAATTATGTTTGGAGGGAAATGTATTTTCTCCCAGATTACGGTCACACTTTTAAAATGTTGTGGTTAATGTTGTAATGTGAAACTAAACAAAAATGCAACAAACTACTCTGTTATGTCTAGGTAACAGAACTACTTGGTTAGGTTTAGTAAAAACAACAACGTGGTTTGGCTTAAAATTATGACATTGAAACAAAACTACCTCATTAGGTTTAGGCAACAAAACTACTTCAGTAAAAAGGACATGAACAGCAGTTTCCTGGGTGAGAGTCCGGTGTCTGTTTGACCCTCCCACCACCTAGACCACCTCCTTACATGGACTTCCATGAACTATCATTACAAATGTAATAGGTTTAAAAAAAACAAAACAAAACAAAAAAAAACAAAAAAAAAAACAATCAAATCCACAATGCAGTTTTGCTGTGGGAATGTAATTTTTAGGGTTCATTAGCATGCTAACATAATCACAATAACCATGCTAAAATGCTGATGTTTAGGAGGCAATGTTTCCGCATTTTAGTTTAGCATGCTAGCATGCTAACATTTACTATAAATACAAAGACGACATGAGGTTGACGGGTATGTCATTCATTTTCCCAGTCTGGTAGTTATTATGTACCGGTTCAGCACTTCAACTGTGGTTGTTTGACTTAACGATTTGAAACCAAAGTATTTGATAAATACCATTTTTGACCAGATGATGGCACTACAGGGAAAGTCGGGGGATCAAAGTTATTACAATTCATCCTCAGGATGACATAAGTGTTTGTACCAAATTTGGTACATGGCAATCCATCCAATTGCTTTTGAGAAATTTTATTCGAAACTACAAATATCAACCTCACGGTGGCGCTAGAGGAAAAGGCAGGGGATCACCAAAGTCAGTAGGCCTCATTCTCTGGGGACCATGAATATCTGTACAGAATTTCATGGCAATCTTTCCAATACCTGTTGAGATATTTCAGTCTGGACCAAAGCGTTGGACTGACTAACATAGAGCTATAACTAAAGCCATGCTGCGTTTGTGCAGGGTGATGGGAATGATGTGATTCAGGTAAGCAGCCAGTAGCTACCTCAGAGAAAGAGAGTTGGGCAGCATAGCCAGGCGCCAACAAGGTTTAGGAGGGGGAGGTGGAGGGAAGTGAGTTGTGCATGTTCACGTCTGTTTGTCTTCTCCCGTATTGTGGACTGGCTGGGTGGCTGGGACAGGCCGTCCGGGTGGCGGGCCTGTCACGGGTCCGTCAGTGCTGCTGTCACGTACCATTGTGGCAGAGTGGGATTGATGAGGAGCAGCAACAGGATGACTAATGGCTGCTGGGAAACGGGAACAGGAAGAGGAAGAGGAGATGAGGAAGACGAGGAGGAAGAGAAGTCAAGCTGCAGGTAACATTGAATTGGATATGAGAGGCTTTGTGAGGCTCTGCTGAGCATCAAATGGAAATGAAGACATGGCAGATTGTTCATGCTCGGGAAAATATCAGAGATTCATGTCTGTAGACTGGAATGTCAGTTTTTCTAAGCTTTCGTTAAGTATCAGTGCCTGCTGGACATTGACAAAATGATACAATTACTGTGCTCTTGCATGGAGGCACTCCCTCGTCTTTTTTCTTCATGTTATCAGGAAATTCCCAGCGAAATATCCTTCAAAGTAAATCTCCTATTTATTAACATGTGAGGGAGAGGAGTCGTTTCTTCCCATTTGGTCTGACTAAGAAAAATACCATGGCTGGATTATAATTAGACATGAGCCAAAGAGTTTTTAAAAAGTTACAGAAAATAACTTATGCCATATAAAACATACCGAGACCATAGACTGTATATAAGAAGTGGACGTAGTCACCGTGACACCACCCACTGGTTTGTGGACTGCCATTTTGAAGCCTGGAGTTCTGCATTTTGGCCATCGCCATCTTGGTTTTTTGCAACCAGGGGTGACACAAGAGGGTGGGGCTACATACAACCGAATGCTGAATAAAACATTTTTAGGCGACCAAAATGTTACAATTAACTTGAATGGAACGGAAAACACACCGTGAAAGGGTTAAAGTTGTACCGAACATCACTGTGGTAGCAACCTATCAATCACAAGGTAGCCATGCCCTAAAGCACTCTGCTTTATGGTCTGTTTGACTCTAAATGGGACCATAATTTACTAAATGAACATCATGCTGTATTGAAGAATACTTGAAACCAGAGACTGAGACCATAAACTCACGTTTACAATGTTTACTGAGGTCAAGTGAGGAGTTGGCTCATTTTCTCATAGACTTCTATACAATCACACTTCATTTTCCAACCAGAGGAGTCGCCCCCTGCTGGTTCTTCAGAGCTCAGACATTGCCCACAACCTCGCAACTCTGAGGATGAGAAAGAAAGGTGACAAACGCCACCCACCATTACATAATGTGGGCACTCTGTCAGGAACTCAACCGTTTGGACACAATAAATCTATAATCTATAATCGCTGGCATGTTCCAGAGACCCCTAAAATCACTCATCCACCCACCTGCTACTCCAAGTAGGTTAAAACAAACAGTATTTGCAAATAAAGTCTGGTCTTAACCTCTTTCCACTGAATCTGATCTTCCTTTCTTACTCCTCTCCAATTATCCTAATCCTTCCATCCACTCTGTGAGGTTTCCTCTTGTCTTTTTTCCCCCCAGACAGCCGCCAAGGGATGTAACGGCTGATGTGCGATGGGTAATGGTCCTCCTCTTCCTCCTTGCACCCCTGCTTTCCTCTCCTGTTGGTGTGTTCGGTGGCTCTCCCTCCCCTAATTCAATTCTACATGCTTTTCTTGGCTTGACCGGCTCCTGTCTTCATTCAACAATTTTTCCCTCTTCCTCCTCCGTGTCTTCTCTGACCTCCTTGCTTTCTCCATTAAATCCTTCTTCACTCTTTTTTTTTTTTTTTAAAACCTCATTTTTAGTCTCTTCTCCCACTCTTCATCAGCTCTTTTCTCTCCCCTCGTTCTGACTCTGCTGCTCCCAGTTGCTGTGTTTTTAGTGCTGCCTCTGATTTGCAACCTCTGGATATACCCCGTCCTGCTCTCCTTCTCCCGGGCCGTCTGCCTCCCTCGGAGGGAGCAGCTCGCTGGGGCTGAGAGGGGTCACACCCGGGTGAGGGATATCACTTCTCTCCTATCTCCTTCTACCTTTCCTTTCCTTTTCACCCTTTCACTCCCTCTTCTCTATATCTCTTTCTCCCCCTTCTTGTCTCCTCTCTAGTCATTCCTCCTCTTCCTCTTTTTCCTCTTCATGACATAGCTGATTTGTTGAATTCCTCCAGAAGCACATCAGGCCAAAGCCACACTCCAAGACTACCTTTAAAAATGTCATTTCATGATGAGAGGTATTTGGAAATAATAATGAATAATAATAATAATGATTTCAACATCTCTTATACTGCATATTATACATACAGTATATGGAACATATTTATATACAAGTGTATATTTCTTTTTTTGCCAGCACAGGAATGATTTAGACAAGAAGTGTGAGTGTAGGAGTGTGTGATGAATGATTGTGCATGTGTCAAGGAGATGCTGTTCAAGAGCTTTGTGTACACAGATGCAGAAGGAGGAGTGTGATGAGGAGGAAGGAGACAAAAGGGAGAAGATGGAGATAGAGAGAGAGAAAAAGATAAACTGGCTGGTGTGTGTTCTTGTGGGGGGCAACTGAGGGGATCATCTTCCCCCCTCGGCCCCTCCCTGGCCCCAGCCAGAAGCCTCCAGGGGTCCCTGGGTTCCTGAGGAAAAACATCTCGGCCCCCATCACCCCTGAACCCAGCGCTGGGCTGTTTACCTTGGCCTGGCTGCCTGACAGCTTTACTGATGTTACATACAGGCACACAGGGACCCTGATTCAGAGAGGGAGAGAGAAGGAGGAGGAGGAGGAGGAGAGCGGGACAGATGAGGAATGGAGGAGTGAGGAGGATGGAGGATGAGTGACGAGGATGGAGGATGGAGGATGGAGGATGGAGGGGAGGACGAATGGCACAAGTTGAGGTGAGAAGTAGAGAATAAGAAGGAGCAGAGAGGAGGCGGGAGAGGTGTGAGGGAGCGAGCGTGTTAGCTTACTCTGATCTTAATCGCCACGATCAGACCCATTTGGGGAGATCTCCAGAGGAGAAAGCTGCTCTGAGGGCAACAGAGTGCACACTGAGAAGAAATATTGCTGGCAAAAAGTCTGCAGTGGAAGCACAGGCATTCATTTTCATCAGCTTTCGAAGCAGATCGGCGCGTATATAAAGCAATATTTTGTTTTTGGGATCGTTGCTCAACGTAGTGTGTGAGATCTGAAAAGCAAATGTAGAATGGAGACTCAATATTTTGACAGGAGCTAGCGTTACTCATTTCAGTGTGGTGTAGAAATGTATAGGCACTTTCCATACTGTTCATGGGGAGCGAATGGAGCAGGGAGGGGGCTGCTGCCACTCACTATACAAATGTTGACACAAGTATACCGTATCTAGTTTAAATAAATGATTATCAATTTGGAAACAAAGCATTATAAAAACTCCCTCATTCATTCAACTATAACAAATATGAGTTAGGGAGGCTGATTGTGAAATGTGGTAGAGATTCCAGCCCACTGTCATTCCCAGGGCGTCGGACACCGACATTTTGTCATGGCCGTCGGTGTTCGATACCGCCACACAAGGTGTCCTTTCACAGTGGTATGAGATGCACCAGGCTTCCCATTCACTTCAGTGTAAACCCATCCGCAGCAACAGTAAACGCTATTAAACATATTATAAAGGTGATAAAGGAGGTGGAGGGGTCCAGCAAACATAAGGCTTTCATCCAGGAGACCACTGTGGTTAACTTTCCCATGTTCACAACGTCAAGTTACATTTGCATTGTAATAAGGTAGTCATTTTAAGCCCAACCTTGTAGTTTTCCTAAACCTACCTAAGAGGTTTGTCCCTTAAACCTAAGCGAGTTTTGTTTAATTCACAGCATTAAGCATGTGTTTAGTTCGACGGAAAAGTGATGCCGAGGGATCTGACAATGCATCAGTATGTGTTGGGATGAGAACGTGGTGGAGATTCAGTAGAAACATCCCAGATGCAGAGAAATTCTTAGTCGACTAATACTCATATGATTTTGTTGACTAACTGATCTGTAAAATTAAGTTTCTCCACAAAGAATCCTACAAAAGCACCACTTTAAATAAAAAAACAAGTGATTCAGCATGAAAAAAAGGATAAAATACGACTTTCTGACTAAAGAAATCATCATAAACTAAGACCGAAATGACTGATTATTTGATTAATGGCCTATTTTTTTGTCAGTGAGTAGATGAACAAAAAGCGAAACAGGCTCCTTTTGCTGATGATTTGAATTCGCATTCATCATTCATCATTTCAGGACTTCCCCTCACGCCCGGCAGTTTGTCTATTTGTAGGCGTTTGTTTGTCCATTACTTGTTGGGCCTGGCCGGGCCACAGGGGTTTCTGCGCTGGGGTGGGAGGTCTGTGTTTTGCAGCTCAGAGCTCTAAGTCTTGTTTGTCTGTCCTGAGCAGCTGGACAAGCTGTAATAATACAAACGGGCCTTTGAACAGGCTGCTGTGTTGTGCCGTTCCGGCTTGGGTTACATTCCACACACACACACACACACACACACTCGCTTGCTCGGAAACATGCGCACATATGACGGGCAGACTGACACGCACACACCAACGACATATGTTCACACACTCGTGAACACAGGTGGACATGCAGACATGCGTGCAAGCACTAAATATGCACAGATACACACAATAATACACCCTGGATCACAACTAAATAATCCTCCATTGATCTCTGCCTAACTGTGATTGATCATCTTAAACTTGGCCGTCACGCTGCCTGTTTGTCTGTCTCCTCTGTTTGTTTGTTTGTTTATGTGGACAGACGGGTGGCTTGCTTGTTGTTTGTTTATGGCCGATCATTTGTCACAATAAATCAGTGGGAGGGACACACACACACATTTTTGAGCCCCCTGGATTGTTTCCACTCCTCTCAAACTGGTTTAGGCTTACACAAACACTTCAGGCTCACTGCGCTGTCACAGTCACACCGTGGACGCTGCAGCTCCCACCGAGAAACAAAAAGGGACATAGTCGAATGCCACCCCGCCCCACTCCACTACACTGACGGATGACTTCCTCTGTCATTATGTAATGAGTTCAGGGCTTCACCTGCCCTGGTCAGGCCGGGCCAGTGGCCTCTGTGCTCATACCAGGATATGAGAGGACAGGGAATTGGTCTGTAGGTTGCTGGGTCACTACTCTGGGGATCTACATTAATACCAGTTGGGGAAACATTTTGTTTTGAGAATGACCTTTGAAGTAAAAGGCGTATTGTGTCATGTCAGGATGTTCATTTCTAAAACCTACATTTTAGAAATATTGGATAAATGCATAGACTGCATATATGAAGTGGATGTAGTCATCGTGATGTCACCCATTTGTTTGTAGACTGCCATTTTGAAGCCCCACGTTCAGAATTTTGACTGTCACCATGTTGGTTTTTGGCAACCCAAAGAGACACGAAAGGGCGAAGCAAAGTATAACCGAATGCTGAATAAGACATTATTAGGCGACCAAAATGTTCTGATTGACTTTCATGAACCGAAAATACACTGAAAGATTTACAGTTGTAAGACAAACACATGGACAACTCCCAGACTGGACAACAGCAACCTGTCAATCACAAGGTAGCCACGCCCTGAAGCATACCCTGCTTTATGGTCTATTTGACTCTAAATGGGACCATAATTTACTAAATGAACATCCTGCTGTATTGAAGAAGACTTAAAACTAGAGACTGAGACCATAAACTCAAAAAAAAAAACTCATGTTTACAATAATTACTGAGGAGTCAGTTGAGAATTAGGCTCATTTTCTCATAGACTTCTATGCAATCAGACTTGTTTTTGCAACCAGAGGAGTCGCCCCCTGCTGGCTGTTAGAAAGAATGCAAGTTTAAGACACTTCAGCAACGGCTTCACTTTCCAGAGCTCAGAGGTAAAGGATAAATCCCACCAGACGTACAGTCAGGGCCCCAGTATTGTACATGCTGGCTGACTGGAATGGATTACTGGTCCACCATACTGGAACAAAGCCAGTGTTATTAGTTACACCTGTGCTTTTCCTGCTGGAACAAGTCAAACCATTTGTTGGGAATAAAAATGGACTTGCAAACTCTCAGATCTGGGACTTTTAATTAGTGCTTTATTAAATACAGATGCACTGAACCAGTTAACCCTGTACACCATATGTTAAAGGATTGTTTAGTCCGCATTTTGATTACTGTTCTTATTTTCATTGTCACAGTAAACAGGCCTTATTTGCAACAGACATTGTGACTTGTCATAACAGGAAAAGCACATTAACCATGTCTCTGTAAACCATGACAGTGGGACAGTGAGCCAACATGCACAACACCAGGACCCCAAAACTGAAGCAGCTAAATAGAATTCAGCCGTCGTTCATTTAATTATTTAAACCTCTGCATTTCTTACTGTGACATGTCAAAATGTCCACAGGGAAAAAAGCCAAGATGCTACTACCAGTGCTGCGCTACTCCCATCATAACTTACAATTGCCGTGCACATTATTGACACTGTTGTCTCACCCTGTTGGTGGGATTTGAAATAGCGAGTGTAAATCTCAACTAAATATGAATTATTACTGTTAACTCCAGAGTTTAATCTGGCAAAATCACTGAAAACACTTGTGTGGGTGCATTAAGGGGCATGAAGGCCTTTAACAGGGTTGAGTCTGCAGTGAATAACATGATTTCTATCACTAACTGAACATCCTGCATTGGATAAAAATAATTTGGACATTTATTTAGAAGTGATTTGATTTAAAAGTGTATTGACTTTACCTGAACGAGGATGTGATAGTGCCAGTGGGAGAGAGAGAGAGAGAGAGAGAGAGAGAGAGCTGTGAAGGGACTCAGACTGTGATCTGCCTGGATTTTGCAGCCATGGGTTAAACAGAGTTGAACATCTGGTCACAAAGATAGCAGAGATTGTGTTTCTCATCACCTGACAGCAAGAGATGAGCATGTGAGAGTCAGAGACGAGCAGACTGATGTAGATTTTTTTTACAAATTATTCAAGTGTCAAAAAGGATGTCCAACAGTCAATAGCCTCTGGCTGCTATTGTCAATCCCACCGACAGTCAATATTAGAACAAAGAGCCAAGCCAAAAAGACGTATCTCTCTCTGAAGAAATGTTCTGCCAAATCAGCTCTAAAAGTTAATATTTCAACTTACATGTTACAGTTGGTGAGTAACAGGAATTCCAAGGGATGTCTTTCTAAGTTTGACTTACTGCACATTTACTGTAACATGTGCATTCAACTGAACACTTACTTCAACACAGTCATGTCTGATTCAACCGAGATGAATCACACGCACAAAACTTCAAATGCTATTCACCGGGTCGGTATGTTTCTTATCTGTGAAATAAAAGTAAAATAAAGCTTTCCAAATGGTTTCCAGTTTACACAACATGTATTGTTCAAATAAAATAAAAATAAACCAGGACTACTATTCCAAACTACTGAACTCAACGGCTACTTCATTTTACAGAAGAAACAAAAGTTACTCAGGTTGCTAAATTTGTTAGATAAATAAAAGTACAAAACCACAGTTTCTTACCTGACTCGGGGATAAGGAGCTCCGATGGCAGGCGTGGTGTCATGTTTTCCCAAATTATACACACTATAATAAACTATTATTGAAACATCATGTTGCTGCATTGAGCTAAACCATTTTCAGACAATATAGGATTAATCATACGTTTTTCTCACAGTCGGCAAAAGAGCACTCCCTCCAAAGCACATGGCAAAATAACGCGTTATGTTGCACTTCCGGTATCGTCATGGTGCTCTCTGACCTCTGACCTCTCAGCCAGCGCACCGATCCAAGAGAAACTACCCCCCCTACTGGCCACAGTCAGCACCTACAGCAGGACCGCTGCAGCAGGAATTTTGGGTCCATAAACAAAAACGACAAAACTTTTTTACATCAAGGACAAATTAGACCAAGGACCCCGTCTGGGAGGATTTAAGCTTTGAGATGTTTTATTACAGAAAGTGCAGGCTATGAAACCCACGACTAAAATAGTCATAACAAAGTTAGGGAGAAAGTGTGAACTTTATTAATACTAGCTGGAGGAAATTCGTTTGCAAGAGATACCTCAAATATTTACATCAACATGAGAATACAAAAAACACAACAGAGTATTAAATAAACAAAACAAACAAACAAAAGTGCATAACATAATAATAAAAGTAAGATAAATGCAGTAAAAGGGTAAAATAAAACAGAAATATTGTACATGATAGTTTGTCATTGTGTTACTTATGGATGGATTTATAGTGAAGAATTTTATTCCCATCTTTGCTGGGGACCCCTGGAACCCCTTCAGGGACCTACTTTGTGTGTTTTGTTAATCTTAATCATTTTGAGGCTGCCAAACAATTTTCAAAGCATTTAAACTTTAACTCCAACCACAGTGCTTCTATGCATAACATTAGTGGGATTTATGATTTTGATGGGCACCACTGACGTTTTGTGGACCTAAACAAAGTGCAAATCTTTGTTTTTGTCTTTGGATCAAATGATAATATGACCAACAGAAACGCACATTATAGCATTCTATTTTTTATTTATTAGTTTTGCCATATACTGTCGGCTACATATAGGAGACTGTGGCTATATGGCAAAAATAAAATCACAGACACCAAAAGAGAAAATGGGATGATGAGAAGGAAAGTAGAGAAACATCAGGATAACACTGTAAAAACAAAAGTGTGCCTCCGTCCCGTCCTGCCAGCCCTTCACTGCCCTCTTCTACTGACCTCGAGGCCTTGGGGTGAGTTTATAAACTGTTTCTCAGTGACCTCAACATCTGACCACTCTGTCCCGTACCTACAATAAAACACAGACTACAAATGCAAGCCAGCCACATCAGCAAAGACCAATCAGCAGGCCTCGCAGTGTCCGCTTCAGCAGAGAGAAACCCTTTCCAAAACACAATCACGCTGTTTGTTCGCCTCTGTTTGCACTTCCTCTTTTTTATGTTGAATTTATGTTGTGGGGAGATCTGAACATGGTGTGTGTGTGTGTGTGTAGGTGCACATTTGAAAGTCCTCGCTCCATTTAACAACCTCATATTTACTTGTGAACTTTTGTGGGAGTGCACATGATGTGGTTCATCTGTCTCGCTCTCGCCACTTTTTGTTTTTACAGGGCATGCTGGGCTTTTTTTGTGTTGTGTTTGGTTTGTGACTCCTCAGTCACAGTCTTCATTGGATGATGAAGGGAAACAGTATTTGTGATGAAGGTCAAAACAGTGTTTGGAATACACACGCATGACTGATCGGTCAGCCGTGTTGGACTATACAGACTCTGCTGAGTCAGCAAAAACAACAGCTGTATGTTTTCTGGAGGAGCTAGATGTTAGTTAGATCTGATTTCTGCCCAGAAGAATCTGTGATTATGTTTCCATGAGATAGGTTTGCAAGTTTTGAGTGAATTTCTGAATTTTCAGCTAAATAAAATGTGATTTAATGTTTCCATCAACTGTATTTATGTGAACATATGCAAGAATACATAATCAATCAAGCACTAATAACTCAGATATATGATGGCATTTTAATGGTGCTAACCCTAACCCTGTGCAAAAATAAGTGTTTCAAGTAATTTACTTCCAAATAAAGTTATGCAAAATAGCAATGCAGTGCACTAAAACTGGAAATAATTTAGTACTGAATAAAGTAAGAAACAGTCAAGAAAGGGACTGAAATATATGCTATCAAAGGATACAGGATGTTATCTATGACACATCCCTTTTCTTCAGTTATTTTTTTGGTACTCGCACTGTTAAGGCCACTGTCCTTAGATGATGCAGAAAATGATGAAACATGGCTCTGTTTTCATCATATCAAAACTGTTTTAGTCAAATCAGATATAAATGAACCAAACCACTTGCTAGTTTATCTCTCTATTTTTCATTTTTGCAACCATTTTTATTGTTTTTGTTAATTCCACCCCTCATACATGCTGTACGGATTGCAAAGCCCCTTGTGGCAAATTTGTGATAGTATGCTATACAATAAAATTAACATAACTTGACCAATTACTCAGAAAATAACAATTAAGTTCAAAATATTATCAAAGCCAAGGCCAACATTTAAGGTCAAGTTAAAAAAAAAAAATTACACATTTTGCCTTTAGTTTTAACTCTTCTCATTTTGATTGGTCATTCAGTGGGCCAGTCAGTGATGACTGCTCTGATTGGCTGTAAGTGAGGAAGTGAAACTGAGAGGGCGGGTACGTCACCCTGCATCACACACGCAGAGCGCGGAGGGAATAAGACGACGAGAGATAAAGTAGGACGTCAACAAACGTAATAAAAAGAAGTAACAGTCGCCAACACTCACTTTCACCTGCATAATTACTGTTAATTAGGCTGTATGTATGATTAAAGTTACTATAATTTTGTAGCTGATAGCTGTTAAGATAGCTAGCTAACCACTCGGCTGTAGGCTGTGTTGGTAGCATAGGCAAGCACCAGTTTCTAGAAGTTAGCTTGTGTGGCTGCTAGTTAGCTTAGTGAACCTTGAATGAGATGATATGATCTGGGACCCGACGCTGGATTGTCAGATAGGCCTCGAAGGTCTGACAGCGATATCGGTGACCGGAAAAGCCCTTGGGTGTCTCTGATGAAGCCTCCGACGTCACCTGCTACTCCCCAACAACAAGCCATCTCTCACAGAACTGTAAGTTTTGCCAGACAACCCTCACACAAGCCTGTCTAGTGTCATTCATCATATCATTTTCAGTGTTTCGTTTAGTGCACAGTGCCCCAACCTTAAACATGTCAACACAGTTTCCTCTCACTACCAGCCCTTTTAACTTTGACACTGTTTTGAATGCAACATATATGCCTCCTTTTCCCCCTCTGTCCCTCCTTTCTTGACACATTTGGTTGGTTATTTCCCAGAAGTCATGTACATTACAGGCCTGCATTGTGTATTTTTAAATTATTATTATTATTATGCATGTGGGTCTATTTACTACATGGGGAAATAGGGTGAAATAGTTTGTGTATGTGAGAACTTTACTATTCAGGTGCTTTCGGTTAGTCATTTGTGGTTTAGTTCAAATAGTTTTGAAAGTTTGTAGGAACAAATTGATTCTTGATAGTTGACACACTAGTGTTACAGCAAAATCTGTGACCATCAAAATCTGTGACTGCAGAGGAGCCAGCACTATGCACACCCCTTCAAATGGGGTTGTGTTTACCATGTTTACGAGTTGGGTCCATATGAACGCCCCCCTCATGTCGTATTCATGACCTCGAAAGTGGAAAGTTTCTGAAAGCTCAGAGTTCAGGACTTGTGACGTGTTTGTTGGCATTGTGAGAAATGGTGGAGCCCGTGGAAGTTCTTTTATCGCTGCATGATTATTGTAATTTTAACCATATATTGTTTTTCTTGGTAATTTTATAATGTCTGTGGAAATTGTTATTTCCAATGACCTCATCTTTCTCCTCTTTATAAAGGTGATTTTTAATGGTAGCTACCTTGAGATAATCCAAAGAGAGAGAATCCAAAAAGTCCCTGTCATTCTAGTCTAAACTCAGTCCTTGGTGTTTATTGTCCACAGTCCATGTGTATATATATATATATATATATATATATATATATATATATATATATATATATATATATATATATATATATATATATATATGTGTATATAATATGTATATTTTATGAACACATTCAAAATGCACAGAAAGACTGGAAAGAAACGTACTGTGTGTGTCCATAAGCCACAATGTGGATGAATGTGTGTTTATGTGTGTTATTGTATGGAGTCGGGGTGGGTTTTCTTTGCTGTATAGACCTCCTGTTGTGTTGTGGTGGCCTTAGTAGCACTTGCATCATACAGAAACGTATCTTATGTCTGGCACACACACATACACATATGCCTTATGTTGGCATCTTCCAGTCCAGCTGGCCACAACTGCTGTTCGTCAAGTATATGATTGCCATGTCCAATGCTCTGTGTGTATTTCATGTTAGAAAAACATGGATCAACCTTGGAGAACAGGGGAGAGTGGGGAGAGTATAATGAGAAATGGACAGAGAGAGAGAGAAAAAGATAGCAACAGTGAGGAAAGGAGGTGTTTCCTGACATTTGCTGAGCTCATGCTGGAGTGACAGATGAGACAAGGGAGGGGAAAAGCAGATCAAGAAGGAGTATGGAAATGAAATGGGGAAACGACTACGGAAGAAGAGCAAAGGGGAGGACAGAGGAGGGTGAGTTGGTGGGAAAGAGCAAGAGGGCATGTGGAGGCCACGCGAACCACAAAAAAATGGTTAAAATGAAAAATCTGATAAAGCCCCGCTGGCAAGCGGGGGGCCAGATCCAGCGTGGAGGCGGGAGGGAACGTTAGGGGTAGGGCTTTAGAGGGGCTATCGGGACCAGCACATCTGCAGAAGCCATTAAGGAGTGTCTATGTATGCGGCGTGACGCTGTGTTTTCTCTGCCAGGCCCACTTCGGGCCTGTGCAGCAAAACCGGGGTCGGGTTTCGTCAGCGTTCAGTGGGGGGCCGTCTCCAGTTGACGCGTGATGATTTAGTCAGGTGTGAGCGTGCACTTTCCAATTTGCAGGGAAATAAATTAGAAGTGATTTTTTATGAGGCCTCTGTCCCAGGCTGTCTCGAGGCTCTCTCTGCCTCCCGCTGTGCACTGTCAGCCCAACTGATGTGTTTATAAAGAATGCTGCTGTGGGAGCTGCTCCCACATAAACACACACACACACACACAGCCACACAAACACACTTGTACATTTAGACACGAGTAATGCAAACAATGGCATGCATGAAAAACACACATACGGATGAACATACATGTGAAATACATCGTTGTGCTGCTGTCTTTGCACAGAAATACATTTGCAAACTGCACACAATGTCACATTCTGTATACTTTCATACATGTTTACTCTTGCAAAGTTGGGGAGTAGTGGAGAGAGCAAGCAACGTAATTACCGTTTTATTTTTGTGAACTGTTGCCCTGTAACATAATCACCAAGCAGGGAAAACTATGATGAAAATGGACAAGAAGGAGACGGAGAACAACAGCAAAAACAACAACAGGAACAATAACCTCAACCACAGCCAGTATCCTCATTGTCATCCTCATTACAAACAGTTCCTCTGGCTGAGCTGTGTGTTCAGTGAGTTCAGAAACAACATGTAGGAGAGGTGTGGAAATATCTTGATCCTAAGCCGCATCGCAATGTGGACGTGAACGATTCTGCATCGATGCAGTGACAGAATTTAATTTCAGCTCGGTGTGACTCTTCACTGTGTTTTGCTGTTGATTACTGTCACGCTTGTTTCTTTCCTCTCTGTTTTCTGTTCGTGTTTCACCAAGGATGAAACTTTGCACACACTCCGTTCGTGGAGCAGAGATGGCACTCGGCAGTCCGCTGGTTTTATATTAGCTGCTCTGTTTTCACAATGTAGGAATGAGGAAATGTTAATGAAGGCTGAAATTAATCCGTGGCATTGTTCTGTCAAGGGATGCATTGACTTAAACCAGTTTAAGAGTAGAAGAGCTATGAGTAAGGAAAAGTCCACTAGCCACTATGCTAATTCATGCAGAGTGAAATGTCAGTATTCAGGGTACTCTGTCTTATAGATGCTGTGTGAAAACCGTATTTCTGTAGATTACAGCACACTTGCAATGCAATGCAGAAGGATTTTTTTTGTAGTGTTTATGTACTGAGGTGGGTCACACACAGGTATTGAAAAGATGAATCTTTTTGCATCATAGACCAGTGTTTCCCAAACATTTTCATGTCAATGACCCCTAAACTGACATATTATATCACAGACCTTCATCTGACAGGATATTTGCTGTTTCATGCATTATTATTCTATAGAAAGTTTATGAAATCCTCAACTAAAATAGACATAAATGGCATCATTGTGCTACTTTTGGAATTATAGTGAAAATAAATGATTCCCCTTTTTGCTGGGGAACCCCCTCAAGGACCCCTGGGGGGTCCCCAGAACGTCTTTGAAAACCACTGTTGTAGTCTGATTTTTGAAAGCACTTTCGAAATACTAAGTGAGTTCAGCTTTACCTGACTGCTTGTATTAGTTGATGGAAAAAGTAGCTATGCAATACATTAAGATGCATTGAGATTCAAATTGTGAGGTTAGTGAAGATTCACATCTCTTGCATTCAGGTAGTGTTACTGAAAAAAAAAAAAAAACTATACACTGTTTCCTCCAGGTGCGGTGGCAGCTCTGGGTGATATTTAAATAAAAACAGAGAAAGACAGGTGTGTTAGTAGTAGAGGACACCGAGCAGAACAGATCCAGACAGAGATGATGGTTTTCTGAGGGGAGGGAAACATGTTTGAGCTCCACTGGGGTCTAGAAGCCGGAAACCCAAATCCCATCTGACCTCTGACCTCTATTTGGTTCCCCTGCTACTGCTCCCACACATGGCTCTGGCTGCCGTTACTAAATGACTGCCTGACTTGTCTAGTCTGTCTGACTCTCTTGTTTTGTGTTTATCTCCGTACCTTTGCCTGCCTGTCTGTCTTACAGACTGATCGACTGCCTGACCCGTCTGTGTTGGCCTGCCTCACCGTGAATGAATGTGTGTCTCTATAACAGGCTGGAGGAGGATCTGAGGTTTACTCAGTTATTTGCCTTTTGTAAACTGGGTCTGAAGTTGGTTTGTCACTGAACTGGTCGCTATTAACTGACCAAGTTGTCATGTGCATGCTCTGAAACATGGATGTGTATCGTCTGTGGCTGGTGGTTCTTATCATTCTGTGTGCTCTGTTTTTTACTGAACATCCAACATGTAGCCTCTGGTTAAAGAGTTACACCTCTTAAAGAGAAATAATATATACAGTGTGTGTGTGTCAGGTGTGTGCCAATATGCAAAAAGGAGCTAGTAGAGATACTCAGGTGTCATAGATCAGCAACACTGACTATTCATACTTTTTTAAGATAGAAATTTGGTTCACATTAGAGACATGATTTGAGCTGTTGCAGAGATATGACTCCTCATAGTTAATGTAATATTATTGCGAGCTCGCTCACTGTAAATTCAAACGTCGGCTGCAGACTGGTTAGCTAGCGATATCAGTCTAATGTTAAAAACAGTCATATTAATACAAGCAAGCTTACCTTATTGTTGAATCCCTCGTCCGCTGTGGCTCTTGTGAGGTCAGAGGACGGCGGTATGTTCAATGTGTCTGTGTTGTCAAAGAGGTTTAACAAGAACTGCGCCGTGCTTCACAAAATGCCATTTTCATTGTAATGTTAGCAAGGCAGGATCTGAAATGAACTTTTTTCACTTCCTGCAACTGTGGTTAATTGAAGGAATAACATTTTAGATCTGTTGTCATTCTTTGTTCTATATAGTTTACATTTACAACATTATACACATGGTAAATTACAGTGTTTGAATTAAACTGTGGCTTCTGATGAGCCCTATTTGTCGGGGGTGGGATGTCGTGTGTGCGCAGTGATGTACTGTACTTAGTTATTGTCGTCTATAGTGGTTATTTGCATAAAAACACCTAATTCAAACGATTATGATTATTGAAGTATTTGCTATGATTAAAACAATCTTGGCTGCTTAGAGCAAGTGTTAGGAAGTTAAATATTTAATATCTGCTTTATATTGATGTGAAAACGTCTAATTCAAACAACAGGATTTCTTGACGTTTCTTGCCAAAAACTTAATTTTTTACGAGATTACATCTAAACTAGTGCTGTCAGGCGATTAAGAAAATTAATCTAATTAATTACAGGATTTGTAATTAATTAATCTAATTAATCGCATTTTAATCTCATACCTGCTAAAGGCCCCCAAATAAAGAATTTGAATTCTAGGACATTACAAAATTGTAGTGCATGACTAATCAATAGAATACACCAAGAAGAGAAGTTTGGAAATCCACATTTTTATTGGTTAAGTGTGCTTTATAAATGAAATTCAAAAGAAAAAAGGTCAAGCACATCAGCAAACCAATTAGGCCAGATGCATTTCTCAAAAATGCAATACAAATACAGTTAAATAAAATAAATAAAATTCAGAAATAAAATAAGGCTGAGTCTCAAATAGGCACATAAGCAGACTCTCAATCAAAATGAATACTAAAGCTGACTCAATACAGCAATTCAAAATGAATAGTATAACATGCCTCTAAATAAGGCAACATCAATAGCAAGATGCCAACAGCATTTCCTTTAAAAGGGTCAGCTAACGTTACAGGAACTGACAACAGACAACTCTATGTGTCCTTGAGCCAGTTGCTCAGACAAACAAGCTTGTTTACATTGTCTGAGTGTGAGGCTGCTCTCTTCTTTTCAATGATGTTACCTGCAAGTGAAAAGAGTCTCTCACCTGGCCCAGACGTGGCAGCGGTAGCCAGGTAGGAGGAGAGGACAGCTGTTCATCAGCTCCTGCGTGAGCTGCCCACCACTCCAGTGGACACTCATGCATCCCAATGCACGGCTCAGCTTTGTAGCGGGCTAGAGGCCCCTGCACCTCCTTGTCCGAGTCCGAGTCTGAGTGAAAGGTCCGAGTGGGCTTGCCTCGCTCTCCTGTGTCGCGTCCATCTCTGTTGTCAGTCACCCTGCTTTTGACTAGTGGCGCAGGTACGAAGTGACGTGCCACTGCAGCCTACGGGTCACTCAATGGGCCAAATTTAAAATGCTTGCGCATTAACTTGCCACTCATGATTAATTGCGTTAATTTTTATAGTGCGTTAATTTGCAGCGTAATTAATTAATCTAATTAACGCGTTAAACTGACAGCCCTAATCTAAACACATCATGATAACGTTTTAAAGGAACCTCTGTTATGTTAACGATCGTATCTCCGGTATCAGCTAATGCTGCTAACTCTCCTCCTGCTGATTTCAGCAGAGATTTGTTGTTCACAGTGTCGCATTATCAGGGAAAAACAGGGTGCATCCCCTCAGGTTTAATGGCGCCACACTGTTGAGCGCTTGTTTTTCTCACCACCGTGTCTCTGGTCCAAAAGAAACTGAAACATGATACAGCGTGCGTATGTGTCATTGTGCATGTGAAAGCATCACTTAGAGGAACTAATAGTCACGGATGCATAAGATGGCAAGAAATCAACAACTAGAAACAATTTTCTGTTCCCATCCCCAGCGTTGTCCCAGCCTGCCAAAATGTTGGATGGCCTGATGATTTTACCTGCTACTGCTAACAGTTTATCTGGGGGGCTAATTTCAGACCCTGTAGCGGGGTATTTTTCTGCCAACTCTCATTCCAAAAGTACTCCCCAGTCCTGTTTTTTTTTTTCGGCCCTGGGACGATGGTGACGTCATTTATTCACTGACAAATAGCCTAAACTGTACACACACTGCACTGCTACGTTCACGCGGTAACATTGTCACTTCATACTCTCTGTCTCTCTCACTTGGTGTGTTTCTGTGACAAACTCAGACACAGAGAGCAGAGGACCGAAGCAGCGTAAATGACACCAAAACTCAGTAGAGACTCTCTAACTTACTGTTTTTTGTGACATGCCTATTTTATACAAACGTTTACCCGCCAATGTGGCCGATAGCCTTCCAAGATTTACTTGCCAAACGGAAAATCTACCTCTTGGTGGGGGTTAAATTCAGACACTGTGTCTGACAGTTAAAGGATCGAGGATGTCATCCTTCTCTCAGATGGATAAAAAAAAAAAATGAAAAATGCTAAAATGGTTTGCCAAATATATCTGGGCGCCCCGCCCAAACAAAGTCTTATGTGTGGGATCAATAGTGTGTATATGTATTTTTTTTATCTTTCCCAACTGGGTTGGGTTGCTTCCCTCCATTTCTGATGGTACTTTACAGCCCTTAAAAGGAAGAATTTGGATACAGGGTTGTGGCTGAAGTTGGATGTGCTTCATCAGGTCTCCGTTCACGTGCCGCCGGTGGCAGGCTCTTTGGGGTTTGGCACTTGACTTATTGTAGGCTGAAGCATGAACTCTCATCTCATCACCGCACCACAGTGACATAAACTGAAAACTCACTGCCTCATCCAGTACCTCAATTGAAAAACATCCCGTTTGGATGTCAAAGCAGAGGTATTTTTGACTTGAGAGTAAGTACATCATGGTCAGTGCTAAAATCACCGTGTTTCTAAACGAATCTGAAGTTTATTTTATTGCTAATTGTTTTTTTTTAACATTGTGACAACAGAGTGCTGCAGGAATGAGTCCAAACACCCAGAAATGAGTTAGCATTTTGGGTTCCCTCGTCTCAGAGTCAGTGGGTTTTTAGTTAGATATCTGAAATAAGGTCTGTGGCTGAGACAAGCTGAAGAGATTTTGTTCTACAATGTACAATATGTCAGTGAATCTTGAAGCTTTTACATGTCTTAGAAAAGGCGGTTGCTAACAAGTGGCTAAGTGAGACTGCTAAACATCATAATACAGAATCGCTGCCTTTAAAGACTCGTGTATACTCGTGTTTATGCGTCTGCAGTGCAATAATCCAAAATCCAATGGAAAAACCCACTGGCTTTTTGTTGAGGGAACCGGGGCGATGCCAACTTCCTGGCTGACCTACAACAATATGTCATCCCTGAGCTCTCTATACCAGATCGGTAAAACATGAAAGGTTGAGTTAGTGTGCTGTAATATATTAAGATTTATACAATATGCATGTTGTTAAATGTTTCTGAGTTTAATTCAGTCTAATAGAAAAGCACTATAACCTGTTGTTTTGATCTCCAGACTCAACACGTCATTGGGTCTGCTGAAGATAATTATACTTATACCATTATTGTGTCAAAGCAATTGGATACTGTTGTGAGAAAATGAGATATTACTTTTCTCAGTAATTTCACAGTAATGATTGTCATATGAGAATTTAGTAGAATTTTGGTTTTGCAGTGTTTTCATCTCACCCTCCTTTTTAGCCTGACAGTACGTTAACAACTTTGCGGTTGGTTTTCTTTGTTTGAAAAGGATGAGCCATGGCTTTTAAAATAAGTCCTAAGCATTTGCAAAGGGTTATAATACAAGTTGGTAGTTTATTTTACTAAAACCACCGTTAGCAGCTTGGACGTTTACAATGGAACTTTGAACAGGAAGTGAGCACACGGTTGTCATCTGCAGGAGAGTCAGTCTAAATTTGCCTAACACTCCTACACACAGCAGATGAACGAAAGAGATTGGGAACTTTTTACCGAGAGGGGGTCAAAGTCTCCTTCCTTTACGAGTTGTTACAACATGAATGGGAGCACTGAGCGAGGGAGGGAGGAACTAGGTACTGAGGAGGGGAAGGGAGGGAGGGAAGGAAGTGAATGGTGTAGTTTTTCTCGGCTATAGCGCCCCTGAGCGAGGTGAGAGGTGGGGGGCCGGGGGGCACTGGCTGGGTGGTCAGCGTGATCGGCGAGCTGTGTGTTAATGGCTGAAAGTCAGAAAGAGAAAGGAGTTCCGTATGCTAAGTGTGGGAATAATCAAAAGCATCTGATATTTCCCTCAAGGCAGTTTGATCCTTTTTTCTACTCTTGTTTCTCAATCAGTTCTCTTTCCGTCAGACTACTGCTTCTATTCTTGTGTCATTGTTATTCTATGTAGAGCTTACACATGCACATTTTCTGTGGTTTTGCTCTTTATGGGCTGTAGAATGAGGTGTAGACCAAAATGAGGACTCTAATCGAGTAGCCACACGGGTCCTAAAACAACAGACTGCATTTAGCCAATATAACTCATTCCTCTTGACCGTAAAATATCCAGGCTTAATAAAAAAGGCATCAAGTATTGAAAGCTTTAAGTGTTTCACTTCACACAGACTCTTACTAAGAGAAACGCAGCAAGCAGAAAGCTATGCTCTATGTCATGGAATCACTCATTACACAATACTCACTGAAAAAGTAATTACATAACTTTACTAATAACTCAAACACAAAAGTTACTTATTACTCAACTTGCTTAATTCGTTATTCAGCACAGCCCTGTCAAAGGTGCCTTTAACTCCAAAGCCTCCACACCCACATGTTTTGTATGCAACATGCAGAAAGTAGGGAAGCTAATTTTGAAAAAACGTTCTTAATCGAAAACCGATCCTCGTTAACCGATTAATAACCGCTAACCGACAGGATTTGTGCCTCACGTGCAGCGGTGCGCCAGCTGCAGTATGTGAGCACAACAGATAATTGCTATTGTAGTAGCCATGGTGCTGCGTTCACAGTCCCCAGTTTACCATTCAGGAGCGTTAGCAGCTATGGTGATAGGTGTAGTGTCGCCGACATGCAGCCACTTTCCCAATAAAAGTCTCCACCGCACATTTAGCTTAGTTTAGCAGGTTGTTAGCTGTGTGTCTGCCCCGCTTAACTTAAGCGATTGTCCAACAAATGCTGTGTGTTTGTGCTACGTTAGCAGCTAGCTGCTAGCATGCCCAATGTAGTGTAATTTCAGCGCGTTTCCGACAGACTGTGTGTGTGTGGTGGTCGTGAGTGTGGGTTTGTTGGTGGTGTTGTCGCTGTGAACATAGCTGTAGCAGACAGTGTGAGTAGAGTTCATTTGTCAGCGACTAAATGCTACGAGGCTACAAGCTACAACTCCTCAGCTTGAAGTCCCGAGCCAATTTCGCGAGCCAACTTCTGCGCCGGCTCTCGCTCTCTCGTCCGCCAAACCGTGCGTGTGTGTGTGTGTTTGTGCTACTTACACAGACAGTGTGTGTAAAGTTTGTCAGTGAATAAATGCTACAAGGCTACAGCTCCTCACAGCTCAAGCAAGCTAAAGACAGGAGCCAGCTTCCTGTATCCTGCAACTCCGGTTCAAACTCTCTTAAGGTGGATAAACTTTTCTCCTTAAACTGATGAGCCACACTTCTGAGTTTTGCTCAGCTTTTCAATATTATTAATATTCCTTTTAACCGTTTAACCAATTGAGTCAGTCGGTTAAAATTCTTAATGTCGGTTAAACGGTTAATTAGTAATACCTCTACTTTGTGATGGAAGTTCTGGTGTGCTAATGTTGAGCCAGTAGCTACTGTAGCTAGCTAGCTTGCGGAAGCAACCGGCAAATTACATAAACAGATGCTGTAACTTTGGCTTCAGAGTAATGTAGTGTTTTTGGCATTTATTTTCGTAGCGACCCTGTCTTTGAACGATCTGACATCAGAGGAGGAGAGACCGGTGATCAGAGAGAGGAGACGACGGGACATGGGGAGACAGCCAGCTGCATTAAGCCCACTTTGTAGAAGATATTGAGATATACTGTATATCATGTTTTGCCATTCAGCCTAAAAATACAGAGACATGATCTTTGGTCCATATCGCCCAGCCCTACTGTGGCAGGCAAACATCAGTGGAAACACTGCGCACTCATCATCCATCCAGTCAGTCGTCAGTCATGCTGTAACACACAGCCTTTCTGCAGTCTTTGGTAACCCTTATTCAGGCTGTAGCAGCAGTGTGGGCAGCGTGAAGCCACATTCAAGAACAGCTAGCTGTCATCAGATGCTGCTAAACCTAAACACTAGCAGCCACAGACCCTATTCCCTCTTCCACTGTTACTGCACTCCTATCGGCTTCCCACACCAACATTTAACAAGCACACATGTTCTCGCTCCTTCGGTATTACTCCCAGAAATATTTCTTCATATCTTCACAGCCAGCTCTGTCTCTTATGCTGTCCACACCCTCCATCTTTGATCCTCTAATTTCTGTCCTTCTCGTGCTGTCTCTCAGGCGGATATCTCTGTCAAATGCACACATGGTAAGTAGGAGTGCATGAGCTAAACACAGTCAAAAGTATTAAGCATTGTAAATTTATTAGGCTTTGATCCACAGGGCTCATGTGTGACAGAATGTGTTTGTGAGGAGGGAAATCTAAATCTGGCAGGAGTGAGGGGACGGATCAACAAGATCAAGCGATGTGGGGCGAGAACATTCATTTCAGATGGCCCGGGCCGTGACAGAATTGGTCCTGCATGCTGCTTTCCACCGAGCGCCGGTGTCATGTTCGCAGGTTCCATGTGTTGTAAAGTCGGAGTGGTTTTGGCAAGGGGGGCGACGCCAGCTCCTGTTCTGAGGGCAGACCCCATCCTGCCCTGCGTACGGTGGGCCGCAGAGCGACGCGGAGCCAGGCGAAAGGAGTGAAAGTGTTGACAACGCTGAAGCTGGAAACCTAACCCAACCCTGACACTGAATACTCGGGCTGCCACTTCATGTTCCCCTTCACAAACATCAACCCCCTCCGTCGCTGTCTGTCTTCTCCTCTCACTCTTTGTCTCTCTTTTAGTCTCTTGGCTTAAGTTTCCAGTTTTTATTGATAATGATGTGTTCAGTTGGAGGAAAAGAAATGCCAAAATGCAAAAGTAAAAAAGTCTGTTTTACTTGCAGATTCCCCCCCCCCCGACTACTCTCTCTCTCTCATCTCTGCCTACTCTGTCATGTTCTTTCTCTCTGTTACTGTCTGTCGTCACTGTACTTTACTCAGCAGTTTGCGCCATCGTAAAACAAATGCTGTATAACTTTGAATCACTGAATCATAAAAAATCATAAGAACATGCCCATCTAGTGTCTAGCATTATATAGGATGGATGGACACTGATACTGACTCAGATAGCTAGATCAGATATCAGTGATCGGGCCAGTCTGTTCAATTGAAGTCTATGTTTATATGCTATATACGTTTTACAATGGCATTTTAATTCCTGTTTCTCACCAATGCGTTGCAGCATTAATCATTTTAAAGATTTATTTCCCAGTCACTGGTGTACAATTTATTATTTTAATAGATTTCAGTAGTATTTATTTTAGGGCTGTCAATCGATTAAAATATTTCATCGTTATTAATTGCATGATTGTCCATATTAATGTTGATTAATCACAAATGAATTGGGCATTTTTTATCTGTTCAAAAAGAGGGAGATTTGTCAAATATTTAATGCTCTCATCAACATGGGAGTGGACAAATATGCTGTTTTATGCAAATGTATGTATATAGATATTATTGAAAATCAGTTAACAACACAAAACAATGACAAATATTGTTCACAAACCCTCACAGGTTCTGCATTTAGCATACAAAATATGCTCAAATCCTAAAACTGCTCAACAGGCAACACCAGTGTGTCAGTGTACTGACTTGACTATGACTTGCCCCAAACTGCATGTGATTATCATAAAGTGGAGCATGTCTGTAAAGGGGAGACTCGTGGGTACCCACAGAACCCATTTTCATTCACATATCTTGAGGTCAGAGGTCAAGGGACCCCTTTGAAAATGGCCATGACATTTTTATTCTTGCCAAAATATAGTGTACGTGTAATGTGAAGCTATCATGGTTGTGGATTCATTAGGTTATCTAGTTTCATATGATGCCGTCATCTTCTCTCTAGCTTTAAAACTGAACCAGTTACAACCTAAAAATCGCAAGTTGCGTTAATGCGTTAAAGAAATAAAACTAATTTGTTTTACAAAGATAGGGAATGTTGAGGTCAGGCCTGATCTTTCCTGCCACATAAAAGAATGATCCCAGTCACTTCCACACAGCGAGGCACACCGTTTATTAATTATACACTGGTATCTGATCGGTACTCCATATTGGCTGATACCCAAAGTGCGGGATTTGTATCAGGACTGAAAAAGTCAGATGTATCCCTAGTAGACGGACGGACGGATGGACAGGCAGATGGATGGCTGTGACATTCCAGTGTGACTGGAAAGGGAAAGATGACTCCACAGCCATCCCTTCAGATGCTCCTCATTCCTGTCTACACAGAGTTATTATCCCTCAGAGGGAACGGAGACAGGTGTGCACGGAGAGTCATATTATGAACACACGATCAGACAACAACGGTGTGTATTTTAAAGGCTGCAGGATGGAACGGAGAGGGAAAATATTACCCTTCACATGGAAGACAGTGTATCCTAACCAGCTGCAGTGGGCGCTGTTCTGTCACCGACACTCAGCTTGGATCTCCCTGTTCGACACCTTCACACTGGTTTGATACAGCGATGTGTTTTGATGGCTGATGGTGATGATTGTTGTGAAGGTGGAAATGGTGGCAATGATTTATGTTTACTGGCACTGTAAACAGCTGATAAGAGGCAGCCAGGCTTGGCATCTTATTCTGCAGTAGCTGCAGATTACTCTCGTTCACAGTATCAATATCTGATAAGGCGTGAAATATAACACTTCATATCATGGCTGGGTGGGTTTGCGTATCCGTGCGTGCACCGAGTTTACGTGACCTTATCGTGAGAGTTGAGTCGAGGAGTGAGGAGACAGACATGGAAGTTGGAGTGTGGGATAGAGGAGGAGACAAACAGCGATGGAGTAGAAAGTGAGAAATAAATGAGGAGTTGAGGGAAAGGGGGGAAAAGAGGCAGAGCAAGACGAGGTCAGGAGGAGGGAGGATAGAGAGAATGACAGAAGAAGAAAGGTAGGCAAAAGGAATTTAGTGCTTTTAAAGCTGGGTGGTAAAAGCAAAGATCATCATCATGAGTTAATGTTTAATAGAAAATAACAAGAGGCGTGCTGTTTCTTATAGCTTTCCTCATCATTACAGCACCCAGAGACGATGTAACTACCACACAGCACAAACATCCTTCATAACATTTACTTTTCTCACAATGAGCTGGAGCTCTGCTCTCCCAGTCTAACGGCCTTTACAGGTGTTTTTTTTTTTTTGCACGCTTAATTGCACCTCAGTATATTTTTTCAAACTATTGTTTTTGTCATGAATACTTTCCCCAGAATGCTAATATTGAAAACGCACCACCTTTTTAGAATTTTTCTGAGCTTTTGCACCACGAATAAAAGCATCAGCCAATCATGTTGTGCAGAATGGACATCTTTAATATGTACATGATAGTGTACAACAAAATGGAGGCTCCATAGTCCGAAGCTGGATGACGAAGTTCTACATAGAAAATAACAGAGAGCACGTCTCCAAATCTTAAAAAGTGTCGGGTGCCAGGTAGCAGCAAGAACAGAAGTCACAAAATCTCCGGCATTCACGGATAAAGTGTCTTTTTTTATTATATTTCACAGACTTCGTCAGCGTGGCTCCACTTTATCTGTGAGTGCCAGAGAGTTTGTTCCTAAAGGTTTAGGGCTGTCAATCAATTAATATATTTAATCACGATTAAACGTATGATTTCCCATAGTTAATTGCAAATTAATCACACATTTTTATTATCTGTTCAAGGGAAACTTATCAATTATTTAACACGCCTATCAACATTGGAGTGGACAAATATGCTGCTTTATGCAAATGTATGTATATATTTCTTATTAGAAATCAATTACCAACACAGAGCAATGGCAAATATTGTCCAGAAACCCTCACAGGTACTGCATTTAGCATTAAAAATATGCTATAATCATAACATGGCAAACTCAAGCATTATTTTTGCATTAACTTTGACAGCCCTACAAACTTTATTGCTCCTTTCAACCTTGACAAAGGCAACACAGACCAGATGCACTCCCTCTGTTCTTACCTTTCACAATAAAAGGAGTAGACATATAATATTCGCAGGTAAGTATTTTGCATTTTTGTGTCGTTTATTCGTCGCGCCCCCGTTGTGTAAAGGCCTTTAGTGAGTACTGTTAGTTTCACCCTATAATACCCCCATTCTCCTGTGTGCAGCTACTCTTAGAAAAAAACTATTATGACTCATGTAAGATCTAAAATCCTGATAGAAACACTTGAGCCCATCCATTATGGGACTTTACTTTTACGCTTTAGCACACAAGTGGATAAAACATTGGTCATTAATGTGCACCAGCCCTCTCAAATCCATACCCATAACAAAGCCGACCCCTGACACACTCCATCAAGCTGTCCCTGTTTTTCATTTCCCGATATGCTGGTGTCCTGTATTTGCATTCGTCGGTATTATTCAAACAACACGTAAATTAAAACTCACAAAAATGATGTAGCATTGCTGTGATTGCCGATGATTTTGAGCATATGGTAAATCAATTTAAAATAGGGTCAACAGATGTCTGTACATAAGTGTTGGGGGGAAAAAAATAATACAAACTGATTTAGACATTAGCGCTTCTGTAAATCACTTCTACATCACATCTTTGACCTTAAGCAAATTTGCGCACAAGAGACTTTTCTAAATGAGGATCCTGATCGCTCATTGAGCTCGAGTTTGTGTTGTGGCGTGGAGAGAAAGACTTAACTGCACAACAGTTTAAGATAATCCCCAAGATGGCTCTTTCCTCATCTTACCATCTCCTCTTCTGCTTAATGAGATGTCTCTCCTCACACATCTGAGACTCCGGTTTGATTAGCTAATGAGGCGCCGTTACACATGCAGTAGTGGTTAATGATCTGGTGTCATGCATAAATACTCGGATGAAGCTCGGGAAAAGCTAGTTTGGTTTTTGGAAATTCAGTTTATTTAGTGATTTTGCAGCGTGTTAGGAAACTGCATAAGACAGGAAGGCAGGAAATAATGTAATTTGATTAAGCATTAGGAATTAAAAAATGTGAAAATTCCTTAATTTAATGTGATATAATATAATCTAAAAGCGTGTAAGTTAAAAAGTTGTTCCATCATCATGGTGAGTAAGCGTTATTGTACTGCTTGTAACCAGTTTGTCATATTAAGCTGCACTGCAGTGAAAAGAATACACACTGTATTTACACAGTCGGGTGTGAGTGACAAAGAAATAACAAAGCTTTAGCAGTGGGGTCATTCAACTCAGCGGTGTCATGCTCAAAGCAGTGATTATCTGTGATAGGAGGAGGCCCCTCTCTCTATCACAGTGTTAATCTCAGCTCTGGGTTCTGCTGAGAGCAGGTCAAGTTCTCTGTACTACAGCAGCGTCCATTCACTGCTGCTTCAACGGCATTTTCTCTGCTCCCCTTTGACTTCAGTCATTCAAGCCAGACAGTCCTGTTTATTATTACACCAACACATATACAGTATACTGTATATCCTATAGTTATCAGTTCAGCTGCAACTTTCTGAATGGATCATCTAAAAAGCTGCTTTTAAAAATGGATTAAATGACAAACTGAAAGATATACTTGTCACACCTAAATAAGATAATAAAATATAATGAGCTATCACACCACATCATTGAAAATTATCCTGCCCGCTCCTTTAAGATAACTAACATCAGGATCTTCTGAGAAACTAGGGATGTTATTAATTAACCCCTAACCAAACCTAATCACTTAAAGGTGCTAAATGCGAGATTGGAAGCATGTCTACGTCATCCGCACAGCTCTCATCATGGCGACGGCTGAGCCGGCGACTCGTAGCTATCGGTGCTTACAGTGCTTATAGTGGAAACGACGGCAAACGGTGCATATTCACATACGTGAACATGCATTGAAAGGCACGCACAGCCTGCCTGGCAATTACTCCTCTATGTCTTTACATAGACAATAATTGTTTGCTGCTACAGTATATTAATGCATGCATGCTGGATATTGTATAGAGAACCTTTAACTCATTGACACTGGAAGCTACATTTATGTGTTTATACCTTTAAGACAGGGTGCAAGGCATGTGCATTTCTACCATTAAGATCGGTGCGACGTGCACGTTTTCAGTTCAGTAAGATATAGTGATTATACTGTATATTACAGACAGTACAATACACTACCATTGAAGTTCTTGCGTTGCAACTTTTTATTACGGTGCCATCTTCTGTTTTTCACTGTGACATGTAAAGACATCATTGTAAAATGGGTCAGAATTTTTTTTTTTTATATTGTTGTGATTTAGTAATAAAAAGAAGTAAGCCAATATGTTCTCATCAAGCCAAAGTTTAAGCTGTCAAATGTTTTTTGTTTTTTATTTTATGGTTTTATCTGCCACAGAGGCCTAGAAATAAAGTTTTTTGTAAACGTTGATAATTCTGTCAAGTTTTTCAGAAATCCTCAGGCTTAGGAGGTTGTTTTCTAAAACAGTGTTTTTTTAGGTGGCCCCTCAGTTCTTAATGGGTTAAAAGAAATAATAAAAATTAATAAAAAAGCTGAGCAAAATTCAGAGGAGCAGAAAATAGCTGGTCCACCTTAAAGGTCAGCCCACCTTGAGTGAGCCTGGTCAAAGTTGTTGCTAGCTTCGGGGCTAACTTCATTCACTTTAATCAGCAGGTGGCAAGCAGGACACAGGAAGTTTGCTTCAGTCTTGAGGAGTTGTAGCATTTTTTCGCCGATACATAAACTGTACACACACTGTGCTGCTACGTTCACAGCTGTAATGCTGCTGATAACTGATAACTTCATATTCACGGTTGTCATGCGTGCTGTCTCTTAACTGCACACTCGCTGATGTTACGTCAGGTTGACACATAGCTAAACTGTCTGATGCGGTGGAGACTAAAGTGGCTGTTCACGACAACGTACGCAGCATCGTGGCTGCTAACTCTAACTGTGCGTACACTGTAGCTGGTGGTAAATGATGGATTTAACCTGTTTGTGCATCGGCTTATCGTTGCAGCTGGGCGGCTTATTAGACACTTCACCCAGTACCTATGCATGATGCAAGGCACTATTAACGGTTAGCAATGGGTTAACTAGGTTGGCTTTCAGTCAGATGTGGCAGAGCAGACCTGGAGGAGAGAAGGGTCGTCATGTAACAAGATTCATTGTTGGGTACTAGTTGTCAAAGTTTGAACATGATGATCAAGAATGAACAAGTATAAAGAAAGGAGCATGCTGACAGAGGACCAACATGCATCAGTAGAAGCAAACAGAAGACTAGAAATGTTGTATTTCAGGAGTTAATGTGGATTTAGTAAAGGAACAAATATGCTAATGTTAAAAACATGAACATGTGTCACAGCTCATGAATGGAGCACTCAGAAAAAAAGGGTACCTCAAGTTCTGAACGTCACATAAGTTCTTAGTGTAAAGGATCGAATCTGTGAAAAGAATCGTTCAGATTATTATAGCCTATGTGTTAGGGAGAAATAGGTTAAAAACAACAGTAGGGTTGCAACTAACGATTATTTTCATTGTTGATTAATCTGCTGATAATTTCCTCTATTAATCGATAAGTTGTTTGGTCTGTAAAATGTCAGAAAATGTTGAAAAATGTTGATTATTGTTTCCCAAAGCCCAAGATGACATCCACAAATAAAAAAATAATTAAAATATATATAAAAAAAATCATTCAGATCAGAAGCTGGAATCAGAGAATTTTGGCCTTTTTTTTTTTTTTTTTTTTTTTTTAAATACCCAAACTGATGAATCAAATATCAAACTAGTTGCTAATTAATTTAATAGGTGATAACTAATCAATTAATAATTGCAGCTCTAAACAATAGAAACACATAAAGAAATATTCTATAAAAATTTAAAAAGATGTAGAAGATGTTTGAAGTAAGATTTTCTGTCTCCTCCCCAAAAATTAATAAAAACTCACTCTCAAAATCTCGAGCAGCCTTGACCTCCACCTTGGATTTCTGTGCTTTCCCTTGTGGCTCCACACACACACACACACACACACACACACACACACACACACACACACACACACACACACACACACACACACCCTGGTACAGTTACAGAACAACAGCGTATGGTGGAAGTAGGTTGGCAGGAGGAAGAACAGGATTTTACTGCTCTGACTAAAATAAAACATGAGGACTTTGTGGTCCACAGTGCAGTTGGAAAGACAAATATTATTTTTTTTACAAGCGAGAGAAGTCCGAGGACAGGCCGTATAAAACGCCTTAATGACTGAATGGCTGAAGTATTAAACCTTGTAACTATGGCTGTGGGGTCCTGACCTGGATACCTGGATGGAGAGCAGTTTGATAGGGTAAAATCGACTTGTGCACACAGTTGCAGACCTGCACATGCACACATCAAGCAAATATAGAGACACACCCCCCTTACACTTACCTTGGCAGAGGAGTTTCCTCAGTAAATCTTTATGTTGGACTGGATATTGCAGCTTAATAATTAGTTCTGAATGAAAACTCTTGAATCGGTTTAAACACAGCAAACTATATTCAGGTGAAAAAAAGCTATATTTATTTTTGCTCTGGCCTTTTAAACACCTTTTGACCCTTTTTAATTTAGCTTTTTATCTGGTGTATATATAAAAAATCAGCAAGTTTTAATACATCGCCAATCTTGCATTTTCAGACAGCTGGCACTTTACTGACGGAGGTAGAAAAATAAGTAAAAGTAGAATAGAAAAAGAAATGTATTTAGTGCACACTGGAGAAGCTTTTATGGATTTTGTGACCATTTTTTTCTGCATTACAACTAATGGCTTTTAAAAAAGTATTCAGTCTTTCTGACTTTCTCATATATCACGTGTCTGGGGCTGCAGCTAACGACTAACTCAGAACAAAAGTATAGCTCAAGTTGTGTCACAAAAAATCTATTCACCTATGTATCGCGACTTTTTTTTTTGAAATTTTGAAATATTTTTTTTCAATGCCAAAATCGATATCGATTACTTTATTTGAGGCTACGTGGAGATTTTTATAGTCTGAGTAACGTGACGTCATATCCATTCCGTATCCGTCAACCAAAACAAACCGCAGCCGAGCTGAAATGAGAAGTATGAAATGAGTTTGTATCGATACGACCTGCACCCTCACATTGTAAATCCAAAGTGGTAAACGCAACACATACAGTAAAGAATGGAAACGATTTGGGTTTCACACATTGCAGGCAAAGCAGCGGTGGACATCACAGCTAAAGCTGCACGCTAACTCTGTCATGGAGCTGTAACATTATCGTATTATGGTAATGTGTGGTCAACTGTACAGCACTCATATACTGACATTTATGTTAAATACATTCAAACAGCCCTGATGGAGCTGACCATGGAGGTATAAAGAGAATGATGCTGATGGGGAGCTAGAGACAGACATAGTGAAGTTAGCGTTAGTATACATGTGACTGGTTTTCAAAACAAGGTAATGACAAAGGGAACTGTATATACAAAATACATAGATGGAAATGAGATTGATTGGATTATATTCACCAGGAGTAGAAAACAATACATGTTCCTCATAAATTCAAAAGAAAGCACCACTAATTTGTGAAGGAAATGTATTTATTCTTTGATTTTTGGTTTGCTGGAGAAAAATTAATAAGTAAATCCTCTCAGTGACTGATATATTTGACTTCAGGACATCTCTGACTACATACATGCTGAAAATCACATATTTTTACTGTGTTTGATTAGATATCTTCCAAAGTAAAATTCCCCAGAAGTGTATGATTCAAACTTGTGTTAATAAATTAACAAAAATCACAATGAATCCTAATATTGAATTGCAAAATACTTAAAAATTGCAATACATATCGAATCGGCACCCAAGTATTGTACCAAATCAGGTGATGGGTGTATCATCCTAGCCCTAAAAAAAAAAAAAAAAAAAAAAAAAAAAAACATTAAAAAGAACAGAAAATATTCCCATTTAAGAGGCTGGAATAAGAGAATTTAGACCTTTTTTTCTTAAATAATCAAACTGATTAATCCATTATCAAAATATTTGGTGGTTATTTAATAGTTGACAACTAATAGATTAATTGCTGCAGCTCTAGATGTATGAGTAATTGATTATCGGCTTCATAGCAATAAGAAGAGCTTTGAAGCACCGCCACTATGGGGCACCATCAGTTTCTCTGATCCTGTACTCATCCAGTCAGACCTGAGATTTCCTCCTGCTCTCAGACACTTTGAACTCAGTATGCTAATGTTGACATACCAGACCGACAGCTCTCCGTCATAAGGCTCATTATCCGTCTGCTGCCCTGTAGGATGATCGCCGTCATTACTCCGACAAAGCAGACCCCGTCCATTCACGGCGCTGGTCAGCATTTCAGGAAGGGCTCAGATTCCGAGCGGGCTTTTCTCACGCGTCCCCCCCTGGGGAGGGACGGATGGATGGAGGGATGGTTGGTAGGAAGGCAGGACGCAGATGAGCCTGCAGGCATGTCAGATATGCCAGGACTGTGAAATGTAAGCACATACACAAATAAAGGCATGCACAGAGTATGCATGAGAACAATCTGACTGTCCTTGTCGCGCGCGCACACACAGACACACACACACACACACACACACCTATCTCAACCGCAAGGGGAGGAAGAGCCACAGGTGGTCATGGCAGAAACACATTTTCGCACAAACATTAATACTGTTGCATTTATCACAGACTTTATCTCAAACAGTCTTAATAAAACTGATAAAATTAAGGAAACAAACTGCCACATGTGTGTCTGACATTTGAATGAACGATTGAATGGTCCCTGTTGCACATGCACCCCACTTCAGTGTGTGTAGTTTGTGTCACTTTTTGTGTGCATGTGTGTGGATGTCCCTCTCCCTTTCCAGCTGCAGCTCTCATGCTGGGGCCTCCTCCTGGTAGCCATTATGGGTGTGCTTGTGTGTGTGTGTATGTGTGTAATGTGTATGTGTCTGGGTGGTCTAGTCCCGTCTCCCTCCTCCTAATAGTTTTATACTGTTCTGCCCTGGCGATGCCCGAGGGCAGGGGAGGGTTGGGAGTTAGGGTGACGGGTGTTGCAGTGGGGGTGTGAGCAGCCCCGTCGAGAAGAGCAGACGACAGCCCTAATAAAGCTTCACAGGGTCTAGGCCCATCGCTCTCAGCACTTCCTCCCCGCTGCCCTCTCTGCTCCCTCCTGCCCCCTCGGTCCTCCACTACACACAGCCCCCCCCCCGCAGGCACATGTGGTCCGGCCCTAATGGGACCCAGCTGGACTCCCACCTTCCCTCTCTTATGGACCCCAGCCCCAGCTCTCCTCTCTCTGTTCTCCTCGCTCCCTTTCAACGTTCAGCCCCAGATGGCACTCCTTCAGGCAGGATATTCACTGCTGGGGGATGTGTTTAGTGTCCTTTTCCTTTTTTATTTTCTTTCTAACATCATGTCCGTATGTATGGCGGTCATGTGATCTGGCTAAAGTCGGGATTTAGTTTCCAAAAGGCAAAGTGCGAGTAATAGTACATGTCCACGGGATCCGTCCGATCCATTTTTCCTATTAATTGTCTGTACGCAGCCATGCAATGAATGCTGTTTTGTTTTTTAAAGATTATCTTTTGGCCATTGTTGCCTTAATTAGATAGGTATTAGAGAGAGGGGATGACATGCAGCAAAAGGCCGCAGGTTGGATATAAACCCTGGGTTGCTGCTGTAAGGGCTGAGCCTTGGTACATAGGGCGCCCGCTTTACCAGGTGAGCTACTGGAGCACCCAGTGCAGTGCATTCTGGTAGTGTGGTGGCACAGTTCGAGAGACGGGCCGTCATGTTGGCTGCTCCTCATTTGCGTAAAGTTGAGGCCCGGAGTACTTTATGCAAATCACTCGCCACATCTGGAGACTCCCGAGAAACTATTCAACTAAGTGTTGTCGATCCAAAATAAAGGCAGATTCATTAACTACATGGCTTATTTTGTGGACAAAATATTTTCAGAAACACATTTCGGTGAACTGTTTTCATGAAATAAGAAAAGAAAGCTACCAAACAAGTCCCTGTGTTGGTTCCAGTTTGAAAGCTGGGAGAAGCAGCCCACGAGGGGAAGCGTTTGTCCAATCAGGTGCCAAGTGCCTTGTGTCTAGTGGCAGCCCATCAAAAAAAAAAAAAAAAAACACCCCCGTGGACATGTGCCGTAAACGAGGAGTGGTGAAGCTGTATTGTCGTGCAGCAGACCCTCACCGATGCCTGGGATCTCCAGACTCTCTATTACCCCGTCCCCGGTCCCACCACAGCCAGTCGTTCACACGTCAGACTCCCCGCGGCTGCCCTAATCAGCGCTCCTCTGCGGTGAGGTAGCGTGGGGAAACATTTGTTCCCCAGACCTACTCCGCTTCATCCCTCTGGAGTCGCAGCCTCGGCATGTAAACAGGGCGGTGCCAATTGCCCGTCCTTGAGTTTTTATGGTACCCAGGCAGAGCAAACAAACAAACTGGAGAATTTTACGCGGCAGCCTGCAAAACATTCTCACAGTGCTACAGGCGACAAGTGTTGCCAAGTCCCCTCAGCTGTAATTCAAGCACGTACACATGGAAGCATGCTGACATGAAAGTAAATGTGCATGAATTCCCACACACACACACACACACACACACACACACACACACACACACACACACACACACACACACACACACACACACATACACACTACTGTGGCCCGTATTTCCTGCAGAGCATGTGACATGACAGTCGTACACAGCAGTTAATGATAGAAGTCTGTTATGATGCATCATTTAATCACTGCGGTAGTACCAAAGTGCCCGTGGCAGCCTCTAACAGTAAATATTTAAAACTTCACAAAGAGCCAAACAGTGATTACTGGGACATAATATTTTTGTGGCTGGATTCAAACCCTGACAGGATGGCGAGCAGTACATTTTTAAAACGCTTCCTCTTTGCAGCAGTACGTAAGAGCATTAAGAGCACGACTTCTTACCGTAATCACACTGGGGACAGACAGCCCATAGTGCGCCGTTTACCATAACATCTTAGACCAGAACTAGATGTTCACACTGATGAATGGTTGAGCTCCGGCTGTGTGGTCCCTTCTCTGGCCCTTGCAGATGGTGTCATAGCGGTTCCCCTCCATGTCAGAGATGAGAGGGAGCTGGGTGCGGCGACGCTGGGTTTGTGCTCTTGAATTCATTATCTGTGACCAAATCCGTCCCTGTGATCAGAGCAGGAGCCGGGATGGTGGCGGAGCAGGACAGGGAAGTCGCTCTTCCTGTTCGTCTTTGGAAACCGCAATGTGTGGTGCACTCATACACGCATATACAGTACATGCATATAGAAAATTGCCACCTGTCAAGAAAAGTGGAGAAAAATGCATTCAACACATTCGTTAAAAGTATAAATCTGGTCATATTCTATATATATATATATATATATATATATATATATATATATATATATATATATATATATATATATATATATATATATATATATATATATATATATATATATATATATATGTATATATGTATATATATATATATATGTGTATATATGTATATATATATGTATATATGTATATATATATGTATATATATGTATATATATATGTATATATATATATGTATATATTTTACTGTCAACAAATCCTGTGAAAATCTAAATTCTATTCTATAATGTATGTAGCAAATAATCATAGAATTGAATTGAATAGATCTGCCATTTTGTCACCGATACCCCATCCAGCTATCTTAGTCAGTATCGGCCTGATATTGGTATCAGTGCGTCCCTGTTAGCTAGTGATTATTTAAGGCAGAAGGATGGTGTATTTGAGATTAACTCAGAAATAAACTACAGTACCAACATTCATTGTAGTGAAGGAACATTGTTGCACAACAGTGTAGTTCTATGGTGCAGGTGGTTCCCAAACCTTTTCACATTAAGGTCCCCTAAGCCGACACAAATTAGAGATTTTAAAGATTTAGTCCCAGGGTCGCCCATCTGATAGGATTTTTGCTTTTAGAAGTTCTATTACAGAAAGTGTATGAAACCCATAACCATAATAATCAGATAACGTGCCATTGTGTTATTTATAGATGGAGTTACAGTGAGAATAAGTGATTCCTGTTTTTGCTGGGGACTCCCTTGGAACCCTGTTCAAGAACCCGTGGGGGACCCTCCATTGCTAAAACCGCTGGTATAAGCTATAAAATATAGACAAATATTGAATATGACCACACGTCTATTGTGTATGCGAAACACTGAATGTAAACATACTGTGAGTGTTTATAAGGAAACTCCGTGGGGTGTCTCTACACACAGTGGAAAAGGAAAGTTTAGTTTTGGGCTGCGTTTAGGGTAAGAATCATCCCTCCAGTCGGTCTGTACACTGGTGTTCTCTGAGGTGGCTTTCCAGGGGGAGTGAAACCATGACTCTTGCCCCCCCTCATCTCCATACATCCACATATAGCAGAGGAGGCCCCAGAGTGTTTATGTGCGGCAGACGCCCAGGCTAAACAGGAAGGGACAGGAGACCGTCACTGGGGACTCCGAATGCAGACCCACATCAACAGGTCCTCTCAGTGTGGATCAGGTTTGCCATTGCTCCTTTAAATGACTATCACAAACATTACCGTAGGCCAAACACCTAGAAGCAACCACATATAGGCTGGAGAGCACTGTGGGTGGCAAATGTGCATGCCAGCGCACTACTGTGACCGAATACGTGTTCACACCTGCAGTGTTGGTACGTTTGAATCTGCATTCGTTGATATGAGCCTGGACCTGGAAGTGTAGTCATACTCGTGACAACCCAGGCAGACGCTACACTGTCCATGCAGGGCTTCATGTGAGCTGTTCAGACAGAAAAATAAATACAGCCAGAGGAGGAGAGGAGTGGAAAGCGAGTCTGTTTGAAGTCAGGGAGCTGCAGAGTGGAGCTGAGAGACAGACGAACCGTCCGGTTTCAGAAACCTGAACGCACCCTTGTTAAGGAGCCGTAATACTTGTTTGTGTGTGGCAGCAATAACACAGTTCCAAGACTTGGCTCGGCGTCCACACATAAGCCCGTGTAACCCTACACACCTCTCTGATGATGTCAGATTAGCATTAAGCGTGAGGTCGGGCCTGTGTTTACACGTGTGCGAATGTGTGTGTATTCACAAGATGTCTGGTATTGTTTTTTGGGCAGTAAGAGAAATGTAAACAGCGGAAGGTAGCGGCTCAGGGAGAGTGGAAGAGCGGAGGCGTTCCAATGCGTGTTTGTGTGGCGGAGGTAGATGACATCAGCGGCTGGGCAGGGAGTGGGCGAAGGGGCTCTGGTCAATGTGAAAGTGGAGTCTGTCACACAGACGTCGTCCGACTGCACGCCACGCTCAGAACGAAGCACTCAGCCGCTGGCACAAGCTGGAGGACTGGCTGACGGTGGTCTGCCAAAGCCTGTCAGCTCCGTGGCAGCTTAAATGTTTCAGCGCTGCAGTCTGGAAAGAGAAAAGTAACAGTCACGGTAAATGTTGGCGTTGGATTTCTACATTAAAAGGTTTCCATCTCAGCCTCCTGGCCTTGCTGAAAGTAAATGGTGTGTACTTTTCTACGGTAAATTGAACATTTTAAGGTCAATTAGAATGTAGTTGATTGGAATTTTCTCTTTTGAATGACTTTAATTTCAGTCAAACCCACTCCTGAAAGCAGTGGTTCCCAACCTGGAGTCCGGACCCCACTAAAGCTGGGCATACACTGATCAAGGCAGCATGTTTCTGCCTTGTTAGCACTGTGACCCATACAGACCACTGCTAGCAAACAAACAAATAACATGTATGTTGTATGCCCAGCATTAGGAAGGTACAAAAACCAGCCAAGATTTGTCTGCTCTGAGGTTATCAAAATTAGATTTGCTCTGGTGGAACCGAAATTATATAACACACTTACTGGATAACGTATGCATGTATGAGTCTGTATATAAAATTATTCAAAAAATATCTATATTTTTGCTACTTAGGTGCAAAATCTAACCAAATATTGTGCTTCAAACCATATTTGTTGACATATAGCCTTTCAAAAGCAACATTTTTACTGCAGTCAAAAACATTTTTCCTCTACCGCTTGACGTACACAAAGGGAGACCTGCACCTGTATTAACAGGCAGGTGTTGAGCTTTAGGACGTCCTGCCCCCCAGGGCTGAACAAAATATGATCGGGGAGGATGAAGATTAATTTTGAGACAAATTTGGGACGAGAGTTGAAAGAAAAATGCCTGTCACATTAGAATGAATGGCGGTGATAATGGCTGCATGTTTTGCGTAGCGTACAGTTAGCTATTGTTGAACATCCTTGACAACGTACACACACACACACACACACACACACACACACACACACACACACACACACACACACACACACACAGTACATACCGCCAGCCTCACAACAGCCACAGCAGCAAGAAGGATTATTTTATTCAACCCAAGTCAATGCGGTAAGCTTGCTAGTATCAACATTACCAGTTAGACTGTTTGATTTTAACGGTAACGTTACAGTTAACTCTCACTAACAAGTCGACAGCCGACGTTTGCATTTACAGTGAGCTGATGATAACATTACATTAAGTATGGGGAGTCTGCAACAGCTCCTGTTACTAATGTTAACCTACTTACTCCTCTTCATCCCTTTAGGTTAATAAGGCTGCAGTCAGATCTTTCCTCTACATTTTGTCGGTGGCATCATGCTGCTCCTCTTCACAGGACAGGAGCATCTTATCCTGCTGTTTCTCCAAATTCAGGATGTGCAGCTAGCGGTACCGGTTCTAGCTTTCTGTGGGCTCATATCATTGACCAAATGCTGCTTTTTACACATTTTTTTTCTTTTTTTAGATGTAACTTAGCTGCATTGTTCACATCAAAATCAAAATAAACATGCAAAGTAATTAATAAATGACGAGTTAAAATAAAAAAGTTTTGGATAAATTATACATTTTTGATAAAAAAATAAACCACCTTTGATGTTTGATGTATCTTAAAGGTCACTTTGAATGATTAACTAATCAGAGGTCGACCGATATGGGTTTTTTATGGCTGATGCCGATTTGTTACAGAATCACGACAGCCGATGACCGATATATGATGCTGATTTTTTTGGTTTATTTTTTATTTTTTAGCTGATATCTTCCATCTGATACAAAATAACAGAATAATAACAAATGATACAGAAAATTTAAGCAAGCATTTATTGAACAACTTATGATCTGTCTCTCCAATCTACATTTTGTGTCTGCACGGTTTCTCCCTGTTAGGACGTTGTTCTTCTCAAGTACTGCTGCAAAGGTCAGTCCACTGGGCTACATCTACTGAGGTCTGCTGGTTGAATGGTAATTTGATTGACACAAGGGGCGGAGTCACACATGTTCTACAGCAACAACACTGGGCTGCCCGCAGATGTACCTGCTGCTAATAGGCTTAATATGCTCAGGCATCGGACAGTGCAGATTATAAAAAAATGTCAAAATTGGCCGATGATAGTTAATGATAATATAGAAAAACAAAGATTTTAAATTTGGGATGGTCCACATTCATTTCGGAGTGGTTCCAGGAGGATGGTGAAAGAAGTTAGTCGAGAGCCCTGAATGGGTTGGTCTAGCAGCATTCAAACAACACCGTAAATTACATTTATTTTACCATTAAAAACAAAAATCTATTATGGGTATAACGCTATTATAGTAAATTAAGTCACAGAAAAAAGAGGATATATTGGCGAATCCATCAAGACATCACTTAATTTTTTTTGACAAAAGTGACAAGTTTGTGACAAAGTTGATTTAATAATTTTTTTAAATACACTTAATCACTTTATTCAAACTGAAGATTTTTTGGTGGGAGCTCAGCTTTTCTTAGACACGAGTAGTTGGAGCTTCTCGGAAAAACGAAAAGAAACAAAAGAAATAGAGCTGAGTGGTAAATCCCTGTAATCTGCAGCATAGTTCTGTCTGCAGAGCAGCAGCGTACATGTGGCAGTGTGCCAGGCAAGTGTGGAAGCTGCCAATTCCAGCAGTGAGACATGCAGAAATGCCCACCTGTTTCCTTTCCTTCAGCTTTAATATTTATTAACACCAGACGCTACTGTGATGAGTGCTCATTTTGCACGCGTGTCAGTTTTTGGGGAATAAAAATTCTCCCTTTTCTATGACCTGTCATTTAAATCACAGCCCAGACAGTCCTCTTTTCTATTCGCTGCCAAGTTTATGCACAAGTTGTCTGCTTATATAGCAGCATTTCGCAGGGTGGCTGAGTAGCTAGAGGAAGAACCCATAGGAGGTGTTGCTCTGCAGCTGAACCGGACCTCCACGGGTCAGGGCAAGTGTAAAGAATATTCCCAACAGGCATCCGTGAAGTATCACTTTTACAGTAGTGTTCCATGAAGTATTTTAGTTGGGACCACCAGTGAGGGACCGGGTCCAAATGCATACGGAGGAATGATGAAACTTCTCTCCAATGCCAAGGCTCATCGCTTCTCTTTCTCCCTCCGCCAGAGGAGGTGGTCCCCGCTTTTTCTGTGGTCCGTCTTTGATCCCCGTCTCTCTTCTTGTCCTGCGATTCATCCTCCTGGCGTGGACAAAGACCGCCCTCCCAACAAACGCAGCCGCTGCCTTTCAGGGCCAAGCGTCAGGCTGTTGAGGGAAGGAGACAACAGGAGAGGAGCAGGGAAGCTGGGAGGACAGGGAGGAGAGGAGAGGAGAGCATGCAGTTTCACCCACCCCGGAGGTCTGGGGCAGCCCCCGGCTCTCAGTCCTCTACCTCCAGAAGACCTTATTCAGAGACTCACCTAATGAACACTCCTGCCCTCATTCAGCCCCACAATGGAGCCCTCCACTGCCATTGAGCCCGCTCACAATGGAGAACATCGCTCCAATTAAACCCCAGAGACAATGAGCTGGGTTAGGTGAAGGGTGGAGGTGTGTGCGTAATATGTGTGCGTATGAGGGGGTCGAGCTGGGGGGTCAGCAGGGTAATGAACAGGCCCAACCTAGCGGATCTCTTCGGAGGTCCCCTGAAGTGCCGTTGCCTCTGATGTGCTATTTGGATCAGTAAGAAGCAATTAGGTGCCCATTCCCAGCACATCTCAAACCCTGTGTGTGTGTTTGTGTGTATTTGAAGGACGAATACGAAAGAAAAGGGAAAGGCAATGACCGGGGTTGGAGACCAGAGCAGACGAGGAATCATGAAAAGACAGGTGACGAGCAGACTTGATTGCTTTCAAACAGAATTGAAATGTCAAAGAAATGTTGCAGTGTTACGAAAATATGTCAAATAATTGTGTGGCCATCAAATCAATGCTTTTGCTGCCTATCCAAACATATAAATGAATAAATGCTTAAAAGCAGAAATGCTAACGTGACTAGTGATTACTTTGCTAGTTGCGAGCAGTATTGTGACCTTATCACGGTCGGCTGATATGTAGAACTGTGTCCACCAGTAGTGATTTGATTATACAGTTTCCATCGTTGAAGCAATTCTCGCATGATTTCGTGATTAATGTGAGATAAATAGCAGGAGAGGGCATCCCAACCAACCCAAGATAAAGAAGAACTCTGGTTACATGACTATCAGAGATTTGTACACTGCAGTTTTATTTTGTTTTGTCAGCTTCTTTAAATGAAAGATGGATGAATCCTGCAGGATTTGTTTTGGTATACCCTTAAATACAAATTTGTGTGATTTTGATATTGCACTGACTGAAGTCAGGCTTGTATTTATTTTCACCTGTTAACCTTAAAACCTGTAGCTGGGAACCTTTATTTTACACCATTCATAAGTTGAATTTACAGAACAATTACTGTATCGTGATATATACCGTTACTGTGATATAAAATTACATATATACTGGGATAGAAGATTTTGGCCATATCACCCACGTCTAGACCTTATTATTTTTTTTTTTTTCATTTTTGGCACAGCTGAACAAGTAATGTCGAAAGTGGAGTGAAAAATGCTTGATGATGAGAAAAATGAGAAGCTACAGAGGAAGAACATGGAAGAGAAGGAGGAGGAAGATAAAGGGGAAGAAAAAAGTATTTTTATATGACTCAAACAAAATAAAAACAAACTTCAAAATAAAAGTAGCCATTTAAGAAAATAACAGTGATTTAGAAGTGAAGTTTGTGTTTAGGGATATGCAGGATAAAGCACAAAACCACACACATAGAAAATGTGCCAGTGTGTCTTGAACAAAGGGTCCAGAGGCTCCCATAATGCTGTATGTCTAATTATTGACATTGATGCTCAAAATACAGAGTCTACAGAGACGTGACATTTGATGGAGGCACAGGCAGGCAGGAAAGCCAACAAAGGCCAGAACAAAGGCAGGATCTGGGCCATGATAATGCAGCTCAGCGCAGATCCCACTCATGAATATGGCGGCTGTTAGCGTGTGTGTGATGCATGCATATACTGTATCCTTACTGCATGTGTTTGCTTGTGTGCCCATATGACCTGACCAACAAATTATGCATGTCCTCACACGTCTGCGCTCCTCACTGACATGTGCATGTATTACTACATCAAGCCTGCTGGTGTTAAGGCATTTATGTGTCTCTATCTGCCCGTGCTGCCGGCTCCCACTGGGGCTAAAAAGTCAATCAACTAGTCTGTCAGGGGAGCAGGACACACTCTGCCCAGGGATCAATGCCATTCACCCCTGGGACTCTCGCTTAGTCAGTGGGGGCATCCAGAGCCCTGCAAAGCTCCTTAAATCCCTCACGCTGCTCGGACAGATGACTGTGGGGGACACCTCTTTGTGTGTGTTTTATTGTGTCTATTTTCAGTTGTGTGCAGGTGCTCTTTTCCGCTTTTAAAGCAAAATAAACCTATTAAACCTTATGTGCCGTGTGGCCTTTAAAATACATGATTTTTCCTATTTACTGTTTACTGCATTTAGTAAATGAGTTAATGTCACATTGTGGGACCTCTCCCCCTAAATGGTGGCGTTTTGAGGCTGCCGTGTTGTCTACCACCAGCAAATTCACGCTCACCGCCGCCACACACACGGTCTGTCGGAAACACGCCGAAGTTTCGCTACAGCAGGCACGAAGCCACCAGCAACAGTGTTTGTCAGACAATCGCTATCGTTAATCCAGGCATGACAGATAGCTGACAACCTACTAAACTAAATGTGCCGTGGAGACTTTAACTGGGAAAGTGGCTGCATGTCCATGACACTACACACAGCACCTTGGTTGCTAACATTCCCGAAATGTGAACTTGAGACAGTGAACGCAGCACTGTGGCGGCTACAGCAGCTCTCCAGACGGTGAAACCGTTGAGTCATGTGAGGCACAAATCTTATCTGTTAACAGTTAATTGGTTAAGGGTCAGTCATGGGTTAAGAAAGTTTTTGAAGATTAGCATCCCTACTGCGTTCTTGGACGGCACAGTTTTTTGGACGGCATAGCACCGCAACACGTGTCTTTCTGTTTAATTATTTTTTGGTTCAGTTAATTATTATTTATTTCTTTACAATTATAGTTAGTTATAGTTAGATAGTTTTAGTGTGTTTTATGCAAGGTTATAATCTATTTTTATAATTTATTTTAATGCTACATTTTTTTTTTTTAATGCATGAGCAGAATTGAAGAGGCTGTATCTGGCTCAATTTTGAAGCTTTGAAGTGAAGTTTCTGGCATCATTTGAAATTAGAAAACCTAAGGAATCCATTGGTACCAACCTTGTCATACTATCTTATGGCGGGGGAGGCTAACTAACACTACAAGATTAGTGATGCTCATGGAAATTTTTAAAGCAGTCCCTTGACCTCTGACCTAAAGATATGTGAATGAAAATGGTTTATATAGGTGCCTACGAGTCTTTGTGCTGTACTTTTGTATGAAAACCTCTAGTGGCTTTATGTCACTGTATGCATAGCTTCCCTTTAAGTTGTCCAGGAGCAACAGCCTCCAAATCTCTATACCCGGGCAGTTTTTGTAGGAGCTTGCCTATAGCGTTGTTCAGGATCTCTTCTGCCCCCAATTTACTCTCCCAGTGACCTCCCAACCCTGACCTGTCAGTACGGCGTTCCTTTCTTTATTACTGAAAGCCGTATTGTTTTCAAATGAAAAAGGACATAAATACTCCTAATATTTTAGTCTCACTTGAGTGGATCTTTGAGAGTTAGTCAAAGAAGCCAATAGGAGGAATCCCACCACTGTGTCCATGTTTCCATGCTGTGTGTGAGGCTCTTTTTGAGTGTGTTTTTGTTTGACTGATTGTGCATCTACTGAGTTAGAGAGGGTCTTTTTTTTCATCTTAATCTCCGTCGTCTTCCTCGCTGGTGTTGCCACAGACCTCCTCCTCTCTTCCTCTCCGGTTCCTGTGGCCTCCCAAGGCTTCCTCTAGCCGTCAAGACGTAGGACTGCTGAGGGACTGGGAGGGTGGTGGAGGGGGTGGAGTTGGGTGGGTATCATGTTCTCGCTCTCTCTCTCCTACTACAGATTTATGGGGGCTCAGTCCTTCTCTAAATATTTGCCTTTCCCCCTGTACTGTGGGAGATTGATGGCCTTTGATGTGGGGGGGGGGGGGGGCGGTGGAGGGTGGAGGTGCAGGGGCTCAGGGTGTTGGGATGGAGGACGGGAGGAGCGTATGGATAGGTAGATACCAGTTTAGGGCCACTGAGGGGCCCGGTGGTTCTGATGTACAGTATGTGGTTGCTACTGCTCTACATGTCTGAAATGTAAAGCTTAGCATCATCTGCATGCATTTTCCTCATTTCTATCAGTTTATTCCCCCGTGTTGGGTTGACATGAACATGGTTTATACATCTCAAGTCTGGTACATGATGAAACCAATGAACCGATGATTTTAACATAAATGTTTTGGAGTAATGGAACAAGGTCTGCCAATTACCTGTTCCGCCGAGGATTACGCTGGAAAAACCTGAGTGGAGCTGCTAATAATAATCCAATCCGGAGTCAATCACGAGTTACAAAAACATCTGTTATAAAGCTAACTCTCAATCTCTCCCAATCTCCTTTTTGTAAATAATTGGTTTCAGATTCCCAAATCTATTTCCAGATCCAACTAACGTTGCATCATCTGGAGTTGAATTTATCGACGTCTGTTTTCTTTTTGAATACAACCCTCGCTTTCACTCGCCCCTCCAAAGCTAATTGCATGCTCCCCACAGTAAAGGCCAACTTATCCCAGACGACCATGTTTATGTATATGTAATTGTCGTAACTGCGCAGCGTAGCGGGCCCCGTTCTCCGTCTGCCTTGTTGTCTAATCAGTCCAAATAAATCTTTATACAGACACGAAGCCAAAGTAGTTCACAGTAACTGCACTGTGAAAGCAAATAATTGCTTTGGTTATTAGAGCTGAAAGGAACATAAACAAGTAATTTCAGCTATCGGGGTGGTGATGACACAAACGTCCTTTCTCTCAGTTGCCTCCCCACTACTGCACATCTCTGCTTCACACACACACACACACACACACACACACACACACACACACACACACACACACACTCACACACTCCACCCACTCCAACCTGCACATCTCCTTTTCTACTTTTCCCAGTTAACAGCTCAGTGTCAGGGGGTAAGTAGTGGGGCCCTACCTCTGCACCCCACTGAGTGGGGGAGCTTCCACCTCTCACACAGACACACAGGAACACACACACTTATACTCACATTTTCATACATACACATACACGTAGGCACTAGGGCTGGGACGACGCACCTATCTCCCAGTTCAAATACTATTACAATAATTGGGTGCCGATACGGCGAGTATTGCGATTCTTGTGAACTTTTTTAACACTAGACCATGCGGGAGAAGTTAAATCAGACACTTCTAGGGACTTTTACTTTGGAAAATATCTAAATTAATACAGTAAAAATGTTTTATTTTCAGCATGTATGTAGTCAGAGATGTCCTGAAGTCAAATATATCAGTCATTGTCAGGAATTATTTATTACATTTTTCCAGCAACCTCAAAATCAAAGAATGAACACATTTCCTTGACAAATTAGTGGTGTCTCCTTTTTAATTCATAAGAAAAATTGAATGTTTCATACTTCTGGTGAATATAATCCAATTAATCTTATTTCCAAATTCTGTGTGTATATTGTATATATAGTTCCCTTATTTTGAAAACTGGATGTAGTCGCACATATACACTTCCGCTAACTTTGCCGTCGCTAGTTCTCCCCAACAGTCATGGTCAGCTCCATCAGGGCCGTTTGAACGCATGTAACATAAATGTCGATATATGGGTGATCTACAGTTGAAGCGTCAGCTGATTTGACCACAGAGATGAGAGTAACGGCTGGCTTGACTGCATGTTATCGCAATACGATAACGTTACAGCTTTAGCCATGATGTCCAGCTCAGCTTTTCCTGTCAGTGTGTGAAACCCAAAGTGTTTCCATACTTCACTGTATGTGTAGTGTTTATCACTTTGGATTGAAAATATGAGGGTGCAAGCGTATCCATGCTGACCCTCCGCTGATTTCTACTTTTTCGTTGCGGCTCGCTGTGGCTTGGTGGTTTGTTTTGGTTGACAGATACCGAACGGCTATGACTTCACTTTACCTAGACTACAAAAATTCCTGCATTGACTCATATGAAGCAAATATGATGGATTCTTGCATTTTAAAAATCAATTTGAAAATCGTTAACAAAATTGCTATACATGCGTAAGTCAATTTCAGTATTTTTTTTTCCCCCACCCCTCGTAGGACTGTAGATGTGCAGTAATAGACACAGAAACACAAAATGCATGAGCATACAGTGCACACACACACTCACACAGAGTTCAGCTCTGGTTCCTATTTACCTCCCTCTTCCCAAGGCAGCCATTGCTCCACAGCAGCGCTGTGTGCTAGTGACACGGAAGGGAAAGGGGAGGAACAGAGAGGTCATTCGGATGACTAATGGTTGAATTCACAGGAAACTCCGGGAACATTCTTCCTCAAATTATGCTATTAGCTGCTTGGGGGAGTGAAGAGAGGGAGACAGAGGGGGGAAAGAGGAAAAAAAAAAAGCAGGCGAGGATAGAGTGGGGGTGGGGGTGGGGGTGGGAGGAGGCAGGCAGGCCTTAAAACAACAGAAACAGAAAGAGAAAGGAGCTTGTAGCCGTTTGGCCTCCTGTTCTTCAGCGGAATGCGGTGCAGTGGCATTTACACGTTCGCAGTGATTTATCGGCGCTGGCGTCCCCCCTCTGTCTCTGTCAATACAGGCCTCTCAGAGCCAGGAAAAGGCCCTAAGCCCGAGGAGACAGTGGGCCTGAACTATTCTCCTTCTCCCCCTGCACCTGTTCCCTCGGCGGGGGAAATGAGAGCCTGTAATTAAGTGTGAAAGGGGCTCTGCCGGATAGCCGGTGTGATGGTGTCAATCCGCTAATGTTTTGTATGGCGGGGGGGCGATATGATCCTATGAGCACGAGGGGGGATCTTTGAGGATTTGTCTCAGTTTTGTGTCACACGGCAGGTATTTATATGTGTTTGGTTTGGTGATTGTTTGGTGTTTGTTCTTGTGTGTGTATAACGTCCTATTGGCACTTAATATAACTTACATACGTGAATGGCTTTTGTCAATTTATCATTGATATGATGGACATTTTTTCTGTTTTCTTTTTTCTATTTTCTATTTGTTTCTTTTTTTTTTTTTTATTTGTATTGCTGCTGTAACGTGTAAATTTCCCCACTGTGGGACTAATAAAGGAATATCTTATCTTATCTTATCTTATCTTAATCCGATAAATTGTCTATCACTACAGACTTTATTCCCACAACTTTTAGATACATCCCATACGCAATGCTACGTTTATGTTGTGGGACAGGACAGAATGATTCTCATACTTATAAGATGCATACATTCACATTAGTTATTGTACTATGCAACATAGCAATGTAAAAAGTTTTTAGGCTTTCTTGCACGCTTCCTAATTTCCACACAGTTGAGCAGTGTGTAAGAGAGCATGACATTAGTCCTTAGAGATCTTTTTGTGTTATTTCCAGGAACAATTTGACCTGAGATATTGACCCAAAAGCCAAGAACCCCTTTACAAGATAAAGAATATACACTCCTGTCCCTTGAATATTTGATATATTTTATTTTTATCACTTCTATAGTCATGTGAAAGAACAACACAAGAGGAATTTATTAGAAAGATATATGTATCAAATATGTATTAAAAATATTTGCACATTCTGAGTTGTAGAACATAATCTATGATCAGTTGTAGATTCAAAAATGTAAGTAGTTTAACTATGACGCCTTTTTGTAAAAACAAATAAATAAATAAACTTTTCACGGACCTCCTGGCAGAGTGTCACGGATCCCTGGGGGGTCCCTAAACCCACTTTGAGAGTCACTGATTTATAACATGCTGATTATTGTAACTTCAAAATTCTAGCTATTTTTATTATTAATTCTTTGGAAATTTGTCTTTTATTAGGGTACGACATGCAACAAATGTTCCCGGCGAGAACCGTCCCAGGCCTGGGAAGTTGTGGCTACACACTGCACAGCACTGTCCAACATTTGAACCAAAATGAACGCTTTATATCATAAATTGCAAAAACATCTATCATTTCACAAATTCCCCACTGAAAATATCAGATTATTCCTGTAGAAACAAAATGGTTTACTGCTTCAAGCATTGCTAGATAATTTAATAACCGGTAAATCTATGTGAGATTTTCAGCTGTAATGTCGGTTTCACTTCTGGCTCGGGTTTCCCAGCCTGAGCATGACTTAAGTTGAAAATGGCTGCAGTGGGAATAAGGTTAGCTATTAAATACCAATTTATGTCCTCCAGGTAGCGGCCTCTGTATTCAGCGGTCTGAGGAAGGCTGTGCTGACTATAGACGTTGTGACGGAGAGAGAAGGCAAACTGGAGGAAAAGGAAGGACTGAAGTGTGTGTAAGGCTTGCTGTAGAGTGGGAGAAGACTGTATTCTCTCACTCAGCCATGAGAGAGACAAGGAGACTGAAAAGGTTATTTCAGTTTTTCCAGGAAATGTGTCTGTATTTTGTGTGTGTGTGTGTGTGTGTGTGTGTGTGTGTGTGTGTGTGTGTGTGTGTGTGTGTGTGTGTGTGTGTGTGTGTGTGTGTGTGTGTGTGTGTGTGTGTGTGAGAGAGAGAGAGTCTTGACAGCAGTCAGCATATACAGGAAACCACAGAAAGCTAACATTTATCTCCATAAAATGAGGAAACGCTTTTGCTCCACCTGCCTGATACAGAGAAAATCACAAAGCACCGCGGTCAGACAAAATAACCAGCCACCACTAACTTTATAAACCATCTGACCGTGTGTGTGTGTGTGTGTGTGTGTGTGTGTGTGTGTGTGTGTAGAGCGACGCTGTGTGAGTCACAGCAAGGCTGCAGGTGATTGGTCAGGAAGTGGTCATGTTATTATCTCTAATTGAGGGGTAATTGTAGAGCCCAGCGTACTGTACTGTATGTGTGAATGTGTATGTGTATCTTTCTATGTGTCTGTGTTTGTGTTTAGGTGTATGCAGAGTGGAAAATTACATCTAGAGTTTAGGCTTGCTGTGATTAAAAACAAAACAGAGTAAACACTGGGCTTTAGTGGGCAGCGGTGGGAATGGCTGGATGTCCTGTATCCTGTGTGTGTGTGTGCTGCTGCTATTATCGGGCCTGCAGACTGCGATGATAAAATCCTGCACACAGGCAGCCGACTCACCGACTGAAGTTGCCAATTAAAACGGGCCTTTAATCAGGTTTTTATTTTAATCTGCTTTTTATTATTTTCAGCTCAGTTATTAATCCTCAAAGTCCACTGACCGATGTAAAAAGCAGATGCCGGTAGTAAAGCTGAGTTTACCATTGACTTAAAGGAAAAGAGCTCTCTAAAACATTTTAATACTTTTAAAACTGGTGCATTATTTTCATTCTTTATGCAATTTTGCCATTCAGGTTTTGAGAAAATCCTCTCTGACATACCTGCTTTCTATTTAGTACAGTACAACACAGGGAAATGTAATTTTGCTTGTGTTGCTGAAAGCGTTGAAAACCTAAAAAAATAATTTAAAAAATATAACTGCCAAATATAACAATGTCTAAGTTACTCTGACCAGAAGGGATGGGTGAAAAAATTGATTCATGTAAGTAGTGCTGACCCGAATGCTTCGATGCTTCGACCATTGCAGTGGTAATCGACCTCCAAATTAATATTCAAATGTTTTTTTTTTTTTTATAAATTATATTCAATATATATTAAGTATTTATAATTTATTTATTTGTTGTGTGTAGAGGTGTGTGTGTGTGTGTGTTTGTGTACAGTACTACAGCAGCGTCACGCACTGAAACAGGTGAGTTGGAGACAAACAGACAGAAGAACATGTCAGCCTGGAAAGCTTCGAATACCTTCGAATATTTCTCACCAAAGCTTCGAAGCCCAAGACGTGGTATTCAGGATGATCCTATATGTAAAAAATGGGATTCTTAATTGACTCATAACTTCTATTTAAAATCGAATTTTAAAATCGTTCGTTGAAAACACTCTTACACAGTAGGTGATAGTCTCTATTGTGTGATGTCTTGAAAAATCACACAAAATTACTAGTTTTAGTGTTATTTTGTGTACAATTGATTTTTGAAATTAGCAAGTTTTTGAGAAATAAAATCCTACCAATTTTACTTTCGTAACAGGCAGCATTTAAATTTTTTTGTATAACTTGGACTTGTTATTCTTGAAGTCACTCACAATAGAAAAAACTTTATTATTATTATTTCTTTTATTACTTTATTTATTTAGTTATATAACCTACTTAACCTAAAAATAGAGGAAGCCTTTCAGTAAAAAGTGTTTATTTGTGCAGGTATGACATGAATAAATGTTCCCTTTTGTCTTAGGTTTGCCTTTGTGTGTTTACATAATTGGAAACGTGAGAACTTTTTCAAATATAAAAACTAGTGTCCTCGCTTTGCTTTCATGCCGTAATTTGCCACAGCGCCTTTATTAGTTGATCCTGGAATTTGTATTTATCTATATATTATTAGTTTATTAATATGTACTGAATTGAAAATGGAATCGTGAGATACCAAAAGATTCACACCCCTTCTGGCCAATCACATTTCAGAGACACATCACTGTATGCCGTATCGTATGGCCTCTGCACGTTGATAATTAAAGCATTTGAATAGGCAGAAACCCTTAAGGATAAGAGACAATATGTCTTATTGTTTGTTTTTTTATATTTTTCATGAGCTAGCCCCACCTTTACCAGCTGCAATATTAAAGTGAAACATTAATGCATCAATGATTATAATACAGGATCTTAATATACATCATTCTGAAGCAGCTCATTCTGCACAATCATACTTTTGCTTTTGGTACTTTAAATATGTTTTGATGCTAATACTTTTGTACTTTTACTTAAGAAAAAGTTAGAATCCATACTTGTAGCATTATTTCTACAGTAGTATTGTACTTCTTCCACCACAGCGTATATGTTATAAATGGCCATAGGTCTGAAAACAATGAGGGTAATCAAAGCTTTTGAGACTCAGGAATTTGGTAATTGAAGCTGGAGTAGATGAGGAAGTTTTGGGGAAGTGGCTAAAAGAAAGCATGAAAAATGAATACGCTGAACATACACAAAGCAATAATCATGAGTCTTGTGCGTTGTTGGATTTAAGCTGGATTTATAGTTGAAGCGAGGGGTTATTATGACAGCGGTCACGATGTCGACAATCCCCACCAGCACCTGAAACTTGTTAGAGAAAACACAAGCAGCCAAAGCCGACCAATCACAGCTCTTTGTAGTCCCGGTGTGTAGTAACGTTTTTGTTGAGGTGCTATGGTATCAGTTATGGTGCAACAAAATTTTAGGACACGGGTTTGTTTATTTGGACATCATCATGACAGCTTGTGGCTGTTCTTAGCTTTTCATGTGATCATTCGTCACGTCAATCCGGTACTACTCTACTGTAATAAATAGTTATTTTTGTGACATTTTCTCATTGACTACATTTGCATGCACACTCATATTCTGTAATTATTCCAAATATGACAATAGTCTGAATTTGATACTGGTCATATAAATAGCATATTAAGTGTGGAATCTCTGAATCAGGCCTTATTCTGAAGGGATGATTTTCCCATTAAGGTGTGGGTTATGCTGATTATTATTCAGGTTTTTTCTGGTCAGAAGGAGAAACACACCTACTTTTAAACATTATGAAAGACTTGGATATCAACAGGTTTTTGGATATGCGGCTGTCGATGTGTCCTTGAGCAAGACACTTAACCCCAAATTACTGGCACCTTGCATGGCAGCCTCTGCCATCGGTGTATGATTGTGTGTATGTGAATGGGTGAATGCTGACGTAGTGTGAAGCGCTTTGAGTGGTTGGACGACTAGAGAAGCCCCATATCAGTGCAAGTACATTTACCATTTGCACATATTTCATAACGCTGACCTTTTTAGTTAGTTGAAGGAATGAAAGAGGGAGGCTGTTGTTGCACTGTTGAACGAGGCTGCCACCAGTGGAAAACTGTGGGAAAAAAAATATTTTGACACAGAAAAGCAAAATGGTGCAAGCGGCCCCTTTGAAACAGGGCTGAGAAAGGCGTCGACATGGGATTCACCGGGGTCCCGGTGATGACAATGCCCTGAGCTCCTCAGATGGACCAGATGATGAAGATGGTAAGAATAGGGAAAAAGACAGCCAGGTAGCTAACTTGTTTAGCTACATGGGTTGTTTGAAGGTCAGCATGGCGTACGTCATGGTGACGTTTCACATTAGTCAGAATATGTGTGGCTGCGTAGTGAAATATTCATGTTCATTCACTGTGTAAACAGCTTAGAGGGAGTATTGTCTTTTTCAGAATAAGGTCAATAATCAGAGTATTTGGTGTATGTAAACGTAGTCATTGTGTCTATGGATGCAGTTCTCCTCTCTCTGTTCCAGCTGGCTCTCCTTTATGTCCTCTCTCAGCAGGAGGAGGAAGAGTTTGGCTCCCCCTTTCTCCCATCTTGTCTTCTACTGGTTTGAACTCCCCCCCAGCCCTCCCTCTCCAGATAGCTGTCTGTTCTCACCTACTCTGAGCAGGGATCTAATTGAGGGCAATCATTCAGATAAAAAGCCCCCTACAATGATGCTGCCGTGCCTGCGTGTAGGTACGTGTTTGTGTATGTCCGTGTTTGTGTATGTGAGAAGAGGGTGGTGGTGGTGGTGGTGGTGGTGGTGGTGGGGGTCCTCTCTGCTTCTACCAGCATCCAACCCCACCACCACCTCTCCTCTCTCACTCTCTCCACTACCATTAAAATGCCATGCCGCTCTCTCGACCGGCCTACCCTACCACCCCCCCCCCCCCCCCCCCCCCCCCCCCCCTCCCACCCAGCCTTTTGTGTGGCACCGAGAAGAGGCACTGAGGCAGAGAGAGAGAGAGAGGGAGCGAAAAAGATGAAAAAGAGGCAGGCCAGCTCCTGTTGTTGACTGGTTGTCTCTGACCTGTGGGAGCACCTCCTTAACATCAGGAGAGCTGGGGTGCCTCCACTTTGAACTCCTCTCTCCTGTCCTCTTAGCCCCCCATCCACCACCCTGACCCCACCCCGATTCCAACCTATATCAATGACTTGTTGGGTTTTTTTAATTACCTCCCTGGAGTTATTTGATGATTTGGTCCCCACTCTCTGGCTTTATCTTCACTAATAAGTTTTCATTTTAAAACGTTTATGCCTGGCGTCCTCACTTTTCCGGTGTTTTTGAGCCACTAAAATGGAGACTTTTGAAAAAGCTGCTGATCTCATTTTAGCTCTAAAACTCTGGGGCTGCATTTTAATCTGGATGGACAGAAACAAAGACCTTTGAAAACAATGAAATAGACACCCACGCTTCTTGATTAGGTCTCATCAGTCATGACATATCCTTCCCCGATTCGCCCCACCACATGAACCTTTTCTGGAAGAAAACCTGACCTTGTTGTTTATGCTAGCAGCTGTTGGGCAGTTAAATCTAGCATTTTATAAAGCTACTACTGCATACAGGTGCAGGAGGCAAGCTATTATTCAAGCTCTTTGCATCAGTTCAGTGCTGCTTTCTGTTTACAGGCTGTTAAATGCCTTTTTAAAATGCCATTGTAAAATGCTAACATATTAGTATCTATGTAGCCTCTGTCAGTGTCTTTTTTTCCTGCATTTCTAATCTAGTGCTCTCAGTTAAAGCAAGAAGTATGGTTAGGGAAGCTTAAAACTATCGGTTAAACGATTAAAAGAGTTATTAATAATTATTTAAAAAGCTGAGAAAAACGCAGAGGAGCGGCTCGTCACTTCAAGGAGAAAAGCTGGTCCACCTTAAGAGAGCGTCGGCGCAGACACAGGAAGTTGGCTCTGGACTTCCATCTGAGGAGTTGTGGCTTGTAGCCTTGTAGCATTTATTCAACAATATAATAATTAACAAATAAGCTGTACATACACTGTCTACTGTACGTTCACATCTATAACGCCACCAACAAACCCACACTCACCGCCGCCACACACACAGTCTGTCGGAAACTCACTGAAGTTACAGCTGTCATGAAGCCACCAGCAACGCTAGCAGTAGCACAAACACACACTGTTTGTTGGACAACTGCTATCGTTAATCCAGGCACACAGATGACAACCCGCTAAACTAAAATAAATGTGCAATAGAGAATTTTACTGGGAAAATGGCTGCATGTCTGTGACACTACTCACAGCACTGTAGCTGCTAATGCTGCTAATCTGAACTGGAGACAGTGAACGCAGCACCGTGGCTGCTACATAAACTCTCCTGACACTGAACTTGGGACTCACTTTGTTGTGCTCATAAACAGCAGCTGGCGCACCGCTGCATACCAGACACAGATCTTGTCAGTTAACGGTTAATAATTGGTTAATGAGGTTTGGTTATTAGTTCAGAAAATGTTTCAAAATTAGCATCCCTAATTCTGGTATATTTAGGCTACTACTGACAGAAATTTGCGTTTCTGCCTCTTCTACAGCGGTTGTCTCCTCGTGCACAATGAGTGTTGAATGCTGGTACAAAATAGACTCTCTGAAAGAGCCCCTCACTTTTTGATCCTCATGGCCAGACACTGAAACCTAATGTTTGCACAGGATTTTTAGAGAGCTGAAAATGTCCCTGCTACCACTTTTCATGTGCCAGATCATGATGTTACCTTGCCGTGCAGTTAGCCATTTATCCTCTGGAAGGATAAAATGCAGAAGCAGTGCAAGAAATACCATGAAACATCTAATAAACATGTTTGTCTCTTGTTAGATTAATCCCATTAGTGGTGGACACCCACAGACATCTCCTACAATGACACCGTGCACCCACAAAATATGTGCAGTGATTGCAAAGCCCTTCATGTGAAGAGCACCCCGCCGTCCTCTCTCTCTCTCTCTCTCTCTCTCTCTCTCTCTCTCTCTCTCTCTCTCTCTCTCTCTCTCTCCATTCACCCAGTGATGGTGTCATTGTGGTGTGACTGGTGGTGTTAGCCCACAGAGCAGGGGGAAACACTGGTGGTGGTGGTGGTGGGGTGGTTTGGAGAGGGTAGAGGTGGGGGAGCTCGGAGGGTAATAGGGTGGGACAGGCTGCTGTCGAGTGATCCAACCCCACTTGGCACCACTCTGCTCCCCATAGTGTCCATGTCCTACTCAGGCTTCTTCTCATTCCTCTGACGCTCCTTCTCAATTCGCTTTCAATTTTATTCAAGAAGTTTTATCGGCGTGAGATCATTACAACATCTCTCCCGTTCGTTCCGCTGTGTCACAGGGTTTCTTCATCACTTCAGCACTGTCGTGTTATATAACTGACAAGGAGGTATAAGTGGCTGACCACAGCTTTTGTATAATTATTATGATTATTTGAGCTGCTCCCTTTTCGTTGATTAGTTGACTAATCGGTTGGTTTGTTAGTCGATTTCTTTTGTCAGTCTGATTTTTAAGCTTTTCCACGCTGAATGACTTATTTCCAGGAATCTTATGAGCACATCTCCATAAACACAAGATTTAAAGTGGTGCATTTGTGTAATTCTTTGTAGAGAAACTGAGTTTTACAGATCTGTCGATTAAATCGACCGCTGATTATCCATTAGCTGACAAAATCAAGTAAAATTTGTCAATTATGAATTTCTTTGGTCGAGGATAGCCGTAATTATTATAAACTATTACTAAAACTAAAATACAGACTTCAGCTATAAATATTGCATTATTTTATTTTTTTATTAGGGCTTAACGATTTTGAAAAAATACTGAAAACTGTGATTACTGTTGACTGATATTGCACATGTGATATGATTTACGATAGGGACTGGTAATTATCAGATCATTACTCTCATTTTCATTACCAAACAAAGTTTTTTGTTTTTTCAAGTCTGTAGAAAATGATGAGTAGGCCAGGACAGCACCACAATATTTAATTTAGAAAAACACACTTTCACCTTTAACAGATACTGCACGATTTGAAAGCTGCACAAGGCCATATAGCGATTTCAGTAAAATTTCTATTCATTTTGCAGTCTAATGTTTTTTTTTGCTAACTGTAGTTATCATACTCAATATTTCTTTCGTCCCCCTGAAAATAAAATCTCACTTAGTTTCATCCCTTGCATTCAGATACAGTTCAGATTTTATCAGGCTTTCTTTCTCTCTCAATCTTAATAATCTGTCTGCATTTTAAAGTTATAATCCTTTAGATTTTTATACAATCAAACCTTGTTTTGATACCATTTCACAATCTGTATTTTTCTAGCAATATCTTTTTAGTTTAATTACCTTTTTAAGTTTTCATTGTTAATGTGGTAGAGCACTATGGAGGAGGTAACCTGACAATATCAAAAATAAATGAATAAATACAATTTAATAATCTATTAATGCATTTGAAAATAAACCTAAACTAATGGAATAAAGACAGAAATGTAAAATTTCATAAAAAAAGGGGAAATTACAAAAAAAGTACATAGATTGGGGATGTAATCCAAAGATAAATAAATAAAGAAGCACATTAAAACAGAAGTATCAATTTATGTCACATTTTATTTATTTTTTATTTTTTTATTAATTAATGCCTACATTTAATTTTAATATTATTTGTGGTTCATTTAACCCTAGGAGGCCCATGGGACAGGGGGTGACCCAGAACAACTTTCAGACTCTACCAGGTTCATTTTTAGGGCTAGAGTGAAGCCACAGATATTGTATGTCATAAGTCCATTAGTATCATATCATGCTAACATGTCGGGAAGGAGGCTAAATAACACTTTATAATAATCACATGCAGTTTTGCGCAAAAACACATGCACTTTTTGTCATGCAGTATAAATATTTTATTTTCGCTTATTCTAAAAATTATGTTTGAATATTTCTGCATACTGGGGTCCTAAACAGTCCTAAATTACATAAATTAGGTATCACTGTAAAGCTGAGACTGTAGTAGAGGCAATGAGCCCAATTGTATCCATGTGTGATGACGTTAGTCCCAATAGGAGCCATTTCACTGTAGTGAAACTATTTTTATGAAGTAAGATTACTGTATAAAATGACCTGTGGTGACCTCTAGGATAGTCACAGCCTCACGAAACCTTACAGCCTCAAACTAGAGACCTAGAGCATTCAGAGGATGGTTGGCTTTCCTAGGCAGACTGACAATAAGGGGGTGTCTGAGCAGTTTACACAGCAGAAGTGCTCGCCATCCAATTGCCGAAAAATGTAATTCCTGCAGAAATCTCAAAATGCCAAAAGTTTTTGATACCAAATCTCAGCATGTCTCTTTCTGTGGTGTTCCTCAAGGTCTTTGTGTCTTAATGTGGTATTTTGGAGGGATTATTGATTATTTTTATCAGCTCTCGATTGGAAAAAACGGTTAACCTTTAGCACCAAATCTGTGTAGCAATCCCAAATTACTGCAACAACTTATGAGACAAAATAGAGCATGGGGATGTCATCATATACTTCTATCACAATTTTCTAAGCACTTATACACTTTTACAATTCATTTTAAATGATGAATGAATGAATGAATTGTGTTTATTTCAGATTTAGAGCTAGAACAACTTGTCCCACATTGCTGAGCTGCATCTGAAATTAATTGTCAGGTTCCCAGCTTTCAGATGATTTACACCACTTCTATGTGGCATCTAATGTTGACCTGCTATCTCCCTCCTAAAGACCCTCTGGACCCCCATACAAAAGACAAAAACAGGTCTGTTGTGCGTCTCAGAGGGTTCATGGCATATTTATTTATTTGTCAAGTCATTTTGGCAGGTTCAGTCCTCCATAGAGTGCGCCGTTGCCTTGCTGGAGTCAGTTTGCCTTCACAAATACAGGGGATTTCACAGGAAACAATGCAGCATGTAAATATAATATATACTGTATATTATATCATATTAAATATGTAGGGAGTAATGGAATAAGAATGACCAGCCTTCTTAGGTCTTAAAGTCTTGTGCCTTCCCTTCCATTAATAGTAACTCATTCCTCTCTTCTCATGTCTTTAAACTTCCTGCTGATGTTTAGTGTCTCTCTGAGGTATTGCGGCATTCCCCATAGCCCCTGGTACTGGAGACATGGCTGGGAGTTCAAAGGTCATCTCGTGACCCTGGATCCTCTAACTTTGTGTCTTCCTGTGCTCCATCAGACCTCTATTTCAGACCCCGTGAAGTTACTCCCTGGCGACTATTATGTTCGCTTTATTTTGTGTGTGCTTGGTGTGTCATGTGTAAGCGAGAAGGACTGGCGGTGAGAAAAATAAAAGGGAGGAATGTACAGCAATGCGAGGCAAAGGGCCACTTTGGGAGCCTTATTCTGCATTTACTTACATTATACTTGGCAAAAGTAAGAGCCACTAAGTAGAGCTGAATGAAATTTCTGCTTTGTTGTTAATGTGATTTGGAGCTCTGGCCTGTATGCGCATGCTGTCGATGGCTACTGTACTGGGTGTAATGTGGTTTTGTGTGTGAGTGTGTTTGGCACCGTGGGCTGTTGAGCAATAATCCAGCGAGAAGACCTCTCTCCAGTATCAATTAAAGTCACCAGCTCGCTCCACTTGCCGCTGTCACCCAGGTTTACCCAGCTCTCCACTGTGGCCAACACACCAGCAGGGAAAACATTAACATAAGTAAGCCCTCTACTGACAACTCTCTCTTCTCATATTGGCCTCTTCTCCACATTTCTCTCTTCGCCTTTTTCTCTTTTGCAATCTCTCCCTTGTTCTCGCTCTCTCTCTGACTCTCCATCCTAGCAGGGAAAACATCATTGTCATGGAGAGAGGGATGACAACAATGAAGCGGCGGCAAATCACACTGATTGTTAGTGCTGGACCTGGTGGATGGGGAGAGGGCTAATGTAATTGTCCAGGCCCTTGTCACTGTTGATACAGGCTCTTCAGAAGGCGGGGTGATTTAGCTAAAAGCTATCTCTGGGCCAAGTAATTAGACACACCATTCAGGGTGGCATTAGCAGGGGCTGCTGTCACCGTGTCCCTCACACACACATACACACACATCTCGCTTCATCACGCCACTCTGGGTGTTATTCAAACCATTAGCAGGGAGCATGGTGTTCCAGGCTGTGGGAACAAGTGTGTGTGTTTATATGCGAGAGAGAGAAATTCACGGCGCTTTCTGCCTGTTGTGTTTGCCTATATGTATCATCACTATCAGCTGCCAGCTGACACGCGCCGTCTAAGATCGAGTTGAGGTAGTGCAACGCACTTGACACCCCCTAAAGCATCCTGTGTTCCCCATCTCCCACTGTGACTCCGTGCTCTCCCATTAAATCAATTAAAGCAATCCAACGCTCGGCTCCAAACAGACGGGGCAGAGCGGAGCAGGCACTGTGCCCCCGTGTTCAACGTCTACTTCAGTGGCATTCTAACCTAAAACCCATGGGAATTGGACTGAAGTGTGTTGGATTGTTTAGCTATACTCACTCCAGGAAAATGCCTTCTGTAGAGGCCTGCTTACATTTGAAGCCTTGAGATGAGTAACAATATGTCCATTCTGGTTTTTATTTTTTGTTATAGTTGTTTGGTCAATCCAGATTATTCAGAGCATGAATGACATACGTGGCCTGACAGAACTCTTAACTATGAATCTGCTGTACTGCACACACTGTTGTACTTTTTTTTTATCAAGATGATTTATTTTATACCCATCTATAATGTCAAGTGATAATAAGACTAAGATGAAATTTGCACAGAAAACTATATAATTGGAGTTTTTATGAGGAAAATGGATAGAGGTTTAATGCCCACAAACCTGCTTAATTACCACAATTGTGGTCACTGCATGGAAAGTTTTAACAAAGAAAGGCACGTTTGGTTTTTCCTGCTTACTTCTTCGACAGCGACTTCCTGCGTGTGCAGTGACAAGAAGCAATGCACATGTTGAGAGCTTAAAGGCTCTGACACTCCATTTCAGGCTGTCGGTGGGCATCCGTTGGCCCAGTTTTTGTGGTGTGTCCTGCACTGCTGGCAATAATCTGCCATAGTCAGAGATATTGTAGCCAATTCAGCATGTTGAATTGTTGAATCACAGCGACATGGTCATTTGGATGACATATTCATCTGGAATGAAGTGAAGTGAAAATGGTCGGCATATGCTGCTTTATTTCATGTATGTATCATAATGACAGCTTGTATAGCCGCTGTCTTCGGTCTTCCAGTTTCCCTTCTTACACTGATGTCAGCCTGTTAAGATGTCAGCCATGAAGACTTGAACATATTTGTCTCTCTCAGGTGTCAGCAGACAGTAAAAAAGTGACAATCACTTAGCCATAAAAACGATTGGTAGCATTGCTGGTGAGTTAGCTTTATCCAGTGAGCATCTGGATTGGCCTGAGGGAGGTTTGTGTTTAAGTTAAGGCCAAGTAGAAAGCACTAAAACTCATTCCCCCTCTCTCTATTTTCCACCATTCACCCCTCTCTCCTCTCTCCCCTCCTCTCCTCCCGCTCTGCTCCCTCTTTATGGGGACACCGGACTCCCTGACAGTTTGTTTTAAATTTGACCGTGCAGATGTTTCTCTGGGTGACTGACTTTTATAGTTTAGAAAAGATTATATCAGCTTTCCCTAAGATTGTGTTACTGTATTTAAAAATGACTGGAGATCGAAACAGGAGGGCGGTGGGGGGGCACAAGGGGAAGGAGAGATGGATGGATGGAGGGAGGATGGAGAGAGAGAAATGGAGGGTGGGTAGAGGGGATTTGTGCAGTGGGAAAGGGAGGGGAGGTTTGTACTGCAGGTCCTTAAATCCTGGGTCTCCCTCCTGGTCTTAGCAGCACAGACTGGACAGGGAGTTACTCGGGAGCAGGGAGGATGAAGGGAGGAGATGGAAATCAGGGGAAGGAGGTTAGAGTTCACAGCAGCCAGGTTTGGCTTATTGCATTAGACACAGATTCTTTCTAATTTCAAAGGACAACACCAGCGTCAAATTTGAGGATATTAGTTTTTGATGGGCAGCTGGGGCAAAGCACACAGTACGGGGGCGGGTGAGGAGGATAGAGAGTCCTGCTTTTTCCTATTACAGGCCTGGCGGTCACTCCTCGTTCCCTCTGTTCCTTCAACATTTCAAATGCTCTTTCTTTAGCGTCTCTCTACAGGGATCTTTTGCTTTCCCTTTTCCTGGTAACTAGTATAAAGTCAACTATAAAATGTCGGGGTATCAGGAAGGAGAAAATACACTTTTTGGAGATGTGTTTTGGATTTCCAGCTTGACTGTCAAATAGTGAGCAACTGTCTTCTACTAGACCAGAGTGGCAAAGCAATTTTGGCTGTAATACTGAAGCTGCTATTCAAATATTTCACCGTAGTTTAAAGCAGTGGTGGATGAAGTACCTGAAAGCCACACTCGAGTAAAAGTACAGACATCTAACCAGAAAATGACTTCAGTAGTAGTAAAGTCACCTATTAGAATATTACTTGAGTAAAAAGTATCTGATATTTACTCTACTTAAATATCAAAAGTAATTTTCTAATATTAAATCTACTTAAGTATTGAAAGTAGAGCTGTCAGTCAATCGAAATATTAAGTTGACATGATTTTCCATAGTTGCAAATGAATCACACATTTTATCTGTTCAAAATATACCTTAAAGGGAGATTTGTCAAGTATTTAATGCTTTTAACAACATGGAAGTGGACAAGTATGCTACTTTATGCAAATGTTATATTATTGGAAATCAATGAACAACACAAAACTATGACAAATATTATCCAGAAACTGTCACAGGTTCTGCATTTAGCATACAAAATATGCTCAAATCATAACATGACAAACTACAGCCCAACAGCAACAACAGCTGTCAGTGTGTCAGTGTGCTGACTTGACTATGACTTGACCCAAACTGCATGTGATTATCATACAGTGGGCATGTCTGTAAAGATGAGACTGGTGGATACTTATAAAACCCATTTTCATTCACATATCTTGAGGTCAGAGGTCAAGGGACCTGTTTGAAAATGAGCATGCCAGTTTTTCCTCACCAACATATAGCGCAAGTTTGGAGCATTATCTAGTTTTATTAATTCTAATAATGCAAAAATTTGACTTATTCCTCAAGTTTTCCTCAAGTTTCATAGATGCCAGTATCTTCTCTCTAGCTTTAAAACTAAGCCCACCACAACCTCCATAAGATAGATGGTGTTAATGCGTTGATGAAATTAGTGTAAAAATGAGTTTGCGTTGCTGCGTATCAACCATGTCATACTAGCTTGATGTGAAGGAGGCTAAATATCGCTCCAAATTATGCTAAATTTTGGCAATTAAAAACTGTCACGGCCATTTTGAAAGGAATCTCTTGACCTCTGATGTCAAGACATATGAATGAAAATGGATTCTAGTATTAAATACTTCACATCTCCCTTTAAGGTACATTTTGAACAGATAAAAATGTGTGATTCCTTTGCGATTAATCACGATTGAATATTTAAATTGATTTACAGCCATATAACAACTCTGTAACTGTAACAAAACACATACTGTACTTACACCTCTGGTTTAAAGGCAGTGTGTGTAGCCAGTAAAAGCTATCAAAAGTATGCTACAGTCATATTTTTTTTCTTTAAAAAGCCCCAAAACACTGCAATGATCTCTACAGGGGAACTGGTTGAACTTGAAGGGGCCATTAGGGGCAGAAAAGAGAGGAGGGTTAAAGGACGAAGCAGACAGACAGAAAGTGAAAACATGCATATCATTTATCTGTAATCTTTATATCAGACAGTCTTCCCCTTCCGTGTCGGTGTCATGATGAATCCATTAGGTCATTCATCCACCTTCTCACAAAGGAAAAACCCATCAGCAGCAACTTCTAATGTTTCCTTATGAAAATATGCAGAATAGCAACAGTGACTATAATTGAAAGATTAAAGAAATGGAAGGCGGCCATCGAGTCTGGCTCGCTCTGCAGGTCCGAGCGATTTTAATGAGAGATGAAGAAAGGGCGATGTGGAGGTTTTCTTCACAGGTTGGGCCTGTTTGTTTAACGGGGAGCTCGGGTTACGTTCATTAAACCGCGGGCTGCCGCTCCACTGTACGGCTGTAATGCATACGTTATCAGTCTGCGTGGCAGGAGCAGTTTCGTACTTAAATCTGCATCCTGTCTGGTGCACCGGCTGACTCCTTGCTCGCCGGATGACTGATTGTCTGATGGGCCGGGTGGCTGACTGAAAGATCAGAAGATGGGATCTTACTCCGAGCAAAAATAAAATGTCTCTTGGAGGTTTAAAAATAACCTCTTGAAGGCCTTCATCAGAGTGAGTAACACAGGTTAACAATGCTTCTCCAATGACAATTCAGCAGCAGTGCTGCAGGCTGAGTTAATTACAGTTAAGGTTAATTGTCCATCAGCTCCAGTTGTGGTTCTGGTGCATGTAGCAGCATCAAAACAGCTCTTTTGGCCCTGTACTTACTTGCTGTATGAGAGGAAATTGGGCTTAGCCCTGGTAATTTTCCTGCTGCGGTGGCCCACCGCTGCTGAAGAAATGCATAGGAAATACTGAAGGACAAGACAATGACTACTGTGCAGAGGCTGTGGTGGACTTACTGGCTCCCTGACTGACCTGATGTCTGACTGACTGGCAGTCAGTCTGACTAATCTGTGTTGCTGATTCACCGCTGCTTCCTTTTCTCTCTGCCTGTGAGGTACGATGGAGCAAGAGTGAGGATTACTTCACGGTGCTTGACTTCAGATACAGTATGTGATACGTACACAACGGGAGAGTGACAGAGTCATGAGTGCAACTGGAGGTGCTTCATATGACGCCATGTCTAAAATACACACCGTGTGAAATCTGAAGTCTGCGAAACCAAGTTGTGAAGTGATGAAATGATTGTTCAACCAAATTTAGTTGTCGAGAAATCACTTACCGTATGAGTTTGTAGTTTCTGTGGTTCTTAGGCAACAGAATCACTTTGGTTAGGGTTAGGATAAGATTGTGGCTTCATCCATCCATCCATTATCTGGATTTATTATTACCTGGAGAAAACCCTCGCTAACACAGGGAGAACATTCATTTAAATCTTAATAAAGCAAACTGTTTAACCAATGCCACAATCTTTCCTTAACTTTAACGACTGTGTGCCTAAACATAACCCTAAATCTGTATTAATTAGGGGTGAAACCCACGGTTCGGATGGTATCATGGTTTTGAGTCATGGATAGGATCAACGGGAAAAAAAGGAACAAATCCATTTTTTTTTGCTGCTGATACCAATTGCAGATGGTGAATGAGCCATATCAACAGCTATACAGCTCATTTGTGTTTTGTTATAGCAGCCGGTATACAAGGTTCCAGACAGTTGTTTTTCACTACCGTACAGAAAAGTAATTTCAAATGCCCCGAAGTTGGTGTAAATCATCAAAAATTATAAATATTATCCTCTTACTTTGTTGCTAGTCATCTATAGTGGATATTAAAAAAAATCTTAGCATTAGTACTTTTTTATATTGGTGTGAAAACATCTCCTTCAAACAACTGTGTTTATTCAAGTTTCTTGCCAAAAACTACATTTTACAAAATGACATTTGAACACATCGTGATAACATTATATTGTACCTTTGCCGAAGACTTATTTTTACTGAATAGATCATGAACGTATCATAATGTAGTCAGTCGGGGATCTGCACAGATCAACTGGTCTGTTACACCGCTAGTATTAATTCTTTAACTGCAGGTGGATGTTGATATTGTTAGGAAAACTAATGAAATTTCATCAGTAACATTTTGCAGATACCATTTGTAAGAACTGGGTTGGGCAGTTATTTTTCCTGGGGGGCCACATGAGAAACCCTGATTGTTGCCGGGGGCCAAACAAATACTGTCAGAAGTAAACTCTATTTTATCACTATAGGAAACATATCAAGCACTTATTTTTTAGCATTTATTATACTGAAAGTCACTCCAAACAGCATATTATTAAGAACATTACATTATATGCAGGAGTCTTTGAATCGTACAGGTTAGGTAGTAAAGTTTCCATTAACAAACCTTAACATTTAACTCAACATTAACACTTACATTTCCTTCTTTGGTTGCATGCAGCTCTGTAAAAAGTCCTTGCTGGTTTAGTATCTTAGCTAGCAGCCCCTCGGCTGTCCTCTCCTTCTCGTCTCCAGATAGGTTTCTGTATTTTTCTGCATGTTTTGTCTCAAAGTGACGGAAGTTGTATTCTTTGAATACAGCTACGTTTGTTGCAAACTAAGTACACAGCTTTACCGCCAACCTCTGAAAACATACTTAGCAGTCCATGACCTATTATAGATGTGCCGCCTCAGCAGGTGACGCTACTTCAAACATCCCTCACATCAATTTACATCAATGTCAAGTGTGACAGGAAGAAGCACACGAACAATACACACGAATTTCAAAATAAAAGCTGTTTTCTGTACTGCTTTTTTTTTTTTTTTTTTTTTTTATAGCTTCGTATGTAAAATTGTATGGTTTGTCTGAGACCTCTCGGGCCGGGCAGAACCATCACGAGGGCCGGTTCTGGTATAATGACCAGGTTTGTGTAAGAACATTTTGTGACTTGGCAGATTTGTTGATTTAAAATGTTTCTTTATTATGTTGATCAAAAACATAACTCCCGTGGTGTTACGTTTCTGTTGGCGTGCTTACTGCTGTAGTATATCGACATAATATAAATAACAACAGTGTGCCCTTTGACTTCTGTTTGACTTATTTTTCCACAGACAGAATCACCAAAGTAACAAGAGGAAAGTGTTATGCAGCAGGAGTTAGTTGTGCCACCACCTCTTCACTTCTCCCTGCCATTCGCTCTCCCTGTAGACAGCAGAGATTGGTAGTTTTCAGTAATGTACATGTAGAACCCAACATGATTGTCTTGAAATAGATGAAAGGGGTATCTGTGCCTTGAACTTTGAGTGGCCTCCATCTTTTTATCATCTCCCAGTTTCTGTTCGCCCCTCCAGGCTACTCAGGGACGAGGAAGATGGCAGGGGAGACAAAGAGCCTGTACCTCCACCATCTCGCCTTCCCTTTGTAGCGCTCTCTCCATCGCTGTTAGTCACACATGATTATGCCCTGGCGACCGCCGAGCAAGTGTTGCTATTTGCCTGTAATAGCATGACAATCAGTGTCAATCTGCGCTAGGCTGCAAATGTTGTTCACGCTGCATATCCACTATGTGTTTTACATACGGTTAGCATACACGGATGTCTCCTGGTCTGTTGATCTTGTTTATACATCCATTCTGTACAGTGCGTACATACAGTATATGCCGTTAATAAACATTTTTCCATATAAACACCCACTTGGCCCAATAATGTAGCCTGCATCTAAAGGGTAAACAATAGACTGTCTGCACTTGTCAAATCAGTTATGTTTCATTGGTGAGCATTTCCTTTTAAATTGTTTTCACGATCACGTGAGAACGAGATGAGGGTGAAGAAAGAAAGGAGTGATGGGGGAGGAGAGGAGACAAGGCAGCGAGGGATCATCTCCCTTAAGTGTTTCTGCTTCACCTTTAATCTATGGAAATGTATGGAGCAGATGAAGTATAATTGTAAGGTGGACTTTGACCATTAAAATCTCTCTCAAGTGCTTGTTGCAGGAGGGGCCAGAGGGAGAACGGGTAGTAATCACTACGGGTTCACTCCGCTGATGATGGGGAGGGAATTAATTTACCCCGGAGAAAAACAAATTAAGGCTCTCCTCAGCCCGGCGCGCCGTCACACAATAGCATATATAAATATTTTATCATGGGCGATCCAGGTTAGCAAAGGTTTAGTACATCTCCATTTACACAAGGGCCCGCTCTCCACGCCGTGGCCTCCGCTCCCCACTCGGCTCTCCTCCTGATGAGAGCCTGCTGTCCTCTCCTTCACCTCCCCGTCTTTCCCTCTTCCTCGCCACCTCTCCATCTTTCTCGCCCAGGTACCGCGTTTCTCTCCTCCACTTTAAGCTCCCGCTGTCTGCACTCTTCTTTACTCCGTCTCCTCCGGTTGTTAAACACCAAAGAAATCCAGATCTTCATTCTTGAAAACCAACTTGCGCAGCTCCGATGTCTTAATCCCCTCCGACGCAGACATATCACTTGTTGATAGACAGCGTAGAGTACACCGTGAAAAACAGGATTCAGCTGACACAGTTGAAAATGTCACAGTGATTTATGGACCCGTGTGTAAATCACGTTTTGGGGCTGCACTGTATTATAGGAACAACTCACTTTTCCTATTTAAAATGGAGCTCTGATACCGTTGCATGTTTTGGATTGCAATAAATTTGCCCCAGAAAAATATGGGGCTTGTTATTTTAGCTTCCTTTTTCACTTGCTTTCCAGTCGAACAATAAAAAATAAGAGCGTGTCACACTATATTATAGGAAATTGAATAATATTATAAAATAGCTTTCCACTGCATTGGACCTTGCTAAGGCTGCTGCTTGTAAAGAAATACGCTCAGTTAATAGGTCCCCTGAACGCGTCTTCTAGCCCACAGTTGGATAGCTACAGTATTTATCAAATTAACAATAACAGCTGCTGTGTTTATCTTAAAATAAAATGTTTTTTTGTTTATATATGTAGAAGTTAGCCCTGTGATAGACTGCTGACCTGTCAGGTGTTCTCGGCCTCTAACTCAATGCATGCTGGGACGTAGCAGTACAGACATGGATGGTTGGATGTTTGACGGTGCCTATGGGGAGGTAATAGTTCACCCAGTCCTTTTATTAAACACTGCTTCACTTTCTGTGGCTCCTGGTAGAATGTAACTACGTCCATTTTGAGGGCCAGTGTGTCGGATTTAGGGGATCTATTATAATATTAATACATTTTCATTGGGGCTGCACGGTAGTGCAGTGGTTAGCACTCTTGCCTCACAGCAAGAGGGTCGCAGGTTCGAGTCCGGCTTGGGACTCTTCTGTGTGGAGTTTGCATGTTCTCCCCGTGTAAGCGTGGGTTTTCTCCGGGTACTCCGGCTTCCTCCCACAGTCCAAAGACATGCTGTTTAGGTTAATTGATGACTCTAAATTGCCCGTAGGTGTGAATGTGAGCGTGAATGGTTGTCTGTCTATATGTTGTCTGTCTATATGTGCCCTGCGATGGACTGGCGACCTGTCCAGGGTGAACCCTGCCTTCACCCAATGCCAGCTGGGATCGGCTCCAGCCCCCCCGCGACCCCTAACGGGATAAGCGGTTAACGATGGATGGATGGACATTTTCACTGGTGTATGTTCAACTGAAACTAAGATTTGTGTCTTCATTAGCTTAGAATGAGCTCTTCATATCTAATAGGGAGCAGGTCCTCTTTACGTAGCCCGCCATGTTGCTCCACCATGTGGCTCTAGAGAGACTTTTACGTTTTCATGTTACCTGAAGGCCACCATAGTTCTCCGACAAGCTGGAAAACAGAGGAGTGGTATTCAGTTGGTTGCAATCTGCATTCACACCACTAGATGCCACTAAATGTTACACGCACATTAAGTACCATTCAGTACTTCAGTACAAATTTGAGGTACTTATACTTGACTTGAGTATTTCCATTTAATGACACTTTATACATTGAACTAGAAAATATTGGAAATATGCTTTTATTATGAAATCAATTTCACAGCTATAGTTAGTGTACAGTTCTACCTTACAAATTAGGATTTTACACAGAATGGATTACTGGATGTAATGGATTACTACTACTCAGCAGTGTAAGAAGTGATTAGAAATTAGCTTAACAGAGCTATAACGATTAGTTGTCAACTATTGAATTTATCACCAACTAGTTTGATAATCGATTAATTGGAAGTCAAAATTCTCTGATTCCAGCCACTTAAATATGAATATTTTCTGGTTTCTTTACTTCTCTATGACGGTAAACTCAACGTCTTTGAGGTGATCGACATTTTTCACCATTTTCTGATTTCTGATTTTCTTCTATTTTATAGACCAAACAACTAATCGATTAATCACGAAAGTAATCTACAGATTAATCGACAGTGAAAATAATTGTTAGTTGCATCCTGAGTTCTTAGTATACAACCTTACAAGTTAGGATTTGACCCAGTAGTTACATTATGATGCATTTCCTTAGATTAAACTACCCAACAGTGTAAAAAGTAATTCTAAATTAAAGTACCTCAACAAACTACAACAGTAATATGCTATTTTCTCATAACAATCCAATGATTGCCTACAACATGTAAAAAGTAGTTGTCATTTTTCACTCAGGGCATTTATTTTCTCCAGTATTTACTGTTGACTCAGTACATTTTGCTGATAATAAGGCTACAGACATACTTTAACATTTTCAAGACGGAACTTTTATTTGTAACTGAGTAGTTTTACTGTGTGGTTTTGCTGCTTTTACATAAATACTCGAATGAATACTTGAAATGAGCGTTTCGTGTGTTGTTGTGCTGAGGTTGTTGTTGTTGTTATTGTTGTTGTCAACAAAGTGAAGCAATTAGAGCCACAGCGAGCCAGTAATGACTGTGTTTCGGTGGGAGCGCGCGAGGCCAGGGCGACACCCGGTGTGAGAACCAGCACGCGCCCTCCGTTCTGCATCCCGCCTCGCAGCAACGAGGCTCGTGCTCTAATGAGAGGGTTTAATGGATTTATAGCGGCGGATTCCTGTGTGTCCGCATGCTCTTGGCTGCGTCGACTCCAAACATCTGTAATAATTGGTGAGCCGCCTCCACATTAACACGAAGCAGCGAGAGAGAGAGAGAGAGAGAGAAAACAGCGTCTCGTCCTGACTGCTTTCCCACGGCCGACGGCTGATGAAAACAGGTATAGCCCAGGCCAACACAGATGCTGAGGATTGTGGGAGCTGTGTGAACACTTGCATGTGAACATTTGTAGATGTGAATGTTCATAATAAAGTTTATTTTCTCATATTTTTTATTTGGATGTGGTTTTCCATAAACTAGCCTATAAAGTTGAGGGTGGAACCAGTCGGCTATGAACTGACACCAGTATTTTACATGGTAGCATAAACATTAGCAGGTGACATCCTCTATTAATTTATCCTCTTTCTCAATAAATAGGTTAGACATGTCCCGATCACTTCTTTTATACCGACTGTTTTGTTTTGTTATAGCAGCTGGTAGACAAGACTTGGATTGTCTTTTTTCACCACCGTGAACCATCAACGATTCTAAATATTATCCCTTTTCTTTATAACAGAGAAAACACTGTTTTATTGATTGCTTTTGCTGTTGTTTATTTTTATTGTTTTTAATAAATTTTAAATCTTGTCATCTTGCTCTTTGTGAATTGTGTATTCTAAATAAACTTATTGATATTTGCATAGCACACAATATAACAAATTATCAGGAAATAAATGATTGTAATTTCATTTAAATATTTACTTGGATTAATAATATTTCTTGGCATTAGTAGTTTTAATGATGTATTGCGTGTATAAGCTGCTTAAAGGTAGTGCTGGACAATATGGAGAAAATCAAATATCACAATATTTTATACCAAATATCTTAATCAATTTTGCAGTTTTTATTGTATGGTTAACTATTAGTGCTTTTACAAAATATTTATACAATGAGATTTTGATAAAAAATCATCAGTCATTTGGATATAATGACTAAGTGGGTAAATAATAGAACAGCTAGAACAGGCTGGTAAATGACATGACTTTGCTGTAATGCAGCCTTTAAAAACAGGAAGAGACATTTTACACCATATTATAATTTAAAAAATCTAAGACGATATCTTGTCTCATCATGATATTGGTGTAATATTGATACAGTACATTCCCCAGCCCTGTCTAATATCTGTTTTATATTGCCGTATATATTGCTCCTTCAAACAACTGGATTTATTCAAGTTTCTCACCAAAAACTAAATTTGGGGCTTCCCTAAAATAGGCTGAAGGTTGTATTTTTAATATGCTTTTGGGTGTAAAACTTTGTGGTTATATATTATCTTTTAGTTGCGGATTTCAACTGATAAAACACAGTAATGTGGTCAATATGTGTACGTATCTGTATTTTATGTTATTCCTGGACCCTTAGCCTGTATAGATAAATCTGAAATATAGACAGACAGGGCCTTTTAATTTATTAAAATCTGCTTTATATCAGAGAATGTTGTTTGCCACACTCTCTGTTATTAGTGGCTTAGCCTCCATTTCTACCAAAAAGGTCTTGAATTTAGAGGCACACTTCTTGTTTTCACACTGAGCCACTCACCAGCTGTCACCGAGTCACAGTGTCCTCTGCTTAGTTAATCGATAGGCCCAGTCTGCTAATTCATTGTTAATATGTCCATTGATCAAGTGTCCTCTGGGACCAGATAGAGAAGCAACACACACACACACACACACACACACACACACACACACACACACACACGCTTCTGAGTTCAACTAAATCCGCAAGTAGCACATCAAATAAATACATCAAGGGAAGCAGCCACCCTGAGCCGAGCCATGATAACTGAATGAAGCCTCATTAAGATACTATATATCAGCACTAAGTATTATTGCACCATGCAGCAGTTATTTTTGTGATGTAATAGTATAATTTAATACCGTTAAAGTAATTTAAAAGCCATCAAAATCTATTTTTGCTGATGAGCAGAAAATGTGATTTTGTATTTCCACATGCGTTCGTAATGGATAACAAATATGACAACATTTATGTCACATCTGACCCAAATATCCTGTCTCCCAGACCTCATCTGATTTTGATGAATCACATCAGAACGAAAACACCGGTTACAAAACCATGAGCTCTTATTGAGTTAACAAGTCGGATCCTCCTCTCCCTCCCGTGCTCCCCGCGCTCTGAGGCGGAGGACAATTTCAGGACAAAAGAAACATTTAGTGTCTGCTTGTTTATTCCTGTGCTCGCTCTGTATTTATTCACGCCTGTCACTCATCTTTTTTTTTTTTTTTCATTTCTCTCTGCCTCCCCTGCGGCTTTCTCTCTCACACACACACACACACACACACACACACACACACACACACACACACACTCCGCGGGCGGAGTGATGGCGCTGCAGCAGAGAGAGAGAAAGATCTGGGTGACCATCTGAAACCAATTATGGCGGCGCTGCAGCCACCCAGAAACTCAGTGACGGATGGGGATCTTGTATTTATAGCTGGGGTAATTGGCAACACTCAGACACACACACACACAAGGAAGTACAAAGAAATAGACACTTTTAAATGTACACACATAAGGCGCAGTTTGTGTTTACACTGAGGGATAGACATCACACACACACATATACAGACACGAATGCCTCACAGGCTGCAGAAGAAGGTGCACACTCCCTCAGTGCACGCCTGTCTTGCAGTCAGAGTGACTCAGACGGTGTATGAATCAAAGACTTTTGTCATGAGAAGACAAACACAGCTCGGGGACGGCCGGAGAGGCATGTTTGTGTTTTCCCCGTTCTAATCAGAGCTGATGTTTACGGCCGATAAGGACAGAGGTTGTACATCTCGGCTATCTGTCTCGGGCCTGTCAGCGCGTCAAACCTGCATGTGAAAACGTATACAAAACACATCTGCCTCTTGTTAGGCGCCATAAATGGCTGCCATGTGGTCTGCTGATAAATAGGCCGGTCTATTTATTGGAGCTCAACAAATTGGCTACAAACACTGACAAGGAATTGAAGAACTATAAATATTGCGACGTGATGAAATCTTTAAACGTGCTGCAGGTATTTTACGACCTGTGCCACTCCTTTTTGCCTTTTTTATGTAGTTGGAGGTATTTCTTTTGACAGCTTTCTTCTTTCACACAGCGCCTTGTTAAATAGGTGGTGGGTGGGTGTGGAGGGGGGACAATGGCACTTTCACACCGAGCAGGTCTGAGTGTGTGTGTGGAAGGCTTGGCCGCTCTAAAGCTCAGCAGATCCGCCACTTGAGAACGATAAAGAGCTCTGCTACACCCGAACTCTCAGAGAGACGTAACCAGAAATTCCTGAATGAATCGGCAACAGACAAGCCCTAAACCCCGTGTAATTACATATTTGGAGTTTATCGGGGTTTATGCGAAAATGCACAAGTTTCCCTTCCCTGGTGGTCCTTAAACACATCCATATGTTTCCATTTCTGCTCCTCCCTCTGTCTCTCTCTCTCTCTCTCTCTCTCTCTCTCTCTCTCTCTCTCTCTCTTCCACCTCCTATTTTCCCTGCATGAAAAATGGCTGCGGCGCACAGATGGATGATATGACCCGTTGGAGTGGTGTTTTCCTATTGTTAAGTTGTTGTTGACTCTCTAGACTCACAGTGTGACAGATCCAGTTTGGTGTTTTGGAGTGTGTCAAGGCCATCAGCGCTGAGGCCAGAGCTCTTGGTGGAGCTGTGTGCAAACAGAGGAAGCCGCAGCCTATCCGCATCGCACAGACTGGAACGCACACACAAATCTGGGGAGGCCTTCTATATCGTGTGTGGCCCTTTTTTTGTTTTTTGTTCATTTCTTCTCCTCCCTGTCTGCCTCTCTCTCTCTCTTCTCTCTCTCTCTCTCTCTCTCGCTCTCTCTTTCTCTCTTCTCCCTGCTTGAGAAAACCGATCTGTTTTAAAACACGTGCTAAATATTACCATATTTACATTTTCCTGTTTCAAGGAGGCAGCGAAGGGGGGAGCGTGTGGTGTGGATTTTTCTTTTCTTTTCTTTTTTTGCAATGGAAAGGTCTCGGTCCGGGGTTAGGCTCTGTTTGAAACTTTAAACCTTTTTCATGCTTATTTGTTTTATGATTCTGCAGGGCACTGTGTTTACACTAAGAGTGCAACATCTGGATTAGATAATTTGTTGGGAATTAACCGAGCCCGAATGCTTATCGACCTCATCTGATTACATCTGTTTGATGTTTGGTGCCTTTTTTTTTTTTTTTTTTCTTTCTCCCAACATTCATTATTTTGCAGCCGGTATTCAGTTTTTGCTGCACGTTTTTGTCTGAAAACACATTAGCATTGTGCAGAATTAACCTTGGCTATAATCAGCGACAGCAGCACGGTCGCATCTCTCCAGGCACAGCAGCGCTGGCCTTTCCATGATGGCTTATTCCCAGTTAAATCTCACTGGTAATGTTTTACTTTTCAATGACGCAAGAGGTTGCTGGAGTGGACTTGTCAGCAACTATTGCTGCCGTGTGTTAAGAAGACAAAAACCGATTAAATCCTCATAATAAAGAATAATCTGATAATAAATTGCAAATGCAATGCATGAAATATCACAATGGGCAAGGAACTGGTGAGTCATAACGGGTTTGGAGCGGCTTAGGAAGGATCTGTTTGTCACTGTCATCGCTGTCATCAGGATTGTGTTTATGTTTAATACTTATAATAACTATTTCTCCATACTCTACAGTATTTCTCAGTCCATCCTCCCCGTTTCCATTCTTCCCTCATTCCTTGTGTTTCATTCTCTCTCTCTTAATCACTGTCTTTCCTGTATATTTTATTAGCTGCAACCAGCAGCGGAGTACTTCACTCTGTCACACAGTTAGTGGGCTGGTTATCCCAGATAGTTCAACAAACTTGACATAACCATTAGGGCTGTTTGAGCCTAATTGCTCTGCCACTTTAAGTTTATTGGGAGGTTTTAAGCGTAGTAAGAAATCTCTAATCCTCAGTGAGTCCATTAAGCACCAAACTAGCTGCATAGTTTCATGTATTTAGTGGTTTTTCAGTCTTTCAGCTGTCAGACAATTTTGCAATGCTGTTTGTACTGTCGTAGCTCTCTTTTTAATATCTCTGGGTGTAGTGGGGCAGATTGATGAAACCTATTAGCATTACTGCTTGATGGCAATATTGGGTGCATCAAAGTGATGAAATGGCTTGATTTAGTCAAGTATTTCATTTGCTGGAGTAGCGAAAAACAGGCAACCTCTGGTTTTGTCTTTGAAATTCAGACAATGCCCTATTTAACAATCTACAATATGTTCACATCATAATACACTGTATGCTGTACTTTCATTATATGGTCAAGGAAGTCTGTAACTTTCTGTGTTGCTGCTGTTGTACAAAAAATGCAGTGTGGCTTAGATAATAGCTTAATAAACACTTTAAAGGACGGCCCATCTGCGTTCTTTGCGTACTTAGCCGTTAGCGAAAAGCAGTGACCAAAGTAAGCATCATGAAGCTAATCAATAAGGTTATGAATAGTATGAATGCAAGCCTGAACGGAGTCGATGTTAGCTGTGCTAAGTTTGGAAACTCTGAAAGGGTTAGTTTGGATTTTTTGAAGTGCGGTTGTATGTATACACCTGTGTCCTGGTGTGAGGTAAACTACTGCTTTTGTGAATGTAGTTTTGCGGCTTTGAAGAGAGCGATGCAACTGCTTCAGGTCCCTGTTGAAAAGGGCCGTCGATGAGGTAGAGCAGCTGTGGACGGGAGCAGCAGAAAAATGTATTTTAGCCACCTAAACAAAACAATTAACACCAGTAAGTGCATACTATATTTATAATATTTCCACAGTTTTACCTCACGGTCAGACGGCCCTTTTCGACTGGGGACTGAAGCTGTCGTATCGCTCTCTTCAAAGCTACCAGACTCCATTCACAAAAACAGCAATTTTACCTCGCAGAGCATGGGAGTTGCTGGTCTACCGCTGCATTGATTGGTGAGTTTGTTTGTGTTATTGTGTGACGTTTGGATCCAACCTAATGTGGCGTTCATAGAGCAGTACATCACTTAGCCTCCATGAGGTTGACCGCCATCTAGTTCTGTATGTAGCGTAAATACACTGACTATAAGGATGTACATACATCATCATGTAGAAACCTCTGTCAGGTTACGTGGGAAAAAGTCTCTAGAACGGCTTGGGAAAATAGCATTTTGACTCTAAAACATACTTTAACCAACATTTGAATGTTCAGATTTTCATATAAAAACCTTTTCTTTTTTTCTCAACATTAAGCTGACAGGACATTTATTTCTGGCTCTTATCCACGCTATTGACTCTATCTGACTGCAACATGTCCGCCCCGGCCTTTATCTGGCTTTATCTCCATTCTACGATCCATTACAAAGCTGCCTGCTGCCCCCCTGGGTGATCCACCCCGTCCGCTCTAATCTGGCCAAGCTGCCGCGATTCCATCACTCCCGTCGAACCACACAGAAAGATTAGTCGAACTCTACGTACAACAGATGTGTCCAGCACTTGATTTGTGTGTGTTTTATTGACTCTGGCCATCTGTTAATACAGTTGCTGGTTCCTCCTCTTGTGTTTGTTGATGCACACAGACGGGGGAGTCGAGTGCCAGAAGAAACATTCAGCGAAGGAGAGATGAGAGCTAGAGAGACGGAGAGAGGATGGAGTCGGAGGGAGGAGGGTAATATTTCATAAAAGGCTGCTGCTGGTTTGAGTGTTAACCTGCAACCCGCCGTATTTCTGCATATAGAACAGAAGCGTTTGTCCTTGTTTTTATTTAAGTCAGAGCATTGATTCAGGGTAGCACACGAGCAGAGAGAGTTGATGAATGTGTCTCAGATGTGCACAAAACAGTAAGAGCTTAAATTCCTTCACTAGGAGGAAAGTGAAAGATTACTTCAGATATCTGAAATTCCTCCCAATACCATTCCTTAGATTCCCTCTCAACACCGAAGGAGCAGTTGCTGCAGCATTCCTTGGATTGCCCGTTTGTGTGTCTTTGCCTGTGTATGCATTGCAGGAATATCTCTCCATGCAGAAGGATGATAATACCTAACAGTTGCAGTCACTTGTGTTGTGTCGTTGTTTTCTCGGACATTCCAGCCAACTCCTCGTCTTCCTCCTCTCTGTGTCACTCCTCCACTCCCATGGTGTCTCTTTCCCCTCTCCTCCTGTCTCACATAACATTTGTACGAATGCCTTGGAAGCCACAGAGCTTATGAAAACTTTTGCCTCGCATTAATTATTCCCTGTCTTCCCGAAATGCCTAAAAGGTGAGATTGATTACATCTTAAAGCTTAATCCACTCACTCAGCAAGAATTACATCATTTAGTCTTCACAATCTCGGACAGTATTTTTACTCTGATCCGTCTCGTCTGTCCTCTCCTTCCCTTCATTCCTCCCACCTGTCTCCTAGATTTACTTATGTTTTGCAATTTTTTTTTTTCACTGTTTTGAATAATTTTTTAAATGGCAGAATTAACATATTTGCTTCATTTGAATCTATGTGGAGGTAGGAGGAAGTTACCGCTTTTATTGTTGTAGTCTGAGTAACGTGACGTCATATCCGTTCCATATCCGTCAACCAAAACAAACTGCAGAGAGTAGAAACCGTCGCAGGGTCCATGGGGATACAACCTGAACCCTCGCAATTTAAATCCAAAGTGGTACATACTACACATACAGCGAAGTATGGAAACACTTTGGGTTTCATATGTTGCAGGAAAAGCAGAGCTAGACATGATGGCTAAATCTGCATGCTAACTCTGTCATGGACAGGAAACGTTATCGGTAACGTGCTTTCAAACAGCCCCGATGGAGCTGACCATGGATGTCTGAAGAGCTCAGAGCTAGCGACAGACTTTGTGAAGTTAGCGGAAGTACACATGTGACTACATCTGTTTTTCAAAATAATATTGTTAACAAAGGGAACTACATATACACAATCCATGTATGGAAATAAGATTGAAATAAGATTCCCTTATAAATTTAAAAGAAGTTACCAATAATTTGTGAGGAAAATGTTTTTAATCTTTGATTTTTGGTTTGCTGAAAAATAATAAATAAATAATTCCTGATGACTGATATGTTTGACTTCACAACATCTCTGACTACGTGCATGCTGAAAATCAAACATTTTACTGTATTAATTTAGATACTTTCTAAAGTAAAAGTCCCTAGAAGTGCATGATATAACTTTTCCCATGGTCTACTGTTAAAAAAGTTAATCACAACAAATCATAATATTGAATCGCAATATTGAAAAGTTGCAATACTACATTAGCACATGGGTGCTAATACAATATTAGCACCCATGTATGTCTCCTGTGAAACTGCCCGTTTGCCCACTGAATAGAAAGTTAAGAGCTGCCTTGATTAGTGTTGCTTCTCGCCACCCTCTCCGCCGTGTCATGATGACATGATTTCTCGACTCGGGCGTCACTCTGCCAGTTGAAACCCCAGAACTCCATGTGAACCTGCTGAAAGGGAGGTGGCGTCCGGCCTGGGTAAACACAGAGCGAGGGGGAGCCAGGGACACAGCCTGTTGGTCCTAAATGTGGAGGAAAAATGTCCAATAACTGGTCCTGTGGGGGAGTGAGCAGGGCCAAGGCTAACCCGTACGCAGGCATAGAGGGGTGAAGTTGGATCACAGCTGCTCTGAGGGACGTATAGGTAACAGACAGGATCTGGACCTAGGTCTTTCAAACAGGAAATCATTTTTCGGGGGCAGTATCCCCTTTGCGAGGCAGCAAAGTTTAATTCACTTCTAAGTGAACCTACCAAGTAGATTGTCTTTAAAGTAAAATTTGAAAATAACTATAACATTTTTGCATTAACCTATAAGGAAGTGATTCAACATTAATTCTATGTTGTCATTAAAGGAATTGTCGTCTTAAATTACATGTTAAACTGAGAGCAAATTGACCCCAGCTCTACAAGGGAGACATTTGAGCTTTACATGGACATGCACTGCTACTTATGTATCCGCCCTTTGTCCTGTATGTTCACCCCTCTGAAGAGGTATGGATGTCGCCCATTGTGCTTTTTTACCTCACTGACTCTCAGTTCCCCCCTTCAACTCTGACCGTCGAAGGTTTAAGCACAGTCCAGGCGAGCAGCAGGGGTTCGTGGGAAAAAAAAAAATCATGCACAGAGAGAACACTGTATTCGGCACAGAGCTAGAGGTGTTAACAGTAGTTGTGTCTATGCGTAGCCAGACTTCGGTCAAATATTCAGAAATAATTCTTATTGCATATTTTAACCTGTATGAAGTGTCAGGTGGGCTGCACTCAGAATGACTCTGATGCTATCGGGAAGATAAGTATACTTAATTGACTTTCAGAGACTTCACTATGTTTGTCTAAACTTGTTGGCACTGTTTGAAGCAGTAACCTCACACCCATACAGTTTAAGTTAGATCAAACCGTATATCCATGTAGACAGGTATATGAAATCCAAGCAGTGTTGGTTTTTATCCATCGGCAGCAGCAGGTGAATAGAACTGCTGGTTCAGCAATTAAAACACTAAACTCACACGGACTACCTTTTTGCCCTTATTCTGAAAAAGTCAATATTCCTACTAAGCTGTTTACATGGCTAATGAACATGAATATTCCGCTAATATTCCCATTTACATGCAACTGTGCATACTCCCCATTCGACCTCCTTCTTTCATTCCTTTAACCACCTCCTTGAAAAGGTCGGCGTTGTGCAAAAACCTGTTGACATCCTTAAGTCTTTCATGATGTGCAAAAATAGGTGTGTTTCTCCTTCCAACCACAAATGTGGGCTTTCCTTTTCGGTTCTGCAAACTGGCGGTGAGTTTGTTTGTGTACAAAGCACAGTGCTGGCTGTAAACAGGTAAGAGGACGTGTCGCAAACCGCTGTAAAAACCCCAACTGAGATGCAAATTCTGAATCCGCTCTGTACATATCCAAAGAATGCCCCTAAACCCTGAATAATATCGGCATATCCTGCGTCTTAATCGGAAATTGTAATGTTAGTCTATGTTAGACATGGGCAATTATTTTTCCTGGGGGGCCACATGAGAAACCCATTGTTGCCGGGGGCCAAACAAATATTGTCAGAAATAACCTCTATCACTATAGGAAACATACGGGGCACTTGTTTTTCAGCATTTATCAATGTCAAGTGTGACAGGAAAAAGCACACTAACAATAAACCAGCATTTTAAAACAAAAGCTGTTATTTTTACTGTTTTTTTTAGCTTCATAAATAAAATTGTGTGGTTTGTCTGAGACCTCCTGGGCCGTGCAGAACCATCATGAGGGCCGTATAATGCCCAGGTCTGGTCTACATAGTTTTAAAATGTTTTTCCTAAGGCTGACCCGAATTCTTCGAAGCCTTGAAGCCTCGAAGCTTCTACCATTGGCATGTTAATTGAACTCCAAATCATGACACTTTTGACCATGAAATAAGATACAATTTATATTCAACATAAATCAGAATTAATTATCCTTTTAGTTATAGATGGATATTGTTGTTTATTGTGTGTAGAGGTGTGTGTGTGTCTGTACAGTAGTGTGTCTGCAGCACTGTCTGTGCACTGAAACAGGGGAGATGGAGACAAACAAATATTACTCACCAAGCGAAGCCCAAGCTATGGTATTTGGGAAAGCCCTAATTTTGCCACGTTGTCATGTATGAAAAGACCCTAAATGAACACTGTAAGTGGACTACTTGATTACTATGAGTGAATGATTTAAACAGCATTTGTATAGGAAGCTTTTAGATCCATGTTGATAACTGTGATGACTGTAAGTGGTTTTCACTGTGTGCTGTTTGCATGACCTGTATGAAATTTGGAATATTATCATATTTGGAATAGTAGTGGAATATTAGTGTGCATGTAAACACAGTTGTGTACTGAATTATAATGAAATTTTGCAGTAATACCTAATTCATTTATTTATAGATTGAACATGTCATTTGAGTCATAGTTAACGAGGCATCATTTAGTGGTTGGAAAAGATCTGTGTTTTGTTACCAGGCAATGACAGCGCATTAAATATACTGAAGTCACCCGCTCTCCCCACACTGGCCAACCTTCTTCTTTGTCGTTGCGTTCTCAGGAAATAAAACCCTTTTGAACTAGTTCTGGTTCAGCCTCGTGGCCACTCGCATCCATGTCCAACCCCAGCGCTACCTCACAACCTCCGGGAAGCAGTTAATGCTTTAATTGGCACTTAATTAGTTAATTGACCCCAGTGTTGTTAGGAAGGAGGGGTGACGGAGGTGACGGGGGCGCAGGTGAGGGTGGAGAGGATTGGCCCAAGGTGCTTCCTGTGTCACATCCCCAGTGGAGGTACCCATCAACCCCTTTGAACCGGGACACAAACACTGGAAACACTTTCATCGGGCCGATGTGTCATCATAGCCGGGTCCCATGTATATGTATGGGACTGTCTGAAAATATACAAAGTCCAATTTGCCCGGGACAGGCCAACCTCAGGATAATGAATCACATGTGATGTGTATCTGATACGCAGCCTGAGTCATCACCAGATGTTTCAACAGGATTACTTCCAGTTCTGGAGGAGAACAGTGGATTTTTTCAAAGAGAAACCAACAACGCTCAGAAAGACAAAGAACAAACATTTGCCGCCACGATGAGTAAAACATGAGAGTTTATAAAAATCTGTATACTGGAATGCTCCCAGTGCCTCTGGACGGCAGACCAAAGTGTTTCTTGTGTGTATAATTGGGGGCACACATGCCAAATGAGAGGAGTTTTGAGGTCAAGTACAGAAGAGGAAGTAGCTCGGGCACCAGGCCTTCAGATAAAAGCTTACAGGTGGAACTAAGTACAGTGCTACACATGTAAGCAAGCTGTGGCGCTTGTTTGTTCTGGTGTCTGTTTGTATGTGGAAAATGCAGCTCCCAGCGCATAATGTGTTTGCTCAGTCGAAGTATAGCATGTTCTCTGGTTAACATTCCCTGTCTCTTTCACTTGGCAAAAACACATATGAACCTGTGTGAATTTGCGAAGCCATGCGCAAACCTGACAGAGAAACACACGCACCAAGGCTTGTTGTCTTTCCTCGGAAAAGTTCACTCACATATATGCGAATATAATTCAGGAGTTAAAAACTCGTCCTGCTTGCTGTTTTCTTAGAAATTAATAATAGTTTTCTGGGACGTCTGTGGGTGGGTGGGGGGCGTGATCCGTGTGTGAATCTGTGTGTGGGTTCCTGCGTTTGCCCCTGTGTGTTTGCACCCATGTGTGTGCATCAGAGAGGGACGCCCAGCAGGCAGTGTTGTTGTAGGTGAGGGTGAGGAGCCCCCTGATGGGCAGCTGTGGCAGAGAGGCCAGCTTTGATCAAAAGCCCAAGAAGAAGAAGAGGAGGAGGAGGAGGAGGGGGAGGGAGGAGAGAGAGCAGCAGGCCATCCAGAAGAGAGAGGAGGTGAAGCAGGGCTGCAGAATGGGGGACCAGGGATGACGGTGGTGGGACCCTCCCAACAACCCTATAGGAGAAACACCTGCTTCTCTGCTACCAATACTCCTCTGGCACTACTGAAATGTTCGACAAAATGGTGCCAAAAGTCTACTAAAAGTGAATTTTCTCTCTGAATTAATTTCCATTTGGAGCACCACTGAGAGCAGACTCCCTTTCTGATTTAGATTTCCTCCTCTGGTGAGATGAAAAAAAAAAAAAAGAGGGATGCATGCTGTGGAGTTTTCCAAGTGATTGAATAATGTATTTATTCAATAGGCTCTGGGCAGCGTATTGATTGTCGACAGATTGAGTTACGCGGCGAATCTGTGGGAAGTCTCGCAAAAGAAGGAGACGACCTAACCAAGGGCATGTGTGTGTGGAGCCGTGCAGCCAGACAAATGTATTCAGACCGAACTCATGTCGCTTAGGTCATCCTGGCTTCACGTTTGCCTCGAGGGAGACGTATTTAATTTAGGCCCTCGCTTCTTCCAAACAACACGCTTTGGTTCTGACCTCTTGCTTCATTTTGCTTTCCTGGGCTTCCTGATCATGTTGAGCTGAGGAGTGTTACAGGGCTGTGATTTATGGGCAAGATATTTTAAGAATTTAGCTTTATTTCTCAATGGTGTAACAACATTAAAAGCAATTTTTTTTACTAATAAAAACACCCCCAAATCAAAGGAGACACTGACTAACGCTGCTGTGGATTTGAATTTTTCATTGTAAGAAATATTTAACATAAATATCATATAAAGGGTGCCCTGCGATGGACTGGCAACCTGTCCAGGGTGTACCTTGCCGCCACCCCTAACGGGGATGGATGGATGGATGGATGGATGGATGGATGGATGGATGGATGGATGATTTAAAGGCCTGTGTAGAAGGGGGGTGTTTATAGCAAATTAAGCCAAACTGGAAATTCTGCCAAACTCAGGGAGGAAAAATGAAATCAACTCATAAAAGTAGTCTTTGAAACGGGAGGTTGTGTTGTAACAAGGCAGCTTTCTGTGCCAAGCACAACTACAAACATGCTTCCACATCCAAGCTTCACTGAACTTGACGCTGTCGGAGAGAAAATGTAATGTGACAAAATAAATTAATACCAGTGAGCCACTTCAGCAAACATCAGCTACTCTGTCATGCAGCTCATTCTGTAAGAAAACATTTGTGAAACGTGTTGGACATAAGGCGCCTTTTCCCTTCTTGGTAGAGGATACTGATATTTACAATACAACAACAGTACTATTACTACTACGCCAAAACACAATGTTAATGATAATAATATAATTGAAAAAATAATTGTTATTGAAAAATAATAAAAACACAAAATATTATTAGTATTACTACTATGAATAATAATAATGATGATGATAATAATAAGATACCACAATGTTATTAATAATAATAATTATTATTATTATTATTATAAAAATAAAATAATTTGACTACTACTACTACTATGAATAATAATAATGATGGATGTAAATGTATTACTACTAATGATAATAATGAAATACATGTATTTCTTGTAATAATGATTTTGTTATATTTTCATATAAGTGGTTTAGTAGTGTATTTGATTTATTAACAGCATTCATTTTTGTAACCTCATAATTAATTTAATTACATGAAAAGTTATTTTAAGAAATGCACAGTCTATTAATCAGTAATCGACCATTTGGATCTGAATTGTATTATTCAAATCAATTATATATATATATATATATATATATATATATATATATATATATATATATATATATATATATATATATATATATATATATAAGGTCTTAAAGAATTATGTAATGTGTGAGGTTATCTGGTGGCTGCAGTCAGGAGCTGGTCTATGAATCACGGCACACAGTCATCCTCAGTGACTGTGGAAATGGAGAACATGTGTTTCAGCTTTGACTGCATGATGATGCAGCTTCATGGTTGTGCGCTTGATACAATGATGGAGAATTATTTTCTTAACCCCTTCATTCACCTGCATAATGTTGTTTTCTGTTTCACAATGAATAGCTTTTAAATAAGAATGAAGACGGATTAGGGCAGAATTTAAAAAAAAAGAAAAGAAAAGAAAACGAAAGAATGAAATCCGGCCTCTGCTGGACCTTGAAAATGGGTGTTAAATAGTCCGATCAGCCTTTGTTGGCAGGAGAAATACTGAATGAAGTTATGACAAATGAGTGGTGGCGGCAGGTCTGTGCAGCCTGGCAGCAAGCAGACAGTAAAGGCTGTGATTTGTCATTAGTGATTCAGAGTAATAACGGTCGTGTTATTTGGCTCCATATTTGGCTCTAAACTTTCCTTTTGTGAATATGCTGCTTAGTGCTGAGACTCCCTCTTGCTTCATAGTGAAATTGGATTATTGGTCATTAAAACAAAGGTGTCATTTCACCTCAGCAGGGTCATGATAACTGCATAAATTCAAAAAATGTAGTTTGTAAAATACATTTTCGACAATGGCTGCGTGACTGTTGGGATGCAGGATGTATTTGCAGGGTTCTTCTTCATTGATGCTAAAACGGACACTGACTTCCGTTATAATTATGGCCTCGTTGATCTCCACAGAGAGAAAGAATGACGCGTGTTTTGGGCCACCGGGCAGGCCGTCCCGAGCCGGCTGCTCTGCATGCAACGGGAGACGCTGTTTAGTGTGGTTTCAGAGGAGGACCGGTGCCATATGCGCTGCCTCGTCCTGCGTGATGCATCGTGCGCGCCTTGTGGGGTACACTGAAAAAGAAAAACAACAATTAGACATGAATGTGTGTGTCCAAACAAACGAATCAAAGGCCCGTTGTGTTTGTGGGGGGATGACTGGTAGGGGGTGGGAGAGGTCTGCCCCCTTCTCTCTTTCTCTCCGGGCTGACCTCCGCGTCTGAGTCCTGCGGTGCGAGGCCGAGACGCACAGATGGGCTGCAGCCTCTCTTTCATTAGCTGCCTTTTACTCCCACTTCAATTCATATCAGTTCGCTTTAATTCATCTCCATTCTCCTCGTTTTCTGCCTCGCAAAACCCCGGTGTGATTTTATTTAAAGTGGAATAAAAATATCCGCGCGTCTGGAATAAAACGGCAAAAGATAAAAGCGCATGAACGCACCATCTTCCTGTCTGCCCTAACCTCCCACAACAAACAAGCAGCAGCCAGTCCACGCCTGTCCCAGACGAGCAAAAATACTGTGTTGTTCTGGCTGTTCTTGCAGACACGTGAGGATGTGGTCTCGCTCCATCAAATATAATAACAGGACCAAACAACTGTCATGCTTAGGTCATTGTCCAAAAACAATATGACGCGTGATGATTTACTTTAGATAGGCTGCTTGAAAAATGGAAACTATCACAAATAAACAAAGATGACAACATAGAATTAATTATAAAGGGAAATAACCACATTTAAGACAATATGTGCTGTTTTTTAAGAAGAAAAAATGCAATATTTGAATTTGAGTGCATGCTTTCGTGCGTAAAATCAACCCTAAACGTGCGTTCTTCACAAACTTGCACTTAAAATGTGTGAGCGCAGCTTGTGTGGGCCTGCAGCGGTGGACACGTCTGCCTGTCCCGACACCAAACTGTCTAAGCCTCAGCCACGAAGGGTTTGTGTCCTTCTCAACCTCCCAGGCTGCTCGGAGATGATATAAAGCTCCAGAGGAAGCCTGAATGGACCAAACAAAGCGGCAGCAGGAGCCGCGCGTCCCCCTGGCCGGGTCAGCGTTTGCAAGCCTCCGGTGGTCGAGTCGAGGCGGTGCTCGGATCTCCCCGTGCATTAGGGCTGTAATAGGTTTGGGATGACTTAAACGATTTGTTGACTGGGACAATAAATCTGTTGTGTGTTTCTTGGCATGCTGAGGGGAGGATTACAAGTTGTCACACAAAGGAATGCAAATTGCAAGCCAAACTCTCCGAGTGGCCTGTGGAGTAGCCAGCTATTTAGAGCATTTCTCTCTCTCCCGCACTATTTTATGTTTCTCTATTAGTCCTAATAACTGTGAAGGGCCTGAGAGTAGCCACTGTATTCATCCCAAATCAATGGCTTTCCCGCACCAGGCCCTATAGACCTCCACATTTGCATTCTATCGAGTGAGATGACCAGCAGGACAATTGGCGTTAAGTCTCTTTCAGGCGGCCAAATGGAAAGCTTGAATCCCAAATGACATTTTTCTCTCTCGGCCCCCTTTTTTCTAAAACCCACTCTCCATATTATGAGTATTTTCTGTGCACAGTTTCTCACTGGTTGAACCAGGAAGAAGCGAAATTAAATATTTCTGTCTTTTTTTATACATGCATTTTTGTATCCATACTTCCTTTATGCTCCTGCATGATATTTTAAAATGTATATATTTATTATATGGTCATTTTCACGTTTTATTCCTTGCACAGCCTTTAATGGTTTCACTGCAGCCGAGTTTGCAGTTGTCCATCCTCTCTGTGCTCATTCATACCTCCTCCTAGCGGCCGCAGGGTGAACTACAGCCACAGCAGCCTCCTCAATTAGAGCCCATCGGCAGGTCCAGTCCAGTTTTTAATGGACACTATAGCGGGATTATTCTCTGCATTGTGTTTATAAAATCAGACCAGACTGTAGGTCTGTCTCGTCCTGGTGCTTAACCGCGGTCCGTGCGCTGCGCAGCCTCCTGTGACGCAGGCGGGCAGCACATGCCCGCGGCCGGCTGGACCAAACCGCAGGACTGCGGATTAGCGCGGAGATAGCGGAGTGATTCCTCTCAAATCTCAGCAGTAGTCGGTCTGACCTGCCGCTTCTAGAGCTGAGAGACGATACAGAAGACACAAGCTGCAGGATCAAGTTACTCCAACGTTACTCTGTCAAGCATCATTCCGAAACCAACTCCTATAAGTCGACGTGAAGTCCGCCATAAAACAGACCTCCGCTAAGTAGATTTACATATCGGACTATTTTGCGCATTTCAGGGACTGTGAACACCATTATAAGACTGGATCAACATGGACCTGATTCATAAAGACATTTATTGAAGTTGATTTTTGCAATAATGACATGTATGTTTGAAGACAACTTCATCAGCTCATGGGATGTACTGATACCAGATCAGATATCTGACACAGATAGGCGGAAGATCGGTGACAGTGTGGCCAATCTATTCAATTCAATTCTAGGCTTATATAACATCTATCTATCTATCGATCTATCTATCTATCTATCTATCTATCTATCTATCTATCTATCTTAATGTTCTATCTTGATTCAGTTCTAGGCTTATATAACATATCTATCTATCTATCTATCTATCTATCTATCTATCTATCTATCTATCTATCTTAATGTTCTATCTTAATTCAGTTCTAGGCTTATCTATCTATCTATCTATCTATCTATCTATCTATCTATCTATCTATCTATCTATCTACCTACATACCTACATACATAAAAAAATCTATATTATATATTGGGATTTAAATTCTTAAATTTTGACCAGTTTGTTGTTACACGTGGTGAAGTTGAAATTCCTGTTAATTCCAAGTTAAGTTGCTGGTGTACAATTTATTATTTTAATAGTAAATAACAATTCAGTAAATTCTCCCTCTCTCTCTCTGTCTCTCTCTCTCTCTCTCTCTCTCTCTCTCTCTCTCTCTTCATATATATATATATATATATATATATATATATATATATATATATATATATATATACATATATATACATATATATGTATATATGTATATATATGTATATATACACACACACACACACACACACACACACACACACACACACACCACACACACACAAAGAAAGCCTCTTCCACACTGCGAGGCATGCAGTTTATTAGTTAAACACTGGTATCGGGCCGGTGCTCAGTATCGGCCGATACCCAAAGCCCAGGTGTCGCTATCGATATTGAGACTTAAAAAGTGGCATCAGTCCATCCCTATTATAGACTAATTGTTTGAAACTGTTTGAAACAAACAGGCTCTAGGCCTCTTTATAGCACAAAAATATGTGAAATATCTAAAACAAAAACTAAAGCAACTTGGCAAAAAAGTCTTGAAAAAAGCATTACAGTTTAGGTGTAAACCTTTGTAATGCTGCAACAAATTGGTCAAAACTTAAACAGGAAGTAAAATAACAGTATATAATATATACAATATATAGACACAGAATTGAATTAAATAGATTGGCCACATTGTCACTGATATCTGATCCAGCTGTTTGACTCGGTATCGGCCTGATATCTGATCCTGTATCGGTGCATCCGAATGAACGCAAAACTGGTATAATAAATCCAGGTGTTAAAGCCTACCAGTCAAAAGCTGACTTTCAGCTTCAACTAAAAAATAATGAACTTATTGCTGTGTGTCACAATCAAATCAGCGTTTCTATCGGCCTACAGCTAACATGGGCAGGAGTAATGGACACAATATGCTTGTTTTATTGATGCAAATTGTCCCCATCTGTACATACGATGCAGCACAGTTTTATAATTGATATTATATTATCACGCGGACCCCCTGTCAGAGTGCCACGGACCCCTGGGGGTCCCTGGACCCCACTTTGACAATCGCTGGTTTAAGCGATGCAGCTTAATGCATAATACCGTACGTTATTTCACAATGTGGTGAGACCACAGTTGTGCACAGTGTTCAATATTCTGTTCCAGGATTTAATCTTATAAGTCGAAGCTGCTTCAGAGGCCGATCACCTGATTCCTGTAATGAGCTCTGATGGCTGATTCATAACTGTGATTGCAGGAGTCGGTTTCATGTTTTCACTGAGCGGAGGGTTGTTTTAATTGGCGATCAGTCTGGAAAGTGTACACACACACACACACACATTATTAATGCACACACTTCTAGTTCACACACACTCACTGCTACCACACAAAGGACCTACAATACTCACAATTCATAACACATTGTTTTGCCCAAGGTTACCTATGAGCCTCCTCCCCCGCTCCTTTACACCGCTCAGCAGAGATAGTTTAATTAAAGAACAACATTATGTTAGGGCAGCTGCACTCCTTGCAGCGAGGAATGCAGTGTTTTCAGTGCTGCGTCAGGAGAGAAAGAGAGTATGCCATCTACGCTAACTGCGCCTCACCCTCCTCCTCCTCACGCCTATATGGCCCACGCTCCCTCAATAGTTTTTAATGGTGCGATTGCAAAACATCTCGTCACGAGTTACAATGATGTTTTACAGCCCCCCCCCCCCAAGCTTTCAAAGATGAGCCATAATGTTGCCCTCCGTAACTTTTAAAACAGGCCCAGTGTGTGCAAAGAGTTGCGTAATGCCAAGGACCATTATTTTTAAATGCGCACTTCAAGACAGAGTATGTGTGTTCTGATGTGTATCATAAAGTGGGTACTTAAAAACAAGGCCGCAGATACGGATGTGGAGACGTGCTGCCGCTGCACGCATGAGCCTGAACGCACACTCATGGATTTATATGTAGCCAAGAGAGAAAGAGAGATCTTATCCAGACGGAAGAAATATGTGGAACATCTTTATGCAACAGTATTACAGCTTCTGCACAGACACATAGGTACACAGAGGACTGAATGGGGAGAGAAACTGAGTCACCCCTGATCACCTCCTTTTTAACCTTTTGGGACCCACAATAGACCTGCTTTGTCTTTTTTAGGGGTTGTTTAGGGGGAGATAGCAGGTCAATAGTATAGATGTCACATAGAAGTGGTGAACATCATCTGAAAGCTGAGAGCAACAATTCATTTGAGATGCAGCTCAGCACTGTGTGTCAAGTTCTAGTCATGAATCAGACATAAAAATGAATGAATTAATTCAAATAAACTGTAAAAGTGTTTAAGGTCTAAGAACATTATGATGGAAGTATATGTCTCATAAGTTGTTTCAGCAACTTTTGGGTTGACACCATTTGTTACACAGATTTGATGCTAAATTTAACCATTTTTTAATCTCAAGAATGGATAAAAATGATCAATAATCCCTCTAAAATACCACATTCAGACACCAAGACTTTGAGAAACACCATAGAAAAAGCCACGCTGTGATTTGGTATCAAGAACTATTGACATTTTGAGAGTTTGGCAAGAATTGAATTTTTTTTTTTTTTTTTTTTTCCCCTTATTTTGAGTCTACCTGGGAAAGCCATCCATCCTCTGAATGCTCTAGGTCTCTAGTTTGTGGCCGTAAAGTTTCATGAGGCTGTGATTATTCTAGAGCTCACCACAGGTCATTTTATACAGTGATGTCAAGTTTAAAAAAAATGGCCTCACTATGTTAAATGGCTCCGATGGGGACTAACCGGTGATCCTGCAGATTTCAGTGGGTTAAGAATTAGGGCTGTATGATATGAGGAAAATATGCGATTACGCTGAATATTGTGGTAATTATATCACTTGTGATAAATAAACAGATATTAAAGTGCAGCTCTGCCTTTCTGCTGCCTGCAGTATTCTGCTAAAATATAACAAATTGATTGATGAATAAAAACAATAAGAGGAAAGTATTTCCAAGATTTTTTTTCTGTTTTCTACTGATACTCTCTTTCAACTAATTGAAAAAAAAATCCCTAAATGTAATACTGCAGTCTTTCGCAATGTGTTTTTCATGAAAGTTGACATTGCGATGATGATTTAAAAAAAAAAAAAGAAGCCCTATGCAGCCCTGTTAGGAAGTATTTTACAAGGACAAATGCATTTGCATCTACTGGTTATGTATTTGCTTTCCATTATGTCCCCGTGTTGATGCTGATCTGTTGACCAGGTGAAGCCCTGTCGGCCGCATGATGTCTGAGGCCGGCCGAGAGGCCGGGCCGTTTAAACGAGATTTTTTTTTTCCCCCCTAATCAACACGATCGTAACCCCTGCAGAACAAAGGCACAAATATCCATTTCCAAGGAAAAGGGTGAGTGCCCTCTCCATGCCCCCCTCACCCTCCTCGCCCCGCGGTTGTACTGTACTCGTTACCCTGGTAACCCCATGGGCAGAATGCAGATCAGGGGGAGCAACGAAGCGCCCTCTTGTCTCCCTTCACAATTCACCCTGATGATGACTAACACTGTTGTTCATGGAGAGGGCAGGTGGGAGTTACAATACGCTTCAAATCATTTCCCACCCAAGATCTCCCCTTTACTCTCCCTCTTTAACCCCCCCATCCATATCTTTCTTTCTTTTCATCTCTTGAACACTTTTCTTTAACTCAATATTTCCATTTGTGAATAATCACTGCCTCTTTTTCTGTTCATCCTTCCACTCTGGGAGGACAGCGAGTCCCACAAAGCCTGCTCGCAGCAGACGTGGCGGTGGTTTGCGAGAGGTCAGTGTTATCTAAACAGACCCATTGGGCTATTTGCTATAGCACCCTCCATCAGGCAGGAAGCTCTGAGGAATCAGCCCATCACTTCAATCAGCCACGACAGCATACGATGAATTTATAATGGCCGGAGCAGGGCGAGGAATGAAATCAGAGAGGCAGAGAGAGAGGGACAAAGAGGGGAGAGGGGTTAGGGAGGACAAGAGAGCAAAAGATGGAGACTGAGAGAGAGGGAGAGAGTGTCAATGACCACTATGTGGGGGAGTGGGTTGTTTGTTTGTGGTCTGAAACAAACAAGTGATTGTTGAAAGTGAGGAGATGGACTGTGACAGTGTTTGACAGTGAACTGTACAGTACGTGTGTGTGTGTGTGTGTGTGTGTGTGTGAGGTTACGTCCATTCATGTGTGCTGCTGTACATGCCACAGTGTCTTTATTCATGTGTACAAATATACACAACCGCGGTTCACATGCATTAGTGTGTTTATTGGCCTGTGTGCAAAGAGAGGTAGTAATCTTATCGCTGCTCAGAGGGTAAGTACATGTGACAGTAGATATATACAAACTCCTGATCGATATCTTGACAGAATGTCAGATAATGACTCATCGGGCAGATATGGACAATTACTTCAATGTGTACGTTTTCCTGGCTCGTGCGCGAGCAGCTTGGCTGAGCTCCACCATCCACAATTCACGGTCCAAAAAGCCGTGCATGAGCGGTCCAGTCAGCCCCCCTCACTCCCCAGCACAGCCTCTCTGCCCTTTGACCACATTAACCGGCGCAGTCCGACTCATCTCCCCGGTCTTCTCTTATCACCTGGAATCAAACATTAAAAGAGGGAGGGAGCCAGAGTTACTCATAAAGTCAGAGAAATATGGGCGCCGAAGGTGGGGGGAGGAGATAAAGAGAAGCAGTGAGGGGAATTTAAAAAAAAAAAAAAAAAAAAAAATTAGAGGCCCAAGTGGTATGAAGGCAAAAGCAGGAAGAGAAAGCAGTTTGGACGAAGCGTGAAAAGGAGAACAAGCTAGAGCAATACCACGCCATGTCACCTCGTCCTATAAGCTGTCGCTTCCTGCGTCTAAAACAAGTGGGGCGGAGTTCAGCTGTCGGCAAACAGGCCGTTTTACGAGTACCATTCCGCAATTACCCGTTACCTTGACTGTCGTGGTTTTAAGAGCGCCCTGGCCTTGGAGTTACCTGGATACACCTGGAGGAGGGCGATAAAAAGAGCAAGGGGAATTAGAAACACGGGGTGGGGAATGAGCTCCGCCCCCAAAACTCCCATCTGTCTGTCTGCTCTGGCGCCCACACACACACCCTGTCTGTCTGTCTGTCTGTCTGACTCAGTGTGTGTGCTCTAATAAAGCCAAGTTGTCTCAGTAGTCAGCTACACCCTCTCCTCCTGCACACACACACTCTCAAAGATTTCAGGCAGGTGGTTTGCTGATAGTGATGGGTAGGAAAATATTTGATGTCCCCAGCTTGGCCATTTAACATTCTCACCCTGTGCTCTGACCTTAAAGAGTGTGCATGCATGCATACAGCAATGTGTGTGTGTGTGTGTGTGTGTGTGTGTGTGTGTGTGTGTGTGGTGTGTGTGTGTGTGTGTGTGTGTGTGTGTGTGTGTGTATTTTGTGCACATGTGGATCAGCGCAGTGTGTGTTTGTTCACTTAGCCCCAGTTATCTGGTCAGACCCCCACAACCCTATTCAGACAACGTCCTATTAGCAGGACTTATCAGAGCCCATTTGACCTCCACCTTCTCCCTGACCTCTAGAAGGTGGAGGTCTCCGTCCCTCGGGGAAAGCGGGTCAGTGAGGCGAAAGTGTGTGTGTGTGTGTGTGTGTGTGTGTGTGTGTGTGTGTGTGTGTGTGTGTGTGTGTGTGTGTGTGTGTGTGTGTGTGTGTGTGAGAGTGTGTGAGAGTGTGTGACAGGATAGAAGGGCTGCTCTGCTGTCTGACGGAGAGCAAACACTGATGGTCAAACACATGGCCTCCTCCGCCCCTTCGTATTCTCCCTCTCCGTCCTCCGTCTCAGCCACAAGCAGCGCGTCGTCATCTGTTTGGATGTGTCAAGTATACAAGTAAAATTTCAGTTTTTATTGTCAGTGAAATGTATGTAATGTGGACTTGAGATACAGTATATCATACCTACAGTAGCTCTCTGTAGGTAAAATCTAAATCATAGCTTAGGAGCTGCCATTGTTTATTTTTTTTGATGCAAACTATGCTGCAATGATACAGCATAAGCAAACAAATGGACAGAACAAACAAATACAAATGCAAATGCAAGCAAAATATGGGCGGCGATTATTACCACAGAGATTCAAGACAGGATATAATGAAGCTCCAGGGATTATGAAATCCGTGAGGCGCATCATCAGCTTGGAGAAGAGCAGCCTGTTCCATTGATAGCAAGCTCATAAAGTCATTGCAACACTTCTCCACGCTAAAACTGTTTGGTTCACGTTGTTTCCAGGTCGTTAATATAATCCTCTTGGCTGCTAGGAAGGCCAGGGCGATAATACTGTGTACATTTTTTGGTTGTTCAGTGGCCATTTTCATACCTGGCATACAACGGCGACATTGTTGTTTAGAACGGTCGCCTCTCCGTGTCGTTACATTGCAGACACATAAACCGCTGCCAGTAGCTCCTCATAAGACGTTGTTTGGTCCGTGGTTTGGCTTGCCGGACACAATCACATTACTCAAAGCCTGACGAGATGGATTTGATTTCATGCTGTCTGACCAAACCTGGCAACTAAGAGTGTTTTAGAATATTCCAGCTTTGTTATCCATTCTTCACGGTTGCAAAAAATTGAGTTATGATAACAACAGTGAGATTTAGTTTATACTGAAGGGATCTGCTCCCAGCCGTGCGGGGCTTTTCACATCCTTCCCTCTGTGCCATCTCCAACTTCCTTCTCACTGGACGTCCACTAGGTCTCCAAAGCCAAATTCTCCCTCATTCATCTCCGACAAACCTACCCACCTACCGCCAAATTTACCATCCGTCCAAATCTGCCCCGCTCACCAGCTTCCAGCACACAATCACACAACCATTTCCTTTTTCCAAAAAGTAACTCAGTCACAATATATCAAGTTGTGGTGCTTTGATTTGTTTCTCTGGGTATTATCTGGGCCAGCTTGACTGGAAAATGCGAGCATATTGCTCCAATTTCCATTGTGTAAACTTTAAACATAATACGTTCTTTTACCTCCCTCAACCAAGTCACCAGTTTTTCCATGAAGGGGACTTCCGAGGCGTTCGATAGAGCCAAGCGTTTGTGCTATGCCGTCCAGATTAGGTGAATTTCAAATCAGGAAAAAATATCTGCTGCTGTAAAGAAAGGGGTCTAAGTTAGAGCAGCAGAGCCCGGCACACAGAGCACTCTCTTTGGAGGTCTTTTTTTTTTTTCACACTCCTCCATCCTGTGTTCTCCGGCAGACAGGGTCTTCTATTGAAAGGGAACAACAGGGTTCTTAATCAGCCGACCTTTCCCCCTCGCCAGTTCCTGGGTCAACTGATGGCCCACACTGCTTTGTCGCAAGTGAACGGCATAAAATATATGTTTATGAAAAGGAGAATTAATCACAGTGGGTATCTTTGGATAAAGTCATATTTGTTGTTTTTTATACCCTTTCTCCGGTTCTGTCTAGGAGGGCTTTCATGTGGCTGTAATTACCATATTTCATTAGCGTGTGGAGTGTCACCGCTGGAGCATCAAAGCGGTTGGCTCTTCGCATGTGCGGCAACCACTGCCAGGGAAGTACACAACTATCTGTTTTTTTCCCAGAATAAATTCGCCCCGCGCCTGTTTTTGAGTGCACTCTCTCCCTCAAGCTGCTGTCGATATCAAAGAGAACCCATTCCGCATGTGAAGTGCCCCTTGTGCAGAATAATAAAGCAGTGCATCATGGCAAAAAACTGTGAAACACAACACTCTCACCACCATCCTTCAATGCGCACACAAGGACACGCACGCACGTGGACACATGTGCACGTCGGACACGCCAGCGAGCACGCGCGGTATTCCTCTCTCCTTTGTACCTACTTTGCTCTCCTTGGTACACATTCTCTCCTTTTACCTCGGCACTCAAAACAAACTATTTTGCCTCACTGCATGTTGAGATACAGAACCGGCGGTGCAACATATCTGCATTTACCGTCCTCCAAATCACAAGTTCATCTCCAACAAAACATGCATGCAATTTGTATTTCCTACGGTACATGAAATTAAATATACACATTAACAATCTCTGGGGATACGGTTGGGATTATTTTATCTTTTTATTATTGTAATCCCATTACAAAATGATCAGCGCTGAACATATAGCTATAGGAAATGCCTCTGTCCCGTTATCTAAAAACACATAAAAGAGCCATACTGTGCACTGGTTGACATACTTCTTTAGTATAAAGTCAATGACGTGCTAAACTAAGGCAGTGTAAATGTGGAGCTGTGTCCATGAGCACGCTCAGTGACGTCCTCCATAGATTACAAATGCAGTGCGCTGGTCATGTTCAGTGTATGGCCCGTGGTTTTGGATAACATTGGTGTTAAAAGGCATGGATTTATAAACTATTAGGCTGTAACTAGACAGGCAAACATTCTACAGTAATTAATAATTAGGGCTGTCAAAGTTAACGCGATAATGACACGTTAACGCAGATTCGTTTTAACAGCACTAATTTCTTTGACACTTAAACGCAACGAGGTTGTAGCAGTGAAGATGCTGCTGTCATATGAAACTAGAAAACCAAAGAAATCTACTGGTACCAGTGACCATGGCAGTTTTACCTTGCCAAAATTTAAGTTTAGTGCATTATTTAGTTTAATTAATTCTTGTAATTAAAAAAAATGTACTTATTCCTTCACGACAAGTTAGTATGACATCGGTCGGTACTGATGGATTCATTAGGTTTTCTAGTTTCATAGATGCCAGTATCTTCTCTCTAGCTTTAAAACTAAGCCTGCCACAAACTCTGTAAATAGGTTGTGTTAATACGTTAATGAAATTAGTGGTGTTATAACAAATGACAGCCACGTCATACTAGCTTGTCAAAAAGGAGGCTAAATAACACTCAAAATCCACTAAAATTTGGTGAGGAAAAACTGTCATGGCCATTTTCAAAGGGGTCCCTTGACCTCTGACCTCCAGATGTGTGAATGAAAATGGGTTCTTTGGGTGCCAGTGAGTCTCCTCTTTACAGACATGCCCACTTTATGATAATTACATGCAGTTTGGGCCAAGTCATAGTCAAGTCAGCACACTGACACACTGACAGTGTTGGGCTACAGTTTGCCATGTTACATAAGCATATTTTTATTGTAAATGCAGTACCTGTGAGGGTTTCTGGACAATATTTGTCATTGTTTTGTGTTGTTTATTGATTTCCAATAATGAATATATATATACATTTGCATAAAGCTGCTTATTTTCCCACTCCCATGTTGATAACAGTATTAAATACTTGACACATCTCCCTTTAATGTACATTTTGAACAGATGAAAAAATGTGTGATTAATTGACAATTGTGATTAAGGGCGATTAAATATTTTAATTGGTTGACAGCCCTAGTATTTCTGGATAACGTTGGTATTAAATGGCAGGGAGTTATAAACTATAACAGGCTGTAGCTATTAGGAGTGGAAGAAAATAGTGATAGTATATAGTGATAGCGATACTATATTGATTCTCAAAAAAACTGTTGATTTATAATTAATACATAATATGCAAATATTGTGGCAGACAGTGGCTCAGATGGCACCAAATGTAGTGCTATCATGTTACAGTGACTGATAAATGCAAATGCAGATCCCACTGTCCTGATTGCATACAAAAAGTCTACTGTTTTGTGTTTAATTACATTTAAAAAAATTGCAATATATCGCCCTGCTTACAATATTGTGATATATCGAACCATAACCCCTGATTCTTGCCAGTACACAGCCCTTGTAGCTATATTATATTGGCAAATATTCTAGTACAATAATTGGTGTTTTTCTTCACAGAATTGATAAAAATGTCAAATAAAATAACATCAGCTTTGTCCTTTTAATTATTACCACTTGTTTCATTTTGAAATAAGTTAGATTGTTAAGAAGAGGCTGCAGTATAATATGATCTAATGTATTATGAGCTGAGCTGATATACCGTTACCAGATGCCGTCTCGCCTCAGAGACTTGCACCTGACCTGCGTTAAAGCGCCACAAGGCCACAGCTCAATCCTCCGGCTCAAAACCACACATCTTCAAGGGGACTCGGACAATGGGAGCGAATAATGTCTCAACCTGCACAAACACAGATGAGCTGCTGTTAGCGGAGCTCACCAAATGGCACCGCTTCTCCTCTCTCGCTATCAGCAGGATTATCTCGAGGGGAAGAAGAGCTATCTGTCGGTACCAAACACACTTTTTGTTTTCCCAGAGCTTTACGGCTGCCCTCGGCTAGACGGAGAATCAAAGCATTCGGCGACATGTGGGGCAACATCCACCACACAGGAAGAACATGGTTAGGGTAGACAGACGCTCCCAGTAACTCATAATTACAGATCCAGTGTTAAAAAATGACATTTGGTAAACATCCCTCAGCAACAGCCAGACAGAGCCGCCGCTCCTTTGCGTGGCTTTCAGTGCGTGCATGTCTCGCCACAATAGGTCTGATTAGCTGAGAGACAATGCGTCATTCAGTCCTGTATTGTGTCGTCGGCGCGATAACAAACTCCTCTGTGTGTTATTGTTGCTGAGATCGGTGTGCGAGCTACAGCTCCACATTCAAAGCGACACGCTTAAAATGCTCTTAACAGCTCCAGCTGCCTGAGATCGATGTTCACCTTGGCTCCTTTGGCTTTTTCTCTCTGTCACATATTGATCAAAGATGAGGCGAAGACGCTGAAATGTGAAAACACTTGTGTGTCTTTCACTATTGTGTGTCTCTTGCCTTTGCAGCAATTTAGTCCTCCGTGTGTCATATATACACTGTAAAGGAGTGTAAGACAATACCTTCCATAGGTCTGAGACCTTGGAGGGATGTTAACAAATAATCCCTTATCTTGCCCTTATTTCTTGGTCACCATCAATTTCATTGAGAGCACCATAACATCCTCTCAGGGCAAACAGCAGTTTGATTCTTAATCCTTTTACCAGAGGTGATTTTTAACAACTTCCTGGTCCCCTTTCAGTCAAGTCAATGGGTCTGAAGCCTGATCCACTGCAGGCTTCCTCAGGCCCAGTAAGCCTTAACCTTGGAGCGACCCCTCCCCCCATCTCCTCCCCAAGAGGCCCGGGCCAACAGGGAAGGAGATGTGAGGGGGGCAGGCCAGGGGGTGCCGGAGGTGTGTGGAGAAACCAAGGACCTGCCACATTATATGCTTTAACATGACTGGCAAATCCCGCACGGTTAAACAAACTTAACCTTCATTTGTGAAACGGTGCAAATCAAAGGGCAAAAAACGACTTGTGCAAGTAATTACCACCGGGGGAGAGCAACAGGGTGAAGGGAGGACGGAGGGAGGGAAGGGTGGGATGGTGGTCGGTCTCAGGGACAGCTAGGCGCTAACAGGTTGAATGGGAGGAAATGGGAATCATTTAAGGCGAGGGGCATTTTTAATGAGTTTGCTCAGAAATTGATTTTCCACTGTAATCTTTTATTTATATGCGGCCGGCGGCGCGTCCCCGGCAGAGTGAGGGTCAGCCCTCAGAGCGCCCTGTCAAGGCCCCCACTCCTTCAAACAACACCCCAAAGTCCAGGGAAAATGGTATTCTAGCTAAGGCAAATATTGTCCTGTCTCGGCTTAAGGGGCGAAAAAGCTGTTTGTTCTTAAAAACTTGCTCTTCACTGCTTTTTTTTTTCACCGTTTAAGAGGAGACTGTTTAAGAGGGGACGAATCTCTCGAAAGATGAGTGTAAAGTTAAAATTGAAACAAAATTTGCTCTGTAATTATTCACACCGTTCAATTAATATTGATTAGAAGCATTTAACTAAAACATGTGAAGATGTTTTGGTAGCATCTTAACAGTTTAAAGATATATCAAAATTACACTTTGGACAGTTAAACTACATGTTCCAGTACATTTATATTAACTAATGTTGTCACATTAATAAGTCTTAAGTCAATTTAGTGAGAAAGATGTTTTATTTATGGTGTTGACTCTGTTTACTTCAAGTATTAATATGGATTTTGTACATTTTTATTGTTCTTTGAAACTGTTTGCTTAATGCATGTTCTAGCCACACATTGTAGTCAGTAAAATCGAATGTATCGGTATTTTGCTGATACATTTAAATGACTTCGACAAACAGAAATTTAAGTAAAAGTACTCTTCATCCCTTTCTAATAAAAGTGAGTAATGTTCTTTCCAATTTCTACACAATCAGACACAAAATAATAACATTTCTTGTTATGAAAGTGCTCAAAAATGTGAAGGGAATTGGCATAAAATACAACATATATCATAAATGTCTGACTTAATTACAATCTAATTGTAAAAACAAACCTAAAACAATATTAAATAAAGGTTTTGTTACTTTTGATATTTTGTGGCTATGGTTAAGATAACGTGATGAACATAGAAAGCTAATAAAAACAGATTTATAAATCATTTATATATTTGTGAATGTACTTCTGTCGATATTTCTTTATAGCGATTTCATAATACAACGTAAACTCTATCTCTGAACTATGTGGACCAGGAAGCTTGAGTCAGATCTGTAGGTCCAGTTTTCATTGTCTTATTATAGTACAATGAAGCACTTACCGGATTAATTATCACACAGTATTTTATTGTGTAAAAGTTTGTTTAAAATCTAAACATTCTCTATTCACTGATGGTATTTCTAAAGCAATGCCTACCTCTGTCTCTGCAGGTCTCAGTTTCTGGTTATGAGGCCTTAAACAGTTTCCCTGATGGCCTTTGTGCTGTTTGAGCTGATGGTTATTTTGTGACTGTAGCTCCACTCAGTGGTAAAAGCACCAACTACAGCAGCACTGTGCAGATTTTGTGTGTTGACTTTTATTTATTTTCACGACGTTGCTGTTACAGTGTGTGTTAAACACATGGATTCCTTCTATACGAGCAGAATATTCTGCTTTTAACCACGGTGCAGTTAAACTGGAGCTCGTTGGGGTCAAGTGCCTTGCTCAAGGGCAGCTGGATGATACTTGTAAGTGGGGAGCGTTCATCTTTCCGTGTCCGTACAGTATTTTTCAGCAGACTCTAAAACTGCGACAGCTTTTCCACCTTTATGTTGGTTTCAACTTTGATTAAAATACTTAATCGCATGATTTTCCACAGTTAATCATAATTAATTACAAATTTCAGGAATAAAAAATGTAATTCATTCATTAAAATTAAATATGTTTGCTTTATGCAAATGTATATATATTTATTATCAGAAACAGTGACCAGTGGATTCCTCAGGTTTTTATGATGCCAGTATTTTTACTCTAACTTTATAAATGAGCTTTTTATAACCTAAAAGAATTTGGCGTTAAAACAGATTATTATTATTATACTGCTAACTTTGATAACCCTAGTTGCAACACAGTACGAGTATATAGTATATATATACGAGTATATATATATATATATATATATATATATATATATATATATATATATTTGCCGACATCAAAAAGTTTTCCACAATATCGTTTGGATTTGATTCAGTTCAGGAGCCTGTGATCAACATGAGAAGATCTCATAACCCCATTTAACACAATCAGTTACATTTCTATCAACTCACAAAAAGCAACTACAATATAACACTTTTATTACACAGAAACTAGTGAGACAGACGTGCCATGGGAATAATCTTAAAGATGAGGATATGTATTGATTTTTTTCCACTGATATTTTCCAGTGATATTCACTGAATCAATGTGTTGATCTAGATCGATGTCTTGTTTTTTGCAGTCACTTTCTACACTAAATATTTCATCTCTCTTACATAGAGAGCGCAGCCATTTTGATGTAACGCAAAGTATCACACAAACGTTCGCGCTGATAATTTAAAAGATTTGGTGAGAAATTCAACTCGTCGTAAATCAGTTTTTCTTTTGTTCCTTTTTAATTCCTGACAATAACTACACTGTGCTGTACACCGACTGTGTACTACCAGTACTCAGGTGTAAACCTCAATTGTTACAGTGCAGTACTCCAGTCACTGTGTAATATCTATTTTTCTACTTGTGCAATTGTGTTAATATTCTGTGTATTGTCAATACTGTATGTACTGTTTCCATTTTTTATATTTCTATCTTATCTTATCTTATCTTATCTTAATAAACTGAAATCAGAACTTCCAGCTTCCCCTGAGACATGTAGACTATATATAGACGTCATTATAAATCTCATTGCAGTGAAATTCATCATCAGAAGACAACTCCTCCAGGCTAACCACACGTTATCACCAACAGAATAATCTGTTAATGCTTCTGCAGACACACTGAACAAGATCACAGCCAAGAAGCCCTCGACCGACCTGTCACTGATATTTTGACCACAATACATTTTAATGTACAGTATAGGGCTGGGCGACATGGAGAAAATCAAATATTTGTATATTTTGTTGACCAAAAATCTTGATATCAGTACTGTAGGGTTGACTGTTGGTGCTTTTACAAAATATTGACACAATGAGATTTGTGCTAAACAGTCACCAGTAAAGTAGAAATAATGACAAAGTGGGTAAAGACAAATGACAGTCTGGTAAGTTAAGAACATTATCTTGCTTTACTGTAGTACAGCCTTTAAAACTAGGATAAGATAACACTTATGTCATATTACAATATTATGATATCCAAAATCTAAGACGATATCTAGTCTCATATCATGATATTGATATAATATTGATATATTCCCAGTTCTACTACAGTGGGCGGCTGTGGTTTGATCACATGTTGATGTGTCCTTGAGCAAGACACTTAACTCCAAATTGCTCCTGAAGGTTTAGCCATCGGGATAGATCCTGATGGGCTAAGTCGGCACGTTGCATGGCAGCCTCTGCTATCGGTGTATGAATGTGTGTGTGAATGGGTGAATGCTGACATGTATGTAAAGCGCTTTGAGTGGTCAGAAGACTACAAAAGCGTTATATAAATGCAAGTCTATTGCAATCAGCTGCCGTTATCCATGCCGTCAGTACGCCTTCAGTTCAGGCTGTTATGGACAGGGCACTAAATTGTCATTAATTCACAAGATTCTGGGATAAATATTGAGTTACAGTATAGTCAGCCAATTTAATCCTAATGGTCAATTTGAGAAGTCCCAGCTGGTTTCAAAGCTTTTCATTGAACTGAATAAACATTAAGTCACCTGAAAGTGAAAATATGCTTTTGCTGCTTGTACATCTTTGTGCAGGTTTTCAAGTTTTAGCACCTTTTAATGTTTCATGCATTTTTTCATTCAGGCATTTTTTCACATACACATTCATACACTGATGGCAGAGGCTGCCATGCAAGCTGCCAGCTTCCCCCTCAGGATCTATTCAGGCAATTTGGGGTTAAGTGTCTGTTTTAAGGACACATCGACATGTGACCAGAGCAGTCGGGGATCGAACCCCCCACCTTCCGATTAGTGGACGACCTGCTTTACCCTCTGAGCCACAGTCGCCCTTGTTTTGTAATCGCAGTTAACACTCAGACCTAAAATCGCCATCACCAGTGTTCATATGATGAGAATGTTGTGACTGTCGACTCAAATCAGCCGATACAAGCTTGTTAAAATAGTTGTGCTTACAGCCTGTTGGCGTCCGAATGTGACGATAATGCGTACGGCATTTGGCATGTCATTTGTACGCCATGTAGTCTGTACTGTCTGCAGTGTAAACACTGTGTAAATATGCTGCTATCAGAGCCAGTGTCATAGAATAAAAAGCGAGAAAGACTGCTTATGTTGGGTTGGTTGGGGAGGTGGATGAGCCTTTTGAGTGTTTTAGTGACATTCATGTTTTGCGTAGTTATGTTTTGTTATTTCCGTACATTTACTTAGTTTGTGCACTTATTTGAAGCCTAACCGTGACGTTTTTCGTAATCTAAATGGTTTTATTGCCTAAACATAAGTTTGTGGTTTTGTTGCTTCAACCTAATTGCGAACGTTACCATGGTTTTGTTGCGTGATATAGAAGTGACATGCAGAAAAGCTAAAATGCGTCCTCATGATGTGGAATGTCTAAGTAATATGCTATTTATACGCCTTCCCATGAGACGGGGTTGGTGCTTAAAGCAGAGAGTCATGGTAGTTGGTTGGCAGCTGATAAGAAACTGTGATCCATGCTTTTCTTAACATCCATGTTTTCTTGGTCATCACATCTTGACTTCCTCTACTCGCTGGACACTTGTCTTACCCTCTCAAGGAAAAGCCTTTCTGTGACTTCACATGTGCCTTATTTAACTTTCTTCACCTTATTTGACTCCAACCTTTTCCTCCTGAGGTCTGATGATTTTGATTTTATGGTTTATCGCCCTGATTGGCAGTTGTCTGATGCAACTGTAGTACTATGTAGTAATGGAGGCTGAAGGCAAATGATTTTTTCCTATTTTTCGCCAGCAGGTGGCAGATTGAGATCACCTGTTGCACATGTTTTCCCCCCTCTGCACTTTTACTCAACTACAAGTGCTATTAACTTGTCAGTTATATTTCCAGTATATCATTTAAGGGAATTTACAGTATAGACGAACCTCTTAAACGAACCTCTAACCTCTTACCATTCCACCCCCTTTTAATGGAGGTGTAGGGGTGTTCAGCAGTAGAGGTGGTATACATCATCTGAAAGCTGGGACCCTGAAGATAAAATTCAGCTCAGCACCGTGTGTCAGGTTTTTCTAGTCATAAATCAGAAATAAACATGCATTAATTAAAATAAACTGTAAAAGTGTAGACCGGTTTTGAACATTATGATAGGCATATATGATGGTCATTCCCATGTTTACTTATTATCTCTGTAGTTGTTGCAGCAGTTTTTTGGTTTGATACCAATACGATACGAGTTGGTGGTAATTTATAATGACCAGTAATCCCTCAAAAATTAAGGCCCCATCTTATAGAAACCAAAACCTTTGGCATTTGGAGATTAACATTCACATCCAGATATCTTGAGGTCAGAGGTCAGGGGACCCCTCTGAAAATGGCCATGCCAGTTTTTCCTCGACTAACTTTGAAATGTTATTTAGTCTTCTTGCTTTTTCTGTTTTCTAGTTTTGTATTATACTACTATTATTACTCTAACTTTAAAAGTGAGCCCACCACAGCCTCTGAAAGACAGAATAGCAGCTGTTAACCCCAGTCTAACATGAAGTACATTCACTTTTGTTATATATTTTTATTGCATGCATGAGGCATGTTAAGTGCTATAATTTGCCAATTTGTAATGCACATGTCACAATTAAATCACTGATGAATCAATATTACAAATGTTAAGAATGTGCATAGAAAGCAAACATACAGTACAGGGGAAATCTGCCTTTTTTCATTGCCTCTCTTTAGGAGGCTCTAGTTGATTATTCTACCGCCAACATTTGGCAGTGAACATCCAACCCACATGATCTGTCCGCTGGAAACTACGAAAGAAATCTTGAAACACTTCATTAGTTTATTTATTCATTTATCTTCAAAAAGCAAGAAAATATACTCTTTTCTTCCAGAAATAATAAATATACAATATTTCTTTATGAACAAAATGCACAATTTACAAAAAAGTGGCAACTGAGTGCTCCACCTCCTACACAGTCCTGTTTGACTGTATGCATTCAACTCATTCATCACAGAGTTATAACTGTTATTAGTATGTCCTACTCTCATTATTAATGTCTTATTTTTCTATACAGTATTACGGTTTTATTAGGTAGAAAGTTTAACCACACAAACGCTTCAGAATGACAGGTCTTGTACTATGTGTTTGTTATTCTACCATAATACTTTCATGAGGTTTGAAGACTCCATCGCGGCCAGTTCGCTGCTTGTGACGTAGCTGAGAGCTTATTCCACACATTTAAAGACTCGACAAGTTTCTCAAGACTTCGGTGGGCTGGAGCGGATCCTTCCCTGTGGGTGGAGGCCGACAGCAGGAGCAGCCATGTGTTGGTGGTCATTCCTTGTTTATCACATCCAGCTGCTCTGGTACGGAGGCAACAGTGTCTGTAGTGTTTGTCTGTGAGATAACGCTGTCCTGTGGTCAGGAGGTGAACAGCATGTGTGATAACAGCCAGGCTAAAATACAAGACAGTGTGCTGTGGACCGAGGCCGGCCGGGCTGAGCTGGGGTTGGGTGGAGTGGAGGAAACTGGACTGGGATGTCGCTCCGTGGCGGGTATCTCCATCCGTCTGTGCTGCTCTTGATGGGTCATCGGAGGCTCCACTGTCACATAGCCATTGATTATCCTCACGTTAGGTGGCGGAGTAGTGCTGGAGGAAAGAGGACACAAGAAATCAGCGTTCAGCTCAAAGATGTCACTTTTTATACAAACAATACAATACAATAATCTTTCACTTCTTCTTCAGGTTCATACTACAACATGTTTACATAGTTTAAAAAAATCAATCGATTAAAATGTTTAATCGCGATTAACTGCATGATTGTCCATAGTTAATCACAGTTACTTACAAATTAATTGCACAGTTTTTTATCTGTTCACCTTAAAGGGAGATTGTCAAGTATTGAATACTCTTATCAACATGAGAGTGGGCAAATACACTTGACTTATTCAAATGTATGTATACTGTATATTTATAAATGGAAATTAATCAGCAATACAAAACAATGACAAATATTGTCCAGAAACCCTCACAGGTACTGCATTTAGCACAAAAATATGCTCAAATCATAACATGGCAAACTGAAGGCCAACAGGCAACAAAAGTGAAGGCCGCTACAACCAAAAAATTGTTCAGTAAAAATGAAATACATACTACTAAATACTGCAAAAAACAGCATGCAAACAGTAATACAGGAGTTATTGCTTTCCATGGATTTTCACTAGAATTGGTAATGAATACTAAATTTCTGGTATCATGACATCCCTTGTTTGGTGTCTGGTAGGCCCTCCAGATACCAAACTATACAGTATGTGCTCAAGCACTGAAAAAGTCAGTTTTTCATATGGCCCCACTGACTTGGGGCCATATGAAAAGTAAAGCATTTTTTTCCCATCAAATATCTATATTCAGGTCTTCATTAGCATGGCTATCTCCCCAGCAGCTACTTCTAAAGCAACAACACATTAAGTTACTTCATAGAGCTGAATATCTTAAAGATTTGAAAATCGCTATGTAAAACTTTTCATCATAGATTCATCATAGATATCTCACCTGTCCCCGATGCGAACCCACAGGTCGCTGAAGAGGCGGGGCCTCCCGTGGCCGCGGTGAGCTTTGCGAGGCCGCTTGTGTCGTCCGAATTCCTCCAGCTGGCTCAGGCTGTCGGGAAGCAGGATGTGAGGCAGCTCCTCGTCTCCGAGGCCGGGCATGTTCTCCGGGTAGTCCAGCTCCAGCTCCGTCTGTGGCGGGCTGGTCAGCCAGCTGTCGGGAGATGTGGTGCTGGTGTCGGTGGTCTCGTCGCTGGGCCGCGCTGCAGGCTCTTTAGCTGGTTTGCTCCTGGAGCAGGAAACAGAGGATATGGAGTCACTTTATACATATGGAAAGCCTACTCAGGAGTTTTGGATATGAAACCTAAGTATATGCAAAAGTATCACTGAGATCTTTGACTTATAGGTCGAAAATAAAGTTTTTTGTGTCTCTCAGCTGATGTTCATGGCTTCTCACCACTCTATTGCTTTGCAATTACATCTCTTGACTTCTATCAAGGACATGATCACCACATAGGATGCTTTGCCCTATAAACACTGCACCGAGTGGCAGAAATACCCAGCAGGCAACATTAGAGGAAGTTGTTACTCGTGTGTCCGTACTGTTACGTCACAACTGACATCTGCCCAAAGCAGACCACCCTGAAATGCCGGTCTCTCCTTGAAATCTTTTGCCATGCTTCTCTTTATTCCGCCCATTACTCATACTTTCTCCTCTCTTGTTCTTTTCCTGTCAATGTGGCTCGCATATGACTTTGTGTTTTTCAGTAGAACATAAAAAAGCCTACTGTAGGGATGTGACGATGAGGAAATTTCTCCCACCGGTTACAAACTTGACGGTGTTAGCGATTACGTCGGACATTTTACAAGAAAAGATGACGCTCAAATGGCTCAGTATATGTAGAGCACTTACTTTGACCTTTAACGTTGTTGTGTGTCTGACCTCTCTGGTAGACTTTTTGTTGTGGGGTCGCAAGTTTCCACACCAGCTGTGTGTCTTTCATACAGCGATTGCCTCATTCATGTGATGGTTGCCTTATAGCATTGGATTTAAATCTGTAATATTGACAAATAAGTAGTTTTGCTTTTCTCTTTGACACCAAATCCTCCTTTAGTTTCTGTCTGTCAACCCACTCTCATCCAGTGTGTGAAATATGAATCTTTTCTCTCAGTTTGTGGCTCCCATTGTCCAACTATATGTTAGTAGCAGTGCTGATTTATGAAAATGAACTAAATGAGGTTTATTTCTAGAAGAAAAAAAGCAAAACAAGAGTGGGCATGTAATGTAATCGGTGTATGCCCAAACCCTGTGTGACACCGGTAACAACGATACACATCATCATCTTTGGGAATTTGAAAATTTGGGAGACTGAAATGAGCAGTAGAAAGTCAAAACTTAAGGATTTCCTATGCTCATGTCAAACTTTTCTGCAAACATGATATGGTGGGTCTTGGTCATTAGATTAGCCCCTCCGGTCATTATAAATTCAATAGTCTGCGCCTCGACTTAATGAAAACCCCCCTCGGTCAGGGTAGTGATAGCTCCAGGCCTGTGGTCAAGCTACTGTGGAGCCAAACCCGCCTCCAGTCTGCGCTGTCAGTCAAATACTTGCTCTTTAAGACCTTTTGCCAGTCGGTCCGAAACACTTCAGGTCTGAGGCTAACAGCTTTCATAAACACCTCTCATTCAACCATCTTGTGGTGTTTTTCCTCGTCTCGCCTGTCATGTCACCTCGTATCACCAAACTAAAAGTGTCTGTGCGGCGCGCACGTTTAAGTGTGCGGTCGAGTGTGTGCAGCTTACATGAGTGTTTCGTGACCACAGTAAGTCAGTCCATTTGTCAGCTTTTAAACCAGAACCACTGGCTAAAGCCCACAACTCTGCAAGCAGAGCAGAGGGAAGTAGGGAGGCTACATCAGAAAGGAGATGGTGCTCTGAGAACCAGTTTACTGTAGATGAACCAGTTTACTGTAGCTGTGTCACGTGGGTTTCGCCACTGCCCCTCCCCTTCATGAGACTATAGCAGCATGTCCTGAGTCTGTAACTCCAATGGGAGAAGTCAATGTGAACAGGGATTATGACCAATTCTATCGCCCCATAGTCAACAAAGTAAATGGAGCTCAGTCTGTTGGGACTTGGCTTGAAAACAGACAGACAAATCAGTAGAAAATTCACTTTGATTGAGACCTTTCTCTGTCTCAGCACCAAACTCGTGAGATCAGGAGCTAACAAGCTCTAAGGCCCTAGCTAACTAATGTTTGTAATGCTAAATATGGATGTTAGCTGTGTAAATATCTAATGTTAGCAAAAGAAACAATATTACAGTACAGGAGAGGCGATACAGGCAATACAGGAGAGGCAAACATGCCATGACCACTCCCATTTAGGAGACAGGAAGTGTATACTATTTCAAACCACTGGCGAAGCTTATAAGGTGTAATTTTTCTGTTAGAGTTTCTTTGGCTGCGTTTACAGCTGTAGTGTGCAGGGAGAGGTTTGTAAATTGATGGATGGACTGTTTTTAAAGGGATGCCCCTTGTTGTTTCCAATTTCACCTGATTAAAGTGGCTTTTGTTACTATTTTATAGACCCATAGATCAAACCCCCCTCCCCAGGTGAGAGGGCGCTGCTCTGTGCCAAGGAATAAGGGTACGTGCACACACACACCGAGATATTAAGAAGGATTGTGCAAGGTTTTTGTGAAGAACTGCTGCAGGACGCCAAGCCTCGGTGTGAGTTTAAGTGTGTGTACGTACAACCCAGCTCCTTGGCACCGTGCAGGCCTCCACTCACCCATGCGTAAGTGTGTGTTTGTGTTGATCGTGGTACCAGTGGCTGCTGAGAACAGGCAGAACCACCGCTGGCGGCTCGCCTTTGGCAGGCAGAGGAGAGAGGGAGGGAGGGAGGAAGGAAGGGAGGAAGGTGAGGGAGCTGATGAGGTACAGTATCAAAGGATTCCTGTGGAGCTTAGCTTTATTTGTTACAGAGCACAATTTGGACCGTATCAGCGCTGCACTTCAATAAATCTGAGGTTAAATATGTCGACTCTAGAGAGAATAAGATGCATGTGGACTGGCTGAGCTGATAGATGTCCACATATATCTGCACGCTTGCCAAAAACTAAGAGCGTAAATGCTCTGTTTCACAGTCTGTATTACTATAACATTATCAGTGTGATGCTTTCTTTTTCCATTCACCATCTTGTCAGGATCTAAAGGTTTCATGTGTAACCTGTGACTGATTACCTGTGTGAAACTGGAATTATCCAGTGCTCATGATTTAATTATATTTGAATTATTTAGCCTCAAAAGTAAAATAATACATATGTTCTCACACGCTTCTGTGGTTACTCACTCGGTGACTGTCTCTTGGTGATCAGGGGGCACGTGGACGATCTCGTAGCCCTCCTGTCTCAGGATGTCCAGCACACTGTGGTTCCCCAGGAAGTGACCTAAGAGTAGACAAAAAACAAAAAATATGTCAGATCCAAGAGAAGCTAGACAGAGTAAATGTAGTTTTTTGCTGAGCACACATTTTGTCTGTATGACTAAATATAACCTGGAAAAAAGAAAACATTTTGATGCTAATTACAGCAACTTAAAGGTACACTATGCAGGATTTCCCTTAAAAAAAGAGCCCAGCAATAGGACTATATTTTCTCTTTTCTACTTATTTTGCTGTGTTTGCGACGATTCTGGGCATCAGCCTTTGGGCAGTTGATGTGTAGACCCCAGCCACTAACAGCACTCAGGTTATGTAGGGACTTAATATAAAGGTATTGACCAGGTTATGTCTCTATCTCCGTCTCTCTCCTGTGCTCTCTGGTTTCACACAAAATCTGGCAATGTGGCACCTTCCTGCTGAGGTATATGAAGGTGTGGGTATATTTATTGCTTTCGAATGTAACCACTATGAAAAAATCAGAAAACAGTGCTTCATTTCTCCAGTTCACTGCTTTGTTCTCACCAACACCGCTCCCTCTCTTCATTCACTCTGTAGCTCGCTCGACCACTGCTGCTTTGGGTCCAACTTTGAGTGTTGTGTTTACAAACAGTAAGCGTGAATTGCTGCAGAGTCAATCTTGGATCCCATTGGCTGTCAACGACAGGTAAGCCTCTTGGGACTATATTTTTGGGGTTCTGGTGTAGCCGGGTAGATATCCAGGCCAAGACTTCCTTTTACGTGCGCCGCTCATTGTGTACAGTCTGATTAGGTACGTGAGACTAGAGTTGGAGTTGAGAGATGACGCCTATGATTGTATTGTTTCTCAAGTAGCCAGTTTACAGGCAAATATTAGACCAATAAAAACGAAATCATCGTCGACGATAGCTGGAGATACTCAGGCACCTTGGCAGAGGTCTGACTCTCCAGGTGCCATTCTAATGTGAGAATCAGCGTTTTTGCCCACATATCCAAAAAACACATCTCGTCCTGTCTCTCTCCATATTGCTCTGTTAGCTACTTCGACCAAAGAATGTGTAGTCATTCAATACGCACATCATTGGCCAGATTGTCGCCTCAAAGTCTCATTTGATTGGTTGAATTTTTGTAAGTGCCCCCGAGTGCAGGATGACTCAGCAAACATTTTTTTACAAGAAAAAAATTACAGGAAAAGACATTCGATGTAAAAGTACTCTGACACTGTTTTTTTTTTTTTTTTTCATATATTTGACTTAAAATATGGATTAAATGAACACAGGGACAGAGGACTAAAACTGGGAAAACGTATTTTTCATTTTATGGGGATTTTAAGTACATCTTCAAACAACACTGCCCGACATTCAGTAGACCTCCCCACCAAAGACAATATTTTTCCACCCAAGGTTCAGGGATACTTGTATACTGTGAGAGTTACAGCCCTGCTACAGAAGCAAGAAACAGGATTGTATCTGCGAGATAACAGTTCAAATACAAGTTTGCACTTCATCCACTGGGCCCACTTGTTGCTCTGTAATGACCCCATATTGTCGGCGCTCAACCTCCTGCCCCCTCTCCGCCCCTCGTCCCTTCACCTTGGATATGATTCCTTCAGGCCGACATCAAACGAGCGGGCCCCAGCCCCACGCTGGTAAAAGCTTTTTTAAAAGTTTCTCCCATCAGCCGATAATCCCGCGTGTCACTCAACCCAGCAATAAACTGTAATGCAGCCTGGCATCACCCCCGCGACGCACACCCTCACAGAAGAATTCACATGCAAAAATGTGCACACACGCAGGAATTCACACACTCACACACCTCTGCTGTCTCCCGCAGCTTATTAACAACACGTTGACAATATTGGAGCCTCTCGCTCGCTTTTTGTCAGGGCCCTCTGCTCCCACTCAGCTCCTCGCCCCCCCTCCAATTTTATCATTATAATGTTCCTGATCATTCCTGAGAGTCAAAGAAACAGGCACGCGGTGTAACACTTTCTTGGCAGCCGAGTTCAAAGGCAGCGCTGGGATAGGCCGCGGAGTGAGAGGAGGCTTCTAACAACCAGTGCCGGTGAGATCAGATGGGATTACACAGAGGGGAGAGTGTGAGGTTTTGTCTGAGCGGAGGTGTGTGTCTTCTTGTTTTGCTAGACCTTTGCAGACTAAATACCGTCACTACTGCAGGAGTGAGGATGCATTGTTTTTTAAGGAACTTTTTCAGGTTTAGGGCACTTAAACCGAAACGTAAGACAATGCATATAAAATGTACAGTACATACAGAAAACAGAGTTGAAATTAGACCCCTTCAATGGAAAAGACACAAAATGAACGTGTTGTTGTGAAATTTGGTACACACATTCATGTCTCTGCCAGGATGAACTGTAATAATCTTGGTGATCTTTCTCTGGCGCCATCATCAGGTCAAAAAATAATTTAGTTATATATATATATATACATAGAAAAAGGAAGGAAAAAGAGGAAAAAAAGTCCTTATTTTCAAGATTCAAATTCAAGTTGTAAATTTCAGAGAAAAAAACTTGGATATTCTCTGAGGTTAAAGTGGTAAAATTTACAAGAAAAAACTCAGAGAAAACCCTCAAGTCAATATATTGTTTTCTTTTGAAAAGGTCCAGTTCGCGTCTCTTCAAAGTCTGCATGTTTATGATAATATGGTGATTCTGGATTAAAATCGCGAGTATTTCCTTGCTAAATTTTACACAATTGACACAATTACTCGACGGTGTATAAGAACACCGAGATATGCCTGCATTTATAAATTATTTAATAACAGCTGCAGATGCGCTCCAGATCAACACCAATGTGGACAGAACCTGACGGTGCTTCATGATTTACAACATCCAGCTAGAAATTAGAAATAAAAAACTGTCTGACGAACAATCAATTTTGTTTTCAATTTCTGGACCGTTTGCGTTTGTGAACGCGAACCAGACCAGTTGTAAAACTGAGGCAACGTATCATCCTCGCATTGGTTTGGTTCAGGAACCCGGACCTTTTAGGTGTGAACCTTTTCGAATATGTAAACCAAGGCATCAAGCGTTTCTTTTGCTTTACGATTTTCATTGTCTGTAAATATGACTTTTTTTTTGTCCGTCCACTTGTTTGTATGTTCATTGTCTTTTTGAAATTTGTTTTATTTTACATGTTCAATATAAAAACCTGACCTCAGTCTTGTTTTACTAACAAATACCACTAACAGTGTGATGCCATGCTTGTGGAGAAACTGTGCAATGAACTCTACAGTGTGTCACAACACAACATATACAGTAAGTAGTAGCTTATAATACTGAACATGACGATACATTAGAAAATGCACCCCAGTCCCAATACACAAATACCTTAATTCCTACCAATTCTTCTCCTCTCCTGTCCTACATTCTTCTCTCTTTTCTTTCATCCCTTTCTCCTCAGACTGTGGGGCCAAAGTCAGCTCATTCAGTGACCGCATGCTGACAGATTCAACCACCCTCATATCTGTGTCAAGCAGCTATTTCATTAATTTCTGCCGGCCGGGGGCAGAGAAGAACACCTCCTGTGTGTTCAGCCGGGTGTGAGGTCAAGCTGACTGTTTGATGTGCTGACTTGATTTCCTCTGCTCTGCTGTCATGCATAACACACACCTTCAGAACAGTGTGTGTGTGTTTGTTTATTTGTATGATGAAATTGTAGTTTTCCTTCACATGTGTTTTTCATTTCGAAGACACACCTGCTCTCATTGTTAAAGCGTTCAGTCTGTTGAGTATCCCTTCCAGTTTACCCCGTTTGTTGTTTCCATGACGCTATAAACACGAACCCACTCCTTAAACAACCCACTGGATCCACAAACAAACAGGCGGCCAGCAATGCAAACACTTTTGTCTGCGATGCAGGACTAAAAAAAAAAAAAAAAAAAAAAAACAGATACAGAAACCACTAACATGCACTTGTGCACACGCCCCCTCGCGCACACACACAAGTAAACTTTCTCAGGGTGAAAACCAGCACTTCTCAAATTTTGGTACTTGATTTTTGAGCTTAAATTGAGGGATTGCACGGTTCCCCACACAATTTGTCAAACAAACAAAAATGTTTATCTGAGTTCCTGAATTTGTGGACGTTGGGAAAAAGTTTATCCACAAGCTTTTCATCTGACAGCAGAGGCATCCAGACAGTACACAGTGTGGTGCTTCTGAAGTAGACGGCAGGCCCAGCAAACTGCTCTGTTAGCGCTGACGTAATGAGAGGTCAGCTTACTCCTAATCGCTCCCCTGCTGCAATGATGCGCTCGCAGGCTGACTACACTGCTAGCACACTGCAAAACATGCTGCTGCTGCTGTGTGAGGTATTGCGATCATACGATTTATTACGATTTATTGCAATTTTTGTTAACTTTTTTACACTAAACCATGTCAAAGTTGAATCACACACTTCTAGGACTTAATACTGTAGTGTTTGATTTTTCTGCATGTATGTAGTCAGAGATGTCCTGAAGTCAGATATATGTGTCTTTGTTGGAAATTATTTATTATTATTTATAAAAAAAAAAAATCCAGCAACCACAAAGTAAGACACAAATTAGTGGTATTTTTATTTAAACTTTTTAAGGGACATATACTGTTTTATGTTTCTGGTGAATATAATCTAATCAATCTCAATATGTGTTTCCCATATACAACTCGCTTTAACACCTTATTTTGAAAACCAGACGTAGAAGCTAACTTCTCCAAGTCCGTCGCTAGCTCTCCTGTCAGCTCTGTTTGACTGTATTTTACATAAATGTCAGTATATCAGTGCTCTACTGCTCTACAGTTGTAGCGTCGGCTGATTTGACTACGGAGGTGAGAGTGACGGCCTGCTTTACCGCATGTTACCGCAATAAGATGACGTTTCCTGTCCACGACGGAGTTAGCATGCAGCTTTAGCCATGCTTTGCTTTTCCTGCAGTGTGTGAAACCCAAAGTGTTTCCATACGTTACTGTATGTGTAGTGTTTACCACTTTGGATTTATAATGTGAGGCTGCAGGTCTTTTGCTGTCCGTTTCGTACTTTCTTATTCCAAAGCAAGAAAGCAAAATATAATGTACAGAAACTTCTGCTTTGTCCATATGCCATTCTTTGACCTCATGACTTTGAAAGGCCTCTGCCAATTAAAATGAACAACAACAATGAAAATATTTTTCCAGCGATATAATACTTATATTTTCCTCATGCTGTATCACCACCATTAGCACATTGTTTTGATGTTTTGCAGCTGTGAGCAGTTCCTTTATTTCCATGATTAATGTATTTTATGGTTATGCTATGGCACTCACTGAGATCCTTTGGTTAAGGTTAGGGTCGGGAAAGATTGCGGTCTTGGTTAAATATTGTAATAGTAAAAAAAAAAAAGTAACTTGAAGCACGAGACAGGATGTGTTTTACTTCCTAACGTCGACTCAAAACCACAATCTTTCCTCTAACTTTAATCAAAGAGAGTTTTCCTGATCACATGCAGGACTCGGGATGCTCCGATGTCGAAGTGTGTGTTTGCTTTGTGGGACGCTGCATCAACAGTGCGCTCAAAATTCAAGCGTCTGTAACTGACTTTTTTTGTGTATACTTCACAATTATTTTCCAGCATGAACTACATACCGTACTGAAAAGTTACCCAACATGTAAGATGGAATTGGGACCAATCGTCACTCTTTATCATTGTGTACATCACCTCTGCAGAGTGATCTGTGGTTGAGTTAATGACAGAAACACCATAACTTGTGGTAATGTGGCTTTAAACCGCTTTCACATATCACCCAACCCTCAGCTCATTCTTGCCGCTCTGCTGTCATCGCTCTAATAAAGCTGATACGCCTTGAATATTTTCTTTGCTAAAAAAAAAAAAAAAAAGAGGAGTAACCGTGATTTTTTGCAGTGTGCGTACGTTACCTTACAGGGTGTTTCCCCTCCTGTGGCTCCTGAGAGCAGAGTTAATGACCCATTACTCCTCTGTTTAATAACCTCCCCGTCCTGATTTCCACTTACAGTAGCGACTTAATATACTCCACTTCTCCCCCCACGTCTGTCTGTGTTTATTCTACCCACCTCTCGTCTCAGGCCTATCTCTTTATCTGTCTGGCTTTCCAGACTCAGATTGTGTATTTTTAAAGCATCTGTACTCTGAGTCTGTCTTCCATCCTCTATTTGTTTGTCTTTCCTCTCTCCATGCTAGTTTGTGTATGAAGGCATTAGTGTTTGTTGCAGAAGGAGGCGTTGCGGCATGTCTCTCTGGTTGCCACCCAGGCTCGACTCCAGCCATGTCAGCACTCCTCTTTATTCCCACCCAGACTGGGGCCTACACTCCTTCTATCTCTCTAACCTCATTTTCCTTCTCTCCATCACAAACTCACTTCTGCCTCACTTTATGTCGACTCATACTTTCCTTTCTACATCCCTCTAAAGTGGTAGTAGCTGGTTGAAGTACAAAGGGCTGGGTATCTGTACTTGATACATTTTTAAGGTATCAACTTAAATAAGCCAGTGCCAAGTTGTATTGAAACTTCAATCAAACAATAGCTGCAATCATACTTAACTACCTAGAGACCTCAAAAATAGGGAGGATTTCAAAGTAATGGTGTGGGGGTCCTCCCCTAGAAAAAACTGATCGCTTCCTTCATTCTAGTGACTTTTAAAGAATGAAAATAGCAAAATAATAAGTACACTGCAACAGCATTTTTATGTTAAATGGGCCTACTTTTAATTTTAATTCTCCAGAAAGAAAACTGAATAATTATGAACCTGTGTGAAGCTCTGGCATGAACCAATATTCATCTTTTCCTTCTCGTTGTTTTACTCACTTGAATGCCCTTCAGACACAACATCACCACCGTGCTCTGGAGCACATTATTTCCAACGGCTTGTGTGACGCCACGACAGATATTCGGTGCGTCAAACAAGGCCCAGCTTTGGCGCTGCATGCTGTGATGTGCGGCAAGCGCAACTCCAACTGCGTTGTGTCCGAGTGTGTATATACTGTATATCTACGGTCGTGAGCAGCTCACTTCCATTGGGAAATGACATTAGGTGTAGCTGTACTGCCGTTTGGGGGGAAACAGTAGGGCTTATACACGCTGTGCAGTGCCAGAAACAAGTTGAGATAATGAAATGGAAAAAAAGGTGTGAAAACGGGGAGAAGTGTAACCCTGGGAGGAAACCAGGAGAGGGCAATGAAAAACAGGAGTCTCCTGTAAAAATTGCAAGGGTTGGCAAGTATACCTGCAACAGATCATTTTTGTTAACGCGAGCGTAAGGATTTTAAATTCGTTAAAAGTTGAAGCTTCACCTTATCTCCTGCTCCAATTTCGCTCCTGTACAGGTCACACTATGAACTCGAAGCATGCTCGAGCAACCACAACCCAGAATGTACGTATGTGTGACTGCGCACGCCAGCTGCATAGGATTGTTCTAGACTGGTGTGATCCAATAACTCCAGAGCGCTGTTAAGTCCAAAAGTCAACAGTTATTGATAAAAGGTAGATGTAATCATTTCCAAAATTCACAACATGTTTTTATCTGTGGAATAATCTGCTTTTTGTTGGTGTTTAGCCTTTCAAAATTTTCAGTTTGTTTTTTGCACACAAAGGACACACCTGTGTTAATGGACAGTTATAGCAGCAGTCATACAAAACTGAACAGTTATATTTCTTAAAGAAAGTTGATTTAATAAAAACAGACTGGCTTTTGTTTGAGGATTTTTTTTAGGTTCATAAAACATTATTACAGACATTGGAAGCTCAAATGTAAAAAGAACATTTGGTAGCCTACAGCCTTAATTAAAATACAACACGGCTTATTTTTATTCTTCTTTAGGAGTGATTTGAGTGGAGCGGCTGTGAGCTGGGAGCGGATGGATGAGCAGCTCAGTGAGTTTTCCAGCAGGACATGCACACAACTTCCATTCACATGATGGGTATCGAATGAAGTACTCTACTGGTATTGGTACTGGCATAATTTTTTTTAAATATTACCCAGCCCTGCGAGTGCAGAAAGAGTATGGAAACAGAGGCAGTTAAGCACTGAAGATGGGTAAAAAACAAATAAATAAAGAAAACGAAGAAAACACAGGAAGAGAATTATGTTATTTTTCAGTTTTGTGCAAACAAATGTGTTTGCAATTACGCTGCGTAAACAATGGATCAACTGATGCAAGCCTGTGGTTTAAAAACATCCCACATGGCTTGAAAGCAGACCACCTCATATGAAAAATGCAATCAGAGCACAAACAGTAAGAAAACAAAGAAAGAAAGCAGGAGGGAGGAGAGTAGAAATGGGCAATTTACTGGTGGATTGAGTTAATAAAGAGGAAGGATGCAGACAGGATAGATAGATGGATAGATATGGAGAATGGCTTCAGGCAGCGAGGGAGCATAGATGGGGAAATGTTGAGAAATGTTGTGTTGACGTATGTCTTCCTCCAGCCAGAATGCATGCTGGGTGCTGTTGCTACATTATGGTCAAAACAAACACAAGCTGTTGCCTTCCAGACATTTGAATAACAGTTTAAAGAGAGATGCAAAGATGAGGGCAAAGAGAGAGAATACAGTGAAGAAGAGAGAGCCCGGTATATGGAGAGGAAAAATAAAATCTAATTTATGGTTGACGGGTGTGTTTCTCTTTAGATTTGTTTGGAAATGTATTCCAGTGTGAGTGTGTGCAGGTTGAGATGATCATATCCATGTGTTTGTGTGAGTGTGTAGGTGTCAAATGGGTGACAAATTTAAGGAAAAACTAACATATAAGGTGTTGAACCACCAGAGCATCAAGTCTCTGACCACTGCTGGAGTTATGAATACCATTCTTTCATAGACTATTCCCTCATTTGGTGTATTTTTTGGAAAACACTGCCTCCCGTGTCAGTCGGAAATCTCCCATAGTTGTTTAATTGTCTGTTTCTTAAACTCCGCACCCAAAGTGAGACCATCCAATCATAGCTTAGCAGCCATATCTCACTATAGCTGACCTGCCTTGGAATTCTCCGCATGTCGAAACAGTACGCATTGGCTCTATGAGACCCACTGCTTTAAAAAATATTGCAAATTTTGAGTGGTAAATCTGCCACTGTTGTCATTGTCACTGGATATGTGCCATGAATAGGGATGTTGATAATGAACTGTTTAACCCATAACCGACATTAAGCATTTTAACTGATTAATGCTATCTTTTAAAATGGTTAAAGGAAATATAAATAATTAATTAAAAAGCTGGGGAAAAACGCAGAGGAGAGGCTCATCACTTTAAGGAGAAACTAAATGTGCGGTGGAGACTTTTACTGGGAAAGTGGCTGCATGTCTGCGACACTACACACAGCGATGTAGCTGCTAACATTCCGACAGGTGAACTGGAGACAGTGAACGCAGCACCGTGGCTGCTACAGTAGCTCTCCTGATGGTGAACTGTTGACTCAGCTGTCTGTTGTGCTCACATACTGCAGCTGGCGCACCGCTACATGCGAGGCACAAACCTTGTCGGTTAACGCTTAATAATCTGTTAACGAGGCTCGGTTATCGATTAAGAAAATTTTGCAAAATTAGCATCCCTAGCCATGAGAGAACAAATAGCCTGGCAGGCGTAGCAGCTATGGATGCAAAGGCTGCATCATTTTCATACTAATCAAATAGTTCAGTGACTCCTCGTGCCTTGTATTGAATCATCTACATTTGCAGTGACTCCATTAATTTATTCAGTTTTCCTTTTAATTTCTCACCTTCTCACATTAATTAATTTGCTGACTAGTGTTGTTGTCTACTTACAGCGGGTGCACATGAGTATTTGTGTACCTGTATGTGGTGAAAATCTCTGTCTGACTTGTGCTACCACTCTTTCCTTGAACAACATGTGAGTAATGCTACAAAGATTTTAACAGGCCTAGCATCCCCGCGCCTTGCTGTGCATTTCCATTTCCAGTACCGGGATCCCTCTATAAATCACCCAGCAGCCTTTGGATTAACAGAGCGGAGTGGTGCCGGAGAAACAACTACCCACAGCACTTCAGAAATACTTGAACCATTGCCTTGAAAACGGAGCTCCTCTCTCAGTTGATGTGTAAATTTAACAAGGCAGGATAGTAAATTCCACCTCTCAGCTCGGCTGGGTTTGTAGAAGACGGAGGAATAATGGCAATCTGGAGCCCCCCCCCCCTTCACCCTTCCACATCTCTCACTCATTCCTCAACTCCATAATGACTTCACTTTCTATGCATGCGGCACGACGTCTGTCTGTCTCCTTGCACCATACTGAGGTGTTACGAGTGACAGCTGTTGACAGCGCTGTTCACATCCAAGTTCTGGTCACCGTTCTGGTCAAGTACGGAGATGAAGGGAGTTTGGAGGGGGATCAGATTCAGAGGCTGCGTGCGGTGGGCCTGACACCGGTCCATGTCAGAAAGGCTGCAGGGCGGGCTCAGTGGTTCAGTGTTAGAAGCTTTAAAGTGATTCCCCACGTTTAAATATTTAGACTGTGTGAGCTTGCCGCTACAGTCTGCAAAGCTGTCATGGTGGGCAGAGGGAAAGTGGAGAAAGTGGGTGAGGCCAGGGAAAGAGAGAAAGTAGAGGAGGATACAAAGGAGCAAAGAAATGAAAAGGAGGAGGGAGGTGAGCTGAACGGAGCTAACAAAATTCACTGAAAATCACCCCCATTGTTTGTTTTTGTTCCGGGCGGCTACGGTCTTTACCATATCTTCCTGCTGGGATGAGAAGAGTACAGGAAGCAGCTGGTCAATAGTGGAGAAAGACACACACATACGCACAGACATGTGACGGAAGTCTTGGTATCCTAACCGAACTCATGTCTCATGGCGGCCTTTATCTTTCTCATCTCATTCTTGCGCCGTCGGTTCATTTCCTCTCCTCCACCCTTCAGCCAAAGTTGCAGTTGAGAAGGAGGCGCGTTGAGATTTCATGTGAGCAAACAGAAAACAATCACACACTACCTTTCATTACAAAGTACAAATGCTCACACTCGCGTCATCTTGTTTATGTGTTTTAAAGGAGCGCATGTTTGTGCGCATGTGTCCATGACGTGGTATGCGTGTGTGTGTTGCTGGCTTACATTACACAGATGTGCTGCCCAGCAGGCATGAGCACAGAGATAAAAGTAAGCGTGCAGGCATGTGAGTGTGTGCGTAGCTTACGGTATGTATGTGCATGCCTGTGTGTCAACGGAAGCGTGTGTTTTTGAGCGAACGCCGGCAGAAACTGTTTCACATCAGTTGTTTCTCAGGACGAAGAGGCCGGCTGGTTTTCATTGTTACCATTTAATCAGGGTCTGATTCACACCTGGGACGCCAGGTGAATGCAGTTAACTACCAAGTAGGAAACCAGCAGTACTAATAGGTGGCAAGACGTGACCTTTTGTATTGTTGTGTTCTTTGGTCACGTTAATGCTCAGAAAATCAAAGCAAGCAACACTGAATGTGATTTATGAAATGTTTCATGAAGCTTATTGGCTCTAAATCGGCTGTGAGATGTAGTTTCAGTTGTTAATGAAGTGTGTAATCTTTGAACAAGCTAATGAGCTGTGTTGATTTCATTAGAGAAAGGAAGCTAAAAGTACAGTTAGTTACATTCCTGAACATTTACAAGATGACATTCATTCATTGGTATCGCAAAAGAGCTAATTCTGCTGCTACAGTAGTAACGGTATGTGTGCTTACTGTACAGTATATCTCAAGTCAACATAGCTCATATGGGGCAGAGACAAATTGGGTTTATTTGAATACTTTCTATATAGTGGGGGTACGTAACCTGTGGGTAAATCCGGTCTTTCCACCATTTTAAGGACACACGGTTATCTTAAGAGAGAACATCTCATGCAACCAGCATAGAGAAATAGGGTAAAATAATCAGTGCCAAAACACTGCTGAATGTCACTTTAATTAATGATAAATATTAAAAAAATAATAATTTTTTTCTTGTTTTCTAATGCTTTATAAATCTGTTGAATGTGTAAAAACATTGTGTTTGTATCAGGTGATGCACTACATTATATTCACTATCCAGCTGATTCAGATTGGATGTATAGACTACTATATTTACATTAGGCATTCAAAAGATAGCAAAGTCAATATGTTTCATTGCACAACATTTAATGAAACTATAATGTTAGGCTTCAGTTTTTCCCCCCAATTTAATTATTCAAATACATGTGCAAAAGTAAACGCATAGCCTGGTCATTAGGTAGTGGACCTACAGGAAATGAGTTTTAAAAACATGCCACAAATGAGTACTTATAAAAACTTATAAAAAAATATAGAGTATTTTTAATTCATAGTTTACATGCAAGGATGAAGTGAATTTGGCCTCCCAAAGTAGTGCTATGATGGATGTTACAGGGACCGTGATAAATGCAAATGCAGATCTTACTGTTCTGATCGCATAGCTAGCACAGATTTTATGCATACTGTGCAGTGGTGTTTTTGTAAATTAAATTTTAAAAAAGTCACAATATATCGTCTTGCTTACAGTTTCGCAGTATAATGACTGTATCATGATAAGTATCATATCGCCTGATTCTTCCCAGTGCACAGCTCTGGTTTAAAGTGTTCACTGTTATTCACTGAAAACATACTGGAGAAGCAGAAGCCAAAAAATAAGAAAAGTCTCTTTTGTGTATGAATCAGACCATCTATAAATAAATATAAAAACAAAGTTACTTCTTGATAAGTTGTACATAACAGTTACTAAGACATGAGAAGGGTGCAGTACTGCTGGGACGGACATTTTCACTGTAGTGGACACCGAGGCAGGAAAGACGCAGCCCTGTGATTGGACTGCACATTATGCAGTGACACACACACTGTTGTTCTGCAGCTAACAACGCTGGATTCCAGGCCAAACCGCACTCCCATTTATAAATAAATTTTAATGTGGGCTAAGTCCAAACTGTCAGTAGGGAAGCACTAATAATACCTCTCTATCTGTCCCTCTCTATCTGTCTTCCCCGACAACACATGACGCCCATACACTGCGTCTCTGTCACTTCATAAAACGTTCCTGCACCACGCAGACGAGAGGACGGCGTGAAGCAGAGGAGACGGAGCCAGACGGCAGCGAGGGTGGCGTCAGATTAATGAAGACGAGAAAGCGTCAGACGGAGAGGACGGGTAGGACGCACCAGAAACGTAGCAGCTTGAGACAGATAAACTGACAGAGAGACAGGTAGAAAGAGCTAAAGGCAAACTGGGGCGCAAGCGGCAGACAGATGAGGGGGAAAAAGGGCTGAGAAAAGCAGATATGCACTAAGAGAGGAAGAGCCACGGAGACAAAGAGACATGCAGGCCAAGCAGGCTCTCTCCCTCAGTCATCACTTCAACACCACAACACCACAAGCGACTGCAAAACACATGGGCCCACTCTGCCAGCACAATGGCCTATTATGGGCCCGTACAGCAGAATACACACAAATCAACCTTCAGACCCAAAGTGACTCAGGCTTCAAAGCAAACAATGCTACATGTGTATGTCTTGACAGAAATGACTCTTTTTGGTGATAAATATCTCTCCAGATCGTGTGACTTTTGTGTCGCAAACATACACAGACGCACGTGTGAGTGTGTATGTGAAGCGGTGTCTCGGCCGTGGCAGCGTCAGGAAATTCCACGGGATGTTTTCAATAAGGCCGGGCAGCGGCAGCCAGGGAACTGGCAAATGAAAACCTGCTGAAGCACACCACAGAGCTCCAACAACACACTGCCTACCCTCGCAGCACCCACTGCTCAGCAAAAACGATAACTCTTGTGTGCACTTGTGTGTGAAAATGGCAGCGTATGTTTGTTGTTTGCGTGTGATTGAGAGAGAGAGGGTGACTGAGAATGCATATTTTGCTGAGTGAGTGATGGAAAAATATCACATTGAGGCTTGTATCTGTTTACAACAGCAACAGAACAAGTGTCCAATGTGTGCACGCCGTGTCTGTGAGCATGCTTTCCCCTCACTGCTATCATCTGGTGCTGCTGTGTCATTCTGTCCAACGGGGAAACAGTGATGCGTTCACTTGGCCTCGCAAACAACGCTAGCGTCATGCTACAGCGAGTGCCTATGATTTGTCCCCATTACATAATACTGATAGTGAACAGCAGTGACCACAGTGGTGGTGTAAAGGAAAAGGATGAGAGACTGTGAGGAGACAGTTTGACATTTTCCCCCAATTACCAGTCTTTACGCTAAGCTAGCTTACTGGCAGCGAGCTTACTGGCTGCGAATTAGCTTATTTAGCAAAATGTCAAACAAACCGAGACACACAGCACCAATGTAGTATTATCACCTTATAAAGTTGTTATGGCTAAGGTGTGTTAGCAAATAGCTGCCTTAGGTGTCCAGCAGATAGCCTACAGAGAAACTTTCATTTGACGTCATGTTTCTGGTAACCCAACAAATGTCAATGAAAGTCCAATGTTCTGTCTGTTTTTAGCTCGGGTTTGGCCCCTGCTAGGGACTGCCTATTGTTCCAGCAGACCATTATTCCAATACCACAGCAGTCCGAAAAATGTACCATTGGACCGAAATCCCATCTAAGTAACAACTGCCCATTGTTCCAAAGGGTCATTGCTCCAAAATATACCTTCTCTGTGCAAGAAACAGAAACAAGTGGCTAATTATTATGCAGAATGATGATATCGGACCTTCCAAATTTTTTTTTTTATTCACACAAGTTAGCCTTCAGAAAGCCCTTTCTGCGAGAAATCTCCTTAAGTTTAGGCAACAAAACAACTTGGTTAGGTTTAGAAAAAGATCATGGTTTGGGTTAAGTTAAAATATTTGTGGCAGAAACTTGTGTTTCTTGCAGGGAAAGTGTGTATTTTCGGAATCATGGGCGTTTGTTATCGGAAGGAATGGGCAAGCGGACAAATGGGCTTTCGGTCCAATGGGACATTTTGTGGACTACAGTGGTATTGGAATAATGGTTGGAACAGTGGGCCAAACCACTTAAGGGGATTAGACCTGTCCGGGTCAAATTGATCACTTTAAGTGAATTATTATTGTAACCAAATTTTTGTTGTGCATCATTTCTCATGCAGATTACCATCTAATTGACATTTGTATTTATTACATGAATACAAAATAATGAAATGGTCCGCTTCGCTATTTACTGGTTCACTGGCAATTCTTCTCAGTGTCCATGCAGATGAACGCTTTGTCGTGGCTTCGCGTTCCCTCGTTTGGTAGCAGCATGAAGGAAGCAGCATCGGTCTGCTTGTGCTGCTGGTTGAGAGTTTCACTTTGGGGGCTTTACGTGACCGGGCATTATCAATCCACTTGACAAGGGCGGCTTCAGCCACAGGTACTTTCCCTTTTTATTCATACTTTCCTTTTCCTGTTATAATATCGATGTGCACACAACATGGGTATCCAGCCAGAAAGCAGATGGTCCGCGAGGCAAAGTGTTAAGGGAGTTAAGTAAAAAAACAAAACAAAAATTCAATTGAAGTTAATCAAATGTAGTTTTAAATTTTTTTCCATATGTTGTCATGTATGAAAAGGCCCAAAATTACCACTATGAGTAATTACTGTAAGCAAATTATTGAAACAGCATTTGTACAGGAATGATTCTGTCCCAAGCTTTTTGATCCATATAAGCGGTAGATCACTGTAACCACGATCAGAATAAGCGATTTCCACTGTACTGGGTTTTGGAATAATGGGCTGTCGGAACAATAGCGTGGCATCTCTGCTAATTAACTCCAGTAAACTTTCTTCACTAGCTTGAGGCTAACTTTGTCTCTCTTGTTTGTTGCTAACCTAGTCGTGTGCTGTGTTTTTTGCTGAACAAACTTTTGTGTTTTAAAATGATAAACTTAATGAATGAGCTTTTGTAAATGAGGTGAAATAGGTGTCTAGAGCAGCAGGGTGTCACAAGATTCATGTCTGTGAGCGACCTCTTTAACATCACATGTAGTCATTATACATAGGCAATAAATAATACTGACTAGTGGATTTTTACCGATGTATCACAGGCTTACAGTAACGTGCAGTCACTGTATAAGAATTCAACAATTTAAAATATATAACGTGTTATTATTGACTGAAATATGACGCAACATGAGACAGAGAGACTCAAGTTGACTGAATTGCTTCTGTGAACCATCGATATAAAGTCCTGGCCCAACATCGGGCTCCAGTGAGAGAGTAATACTGCTCAGTCAGTCTCTTTCATACTGCCGGGGGTAATTCAGTTTCGCCTTCTGGAGCTCTTTCACGTCTGTAGTTTGTATTAATAAGCTGTTGGTGAAAGTGAGGAAAATAAAGAATGTCTGTTGCAGGAAGGAGGAAAAAGAGCAGAGAAAAATGGCTTTAGCAAGTACAAAAGCATACATTTTGCACTTAAAAGTACTTATGCTGCAGGAAGGTGTAGGTGTACAGCGAGAGGAAAGGGGGAGGCTGGGAAGTAAGGTGCTGAGCTGAGCAGAGATGGATTTCCTGCCTGAACCACTTTCTACACACGTCGTATAGTTTAATTACCCTGTGAAAAAAACTCCTGGACCGGACTACGACATCGGTAACTCTAGAGGGTCTTGACCTGAGCGCTGCCACGGCCCTTTCCCGGACAGTCCTGTTTTCCCTCTGGAAATGAGGAGTCTGAGGGAAAGGCAGCTAAAGGGGCCGTTAATATTTACCTTTTCACGGCAGAAATGCAACCCCATCAACACAAAAACAGCCACTTGACACAGACATAAATAGATTATAGTAACAGAGAGATCACTGCTGTGTCAGAACATGAATAAGCCATGTGCTATGAGCCTGCAGTTACACTCGTTATGTTAATGTGATTTCTGAGATCTGACCATAAAGATTGGATTTTATGTGATCACATTATTGTACGCCCACATTTGGCCTGAAAATGTCTGTTATACAGCTCCCCCCAGGCTGTATTTATTGTAACAATATGTCTGGACAATCTTAACCCTCGCACCTCCTATCCTCTTTGTTTCTCGTCATCACTCTAAATATGCGCTGTGGTCAGATTATAATCAGACTGTAAGCAGAACTCCTTTTACAAAGCAAGCCTGACCACTTCCAGAACTACTTCTTAAAATCTTGAAGCGCGCAGTCAGATCTGGGAGTCACTTAATACGTGCTGGCATCATTGGATGATAAAATTTCATGGCTGGTTACGGCCGATGGGAAACTGGGACCAGCGGGGACAGTTACAGGACCGTAAAGATATGAGTCAGCATGCTAAAGGCTGAAATAAGTGATGAGAGAAAGGACGCTTTGTGATTAAAGCATGGGAGGGACTTTAATAAGGCTGATTTATGGAGCTTTTTACGTCTTGTTTTTTGGTACGTCTACATCTGGAGCTTGGAGGCCCAGTTTGTCACCTGAGACACAACATACATGTAATCAGCATCAGTATGTGCATTTACAGGAGGATAGAAACTACTGGTAGGAGGCATGATGTGTGGTAGGCAGATGTTCAGCTGGATTCACTAGAACAGTACAGTAGGAACACATTTGTGCTGGTATATTAAGGAAACATTGTGGTGGAAAACATTTAGTTTTAATAACCTGTATTCTAGAGCTGCAATGAATTAGTGACAAGTTTTAACTGTGTGGTCATAAAATTTGAACCTTATGTGGAAGTGAGTGGCTTACAGTCTTTTCTTTTTTCACTTTTTAGTTTTAATTATTTTTGAACTCCGCGACAACGTAATCTGGAGTATATAGCACTCTGTGTCTGTCCGTCCTTCCATCCGTCCGCTGTTGTTTCCAAAGCAGAACTTGGAAACTGCTTGACATAGGAACCTCACATATGGTTGACAGTGTGGTCTAGTTGTGCCTTTTGGGGTTTAGAAGTCCAGGGTGCCCAAAACTTTAATTTTGGCAAAGACTGTGTCTTCAGTTTTGTTTCCGGGGCAAAATGCTGCGGCTTCACAGTGTGGTCTAGTTGTGCCTTTCTGAGGTTAGAATTACAGGATGGTGCTATAAAGTCTTTAAAATTTTCTCTCAAAAAAGTGAATATTTTCAACTTGTACTCCATTTCCGGAGCAGAACTTGAAAACTATTTTATATGTTGTATATGTTATGTTGTGTCTGCCTTGTATTTTTTCAAAGTATGTTTCATGAGATCTGCTGCCACAGTTTTAAAAATCACTATCATTTGAGCAGTAACATATTCAGTAATACTTTAATTGCAGTCTTTGTGAATGTTTTGCCCTTATTTGACATGCATTTATTTTATTATGTCTACTTTTTGCTTTCTTTATTAGCTCAAAGTTCTCCTTGAATGAACCTAGAGGGCAGCCCCGGTTGCGTAATTATCCTCTGTCGTAGTAAATCAGACACTAATTACATGCAGATTGTGAGCGCAAAATTAAATGAACGTGCAGCACGAATTTTCCTCTGCTCTTACATGTGCGTAAATCTGGCCCTCATTGACTCTGCCTTCTTCTCCTCAAGGCTTTTACTGAGATTTCTGTTTACTCCATACGTGTATGTGTGTGAATGTTCTAGTTTGTTCACGTTATAAAGAATGCACATACAGTATACTGGATGTACACAAGGACTGAATGTATGAATCCAAATACATTATGCATGTGGCAGCATGGATGTGTATGTGCATGTACAGGGCAGGCTATAACTGTAATGGTTCTCATCACGTCACACTAGCTGTCAGTTGTCTCACACACAATGCTGCAGCCTGGAGGTGACCCCACACACATGTTCACCTCCAGTCGGTCCAGGCCAGGTTAGATACACTGGAAAGCTAATGTGCTGATGGCAATCTGGAAAACATGAGGCTGCATTAGAACAGATTTTAACGGTAAAATGCTCCTGTCTTATGAGGCAAAACAGGTGATGGATTCATGTAAAATGTCATTTTTATATTGATGGGTTTTGAACACATCACAATCTACTCCAAGTTAAAACACTTGCAAGGGACTGTTGGTAGTCTGCTTAATGTAAGCTGACAGTGTTTGAGACTCAGCAACGTACACAGTTACATATTTATCCACAGATCTTCTTGGCTGAACGCCGTCCTTTTTCTGTACTCATTTAAACAGATGTATACTGTATATTCCCATCCTGGAAGTGCCCAGTAGAACAACCTATGCTGTAAAGGGAATTTAGACTTACTTCATTTATGGTGCCTTCAAGTGTGGTCATGCATACTGTGTTCATGAGAAGAGACCATGAACGCCCCCCGCTTGTGGTATTCAAGACGGAAAGTTCACAAGCTGTGACATGTTGGCTAACATTTTAGCTATAGCTAATCTTTTGTTGGAGGGCTAGTTACTATATTGCAGTTTTAGTTGCATAGAGTTTTTCTTCATAATTAGTGAGAAAAAAGAACTGATTTAATTTTGGGGGTGATCCGGAAGAAATCCTGGATTCTGGATCACTTTGAAATTTTCGTTAACATTGGGGTAAATGGGACCCAAAAAATTGTTTCTCAATATCTCTGGTAATTGTTGCCCAAAGCTCATGAAATTTGACTCAGGGATTTACAATGTGTACTTCTATCAAATCCCAAAGGCTGATCCAGATCTGATCCAGATGGCGGATTTTATAGCAATTTATATAAAAAATGGAGGTACTCTTACATTTTGGCCTACTGTTCATTTAATATTAGAGGTAGAGATTTCTAACAAGCGGCATCGTGTAGCTGAGACAATTCCACATCTGAAGTATGTCAACAAATTTGATCTAGCTTTAATACTTGAGGAGACAGATCCAGAAGAAACCACCAGGGGGAAAACTATGGTGCTTGGCGGAGGTCTGCGCTCTCCGAGTGCTTTTCTAGTTTTATCATGTTGATTTTCCAACAACCTAATCTTTTTCCTCTGTCATTATACCTTTACATTTCCTGTATTATGTCACCTGCTCACTAGCTTGCTAAATTGTTAGCCTCTGTTGCCTCTAGACTGGTAGCGTCCATGTTTTCGTTGACTAGCAGCAGTGTTCTCTTGACGTAAAGGTGCTCTATATGATATCCAGGGCAGTGATATAGCAGCAACCAAACTATGTACTGTGTAGCGATAGAGAGATAATGTGATTTTCTCCTTGCTTTGTTGACCAAGCCGGGGCAGCCCCGCTGTGCTCATACACTGATTATCCTTCGTAATGCCGTTCTGACCGATGCTGCCATTGCAGAAGAGTTGTGTCCACCCTGCCGTTGTTTTCACTGTTAGCGCTGTTGAGCACCATGTTGAGAGCCATGCAGAGACAACAGAAATGCTCCCAATCTTGCATTTAGCAGCTTTAACCACTTGAGCACCAAACATATCATGTACAGGACTTCCCATGCCGTAACCACAAGCTCACGACTTCCATATGAAGGCAGCAATAATCATGTAAATCCCACTCACAAGTCCACTTAATGTTTACTTTCTGTTTACTTGTTTGAACTGAGCTTCCACACACCAGTACAGTGCTGCATCAAAGCTTTTAATTACAGATGCTATCCTGCAAACAACTGAATACACACAACATAACAATACTGTAAGACTGCCTTGATCTTCAAAGTAATACTTTTTAGTATACTTTTGACAAAAGCCAAAAAATGATCTCACAGTTTATTGCCTTAGAAAAATGTTGTCATATCCTATCATATCCCTGTGCATGTACAACATTGTTAACAGCTTGTAGGCTAATAGGAAACATGTTGATTTTTTAACTTTCTTGCTACTCTCAGTGTTTGTTGTAGCCTAAGGAGTTGGACTGGGTTCGGTGGCTTTCTGAGGTTCATGACTTTCATTGTTTCATAAACACATTGTGTAACCGGAGAGGGATGCATCATCACTCCTTATTTCTTCATCTATGCACACTTCAGATGAACACTAAAATGTGCTCTATATGATATCCAGAGCATTGATATGGCATCAAACAACTATTTGCTGTGTAAGATGTACTGTAGAGGAGTAATGCCTACCTGAGCAGAGAGCGAAGTCACTCTCCCTCTTGTGTGTGTTGTTATCCACTCTTTGTTGACATAGCCGGGCTGGCAGTGTGTACATTTTAGTGCATGTGAGCGTGCCCCACTAGTTAACTCATGGCTGCTGATCTGCACTGCTCTCATACGGCGGTAACAGCTGATAACACCGTCACGGCCGACGGTATTGTTCCAGAAGCGCAGCACCTTACACTGTTAGCTGTCAGCAGTGTTACTGTAGTTTCAACCTTAGCACTATTAGCACAATTAGCTACGCCCTGCTGGCTCAGGGTTATGTCTAGAAGGTAACCCTCAAACTGTGAAAACTCGCTAAAAACACGCTTCCCTGCGACCTATCCTCACCTAACCTTAATCATCTCGCAAGAGTTTCCTAACTTGTGGGTTACCTTTTAAACACGACCCTGGCTCCGTTGTCGTCATGTTGAGAGCCATGCAGAGCCAATAAAAATGCTCCCAATCTCACATTTAGCACCTTAAAGTATTATTGCTTAAATTCATTTTTCTATCACAGTCATAGGTCGTATCTCAACTTACAGTGTTCAGTCCTTGCAGACACACACACACACACACACACACACACACACACACACACACAGCAGCTGGACGATGCAACGATGCAAAAGCAGCCTTGTCCAAACATCACAGAGAGCAGAGGGAGCAAAAACTGCTCAGAGGAAGGACCAAAGCATTCAGCATTAATCATACACTGTGGCACACACACTTTTTCACACACACACACCACACACACACACACACACACACACACACACACACACACATCCTAGAGGCAGTCAGATGCACAAGCACAGACACACACAGCCATACAGTAAACAGACACCCACCCACCACCTGCTTTTGTGGGCAAACACACTTACTTGTACACACACACACACACACACACACACACACACACACACACACACACACTCCCCTCAGGACACACTACACCATTCAGGAAACATTAGCAGCATTAGCCAGGAATGCTAATTGAAACAAACAGCTCATGGTTTCTTCATTTCTGAAGTGGGAGCTGGCTGTAATTGAGACTTCTGTGTGTGTGTGTGTGTGTGTGTGTGTGTGTGTGTGTGTGTGTGTGTGTGTGTGTGTGAGAGAGAGAGCGTGCGTGCGTGTGTGTGTGCATGTGTGTACTAGTATAGACACCCAGTTTTTCACGCCAGAGATCTGGGAACCATTGTATACTATTATTGTCCTGCCTTTTCTCCAGCTTTGCTTTCAAACACAAAGGAGAGCAAATTGTTCGCCATAAACACACATTAGTGCTGACAGAATCAGTGTTCCAGACCAAAACAAACCTGATCTCTCTTTGACTTCACAATTACATGCAAACACACACTCTCTGCTCCAATCACAATGTATTTGGAAAAACCTCATTTAATGCAAAATAAAGAGTCAGGGTTGGAGTTTCTTCCATGACGGACTCTAATATTGTTTGGCCTTCAGTTTAAAGAGATATCCTGTAACTAGAGAGGCAAAATTCAGGCACTGAAGCCTTTTAAAGTAACCAAGGGTGGGAAGCTAAACCTATACCTCACCCTAAACAGTTGTAGTAGATAGACCTATCTCCCGATTCAATTCGATCACAACACTTGGAATCAAATAGATATTTCCCTCACAAATTAGTTTTTAATTTATAAGCGACATGTAATGTTTTATACCTCTGGTGAATATAATCCAATCATGCATTTAACATAAATGTCAGTATATGGCTGCTCTACAGTTGTAGCGTCGGCTGATTTGAATAAGAGATGAGCGTGACTGCTGGCTTGACTGCATGTTACTGCAATACAATAGCATTACCTGTCCATGAGTTAGCATGCAGCTTTAGCCGTGATGTCTAGCTCTGTTTTTCCTGCAGTGTGTGAAACCCAGTGCAGGTCTTGTGCAGTCCATTTCATACTTTCTCATTCTGGCCGGCTGCGGTTTATTTTGATTGAAGGATAGGGAACGGATATGACATCATGATACTCAGAGTACAACTATACATGTGGTAACTTCCTTCTATCTCCGCATAGACTCAAATTAATCAAATATATTGTTTCTGGCATTGAAAAATTGATTTCAGAATCATTAAAATAAATCACGATCTGTAGGTGAATTTATTTTTTTCCCACCCTAACTGAACAGCAGTAGCTAAGGCTCCCTTACCTGCACCAAAAGCAAAAAAGTACGTCTGGTTGGGATTCCTTTGCAGCAAGGCGGACACGCGGCGAGCCATTCGCTCGTTGCGTTTGTAGATGAGCTCCTGGCGGAAGTAGCTGTCGATCTGCAGGGCAGTCATGCGGTCATGAGCTGGCAGGGAGCTGTTGATGAAGTGAGGCAGCTGTGAGAAGGAGGAAGGCAGAGAAAAGATTTGAATTTAATGATGAAAATCCACAGCTGAATAAAAAAAAAAAAAAAAAAACATGAATTATTTAAAGCATACATCAAACGCAAAAAAAAAGAAAGAACTGGTGTTAAAGAAGTTGAGAGGGATGAAAAATGAGATGGAAAGAAAGAAGAGGACGGTGTTGGTGACAACCTGGCGAATGTGCTTGCCCGTGCGAGTGTGAGACCTGGCAGCGCCGAGTGTTTGTGACATGACAGCTTGACAGAAAATGACCAACGCAGTGCTCGGCTGGTTTTTAAATGAGAAAGCATCAATGAATGAAGGCGAGAGAGGGAGGACAGAAAAGTGTCGGCACCATGAGTGTGTGTGAGGCTTGTCAGAGCACATTTATGTATGTGACTGCGTACGCTAATGTGTTTACATATGTGTGTCTGAGTGGGTGCGCTGCACGAAGGCTCACCAGTGTGAGCGTGTGAACGTGTCTTTAATTGCTGTTTGATTTATTAAGAGCCGGGCAGGCAGAGACGGACCACGCTGGCTCTGCTCCACACTTGGCTGCATCTGTGGATTCAACAGGCTGTTAATCTGTGAGGATGAGCGGGGGTCGGCGGCGGGGTCGCCGGGGTTTGGCATCGGGATCTTTAGCTGTCCAACTCGGAGACACACCTAAACACACACAGTCTGTCTTTAGTTCTTTCACTTCCTGTCAGGGTATCATTGTACCTGTAGCTGACTTGTTCTGGCTCTTTCTCTTGATATATATATGCAATAAAATATGAAATATTAGAGATAGCTGAAATCCCAATACGCCAGAGTACGCTCCACTTGGTTTGTTCACTCTGTCTTTTTTGACTTAGGACTGTTTTTACTATTGTGGTGCTACAATTCTTTTCCATGTGTTTTAATTCTTGTTCTGAACATGAAAAAAAAGTTTTAAATGAGAAAACTGATCTTGGCAACGATATCTAAGGGTGCTCTCACACCTAACCTGTTTGATTAGATTAAAACAAACTCAGGTCTGTTTGCCTGGTTTGTATGATTCATTTGGGTTGGTGTCAGAGCTGTCAATCAAACACTGGTACACAGCCTTTGTGGTGTGAAAGCAATTGAACCAACCACAGGATTTAATGACAGCAGATATGTGATTTTGGCACCATTTTAAAAGCTAAACTACCAATGAATCCATCTGCTGATCTTGACATCTGTTCAGGTCTGTATTTAAGGTTATGTATATACGCCGACATAGCCATAGCATTAACAACATTATGACCACTGACAGGTGAAGTGAATAACATTGATAATCTCGTTACAAAGGCACCTGGCAGTGGGTGGGATAGATTAGGCAGCAAGTGAACATTTTGTCTTTTAAGTTGATGTGTTGGTAGCAGAAAAAAATGTGTAAGTGTAAAGATGTGAGCGGCCAAACTGTGATGGCTAGACGACTGGGTCAGAGCATCTCCAAAACTGCAGCTCTTGTGGACCAAAAGTGGTCCAGGGAAGGAAAACTGGTGAACCGGCAACAGGATCATTGATGCAGGTGGGGGGGTCAAGGTTGGCCCCTGTTGCGTGATCCAATAGCAGAGCTGCTGTAGCTCAAGTTACTGAAAAAAGTTAATGCTGGTTCTGATAGAAAGGTGTCAGACAACACAGTTTGTTGCGTATGTGGCTGTGTAGCCTCAGACCGGTCAGGGTGCCCACGCTGACCTAATGTTATAGCTGATTGTGTGGGTCAGCACATGTATTTTCCCTGATTAATAGGTCAAAAGCTGTTAAAACTGCTGTAGACTCCGAGTACTTTGTCAGTTCATTAAAAGGATGTGTGACAGCCTATTCCACAGTACGCTGATCATGCAGGTGTCTATGCGCCCCACCACGTTGCACTTTGCGTCCGTACCAGTCATCTGGGAGCCTTAAAGTGCTGCATTAACTTCTGTCAGTTACCACAGTTTGATTTCTCCACGTGGGTCCTGATGATGCAGGATCACTATCGCCAGAATTGTCCAATGAGTTTCCTGTTGGTTGTTTTAACTTCATGTTTACTCCTCTGGTTCGCTTGTAATAAGCCAGTGTGAATAGGAACCGGACTAGAACTAAAATGTATATGTATATGTATGTATGTATAATTTTTCCCTTTGGTCCGGACCAAATGACCCAAAATACAAGTGTGAAAGCACCCTAAAGACCCACTGGCCAGATTACCATTGTTACTCATAACAATTTTAATATTTTAACTTATTTAACACTGAGTTCAAATTTACATTTTGGCCCATCACACTTTTATTGCACTTTGTCTTTATGATATAAATTTGCTTAAAATGGAATAGAAAATGCAGTATAAACTGACCTCCTGTTTCTGTCCTGACTTGTTGTCACCTTCCTTCACTGGCCTCTGGTCTTGTACAACCAGACGTAAACCTGAAGCTACCAGGCTTCAGTCTTTCTCCCCAGGTTGGAAAGAATCAAAAGATGGAGTGATCGGAGAAAGAAAGATTTGGCTTTTAGTGTCTCTGTGTGTGTTTGAGTGTACAGATGCAGATGTGTTTAATCTGGAAATGTATTTGAGTGTGACAGGAAGAACACACACATTCAAACACACAGTCGCTGTCTAAAACTGAGTTACAAGTTGACACAACAGTCGAACAGCTGCGAATGGTGCATAAATCAGTGTGTGTGGTGTCTGAACACTGAATACATGAGGGGATTTATTGTACCACATGTGAACAAGGTGCTGCTCTCCAGCATCCACCCAGAATCTCTATCTGACACGTTTTCTTTCACTCCCTCGGCTGCCTCTCCTACAGTCTGTTTCACATGATGGTTGAAAGGTTCTAATTCACACCTACGTACATCGGAAATTTATAAATTTCATGATGTGCATTAAAGGGGAACCCCAACTACTGCATATGTGAAAAACGTTGTGTAAAGCCTTTTGAGGCTCCAGAGGGAGCTTCCTGAAGTCTGATAAATTGCCTCAAGTGACGTCTTCAGCTTGAGGCTACATTAGCATTTACTAGCACCCGAATCCCTGAAGTGTCACAGTCGAGTGGCATTGTGGGTAATTGAAGTACCAGGCATTTGTGAAATAAAGTAATATGTGATCTCTGGTTCTGCTGCATCGGTGGAGTTGAGTTGATTTCTGGCTTCGCTGGTTAAACTGGTTTAATTTTATGCCAATTGGCTGATCTGGCATTTGTGAAATGACACGTTCTGGCAAATATAAAAGTAGCTTACATCAGCAACCTCTGACGATGGCGTCAAATAGCTAAATGCGTGATTGACATAATGTTATGTTTGCTTATAAACGGACCAACGGAGCCACTAGCGTCTGACGGGCCGGCAACATGAAGGAGATGAAATGTCATTAGCGGGGGGAAGGAGGATCATGCACACGGTGCACGTTGTGCTGGTTCGATAGAAAGTTCAAGTGTTTTTTGGTGTGACGAGGTGTCGAGTGTGACACGTAGTGGTAAAATGAGGAATATTGGTTCGGACTGGTTTGAAAATGTTTCCACCAACCTTCGTGGAGCACTTTTTTAACCATCTTCACATTAAATGTGTGTGCAGTCAGTTGATGCCAGTGTGCAGAAAGGTGACATGTCGTCAGGGAATGTAATAGGACGGCCCTGTTGTCTACTTTGTCAAGCTGGGTGGGAGAGGGTTGCAGGTTTGAATCCGGCTTGGGGCCCTTCTGTGTAGAGTTTGCATGTTATTTCCGTGTTAGCATGAGTTTTCTCCGGGTTCTCCGGCTTCCTCCCACAGTACAAAGACATACGGGTTAGCTGATGATGCTAAGTTGCCCATAGGTGTGAATGTGAGTGTAAATGGTTATCTGTGTCTATGTATCAGCCCTGCGATGGACTGGCGACCTGTCCACGGTGTACCCCGCCTTCGCCCAGTGTCAGCTGGGATCGGCTTCAGCCCCCCTGCAACTAAGTTCTGTGAATTTTTTGGAAATATGAATTTTTAGGATGAGCTTCCGCAATTTACAAAGGTGATCACAATGATTACCAACTTTAGGAGGTTACATGATGTTATTTGCCACAGTCAGTTTTTACTCAGGTTGTTGGTTGTTAATTTCAAATCCAAATGGTTTGTGTGACAGAAGCCACATTATGTCTACATCTACAGTAGCAACTCACTGAGGAAAGAAAGAAATTCAGGCAGATATGTGAGTTCATGATTCGTGAGTAAAACGATGCAGAGTTGGATGACTAAGTTAAAGAGAGAGAGAGAGGTGGAGAAGGAGCGCTTCATCATAGAGTGAGGATAGCGTGAGTGTTTCATGACGAGAAAAAAAAAAGTGCTCGGTCGGAGACGGGTCAAGGTGGGAGTGTAGCGATAAATGGAGATAACTTATCACAGGAAAGGCCATTAGCTGTTCTGTATCCCAACCTTCACAGGAAATGTGGAGTGACAGGGAGATATTTCCTCCCTTCCTCACCGCTGCTATCCCTCTGCACTCACTCACAGTTTCTCTTCTCTCAGTCACTCTCTTCTATTCTTCCTTTAGGATTTACCTACTTGAAGTCCTTCTGTTCACTTATCTTTCCTTTCTTGTCCATTTCTTTTCATTCCCATTATTTGTACAAATATGCTGCTTTATGCAAATGTATGTTTATATTTTTATTGGAAATCAATTCACAATGCAGAATGACAAATATTGTCCAGAAACCCTCACTGGTACTGCAGTTAGCATAAAAAATATGCTTAAATCATAACCAATTGCAGCCCAACAGTCAACAGCAGCTGTCAGTGTCTCAGTGTACTGACTTGACTATAACTTGCCCCAAACTGGAAGTGATTATCATAAAGTAGATATGTCTGTAAAGGGGAGACTCGTGGGTACCCAGAGAACCCATTCTGGAGGTCAGAGGTCAAGGAAACCATATGAAAATGGCCATGACAGTTTTTTCTTGCCAAAATTTACCACAAGTTTGGAGCATAATTTAACCTCCTTTGTGAGAAGCTAGTATAACATGGTTGGTACCAATGGATTCCTTAGGTTTTCTTTCTTGAGGTCGGAGGTCAAGGGACTCCTTTGAAAATGGCCATGACAGTTTCTAAGAGCGTAGATTTAGAGTGTTATTTATCCTCCTTCTCAACAAGCTAGTATGAGCTAAAACTCAGCCTGCTACAACCTCCGAAAGAGTGCGAAAGATTGGTTGCGTTAATGCGTTAATGAAATAAGTAGCTTTAAAACAAAATTGCGTTAACACATTATTATCACGTTAACTCTTGTTTAAATATATAAACCTTGTACCTTTTACATTATTTCTTTTATGTCTCAGTTCTTTCTTATCTGTCTCTTTAGCAGTCAGGATGGCCGAGCGGTCTAAGGTGCTGTGTTCAGGTCGCAGTCTCCCCTGGAGGCGTGAGTTCGAATCCCACTTCTGACAGCAACTGTTTTTGGGGGCGGCAGTAGCTCAGTCTGTAGGGAGTTGGCTTGGGAACCGGAGGGTCACCGTTTCAAGTCCCGACATGGACCAAGAACTGAGTGTGAACTGGTAGCTGGAGAGGTGCCAGTTTACCTCTTGGGCACTGCCGAGGTTCCCCTGAGCAAGGCACCAAACCCCCAACTGCTCGGGTCGCTTGTCAGGAGCAGCCCCATCACTCTGACATCTCTCCATTGTTGCATGTTTGTGCATGTGTGTGTTCGGTTCTGCATGTACCGTGTATAAGTTAACAACAGAGTGAAAAAATTGAATTTCCCCTCGTGGGACTAATAAAGGACTATCTTCTTTCTCTCTGTCTTTGACTTTATGATGGATTCGGGACCAGTTGAGTGTTGAAAAGCATTGTCCTGCACCATGCTCTGCTCTGCTGTGCCTTAAGGCATCATCATCGCCCTCTGTAATATGATGAAGACTGAACTGGGAGAGCATCAGGGGTGTTGGAGGCTTCTGGATTAGCTCCTATCTATAAAAAAAAAAAACACCTGTACTTTAACAGCCCTGGAAGTTCACACAGCCTGCTATACATCAGCAGGCTAGAAGCAGGCACCTCCGTCAGGTGTCTGATTGCTGCAACGTGCCGGGAAATGTTAATACGTGTTATTATGACATGAAGAGCAGCGGCGAACTGGTATGATTAAAAGTGCCGCGACTGCAGGTGAAGCTGAAAATGTGGCTAACCAGCTCCCCTCCCCCCCAGGGAGACACAGACAGTGAGGGAGGAAAAAGGGAGATGTGTGTCTTTTGTTGAGGCTTAACAAGAGACGCGTGGCGAGATGTGTCTACTTTCTCCTACTTTGAGTGTTTCTGGTGTAAATGAAGCTGAATCTGTGCAGTTGAGCGGTGAGTTGAGGTTACATGGTGTGTTAGGTTTAATGACACTTGAGGATCAGTGAGGGAGGTTGACATAATTGACTTATGAGGAGGGCTTTCGAGTAAATCTGCATTCGAGGGTGGAGGTGGACTGAGAGCTAATACTGCACACGGTGCCTGTGTGTGTGTGTGTGTGTGTGTGTGTGTGTGTGTGTTGTGTGTGTGTGTGTGTGTGTGCTATATATTGAATGGCCTTTTGACAGCTAGCAGAAAGGTGTGAAGACCGATGAGGAGCCCATCACTGAAGGAGCAGAGGCTATGTTAGGAAACGGAGTTAGAGGAGGTCAGATGTATTTACGGCTGAGTCCAGAGCTATTAAAGTGCCAGACTATCAAGTAACTTGAGGCTGAGAGGGATTAAGATGGCAGTGTGCAGTTTTGTGGAATTGATGTGCCAGCCTTAAATGTTTGAGGTGACGATAGCGTAATGGCAGAGAAGTGTGCGCGATAGGGTTGCCAACTCAAATCGAGGGTCTGACAGATTTGGGTTTTTGGATACTGTTACAGATGTTTTTGGACTGAAGCTGCAAGTAGCTGTTATTTCGTGTGTTCGTTTTTTATTATATCGGAAACCTCACCATCCTTTCGGTCCAATGACACAAAACAAAAAAGCGACAGAGATTCACTTTGACAGCATTTACATTAAGACAGAGAAATAGCCTTAATATAAGAAAATACTAAAGAGAAAGTATAATTTTATAGGATTCCAAAGGTGCAGAGATTTTTCGAGATGGTCATTGTCAGAGTCTTGCTGTGACTTGGCCAAAAGCCATGGCAGACTACAAGTTGGCTCATTGGCACGGAAAGTGGGGATACTGAGGGTTTTTTGCAGAGGGATATTTTGATGAATTTGACTATGAGCAGAGTGGGTGGAAATTTTATGCTTATGTTTGATTTATTTATTTTCAAAATGTGTATTAACCAATCATATTTGTGCTGATTGCGATGACGCCCCCATAGAGGGATTCATATGTCTCATATGGATCTCCATTCGGTGAATGTGCATCAGTAGATTCATGCTTGTTTCCTATTAAATGTCTGTATCCTCACTGTCCTGCATTATCATAAACTATAATAACCTGGTTATGGGCCACAGACTAGTGGGGACTAGTCAGACTGTAGCGTTCGAACTGATGAAGCCACTTGGATAAGGGGCAAAACGTCTTCAGAGACAAATCTAAGCCCAGTTGCCTTCGATTCAATTGTTGCCAGAATGAATATGACCTGGATGAATGAGAACATTCACAGACTTTAGTCAATATTAATTTTATGGACTTTATGTTGCCCCTTTTTGAAGCAGCTCTTTTAATTGTCTCTTTTAACGAAGCTGCAAACGTTCATATAGCTGAAAGGAAAGCAAATATGGATTCTTGTGATTTCAAATTTATTTGGGATGAACTTTTAAGGACACGTTTCTGCAAGTTAGGTCATCTAAAATGTGAAGGCGGAGTCCAACCTGTGAGGTGTCATGATTGAAGATGATGGAGCTGAGGTCTCCACAGTTGTAGTGGGTGATGAGGTCCTCGGTGGTGTAGGAGCCCTGCAGGCTTCCTGCTCGGACGCCCTCGTGCTGCAGCAGCGTCTGGTTCAAAGCAAACAGCACCTGCAGCGAAGGAGAGAGATGGCAAGACAGGAAGGGCGCTGTTACTTTCTGCATCCACAAACTCGGTTTTCTCTGCTCTGCGCTCAAGAGGAATTTGCCATGAGCACGGCCAGCGTTCCTCTTTTAAAATATAATGTGACCTTAACGTACAATGAAGCCGTTATTCCTGTGTGTCGGCGAAATGTAAGTTGTTTTGCAACGCTTTCATTTCTTTCAGGATATTTTCATACACTTTCCATACAGGCTGACTACAGGTAAAAACAGACCGCAAGAGACATGGCAAAACTCCACTGAAGGAAGTAGAAAACAGCGGAAGAAAGGGAGGGCTAAAGCGAGAGAAAGAGAGAGAGAGAGAGAAAACCTTCTTTCTCTTTCACCAGGCCAGAGTGCCGTAAATTTACAGCAGCCATTAAAATCAAAAGTAAACCCTCTTTAGAGAGAATTTATAGCGTGCAGCCGCCAGCCAGCTCAACAACTCCACAGCTGTCCTAGACACCAGGGGTTAACCAAGCTGCTCCCGCCCTCTACTATCCCACGCCACCTCTGACTGGCCTGGCGAGCGGGACTGAGCTGTCAATCACAGAAGAACCAGAGGTGTCTTACAGTTTGTCTTTCTATGTACAGCGTATTTCACACAGTTGTACATTATAAGACAGTTTCAGTTGACTGAAATGACTCAGTTCATCATTTCTTCGAACAACACCACGTCTATGATCCTAATTACCATGAAACCTGACTAGAGCTTTGGAAAATACTACAGGGAGAACGTCAGCATGCAGGCCCAGATGATTTGTGGAGCAGCTTAAGGCCGATACAGCTGCACAACTGATTGAGCCCGTTGTCAAAAGGCTGGGTCGTAATTCACGCAATTAAGTTATGTTTTCGCAATCATAAATGCCCATATCGTGCATAGTGAATATTTCAACTCCAGGTAACCCTTACGCTGGGATAATCACAACCAAGCTGTAAGCTCAACCTTGTGACTCCCTCTCTCCGTCTCTCTGAGGTCACTGTGTTCGCTATCCGGTCTTGTGGGCTCAGTTTTTTGCTTTAGTATGCCTTTTTTTTTCCATAATGCAAAGAGACAACTGATGAGCTAACGGCACATATAACTCTCTTGCTCATTATCCCCCTTTCTTGTCTTTACTTTTCCCTTTCTCCACTTTCCCTTTTGAAGAGCGACGGTCCGCTTCTCATCTCAATGCCAGCACCGGATCTCGAGCCCTTCCTCCCACGTTACAACCAAGAGCTGAGTCTGATCTTGTTGATTCTTTTTGACAGTTTCATCGAGCACATTCTCTGCCATGCTCAGTGCCGCGCTGTCACCCTGGCAGAGGTGCATAATCCAGGAATGGCTTTCAATGAAACCTGTGACCATTTCCCAAACTCAGAAGCCCCGCTGGTGTTTGACGCTTGTGACACTATACCTCATTTCAGTGTCTATGCCCACGTCATGCGAAAGTCTTAAATATTATAGCTCTGAACTTAAGGGGTGTTTTGAAGTTGGGCTGTATGAGGTACTTATCCATAGTCAGTGTTAAACCTACAGTGGATGACGGTCAGCACTTTAGAGAAGCAGAAAGGAGTCACCGCATGGAAGCAAAGCAATGTGCTGCTGTGGACAGGGCCGCCTGTGTGTACGCTATATTTAGAATATTTCCACCATTTTTCCTCAGTTTCATCATCTATGCTCGCGCCAAAGCCACCAGACTCCATTGAAAAAACTTTGAATTTTACCTGGTTACCTGGTTTTAATTTTGCTGGTCTACTGCTGCCTCGTTCGGTTAGCTTGTTTTTTATTGTGGGACTTTGGTGAATCCAAACTAGCTTCTGTTTTGTTTTGTTTTTTTCAATGGTTGGTTGCTTTTAGTGAGAGCATAGATAACGGCTTCAGTTCCCCGGTGAAAACACAGACTGTATAGCTGTCTATAATGTTCTAATATAACGTACAGTTAAGCTGATACTGATTGTCTTGAGTGGGCCTGACTATACACTGACTGTGGATAAGTACCTCATTCAACCCCACTTCAAATCACCCAGACTATCCCTCTAAGTTCATGTAAAAACGTATTTGCCAACCCTTCAGAGTTTCCGGGGAGACTTCCATTTTTCATTGCCCTCTCCCGGTTTCCTTTTGGGGTCACAATTCTCCCGCATTTCTCACAATTTATGGCAATTTTTGACTCTTATTTATTGTTTTAGCTATAGCAACCTGTTTCTGGTATTGTACAGCATGTATAAGCCATAAGCCCTACTGTTTCCATCCGGACGACAATGGAGCTACTTCAAATGTCTTTTCCCGGCGATGGAGAGCTGCACAAAACACAGCGGTGTGGTTTGAGCTGCGCTCGCCGCACATCGCGGCATCACAGCAAAAAGCAGCGATGGCCAGGCGCAAGCCATTGGAAATCATTGGATTCAGAGTGCAGTAGTGCTGTTGTCGCATTGTGTCTGAAAGGACCTTCAGCGAGGAAGAGAAGGAGAGGGAGATAGAGAATACTAAGAGAAAGAAATACTCAAGCAGCGCCAAAAAATGCTGAATATTAACCTAGTTTATACCAAAGATTCACACAAGTTCACGCAAAAGGGGCAAATTATTCAGTCTTCTTTCCTGAGAATTAAAAGTCATTTTAACTTTCATTCTTTAAAAGTTACCAGAATGCAGCAAACAAAGCCCGAAACTCCCAAGTCCCCCAGAACCCCTGCTTTGGTTTTGAAATCCTCCCTATTTTTGAGGTTGTATGTGTTGGGGTGTGATGCCTCTAGTTCTGCCTGGTAGCTAACTAGCTACAGTCGCTAATTCTGCTCCTGCTGATGCTGATTCGGTGCCAATAAGTTGCCACTGGCCCAAGTCCTTGACCCTCAGGACTCAATGAAACACCCGAGCATGAGCAGCGTCAGGGGCTGGAGCTGGCAGAGAACACACACCTGCCAGGTTGTACTACTGCCAGCTGCGGTACTTTCCCTTAACAGCACCAGACATGACAGACAAGAGGGTGCAGTATATGATGCATGGTGAGAGTGGAGGGGTGTGTGTGTGTGGTTGGTGGTGTTGTTAAGGGAGTTGTTATTTCAATATTGTCCGTCTCCCGGGGAGAGAACATCTCTGCAGCTGTAACCATGGCGCCCGAGTTTGTGCCGGGCTGAATGAAAGAGTACGTCAATCACTGCGGGAGAGGCTGAGAGGGTGAGAGGAAAAATGCAAACATTCCCCGCGTGTGCACGCTCGCATGTATACGTGTGAATACGTGTGTGTTTGCGCGCACGCACGTGTTGGCTGACAGAGTGGGTGTTCTTGTGCTGAAGTGGTCCACTCACTCTGACAGACTGGCTCTTTTACAGCCAGGCCTTTTCAAAGTAACCAACATTGACTGTGCTCACCACATACTTTACTACTGCAGGTCTCTCTCCTCTCTCTTTTTGTTTTTTTTTTCCCTCGTCTCATCTAATACTATGCGTGAGAAACTCCCATTGTAATTAAATGAGAGCTTTATAAGAACAAAGCTGGAAGGAACAGAGCACACGGATGGTCTTGGAAGCTGCGATCTGAGTGCAGCACTCCAAAAATTCATTAGCGAGCGTTGGAAAGAAAACAGAAAAAAAGGGGGGTAGAGCGGGAGTGGGAGCAACATTTAAACTATCAGAGAGATCTTTCATGTTTGAGAAAATGTAATTCATCAACATGTGTGTGCATTGCAGCAATTGACCTTGAAGTGCATTAAATCCTGGCTGTTTGCTAGCGATAGTGTTAGCTTGTTTGAAGGTTTTACGGGTCTGAAGCGTGAGGAGGTGCCGATGACAAGGCGCTGGAACTGAGAGAGCTCACTCTTGTTGACTGCATCACTCCCCTGTTATACCTCCTTAAATCTGAATCGGAGAATGTGAGTGATGGATAGCGCTAAAGGGCTCTGGGCTTCAATACAACAGAAGGAAGTGTCAAACTGTGGAGGCCAAACACTGAACTCTGGCTAAGAGGAGAAAATATAATACCCAGGATTATGTTGTAGGAGTTGGTAAAAGCAAATGAAAAGCACACATCATTAACAACAGCAGTAAATGCACAGATCACAATCCTTTTCCCCTCCCTCATGTCCACTTTCCCCAAGCCACCCTCTTAATTTCTCTATCCATTACTCACTTCTTCTCTCTACGATGTCGTAAAGCAGTGAGACACTATTACACGATCCTGCAAATTCACGGAGAAAGAAGGGAGGCGTAAAAGCAGGAGAAGGATGGAGAGCAGAGAACAAAAGCCGGAGAGATTCGAAAGTGTGAAAGAATGGTATAAGACAAATAAAGCCTTGTTCTCTATGAGAGGAGCATGTGTTGGACAGATGGAGGTGATTCTTCTCCATCTGCGCAGTGGAGAGTTTGGGTTAGGTATACACAGTGCCCGGCTATAGGCCTGCTGGCATGGGCACTGGGTATTACCAGGCCGTCAGGTGCATGAAATGAAAGCAGGGCGGTGTGTGCCAGCGTCAGGCAGGAGATCTGAGGAGGTTTGTTCCTTCACACGTCTCCCTCTTTCTCCCAGCTTTACTCTTTAAACTATTTCTCTCAGTAGATCTGTTCATCTCCTTTCATCTCCTTGTTTTCTTCAAGCAGTTTTCGTTCTCTCTCAGGTGTTATTTGTAACATCGTGACTGTAATAAATCGCCGCTGCTTTAATCGTCACGTCGTTGGAGATCACATTGCTTGCTTTACTGCAATGGTTGCCAGCCTTTGTGGTTTGTGACCTTTATATGTATGTATATAAGAAGTAGACATAGTCACCGTGACGCCACCCATTGGTTTGTGGACAGTTGTTTTGAAGCATTGAGTTTGGACTTTTTGGCCATCAGCATCTTGATTCATATTAGAGGGTGGAGCTAAGCAGTGTTGTCACGCTCACCCACACCCATCTGCTACAATATCATGCACCTCCTTCTCCAGTGTTTGCACCTCCATGATCGGTGGCGCTGACCTCAAATGCCCGTAAATGTGTGTGAATTAATGCACAGTGGTGCTTTGAGCTAAATGGCAGCATTAGTGTTCTAACATACGCACAATAACAATGCTAGCATGCAAGTATAATCTTTAGCATGTCCACCATCTTAATTTAGCATGGTAACATTCACTAATTAGCACTTAACAGCCGATGCTGATGGGAATGTTATTAGTTTTGCAGCTATTTGGTCTTAAACGACAAATTAAAAGTTTGCCCTGATAGATTAAAAGTCAGAGGATCATCAAATTCAGCAGGACTCGTGATCTGGGGACTATAACACACACAGCAAGTCTGTCCAATAGTTGTTGTTATATTTCAGTCTGGACCAAAGTGGCTGATAATGGCATGCTGCCGTGCTGCAACTCAAAAAACGCCCTGCAGCCCAAAAAACATTTTCCACCATAGGCTGCTGTTAGAAAAGAGACATCTATAAAACTGTTGAACTGCAAACACGGCCAGTTATTATTCTTTGTATTATGAATCTTTAAACCATGAGTGTTTAGTATTTGCAAACATTTCCCAGAGCCTAGCAAAGTTATTTTTTTGACTATAATTTCTAAAAATATGGAGCAAGTAAAGTGTTAGGATTTAGTGTTATCCTTTTTCCCCTCATTAAAACAAGCACATGTGGAGCAGAGGGAGGAGGGACAAACAGCAACATTATCTTTGTGGCAGAAAGCACAGTTCTCTGGGTAATGGGAAGTGTGGTCTTAATTTGAATAAAACAAAACAGTTCAGATGAAATAGAAGCTATCACTTACTGAAACCCTGGTGCTATTACAGCAAGACATCTTGATTAATTTCTCAGTAATAAGTTCTTAAAAACTTTGCAGCATCTCTGAATTCAGACCATCCAAACAGAATGGGAACGCAGCTCTATTTCTTTGGTCTTTATCTCTGGTCATTCAATCAGCCCTCGATAAAGGAAACAGTACAAACAGATTGAGGGTGGTGCGTTCCCCTCCGCTGCCCTCGCCTCCCCGAGAGCTGCTTGAGTTTCATCGCCTGAGAAAGAGAAGAGCTGGACCCCTGACCCAGGACACGCACTGCTGGGTTCCTCCGGGCCGAGCCAGCTTCCCCCCTGGGCTCCGGCTGCAGACGACAAGAGGGGATTGGGTTCACACAGCACCCCGGGGTGACTGAAGGGAAGGAGGTAGGGAGTTGAAATAACATCCAGGGCGACCCAAGAATAGGAGAAGTGTCATAGCTCATCCCTGATCCCCACAGAGCAGCCCCCAAAAGCCTAGATATCAACTTTTCCCTTCATGACCACGGCGGAGAACCAGAAGAGATTTTATAAAAAACTAGGGCCGGGGTGACACACCTACTGTCATGATACCAGGGTGTATTATAGTCAGAGATGTCCTGAAGTCAAATATATCAGTCATTGTCAGGCATTACTTTGAATTTTTTTTTTTTCCAGCAACTCAAAAATCAAAGAATAAAGACATTTCCCTCAGAAATTAGTGGTATTTTCTTTTTAATTTATATGTGACATGTAATATTTTATAATTATGGTTAATATAATCCAATCAATCTTTTCCAATCAATTTCCATATATGTATTTTGTATATACGGTTCCCTTTCTTGACACCTTATTTTGAAAACCAGACGTAGTCACACATACTTCGTTAGCTTTTCCGTCAGCTCCGTTCTCTTTATGCATCCACGTTCAGCTCCATCGGGGAGGTTTGACTGCATTTAGCATAAATGTCAGCATATGGTGCTCTACAGTTGTAGCGTCAGCTGGTTTGACCACAGAGATGAATGATGACGGCTGGCTCGACTGCACGTTACCGCAATACGATAGTGTTTCCTGTCAGAATTAGCATGTAGCTTTAGCCATGATGTGTAGCTCTGCTTTTCCTGGCAATATGTGAAACCCCAAGTGTTTCCATACTTTACTGTATGTGTAGTGTTTACCACTTTGGGTTTAAAATGTGAGGGTGCAGGTCCGTTTTCTACTTTCTCATTTCGGCTCGCTGCGTTTTGTTTTGGTTGACGGATACGGAACGGATATGGCGTCACATTACTCAGACTATAACAACATAAGCGATAACTTCCCTTGACCTCTGCATACACTCAATTGAAGCAAATATATCGATTCTGTCATTAAAAAAATCTATTTCAAAATGGGAAAGATTAAAAAAAAAAAACATCCCGATACATGTGAATCAATTTTTTTCTCACCCCAATAAAAACACTATTTTCCTTTAACCTGTACTATGTCAGTATGACTTAATGCTTGAATGTGTATCAGTGGTGTGGGTGTTTTAAAAGCCTGATGTTGTCTGACCTTTTAGTCCACGCTAGCTCTAAAAAGCACCTTGAATACATTAGAGTGGAAAGATAGTGTCACACAAGAGCACATCAAAGTCATCTGGACAGTCTCACATGATAGCTTCACCGTTGACTCCTACAGTTTCATCAACAAGCTCCTCGAGACTCACTCTTCCTTATTTCTCTCGGAGGGAGTCGTGTAACCTGTCGAGGGCTTTAAAGGCAACATTCGCGCATAAAAATGCCTCGAACGCGACCTCCAATGTCAGAGCGTTTGCCAGAATAGTTTTACAGCCCTTCGGCGCCGTTTCTGCGTGTGTCGTTTGCTTATTTGAAGGTACAGTGAGCAGCGCTTTCAACTCATCACATCTGGCATGAGCTACGGCAAACCAGAGCCTTGCTTTCTTCCAAATTTATCCCTGTTAATACCCATGATCACACACACACACACACACACACACACACACACACACAGTACAACCACCCATACGTGCACACACACACGTTAATAATTATATACAACACATTCCTCTTTGAGCAATACCTGTATACAAACCACATATTGCAGAAATGAAAGACATTTAGGATCTTTTCCACTCTTTCCTCTCCTTTGTCTCTGCCTTTCTTTCTCTCCCACTTCCTTTCTCTCCTCTCCCATTCCCTCTCTTTCTCTGTCTCACTAAGTCCCTCACCCTGCCTGGTCTACCTCCTGTCTCAGCCTAGGAAATCCAGGGATTACCAGAGGGACAATCCCAGTGGCAGAGGCCTGCTGCTCCCAGCTTCCACAGAAAGCCCCCTATTCTTCCCCTCCTTCTTCCTTCCTTCCTTCCGTCCTGTCTTATTTCCTCTCTGAGGCAGGGGGTGAGCATCTAATGATGGGAGACACCCCACTCTTACCTTGAAATGGTAAAAATCCTCTAAACACCCCCCAGTCCTTGCCTTTTTCTTACCCATCCTTCCTCTTTCGTTCTCTCACCACAGATACTATCATCCCTTCTTCATTTGTTTACCACTTTTCCTCCAATAAAACCTATTGGCACCCATCACACCCCGTACTGTCTACGCCCCTCCAGTCCCCAGAGCCTCCTGTCTCTCATCTTAATAAGAGACTCCAGTGAGTCGGGGGTGGTGGGTTGGGGGTTGGGGTGGTGTTGCCTCTACACTTGTCCACAAATAAACCCTGCTGTTTGACTTGGCAGCGCCGCCGCTGCGCCAGTCATCCCAGCTTTCCTGGCTCCCCAGAAAACAGAGAAAATAATAAAGTATCACTTGATCCGGACTGAAAAAGCACACAGCTGGTCCCTCACCATGAACGCCCACAAGCAGAGGGTGTGAAAGAGAGGTGGAAAATTATTGAAGGAAATTGTGTTAATTTTTGTTTTCATTCAACATCGGAGCTGTTGAACAGGAATAAGCCTGTGTAATATAATAATATAATATAATAAATATATGCGAACAACACAGCTGAACATTACAGGAGTAGAGTTGGAGAGGGGAGAATCTGTCAGATTCCAGCAAGATCAATTAAAGCTGCACTAATTAATATCAGTGTCATCAATACATCAAATCACTGTATACTTTATGTACTTTGCATCACTCGTGACAAACCCACAGATAATTATTCTCTAACTCTGCAGTTCCCTTTTGCTGTACAGATTGTTTTAGCGCATTATTTTGGTTTAATAGCCAGCAACCCTTTAATGCTTGGGTTCATTCTTATCACTCTCATAACTGTAGTAGGCAGTTTGTTTTCAATGAAAAAAATCACCACCAAACAGCAACTAGCTGGTGAACATAATGGAGCATTTAGCGGTTAGACGGCTGGATATTTCCCTCAAGAGCTGGTGGAGACCAAAACAGACCTAAAAGGAGAGTGAATATTGGACTTATCTGAACATTCAACAAGTGGCCAGAAACACTGCTAATGTTGCTTTGTTTCATTTCATATTGTCAGTGTTAAGTCAAAGATTACAGGCTGTTGTACTGCCCAGAAGTGGCCCAAAACATTTATTAATTTAATAAAATTATTGCACATTAAACTGCAGGGACATACTTTGTGAGCACAAGGGAGGGACTTCTGTGTTTTTAATTTGGCAATAGGGGAGGGACATACTACTTTAAATTGTTGTATTTTGTATTTACTTTTTTTAAAAAAAATTTTTAAATATGTGTTTTACTGCTGTATCATGACAGGACTCACAAAACTTGGTATCTCCCACCCCCACCTTAACCTCCCATTGGATGTAGTGCATGCATGACAATAGTAAGTCCCTGCGCCTGGTAGACAGCCACAATACCCACATGGGTCTGCGTCATGTCCGTGTTCATATTCTTCATAGTTTCTATAAGAAAGACATGTTTATCTTTCATTGTATTTCAGATTCTCAGCAGCTGTCATGCCCAGAGTGCGCATTGGCTAGGTGGTGCGTTCACATTGCGCAAAGGGAACCGTCGGGTCTATAAAAAATAATATTTAAAAACTCATCAGTTTTAATTTGGCTTTTACAGCCTCTGTGCCAATTGATATTATTCTGGCCACTGCTGCCACTGTTGTGTTAAGGTTTATTTGGGAAAGCAGTCATTAATATGCATGACGCTAATGTTGGCTGTGTGTGTTTGTGATGTGTAGGGTTATTACATGTTGTGGGTTTGGTGTGGGAGGACGGGTGACTGTCGTGCACCCATATTCTGCTGAAGTGCACACACTTGTGTTATGACGTGATTATTTGTGAGGAGGATTTACATTTCGCTTTAGGAATTAGTTGTTTGTTTTGTGGATAACTCTCACTCTCTTCGCGCTGGATTAAGTTAGCATCTTATTTTTGTTTCACTGCTGTTATTGGCATAGGTAACTGGTGGTCTGCTGGTAGTTTGCTTTTTTACCGACGAGAGAAGGCGTCACGGTTCCTTATTAGACATCTAGGTTGGAAAAGGTCAGCCTTTGCTTTTTATCGTCTCCGATACTACCAACTCTTGGTGTGAATTTAATAAAATGTGGTTATTTATGGTGGAGGGTCACTCGATGCTCAAGAAAAACATCTGTAGCTCTGAGGAGGGTCAAGATAACCCGATAAATAACAAACAGTCCGTTAGCTGTTAAGGGTCTGTAAAATCATCTCCTTCACTGTGAGCTGAAGAAAAACATCGTTTTCATCATTCTTAATGGCGTGATCTGCTTTATTTCAAGAAACCTGTTTTTTTCTACGGGATCACTGATAAACTGCCCTTGAAACAAATGACATGACCTCACTCACCAGCAGATCCATCAGATTTATTTCTTCAGCTGTTTTAATGAAAATAAGATTAAAGAAGTTGCTAAGATCTACATCAGATCAGGTCACTCTAACCTTATCTGCTTCAAAGCTTGTAGTCCACATCATGGTCTCCACTAATCCCGACACATTTCACAGTCTGCTTTTTTTTTCCGAGGGAAAAACTCATTGAATTCCATCAGATTTATCCGGCTCCCATTATGATGTGTGATGCTATCCAAACCAGATGAGCTGGGTCTTCTCTGTGGCATGAGAAACAGCCGTGTATGTTTAAAACATGCCTCCCCGGCCCCTTAACCAGGGTCCGACCACTCTCTTATCTCCCACAGTCTGCTTTGGTTGGACTAATGGCTTTAGACAGAATAATTCCCAAAGAATGATTTTTCCTTTGCAAAGTCCACATCTGAGGTCCGGCTGAAACACGAGAGCAGCACATAATCTCCTGCATGAACATAAATTGTGTAATGGAGGAAAAACCGGATCCAGATTGAAAAACAGCGATTGTCGAAGCTGTTAGTAGGAGCCGATCCAGGTGACTGAATTCATCTCTTTTATAGAGAGCAGAGGTTTCCTCTCTTGTGTGCGTGCAAGTCGAGCAAGCATGCAGCCTTCAATCATCACACATCATTCTCACGATGTTCAAATGATGTAATGGCTGTCAAACATGAGTTGGTGTGTGCGCCTCAGCTAGCAGCCGTTGTTCTTGTTTGCACTATTTATCAGGCAGATAGGATTTCCCCTGCATGCAGAATAGTGGACACTTTAATAGCATTCAGTGTAATTCAGCAGACCATAGCCATAAAAAAAGCGTATTTTCATATCAAAGGGATATGATGGAGAGGTTTTGTGTATCAGTTAACATCTGCATGTTATGCATGTGTTTCTGTAGAGGAGTAGAAGGTAGATGGAGGAGGAGGAGAGGAAAAAAATGAGTGAGAGAGATGAAATAAAGTGAGAGAAGAAAAGAGGGAGAAAGAGGGAAAAATAGAAGAGACACAGTGGGAAGGGGTGTGTAATGTAAAAGTATCATAAGAGACAAAAAGGCCAGATGTTTACAGTTAACCAGGAGAGGTAGAAAGAAGAGAGGAGGGAGCAGACCTATTGCCTCTCTCCTCCTCCTCCTCCTCCTCTAACAGGTCTGGAGCACAGCTGGACAGTTTTGTCCTCTACCATCTCCCTTCTTCATCCCCCAAAGCCCCTCCATCCTCAGGCCTGTGTATGTCAGTGGTCATGTCTATAATGTTGAATGCAGCGGTTCATGTCCACCAGGTCCGAGGACACTAGGACAAAGAACGAAGAAGTGAAAATCAATTGTTCATTCCATTGCAACATCAGCGCCCAGCAGCAGAGCTACAATTCCGCCATTTTGGACTAAAAGCGACAACCGGACGGCCATAAAACATCTGCGTAAAAAGTGCCGTACAGAAGTATATCAAAATTATTTATATTCTTCATCATATTCTACCAAAATGGCCTGTCTTGAACAATAGGTAAGGGATAATGTACAGCGAGCTGGTCATTGTTGTGAAATAAAGATAAGATATTCCTTTATTAGTCCCACAGTGGAGAAATTTACAAACCCTGACATATGTACTGTAATTTCACAAAAATGATCCACCAGCTGTACATTATCCTGCTTATTACACAGCTACATACTTAAGAAATCAATAATTTGACACAAAAACAATCCGCCACAGACATCAGAACTGCACCCACAGCGTGTCTGTTATACATAGCAACGGTCTGCTATGAAGAAATAACAGACCAAAGAACGCCATGACTGACAATCACCATTGAGTATTCAACAAAGCTGTGTAATATAATATTTTTATACTTACATGTTTTTATACTGTTTGACTGGGGGACACGCTGCTCCATTCAACTGGCTGTTCAAGCGGTGACGTACCCGATCGTTGAACGCACCTGATTGGTCCCTGGTTTCCTGCTTGCCTTTTCAAACAGGAAACAACATGGCGGCCTGCTCGTAAACTTTCTGTTGTTCCATCTAAACAATCCACCAAAATCTACCTCTGAGAACAGTAGAAGTGAGGAATAGGCGATGCCACTGCTGAATCTCATTTCATCTTAGAACTAGATCGCCTAGTTCGACAGCTTGGTCCAAGTTTATTGAGCCGGACTCATCACGCTGGACGGGCTTATTTGCATAATGGACAGTTCCCCACCTTTTGATTTTGAAAGAGCAACGGCCAATGAGGAAACGCCAGCACTCAGCCGACCAATTGTTTCATCGCTCAGTCACTCGCTCAGACATCTTCCATCAGTTTTCAACCCCTCAACCCCATCCCCCCCCCCCCCCCCCCCCCCAGGTTACACACTCTCAATAACAAATCTCTAGATTATACAGTGCAGCAATGAGCCCTTCATCCCTCTTCCACCCATCCCTCGTTCTCTCTCTTCTTTCATTTGATGGCGGCTCTCCTTCCACCACTGTCACCGATCTCTGTTTGTTTAGCTTTCATGTCCTTTCTCCTTCCTGTGCTCCACTGTACACACACACACACACACACACACACGTAGCTCGCTGGTTGAGTGCATGCATGTGGACACTGTGTGTTTGTGTTTCCATATGTGTCTGTCTTCACTCCGGAGTTTGTCCAGTTTGTGCACAGAGCTCTGACTGTCCCAGGAGCTGCAGAAGGAGGTGCAAGTGGACCAAACTTCCTCTCCTCTCAAAGACTCAATACTGAAGCTAACGTGGCGTGATCCCACACAAGCACACCATTTCACGCCAAATCAGCGGGAGAAATGTTCAATTTCATGCAAGCGTATTCAGCCTGCAGATGAACAGAGAGAGACAGAGCAAACTTGTAATGCATACCTTGAGACAAGCAGTAGTATGAGTGTGTGTTAGGCAATAAGAATAGTCTTTTGGGGGGAGGGATCACACTATGAGTGATGGTCATGCTGTGCTGTCATTTTAAAACCTCCTGTCAGCACATCCACGAGGAGGCAGAGTCCAAATCATCTCCCTGATGAGAACAAGCTGCCTTAGATGAAGCGTGGAACACACAAACACACACTAACATATACAACCTTTCCCACTATTGCCTACCACAGTTTGCCAGCACTTAACAACTGCGAGACCACCAGAGAGACTTCTTATGTGTTTGACAGATATAAAAAAAAATATTTTAAGTGTTGGAAAATGTTTGTTGGCTGCATCTTTTCATACAGTAATGAGTGGGAGATTAACCCCCTGCCATGGCACATTCTGTATGTCGTAATTTTATATGTGTGTGCGTGTGAGACTGGTCCAGGACATGTTCTTTAGCTTCTGCCAAAACAGGAGGACCGCACCTTCCAGTAACTCCTAAGTTGTTTTTTTTTACATACTGTCTTTTTATCTTTCTAGCTAGCTACTGGTAGGTAAGCTGACGCTCAGCTGGGTTTTGGTCCGAGTGTTGCATGCGACATAGCTGCTGGTTGGAGAGTAAAAGCCTCCTGATGGTTGGCTGGAAGCTTGTTGTCTATTCTCCACGTGTGAAATACAGAAAGGTGTGCAAGGCTTTGGATTTGTTAGAAGGCACCTTATCAGAGCTGAGCTAAGTAACAAGTTAAAGTAAATTAATGTACCTATTAAACCACTGTTTGCCATACACAAACATTCACGTACTGTACATACCAGCCTGTTCTAACACGTTCTCACTCCCAACTCATCAAATACCACAGCTTGGTCAGTGACCCGCGGCATTGTCGACGTACGGGGTACTCTTCTTATGTTACTTTTGGATGTGTCAGCGATGCCGTGTCAATATATGGTCATTACATGCATAGTGTCCTTCAAAATAAACTTCCATTTTCACAGGAAGTTAGGTTTAGGCAACACAGCCACTCAAGCTTGGGCCAGACCAGGTGAGTGAGGTGCGTGTGGCGGCCGTGTTACCTGTTGTTTTTTATTTCGCCGTCCATGTCAACAGCTTAGAGCAGCCACACCGTACACATGAGACATGCGTCTCACACTCCTCTAGAGATTGGAGGTCTTGCCTATTTTTGACGTGAGCCATGCACGGTTCACAGCAGCAACAGACAGTCACAGTCATCGCTTGCCTGTGTATTGACATCATATTAATAACATTACTACAGTTTCAAAGTCTAGACATCTGTAGAATATATCACAGACAGCGAAGGTGATCTTCTGACTGTATATTGACATCATATCAGCAACATCACTACATTTTTGATGTATGTATCTGTAGAAAGTGTCATGGACATGAAAAAAGTAAAGATTATTTTTTAAATCAATGCTTCCTGCTTTTATTTCAAAATAAATCACCTCAAGTGTTTTTTCTGTGGACAGAACTCCTTCTTTTGCTAACACGAGGCTTTTATTCTGAAATATGTGCAGGACAGTGTTATAGAACAAGCAGTGACTTGCAGGGCTCCATGAATGAATATAGTATGGGATTTTAATTGTGGACTATTACTATTATTTACAAATGAGCACACGTTTCTCTGTCTAAAATAAATATGAGTGACATTTATTATGAAATGAAATGGCCATTATGAAAGTCAAACTCTCAGAGCCATGAAGTAATGCAGCCGCCACACGCTCCTCACACTGCTGGTCTGGCCCGGGCTTTAGTTAGGCTTAGGAAATGGTTCTGGTTAATGTTACCTTCACTAATTAGCAACTCACATGACTAGCAGCTTGTGTTATTTGTGAGTCTGACGTTACTAGCGAACAGCGGTCTCTGGTTGAATATCTTGTGTTTGTTTGACCTATACACCACCCCGCCCACCAGCCTTAGCACACTCTAACGCTATTAATACTACGTCAATTGGTTATTGCAGCATGTGAGTTTATATTAGAGTTAGCTGAAAGCCTGGTTTGTTGCATACAGTCACTAACGGGTGCCCCCATGCATCGGTATACAGTGCCGAGGAGCACTTACAAAGTGGCAATACTTGAGTTGATTAATGACCACTCCCAGCTTGTCACATATGGACACTTGGTCAGGACCCCTAGGTTTACTGTAGGCATCAAAACTACTACTTGATTAGTTTAAGAAAAGATTGTGGTTTGGGGTAAAAATAAGTGTTTATTACCTAAGCTAGTTACGTAGAATACAACTTGCTTGTCAGGAGAAGCCCCATCACTCTGACATCTCTCCATTGTTGCATGTTTGTGCATGTGTGTGTTCGGGTCTGTATGTACTGTGTATAAGTTAACAACAGAGTGAAAAAATTGAATTTCCCCTCGTGGGACTAATAAAGGACTATCTTCTTCTTCTTCTTCTTCTTGACGTGATGTAAGTCAATTTTGACTTTTGGCTTCACACGGCACATGAACAGTGGTCTCCTGGGTGAAAGTCCTGTGTTTGTTTGACCCATCCATCACCATCACCTGACTCCTGGAGCAGTTTCTCTGAGCGTCTAATACTGACTCGGATGGTTTTACATTGGAGTTATTTGAAGGCCCGGTGCGTCTCATACAGCCGCTAAAGTCTGTCAGACGCCGAGGCCCGTGACAAAACGTTGGTATATGACTCCCTGTGACTGAGACGGATGTCTTTCTCTCCTCTCTTTCACTCTCTTTCTGTATAAATGAAAAGCAGATGAAGAGCAGAATAACCGTCGGTCTACAAGGTTCCATCTGCTGGACTTACTGCAGACATCTTGGTACATATGAGGTTGCTGGTGCAGCCAACAACCTTCACAGAGGAGTGAACGCTCAGCTGGTGATGGAGCCCAAACAGGGAGGAAAAGTAAGAGGAAACACTGAAAAACTGTAAAACTGAAAATTAGATACAATATGGTGTCTCACTGAACCATAATGTACATATGAATTGGTTGCAGAGCTGTATTGGTCAACTTTACGGGGTGGCAGTAGCTCAGTCTGTAGGGAGTTGGCTTGGGAACCGGAGGGTCACCGGTTCAAGTCCCGACATGGACCAAGAACTGAGTGTGAACTGGTAGCTGGAGAGGTGCCAGTTTACCTCTTGGGCACTGCCGAGGTGCCCCTGAGCAAGGCACCAAACCCCCAACTGCTCGGGGCGCTTGTCAGGAGCAGCCCCCTCACTCTGACATCTCTCCAATTGTTGCATGTATATGGACCTGTTTGTGCATGTGTGTGTATAAGTTAACAGAGTGAAAAAATTGAATTTCCCCTAGCGGGACTAATAAAGGAATGTCTTCTTCTTCTTCCTCTTCTTCTTCTTCTTCTTCTTTATGAAGTTAGGACATCAGCCAGGAGGCTTCTAAAGTTCTTCTCCTAATTACTGTGGTTTGGCATCGCCATGCTGCAATTAATTAGCTGAACCTGCTCATACTGACAGCTAAAGCAGACTTTAGGCCTCTGCCGAATACTGAACTGAGGAGGAATTAATCGTTTTTACGAGCAGCCCATAAATGATTCTGCCTGCATCATCAGACCAACTAATCAATGCTGGAGAAAACAAGGATTTTGTTAAGTACATAAGTGTGTTTGTGTGAGAGACAGAGGAAATAGAGAGTGTTTGTGTGTCTGTGTGTGATAAAGAGAGAGGCCAGAGGAAGAGGCAGCAAAGCCAACATAGAGACCGAGCAAAACAGACAAACAAACAGACAAGAAAAATCACAGAAGTACCGAGTGGGAGGCGGTGAAGGCGGAGAGAGAGCCCAGTGATAGGATAGGCAAAATAACTCCTCTACACTGCCAGTGGTTTGGAGGTGGAAGGCAGCTGGCCATAGATTAGTAGCTCTTCCTCTCGCTGGCCTTGACTGGGAGCGGTGCTGGCCGTCACATCAGAGACGGGGCATTTAACTGCCCTCATAAGACTCTCATTAGTTCATAAATCTGTAGTTTAGGCGCTCAGCTCTGTTGATCTGAGCCAACGCCAAGATGTAGAGAATGTTTTTACAATCTCCTTAATTTATTTACAACCTTGATTCATGTTTGTGTGCATATGCATGCGTGCGTGTGCGTGTATGTGTGTGCGCGTGTGTGAGAGCAACCATTCTCATTGCCAGTTCATCACGTATGCACATATGGATGCTTGGTCACGACTCCTTGGCGTCACTTTTTAATACACTAGATAAAGACTTTTGCGCACCAAGTCTGTGTATTTCGTATGCATTTTTAAATCCGTCATCTGATAAAAATCTTTACCAACAGAAACCTTGCACTCTGGGTGTGGTGCGTCTTATTATTCTGTTTGTTGCGAAAATTCGCAGTACAAGACAAAGCTGACTTACAATGGACTGTACAATGGATAGCGATGCGCTAGGCCCAAACAGGGCTACTGAATGAATGTCTTTAACAAGAAGCTGTTGTTTAGCAGCCTGGAGCACAATCACTGCTGTCTAATCTTTCGTACTTCCTTTGTTTTGCAACGATCCCCGATTCCAAGCTGTTCCGCAATCACCTGCAAGAATCTATTTTAAGATGATGACCTTTGCACAAACAGTGGCTCTGAGTGGTCAAATAATCCTACTTTTGCTTTTGACGGATGCAAAAAATCAAACCTGTTCCGAAAACTTTAATGGCAGACAAAAGTTTCTGAGTCGATATTAAACGTGACTGACACGTTAGTTTGTTTTTATTTTTAAAACGTGCAACAATTTCACATAAAGATTCAAACTTGGTGTGCAAAGGCCTTAACCCTTGGTGTCACTTGGGTTTAGGCAAGACAACTACTTAGTTAGGTTTAGTAAAAGATTGTGGCTGGGGTTCAAATAAGTATGTTTGTTATGTAACCTCAGTTACAAATAGTTACAAATTTTATATACCTTATAAATAAGGCATTGACCTGTGGTTTCACACAGGATACAAAGAGCTATCTCCTGGGTGAAAGTCCTGTGTTTATTTGACCCCACATGAATTTTGTCGCTCTGTATACTATTACAGAGCAGCTATTACTATTACTGAATACTGTATACTACACTATATTTCATGGTCAGGAAATTTTCAACTCGTGACAACACCGGTGTTACCGATTACACTGGGCATTTTACAATAAAAGATGACGTTCAATATATGTAGAGTGCTTGATGAGATCTTTAACACTGCTGTGTGTCTGGCCTCTCTGGTAGAGCTTTTGCTGCGTGGCTGCAGATTTCCACCTGGTGCCGCTACGCCATGCACAGCAGCTGTTACCGCTCTGGCGATTGTCTCATTAGCATTATGGTTCCCTTATAGTGCTGGATTTAAATACAAAATATTGTTAAATAGGTACTTCTGCTTTTCGCTTTGACATCAAATCCTTTGCTATCGTCTGTCTTGTCTGTATGGAGCTGAAGCTTTCACTTTAAGATGGTAGAAGCCACCCTCCGAATATGATAACAGCACTGATACAAAAAAAATGAACTAATTTGGTTGTATTCTATACAAAAGCAAAACAAGAGTGGGGCCGGTCAGCAAGTGCCTGAACACTGTGCAACATTATATACCACTGGTAACTACCGCGGCAAGCCCATTCTGAGCAACCAATACTGCTGCGGATTGGTTTATATTGGAGTTACTTGACAGCCCTCATACAGATGCTAATGGAGGCCTTGTGCATCGGTATCATTGTGGGAATGAAACCAGGCTGGAGAGAGAAAGAGGTCGATAAACTCAGAGAGTGGAAGTGGACGCCGAGCGATACTGGTGAAAGTGATCGAGCCGATTCTCTGTCTGCTTGTTGTTTGCGTGGCTGCTGTATGAATAATGTGTCTGCACGCACCATCCAGCAGCAGCTAATGTGATAATTCTAGCACAGCGCCAGCAGGGAGATAAATTTCACCATGTCTGGTGCACACATGAATATATTCCTTCATCAGTCGGTGACATGTATTTCTGCTACCAGTTTTATTTTTGCTCTGTCACATTCTTGGCTCTTGCTTTATCTCTGTATTGTCTCTGTTATCAGGACTCTGGTGCTGTTACTGCATGCTTTAAGTCTGACCCGAAGCCCACAACTGAACCACTGTTGGCTAAACGGCACCATTTTCAAAAGCATGCATATACATAAGCAAAACTCACAACAACTTTCTTTCTTTCTGCCTTGCATGTGAGGTACACACATGCATACTCACTTCTTATTCATCCAACCTCCAACCACCCGGAGCTCTCAGCCCTGTAGCCTCCCAGGGAAAGTGCTTGGTATGAAGAAATCCAATATGATTAAGACTATGATTGCTGCCTCTAATAGTTTTAACACTCATACCCTCTATTAAGGAAAACATTGGGTTGCAACCACAGCTTAGCACGGGCTTTTGACAGAGGGGATCAGCCTATGGGAAAGACCCATAATTCAGTCTTTCAATGTGTGTGTGTGTGTGTGTGTGTGTGTACAGTAGCCAAGGTGTGAGTTGTACATGTGGGTGTATACATCTGTCTATGTATGTGTGTATGTGTTTTTCTGTCTGTCTGTGAGACTGAATGTGCATGTGTGTGTATTTGCAACCCACAGCGGCTCAAGGGCAGACTTGGTCAGCCATGCTGAGGGTTTGTGGTCACCCCGACCGACAGATCACAGGATTGTGGCTTTAAATGGGCCGCAAATCATCAAACAGGCCACACAGTTTGGGGGGGGTGGATGTTGAAGCAGACGGGAGGAGTGCTGGATAAACAAGATTACAACTTGTGCAGCTTGTCTTTTACTGGAAGGCAAAGAATAAAACCTTTGGAAGAAACAGCTAGTAGCAGAGATCAGCACAATGTTTAGTGTTTTGTGTGTGTGTGTGTGTGTGTGTGTGTGTGTGTGTGTGTGTGTGTGTGTGTGTGTGTGTGTGTGTGTGTGTGTGTGTGTGTGTGTGGCCTGCTGTAGAGGAAAGATCACAATATTTAAAGCACAGTATACTATACGGTTCTGTGAATACATGAGGTTTCTTCAATACCAACAGTTTCTTACTTAAACTCAGACATTTCATGCCGTTGAGGAACATACAGTAATTTCAGCGGCTTTTTCTTCAAAATATATCTTTTAAAGTGTTTCTTAACTTTTGAAGTAAGTTTTGTTGTGTTTAACCTCAATCTGAAGGCCTGGCCTTAAAGCCAGAAAGTGGAAAAGTGACGTAGTTGATGAACTGCTACGTCAAGCTAACTGCTAACGCTCTAGCTGGCTGGGTTAGCATTAATCCGTCACAATACAGTAGCTCCTGGAGATTTTCTGTATTTTCTCTCTATTTTTTACTCCCCTCATATTTTGTTCACCCTTATACACCATTTAGTTTAATAAACCTTGGTCGCTAACGTGACATTACATTGCATTTGTACCATCGACTTGTGCTTAATAACTGTCTGCAAACACTTTCTCGTTTGTGGAACAATTTCTTCTCCGACAGATGAGGTTAAATCAAAGCGAATGGTACAACCAGCCTCATCTCAAAGAAATATGTGAAATGACCACGACCATGATCTTAACCATGCATTATGTGGTGTTGGCATGTAAAGCGTTAAAATAGTGTATCGGCACAACGGAAACAATGCCAGTGTAAAGTCAATGAGGATTTTTTTGCATGTTCAGCAGAAGTAGATTTAGTTTTGTTGTCTAAACCTAACATTAAATTTCCATGGTGGCGGTATGTACTTTACACATTACGTTTCACCATAACGTAAAAGGTTGTGGTCATTTCATGCATTTCTGAGAGATCATGTTGGATGCAACACAATTAATACGCTATGATAACTTCCTCCATTTTGGACTCTCTGCTTTTTTCATGGATGTATTAAGAGAACAGCGTTGGAGCCGGAGCCCTGTTCATTCCTGTGAAAGTTGCTCAGTGGTGCATGAAGCCAAAATGGCTCGACTTTCATCTGGAAAAATACCTGGATCTTCTGTGGTCTTATTGTGTCCAATATGCGCAGTAGCATTTTACAACTTTTAGGACCTAATGAGTTCGGACTGGGGAGTTGGTATACCTCAAAAACAAATATCCTCTCTTTTTTGTGCCCAATGACATCACGCGATGGACACAGAAATTGTAGTACCACCGTTTGGCCACTACGAACATTGGGATCAACAACCGGCGCTCTTCTTGGTGGCTTGGCTTCTCCGTCCTCTCACAGATCAGCACTGTCAAGACGTTTACCAAAGTTGAACTTAATGCAAAAACAATGCATGGATTTACTTCGCCCTCTAAATAAAACCCCTAATCGTGGCAATTCCACTGGAATGAATTGGATCTGCCATGAAAGTTTGCCATTTTAAATGCTGGTTCAACCATGGCCTTTAGGCTTCATCTCTGAGACAAACGTTTACTGGTAAACGGAGAGTACAGGATTGCGAGTTCACTCTACATGTGGACAGGCCAAGTTCCAAACCTGAGTCGGAAAACTGCAGCTTGTATTGTGCTGTTGGAAAAAGCTGATTAAAACTGAGGGCGCAGCTACTTTCAGAGGCCAATTTGATGGTGCGCAGACACGCAGCAGTTGTTAGGATGGAAGTGACCGAACATGTGCAGCTACAACACACTTCATGTGAGGACAGCGTTCATATGTGTACACACTACTTCTTTGTGACCCTGGCCTAACCTTAGTGTTATCTCTCTTCATCACTGCCTGAGACTTCAGGCCAACTGTCGACTTGAACCGACTGGAGCCACACAAAAACACAAACAAACACATTTTCACAGTCTCACATCCGCATACACACACCTCAGCTTAATGGGTCTCACCACAGAAGAAACAATTTCCTATCAAAGCCGCTGTGAGTTTCCAGAGCTGTTTATTAAGAGATACCCTCTTTGCTCAGAGTTATTTAAACATACCTGTGTTTCACCAAACTAAACCTAATCTTTGTTCATTAACATGGACTAGAAACAAGAATTACTTCATTATGCTGATTATTATGTATTTTGTAAACGTACGAGAGCTTTTTTTTTTCCACGTCGAGCTCTCAGTTTCCATCTCGCCACACTCCCTGCTGGGCCAAAGCCTATCTTAATTAACACCGGGATTTTACTAGATCACTGTTGGTTTAGTAGCAGCTACACATCAGCTGTGACCGTAATTAAGTGCTGAAGTCGAGGCCGAGGCTCCAGTGTGTTACTTAAAATGAGAATGTTACGTACACACACACAAACACACACGCACACACACACAGACAGACACGATGTTATCGACTTGAGGGTCACTGAAAACAGTATCTGTCAAAGTCAATTGAATAGAGATGGAGCCACATCAAGCGGTGCCACAGTCTGTGTGTGAGTGTTTATGTGTTCTCCTGCATGCATGAGTGTGAGCCAGTGACCCAGTCGGCAGTGTGTGGTTACGGGTGAGTAGCCGTGGTTTCAATGGCTCCACACACACACACACACACACACAGAGTGGCTCGCTGACAGATGCCTCACACAGTTCAGGGTTACAACAGAAGACTGGAAAAGAACGATATACTCTATAGTGCCCACAAATAAATAGCCTGTTGTTAAAATGCCATAAAAGAAGTAACTCACAATTAAGCACACACTGGTAGAAACACGCATACACATACAAACGCATGATGGGTCTAAAAGATAAAAATAAAATCCCACAATCACACACTGATGTTTGCAGATCAGAATGTTTACCCCGCCGAAACAAACTCTCCCAGTTACTTACCATCCTGTTCTCGCCATGGATGTATTAAGAGAACCGGATACAGCGTCGGAGGCAGGGCCCCATTCATTGCTATGAAAGTCGCTCAGTGGAGAATGAAGCCAAAATGGCTTGACTTCCGAGTGGAAAAGTACCAGTATCATCCTGCTATGTTTCTCCATTGGGCCCATAGAGCAGGCGTTGGCTTGGTCACAAGGCTCGGTCACGGGGTGACAGCCGTCACGCTGTCATCACAGGAAGGGCAATAACTCTAGATTTGGCTATTAGTGCATTTTACAACTTTTATGACCCAATTATTTAAATAAGGGTTATTCAAATTCATACTGAGGAGTTGCTCAAAAAAAATTATCCGTTGAGTTACAGACGTCTCCTTGCCAATGTAAGTCAGTGGGGAAAAGTCGTTTTTGGCCCAATGGCATTACATGAAGGACATGGAAGTTGTAGTACCACCGTTTGGCCACTATGACATTAATGACTGACGCTCTTCTTTGGGGTTTGGTTCTCGCCACCTCATTTCGTTTCTCTCGCTGACCCCCTGCTCTCTGTGTCCGCACCCCCACCCCCACCTGGTTCATTTCAGGCCAGGCTGGCAGTGGCCATAGCAACACTCCCAAGAAGGCGGTTGAGTCAACAGAGAGCCACAGAGGCCCTTCTCTCAACCTCCGTCTCTGGGGGGGAGAGGCTGCGGTGACGGGGGCCTCAGTTTTTACTGCAAAGATCCCTGAATGATTCAAGGAGAGGAGATGAGGAGACAAAGGGGACGGGTGAGAAAAGGAAACAGGACGGAGTGTCCAGACGACAAACTGATGTCAACACTTCAGAAAAAAGGCATTTAACTCTGTAGTTTCTTGATCTGAACAGCACACACTCCTGCAGATGTGAGTCATATTAGGTTGAAAACCGGTAGCAGTTGTGCTATAAAAGAAGTCTGGAAATCCAGACTGTTGTGTTATTGTGATGTTTGGCTCAAGTTGACTGACTTTTTAAAGCTGTGTGAGCCAAATAAGAGAGCTCTAAATAGGCCAAGTCATACTGTATGCAGGTGCAAATTTATTTAATAAGTCTAGAAAACTAGTCTCAAAAAACATGACCAAGTATGCCAAACAAATATACAGTCATAACAGCATTTATGAGGCAGAAAGTTTGTACTGAAATCACCATGATCAGAGGAGTAAACTGTGCTTTTTTTAAAGTCAATTTTTGATTTAACAACATGTACAAGAGACATGACAATCACACATATGATGCACAAATATCACAGCAAAACAAGCAACAACGGTATTATCTCTGGCAGTTATGATAATTGTTATTTGGAGTTATTAATTCTAACAATAATATTAATAAGAAGATAGTGTAGCAGGGAAAAGCAATAATAGTTAAAAGTAAATATGAACGTAGGTACAACAACATTTAAAAGAAGGAGGAATTAAATTGATTAAATGAGGAGAAATAATGTATATTTATTATTGATAAATATATAAATAAAATACAAGAAACAAAAAATCTCAAACAATGAATAAAAATGAAAGAAAGAATGTTGATTATCTGGCTTAAAAGTTAAGAGGCCAGTGGGGAAATGGGAATGATCCCAGCAGCACTGGGAGAGGAGAAGTGGGAAATAAATGGTTAATTTGCACAGTGCTTTTGAGTAGAGGTCAGCTTTAACACACAAATACGCACCGTTTTAAAGTCTTTAAATTTCTTATTGAAGAAGATAAAACGATAGTCAGGAAACGTGGGGAGAGAAAGGGGGATGAGATGCAACAAAGGCCAGTCAGATTCCTAATAGTGATGTTACAGTTATGTAATATGGCCACTATGATGCCCTGCAAATTTGCACCACCACCTGTAATGTAAACACAATTTCGAGCCGTCGGTGAGCGTCTGTTGCAGCTCTCTAGCTCTTGCAGTGTGTCCCACCTGTGGCACTAGTCTGTTTGTGTTGGTGGCTTTTTGGCTGATTGAGCGTGCGGTATTGTCACGACGACACGGCCATCTGGAATGAAGCTAATCGGACAGTGAGAGTTGTTTGAAAATGGTTCGCAAACGCTGCGTTGTTTCATGTATGTATCATAATAGTGACTTGAATATCCACAGACGAATACAGACTAACAAGACCTGCTGGTGTGGAGAGTTATTTCCTCTCACACAGGCGCAGAACATACATGGTAGTTGGCCCTCAGCTGTAGTCTTTGTGTTGTATTCAAGTGCAACTTTTTGGCCAGGACACAGGTGACGTGAGGAATTGCATTTCAGTTTTGTCTGTCTGGGCCTTAAACCATCTTGTCTGTGTAAAGTCCAAAATGGAAGGAAGTTGTTATATAAGTTGTCACTATGTCACCAAACTTCTTTTGATTTAGTTATTTCTGTTTCATGACGTATTCCCATTATTTTGTCTACCCCCTGATGGTGAAGTGAGCAGCAAGTTAGATAGCAGGCGAGGACTGAAGGAGAAAAGAGGAGAGGAGAAGCGATGCTTTGCTGTCTGGCTCTGGTGTTGTGTCGAGGGTGTGATGGCTTTTGTCAAGTTAACACTTGTGCGGTACGTTTCGTCTGCTGTTACCGCAACGGCGGACGAGGTGTCGGTGTGTGTGAGCGAGCGTATCATCACCGGCACCGTCAGAGCGTCTGCAACGGTGAACATCGCGCACATAAATAGAGCCGAGTCCTGGGACGGGTGACACAGACACATGTTTATCATTGAGGGGATTGGTTGGATTCCTTTCATGTGAAAATAGTTGACTGTTCCCTCGCTCCCAGCCTGACCCTTCAGCTGCCTTTATCTCCCTCTCCCTCTCCGTCGGCCTCTCACTTTCTTTATCTCTCCCTCTGTGACCTCTTTGCCTTTTCCCTCTCTTTCTCCCTGGACGATTTCTCTTAAGCACTTTCTCGTCTCTGACCCTTTAACCTTCATCTGACTTTACGTCAGTTTTATCCCTCTTCATGTCTTTCTTCCTGTCTCTCGTTCGCTACCCTCTGACCCATCTGCTTTTCATCTAATCCCAGATAGACGGAGCAGAGAAAGCTGGTGGTTGTGGCCATGATGGAGTTAGGAGGCAACATCAATAAGTCAGATTATTATTGCTGACTTATTGATGCGTGTCAGCTGTACGATTGTGCGCAATTTAACACTCACGTGTGTTTATTGCGGCTGCATTCCTGCATGCGTGCGTGTGAAAAAATAAGTGCGATATTAAGCTTCACCGGGGATGTTTGCCTTCTCATAATAAATGCACACAGATATTTGGCACGCTCCGACGCCGACCCTCACACACATTTACACACAGCCGTTCTCTGTGCGATGAGCTGTCAGTCCCTGTTAGGCTTGGCATTCTCGTTAGCACGCGGTTTGGATCCCGTTTCAGAGGAGCTGAACTCAGGACCTTTTCCCCCCTCAGCATTCCAGAGAGCAGCAAACAAGAAGGAAAGAAGACAGACAGGAAGCGAGAGCCAAGGACCTCTCGTGACATCGGAGAGTTTGTATTAAATCATTTGTTGAAAATATCTCCTGTGCTGCGTGCGTTTAACAATTCGCGGAGTGAAGCGGCTTCAAAGCCCACCTCCGCGCCGCCTCTAATAGTTGTGTCTTCATCTAAACTGCTGCGAGATCGCCCTCGGGTCTATCAAAGGCCAGCTGTGGGAGACAGAAATCAAGCTCACCAAAGCACTTTTACCTTATGAATAACTTTACCTTAAGTTTCAATTACATTCCTTCCAAATGAGCCCCCGAAGAACCCACGGCTGATTAAAAGGAATTTATTTGTGTTTCTCTGGGAGAGAGAGTGGAATAGAGTTTACAAGAGCCAGATCAGCAGGTCCTCTTGGGTGGGCAGCGCTGCCCCAGAAAAGCTGAACCCGAACCAGACATCCTTCAAAAATGATTTCATCCACAATCGCTGGTGCACTGACGAGTGCAACCAATCCAAGAAAAGCATTTAAAGAAAAGCGAGAAAACTGCTTGACGTGAAGGGGAACTTCCACAAATTTCAACAGACATGCCCGAAAATTTCTCCAAAACTTGGCGCGCCACCAGCCAAATAATACTCCCGTCTCCGCGGTCCGCACCATGCCAGGTTAGCCCGAGCGAAGACGGATGGAATTCCTGGAACATCTTGCAGACTTAAACCAGACTTAACACTTTTCCTTCAGAGAACCTGCTGATGGTTTTGACAAATAATCTGTCTGTGGTTGGGGAGTGGGTGTGAGGAGCAGCAGCTGAAATGCCATAATTGATGCCACGGGGTTCAACAGTTTGGGGGCCTTGGGGGTTCAGCCACTCAAGGATTGGTCAGTTTTGAAGGGTTGTAATGATATGTGTACACATGATAAATTAGTGATGATTTTCTTGCCAAGCTTTGGGGTTGGTTCATATCAGTACCTGGAGTGAATGCTTTTCTAAATGCCAGATAGTCTTCCCTACCATATACTAGTAACAGACAAAGTAAATACTTCAAAACAAATTAAATAAGATTATAAATATATAAGTATAATTACCAGGGCTTTCAGTTGTTTAAAAATCATGATTAATTGCATGATTGCCTATAGTTAATCAAGATTAATCACAAATGAATCACATTTTTGTTCTTTTTAATACGTACCTTAAAGGGAGATTTGTCAAATATTTAATACTCTTATCAACATGGGAGTGGACAAATATGCTTCTTTATGCAAATGTATGTGTATATTTATTATTGGAAATCAATTAACAACACAAAACAATGACGTATATTGTCCAGAAACCCTCACAGGTACTGCATTTAGCATAAGAAATATATATATGCTCAAATCATAACACGGCAAACTCAAGCCTAACAGGCAACAACAGCTGTCAGTGTGTCAGTGTGCTGACTCGACTATGACTTGCCCCAAACTGCATGTGATTATCATAAAGTGGGCATGTCTGTAAAGGGGAGACTGGTGGATACCCATAGAACCCATTTTCATTCACATATCTTGAGGTCAGAGGTCAAGGGACCCCTTTGAATATGGCCATGTCAGTTTTTCCTCACCAAAATTCAGCGTAATTTTTGGGTGTTATTTAACCTCCTTCCTGACAACCTAGTATGGCATGGATGGCCAATGGATTATTTAGGTTTTCTAGTTCCAGATAGCATCAATATATTTACTCTATTGAGCCCAATTAAGATCAATTGCATTAATGCCTTAAAAAATTTAGTGGAGTTAAAACCAATTTACTCAAGTAAAGTGAATGTAACAGTTTACCAGACATCTTTATCTTAGTAGGCAGTGAAAAGAAGCTCCAAGACTCTTTGAAAAATATGAACTCAAGATGAAAAAGCACTTTTTAATCTACCCTGTTTGTTTTCTTTCTCTTCTTTCACCAACTCCTGTAATTTCTTTGTCTCTCTTTCCCCTCCTCATCATTCTCATCTTCTCTTCCCATAGTTTCCATGGAGCCTTCCAGCTTTTGTTTGAGTCAGGGGGCCGTTTTGTATAAACAGCAGCCGGGTTGAGGTAAGATAGTGAAGTTTATGTGGTTTATATGACCCGACCACCTTCTTACATCAGTATTCCTCCTCTGATAAACATGATAGAAATGGATTCTGGCTCTCCGTGGTTTTCTACATGTGCTGAGTTTTATGACACCAAGGCCAGTGAACTCATTCACGAAGCCCTTTGTTGTTCAGTCATAGCATAAGTACTCATTTATTGAAACCTTTTGGACATGCAAGGTTGCTTTCTCCAACAGCAGCCATGGACTCCCTTTATTTGGCTTAACTCGCTTCCTTGGCAATGCAGCGCAAAACTAATCCATCACATGTGAAGCGTGACACTACATGCAAATTATATTCTGTATTATTGTAGGGCTAGTATGTAATTTTTTAAAATATGAAAACAGTGAAGTCAAAAGTCATGTCTTTTTATAAATACAATACTTGTTAAAGGTGCAGTGGGTAGAATTAGAAAGATGATTTAAAAAGTTATTTTTGTAAAACAATCACTATATCCTATACAGTAGTGCATGAGACCGGTAATCTGAAGAAAAAAAAAAATGTTCCTCCGTGTCCTCTGGTGCTCCTACTGACATCTGCAAGATTTCACAGACCAGAGGAAAACAACCAATCAGAGCCGAGCTGGAGCCTGCCGTCTCTGAGCAGCTGTCAATGACTTGCAAACAAATGTCTATTTCTTGCATAAAATGATTTCAGAAACATCTTGTAGTTACTGTGTAGCTGTAAAATGAGTTTGTGACCCGGCAGCCATGTTGAGATCACCCGAGAAAATACTAAGCACCGCCCACCAGCCGGAGCAAACTTTCTCATTTTACAGCTAAGCAGTAACTACAAGATGTTTCTGAAAACATTTGAGGTGAGAAATAGGCATCACAGTAAGAGAATATTCATTCATATGTGATCAGCGCTGCCTAGTTTGACCGTTTGGTCGGAGTTTGTGAGTAATTGACAGTTGCCTCTGTTGACTCAACAGCCAATAGGAGCGCTCTCTGAAATGACATGTGATTGGCCAAAATCTCCCCTCATGTGCTAGATTTTTTTAAAGCCTGAAAACGGAGCCATGAGGAGGCGCAGAAGTCTAGTTTTCTCTCAGAACACTTGAATTACAATATGCTGAAAGGTGATTAGGAGTTTTTTGCCCAATGATGCCAAAAGTATTCTGCCTACTGCAGGTTTAATGTAGAGAAACAGACAAACACACACCATTGCCATCAGTCTTTCAAATCACAATATACAGTCGTATCATATGTGCTGAATTCTCCAGAAACTGGTCAAAAGACAAAATAATGAGTGTAATTTTGTAATCATCTCACTCCTACGCCTTCCTTCAACATACAGACACATTTACGGGCGTATTAGGTTTCAGGCAGAGCTATTGTGCAGGACGGCTTTTGTCTTGAAGCAGCTGTAGGAAAATATAAACCAGCGCTGCAGTCGCGATCAGCTTTGTCAAGGCCAAGACCATTCAAAGACAAGTCAATGCCTTCCTTCTGACCAATGCCACAATGGGGTGCGAATGTGTCAGGATTGTTATTGATAGTGTATTGGGCTTTGTATTATACTTGTATTGGACAGCGCTTCTCAACAGTGTATAAATCCAATTTGAGCGTATAATCAGCAGCCAGCTGGACATTCATCTATAGACAGCAGAGCAATAAAGGCAATTACGCTTGTGATTTCCACGTAATTGAGACTTCATTTGTGTCACTCTCCGGCGAAATAACAAGACCTCAAGAAAAATACTGAGACAGGACCAAGATAAATGAGATGGGAGTCAGAGAAAAGACCACAGCTTTTAAAATTATGATCAGTAACGGCGTGAAGCCCACTTGGGTCCGGCAGCGGTACAGCATATAGCGAGGGCAGCGGCGTTTGCAGCGGTGTCCAGCTGGGACCTTGTGTCCAAACGGTGTCGTCACACTCATCCTTTCTCCATCCCTCCCATCCTTCACCGTATTCCTTCATCCATCTCTCCATCCCACTAAATACCCGGGCTGTTAGCGGGCATTAAAAAGCCATTCACACTGCTCTCATGTGCTTGGTTTGGCCGTCACCAGAGCTGACTACAGAGGCTTTGAGGGGGCCCGGCCTCTCTCTCCGTCTCTCTTTCTCTGCGTCTCTCGTGCACTCTCTTCTTCGCAGTTTGGCAAGCTGATAAAATAGACTCGTGTTTCCATTCCAATTCTCGCTCGCTCTCTGTGAGCTTTTCACAAAGACCTAGCTTTTGGCTGTCAACAATGGCACGCACGCCTGCACTGTCTGTCCGTCAGGCTTCTGTCGGCCGCCTGAGGCGTTGACACAACTACCTGAGAGAACCAACAGCAGAAAAATCTATCAAAAACATGGGATTTGTTCATGCCGATCCAGAACATTGCTTGGCTCGCGCAGCGCCCAGTCCATATTTTTCATATTATCAGAGGCTGTAAAGTTTCAGCGTGACATGAGACGCTGAAGGCTACATCCGTTACAGAAACTCACTGGTGGACGCTCCATCACAATAAATGCGAGGCAAAACCAAGTTCCACTGTGAACTATGAGGATGCAGCCACAGTACTGTCTAGTTTGGGCCACAAGTGTGTATAATGTACTGTACAATGCCGTATAGTCAGTCAGTTAGCTGTTGGCTACAGCTACTTAATAAAACAAAAATGTGAGTTCTGATTTCTAAGCAGCACTCATTTATGAATGTTTATTTGATGGATAGCGAAGATAATGATATCCCCCAAAAGCGTAAGTCACACTGAATCTAAAAATATGTGTTGGAGGATCAATAAGGATCAGGATCTTGGCCAGTCTGGGCATATTTTAATGTTATTAGAAAGTGACACCAGAAAACCAACAAAAATGATATAAATATTAGCCTGTTCTCATACACCGTTGATATACTTATGAAAAGTATTGTATTGTAATTCATCAATATCCAAACAAAATTAATTCACTTGTTTTAATCCATATAATCATGAACCAGGAAGTGTAAAGAGTGCCGAACACCACATAGTGATGAGGGCGGAGTCACTGGACTTTCGCCCAGGGACTGGTGTTTGTATCCAATGTGAAGCTTGACATCAGTATTGATTTGTCACGTAATTTCTGTACAGGCTGCTACACCCTAAGTGTACGAAGGAGCGTTACAGAAGGTCCTTCGCTGCCTGCAGCTGTTAGACTCCACAACCAGCACTGCTCCCAGTGACCACAATCACAGTCACATTCACAACAAACTCACCGGACATAAGTGCAATAGGCTTTGTCAATTTAATTGATAGATGGCAATTTTTTCTGTCTTTCTTTTCTTTTTCTATTATGTATATACTAATTTATTTTTATTTGTATTGCTGCTGTAACGTGTAAATTTCCCCACTGTGGGAAAAACACGAATATCTTATCTTATCTTATCTTTCTTAACCTACGATGCTATTTAACCAAAAAAACGATCTTTCCCTAAACCTAAGTAACTTTCTTGACTAAACCTAAGGAAGTTGTTCCTGTGAAGAGGGAAGTTTATTTTGAAAAGATTGCATGCATGTAAGAGCATGTCGCTTGACATCTGTTGGATAACGCTCGAAAAATGAGGAATAACTTTCCGTAAGATATCATACAAACTATTGCGTGAGGATATGTTGAAATATTTATATCTTGTGCTAGAAACAGAACGTGGCCCAAACTAGACACCTGCTGACAATGAAAGACTCTTTGAACAGTGAAAGACCTGGCAATATAGACATAAAGGGGTTGTAGTATTTCAGGGTGGTTGCCGTCCACATTGGGTGGTATATTATGGGATGCTGTTATAGCCGAAGGCAGGTGGTCTGGCACGGAGCTGACAGGGGCATCAGAAACCAATAACTGTGTCTGCTTACACACCCGACTTTCTGCAGCCAAGTTAAACTCGCGTATTTGTCTGTTCCCAGAGTCCACTTCTGCTAAGAACACTAATGGACAGTTTCTTTCTTTTTTATTCTCTGAATACCTCGTAAAAAAATGCTCATGGGAATTTTAGGAGCAGCATCTCTGAGGCTCAAAAATTAACAGGTTACGTCTCGTTTTTTATCCTCCACTGGTTGCCTGGCGACCTCGCAGTGATGGCAAAACTCCAGGAAGTCACTTCCAAGAGTTTTTTAAATCTTTGGACTGAACCAGGCTAGCTGTTTCTAGTCATGCTAAGCTAAGCTAATCGACTGTTGCTTAATAGTGAATGGATGTATTTCCCAAACTGTCAAACTGCTGCTTTAAACCCATCAGTACCCCTCATGATATAAAAAAAGGTGAATGTTGGTGTGTAGTGTGAGCGATGAGAGGTTTTAGAAATACCACGATCACACAATGAACTTCTGTTCAACAGTGCAGCTCTGCAGTATAGCAGCACTTTATGGAAGAAACCAAGATTTGTATCCTCAAGTGTCGTAAAACCACAGTGAACCTCTGGAATATATGAGTAGAGTGCAAACATAATTTAATTTAGTGGATGCAAATGAAGCGTTGATAATCTGTGTATGGATGAATATATTCAATAAGCATGTGTAACTGCGCATAAAGAGTGGAGGTCCAGACGTTCCCCGCGTGCCCACGACAACAAATTGGTCTGCGACAAAGTCAACTGCCCCACCTGTTCACCATTAATAAAGGTTTTACTCCATCAAAAACCATTTCCCACACAGTCCCACATCTGCGGCGCACACAACGCAAGCATTCACCTCGGCAGCCCTTCAGGCTGACATGTTTCCCTGCTAATCTGTTTGCACAACTCTGGTGTGACCACAGGCCAATTACACATCGTCACATGATGCACGGGAGAGAACGGAGAAGAAAAATGAGAAAAGAACCACCCACTGAGAGTTCTCCACCGTTCTCCACCATCCCCTCCATCTCCAGCTCTCCCTCTCAGTTTGTGACTGTAATTACAGCTGCCCATCATTCAGGCTCTCCCTAAACAACGGCACCCCTCGGAGACCACGGTCCCGCTACGACTCTCTAAGTAAATTTGATTTCTCATCTCATTTACGTTCCATAAACTCTGCCATATGTTGGATATTATATTTAAACTGTTCCAGTAGACGCCAAGAGAGCGCATGCCTTGGGAAAGGTAAAAGAACTGTGTTGGAAAAACTGTGCCGGTGAGTGACAGGTGAAATAGACCGTGATGTGAGGGAGAAAAAACTCCAAACCAAAAAGAAGAGAGGAGAGAGAAACTTCACAGCAGCATCCTATATTTTCTTTATTGTTGCCTTTTTTATTTTGGCACAGAGGAAACTGTTGAGTGGGGAAACAGAAAGGTTTCCTCTGTTATTGTTGCTTTTGCTCTTTCCCAGTACCACCAAATTGAACAATTTTATTTTCCTCTCCTCTCTTTCCCGTTTTGCCGGAGTGATGTGGGGGTTGTTCAACTTCTCTCCGCTCCCTGCTTGTGCCCTCCACTTCTCCTTCTCATAATCCCTTTTTATGTTTCTTTTGGTCCTTTCTCTCGTGGTAAGGATTGACCAGGTCACATGTCAACAGCAGGGCAGCTAAGTTTATCATTTATCCATTATGTGTGGTGGATGGATCAGAGTTTTCACTTAGGAGTATCAAAGAGTGTTTGGACATTACATTAGTGTACTTTCCGTCACTGTCCTGATATAGTGAACTCTTACAGTGCAAAAAAAAATAAAAAAGAAATAATCTCCATCCATTCAACCGTATTCGCTAAACCGCTTATCTTGTTAAGTCCACATTTTCAAAAACTAATTGACTCAGGCCTGTGTCGTTTCAAGTAACTGAAAAAGTCATGTTCAACAGCAGTGCAGATGGAGGTTTGGGGGGGGGGGGGGGGTGTTACTGGGGCTTCAGCCAACGAGACGGGGTCGTCCAGAGGGCGAGGGCGAGGGCAACCAGCTCCCTCTGTCAATCCGGCTGGGAGAAAGTACTTGGAGCCCTAATTTGAAAGGTGAAACAGAGGCCTGAATGCACAAATGCTTGAAATCCCCTGAGCTACAGAGGGCACACTGAGGTAAAACCAATGTATTGACCAGGAGCTGAATGAGGCCTACTGGCCGTCTAGGTGGCCAGCTGCTTTGGGATCAGTTTTTAAACGGGGGCCCAACAAAACTTTGCCTTTTTTGGGCCCCGATCAGATATAGTATGTTTTAGCAACTTGGTGCAGCTTTTTGTAGCTGTTTTCAATGAGATTGAAGCGTTTTGCACTCCTGCTTTTGCGTTGCTGCGCCTCACGTTTATCCGCTCTGAACGCCCTGAACGCCTTGAGCTGAAAAAAATTGATCTCAGAGCTGAAAACGCCCGACATCGTTTGGATTTTGACTTGACTTTTGACTTTGCATTTGTGACTTTTACTGGATACCCGGCACTACATGACCTAAATGTTGTTACCGTGATCCATGACCATGATCTGAAGAAAAAACAGGAGGCCCATTCATGCAGAACTTCAGAAGTTGTTTTCATTACTATTACTACTATTAACTATTTTGGTCACGCGCAGTTCATGGTTTGTACTAAGGTAGCGTTAGCACTCGTTTGCCTGTCAACATGCAGCAAAGTGCAAAACGTACTCTGTCTGATCAGGGCCTTAATCCAAGCTAACCTGATGTGGTGTTTGAAAAGCAGCCAGATACATTCAAATGCATCACAATAATGTGCATCTACACCTAGATTTGATGGAGACAGACCCATAAGAAGTAGATCCTTCTGTTGTGTGTTACAGGGAGGAACCAGGCTGGAGTACAGAGGGCTGTGTCTGAGAACATTTCAGCAACGGGAGGATGAAAGTACAGACGGTAAGTTGTTTCAACTATGGGAATCAGCTCAGTTTGACCTGTGAGGTTCTGTGTTTGTGCTTTCGCTTATCTGTGCAGCAATCTATCCCTGCAAAACTGTTTATGCTGGTAACAGAACATGTGTGAAGACTTGTTCATGGCACTGCAGTGTGTCTCCCGCCTCCCATCTCTCCTCTTGTTTTTCTGGCTGCCTGCTGGTTTGTCTGTCTGCCTCCTTCAGCTGAGAGCTACTCCTAGATGGAGAGGTGTATAATGGCCGTCACTGCTCCCAATTGCATTGGTGTGAGATAGGACGGATGACAGGATTTATGTGCTCCCTAACAAATTTTAAAGTTAAAGTGGAGCCTTGTTTCAAGAGATTAAACTGGCAGTTGGGGACCAGCTTCAAACTCAGCTAGTGGCAGCAAAAAAAGCAGCGACTGGATTGGAGTTACACTAAGTTCAGGTATTAAGTAGTGGAAAGTAACTACTCCATTACTGTAGCCTACATAGAGGAACAGAAATGGTAGAACGACCAATAATCACCTGAAACTAAGAACTGTGTTTTCGTTAGAATGAGCCCTTCATATCGACATAGGGAGCGGGTCCTCGTCACGGTGCCGTGTTGCTCCACCATGTTTGTACAGTAGCCCAGAACAAACACTGGCTCCAGGGAGAGACTTTTTACATTACCCGAAGGCCACTGTAGTTCTCCGATACACTTGTGAAACTGTGGTAACGTGAGCCGCAGAATGTAAAACCGCGGTACCGCCAGCCGCCGTCTGACTTCTGTTGTTCCTAAAGTAGTGTTATTATAGTAAGGATGTCCTCTGACTGAGGCAAACTGCGTTACCACAGTTTTGTACTCGGCAGCTCACGTTACCGCAGACTTGGAAAGTAAGGAAGTGAGTGAGGTGTACTCTGTTGGTTTCAATCTGCAACCACACCACTAGATGCCGTCAAATCCTACACACTGTACCTGTAAGTACAATATTGAAATACTCGTACTTTTCTTTAGTAGTTCTATTTTCTGCTACTTTATACTTCTACACCACTGTATTGCAGATTCAGATTAATGCTATGAATAATAATCAAGAAATAAATTCTGATGTATTATTACAGATAAGATAAGACTGTATTGAACCCCGGTGGGGTAAATTCACCGAGCTACCCAGCAGGATATAAAATAATTACTATTACTTTTACCAGCTGCAGTATTAAAGTGATGAACGCATTAATGCACCAATAATTATAATACAATAATATAATATACATTATTCTGAACTGAGCCATTCTGCATGAGTGCTTTTACTTGCGCTACTTTAAGTATAGTTTTTTTTTTTTTTTTTTTTTGTACCTTTACTTTTACTTGTAATGGAGTATTTCAACACTTCTTCCACTGCTGGCTATGTTTTTGAACAAGCATCATTAGTTTACAATGACAAGCAGGAATACAAAGTGCTTTCTGACAGACAAAATGTGGCGTAACACACTTGAGCCTTTCAGAGAGGTTAATGAAATTTTACTTTGGGCCAATAATGTCAGTGGTTGAAGCCTTTGTTATCACTGGGAATACTGATCATGTGGGAACATTATTGCAGGTCATGGCTTAAAAAAACTATCTATGTTTATTGTTGTTATTCTCAGCTCTCCCATTTGACATTTGCTGAGTTAAACTGATACAATCTTAAACAAGAATAACCTACATTTGACCCAAATCAACACTTTTTGTGTGAGACTATAGCAGAATCACAGTGTTTTTATACAGGACTGTTCCAAGTGTGAATATGTACGACTCTGTGAATGTGCGACACGGAGTATTAGCCAAAAAAATGACGTGCATGTTCCCCACAAACTTGACTGGATAAATAAACATTAAAAGCAGAACTGAAACAGTAATATTTGACTTGCAGGATAACATGAAGTAAATGGTGTGAAAGTGAAAATGAGCGTGTAGGTTTTTGGAGGGGGGGGTATAGAAAGGTGAGAGGTGTAAGCAGAGCTGAAGTGCTCCACTGGGGTGGGTATAATGGGGACAAGGCAGAGGGGGCAGAGAAGACGCATGGGTCACATTAAAACCGGGTTCAGTGAGAGGGCTCTGCTAATGCTACTTAATCCCTCGACAAGCCTGGTTCACACAACACACTAACACATACACACAGTTGTTCTCTACTGGCACCTATTTTTGACCGTTGGCCAGTGTGTATGTGTTTGAGTGAGCGAGGTGTGGTAGTATGTGTGGCTGATGTCACAGGCTGAGTTCATCTCAGACCACCACACATCCAACATGGAAAGTTGCGTGCCATGGCGTACTGGCAATCTTTTTTCCATGTTCACCGGTACTGATATACCACCTTGTCTGGTTGCTTGTCTCTTTCACTTTTTATGTCTCTTAGCACTAATATATTGTGTTTATATGGCTGTTGTGTGGTCAGATTTGATTCCTCAGTGATATTAAAGATAGATGGTGTGGATAGAAATCAATGAATGATACTCACACTCACTCTACTTTGTCCCATTTAGCCCCAATTGTCTGTGTCTGTTTATGCGTAAAATATTTGCTGCTGCACTCTCGAGGAAAATGAAATCAGAATTACACGCTCATAAACCACCGAAGCCGTACGTGTTTGGAATCAGGGAGTAACCTCTGGGTCTGAAACGTGAAGCCGATGCTGAAGTGCCTTAAACCTGCATTCTTTCTAACAGCCAACAGGGGGCGACTCCTCTGGTTGCAAAAAGAAGTCTGATTACATAGAGGTCTATGAGAAAATGACCCTACTTCTCACTTGATTTATTACCTCAGTAAACATTGTAAACGTGAGTTTATGGTCTCCATTGCTAGTTTCAAGTCTTCTTCAATACAGCATGACGTTCATTTAGTAAATTATGGTCCCATTTAGAGTCAACTAGACCATAAAGCAGGGAATGCTTTAGGGCGTGGCTACCTTGTGATTGACAGGTTGCTACCACGCCGTTGTCCACTCTGGGAGTTGTCTGTGTTTTATCTTAAAACTTTAACCCTTTCAGTGTTGTTTTCGGTTCATTAAAATTAATTGTGACACTGTAGTTGCCTAAATCTGTCTTATTTAACGTTAGGTTGTACTTAGTTCCACCCTTCAGTCTTCAAAATGGCAGTCCACAAACCAGTGGGCTGAGTCCACTTCTTATATACAGTCTATGATTTAAATTCAAGTGACAAAGCCCTCTAGAGGATGTAGGAACTATGACTGTTGTGTGTTGAGAGTAAACAAGGACATACTGTGCAGCAACAAAATCTAATCTATGGAGGCAGACACGAGTCATCATTACTCTACACAACAGTCCCCAGGTGTGCATTGGTCAAACTCGACTCTAATTTCACAGAGTCCGGAACATGATCCGGATTGCCACCAAAATGTCATGGATTGTTCATGGTGCCACACCTCACTCATCCTAAAAATTAAATTCAAATCCATTGCCAATTTTTTGGAGTAATTCTGCTAACAGACAAACCAACAGATCAACAGTGGTGAAAACTTGACCTCCTTGGCAGTAAAATGACTTTCCATGTATTTGCGAGCTGTAAATTGTTGTGCTGCATTTAAGCCTGATATCAGAGTCAAAACAGGATGAATCATATCAGATTATGAGTGACGGCATCCAGAGAAGCACAAATTTACGCGGCGCACACATCTCATCGCGGACACATACAATGACCTCTGGTTTTAGCCGGGCTAACCTGGTTAAACAAAGGTTATAAAACGACGACGTCCCAAAAGCCAACAACATTCCAGAGGGGCCAAGTGGGTCTCAGAGGAAATCAGTCAGTCACATTCCTGTCTGTGATCAATCAGCCCTGGCCCAGACAACCTGAGATTAACCTCAGCCTTTCTGGAAACTACCTGCCCTTTCCACAGAAAACAACCTCCAGCTCCGTACAATTTACTGCAGTTTCCCTTGTTGTGATGAGCAAATATGTATTGGGGAAATATAATGTGTCTTTGAGACTACCTGCCTGCAGGAGAACACGCTCAGACACCATTCACTTTACCACAATTTCCACTGTTAGGATGACAAAATAATTATACAGAACCAGAGTTCAGTGTGTGTGTAGGCGTGCGCTCTGCAGCTTTGGTCCTCATTTGACGGGAAGATGACTGCAGAGTGAAGATGGATCCGCAGTGTGACGTGAGGCCGTTTAAACAGAAAGGAACGTTCACTCTCTCCAACAAAGGGAGAATGTGGGCGAAGGAAACAGGGAAGGATCTGGCACATTGAACACTAAAGTATGGAAGAGCACTCCGACCTGCCACGTTTTATTCGCTACCTCAGAGGCGCTCGGCTCAGTGACAATGTGGTGGAGTCATTACGTTCAGGTCTCCAGGTACACTGTGAGGAGGGATGTGACCTCTCTGAATGGAGACGAAGCGGCGGGTTTATAGAGGAGCACGGAGATCACAGTGAAGTTAATAGTTCACAGAAGAATTCTCCAGAATAGTGTTCCCACTTTCCCTGCATGCTTTACTTCGACTTCAGCTGCTGAACTTGCCACTTTCAACTTTAGTTTAATGAGTGAGTGGAGAGAGTTATCATGATAGCCGCTGCGTTGACTCGAGTTTTCCAGTTAAGGAAATGCTAAAATTGTGGCATTTTGTTTAAGTGGAACATTTCTTGTTGCCGCCCTGCACCAGGTTCCTGTCAGCTCTTGTCTGCTGCCTGCTCTCAGCCTCAGTCGTAGCTTTAAAGGGGAAATATTATGCTCATTTCCAGGTTCATACTTGTACTTTGGGGTTTCTATTAGGACATGTTTGCATAATCTACTATTGGGAAAAACACATTGTATAGCCCGGTTGCGTGAAAAGGCGTGTGACTCTCACAATAATGCATGAGGCAAAAGTGGGTAATAAGAACGCCCTTCTTGCTTTAGGCGTGCCATTTTCACACCATGTAGTGTACTGACAGCAGTGTAATGATGGAGGATAAAGTGGGTGGGAGGCGAGGTGGATGGGTCCAACAAACAGGACTTTCAATCAGACCGCTGTTTGAAATCAGTGTTTTGTGTAGAAGTTAGGTTAGTGATGTTTGTCTCATGTTTTGTAGTGACATTTAGTTTGTCATGTTTAGTAGTGATGTTTGTTACAGGTTTTCTATACTGATGTGACGCCGTTTCTGTATGTATTGTATTTAGTTTACCTACTTATTCTAAGCCCAGCCATGATGTTTTTCCTAAACCTAAGTGAGGGGTTTTTAGGGGTATCATGTATCGTGATATTATGTGTTTTGTTTTACTTTATCGATCATGTCATACTAGCTTGTCGCAAGGAAGGTTAAATAATGCTCCAACGTTATGTCAAATTTTGGTGAGGAAAAACTGGCATGGTTATTTTCAAAGGGGTCCCTTGACCTTTGACCTCTAATGAAAATGGGTTTACAGACATGCCCACTTTATGATAATCACATGCAGTTTTGGACAAAAACATGCATTTTTTTTGCATGCAGTATAAATGTTATTTTTGCATGTTCTAAAGCTGGTGTATTTCAGGTGTGTATACTGTGACAGTTAAAAATTAGATTTAAAAAAATCACCCTACATCACCTTGCTTACAATATAGCATTATATTGAATTGTTACTCCAGTATTATGATATGTATCCTACTGCCAGATTCACTGCTCCCTGCTGGTACTGCACCTTCATACATGCCTGTAATCTTCAGTAATCTTCTTCCTCAGTAAGACCAAACGTGACACTGACACACTATACGCTGGTGGATCTGTAGCCTAATCACCCTCTGTTTGAACGGCTGTATCTGACACCCCCTCCTGAAAAAGTCCAGTCTGCTCTGATTGGCTTATAAGAAAAATATGGAGCACCTTTACAAAGGTAGATCTCAAGCTGTGGGTTATATATATGTGATGAATCTGATTTTCTGATCTAGGCAGCCCACAAAAAAACGGACTGGGTTGTCTCCTTTCACCAAAGCAAGTTTTTCATGATTTGTCCCTTTTAACAGATTTTTTTGTTCTCATTTTTTCTCACAAAATATGACTCCAGTAAAAGATTTATTCAGTCATCAAGTGCTCAGCGCCCCTGTTTTCTCAGCGTCCCTATCCAGCCTTTCTGCCTCCCCCCCGCCTCGCCGTCAGCCTACAGTGTTCTGGCCAGCACATAATTGTCTAAGTGCTTCTGGATGGCAGCGGGCTATTTGGTCATTAAGGGGCCTATTAAGTCATTAGTGCAACAGTGGGACTGCCGTCTGCCTGCCGACGGGACTAGATGATCGGCCTGATACGTGTTGCCGTGCAGTTTTCCACATATTTGCACAGGTAATTATAGCTTAGATGTGAAACACCCTCAGATGTCACGCTTAAAGAGGGGATACATGTCGCCAGCACACTTTAAAGGTAATCTCCTCCTCCCCCTCCACCTCCACCTCCTCCCCCTCCACCTCCTCCTCCTCTTTTTCCACTCAGTGTGTGTGCAGATGAGCAATGGGACAACCAGAGCCTCGGGACATGTCAGAGAGAAAGATAGGGAGCGAGGAGGTCAGAGAGAAGAAGAGCAGAGTGCAGACAAAGAATCGCTTTTTCCATCAGTCAGTATCTGCGGCCAATCCATCGCTTCAAACCCAAACTCGCACACCCGTCACGGAATGTAAATATTTGGATATGGGTAAGGTTGGATGTTACTTAATTCCTCCCTTTAAAGATGTCCTGTTTAGGTGAACACGGTCCAAAGAACACAACGCAAACTATTCTGCATGATTTGATACGACGCCTGAGGATCGTATTTTGATTTTGCTGTTACTCTTAGCAACCCTCTCCCCGGCCAGGAGACATTCACTACACTGGGCTCGAAATATTCTACTCACCGCTTACCATAAATGCTCATCAAATAAATGCCGTGTACGGCCAGAAACCTCTGGATCTGTACGGAGAGCGGCATTCCTCCTGGATGTGTGCTGTATTTTACTTTTACTATTTGTTTTTAAATCATTTTCAGATCACTGATTTGTATCCGTAGGCCATATACTTTGAAAGGTCCAATCTGAATTGGAAAACCAAACAAATCAAATTGAATATCATATAAAATAATAGCAACTTATGGGAAACGCAGACAGTTAAAGGAAATGTCTTTGGCCCAGACAGACAAAAGTTTGACTTTATCACCACTGTGTGTAAATTCAGTGGTTGCTATCTGAGCGCCATGCACTTTTCATTATATATTCTCATACAGATGGGATATTATATATATCACATTTCATGTTATTTTGCCATGAAGAAATATGTTGTTGTGATATTTTAGCCACATCTCCAGGCCTGGAAGTGCCCGACTGTGACCACAGTGTGTGAGAGGCTGCAGCGTCAGCACAACAGAAAGCCCTCAGCCTGACGTTGTCTATCTCCAGCAGAGGAGGATCCCCTCAACAATACGACAGCCGCCGGCTGGCCCGGCTGCTGTACTGTCTTTCAGAGGTTGTTGTGGGTTGAGTTTAATTTAATTAGTAAGTTGTTTAGTTAGGTTAGCTAGATGCTGGTATGAAAACCTTAGGTACCAACCATGTCGTGCTAGCTTGTCAGGAAGAATGGCAAATAACGCTATGAAGTCGCTATAGATTTAAGCAAGGAAAAACTGGCATGGCAATTTTCACAGGAGGCCCTTGATGTCTGACCTCAAGATATGTGAATGAAAATGGGTTCTTTGGGTACCCACAAGTCTCCCTTTTAAAGATATGCCCACTTTATGATAATCACATGCAGTTTTGGGCAAAATAAAGTGTGTTGTATGCAGTATAAATGAATTTTTTTTTTTTTTGTTTTTTCGCCTGTTCTAAAATGGTGTGTTTGAATATTTCTGCATACTGGGGTCCCTAAACTGTCACAGAATTACATTAACCGGACATCACCTTTACAACTTTACAACTAGAGATCCAGAGAATTCAGAGGATGGATGGCTTTCCTAGGTATATTGACAATAAGGGGGTTTCTGAGCAGTTTTCAGAACAGAAGTGATCACCATCCAATTCTTGCAGAAATCTCCACTTTTCACAAGCTCCACAAGTTTTTGATACCAAATCACAGCATGGCTTTTTCTGTGGAGTTCCTTGTCCCAACTTGTCCAAGTCCCAACTTGTCACACAGTGCTAAGCGGCATCTCAAATTAATCTTTAGGTTCTCAGCTTTCAGGTGATGTCCAGCAGTTATATATATTATCTACCCCTGAACATCCCCTGTCCCACACGCCTACGCCTCTAAAAAAGAAAGCAGCATGGTAAGGGGTTAACTGATTGAAATAGACATGTCAGTTTGTCACTGTAGCTGTAAACAGAGGAGGACGTCCTCCTGCTGAGAGGAAACTGGATTCTGTCACCTACCACCCTCCCATCCCTTAAAACTTTTACCCGCTCCCCTCTCAAGCCTTGAGGTGACAACACTGAAGTTTACACACACACACACACACACACACACACACACACACACACACACACACACACACACACACACACACATAAACACACACAGTTGCACAAGTCGTAGCACAAAATAGTCTGAACTGATGGAAACTCTGCCTGGTCAGAGGTTGAGCCAGGTATTCTATCAGATGCCTGCTCAGCAGTGCCCAGACTGACCCCCAGCAGACTGCCAGTCTCCTTGCCGCTCTGCTGCTCCACGGCTCCACTACCACCTCCCGCCGCGACCCTTGACCCCTGCCCGGGAGACAGGCGCCACCAATATGATGCAATTTCTCTCCGACATGGGCCAGTGGCCTCGGCTGCAATGCGACCCAGGGAAAATAAATACGGGTGTTTATTTGGTGGGAGTGAGAGAGGCCCACAGGCTGGAAAAACAGCTTTGCACCAGAGCTGACTTTGTTCCACGTCTTAACTCATATAATATACAAAACAAGCCATTGTGGTTTGGTACTGCGCGCCATCAACACACTCTATCATTGTGATGCTGAGGCTAATGTCAGTAGATGCACCTAGATACCTGATAATCCATGACGGTAAAGCCCTTGAGAGAAGAGGTTGCATCACCTCTTGGAGCTATGATTGTGCAGCTTGCGCCCTCTGTGCCGACTCCAGCAGTTCCCAATCGCTGCACAAAGCATCGGTGCCGGCCGGCCCGCCCAGCTGTCATCCTGCATTGGCCTCCAAAGAGCTGGAGTAGAACCATGCACCATGACTCGCCTTTGTTTCCAAAAGCTCTAAATTGCCTCTCACAGAGACATCTACACCTCTCTGTGATCTCAAGAGAGCAAAGAGAGGTCTCAGACAGACAGGGCTCTTGTTAGACCTCAGTCCTCTAAAGAGGGCTCTGGCACACTTAACTAAGTCCCTCCATCCCTCCCACACTACCACCAGCATCACCACTACAAACTGAAGATCGCAGCATTAAAGCACTACCTCCTCCTATCCCAGAGAGAATGAGGTCACAGTTCCCCCCGGCAATAGCTAACCTGTAGACCTGGACCAGTGCCTGAAGACCACCGGTCTACCTTACTGCCTCGGCACCACTGGGACCAGGTGCCTATGAGAAACCTACAGTGTGACAGATGATGAATCACCAGCATTCGCCTCACAAAGAGCCCCTCGTTGAAGTCAGAGTTACAGGATATTGTAAGCAACTACTTTTATTGGGAACAAATAATATGTGGGCCGTCAGGGTTTGGAACCGTTCCCATCTCAGATCTCCCTTTAAGCATTGCTCATGTTTCAGATTAGAGTTAGCAGTGAGACGATGCACATCAGTCTCCCTGCGTTTTCAACCCCGTCGCTGCCTTTTACACTGTTTCTTATTCCCCAGTCAGTCTCTATCTATCTCTGCCTTTCTCTCTCTACATCTCACGTCTCTGTCTTCTGACTTCCCACCCACGCATTTTCTCCTCAACTCTTCCTCTATCCATCCTTCTGACCTCATCCTTGTTACAGTCGAGCGTAGAGGGAATCAATCAACCATGGTGTTCAGATTAAATCACAAATTATTATAATTGAGAATAATGGTTTCCATGTCAGCTTCAGTTCAGCTCTGGATTGTTCTCATACATATCTGGAAACGAGGGGGTTGGAAGCTCGGAAGTCCAAGTGCTCTGACGGGGTGAAATTCAAGTTCTCCGCGATCCAACTTTGTCTGGATTTCCATGGCAGTAAAACTCTTATCTGAACTTGAACACCTGTCTTGTAAAAATGTTACCCTCCCTTGTAAAGTTGATGTTGGTTCTTTTCCCTGAAGATCAATAGAGTATGCTTATTATAGTTTGAATAGAGGTTAAACACAGCTTTCTAAAGTTGGACTGCTACTCAACCCTGTTAGAATGTAATATAAAACTGTTGTGCCGAGCCACACTAGTAAATACAGATCAACGTTAGGGATAGTTTTACCAGGTACACACCGGGTTCCCCCCTACCAACGATCAGCAAAGCTCAGATTCTTCGATGGTTCCACAGATTATCTTTCCACATATTCCTGTGGCGTGAGATATGTTAAAAGTGTTTTTACATCCTCCAACTGTCTCAGAAGTACATCCTGGCTGCACTGATTTCAAATCATACATATTAAACATGTTCAGTATTTCGATCAGACATCCTGTTGTGCTTGGGGAACCCTGAGAACAGCCGAGGACGCAGTCACATGGGAAAGAACAATAGCCAATAGGGAACCAAGCTGACTGAAACGGAAGAACAACCACCACCGTCATGGCGGCCGCGGCTAATGCCTGAGCTAATGCAAACGCGAAGCAAAAAGTAGTAGAAAGTAGGGATGTGATGGTGAGGAATTTTTCCCACCGGTTAATAAACTTGTGACAACACCGGTGTCACAGATTACATCGACTTTCAACCAGGAGATCAGTATTTTGTTTGGAAGTGATGTTTGTCACTGGTTTTCTGTACATCCTCTGTACTTATTTTACTTAGTTTATGTACGTATTCTAAGGGCAACTATGACATTTTTCCTCAACCTAGCTAAGTGTATAGTATATGTAGCACACTTTCTTTGATATTTAATGCTGGGTGGCTGTGTGTCTGACCTCTCCGGTCCAGCTTTTGCTGCAGGGCTGCAGGTTTCCACCCCACGTCCACCGGTTGTGACCACTCCGTCCTCCCCACGGCAATGACCTCTTTAACATTATGGTTCCCTTATAGCATTGGTTTTAAATCTGAAATATTGCCGAATAGCCACTTTTGCTTTTCGCTTCAACACCAAATCCTCCACCATCGTCCTGTCTGTCAACTCTCTCGTCCCGTGTGTAAAATATGACACTTGCTACTCTGAGCTGAGATTTGTACACTTTCATTTTCAGTTTGTAGTGTCTGTCGTTCGACTATGTACTGACAACATGCCGCTGATACACAAGAATGAACTGAATGCGTGTTTATTTCTGCAGCGAAGCAAAACGACAGTTGCCCAGTGCTCGACCACCGTGTAACATCGGTAACACCAACAACTGTGCAAGCCTAGTAGTGAGATGGACCTCATAAATGGAGCCTGTTGATTTGTGGCAACAACACAAGTGTTTATTAAACATGTCTCCATGACTTCATCCATCCATCCCTCGTAAATGTTCAGTACAAAGTAGTGCAAAAACTTACATCAACACTCATCAATACTAATTCTTCCTGCCTGTCATCCATCATGTTTGTTTACACTGAAGACACGTTTGATTGTGAGAGATTTTTCTGAGATTTATGTTTTTTTTTAAACACCTGGACACTTCAGACTCACCACTCTCTATAGGATATCCTGTATATGTATATGTTAAATTTAACATAACGCGTCATTATGTTGGTGATCTCTCATATTTTCAAGCTCTGTAAAGATTTGAAAATCTTTTAGTGTGGGCCAGTCTTTAAGCTGAGACTACTTTATAGAGGAAAAGACAGGAGGCATGAAGCCATTTAAGATAACAGGAAAACATCACGTCTAGAGGACTAACAGACTACAGATAGCAGAGCTCTCCAAACGGCATTAGCACGTCTCCTCTTTATTACCTAGAGGCACAGCTTATTTCTAGGGGCAGTAAAGCTCCCAGGCATGTGCAGGGCACGCAGTGGGCCTTTGACAGCGTAGTTAGGAGGTGTTGATGAAAGAGGAGAGGCTGAGAGCCCACTGCCTCTCAAATTAGCCCCGCAGCCCTCGGACCTGTCACATGGAGGCTTTAGGCGCCGCCGATGTGCATGTATGGAGCTTTGCGTGCATTCTTCTTGTGCTGTGTGCCGTGCATGCACAGCACATGTTTGGTTGTGAGTGCTGCACGTATGCATACTGAGATGTCATTCCTCCTTAATGTAGATCAAATGTTGGATGCAGCATCCTCTGCATGCTCATCGCAGATTTTTGTGGGACCTCCCACGGTTTGAAAAATAATCTCCAGCTTAGGTGACCTCCACCTGACTAAAATAGATGCATGTTCCCTTTTTTGTCTTTATCATCAGACAAGATGGAGCTGGATACACTCCCAGTGTTTTGCTCATCAAGTAATTAGGTTATGTTGTTCATCTTCCAGTCTCCAATTACAGCGCAAGCCCCACAACACTGCAGAGAGCCAGACAGACAGTCTGCATTAATGAAAGAGAGCTCTCTGCTCTTCTCACCTCCTCTAATCTGTTCTGCATGTGCATCGCTCAGCCTGACACCCTCACTGCACATTCAGCTGTTGGCTGTTTGTTTAGTGAGGTGGATAGACATCCATAACCGTAAAGCTGTCTCCAGCAGAAAGGTTTTAATCACTTTTTTTGTTCTTATATTGTTTTCTCCCACAGGGAGAGGGTGCAACACCCAAAATCTGTCAACTTGTACTGTGGATTACAGGGCTCAGAGATACAGTATCTTACATCTCGTGCCCCCTCTAGGCCTGGCATGATCTTGCAATTTCTCCAGCTGTTCCAGCTGTGCACTCAAGGAGTCAAATGCAAAAAAAAAGGAGAAAACAGCCACTCCTCTTACCTGAGAGAAGTTGAGCCCATTGAGAGGGTGACATTGCTCCTCCACCCGCTCCACCGCCCCTGTCGTCTTCCCCATCCTCTCAGCCTCCTGAGCCAAGAACAGATCCAGCACCGGCGTCCCCCTGGACCGAACATCCCACTCCGTCAAGGAGTTGACCATTAGCATCACCCACACCGGCCTCTTTCTCTCCCAGTTCCCCGCGATGGCGTTGAATAGGTAGTCGGCGTACAGGCCACGGCCGCGCTGGTCGGCGGTCATCCAGTAAGGCATCATGTGCTTGACGTAGTCCAAGTGGCGTTTGAGGCGACGGTACAGGTCTCGAGGTAGCAGTGTCTGCAGGTTCTCCCCGTGGGGCAGCAGCTGGCAGCTGGTCAGCTTGGAGATGGTCAGAGGGTCGGTCAGGTCCAGCTCAAAGAACACGTTGCGGCTGCTGTGGAAAGCCTGCTTGGACCGGTCGGGGATGAAGTCCCAGACTCGGGTGTAGGGCACGTGGATGGTGCCAAATAAGTAAGAAGGTGGGTGAGGAGGTGCTCGATTTACTCGCCACAGGAAAGAGTTCATGTCGCTTTGCTGTGGAGGAAAGAAAATAAGAAATGGAGGCAAAGATTTCAAGGGCAAAAGGAAACAAAAATACCCGAACCATCATTTTAGAGCAACTCAACTAAAGCTGACACATTTTTCCTCTATTGTGGTTTACTGGCTCATAGGGCCGGGTCAACAAGTTAAAGATTGAAATACAATTTAGAGATGACGGCAGCCAGGGGAGGTATGAAGTCTAGTCAACTCGCTGTCGGCTGCGGGCTGGGGGTTTATAGAGGGGCCTTCTGGGCTGTAAACAGACCCCCGTGTATTGTTGAGGTGCATACCTCGGGTTGCCAAAAGCCTCTTTCGGCCTGGGAAGCATTTCGTAGGCTGCAGTGCAAATATACTGCACTGCAGCTCATAAAAGCCAAAAGCTGAAAGAAACCTGCTCCCCGCTTTGACCCCACTATGATACTTTTGTTTGTGATTTTTTTTTTTTTTTTTTTTTGTTTTACACCAAGCAGGCAGGGAGTTCTGGTGCTGACAGCTTCAAGTGCGGCACCGTTTTAGTCGTCTATAGGGTTTATATTACAGGAAGTGTTTGTCTACTGTGGTTATCTTCATACAAAACAATGTCACAATGGAAATGAAATAATCGCAGCCGCTCTAAATGAGCACGAGGCCGGTTTAAAATATGTTTCTTGTTAAGCGCTCTGCAAATGTGCTGTGCATGTGTCACGACTTTGATGTTGGCTTTATTCAAATATGAAAAGAGAATTAACTTCTATAAACAAATATCAAACTTCTGGCTTCTGAGAGGCAGCGTAATCAGGCATTTGAGGGATGAAACCCATTACTGTAAAATAAAGTTATTCTTAGAAAATGTTTACTTCTTGAATTTAATCAAGATTTCCTTCAGCATGTGTTCCAATTACGCTGCCAACGCTGCCTTCAAATGCGTTTCAAATGGCTGCCAAAGGCGAGTGGAGTCGTCTTGTGGGATGTTCTCTTATCATCATAATTAAGTCATTTCTGGCGCAATCTGTCTCGGCACAATAAATCCAAAGTGCTATATTTAATTTCAGAGCAGCTTTTCTTCTTCGCAGATACACTGAGATGTTTAAACAGTTTGTTTCTAACTCAATTTGCACATTGGCAGCAGGGTGCAGTCGACACTAGACTGACGGGAAAGCTTTGGACGCATTTCCGTCATATTCCTGAGACACGGAAACTTAAAGGGCACAGCTTTTTTGTTAACGTTTTTCGTTAACTTGTGCGTGTGCGCTTACAGGCCCGTAGCCTCATACATGAAGATTTTTTCGACATGGAAAGTGCGGTCGTGTCCTGAGGAGAGGCTGTTGAGATGGATATCCCCCTCTCTGTTAAAGCTGCGTGGACTTTTCTGGAGAGCCTTGACGCGCACGGCTGCTTTTTTTATGGGGGTAATTACTGTTAACAGAAAACAGAGACCACTGTACTGACGCATTACAAATCACACGAAGCGAAGCAGCACCAAGTCCTCAGTGATCTCTGACAACGCATCCACTTTATAGGATATAATCAAACAAACGCATGTGATCTCCAAACGGCTCCGTACGCACAAGTGTCATCTTTAGGGTCACAGAGGGCAAACGCGTTGGATGTGATGATTTTAATCAGCTTTTCCCTTCTTCAGGACGAGGATGCATTCACGGTGGGGGGCAGACGGTCACATTAACCGTAGCTGCTGGACTCTGGCCGTCTGCTCTGCCCTGCGTCAAGAGTTCAAGCCACATCCATCCATAACGTTACCAAGATAAGTGTGGTAATAGGCCGCGTGCGTGGCACTGAAACACGATCACGCCTGGAAGGTCAGTGAAACTTTTCCAAATGAAAGTCAAGTCAGCCGTGGGTGTTCCCCCACTTGAGTTTGTCACATAAACAGCCGTAAAGTTGGCAAGCTTTAACAATCGCTGCTGGCAACTGCTCACATTTCTCTTCGTGGAGGTGATTTAATAAGCCAATTCAGAAATAACTGGACTTCACATGTCATGAAGATGAAACACAGTGTTTACTATACTTGATACAGAAAATGCAAATACATTATTATTTAAAAATATAATTTTTAAATATATATATAAAAACTAATTATTTTTTAAAAAGATATTCAAAAGAAACATATTTTAAAGTATATATAATTATAATAATTATTATTATTAAAATATAAAAAGAAAGATATGTTTTAAATATTTTATAAATTTATAAAAACAAATTACTTCTAAAATGTTTAAAAAGAAAAACATATTTTGAAAAATATATACAAACATAAATTATTATTAGTATTATTATTAGTGTTAAAAATATTCATCCCAGCTTTAGCAGTTTAGTTGTTAATAAAAGTTATATTCCAATGTGTAAAAGGTCGTAACATTTGGCTTCATTATAAAGCACAATTATGAAAAATGACAAACGATATGAGGTACGATTGTGCCCATCCTTTCATGAAAATTTACAAATACTTAAGTTTAATTTATTTCTCTAACTGGAAGTGATCAAGAGCGAACACTTTGTTGACAACAAGTGGGACCATTAACTTTCCGTATAAGCCGGATAACAGAGATGTTATGTATCATGAATACGCGTCTGTCTCCTCCGTGACTTGATAAAAATGCCCCAACACGACTCACCGACTTCGGTGCGTCGCACTGCCTCGGTCTGTCCGGTCGGTGTGCGCCCCAGGGTGCCACAGAGTGCAGGAGAGCGCTCAGGAAGAGCCAGCTGAATCCCGGCAGACAGACCATGGTGTCGAGGTGACAGGACGCTCCTGACAAGTACCTCTCAGATGTCTCCTACACTCTCTCTTCTTACTTCCCCGTCTGCTTTGAAATGAAAAGTTACCGGTGGCCTCTGGGTTCACATGTGCCGCGCGGCTTGAGGACCATCCCGCCTCTCCGCCATTCCCGACGCTCCCCGCGGCTCCGACTTCAGTTGTTCCTGTTTGAAACTTTCTGTCTCCTGTTTAACTCGGAGCAGTCCCGAAGCAGGAAAAACAGCTGCTGGAAACGCTTTAGAGAGGTTCCGCGGTGCGCTCCGCAAGTTAGGAGCGTCTTGACTGGGAGAGAGGGAGGTGGGACGACTTGAGTACCCCCCCCACCCCACCCCAACACACACACACACACACACAGACACACACACACACACACACCCCTACTTCTTCTTTTAAGAGGAGGGAGCTGCAGGTTCAGAAAGGGATGACAGCTTTGCGTGAGTAACGTCCCACATGAGCAGAGTGGTGAATGAATGTTCTTATAAGGTTCCTGTAGTGAGAGTTGGGGCATCGCCTCATTCAGCGTGGTCTGTAAACCTCAGTAGTTTATAGAGTTTCATAGTATTTTTGATCTTCCCTGCCCTGGTATCACACTTTTCTTGGTTTTTAATTAAATTCATTGAGCAGTCAGTTTTTACTGGACTTGTTTAGCTTGACAGGATTTATTTTATGTTCCATTACTGCAGTGTTTTCTGTGGTCTTAACCTCTCCAGCCACTCTTTACCCATTTTTGTCTATTTTAGGGGGTACAGGGGGATTTAGGGGGTGATAGCAGCTCAGCAGTAGCTGTCACATAAAAGCGGTGTACATCATCTGAAAGATGGGAGCCTGACGATTCATTTGAGATGCAGCTCAGCACCGTGTGTCAAGGTGTTCATAGTCATAAATTATGAATAAAAAAGTGAATTAATTAAAAACCCGACCCGCCATTCTGTGATTTGGTATGAAAACCTTCTGACATTTGGAGATTTCTTCCAGAACTGCATTTTCGGTGATTGGATGGCGAGCACTTCTGTTGTGGAAACTGCTCAGAAACCTCCTTATTGTCAATCTACCTAGGAAAGCCATCCATCCTCTGAAGGCTCTAGGTCTCTAGTTTGTGGTTGTAAAGTTTCATGAGGCTGTGATTATGCTAGCGGTCACCACAGGCCATTTTATACAGTGAGGTCAAGTTCCAAAAAATGGTTTCACTACAATGAAGGGACTAACATCATCATAAATGAATACAGTTGGGCTCAGTGAATCCACTAGAGTCTTAGCTTTCCAGTGATACCCAATTTATGTAATTCCAACACAATTTAGGGACCCCAGTATGCAGAAGTACTTAGATATTCCATTTTAGAATAAGTGAAAATAATACATTTATATTGCATGCAAAAAACTGCATGGTTTTTGCCCCAAACTGCATGTAATTATCATAAAGTGAGGATGTCTGTAAAGGGGAGACTCGTGGGTACCATAGAACCCATTTTCATTCACAAATCTTGAGGTCAGAGGTCAAGGGACCCCTGTGAAAATCACCATGTCAGTTTTTCCTTGCTAAAATCTGGCCATTCTTCCCAAAAAACTAGCATGACATGGTCAGTACCAATACCAGTGTCTTTACTCTGGCTGAGCTAACTAAACTACTAACTAACTAATCTAAACTCAGTTCACAACAACCTCTGAAAGACAGAATAGTGGCCGGACCCGCCGTCGGGTCCTTGTGTTGTTAAGGGGATCCTCCTCCGCTGTTGTGCCGACGCTGCTAAAATATCACAACAATACAGTATATTTTATTTGAGTTGAAGAGTTGCAGCTTAAAAATCTTTAAAATTATCTTTATCATTACAATAAAAACAACATCTACAGCTTTCAGCCTCATCACACAGTCTTCCTCTACAGATAGAAGGCCCGATGTTGTGTTTTCTTGCACACGTCTGACCACTGTGCTGTTAACATTTGCGTGACATTTCCATAAAATATACAGTAAAACTGGGTTTCTGCAGAGCCAGGAGGTCAGGTGGCACAGTCTTGTTTGGTTTGGTTTTCAACAGACTCATTCCAAAGATGTAAATGAGCAATATTTCACATGTTGTCATCTGCTTCCTCTCCAGGAGGATTACATTTATCTCTGTCCTTCTCTGTTTGACAACCCTGCAGCAATACATTTATATGAGGGTGTTTTTGCAGAGAGAGCGAGAGCGAGCGAGCTTCGGACCTTATACACCTGATTAATGGTCACAAATAAACAGGTCCAAGTAAAGACAACTGTGAGAAGTGTTTTATTTATTTTCAGTCTGAAGATGTATCCATCACAATGTGAAACAAATGCTGGTGTTGAGGGAAAGTGGCCCCTCTCTGCGCAGGCCGCCATGTCAGTGCTCCGCTACTCTGCTATGACCTCAGTTATTGTCCAAGTGGCAGACAGTGTGACAGAGTCAAGTAGCGGGAAATTTATCATGGAGACCCCTCAAACAAGTGGCACCGGGCCCCTCCCTGCAGGCCGATGGCAGACAGACCTGGGACAAGCAGCTCTTTGTCCTCGGCCGTGTTCTCCACTCCTCTTCTCACCACTCCGCGCTCACTTCTGCTAACTGGGCGGCTTTGTTAGCTGCCGACCGTCCCTGTACGCTCATTGTATTTTCCATTCAGATGAGGCGGATTGGGGCGTTTCTGCTGAGCGTCTTTGATCAGCTTGTCTTTTTAACACAGTTTCACGTTGTAAAACTGTGACACACTGTGCCCTTTGACCCTTTGACTTCTTTTATTGGGCGCCATTCATCAAGCTCTGGGAATCTGAAAGGCTGAAGAGTCAATATTTCTTTGTTTTACACATCTGCACAATGGCCCGCTTCACTGCAGCCTCAGATGTTTTTAGATGCATGAAGGCAGCGTATAACGCGAATAACACAGCAGAACCACGTTGATCCAGTCAAATCTTTGTTTCTTTGTTTCTTCCCATTGCTCTGAGACAGGTGTGGGATTTCAGTTAGCGGTTTCGTCTGCTCTACTATGGCCACCTGTGGACTCAGGTACTTGCTTTAAACCACACCTTGCAGCAGTGGGCTTCTCTTTGAAGGAGCGTTTCCACATTCTTGGCTGGTTAGAAGAGGGCTTATGAGCGGCTGGCTGCAGGAGATTCCTGGACGGGGGCCAGTGCTTACAGCATAGTGCACATATAGCCGGGGACGAAAGAAGACTTTAAAGTTAATGTTCTGTTAGCAGACCACAGCAACGCTCACTTACAGAACGCACATCTGGGGAGGCGTTACAAAGAGAGGTTGAGAAAAAGAGAGATAAAGGTATTTTCAGATCGTTAAAGTATATCAGCAGCTAATACTGATGCTTTCAAACACTTTCATTAGCTTTTTTCCCCCATGTCTATTATATGGATGGGTGATATGACGATATATTTCACCAAACGATATAAAAATGACAATATTTTTTCTGTACTGTCTCTACCATAATGTCAAAAAAATCAGTGTCCAAACTGTGTCACGGCAATATTTACGTCATATTTATGTTTCTTGCATGTGGGAACCAGAGTTGGAGGGATCAGCTGTTCCTCTGTGTCCTCTGGTGCTCCTAACAGCATCTGCAAGCTTTCACAGACTGGAGGAAAACAACCAATCAGAGCTGAACTGGAGCATGTCGTCTCTGAGCAGCTGTCAATCACTCATGAACTCTGTTCAAACGGTCAAACTAGGCAGCGCTGATCAAACGTGAATCAATATTCTGTTACTGTAATGCCTATTTCTTGCATAAAATGTTTTCAGTAACATCTTGTAGTTATTGTTTAGCTGTAAAATGAAAAAGTTCGGCTGGAGGCCGATGCTTGGTATATCCTCAACTAATCTCAACATGGCTGCCGGATCACAAACTTTCTCATTTTACTACTAAACAATAACTAGAAGATGTTCCTGAACACATTTGAGGTGACAAACAGGCAGTTTTTTTCCTGTCACAGGCTAGATTTTCTAAATCCTGAAAACAGAGCGACGAGGAGGTGCAGTAGTCTAGTTTTCACTCAGAGCACTTAAATTTCAATATGCTGAAAGGTGATTGTGGACTTTTTGCCAAATAATGCCAGCGCATTCCACCTAATGTAGGTTTAATGTCTGCTACCTATCCTGTAAAATGCATTTATCATCTCTTTTTGATTCATATTTTCTGTCCCCTAGGCTAGGCTTTATTTAGTTTTTCTCTCTAATTTCACTTTAAACTATTGTGTTCATTTTGCACTAAAGTGAGAATTGTCAGGTATTTAATCCATTCAAGAGTTTACAAAAATAGGCTTTACCATGTTATTTCCTGTAGACTATTTATTCCCTGAATTACTAGGTAACACACTATATTGTGATATATATTGTAATGGAGATCTGAAGTGATCTATATGTGGTTATATCACCCAGCCTTTTTTGATTATATAGGGATAGATGGGAGGCAGGGAGTAGGGAAAGTAGTGAAGAGACCTTGTTAATGTTTGAGGCCCTGCAGCTCTGAGGATCCTGTGTCTACATGTCCTTGTGGCTCCGCGGCTGCCTGTCTGTCTGACGTTGTGCAGAAGTCCTGCCGCAAAACCCCAACATTAACTCTCGGCATCATTGCTTGTCTATTGGTATGTAATGATAGAGGTGCTACTTCTATTACCACCACTGCTACTACACCACATGAAGAGGAAATGCGAACGGCTACGGAGATCAGCAGTAACTGAGGCTGTGCACACTGTTTTGTTTGTTATGTGCACAGGGACCCCTAGTGGTGAGAGGGAGAGTTAGGATAAAGTGTGGACAAAGGTGAGGACATGAGAGAAATGGTTAACCCGAGGGCAGAGAGATAGCGCTTCAAAGAGAATGTGAGTATGATGGATATGAAGGAGTGGCTCGTAGCTTTAGGCAGCCATACTTCAGAGACTCACTGTCACACTGAACGCTCTCTGTCTCTGTTGTCTCTGCTCTCAGATGGACTACACACACTTACACATTCCCTCACTATCTCCGCCCGTCTCTTGCTCTGGCTCCAATATCCTCCATCCTGCTTTGAAGATGTCGAGGAATAATATTGACTGAGTCTCTGGTGAAATGTTATTGTGGTTTCCCTTTTCCGGACGTCCCGGGGAAAACGGCGGGATAGGAGGTGGTAGAGGAGGATGAGGGTAAAGTTAGGGGTTGGAATATGTCAAAGAATGTCAAAAGGGAGTTTGAAATGAATCTGTTTAAGCCCACTCACATAAGACAGGTGGCGATAAGTCGGAGTAAGCTAGTCTGAGTCTCTTCAGCCATGATTGGTTTGCGTCTGAGGCCAGTGTTTGTGGAAGAAGTGCATGCTGATTTAGGTGGTGTTTAGTGACAACAGGTCTGCACTAAATTGTTTTCTCGGCAGTGATGTCCCCCCGTGGCATGTCAACACATGCACTGGATGGCCATCTGTCTATCTTCATCAACCAGAATGAGCAAAAGCAGGAGGGGAAAGATGAGAGGAAGAGATAAAGTGACAGAGGTCACGGTCAGGGCTGTTTTTCTGGAAGCAATGTCTGTCATTGTTTTGGGCTGATGTAAGGAAAGAGGAACATGAATCAGGGTGACATTTATTATTATTTACAATGAGTGATAAAAACTAGTTTAGATTAGGGCTGTCAGTCAATTAAAGCATTTACTCACCATTAATGATTGTTCATAGTTAATCGTGATTCATCACAATTAATCACACATTTTTAAAAAATGGTTTAAAATGTACCTTAAAAGGAGATCTGTCAAGTATTTAATAATCTTATCCACATGGGAGTGGGCAAATATGCTCTTTTATGCAAATGGTTGTATATATTTATTATTGGAAGTCAATTACCAACACAAAACAACAACTAATATTGTCCAGAAACGCTCACAGGTACTGCATTCAGTATAAAAAATATGCTGTAATCATAACATGGCAAACTGCAGCCCAACAGGCAACAACAGCTGTCAGTGTGTCAGTGTGCTGACTTGACTATGACTTGCTACAAACTGGATGTATAAAGTGGGCATGTCTGTAAAGGGGAGACTCGTGGGTACCCATTGAACACATCCATTTTCATTCACGTATCTTGAGGTCAGAGGTCAATGAACCCCTTTGAAAATGGCCAAGCCTGATTTTCCTCGCCAAAAATTAGTGTACGTTTGGAGCTTTATTTAGCCTCTTTCACTATGCTTTCCCCAAACTGAAGATCTTGAGGTCAGAGGTCAAGAGACCGCTTTGAAAATGGCCATGACATTTTTTCCTTTCGCGTGAATTTGGAGCGTTATTTAGTCTCCTGTATCTAACTGTAAAACTGAGCCCAGTACAACCTAAATATTGCAAGTTGCGTTAATGTGTTAAATTAGTGGCATTAAAACAAATTTGCATTAACACATTATCACTCTGTGAACTTAGCCCTGGTTTCCAATTAAAGGTAAAGACAGCCTGCCTTGTCAGTCACAAACATACTACTACTACATTGTCTCTCTTTGCACATATGCACACATTCCTACTGACTCCCTTCGCAGAAAGCCATATCTTATATTTGTTTATGAGTTAATAATGCTCTCACATCAAAGGCTGGGCTGGCAAAGTCAAACCCCATGATGCATTGTGTTCTGTCCTACTGATCACTGGCATTGAGAGTAACTGTATTATCCATATCGGGACCCCCCTGCTATCCTCTCTGTCATTCTGCCCCATTTACCCCTGAGAGCCCAAGCAGGAGGGGTGGAAGAGTGAAAAGACCCCTCTTGCTGTTAAGCACATCTACCTTTGGCTACTCGAATGGTGAAAGAATAAGATGTGGAGAAATAATGATGTTTCCCCTCTTGTCATTTCAACAACCATTGTGACGCTGCTGCAAGTCTCAGCACTGGACAATAGATGTATTCATATCATAATATTATGGAAATATATTACATATATATAGCTCATGTTGGTCTGTATAATATTTCTGGTGTTCATTGTCAGTGTCCTGTTTGTGGTTTATCCAAGCAGGGGTTCAACAGAGGCTGCCAGTGCCATATAAGGCCTTTTGCTGTGATGGGGAACACACTATAAACAGCATGTGTTATGATACCATTAAATCAAATCCTCTGGTCTGCACTGGTGTGCAGGAACCACACATGAAGGATCAGATGAGCTCTTCTTTAAGTCGAGAAGAATCTGGATTTGGTCTTGACCTTCTTTTGAAGACGGTCATCTGCTCTAATGAGGTTCTTTGAAGATTATCTTATTGTCCAAGGAGCTTTCATGCTACATGTATAGTAAATTCATGGCATAAAAGCTCGTCTCGGTACAAAGATATCATGCTTAAAGATCAACAGAGATGGGGAAGCATTGCTTTAACCGCCGTCTGCCCACATTGTTTTTATACATGGTGCTCTTCCTTGCTTTTGTAATGTGAGTTTACGGGGCTGACTAGAAAAAGCAAAGCCTAGGTCTGAGTCAGTGCAGTCTCGGTCTGCTTGGATGGAAAGAGTCCAGATTGGTGGCAGGGAAACTCTAAACCGTGGGTTTATCTGGTGTATGTCTAGCACATATCTGTCTGTGGTGGTATTGTACCGCGGCTGCTGTGGTCCATGTTGGATGTGATTGTGTTTGAGGGGGTAGTCTTAGTCATAGGCTGTGTAAGCCTTGTTTACACACATCTGTGAAGCCAGGTGTCCAAAATACATCACAGTGTGTATGCAGCACAAAATAGCCACTGTGTCTGGATTTATAGGTGGAAAATCATGCTCATTTCCAGGTTCAGACTTGTATTTTGTGTTTCTACTAGACCATGTTTACATGCTTTAATGTACAAAAAACACATTTTTTTCTCATACTGTCTGTCTGAATATACTTGTATTCACTTCTATGTGTGAACGGTTGGCCATTTATGTGGTGTGTCCTGCACCGTCGGCTCTTGTCTGCCTGTGTCAGAGGCTTTTCGGCTGATTCAGCATGTTGAATTGATGGTGGAGCTCATCTGTGACAGAAAGCACTCTGGTTGGCTGTTCAGCATAAGCAAATCAGTGAACAAGGAGAGAAACGGATGTGAGGAAAGCAAGCCAACGAGTAAACTCAAGAGTAAAAACACAAAAGGCTCTTCTCATTTTTCATCTCATCAGCGACATGGCCATCTGGAATGAAGCTTCGTGGTGAGTGAGAATGGTGTGAAAATGGTCAGCAATGCTGTTTTGTTTCATGTAAATGTCACAACAACAGCTTTTATATCTGTAATCCTCTGTCTTTCAGTTTCAAATAGAGAGAGTTATTTCACCTCAAGCTGGCGCAGGACACACGCCATAGTCGGCCGTTGGCTATAGCCTTTTCAGGGTTTTTCATGTCAAGTTTAAAAGCTCTGCAAATGGCTGACCTGTATGTTGGCGTCCTTTGGGTCAGTGTGGACTCCTGTGGCTAAAACTCACAGAAATATAGGAACAGGAGGGCAAGCATCTTGACTCCCTGTCAAAGAGAACCATATGATGCCTTCACAAGCACTTCGATCTCGGCGTGATTAATACTACTGGACTTCAGCGGTGAGGTCAGAACCAGTGTAAGGCCGTGGGAGAGAACGGCTGAATAATGTAAAAGCCCCTTTTTTCCCCCCACAACGCATGTAATGTTGTTTTGGTAACACAGTATGACATTTCATGTTTCCTCTCCATCATCTGCTCTTCTCTGAGTCTCTCTTTCTGTCTTTTTCCCCCTCACATCTCCGTTTGGTTTTTGGCTCTGTTTATTTTCAAGATCAATGCGCGGTTCTGTAACACTTGGCTGGTCCGCTCCCTCAAAACCCAAAGACTTAAGTTCATGTGTCAGCGTGGATATGCAGTCAACTAAATATGAAGGAAGAAGAGAGAGAGAAAGGGGGCGGGGCCGGGGGAGAAGGAAATTAAAAGAATAGAAACACAAAAGGGGGAAAAGGTGGTGATGGAAAGCAATTGATGTGAAGAGATGCAGGAATGCCAGAGAGGGAGACGATTAGGTCTGATTGATGACTCTGTATTGATACAACGCAGTCATAATTTATTGCTTTAAAGGGTATATTTCAAGTGTCTACAATTAATGGTTTGTAGAAAGAGGAGGCGGTAGGAGCTTTCAAGATCTGTCTCCATAATAATAACCTGGCTGTGGAGTCGAATAAACACACACACACACACACACACACACACACACACACACACTCCAGACCTCTTTCTGCTCTCTGGGCATCGTTCCTACAGCTACTCTTCACTCACACATAGAGCTGTTCTAGTGCTTGACAGGGAGCAGAGGAGCTGTCAACAGGCCCGGAGCCTGTCAAGAAGCAGGCTGCGCTACCACGCTACACGGCTACGCTACACACACTGATATAAACACAGATCCATACATGCGCACGCAGTTGAAACATGTCAAACGGCATGGCTTCTATGACAAAACACACACAAACACACACGCATAGTTGGTCAAGAGACGCACATTAAACAGCACACAAAGAGCTGCAACGCATTAAACAGCATGACCTGTATGACTGAATACACAAACACACACACGCAGAGACAAATACACAAACGGTCCACCCATGAAAAGTCTAGAGAGTGATTTTCTGCTTCTTCAGCTGATCCTGAACATGTGTCAAGGTTTACACTGTAATCTACTGTAAGAGACTGAGAAAAGAAAATACACTTCAGTCTCTCCTTTCATTTCTAGATTTATTTATGGTCTAGCCTGGAGCTCTGTTTGGGCTGCCACGGGACGTGTGTGTTGTGCCGGCATGTGTGTGTACAAAACGATTATACCATTATTAACCACTTACTGTGACTTACCTTGGTATTAACCACTTCACTGAATCATTAAACATTGTCTTAGGTTGGTTCCCAAAATATTATCATCTTATAGAGTCAAGATTTTCATGGAGTAAATTCTTTTAGCAAACCAAGCTTAGGAGTATAGCTCAGTTCCTTGTGGCTCGAGTACAACATCAATAACATCACGCTGACAGCCTCCAGTCTCCACCTGGCCTCATAGAAGATGAATTACAGCCTGAATCTGACTGAGCTCTGATGCTCTGCTCCCAGCGGAGGTTATACCGGGAGCCTTATGCCCCACCAGGGAGGCCAACAATACAGCAGGAGCAATTGATGCAAATTCAAACTGTATCAGTAGACACATATATGCTGTAACTGGCAAACTCTTTCACTTATCCTGTACATAAAGTACCTAAACATTTTGTGATAGAATATGTTTTATGTGGACGTAGAGGAGACGGTTGTTTGAGACTGTTTAGTAAGTTACATTAGCGACATTTGTCAGGTGTTTTGTAGTGATGTTTACCTGTTTTCTGCAGTAATGTTACGTTGTTTCCGTATGTATTTTACTTAGTTTACGTACTTATGTTAAACCCAACCGTGACATTTTTCCTAAACCGAAATGGTTTTGTTGCCCCCTGCTGGTACTGCATCTTCATACACGAACTTAATATTCATGCCTCGGTAAGGTAAAACATGACACGCTATCCTGTTGTGGGCATGCGGGTCTGTCACATGTTTTTGTGTTTAAAGGGGTTTCTCTGTGAAGAAGTAACTAGGCGCAGAATGCTAACATCAGCATGTTAACATGCTCACCATAGACTGTATATAAGAAGTAGATGTAGTCACCATGATGTCACCCATTGGTTTGTGGGCTATGGTTTTGAAGCCTTAATAATAGAATACAATAATAAATAATTAGGTACAAAATAAATAGTTATAGTCAGCCCGCATGTGCAGTATCTCAAGTAATGCAGTTCAAAGTGCAATTGCAATCAAAGATTAAAGTGCATGGTAAAATAAAGTGTATCTAGTCCATGTGCATCTAGTCCATGTAGTCCGAGAGAGAGTCAGCAGCACAGGTGGGGGTGTGCAGCATAGCCCATGTGGTCCGTGATGCATGTACTTATAGATGGGATTCTGGTTCAGAGCAGCTATGGCTCTGGGGATTAAGCTGTTCCTCAACCTGGAGGTGTGCAGGAGGAGAAGGCCTTGTAGCATCTGCCGGATGGTAGAGGCTTAAACAGATGATGGTAAGTGACATCCTTACAGCTGTTGGCTGCTTTCTTTTAGCAGCGTGAGTTGTAGCCATCATCCAGGGCTGGGAGCTGTGTCCCGATGATCTTCTGTGCTCATGAAAACATAGCCATGAAAACAGAATAGTAGATCATGTGAAACCTCTGCACTCTTGCTGTGATCCAGACTTATCTGCTGACAACCACCAGTCACGTACAGCGCAGACATGAGGCGTATTACAAAGAGAGACTTTAGCAGTGACCCTGCTGACCTCTGTGGCTATACAGAGGCCAGATGAGAGCAGCCTGGTCTGACTGCAGAGAGTTAAATCATACATTACACTCCGGGGAGTTCAGAACTCTGCAGCCGATTCAGGGAGACAGTCGGTTGATTTATGAGCCGGAGCTGAGCCTAGTGCAGTCTACTGGGTGGAGGCACGCCACCATGATTGAAAGTCATATCCAAGCCAATGTCCCGGCCACTCACTCACCACACGGCACATGCCCAGAGATAACTGTGCTCTGTTATGATGTCGTAGGGTCTCAAATGAAGCTGACAGAGTAGCATTTACAAAGTAATTTGAGCACACAGGATACAGAGTCTAGTGTTTATGAGGCGTTCAGTTTTTATCCCTCGTTAGTTTCTCTTTCCCTCCCTTCCCCCAATTTACTGCCATTTTATCTTTGTCCGCAGTTAGATGATAATACTTAAGTTCATACTTTGAGTGAAATGGTGAGACAACTATTGGATAGATGGCCTTAAAATTTAAAGTTAAAGTTAAAATGTCCCAATGATATTCACATCAGCCTCAGCTGTACCTTGGTTTGTACAAAACTCAGAAATGTTAGCATGCTAACATGCTAAAGCAAGATGGTTAACATGCAGATATGTTAGCATTGCCATTGTGAACATATTAGCATTCTGACATTAGCGTTTATCTCAATGCACCACTCCTAATACTGCACTCATGTTATATCTGAGTTATCATAATTACATGTTTCTGACTCAGAAAAAGTGTCATTGTCATTTTTTTCCCAACTGACAGGCTCCAATATGTCCGATTTGGTACTTACAGTAAGAGCCTGAAAACCAAACAAACATGGCTGTGTCACATACAGTATGTATGCCATGACCTCACCCGACTTGGCAGTTCTTCAGTGTGATTTAAACCACATTTAAAGGATATGGTGGTATACTGTCTATGCACAGTATTTCCATCCTCACACGACCAAATTTTAAATTATGCAAAAACCATCTTGAACCCTCACAAGTCATTAGCATGGGAATCTTTCCTATTTCTACCATCCATCTCATGTGAAGTGAACACGGCATGCTGTAAGTACAGCCTTACAGAGCTACTAGCATGGCTTTAGAATCTCAGTCTTTTTAGGCAACAGCCGTGGCCAGAGGAATTATGTTTTGAAGCTGTCCATCCATCCGGTCCATTTTTGTGAGCGCAGTGTCTCAGCAAAGCTTGGAAGGAATTTCTTCAAATGTGGCACAAACGTCCATTTGGACTCCAGGATAAACTAATTTGATTTTGGTGGTCAAAGGTCAAGGTCATTGTGACCTCACAAAACATGTTTTTGGTCATAACTCAAGAATTTATATGCTATATATGACACATTGTGTTTGGATGTTGTGTTGGGATTATGGGTGCAGGCAGGCCATAAGTAGAGTCAGCCAGCAGTGCCTTAGCCGGCTATCTGGCAGCATACAGTGATAATGTCCCAGAAGATGGTAAATTTCATGGCACGTTGTGGTGTGGTTTAGGCAGGGAGATAATCAATGGGTGATACTGGCTTCAGCAAACTACTCATACTGCAAACAGAGTGACCTAAAACCAAATATTTTGCAACAGCGCAGTGACCAAAATGAGCCTCCTATTGTGCAGAACCTCATTACGGTGTTGAACAGATATCATAACTTCTATATATAGTTTGATTCGATTCAGAGTCAGAAATCAGAATTAGAAATATTGTATTGAGCGACATTAGGATGTTGTTGTTGCTCTTATGTAAATAAAAGCATAAAGAAACACCAGAAAAAGGAGTATGTAATATATAAATTATGTTAGCTCTGTGCTGCTGCTGCTGCACTACTTTACACACGCACCTCTACACATAACAAATGGCAATATCCATGTGAGAATAACTAATAATAATTAATATTGAATATGAATAATGTTGTGGAATTATTCCTTATTATGAAGGGTTGGGCTATTTTGGAATTTATACATTATTATTACATACATATTTACTTATATATATGTACATAAATATAAATATATATGTGTGTGTGTAGAAATATATATGTAAAAATAATAATATAATGCCGATTTGGAGGTTGATTACCATGGCAACGGCTGAAGCTTTGCAATCAGCTGTAAATTATGTACATAATGCTACGATATATGTAGGGAAATAGAATTAAATAAGAAAAAATAAGAACTATAAAAAATATGTACACATATGCGCATAAAATGCATACAATATATAATAATAATCCATCCATCGTCAACCGCTTATCACGTTAGGGGTCGCGGGGGGGCTGGAGCCGATCCCAGCTGGCATTGGGCGAAGGCAGGGTTCACCCTGGACAGGTCGCCAGTCCATCGCAGGGCACATAGAGACAGACAACATAGAGACAGACAACCATTCACACTCACATCCACACCTACGGGCAATTTAGAGTCATCAATTAACCTAAACAGCATGTCTTTGGACGGTGGGAGGAAGCCGGAGTACCCGGAGAAAACCCACGCTTACACGGGGAGAACATGCAAACTCCACACAGAAGAGCCGCAAGCTGGAATCGAACCTGCGACCGTGTGAGGCGACAGCGCTAACCACTACACCACCGTGCAGCCCTATAATAATAATATATAATGTAATATTTTATTATTGTATATAATAATAAAATCAATAAAAATGCTGAAATGTGGGATCTATTAAGTTTGTGTAATAGAAATGCAAGAATAGTATGAAAATAATTAAATAAAAGTATTTCTTGAAATGTACAGTGTGAATGCCGTATTAATGACAGAGTATTGCACAGATGAATTATTGTTCAATTTTAGCTCAGAGACTTAGATTTTTTTTTGGTTTTCCTATTAGTTACCGAACAATTTCCGAAATAAGAACGGGATCAGAGATGATGAATAATATTGTAAATTTAAGACCGCTGACACAGGGGAAATTTATTTGGATTAATAATAAGTAGGTGACTCATAGGAGGAAAAAAGCATGTTATAATCACTATCATTAATCACTTCACATTCCAAAATTATATTCATTTGTCATTTGCTTCGTTATTCTGGTCTCAGTTTAGTCATTGAAATGCTAATAGTGTAAGTTATAGCAACCAGTTGGCTTACTACTATAATTGTAGTGCTATTAGTGCTGCCAACTGTTCAGTTTTCTCAGAGAGATCGTTTCCTCCTACTGTATCTTATACGGCTGCCACTGCTTCTCTCACCGATCATTCAGTTGAACATCTTTACTTTTGTCTCCGCTCTTGCCTTTCACATCCTCTATGTGTTGCGACATCAAACGGTACACATAAAAGCCTCACCGCGGCGCTGGAAAGAGTCTCGCTCTTGAAATGTGTTTCTCATTTCATGCTATTATCATATCATTGGACATGTCCACATGCAACTTTTGTTTCGTGGGCCGTGGATTCAGAGAGTAAATGAGCCACAGAGTCAGTAATTTGAGCTCTAATCCCGCCGTAAGCCCCGACGGAGACTCAACTGTTTAGTGGAAACATTTCCGAAGCCAGACATGATTCGGGGAAGGAAAGTGAAGAAGATGTTGATTAAAATGGTTGAATAATCCTAGAGTTCCTGTTTCTCTTGGCTTTGTTGGTTGCTATGTGACAATGGTGTGTGTGAGAGGGAGAGGAAGAGAGACAGCGCTGTAGAGATAGATGGAGATGGAGAGAGTGAGTTTTGGTGTAAAGGGGAAAGAAAATTGGGCTAAAACATCACAAGGCTTCTGTGTCTGAGTGCATGAGTTTCTGTGTGTGTAGTACCTTCAGTATTAAGTACTGAGGAAGGAAAAAACTGATGTACGATGGAAGGATCCTGTCATGAATCGGCTATAGTTGGTCATCATCAAATACAGCACCAGTTTAGATGCAGTGAGAACTACGTTGGTGTATCTTCTCATGTGATGTCAAACCCAATCTGGTGAACTAGTTTAGTCTTTTTTCACAAAACAGTTGATAAGGATAAGCAAAATTGACCTTTATTTCTGTAAAAGCACATATTTAAACTACCATCAAAAACAGAAAATAGAAAAATGTATTTTTATATCTCAAGAAGAATATTGAAACTGTCAGTGACTTGACTATGATGTGGGCGCAGGTATATCACACCTGATGGTGGTGCTCAGTTTTAGCTCGACTGTTTTCATCATGGTGGCCCGGATCACAAACTTTCTCATTTTACAGCTAAGCAGTTCACTACAAGATGTTTCTGAAAACATAATAGGCATTACAGTAAAAGAAAACTAATTCACATTTGGTCAGCACTGCCTAGTTTTTCAGTTTGATTGGAGTTCACAAATTCACAATCAGTGATTGACAGCTGCATTAGAGACTCCTCAGCTTTGATTGGTTGGTTTTAATTGGGCACAGTAGAACCTTACAAATCCCTAAAAGGAGGCAGAGGAACCTGAATTATCCTTCCCATGTCCTACTGTCAGGATATAGTGACAGTTTGAGCAGATATTGTAATATCAAATATAATTTTGATTAAAGAGGTCCTATTATGCTTTTGCACTTCTTCCCTTTCCGTTAGTGTGTTATATAGTTTTTTGTGCATGTAAAAGGTCTGCAGAGTTACAAAGCCCAAAGTCCACACCAAAGGGAGTTACTCTTCCCCGTACAAACACTGTTCCTGAACTGCCTGAAACGCCTCGCCTGAAGTCCCGCCTTTTCTTCCGTAACATGGTGATGTCATCAAGTAACACATCTGTATAATTCCTGCCTAGCGGCTAGTTTGGCACGCCCTCAAACAAAGCTAGTTAGAGCAGAGCTGGAGCGGAGTCTGATTGGTTGACCAATCACAACAGCGGGCCAGCTGACCAATCAGAGCAGACTGAGTTCAGGAGCGTTTCAGTCAGAGGGTGAAAAGAGGTGCTGCAGGACAGCCGGTATGAGACAAATGAAGTGTTTTTTGAACATTAAAGCATGTAAAAGTGTTCTAGTAGAAATATAAGTATGCACCTGACAATTAGCATAATAGATCCTCTTTAACATTGTTAACTGTAGCTTTATGGGAAGCAGCTCTGTTTTGTTTTTAATAATGTATCCACATTTTAATGTATGTCACTTTAAAGGAAAAGAAAAGAAAATGTTCAAAATTAATTTGCAGTAGTCAAATTTGGATCAGATGCAACTGATTAATTCTGCTGACAGTTAAACTCATTTTAAAGGAAGTGAGATTTTAAGATTAGACATTACATTTTAAAAACTTTTTGATTGCAGCATATCCTCAGAGGGAACGTTCTGTAAAACGCTCTGCTGCCTTTACAGATCAATGGAACAGGAACGAGTGAAGTTGCAGGATTATAAAGACGAAGAAGTCGTCTTTATGATGAAAGCGGTGCGCTGGTTTTGAATTACAGCACACTAAATCATTTTTATGCAAAGCAGTAACTCCGACTCCATCACCACATACCTGTGGACGAGTCCTGGGCTCAGACAAGGGCTTGTGATTGCATCTTAATGTATTTAGTGGGAACAGGGTGTCACAGAACGTGCTGTGGAATTAACGATTAGAAAAATGTCTCCTCAGACTCTGCTGCTCTGGAGCGAGCTGCTAATGTATCCTTCAGTGCTGAAAACCTCAATGCTCTCGGTCCAATTTAAACGGATGTTCTGTCAAACACGCCAGAGCTGTGGTGCTGGAAAATTGACACTTGCTAATGAAATTACTGTAAAACCCAATTGGAGTTGCCTGGGTGACATTTGTGTGCGTGTTCGCCATTAAACTCATTACGATGCAATTACAGGCCGATGTATGTGTATGTCGCTGTCTGTGGGTGTGTGGCTCTACACAAAGTTTCCCAGTGTTTTCCATAGCAGGCTTGTTGGAGGTTAGGCCCGGCCTTGTGGGCTCCCCCTGCAGCGCCTGCGATTTATCAACCAGCCAGCCCTGGTCTGCTCCTCGCGGGGCTTCCCAGCCGTCAACAAACCTCCATGAGCTTGTCTAAACCCAGGAGGCCATTCAGCTCTCAGGCAACAAGGCCACATCGCGGTTAACCATCACTCTTTAAAACAAATCTTATAATGATCCATGCTGCGGCTGCTACGGAGGCGGTGGATTTGGATCAGAGCCATATTCCTGGTTGGCCCAGACCCAGAGCCACTCTGCTCACTGTCTGACCCCTGGTCCAGGCCTCAATCTTGCCACCTAGGCTGAGCCAAGAGCTGCTGCTATACAAACAATGCAGGGCAGCAAGTGAGATCCAAGTCTGTCTCACAACCTCCAACCCCATGTCAAATTTCCATCCATAACCCAGTTTTAACCCCTGTGAAAACCTGGTCTGAACCACTGTCCTGTGATCTCAAAGAACTCATCCAAGCTACTGCCGGCTTGCCCACCATTCAAAACATGTTCACAAGAAATTTTTTAATTTTCTCAATAAGCTCCATAGATCGCAATAGTTTCCCCAGACTGTATCGCTCTGGCGGACTGTACCCACACATGGACACAATGATGCAGCATAATGAAACCATCTATCTTCTTGACACTAAAGGCTAGCATACAGAAGGAGCTTACTGTCTTATAAATCTTTCTCATAACCACAGCCAGTTTGGTCTGCTGCGCCGTTATTAGGATCCAGATTGTACAAAAAAAAAACCCCACAAATACACCGTGCTCCTTTTCCTCCCTGTTTTTCCGTATTGAGCATGGAGGTCCAACTGAGAGGCTTGGCAGGAGATGTGAGGGAGATGAGACAAAGACGCAGCAGAGGAATAGGAGATCAAGTGTTTTGAAGTTGTCTTGAGAACCTCCCATAGCGTCCCCCACCCTCGGGAGCCGACTCCATTTAACCCATAAAACTTGAGACCTCAAGTTCACTTGGTTAAGGATCAGCGAGCGCACAGAGACGGCAGTGATGCTCGCACAGATATGCTTTGTGTCAACCGAACCCAAGACGGCCATAGTTTTCTTGGCTTTGCGTGAGTGTGTGTGAGACCAAACTCATAAATAGCATTTATATGTTTATGTGTGTGCATGTGTTTTGCATATGTGTGCGTGACACTAAACTTCAGATACATATGTTGGAATTGATTTGTGTGCATGTGTTACAGACACATGCACACATATCCGTGATTGGTAAGCTGAAGCTTTTTTTGTTTTTGTTTGTGCATGTCTGTGCATGTGATTGTGTGGACCAAACCCAAGAGAGCATGAATGGAAAATCCACAAATAGTATTTACAAGTTTGTTTGTATGTGTGTGTGTGTGTGTGTGTGTGTGTGCCTGCTGGTGTGTGACAGAGTGTGAGATAGTAAGGAGCCCTCGGTGCTCGGGCCAAGGACAACAAGAGGTTCCTGTTGCACAGAGGAGCCAGTCATGAATCAGGTGTGATATACCTGCGCCCAGCATCAGTGCAGCGCCAAAACAAACACGTCCAAAAGTGGAGCTCAACTTCTCTCTGTGTGGAAGTAATTACTGAGGTGTTGAAGTTGTCACTTTTCCTTTGCTGTTAAAAAACACATTCATTTGAACTCTCACACAGACTCACTCTATTTCACTGAGGACTTCGCCCTCTTAAACAGGCACTGTAGGCTCACCAGTTCCACCTTTGTGGAGCAGTTAAATTTACTTGTACTCGTTTGGCCAATAACGATGGACACGCCAGCTCTTTCCAGTTCAGACCACTTAAGTTCTTCATTTTCTAGTTGTAGGAGCCTTCTGGTTTTGCTTCTGCCAGCTGACTGCTGTTCAGCTTCATGATGACAGCGTGTGACAGTTTCTCGAAATATAATGAAGTGGCTAAAACATCCAGTAAACAAGTTAGAATTAATCATTTCCCACATATTTTCCAGTCGACACTGGAGCGCTAACAGCTGTTAAATGCAGCCATGACAATGAACTCACCGCATTTTAGATGTGACCTTTGCACAGTGGGGCGTTACACATATACGACACAAACATGGTAATACGTAATTATATGTATACAGGGGTTTTATTGTGAGAGGTAACAATGGAAGAAGTGGATCTGGACTGCACTGGAGTAGTTAAGTTTGCCGTCCTGGTTCAGACTATGGAGCCTCCGTGTTTTATAAATATAGGCCCAACTCAATCTGTTGTGCACCATGCTCTTGCTCGATACCTTCATTTGCGGTGCGAAAGATCAGAATTTTTTTTTTTTCACCACATACAATTCGTATTATATGTGAAAGTACTCTTGACAAAAACAACGGTTTGAAAAAATATATTGATGTGTAAATAAATCACACAAAGAAAATGCTCCCAGTGTGTAAAGGTCTTGAAAATAGTCAATCATTTTTCGAAAATCACCCAGTTGGAAAACGTAGGGCCGGCACATTTTCCCATCTAACAAGAGGAATTAAGGGTTTATTTCGACCATATTATTGGAACAGCGAAAAGACTAAGTATGTTGTTTCTGTCAGGTTTGAATTAAGTGTGTTTTACAATGATCCGTCGCTTGTACAGCTGATCTACCAGCTGAAACTATGAGAGGCAAACACACAGCTGCTCCAATGGAGAAGAGCCAAACTGAACTTGCCACACATGTTTTACTGGTAGTAACGTTTCTACCAGACGGCGCCTGTGACAGTAAAAACAAAGGAAAATATATTTTTTAGAACAAGATGGTAGTCGCATAAACTATTTGATTTTTTTTAATACTAAAATGACTATTCTAAAAATCAAAAATCATGACCCATCCCTTACGATGACTGGATATAAGTCATTATTTAAAACACAATTACAGGCAGTCGAGTTAGAAAAGCTGTTTACATTAGCCTCCATCCATCCATCTGCCACTACTTATCCTGTTAGGGGTCGTGGAGGAGCTGGAGCCGATCCCAGCTGACACTGGGCGAAGGCGGGGTACACCCTGGACAGGTCGCCAGTCCATCGCAGAGTCGTCAATTAACCTGCATGTCTTTGGGCTGTTGGAGGAAGCCGGAGTATCCCGAGAAAACCCACGCTAACACGGGGAGAACATGCAAACTCCACACAGCGGGGCCAGATTTGAACCTGCTACCCTATTGCTGGGAGGGACAGTAACACTGCACCATCCTGTGTACATCAGCCTTCAAGAAGTAATTCAGACTTGGGGATATCGGGAATTACTGACTGACACAATTTTTTCCACTTGGGGAAAAGAACTAGAGAAATTCACTCATTACATTAAATGTTGTTGTTAGAAATCAGCCATTTGTTTCCCTTTAGAGCAAAGTTTCCTGACCTTTTTTTGTGGGGACCCACGTTTCACAAACCATGGTGACCCACTTCACCATAGGCCTTATCTATACATCGTAAGAAGAGCGAATTTGTGCATAAATGAAAATTCCTGACCAGTTTTACTTTCATTTCTGCATCACCTCATTATCTTGAAGAGATAAACCAGTAACTTCAAAGAGATATACATTTGATAAATCACAACTTGTGTTATTGAAAAATATACAAGTTAAATTCTTTAGAAATGAGACCAAACGGAGGAGACGGCGTCGGTCTGCATGTGTGCCACAGAGCCGGTTGAGGATCACTTTGGGAGCATGTGACCAGGCATTATCAATCTACTTGATGAGGGCGCTTTCCCCATGAGCATTCAATTTTTATTTAGATTTATTCAGAGAAAATGACTTTCTTTTATATCAATGTGCACACAGAACACACATCCAGGCAGAAAGCAGACAAGCAAAGTATAAAGGAGTAAATTCAAAAATAAAACTAACATTAGTCTAACATAGTTTAAAAATGTTTTTCCATATATTGTCATGCATGAGAAGACCCAAAATGAACACTGTGCGGATCACTTGATCATTATAAGTAAATTATTGAATCAGAATTTGTGTAGGGACGATTCTGTCTCAAGCTTTTTGTGATCTCTTTAAGTGGCTGATCACTGTAAATGCATTCGGGTGAAGTTAAAAGGCTGGCACTTTTTTCTCTCATGCCTAAAACCATCAGAGTTTATGCCAGCCTTTCATATTACATTCAATTTTATAACTAGGCTACAGTTATCAGATCAAAATGTGAACATTCAGGTTCCCTCATGCGGCTCAAAGGTGTACTTCAGATATAAATGTTATGACAGAAGAAATTCAACATTTATTTAAAAAATCTCCTGCGACCCACCTGTGGTTCCCGACCCAGTCTTTGGGAATGACTGCTTTTAGCGAACATATTGCTAATAGACGCAGTGACCTGTTAAGTTAATCAGTACACACATGGACATGCCTAGTATTGGTATTCCAGTAATCTGATCCATCCATGTTTTACTGCACCTACCAGAGCTGTGATTTCATTGTCAGGACTAATTTGCAGCTGGAGTTGTCTGCATCTGGCGTTTCTATAGATGTGTATCTACAAGTAAATGTGCTGATTAATGAGTGAGTCTGTAGCTAAGACCTATCTGACAGTTATGGGTTCAAAGCTGATGTGAACCGCTGGGTTTACGGGGTAGAGCAGCGCCAGCCGGGTGTGGAGCTGAATGGGTCTGGACAGGCAGCTCCACCGTCCCCATCAGGGGTGGCCGAGGGGACACGGCCATTTTACTGGGGAGGAGGGAAGTGTTGGGTTTCAGTGTCATGCAGGGGTAACTCTTGCAGCTACACTCTTCAACCCCTGCCCTCCTCACCCTGCCTCCCTCATCACCAGTATCCATTATGTCCCAATATGTGCCTCCCTCCCTTTTCCCTCCCCCATGGAGCTCTAGCTGCCATCTCATGGCCCAGTGCGCTCCCAGACCGTTCGTACTCTGTTTCACTGCTGTAAATGTCACCTGAGTTACACTCTCTCTGCTTTCCACAGACGGCCCTTTATTCACCACCCTTTTAAAAAGACCCCCACTCACATTTCATGTTTTCTCATTTTTACTACGTGCCAGAGAGCCCTTTTCCTCCCTATTCACTCAGCCATGTGACAACATTCATATTTTTTGTGTGCATGCCACAACTTCTTTCCCCGCATCATATTTTTGTTTTCGACATTTCTGCTCAAGACTTTGCAAAGCCTCTGTGTTGTCTGTATTTGAGCAAATGCACTCGACAGCTAGGGTGAGTGTTCACATGTGCGTCTGTGGTTTTCCACTAATCTAAATTTAAGCTAACCGCTAGTTTACAGTTTTTTGATGTCAGAAAGCAAGCTTTAAACAAGTCTTGTCACTTATAAGGCTGTGTTGGCAAGTCCACTCATAATAGCATGCAGTTGTGACAGTGAATGGTGCAGAAAGAAACATTTTTAATACTTGGATACTTGGATACTTGGAACATAATCGTCCCTAAAGCATTGGCGCAGTTTGAGCTTTAAGGTTGGGGTTGGAAGTGTAATGAGTTCAACGCAGTTGCTTACGTATTACACCCTGCAAACAGAATGTGACACAAGTGACAAAATCAGTTTGATTGCATTGTTTTTCATTGAAATGTCCTCCCTGCTGCGAGCGACAAAGCGCTGCGTAGCATGCCGTTTGGGCACCCTGTATCTATTTATTCCTGTCACTCGTGGTGACAGTGCCGCAGTGGACGAGGAATGGTTGATTTGCTTGCTTTGAAATCCATCTACAACCGCTTATGCCGTTAGGGGTTGCGGGAGGAATGGAGCCGATCCCAGCTGGCATTGGGCGAAGGCCGGGTACATCCTGGACAGGTTGAAGAAGAAGAAAAGAAGAAGAAGATATTCCTTTATTAGTCCCACAGTGGGGAAATTCAGTTTTACACTCTGTTGTTCACACAGTACATATACATGCATTAATGGAGAGATGTCAGAGTGAGGGGGCTGCTCCTGACAAGCGCCCAGAGCAGTTGGGGGTTCGGTGCCTTGCTCAGGGGCACCTCAGCAGTGCCCAAGAGGTAAACTGGCACCTCTCCAGCAACCAGTTGGTCTTGGTCCATGGGGGACTTGAACCGGCGTCCTCCGCGTCCTAACCCAAGTCCTTACGGACTGAGCTACTGCCGCCCCACTGCCAGACTATCACAGGGCACATAGAGACAGACAACCATTCACGCTCACAATTTAGAGATTAATTAATCTGCATGTCTTTGAACTGTGGGAGGAAGTCGGAGAACCTGGAAAAAACCCACTTTAACACAGCGAGAACTTGTAAACTCCACCCAGAAGGGGCCCAAGCCGATTCAAACCTGTGACCCTCTTGCTGTGAGGTGACAGTGCTAACCACTACAACACCGTGCAACCCAGCTATTATGTCATTTTCAGTAAATATCACAGTATAACATCAGCAGATAGCAAACACTACTCACCCATCTTTGAAGTGGCTACGTATCCAGTCTGATCTTGACCACACAGCTGATCGCTCATATGTAACGGATTCATTGTGGCCAGAGTGTCTGATGTTATAAGTAAATAAAAAGATGTCTTATCTTGTTGGTTTCATATTCTGTCAATACGAAGACACAACAAGGTTAATATTATTCATCATTACAATAAATTATTAGTTCTGCATTATTATAAAAAATATAAGATGCATTACAAAGGGCAACGCAAACTGCTCCTCTGCCCTCGAGTCGTGTGACGATGTAAAATTTTACAAATGTGTCACATGTCGAGGTCTCAGATCAGTTCCAAGTTTGGTTCATGCTGGAAAAAGTGCGTCTCCTCTTTTAAAATGAAATGTAAATCTCTCAGGTGTGTTTAAACGTATTCAGCATTTAACATTACAGTGTGTCTCCTCAGTAGGAATCTGGGAACGAGGCCGTGTGATCATTAAACACGTACGATGTTGGATTTTGACTGAACACGATACTACTTCCATGATGCAAGGTCCGTATTCTGTAGAGGCCACGAGAGGCCTGGTCTGACAGTGATGACAGCATGATTAATGCCCGCCTCCCTTCCCACTCGAGCACACTAGCGTCACACAGCAAGTCCAAGCGGCTCGAAGAAAAACTGAAGAAAACCGCCTGCAGGGCCGACAGAAAGTAGCCAGTGTTTATCTGAAGATGAGACACTGGCTGATAAGATGCAGTTTGACATTAGCAAGAAGTCCGAACTCAGTATTCTACTGAGGTTTGGCTACTTTTAGTATCCACTCATCCATCTGCAACCGCTTTTATAATTTCCGAGGTAATCTGTGTGATGTGCAGTGCTTTAAACAGCTTTAAGTGGTTTAATTTACTCTTCTGATGTACCCACTATCCCTCAATCAGCTTTGTTTACTTTTAACTTAATTTCTCACTCCATTGATTTAATTATTAATTTCCTAGCCTCCATTTGTTTCTATTTTTAGTATAAAAACTGGTTGCAGAGATTTTTAATCTCTTGAAATAGTTAATCAGTTGACAGTTGTGGCGTTGTCCTTGTTGGTGCATTCAAGGACATGCAGACGTGAGATGTTTGAAAGCTGGCTGCTGAAAAAGCAGTTGTGGAAAGTAATAAAGTGCTCAAGTACTATACTGATTTTACGGTACTTGTACTTACTTTACTTGAGTATATCTCTTTTCTGATACTTTATACTTCTACTCCACTACATGTTGTTAGTTTTATTGTTGTTTTAGTGTGTGTGTGTGTGTATATGTGTGTGTGTGTTTGTGTGTGTGCGTGCGTGTGTGTGTAATGTTAGTATCATTAATAGTTTAATTGTTGTTGATTTATTGTTTTTTTTTTTTGGTTGATGTATTTTTGTTTTTCTTTTATTTGTTTTTTGCTTTAGATTTTAATTACATATTATAAATATATTTATGTAAACTTAAATTTATTCATTAGAAATAATTTGATTTATAAATGTATTAATTATTATTAATTACATTTATATTTTACATTGTAATGTAGTGATTTTGTCTGGACCAAAGATTATTTTTTACTGTGGTAGTAACTGATGAAGATTTCAGGTAAATAAATAAATAAATAAATAAATAAGTATATGTCAGAGGCAAGTATTATACTTTTTACCTTTTTTCCCCACTACATTTATTTGATAATGTTAGTTGTTATTTTGCAGATTCAGATTATAAATACAAAGTATGAATTAACTCCTAGACGACGATATATTATTATGTAAAGGGATATTTATACATTAATGCATCAATAATTATGTAATCCAGTAATATGCTGTATATGATTCTCCTTTGGACCATTCATAATGAGTACATTAAGTTTTGATACTTAAAGTATATTTTTATGCAAATACTTTTGTACTTTTACTCAAACATGCAAGGTGCATCGCCGGAAATAAATAGACTTTAAAGTACTTTGTGAAAGTGAGTTGCTGTGGAGATGCAGTGAGGCGAAGGAGCTCCTTCTGAAACCACCTTTGTTCACCTCACCACCTTCATTAATCTTCCATAGGCGTCTATAAAGGAGCCTGTGTGGAGGATGAAGAGGTTTTTTTTAATCCAACGCATGCCAGGGGCTAAATGTTAGTCAGAGTAAGAGGAAACGCAGGTTGGCACAGCAATTCTATGCCAGTCACTGCCAATACAAGCTATCAGGCCACATAGACAAACCGCTCCATACTGCCAAGTCTTATGGCAAACTGAGGATAGTTTAATGGAAACCATGGATTAAGACTGCACTTCTATGTTTTTCTTTCTCCATTTATACATTTTTATGTGATCATGATATATGAGATCCTATATAATTTAGCACAAGTGTCAGCAACATACCTTTTAGTACCATCCAAAGTTCACACAAGCAAAACATTTCTTCAATATTTTGATCAGGGGAAATAGGTATTTTCCTCATGTTTTACAACCATGTCATTAGTTATATTACAATGACAGCATTTTCCCTTGATATGTTTACATTATCTATTAATAATTTATGTCACATTTCATGTTACACTCTTAATTTGTAATTCATGAAAATGTCATGTACCTCAGTTGGCCAAGAAGTACTATTAAGATTAAACTTTCATTGCTCATCTGTACCAATGTAAATACACTCTTGTAATGTAAGAATAGTTGCCTCATTTAAAGGAAATATATCATGAAAAACTCACTTTTTCAGTGCTTGTGCGAATGCATTTTGGTATCTGGAGTGCCTACCAACTCGCAAACTGTCAAATAAGACAACCCAGTTTTGTGTAGGGGTGTAAGAAAATCTTGATGCACGTGAGTATCGCGACATTATGCTTTGCAATACTATATCAATAAATTTGGGAGAAAAAACTGGCATGGCTGTTTTCAAAGGGGTCCCTTGATCTGTGACCTCAAGATACGTGAATGTAAATGGGTTCTATGGGTACTCACGAGCCTCCCCTTTACAGACATGCCCACTTTATTATAAGTTAGCTATGCAGTTGTTTGCATTCATTACAGATGTGTTATTTTGGGCTATTCTAAAATGGTGCATTTGAATATTTCTGCATAGTGGGGTCCCTAAACAGCCAATTTTATACATATGGTATGTCTTTGTACTATGACAGTTTTTCTAATATTAGATTTGAAAAAAAAAATCACAATATATTGTCTTGCTTACAGTATCATTATATATTGAAATATATTGAATCGTTACCCCTATCATGACACGTATTGTATCGCCAGATTCTTGCATACACAGCCCTATTTTTGTGAGCTTTATAGATCAGAAAACATGATCCAACAAGCCATTCAGATCTGGCTCCTATTCCGATGTCACATGCAGGCTCATTAGACTATATCACCCACTGCTTGAGAACTACCTTTGCAAAGATGCACCATATTTTTCTCGCTGGCCAATCAGAGCAGACTACGACTCTTTTCATGAAGGGGTCTTAAAGAACGTTTCAGACAGAGGGTAAATAAAGGTATATTCAAGCAGACAGTATGAGAAAATAATGTGTTTTTTTTAACATGAAAGCATGTAAACATATTCTAGTAGAAACCTAAAATACAAGTGTGAGCCTATAAATTAGCATGATATATCCCCTTTAGTGTATCATTCATACTATAGGGAAAATATAATCTTCTCAGTGACAGTGCTGCTGCATTTGATTGGTTTCTACTGCATCGTTTCAATGTTATGTACTGTGTGTCTCACACAGAGTTTGTCAAAGCAAGGCAAGCAGTACGGCTTCCCTTTCTGTTCCTTGAAGATGCCTTGGCTGAGCTGCCGCAGACAGAAGGCGCACACAAAGTGCTCGGGGTGAAATTTGCAACCGAGAGCAGAGATGCAGCGGCCCGTGATGGGCTTGCTGCAGCCGCCGCACAGGGTGCCCTGCCGGGAGTGGAAGTGCTGTGAGCAGAGTGGTCGACCATCCAGCTCCATGAAACAGCCGTCAGTGAAGGGCTTCAGACAGTCCTGGATGAAAGATAACACAAGAGAAACAAAGTGAATGTGATGTGGGAAAATATGGAAGACAGGATAAAGAGAGACAAAGAAAAAAGATGAGTGATGGTAGAAGGATGATTGTGTAAAATCTAAAAGTATGTTTGCTTTTAAAGGACCATGATTAAGCCCCATGTATACTGATATTACTCCCGATCCTCTTCCAAAGCATACAATAGCTTTAGTACTGCATGAAAATGTCAGTTTTTGGAATAATCAATTCATGTTTTCCTCTCCGGGAACCATCACCTTAACGTGGTAGAGAGGTTTGTGTGTCCCTATGACCCTGAGGGCTGTGTTGTCTGGATAGAGGAGGAGAGACCTGGACTGGAGGAAACCCAGGGCCCCCATTTGGAGCCAGGCCCAGACAGAGGGCTCGTAAGCGAGCGCCTGGTGGCTGGGTTTGCAACGGAGCCCTGCCGGGCACAACCCGAAGAAGTGACGTGGCAACCCTGGAAAGGAGGGTTTGGCCGATAGCCGAACCTCGGATTGAGGAGGAATGGATTTCTTCCTGGCCGTGGAACAACTGACCAGCTCGTCACTCTCTCAAGGATCCTGGAGGGGGCCTGGGAATACATCCATCCAGTCATGTGCTTTGTGGACTTGGAGAAGGCATATGACTGGGCTCCCGGGGATACTGTGGGAGGTGCTGCAGGAGTATGGGGTGAGGGGGTCACTTCTCAGGGCCATCCAATCTCTGCACTCCAAAAGCAAGAGCTGTGTTCGGGTTCTCCTTAGTAAGTCTGACTGTTTCTGGTGGGGGTTGGCCTCCGTCAGGGTTGGGCCTTGTCACCAATCCTGTTTGTGATGTTCATGGACAGGATATCGAGGCGTAGTCGGGGGAGGAGGGTTTGCAGATCTGTGTGCTGAAGATCGCTGCTTTTTGCAGATGATGTGGTCTTGCTGGCATCATCGGTCTGTGACCTCCAACACTCACTGGATTGGTTAGAAGCCAAGTGTGAAGTGGCTGGGATGAGGATCAGCACCTCAAAATCAGAGGCCATGGTTCTCAGCAGGAAACCGATGGATTGTCTACTCTGGGTAGGGAATGAGTCTTCACCCCAGTTAAAGGAGTTCAAGTACCTCGGGTTCTTGTTCGCGAGTGAGGGAACAATGGAATGTGAAATTGGCCGGAGAATCGGAGCAGCAGGGGTGGTATTACTGCACCGTTGTGATGAAGAGAGAGCTGAGCCAGAAGGCAAAGCTTTCGATCTACCGATCAATCTTTGCTCCTACTCTCACCTATGGATCCTTTAGATTGCGGGTACAAGCGGCCGAAATGGGTGGCTGTCCGTCTCCGTTAGAGATGGGGTGAGAAGCGCAGCCATCCGTGAGGTACTCGGTGTAGATCTGCTGCTCCTTTGTGTTGAAAGGAGCCAATTAAGGTGGTTTGGACTTCTGGTAGGGATGCCCCTGGGCGCCTCCATAGGGAGGTGTTCCAGGTATAACCAGCTGGGAGGAAGCCCCGGGGAAGACCCAGGACTAGGTGGGGAGGTTATATCTCCACACTGGCCTGGGAATGCCTCAGGATCCCCCAGTCAGAGCTGGTCAATGTGGCCTGGGAAAGGGAAGTTTGGATCCCCTGCTGGAACTGTTGCCTCCACGACCCGACCTCGGATAAGTGATTGAAGATGAGTGAGTGCATGAGTGAATTAATTTTTCTTTCAAGTTAGATCATCAAATTATGGAATTTTAGATGTAAGCGGGGACTGTTTACTTCAGGGTGCGTTCAAGGACATTAGATATTTATAAGTTGGAGCAGGTGCAGTGGTGATTTCTTCAACTCTGCCTCCCAGCCCTGTGTTTAACAGGTCAATGTCCACTGGGAAAAAGGTCCATAATGGAGCCAACTGTTTCTTAAAAGTTTATGTCGCTGAAAGTGCAATATGTTTGATGATTTTAGAACATTTTGTAGTTGTTGGTTTTGTAATAACATTTCACAGTATGAAAATCTCTCTAATGTTAACGAGACCAGGCTGTGAGAGTGGCCAGAAAGATCAGTGGTGCTACATTTTATGAACTACCTCATTTATTTTCAGCAGCAGGTTGATTAAAAACACTCGGACACTTTTTGAGTGTCCACTTAATCCTCTTAATGGAGTGTTTGACCTCCATCTCTGGAGTTCGATGGAGGTCACTAAGGGCCAGGTAAAGTCCTTATCTTGTTGATAATGACTGTGCCATGTGAAACAATGTTTAGGTTCTGTGTTAGTGGAGAGTTGCTGGTTGTGATGGTGATGATAAAACTGCAGTAATGATTGGGTTGGATGTAGCCCACTACGGGGTCTGAGAAATGCTTTAAACTTACATTCTTTCTAATAGCCAGCAGGGGGCGGCTTCTCTGGTTGCAGAATGAAGTCTGATCGTATAGAAGTTTATGAGAAAATCAGCCTATTTCTCACTTGATTTTTTACCTCAGTAAACATTGTAAACATGAATTTATGGTCTCAGTCGCTAGTTTCAAGTCTTCTTCCATACAGCATGATGTTCATTTTTGTAAATTATGGTCCTATTTAGAGTCAGATAGACCATGAAGCAGCGTATGCTTTAGGGTGTGGCTACCTTGTGATTGACAGGTCACCACCATGGTGTTGTCTTTTCTGGGAGCTGTCTGTGTTTTTGTCTTATAACTCTAAACCTTTCAGTGTGTTTTCAGTTCATGAATGTTAATTGTAGTAATTTTGGTTGCCTAAAAATGTATTATTCAGTTTTCAGTCATAGCTGTGCCTTCTTGTGCCACTTATGGTTGCAAAAAAACAAGATGGAAAATGGCCAAAACGGCAGTTCACAAACCAATGGGTGACGCCACGGTGACTACGTCTATGATTGTATTTGTTCCATGTTTTATGTAATGTTGTTAATCTTAACTGTATTTATGTCATTTTGAGCGGTAGTTTAAAGAGAATTGTATTTTATGTATTTCATGTTCAGGTTTATGAACGTTGTATTTTCCAGTCAAGAATGATTTTCTTTAGGGGCCATAAAATATGAAACGTTGCTACCTCATGTCAGCATCTCTACTGAGAGCACTTTATGTTTAACAATTGTTCATAGCCGGGTGAGGCAGAAGTAAAGCTGCACACTGAACCGTTTTTGACCAGATGCTGCATACAGAAGTAGGTTCGAAGAGAATGTAAAAGATACCCACACTGAGGAATATGGTTTCCTTGATTTATTTGCATCATTTCAACCGCAACGTATTCATCAGGCATTTGGTTCTCATCAGCCTTGTGGTCGAAATGTTGCAAATAAAGCAAATGTGTGGGTATCTTTCTCATTTATTCCCAGGCTTGTGTGTGAGCCAGAGCCATGTGTGTGGTCTGAGGTAAGAGGCTCACTGCGCAGACGAAGCACTCTGGATGCCAGGTGCCGTTGGCTGCAGTCAGGTAGTTCTCCCTCACCGACTCCCCACAGCCCGTGCACTTGGGAGCAAAGAGGTGGTAGAAGTCCTTGCAACAATATGGCTTCCCATCCTTTTCTAGGAAACCTGGGGCATGTACAAGACACTTAAGATTAATTCAGAGTGATAACACATAACATTATTTGCTGAAATTGTCGTTTCCAGTAAGGATAAATTAATGCCTCTCACCATCAGGTCCAAACAGGCCTCCACAGTGTGTACAGAAGAAGTGGTCGGGGTGCCAGGTCTGGTCCAGAGCTGTCAGGATGTTCTGGTAAACCAGCCAGACAGAGATATATTACATCATGCGTTAACTTCCTTTAAGGATTAGGATAAACGTTCGTCTCATCTCACATGTTCAGATGTGAGGAAGCACCAAAATGTGGATTTTGAACCACATGAAGTGAATCATTGGACGAGTTGCATTAGTTTCTGATTAATGACTTTGGTCTACAGCATAAGCCCAGACTGCAAAATCCCAATATGGTTTTGTGATTTATTTATTAAGATGATATGAGGGATATGTCCAGAAAAATTGACTGCATGTTGCTGTATGTCATCATCCAATCTACAAAAGATTATTGTTTAAATAACTGGATGTAATATATGACGGAATAAATTAGGATCAGAAAACTAAGTTTGGCAGTTACAGCTGGAGTAGGCAGATTGGAGTAAATATGGTTTAAAAAAAGTTATTTTTATAAAGCGGTCCCTATATCCGGACAGTAGTACATGAGACAGAATCAAAACTGCCTCAGTGTCCTCTGGTGCTCCTAATGGCATCTGCAAGTTTTCATCGACCGGAGGAAAACAACCAATCAGAGCCAAGCTGAAGCCGTCCGTCTCTAAGCAGCTGTCAGTCTCTCGCAAACTCTCTCGCGAACTCTGATCAAATATGAATCAATATTCAGTTACTGTAATGCCTATTTCTTGCATTACAATGTTTTCAGAAACATCTTCTAGTTACTGTTTAGCTGTAAAATGAGAAAGTTTGTGACCCGGCAGCCATGTTGAGATCGATTGAGGAAGCACCGCCCACCAGCTGGAACACAGCCAATAGGAATGTTCTCTCTCTCTAAAATGACCTGTGATTGTCCAGTCTCCCATCATGGGTTAGATTTTTTAAAGCCTGAAAACAGAGCCATGGGGAGGTACAGAAGTCTAGTTTTCTCTCAGAACACTTGAATTATGCTTTCAGCAATATGCTGAAAGGTTATTATGGATTTTTTGCCCAATGATGCAAAAAGTATTCTGCTTGCTGCCACTTTAAGTCTATGATTGGAGTTCCGTTTGTTTTGAAAAATTACATTTTTTTTTATTTTTTATTTTTTATTTTTTTACAAGAAGAGATTTAGTTTTCTCACTGTCACAATGGGCCCCTTGCAGTAGGCACAGCGAGGAGAGAAGAGCTGATGGTAGTCTTTGTCACAATATGGCCGTCCCTCTCTCTCAAAGAAGCCGGTGGTGCTCAGCTCCGTCTTACACGCCGTGCACACAAAGTGTTCAGGGTGCCACACTTCACCCAGCGCCGTGATCATCTACACAAGAAAAATGGAGTGCAAGGAGAACAAGAAGACATTTTTATTAGATTCAGTTCAGCTCAATTTACGCATCTTTTGTTGTCCTGTGTGTCCACATTTACGTGGCTGACTGCTTGCCCATTTGTTTATGTGGCTGATTGTACCTTTCCCACAATGCATTTGTTGCAGGAAGCACAGTGGCCCTTGGCCGTGGTGCGTACACCGATCTTCTCTAAGTCAGAGCTCAGCCCTCCCAGCAGGTCGTCTATAGTGTCCGTCTTCTTGCATGTGGTCGTCGAGGCGTTTACATCTGAACCTGCTGTGCTGCCGCTGTTTTCCTGTTGCCCACTTCCTGTTTTCTTTTTTTTCACAGACTGTTTTTGTGTGAGAGGCGGTGGGGTCGTTGAAGACACTGGATCCTAAATGATGATACAAGTAAGAACACATTTCATTGTTTTTAACCATATGATAAAGGCCAGTGCTTATCAATACTCCTGTACTGAAATGCTATTCCTTTAGGCTGTGCAGTGTTGACATTAGTACTATGCTGCCCTCTGCTGGTAAACCTGGTTAATTTCACTCATGTTTGGGAAGCTTATTACTGCACATCCACTGTTCTCGTATTCATCACCGCTTCAAATAGACTAGAAAGAAAAACTTTGCTTTGAATTACTCTTAAACATATCAAAATAGATTCAATCACTATGAGACAAGCACTTGCAGACCCTGACTGTACTGACCCCATGTCCCAGACCCAGCATATCCTGCAAGATGGCGTCCAGCTCCTTAGTGGGTGAGTCGGAGGTCTGGGAAGCTGCTACAGGAGCTGGCAGATCACTAAAACCCAGAGAGGAGCAAATTAGAAAGCATATTAACCTTCAAGAACACTAACTACCCACCATGATTACTGTATGAATTCATATTAAGGGAAAACTGTGTCTCTGAACATAATCTGAGGGTGATATTTTTTACAATAATGTCATTATGAACTGTAGGAAAACTCAGAAAACAGTATTTGTAATACAAATCTATACGAAAATTTAGTGATTAGCAGAGGGGAATACTTGCAAATGATGTGATTTCTAATATTTCTGGGGTAAAATCTGTCAAAAAGTCTGGTAGGAAATCTAGAAGAAGAAGAATTTCTGGCATTGAAATTATGTTTAAAGTAGTATGTTACTAAGTCAATAACATCATTGTGTACATTAAGAGGCTTTAAGGGGAGTTACCTCAGGTGAATAGAGTAAACGTTTTAACTAATACATTTCACAATTAAACCTCCCCAGTTGTTGACTTACATCAAGACAATTGTTTTTTGTATTAGTTTTCTGTACAATGTTATGTTTAGATATGCATATGAGGCATCTTATTAAATACTTGCTAATTTTCGTGCATTTCCAGAACAGAAATCTGAACATTGGACACAGTCGGGTTAAAAAGTCTTTCTTCATTTTCTTGACATATTAGAGTCAAAACATATCTCTTTGTCTCACTCCATAAAACAAAAATATACCAACAACAGCCCCAAACTAAATACATTTTTGCCGTGTGTTTAGGAATAAAATGTTGTATAAATCAGAATATGAATGATCTATCAACAAACCCTTCAGAGAAAACCTTCAGAATTTAAAGAGGAGTGAAACTAGAAGTTTGGTGGATGTAAATGCTATTGAAGTGGAGATTCCTGCCTCGTACTATGAGGAAAAACATCATTTTGAGAAAGCGGCCTTTAAATATATGAATTGTAAAATTACATACATTTTGCAAGACACTACAGGCAAACAGAGTAAAAATCTTTAACTAATGAATATTACCATGAAACGTTCCCAGTTGATCACTAATATTAGAACAATTATTTTCTGAAATGTTGTGTTTAAATACTAACTTTTGGTGAATATAGGAAAAATCTACAGACAGAAATAGGCAAGGTGAAATAAAATAAACACCTAAATGTGTATTTTGGAAGCAAATCTTAAATCTGCATGAAATAAAACATTGTTTATGCCAGCTGTGTCTTAAAAGTAGAAGACTGTATAATTCTAACATACCGTTCAATGAATTATATATTATTCACAGTTTACACAGTGATAATGTGAATCGGGTCAACAAGAGCGTCAAGCTTGTGCTTCACCTGTACACGTTGGAGCAGACTGGGCTTTTTTCTTTCTGGGTAAGTCCAGCATAACCTGCATCTGACACCTGTGGACACAACCAAAAGTTTCTGTGACTGAAGTAGCAAGATTACTAATTATCATAGAGAGTAGAGTTGGTTGTGAATAAACTTCAGGTGGTAGCTGTGACTTTGTCTTCACCTTCCCAGCATTGCTCCTGTTCTCATTGATGCTTTCTGAACTCGCTGAATTCAAGGCCAGCTCCTCCAACATCAAATCTGTGGTAGGATACAGGCCATAAATCTGGTAACTGCACACATATTTTATAAATACATATGCAGGCATGCAGTATTTGCGAAACACATCCATTAAAGCACACTGATTGGGCTCTCTGTTAAACCAGAGAAGATGTGTATAATTATGTTCGGTGTGAAATATTTCCTGTGAAGTGAGATAAAGAGCACCTCACTGTAGAGATAAAGGTGATGGCGGATTAGTTTGAGGTTGCTTCATGCAAGTGAGCTTCCTCAGGAAGTGATGCTACGGCGTGTTGCAGAAGTGAAACTTGTGATAATGTTGCAAGATATGTGAAAATATTACCCCAAATTCAACCCGCCTTCACACAGTGTAAAGCCATACATCTGAGAAAATGGGAAGATATTTGAATGACTTAAGTCTTTGTGGGGAAACGGACAACACAGCTGTTTAAAGGAAAAAAAAATAAATGTTCAGTTTTTAGCACCATTGTCTTTGACAGTTGATCAATCTGTCTTCCTGTGTCTTCACATCTCAGAAACATCTGAGCAGCCTTTAATTTATTTTCAAAACATAGTGACATTAAATCATTTTTTCCTAAGGCATAGAATGTATGTTTGATGATCAGTGAAGCCCATTCTTTTCTTTGATTTTATTTTATTTTATTTCAACATGATTTTATCACGATTCACTTTTTGAGAGAGTCCTGGCATCATAAAAAAAAAAATCATAAAAATGGCATCATAAATCACAAACAATAAACAGCACGACTGAAAGTACAGTGTGAAACTAAATCAAGATGTATTAACAACACAGTGTAAAATTTAAAAAAGTTATTTAAATAATTACATGCAGAACTGCATTTAAAAGTACTGTGTACTTGTGTACTGTACTTGGTGTGAGTCACACAATACGTACTGTAAACCACTGTCATCCTATTCTACGAACAGTTATTCTTTTCACGTCTATTTTCTACGTACAATGTAAACCGTAACACCTTTCGCTGAATGTTTTAGAAGTACAATAATCATTTCATATCTAACAATCTGTTCACAGATCAATTTGAGGACGATCAGCAGCATAAACCATGACAGACAGTTGTCTTACCGAGCTCGTCCATGTTGCCTCCTGCTCTGACAGTGAGAGTGTGTGTTTTTACCGCTGGTTAGTTACTAAGGTAACCAGCCCAATATCTCATCTGGTCAAAAACCATCACTTCCTCTGACAAAGGCTTGTTTTCATTTTTTTACTGAAGCTGATGTTGCTGTTTCCTTGTAAAGAGGAAACCAAGAACAATTTCTGAAACTGAGAAACTGACATTTGTGCTCACTTGTTAAGTGTGTTTAAGTCTGATACAACCACATAATGAACAAAAGTGCTGTCATGTATATGATATGTAAAGTTATGTTTGTGGCAGTAAACGTAGAGAAGCAGGATCTCCACTTCAGTGTTGGAACGGCAAGGTGTTTCTTTGTATATGTTCAAACAGTGGCAATTTAAAGTGCTTTACATAAGCCAAAGAAATGCATTTAAAAACACAATAAAGTGGAAAACAAAACCAATTTAAGGAGAATAGAAATGAAATATAATAAAATCGGAAATAGACAAGAAATACAATTTCAGTGCTTTCTCAGTGTCTCTTCACCACTGTTTCACAATCAGCTGATTATCAGTTCATCAGTATTTATTAATAACATTTGAATGATAACTTCATCAATAAACACATAAAGCACAAACAAAATATATAATGTAGTAATGAAATGAGATTTAACATTTCCAAGTAGCATCAACTGCACAGTATGACTGTGTACATCAACTCAATTATATGATCTAAAGTATTTTTTAATCAGTAAGATGTAACACAACTCCATTTTCATGCTTAAAGCAGCAGTAGGCAGAATATTTTTGACATCATTGGACAAACATTTTCAGCATGTTGTAATTAAAGTGTTCTGGGAGATAACTAGATACCTGATCTTGCTCTGGCTCGTGGATGGTGCTCAGTATTTCTTCAACTGATCTCAACATGGCTAATGGGTCCCAAACTTTCTCATTCTACAGCTACCGGTAAACAGTAACTACAAGATGTTTTTGAAAACATTTTAATATGAGAAATAGGCATCACAGTAACATAATATTGATTCATATTTGAGCAGCGCTGCCTAGTTTGACCGTTTGATTGGAGTTTTGCGAGTGATTTACAGCAGCTCAGAAACAGCAGGCTCCAGCTCAGCTCTCATTGGTTGTTTTCCTCTGGTCTGTGAAATCTTACAGGTGCCATTAGGAAGCACCGGAGGACAGAGGCAGATGATTATTATTTTTTCAGACTGATTTTGGTGTAGTGGTTAGCACTGTCGCCTCACAGCAAGAGGTTTGAATCCGGCTTGGGGCCCTTCTGTGTGGAGTTTACATATTCTCCCTGTTTTAGCGTGGGTTTTCTCCGGGTTCTTCGGTTTCCTCTCACAGTCCAAAGACATGCAGAAGACATGTGAGATGTGAATGTGAGCGTGAGTGGTTGTCTGTCCTAGTGACACCTAACGGGATAAGCGGTTGTTGATGGATGGATGGGTGGATGATTTTTTTTCACCTGTCTCATGATCTACTGTCAGCATATAGTGACCGTTTAAAAAAATAAAATAAAATAAACTGTTGCTTCAATTCTACCCACTGCAGTTTTAAGCAACGATAAAAACCCACATGAGAGAAATGGTATGTACATGATTTATTTGATGAAGGCAGAGACAATGCATCAAATGCTCATTTGTAATATTGCACAAGTGGTCACTGTTTTGGGCTGGATGTGACTCTTAGCCACTGCAACCAGCAGAATATTAAAGCAGATTCATAAGAACTGTCCCTTTTAATAAACACATAGAATTCACAACCCATCACATGTAGCTGGTTTTGCTTTTATTCCTCGTTTCCTAAGTAGCTTAATAACTGTCATACTGGTGACCTCGACATAGACACATCCTGGACTCTCATCTACCAAGACCAAGGATATTTGTTGAGATAGATCCTGACCGTTTTCTCTTTTCATTCTCGTCACCGTATGGTAGTCAAATACCTGCGTTTTCTCACACCACTTTGGTTGCAACCATTCGCTTTTAGTGCAGGGGTGTTGATTGTTTTGTGTGATTTAAAAACTTCCACGCAAGCTTATTGATATAACATGTACTGCTTTTAGTGATTATAGTGGTTTTACGGTTATAAAATTTTAACTTAAAGTAAGTAAGCCTCAGTACGTAATTTTGTACATTTTTTAAAGTAAGCCCGTCCCCTGCTCTTTGGTTCCGTCTCTTACCGGAAGAGTCCGTGTTTACAGCTACAGCGCAGCTTTCGCATCACGTTAGCGTCGTTGATTTGAAGTGAACGGGAATGTATCTTGCGCCTTTTTAACCGAACAGTTTGATCATTTTTCTAAATCACGGGATTCGTTTTACGCCCCGCCCTGATTAGCGCGATTACTTGGAGGCGGAAGAGCTGCTGACACCCATAGCAATGACGAGCTGGCTAACGTAGCGCCGAGGTTAGCTAGCTAACAACACCAACGTTAGCTAACTTCTCACACAACAGCGGTGCATCCACTACAGTGAAACAGGTATCAGTGTGGCAACTCTACTCTGTACCAAGCGTTATTGCTTAACGACTGTCAACCTCCGCGTTGCCTCATATCATGTTTGGCTGGCGTGTCTTACGTCTCTCTCTATTGACCTCCAGGTCCAGGAACAAGCGCGGCCATGGGTGCGGAGAGCAGCGCGGTGCGGAGCTGCACCCTGGAGGAGCCGCTCCTGACCCTGCCCTCCGGGCTCACCATGTACTCGGCCATGCTCCAGGATGGCAAGCCCGCTTCCGTGTTTGTTCACAAGCGTGGGAATGAGGACAAAGTCAACAAAGCTGCTAAGGTAGGAGCCAAACTCTGATACAGTATCACACTGGCCTCAGCTGCCTAATAAGAGTAACATTAGGATTATTACTTGTTGTTTAATGTCTTGCACATACAAGTGCCCAGCCCACCTGTACTTCCAAGACATCGAAATACAGTTGCAGTACTAAAGCAACGTTTGTCAGAAAAGATTTTTTTTAATATTACATTGCAAACAAATAACTTTATCTCCTCAATCAATCTGCCACTAAAGGTTCCCCTCCTAAAACCCAATTCAAGTATTTATATGGATGTATGTGTAGCTCTCATATGTAATCTTAGACTGCAGCGTAATCTGCATAGTCATTCTGTTCACCCAGGAAACCCTTCCACCAAATCCTCTGGACTGGTCATGACACACACACTTGACAACCTTGAGATCTGAAAAATAGGTAGGATTTCAAAATGAAAGCGAGGGGGGCTGGGGGTCCATCCATCCATCCATCTATCTATCTGCAACCGCTTATCCTGGTAGGGGGTCGTTGGGGGCTGGAGTTGATCCCAGCTGACAATGGGCGAAGGCCAGGTCGCCAGTCCATCACAGGACTGACACATAGAGACAGACAACCATTCTCGCTCACATTCACACCTACGGGCAATTTTAGAGTCATCAATTCATTTGCAGGTCTTTGGACTGTGGGAGGAAGCCGGAGAACCTGGAGAAAACCAACGTTAACATGGGGAGAACATGCAAACTCCACGCAGAAGAGCCCCTAGCCGAATGTGACCCTCTAATTGTGAGGGACAGTGCTAACCACTACCACCGTGAAGCCTGGGCTGGGTGTCCTCCCCCAGAAAAATGAGAGTTTCTGAGATTTTGTTTCCTGCTTTCTGGTAACTTTTAAAAATAAATATAGTAAAGTAAAAAGTGTACTGCAGTAGCATTTTTAATCATAAATGCTTTTAATTTTACTTTTACTCTAATGAAGAATACAGAATAATTCACCCCTCTGACATGAACAGTGTGAATTTCTGTCATAAACTAATATTCACTTGTTTTTATTCATTCATTATTTTTTTTTTTTGCTGCTGCCTGAGTATTTCTTTCCTTTAGTACTCTCCAATTCTCTCTCATACCCATTATTTCTAAAAGCTTGCACCACGCCACAAGAGCTTTTCACTGCGTCAAGCAGCCCTGCGCGTTGCGATGTGCGACGAGCACAGCTCCAACCTCGCCGTGTCACGAGAAGCTCTCTGCTAGTAAACAGCATTAGGTGTAACTGTATTGTTGTCTGGGCGGAAACAGTAGGGCTTTCCATGGACAGCAGTGTATGCCAAATTGCTAATTGGTGGTTTTGGCACTCAGGTTGCATAATCAATTCCTGCTCATAGATTTTTTTTTCTTTCAGCTGCATGACTTTCACTTTTCATCGTGAGTAAAAAAAAAAATACTTTTAATTTTCTTCAGCACCTGAAGACCCTGAGGCACCCTTGTCTGCTGCGCTTCCTGTCCTGCTCGGTGCAGGACGGCGGCATCCACCTGGTGACGGAGCGTGTACAGCCCCTGGAACTGCTGCTGGACAGCCTCTCTCCAGAGGAAATCTGTGCAGGCATCTACGACCTCCTGCAGGCGCTTGTGTTTCTACACGAGAGGGTGAGCAAAAGCAGAACGTACTTCTTTCGTTTGCTTAGCTTATTGTCTGTTTGTTGGATTGTGCCTCTTCAGGTTTTACCTGTCCTCTATAATGTAATGTGCTTTTATGTTGTTTTTAAAATGCTTGTGCTTTGTCACCTGTAATGTGCTTTTGTGTCGTCATGTTTTAGGTATTTGTGCTGATTGACTATCCACTTTCTAAATATCCTACTTTGCGTGATGCTGCCTTATGCTTGGTTTATACTGCTGCAGCTGTAGGCCTGTATGTTCTGTGTGGGCTGGTGCAGGCACCTCTCTCGCATGCCAGACATACATAATACTGCAGTGGATTGCACATAACATGTCATTTCTTTTTAATGTGGACACACGGTTTTCAAATCCTTTGTCAGGCAGTTTTTGATTTATTTGATTGGTGTGAGTCAATATTTCCATATACGTTTGGCCCAACACAACTCCAGGGCTTGAAAAATGATGGAAGAGTTTGATGAAGAGGAGTGGCTCCTGTGCCTAGAATTAATAAAGTGGTTGTTGTAATGGATGTGAGGCTTGTCCAGCTATCCCACCTCCTAGGTCACACGATTTAAACTTTTGTGGTGTCCACAGTGCTTGGTGTGTAGTCACATTTTTCAGGAGGTGCACAGCATGTTTCTGTAGCTTTGCGGGAGCTTTGCATAAGCTTTTCCACAGAAGAATAAATTTGGCATTACTCCTCTAAGCTTTTTATCCTGTTCAGCTGTTTACAGCATGTTTTGCTTTCTCCTGTTCTAACTTTATATGTTGTGCTATGTTATTTGTTGTTTTTAACGGCCGATTTCAACATCAGCCACAGGGGCAACAGTTGTAAATGAGTCTTTTGGCTAATACTGGCACATAGTCCGTGATGTTTCATTGTGCATTGTCCCTGAGAATAGATACACTCAATATAAGAAGGCATCAATATGAAAAGTAACTACTGAACTGAGTGGATAACTTCCTAAAATGTCTTCCTTACCACCAGGGTAAATCAAGCCACAACAACGTCTGCATTTCATCTGTATTTGTCAGCGAAGATGGTCATTGGAAACTGGGAGGGATGGAGACTGTCTGCAAGTTCTCTGAAGCAACACCTGAAGTAATAATATCTAAGATGCAGTCTGTTTTAATCTTTTTAGGTTCTTCCAAAGATATTTGTGTAAGAGACACTAAGAGTTTTAATTTTCTTCAACTCCTCAGTTTCTCGCCAGCATTGAAAATGTGAGAGAGGCCAGCTGCGTTCCTCCAGAAGAGCAGGTAAGCAGATTAGAGGTCGTGATGAAAACGTGGAAGAGCTTCCCCTTTTTTTGTTCACAAGTTCTCATGAAACATGTTGTCGACAGGTTGAGGGTTTTAAAATGCTTCCGGATAAAAATGCTCACTCTCGGGACTGTTACTGTTTTGGAATGATGGTGGAGACCCTCATCTCTCTGCTGAATGGCCAAAGTAAGTAGAGTGATGGCTTTGTGATGTCTACAGCCATGTTTACCCCAACCCTAATGTTGCATCTTGTCAAATTTTATCAGTACATATAGGTAACTTCTCGTACACTTGTTCATCACCCTCTTTCCTCTGTCGTTTCCAGTGTCACAGGAGCTGTCTGACAATCTGGAGAAGACCCTGCAGGCAGGCCTGCTGAACTCTGACCCCTTGTCTCGACCTCCACTCAGCTCCTTGCTGACTCATGACTTTTTCAGGTTAGTGTGGTTATGTTTGGTTTTGTTGTTGTGGGGGTGCACGATATGGATTTTTTCCAGCCGATACAATAACCGATAATTACCTGCTGCTTCTCATGTTTGATACCGAAAACATCACAGACAATATCACGTGTTTGTATTTTTAAAAAAAGTTCATAATCTGTAGTTTATGCACACCTGAAGGTAAGAAATGCTGAGATGTCGTCAGCAAAGATAAATAAACCATAGCTCTGCCCTCGCCAAATCTTACTGGCATCACTATAATCACATTTTCTCTAAGTGCATTGAAAAACATCCACGCCAGTGACGACGATGTTTGGCTATGTAGTCGTCTCCTTCTTCTTGTTCTTCTTCCTCTCCTCCTCCTTCTTTGTGTTTATTGCAGATCACAGACCAACTTTAAAGGTGCATAACGCCACCTACTGTAGACAGCGCTCGTTAGTTGAATGAAAGCTATTTGGCTTATGGGCGTCATTAACTTCATTATTGGAATAATACATAATAACATCAATTTCTCATTATTGGCTGATAATTTATCAGGCCCGGTATATCTCGTGCATCCCTACCTGTTATTATATACTGAAGCTTATGTGTTTTCAAACACTGTTTTTCTATGAACAGGAATGACTTTCTGGAAGTGAGGGATTTTCTGAAGAGCCTGACCTTGAAGACAGAAGAAGAAAAGAATGAATTCTTTAAGTGAGAATATTTCCTGATTTACAAACTGTTTTTTTATTTATTTATTTTTTTATTCAGTGTGCTCTTTTATACCGGATTTTTTGCACTATAAGGCACACCGGATTATAAGGCGCATTAAGCGAACAAAACTTTCAGATAAGTCAAACTTTATTCACTTTATTTAATAACTCAATAACTTCAATAACTCAATATTTTTCAGTTGTAACACATGAAATACAAAACAATACACTGACTTTTCAGTTCATTAGTCTTCCACAAATCCATCATCATCAGTCCTTCCTTCTCCATCATCCTTCATCGTCAGTGTCTAAGTTAAACAGTTGGGTGATTTTAAGTGCGCCTTATAGTGCGAAAAATATCGTAATTATTGTAGTGTGTTCATGCAAAACAGATTATCATACAGGTGTCATAAATTGTTTTCCAAGGTAGTCCACGCTTTGACTTTTAGTTAGATATATTACTCTCAGATAGGGATGCTAATTTGAAAAATTGTCTTAACTGATAACTGACCCTCATTAACCAATTAGTAACTGTTAACTGACGAGATTTGTGCCTTGCATGCAGCAGTGTGGCAGCTGTAGTGTATGAGCACAACAATCCCCAGTTCACCATCCGGGAGCGTTAGCAGCCACGGTGCTGTGTGTAGTGTCGCGGACATGCAGCCACTTTCCCAGTAAAGGTCTCCATGGAACATTTAGTTTAGTTTAGCAGGTTGTCAGCTGTGTCTGCCCTGAGTAATGATAGCAATTGTCTGACAAACAGCGTGTTTGCGCATTGCAGCTGCTAGCATTGCCGGTAGGTTCGTGCCTGCTGTAGCGTAACTTCAGCGTGTTTCCAACAGACTGTGTGTGTGGTGGTGGTGAGTGTGGGTTTGTTGGTGGCGTTATAGCTGTGAACGTAGCTGTAGCAGACTGTGTGTACAGTTTGTCGGTGTATAAATGCTACGAGGCTACAAGCTACAACTCCTCAGCTGGAAGTCCCAAGCCAACTTCCTGTATCTAATTCTTGGCGTTAAATTATTAACATCCCTACTCTCAGAATTATATTGTTTTTGTTTAGTTGTACAGGACGTTAAAAATGTTCCTTATACGTTCCCTGACTTAAATAATGTATCATTTTTACTATGCCCTTTTCCCCAAGGATCCCCTTAACATGCTTATTGTGTTTGTTTGTGTAGGTTTCTTTTAGACCGGGTCCAGAGTCTCCCTGAAGAGCTGATAGCTTCACGCCTTGTACCCAGACTCCTCAACTCTCTTGTTTTTGCTGAACCCATGGCCGTCAAAAGCTTCCTGCCTCATCTTCTAAGGCCAAAGAAGGGTAACATGGCTTTTTATTGATCTTGTTCTGCTACTGCTGACAATGACTCAGATCTTGTAACCAAAGAGAAAGAAGCAACCTGTAGCTGTCAGGCAGCATAACTGTTGTGTGAAACTGTACATGGATGTTGCTCATGCTCTCCTTTTATATTTTCCATCCGTGTGGACAGATTCTGGTGGTGGTAACGAAGAAGAATGCCTGCTGTCTGTGTCCCTTTACCGTAAACATGTGATCCCTCAGCTCCTCAAGCTCTTCAAGGTCAATGAGGAACACATCCGGATCGTGTTGCTGGCTCACATGCACATCTACGCTGAGTTCCTCTCCCACGATGAACTCAAAAACCAGATCCTACCTCAGGTGCAGTGCTGACACAGTACCAGAATTTTGATATCAATGCTGAACACTGAGCTAAGTTTAAAGGAATAGTCTCATATTTTGTTAAACATGTTTTTTTTTTTTTTTTTGTTGAGTCAGATGAGAATGACGGATTATGTTATTTCTGTATTTCCACACCATTTGTGTGGACCCCTGGAAGAATAGCTGCCATAATGCAAAAGCTAATGAGGATCTTAATAAACAGGCATTTCTTATGGAGCTTTAGCCAGGAGGAGCTTAACTTAGAATAAAGACTGGATGCAAGCCTGGCTCACTCCAAAATATTGAACTGTTCCTTTAAAATCTAAAAATGTAGTATGTTATATAAAAATGCCCATAACAAGAAGATTGTAAGATGTGCATGTTTCATTTGAGAGTAGACATAATGACAACATGCAGTTCTCTCTAATTTACTTTTTATTTGCTCTTGGCTGCAGGTTTTGTTAGGAATGAGAGACACCAATGATTCCCTGGTTGCCATGACGCTACAGAGTTTGGCGGTATTGGTGCCCTTGCTGGGGGCTCAGGTGGTGGTCGGTGGAGAGAGGACCAAGGTCTTTAAACGCACCACACCCAACTTCACCAGGTCTACAGAGGTCACCCCAGAAAGTAAGCAACACTGACACAATAATGACACGAACCATGAAAACCGCGACACTGAATCAGTAATGTTTATAATGCACACAGTACTGCATACAGACAAGGTTCAAGGCTCTTTGTCTGTCAATTCCAGCAAAGCAGTCGTTGGCAAGGAGAATCTTTGGTCTCAGGTTCCTTCAGCAATGCTCATAAAACATGTATATATACAAAAGGAAATCACACAAGTAAATGCAAAAGCAACATGATAATCTAAGGCATAAAATAGTGCAGCTATAAAATATAGGGCTAATATATAAACATAAGTAAATATGAAATAGTAATGTAATTTTGATGATGAAAAGTAGACGTTCAGCATTAAGAACAAAACAATCCTGGAGCTGTGAAAGACAGCAGGTTTATACAAATGTTTTGAGGAGTGATTTAATGATCCTCGTGTGCCCCGCTGTGACCTCACAAGACTCGAAGTCATATGCTAATTATTAAAATTAAAAAGAAATGTCTAATAGGATAAAATGAAGTAATGACATTTTAGACCGACAGGGATGTAAACTACAACTTGACTGGATGATGGAGATATACAACCACATTTTTTTCGACATACTATACTATGACATTTTTTTTTACTTTTTTTGACATACTATACTGACTTTTTTGATAGACTATGCTTTGACAATTCTTTTGTTTTTGTCGACATACTATGACAATTTTGTTCTTTTTTGACATGCTATACTATGACAATTCTTTTGCTTTTTTCAACAAACTATACTATGACAATTTTTTTGCTTTTTTCAACAAACTATACTATGACAATTTTTTTCTTTTTTTCGACATACTATACTATGACAATTTTATTCTTTTTTCCACATACTGTACTGACAATTTTGTTCTTTTTTTCGACATACTGACAATTTTTACTTTTTTCGAGATACTATACTATGATTTTCGACATGCTGTACTATGACAATTTTTTTTACTTTTTTCGAGATACTATACTATGACAATTTTTTTTTACTTTTTTCGACATACTATACTATGACAATTTTTTCAACATACTATACTATGACTTTTTTGATATATTATACTATGACAATTCTTTTGTTTTTGTCGACATACTATGACAATTTTATACTTTTTTCAACATAATATTCTATGACAATGTTATTCTTTTTTCAACATACTATACTTTGACTTTTGTTTTTTCGACATACTATACCATCGCAATTTTTTTGATTTTTGCAACATATTATACTCTGACTTTTTGACATACTATGACAATTTGTTTTGCTTTTTTGGACATACTATGTTATATATATATATATATATATTTTGTCTTGACATACTATACTATGGCTTTTTCGTATTTATTGATATATTGTACTATGAATTTCTCATGATATTTTTTGACCTACTATGCTATGACTTTTTTTTTAATGACTAATGACCGACAGGAGGTTGTGTTCACTTAAAGCTTGGGCTCAGAGGAATTCAAAAATACAGCGTTGTAATACAAATAAAATCTTGAAATCAATTTTTAAAATCATCAGTTAACCACTTCAGGGACAGTCAGACTAAAATGATTGCCTGACTACAGAAGGGACCCTTGTAGCAGTATTTTGGATAAGCAAAGTCATACAGGATATTGGGATCATCATTGCGTCTCTGAAAATGTGGATTTGGATAATTGAATGTCAATCTTGTCATCATTTGATCATCACTAATCTGATTTAACCTCTATTCTTTAGCTTCACCTGTCCATGTAGTTGGAGGCTCCCACCCTCAGATGGCCCAGCCTTCAAAAGTCTTGAATTTGTTCCCCAGACCGCCACGGACTGAAGGCCTGGTCCTGGGTCACATGGGCAGTTTAGCAGGCAGTAGGGAGACTCCAAGAACTTACCCTCTGCCATCTAAATCAGGTATGACCCACCCATAATAATTGACTAATTTCAGTTTGACGTTCCTGTGTCTGAATAAGTCTCTCTGTATATGTTTCAGATGTCAGTCGACAGATGTCTCTGCCTTTGAACGGCTTTCGTCAGGACAGTGAGATGGAGCCACTGTCATACAGCCCAGAGCAGACTGACAGACTAGAAGGTCCAGTGGAGGACTGGCCTGACTGGAACGACCCTGAAGAGAATGAGAACAGAGGTGGACAGCCCATCCAGATCCACATTCAGGCCTCAGAGACAGAGGATCCAGTCAACAACAGACTGCCTCTCTCACACCCGAACATGGAAGAGGAGCCGTGGGACGACTTCGAGGACACTGACCCTACCTCAGATCTCTCCCCTACAGCTCCTATATCAGACCCAGTTATACTCGCACCGCCCAGAGGGGGAACTACTACACCTACAAATCATGCTCCTGAGGCACTGAGACTAGGTTCCTCCAAACCCCTCAAATTGACTTCAACACTGCGACAGACCACACACAGCAAGACTACTTCCTCATGGGACGACGGCTGGGCTCAAGAAGAGAGAGACTCAGAGAAATCACACAGCCCATTAAACCCCAAGCCCAAATCTACAGTGCCACAAAAGAATGGTGGGAGAGGAGGTCTGGGGGAGGAGTTCACCATTAAGGTGAAGAAAAAGGAAGTGCCAGACCCAGAGCTGGATTTGTTTGCAGACATGGTGCCGGACATCAAACTGTCTTCTCCAGCTTTGCTGCCACTGGACGAGAACCATGTGAGTGATGCTGGACTATCTGTGGCTCCTTCAGAAAACACTAAATCTCTGCAGGTTGACTCATCCATCGATACTGTAACGCTCACTGCCAAGTTCGCAGTTGACAACCTGACTGAGGTGAGTGGATGTGGTGATGTGTTTGTTTTTTAAATCAGTGTTCATACAGACTTGAAATTCAAGGAGTGTTTCAACATTTCAAGCACAATTGAAGGACTTCAGTAATTCATTCTCAAATATTACATATATTCATATCAGTTGAGCCCCGAAGAAATCTCAAACTGAGGCCGAAGCACAGGGCCAGCTCACACATACTCAATAGTTCAAACTCAGATTTTTTCTTCACGATGGCTATAAATAAAACCATAGTATTTTACAAGGACAAACACAGAATTAGAAAAATAATCTCAACTGTGCATAGTAGAATATACTAGTATAGTAAATGTATTGCATTTCTGTAACCAAAGTGCAGTCAGTTTGAATAAATGAAAACATTAGAAGCACAAATACTAACAACTTTGAGCTAAAAAGCTGATGCTTTTAATAGGAAGTTTGTACTCTATCCATGTTTTAAAAGTTTGCTGTTTCTGTCTTGTTAATGATTCTATAGGCAATGAAACATGATTTACCCTTCCCTCTCAGTGACGATTATTATATTTACATTCTTTTTTGCTTTTTACCTCAGACTGAAACAGATGGCTGGGGAGATGGAGATGACCTGAACTGGGAGGATGAGAACGCCTGGTGATGAAGTTTGAACCGTCTCCATCTGGAGCAAAAGACTTGACCACTGTAAAACTCAAATCCTCGAGATGCACAATTTCAGAAACATTCAATCATTAAGATAAAAGTTGCTCCAGTTCTCATTTAATAACATGATGCAGTATGATAATGATCGACTGAGACTTTTTATAGCCTATTCTGGTGGTTCCTGGGTGTCATCAATCTGTTCATTAAGAGAACTTGCTTTTGAACTGGAAGGATTTGAGGCTTATCAGATGGTGCTGGACTTTGACAAATGAAGCCATTTTTACTTTTTTGCCAACTGATAGTAGTAACCTGAGGATCTTAATCAGAGGTAAATGTCTTTTTTTTTTTTTTTTAATTTTTATTTTTTTAAAAGGTGCCAACATCACTACTGGCAAGAAAATCAAGATACACTTTTTTTTGGCAAGGCATAACTTGCCCAAAATGTGTCAGGTTTGATTTACAGAAGACTTGCACATTGAATGAATGTGAAATAGAAATTACGTAATTTATTTGCTTTTTGGTTGCTGGTGAAGTAAAGATTTTACTGTATCAAATATGACCCTGTTATGTTTTATAAGGCATTTGTTAGAATTATTTTACAAAGTAATTGCAAATGTTTAGGGCTACTGACAGCTGAGAGAAAAGGCCTCTAGTCAATATGGGTAATCAATACAGGAATTTGTTATGGCACAATTTTGATAACTAACTTGTGAAGACTCCTGTTTGATGTAATGCTCAATAAAAACAAATAAACAATGATTTGTATTCAATTAAGTTTAATAACATTAACACTGACCGATTTTAAAAAGTGGAGAGACTTAAGCAGCAGCAAAGCTTGTAAAGACTTTCACAGGCCCAGACTGTGGTTAAATAGTTTATCTATACATGAAGTAAATAAATCTGGGACAAGAAAACGGCTAGGTTGTGTGTCTGGCTGTACTGATGTGGGTTATGAGGGTCTGGAGCTCCTGTAGTCTGGATTCCAGCCACTGTGGAGGTGGTGCAGTAGAGTTGGCTTTACCTTCGGTGAGTTCCTGAAGGGCTTTCAAAGCACTCTCAGCTGTCTGGATGTAGCGGCTGTACTCCTCTGCATTGGTCTCCTGCCGAGCTCTCTTTGGACATGGCTAAGAGGGAAGAATAATTGCAGGGAAATTATTAATCTTTTCCTGAATTAAGTGCTGGTATAGTTTGTCAAAAAGTGGAAATAAATGTCATGGTGTAGTATGTTGAAAAAAATGTCAGTATAGTATGCTCAAAAAAAAGTCACAGTAAAGGATGTTGGAAAAAATTGAAAAACATGTCATAGTACAGTATGTCGAAAACAATGAAAAAAATTCATAGTACAGTATGTCAAAAAAAGTGAAAAATTGTCATAGTATAGTATGTTGAAAAAAGTGAAAAAACGTCATAGTATAGTATGTCGAAATTTTTCGATGAAAACATCAAATTTTTTTGATGTTGAAAAACATCATGAAAACGGTCGTATTATAGCATGTAAAATGATTCTGTTGAAAAAAAGTCATTTCGTGAAATGTTGGAAAATTTTACAAACAAAACGTCATAGCATATTATGTCGAAATTTTTCGATGAAAACGTCAAATTTTTTGGATGTTGAAAAAATCATGAAAACGGTCGTATTATAGCATGTAAAATGATTCTATGTTGTAAAAAAGTCATTTCGTGAAATGTTGGAAAATTTTACAAAAAAAACGTCATAGCATATTATGTCGAAATTTTTTGGATGTTGAAAAAAATCATGAAAACAGTCGTATTATAGCATGTAAAATGATTCTGTTGTGAAAAAGTCATTTCGTGAAATGTTGGAAAATTTTACAAAAAACGTCATAGTATAGTATGTCGAAATTTTTCGATAAAAACGTAAAATTTTTTGGATGTTGAAAAAAATCATGAAAACGGTCCTATTATAGCATGTTAAATGATTCTATGGTGGAAAAAAGTCATTTCGTGAAATGTTGGAAAATTTTACAAAAAAACGTCAGTATGTCGAAATTTTTCGATGAAAACGTCAAATTTTTTGGATGTTGAAAAAAATCATGAAAACGGTCCTATTATAGCATGTAAAATGATTCTATGGTGGAAAAAAGTCATTTCGTGAAATGTTGGAAAATTTTACAAAAAAAACGTCATACTATAGCATGTCGAAATCTTTCGATGAAAACGTCGAATTTTTTGGATGTTGAAAAAAATCATGAAAACAGTCGTATTATAGCGTTTAAACTGATTCTGTGGTGGAAAAAAGTCATTTCGTGAAATGTTGGAAAATTTTACAAAAAAAACCTCATAGTATAGTATGTCGAAATTTTTCGATGAAAACATCAAATTTTTTGGATGTTGAAAAAAATCATGAAAACGGTCGTATTATGGCATGTAAAATGATTCTATGTTGTAAAAAAGTCATTTCGTGAAATGTTGGAAAATTTTACAAAAAACGTCATAGTATAGTCAGTCGAAATTTTTCATGTTGGAAAATTTTCCAAAAAAAAAAACGTCATAGGAAAGTATGTCGAAATTTTTCGATGAAAACGTCAAATTTTTTGGATGTTGAAAAAAATCATGAAAACGGTCGTATTATAGCGTGTTAAATGATTCTATGGTGGAAAAAAGTCATTTCGTGAAATGTTGGAAAATTTTACAAAAAAAACGTCATAGTATAGTATGTCGAAATTTTTCGATGAAAACGTCGAATTTTTTGGATGTTGAAAAAAATCATGAAAACAGTCATATTGTAGCGTGTAAAATGATTCTACTGTGGAAAAAAGTCATTTCGTGAAATGTTGGAAAATTTTACAAAAAAACGTCATAGTATAGTATGTTGAAAATTTTGATAAAATCGTCAAATTTTTGTATGTTGAAAAAAATCATGAAAACAGTCATATTATATAGCATGTAAAATGAATCTGGTTGATAAGTCATTTCATTGAATGTTGAAAACGGTCGTATTATAACATGTAAAATAATTATATGGTGGAAAAGTCATTTCGTGAAATGTTGGAAAATTTTACAAAAAAAAGTCATAGAATAGTATGTCGAAATTTTTCGATGATGACGTCGAATTTTTGGGATGTTGAAAAAATCATGAAAACGGTCGTATTATAGCATGTAAAATGATTCTATGTTGTAAAAAAGTCATTTCGTGAAATGTTGGAAAATTTTACAAAAAAACGTCATAGTATAGTATGTCGAAATGTTTCGATAAAAACGTCAAATTTTTTGGATGTTGAAAAAAATCATGAAAATATCATATTATCTAGCATGTAAAATGAATCTGGTGGTCAAGTCATTTCATTGAATGTTGAAAACGGTCGTATTATAACATGTAAAATGATTCTATGGTGGAAAAAAGTCACTTCGTGAATTGTTGGAAAATTTTACAAAAAAAACGTCATAGTATAATCTGTCGAAATTTTTCATGTTGGAAAATTTTCCAAAAAAAAAAACGTCATAGGAAAGTATGTCGAAATTTTTCGATGAAAACGTCAAATTTTTTGGATGTTGAAAAAAATCATGAAAACGGTCCTATTATAGCATGTTAAATGATTCTATGGTGGAAAAAAGTCATTTCGTGAAATGTTGGAAAATTTTACAAAAAAAACGTCATAGTATAGTATGTCGAAATTTTTCGATGAAAACGTCGAATTTTTTGGATGTTGAAAAAAATCATGAAAACGGTCGTATTATAGCATGTAAAATGATTCTATGTTGTAAAAAAGTCATTTCGTGAAATGTTGGAAAATTTTACAAAAAAAAACGTCATAGTATAGTATGTCGAAATTTTTCGATGAAAACGTCAAATTTTTTGGATGTTGAAAAAAATCATGAAAACGGTCGTATTATAGCATGCAAAATGATTCTATGTTGTAAAAAAGTCATTTCGTGAAAGGTTGGAAAATTTTACAAAAAACGTCATAGTATAGTATGTCGAAATTTTTCGATAAAAACGTAAAATTTTTTGGATGTTGAAAAAAATCATGAAAACGGTCCTATTATAGCATGTTAAATGATTCTATGGTGGAAAATAGTCATTTCGTGAAATGTTGGAAAATTTTACAAAAAAAACGTCATAGTATAGTATGTCGAAATTTTTCGATGAAAACGTTGAATTTTTTGGATGTTGAAAAAAATCATGAAAATATTATATTATCTAGCATGTAAAATGAATCTGGTGGACAAGTCATTTCATTGAATGTTGAAAACGGTCGTATTATAACATGTAAAATGATTCTATGGTGGAAAAAAGTCACTTCATGAATTGTTGGAAAATTTTACAAAAAAAACGTCATAGTATAATCTGTCGAAATTTTTCATGTTGGAAAATTTTCCAAAAAAAAACGTCATAGGAAAGTATGTCGAAATTTTTCGATGAAAACGTCAAATTTTTTGGATGTTGAAAAAAATCATGAAAACGGTCCTATTATAGCATGTTAAATGATTCTATGGTGGAAAAAAGTCATTTCGTGAAATGTTGGAAAATTTTACAAAAAAAACGTCATAGTATAGTATGTCGAAATTTTTCGATGAAAACGTCGAATTTTTTGGATGTTGAAAAAAATCATGAAAACGGTCGTATTATAGCATGTAAAATGATTCTATGTTGTAAAAAAGTCATTTCGTGAAATGTTGGAAAATTTTACAAAAAAAAACGTCATAGTATAGTATGTTGAAAATTTTGATAAAATCGTCAAATTTTTGTATGTTGAAAAAAATCATGAAAACGGTCCTATTATAGCATGTTAAATGATTCTATGTTGTAAAAAAGTCATTTCGTGAAATGTTGGAAAATTTTACAAAAAAAAAGTCATAGTATAGTATGTCGAAATTTTTCGATGAAAACGTCAAATTTTTTGGATGTTGAAAAAAATCATGAAAACGGTCGTATTATAGCATGCAAAATGATTCTATGTTGTAAAAAAGTCATTTCGTGAAAGGTTGGAAAATTTTACAAAAAACGTCATAGTATAGTATGTCGAAATTTTTCGATAAAAACGTAAAATTTTTTGTATGTTGAAAAAAATCATGAAAACGGTCCTATTATAGCATGTTAAATGATTCTATGGTGGAAAATAGTCATTTCGTGAAATGTTGGAAAATTTTACAAAAAAAACGTCATAGTATAGTATGTCGAAATTTTTCGATGAAAACGTTGAATTTTTTGGATGTTGAAAAAAATCATGAAAATATTATCATATTATCTAGCATGTAAAATGAATCTGGTGGACAAGTCATTTCATTGAATGTTGAAAACGGTCGTATTATAACATGTAAAATGATTCTATGGTGGAAAAAAGTCACTTCGTGAATTGTTGGAAAATTTTACAAAAAAAACGTCATAGTATAGTATGTCGAAATTTTTCGATGAAAACGTCGAATTTTTTGGATGTTGAAAAAAATCATGAAAACGGTCGTATTATAGCATGTAAAATGATTCTATGTTGTAAAAAAGTCATTTCGTGAAATGTTGGAAAATTTTACAAAAAAAAACGTCATAGTATAGTATGTCGAAATTTTTCGATGAAAACGTCAAATTTTTTGGATGTTGAAAAAAATCATGAAAACGGTCGTATTATAGCATGCAAAATGATTCTATGTTGTAAAAAAGTCATTTCGTGAAAGGTTGGAAAATTTTACAAAAAACGTCATAGTATAGTATGTCGAAATTTTTCGATAAAAACGTAAAATTTTTTGGATGTTGAAAAAAATCATGAAAACGGTCCTATTATAGCATGTTAAATGATTCTATGGTGGAAAATAGTCATTTCGTGAAATGTTGGAAAATTTTACAAAAAAAACGTCATAGTATAGTATGTCGAAATTTTTCGATGAAAACGTTGAATTTTTTGGATGTTGAAAAAAATCATGAAAATATTATATTATCTAGCATGTAAAATGAATCTGGTGGACAAGTCATTTCATTGAATGTTGAAAACGGTCGTATTATAACATGTAAAATGATTCTATGGTGGAAAAAAGTCACTTCATGAATTGTTGGAAAATTTTACAAAAAAAACGTCATAGTATAATCTGTCGAAATTTTTCATGTTGGAAAATTTTCCAAAAAAAAACGTCATAGGAAAGTATGTCGAAATTTTTCGATGAAAACGTCAAATTTTTTGGATGTTGAAAAAAATCATGAAAACGGTCCTATTATAGCATGTTAAATGATTCTATGGTGGAAAAAAGTCATTTCGTGAAATGTTGGAAAATTTTACAAAAAAAACGTCATAGTATAGTATGTCGAAATTTTTCGATGAAAACGTCGAATTTTTTGGATGTTGAAAAAAATCATGAAAACGGTCGTATTATAGCATGTAAAATGATTCTATGTTGTAAAAAAGTCATTTCGTGAAATGTTGGAAAATTTTACAAAAAAAAACGTCATAGTATAGTATGTTGAAAATTTTGATAAAATCGTCAAATTTTTGTATGTTGAAAAAAATCATGAAAACGGTCCTATTATAGCATGTTAAATGATTCTATGTTGTAAAAAAGTCATTTCGTGAAATGTTGGAAAATTTTACAAAAAAAAAGTCATAGTATAGTATGTCGAAATTTTTCGATGAAAACGTCAAATTTTTTGGATGTTGAAAAAAATCATGAAAACGGTCGTATTATAGCATGCAAAATGATTCTATGTTGTAAAAAAGTCATTTCGTGAAAGGTTGGAAAATTTTACAAAAAACGTCATAGTATAGTATGTCGAAATTTTTCGATAAAAACGTAAAATTTTTTGGATGTTGAAAAAAATCATGAAAATGGTCCTATTATAGCATGTTAAATGATTCTATGGTGGAAAATAGTCATTTCGTGAAATGTTGGAAAATTTTACAAAAAAAACGTCATAGCATATTATGTCGAAATTTTTTGGATGTTGAAAAAAATCATGAAAACAGTCGTATTATAGCATGTAAAATGATTCTGTTGTGAAAAAGTCATTTCGTGAAATGTTGGAAAATTTTACAAAAAACGTCATAGTATAGTATGTCGAAATTTTTCGATAAAAACGTAAAATTTTTTGGATGTTGAAAAAAATCATGAAAACGGTCCTATTATAGCATGTTAAATGATTCTATGGTGGAAAAAAGTCATTTCGTGAAATGTTGGAAAATTTTACAAAAAAACGTCAGTATGTCGAAATTTTTCGATGAAAACGTCAAATTTTTTGGATGTTGAAAAAAATCATGAAAACGGTCCTATTATAGCATGTAAAATGATTCTATGGTGGAAAAAAGTCATTTCGTGAAATGTTGGAAAATTTTACAAAAAAAACGTCATACTATAGCATGTCGAAATTTTTCGATGAAAACGTCGAATTTTTTGGATGTTGAAAAAAATCATGAAAACAGTCGTATTATAGCGTTTAAACTGATTCTGTGGTGGAAAAAAGTCATTTCGTGAAATGTTGGAAAATTTTACAAAAAAAACCTCATAGTATAGTATGTCGAAATTTTTCGATGAAAACATCAAATTTTTTGGATGTTGAAAAAAATCATGAAAACGGTCGTATTATGGCATGTAAAATGATTCTATGTTGTAAAAAAGTCATTTCGTGAAATGTTGGAAAATTTTACAAAAAACGTCATAGCATAGTCAGTCGAAATTTTTCATGTTGGAAAATTTTCCAAAAAAAAAAACGTCATAGGAAAGTATGTCGAAATTTTTCGATGAAAACGTCAAATTTTTTGGATGTTGAAAAAAATCATGAAAACGGTCGTATTATAGCGTGTTAAATGATTCTATGGTGGAAAAAAGTCATTTCGTGAAATGTTGGAAAATTTTACAAAAAAAACGTCATAGTATAGTATGTCGAAATTTTTCGATGAAAACGTAGAATTTTTTGGATGTTGAAAAAAATCATGAAAACAGTCATATTGTAGCGTGTAAAATGATTCTACTGTGGAAAAAAGTCATTTCGTGAAATGTTGGAAAATTTTACAAAAAAACGTCATAGTATAGTATGTTGAAAATTTTGATAAAATCGTCAAATTTTTGTATGTTGAAAAAAATCATGAAAACAGTCATATTATATAGCATGTAAAATGAATCTGGTTGATAAGTCATTTCATTGAATGTTGAAAACGGTCGTATTATAACATGTAAAATAATTATATGGTGGAAAAGTCATTTCGTGAAATGTTGGAAAATTTTACAAAAAAAAGTCATAGAATAGTATGTCGAAATTTTTCGATGATGACGTCGAATTTTTGGGATGTTGAAAAAATCATGAAAACGGTCGTATTATAGCATGTAAAATGATTCTATGTTGTAAAAAAGTCATTTCGTGAAATGTTGGAAAATTTTACAAAAAAACGTCATAGTATAGTATGTCGAAATTTTTCGATAAAAACGTAAAATTTTTTGGATGTTGAAAAAAATCATGAAAACGGTCCTATTATAGCATGTTAAATGATTCTATGGTGGAAAATAGTCATTTCGTGAAATATTGGAAAATTTTACAAAAAAAACGTCATAGTATAGTATGTCGAAATTTTTCGATGAAAACGTTGAATTTTTTGGATGTTGAAAAAAATCATGAAAATATTATCATATTATCTAGCATGTAAAATGAATCTGGTGGACAAGTCATTTCATTGAATGTTGAAAACGGTCGTATTATAACATGTAAAATGATTCTATGGTGGAAAAAAGTCACTTCGTGAATTGTTGGAAAATTTTACAAAAAAAACGTCATAGTATAATCTGTCGAAATTTTTCATGTTGGAAAATTTTCAAAAAAAAAACGTCATAGGAAAGTATGTCGAAATTTTTCGATGAAAACGTCAAATTTTTTGGATGTTGAAAAAAATCATGAAAACGGTCCTATTATAGCATGTTAAATGATTCTATGGTGGAAAAAAGTCATTTCGTGAAATGTTGGAAAATTTTACAAAAAAAACGTCATAGTATAGTATGTCGAAATTTTTCGATGAAAACGTCGAATTTTTTGGATGTTGAAAAAAATCATGAAAACGGTCGTATTATAGCATGTAAAATGATTCTATGTTGTAAAAAAGTCATTTCGTGAAATGTTGGAAAATTTTACAAAAAAAAACGTCATAGTATAGTATGTTGAAAATTTTGATAAAATCGTCAAATTTTTGTATGTTGAAAAAAATCATGAAAACAGTCCTATTATAGCATGTTAAATGATTCTATGTTGTAAAAAAGTCATTTCGTGAAATGTTGGAAAATTTTACAAAAAAAACGTCATAGTATAGTATGTCGAAATTTTTCGATGAAAACGTCAAATTTTTTGGATGTTGAAAAAAATCATGAAAACGGTCGTATTATAGCATGCAAAATGATTCTATGTTGTAAAAAAGTCATTTCGTGAAAGGTTGGAAAATTTTACAAAAAACGTCATAGTATAGTATGTCGAAATTTTTCGATAAAAACGTAAAATTTTTTGGATGTTGAAAAAAATCATGAAAACGGTCCTATTATAGCATGTTAAATGATTCTATGGTGGAAAATAGTCATTTCGTGAAATGTTGGAAAATTTTACAAAAAAAACGTCATAGTATAGTATGTCGAAATTTTTCGATGAAAACGTTGAATTTTTTGGATGTTGAAAAAAATCATGAAAATATTATCATATTATCTAGCATGTAAAATGAATCTGGTGGACAAGTCATTTCATTGAATGTTGAAAACGGTCGTATTATAACATGTAAAATGATTCTATGGTGGAAAAAAGTCACTTCGTGAATTGTTGGAAAATTTTACAAAAAAAACGTCATAGTATAGTCTGTCGAAATTTTTCATGTTGGAAAATTTTCCCAAAAGAAAAACGTCATAGGAAAGTATGTCGAAATTTTTCGATGAAAACGTCAAATTTTTTTGATGTTGAAAAAAATCATGAAAACGGTCCTATTATAGCATGTTAAATGATTCTATGGTGGAAAAAAGTCATTTCGTGAAATGTTGGAAAATTTTACAAAAAAAACATCATAGCATATTATGTCGAAATTTTTTGGATATTGAAAAAAATCATGAAAACAGTCGTATTATAGCATGTAAAATGATTCTATGACGGAAAAAAGTCATTTCGTGAAATGTTGGAAAATTTTACAAAAAAAAATGTCATAGTATAGTATGTCGAAATTTTTCGATAAAAGCGTCAAATTTTTTGGATGTTGAAAAAAATCATGAAAACGGTCGTATTATAGCATGTTAAATGATTCTATGGTGGAAAAAAGTCATTTCGTTAAATGTTGGAATATTTTACAAAAAAAAGTCATAGTATAGTATGTCGAAATTTTTCGATGATAACATCGAATTTTTTGGATGTTGAAAAAAATCATGAAAACAGTCGTATTATAGCATGTAAAATGATTCTATGTTGTAAAAAAGTCATTTCGTGAAATGTTGGAAAATTTTACAAAAAACGTCATAGTATAGTATGTCGAAATTGTTCGATAAAAACGTAAAATTTTTTTGATGTTGAAAAAAATCATGAAAACGGTCCTATTATAGCATGTTAAATGATTCTATGGTGGAAAAAAGTCATTTCGTGAAATGTTGGAAAACTTTACAAAAAAAACGTCATAGTATAGTATGTCGAAATTTTTCAATGAAAACGTCGAAATTTTTTGGATGTTGAAAAAAATCATGAAAACAGTCGTATTATAGCGTGTAAAATGATTCTATGGTGGAAAAAAGTCATTTCGTGAAATGTTGGAAAATTTTACAAAAAAACGTCATAGTATAGTATGTTGAAAATTTTGATAAAATCGTCAAATTTTTGTATGCTGAAAAAAATCATGAAAACAGTCATATTATATAGCATGTAAAATGAATCTGATGGACAAGTCATTTCATTGAATGTTGAAAACGGTCGTATTATAACATGTAAAATAATTATATGGTGGAAAAGTCATTTCGTGAAATGTTGGAAAATTTTACAAAAAAAAGTCATAGTATAGTATGTCGAAATTTTTCGATGATGACGTCGAATTTTTGGGATGTTGAAAAAATCATGAAAAAGGTCGTATTATAGCATGTAAAATGATTCTATGTTGTAAAAAAGTCATTTCGCGAAATGTTGGAAAATTTTACAAAAAAAACGTCACAGTATAGTATGTCGAAATTTTTCGATAAAAACGTAAAAATTTTTTGGATGTTGAAAAAAATCATGAAAACGGTCGTATTATAGCATGTTAAATGATTCTATGGTGGAAAACAGTCATTTCGTGAAATGTTGGAAAATTTTACAAAAAAAACGTCATAGTATAGTATGTCGAAATTTTTCGATGAAAACGTCAAATTGTTTGGATGTTGAAAAAAATCATGAAAACGGTCCTATTATAGCATGTTAAATGATTCTATGGTGGAAAACAGTCATTTCGTGAAATGTTGGAAAATTTTACAAAAAAAAGTCATAGTATAGTATGTCGAAATTTTTCGATGAAAACGTCGAATTTTTTGGATGTTGAAAAAAATCATGAAAACAGTCATATTATAGCGTGTAAAATGATTCTATGGTGGAAAAAAGTCATTTCGTGAAATGTTGGAAAATTTTACAAAAAAAAAAAACGTCATAGTATGTCGAAATTTTTCGATGAAAACGTCAAATTTTTTTGATGTTGAAAAAAATCATGAAAACGGTCGTATTATAGCATGTAAAATGATTCTATGTTGTAAAAAAGTCATTTCGTGAAATGTTGGAAAATTTTACAAAAAAACGTCATAGTATAGTATGTTGAAAATTTTGATAAAATCGTCAAATTTTTGTATGTTGAAAAAAATCATGAAAACAGTCCTATTATAGCATGTTAAATGATTCTATGTTGTAAAAAAGTCATTTCGTGAAATGTTGGAAAATTTTACAAAAAAACGTCATAGTATAGTATGTCGAAATTTTTCGATGAAAACGTCAAATTGTTTGGATGTTGAAAAAAATCATGAAAACGGTCCTATTATAGCATGTTAAATGATTCTATGGTGGAAAACAGTCATTTCGTGAAATGTTGGAAAATTTTACAAAAAAAAGTCATAGTATAGTATGTCGAAATTTTTCGATGATGACGTCGAATTTTTGGGATGTTGAAAAAATCATGAAAAAGGTCGTATTATAGCATGTAAAATGATTCTATGTTGTAAAAAAGTCATTTCGCAAAATGTTGGAAAATTTTACAAAAAAAACGTCATAGTATAGTATGTCGAAATTTTTCGATGAAAACGTCAAATTGTTTGGATGTTGAAAAAAATCATGAAAACGGTCCTATTATAGCATGTTAAATGATTCTATGGTGGAAAACAGTCATTTCGTGAAATGTTGGAAAATTTTACAAAAAAAACGTCATAGCATATTATGTCGAAATTTTTTGGATGTTGAAAAAAATCATGAAAACAGTCGTATTATAGCATGTAAAATGATTCTATATTGTAAAAAAAGTCATTTCGTGAAATGTTGGAAAATTTTACAAAAAAAGTCATCGTATAGTATGTCGAAATTTTTCGATAAAAGCGTCAAATTTTTTGGATGTTGAAAAAAATCATGAAAACGGTCGTATTATAGCATGTTAAATGATTCTATGGTGGAAAAAAGTAATTTCGTGAAATGTTGGAATATTTTACAAAAAAAAGTCATAGTATAGTATGTCGAAATATTTCGATGATAACATCGAATTTTTTGGATGTTGAAAAAAATCATGAAAACGGTCGTATTATAGCATGTAAAATGATTCTATGTTGTAAAAAAGTCATTTCGTGAAATGTTGGAAAATTTTACAAAAAACGTCATAGTATAGTATGTCGAAATTGTTCGATAAAAACGTAAAATTTTTTGGATGTTGAAAAAAATCATGAAAACGGTCCTATTATAGCATGTTAAATGATTCTATGGTGGAAAAAAGTCATTTCGTGAAATGTTGGAAAATTTTACAAAAAAAAGTCATAGTATAGTATGTCGAAATTTTTCGATGAAAACGTCGAATTTTTTGGATGTTGAAAAAAATCATGAAAACAGTCGTATTATAGCATGTAAAATGATTCTATGGTGGAAAAAAGTCATTTCGTGAAATGTTGGAAAATTTTACAAAAAAAATGTCATAGTATTGTATGTCGAAATTTTTCGATGAAAACGTCAAATTTTTTTGATGTTGAAAAAAATCATGAAAACGGTCGTATTATAGCATGTAAAATGATTCTATGTTGTAAAAAAGTCATTTCGTGAAATGTTGGAAAATTTTACAAAAAAACGTCATAGTATAGTATGTTGAAAATTTTGATAAAATCGTCAAATTTTTGTATGTTGAAAAAAATCATGAAAACAGTCATATTATATAGCATGTAAAATGAATCTGGTGGACAAGTCATTTCATTGAATGTTGAAAACGGTTGTATTATAACGTAAAATAATTCTATGGTGGAAAAAAGTCATTTCGTGAAATGTTGGAAAATTTTACAAAAAAAAATCATAGTATACTATGTCGAAAAAATTAAATAACTGTCATAGTATAGTATGTTGAAAAAAGCGAAATTATGTCATAGTATAGTATGTCCAAAAAAGTGAAAAAAATTGTCATAGTATAGTATATCGAAAAAACATGTAATAGTACAGTATATCGAAAAAAGTGAAAAAATATCATAGTATAGTATGTCGAAAAAAGTGAAAAAATTGTCTTTGCATAGTATCTCAAAAATACAGAAAAGATTTCATTGTATAGTATGTCGAAAAAAGTGAAAAAATTGCCATAGTATACTGTGTCAAAAATAAGTGAAAAAATTGTCATAGTATAGTATGTCGAAAATAGTGAAAAAGTTGTCAGTTTAGTATGTCAAAAAAAGTGAAATAACTGTCATAGTATTTTATATCGAAAATAGTGAAAAAATGTCATAGTACAGTATTTCAAAAAAAAGTGAAAAAATGTCATAGTATAGTATGACGGAAAAAGTGAAAAAATGCATACTACAGTATGTCGAAAATAGTAAAAAACATGTCATAGTACAGTATGTCGAAAAAAGTGAAAAAATTATCATAGTATAGTATGTCGAAAAAAAATGAAAAACATGTCATAGTAAAGTATGTCGAAAATAGTGAAAAAATTGTCATGGTATAGTATGTCGAAAAAATGAAAAACCATTTCATAGTAAAGTATGCCGAAAATAGTGAAATAACTGTCATAGTATAGTATGTCAAAAAAAAGTGAAAAACATGTCATAGTATAGTATGTCGAAAATAGTGAAAAAATGTCATTGTACAGTATGTTAAAAAAAGTGATAAAATGTCATAGTATAGTATGAAAGTCTATGTCAGTGTAGTATGTCAAAAAAAGAAAAAAACGTCAGTATAGTAATTCAAAAAAGTGAAAAAATTGTCATAGTACAGTATGTCGAAAAAACATGTCATAGTACAGCATGTCAAAAAAAGTGAAAAACATGTCAGTTTAGTATGTCGAAAAAGTGCAAGAATTGTCTTGGTATAGTATGTCGAAAATAGTGAAGAAATGTCACAGTATAGTATGTCGAAAAAAGTGAAAAAAATTGCCATAGTATAGTGTGTCAAAAATACCGAAAAAATGTCATAGTATAGTATGTCGAACAAAGTGAAAACATTGTCATAGTATAGTATGTTGAAATAAGTGAAAAAATTGTCATAGTATAGTATGTCGAAAATAGTGAAAAAGTTGTCAGTTTACTATGTCGAAAAAAGTGAAATAACTGTCATAGTATAGTATATCGAAAATAGTGGAAAAAATGTCATAGTAAAGTATGTCGAAAAAATTGGAAAAAAATTCATTGTTTCGTATGTTGAAAAAAGTGAAAAAAATTGTCATAGTATAGTATATCGTAAAGTAATAGTATTGCATGTAGGAAAAAAAGTCATAGTAAAGAATGTTGAAAATAAGGTCATAGTACAGTATGTCGGAAAAAAAAGTCGTAGTATAGTATGTCGAAATTTTTTTTTAAAAAGGTAATAGTATAGCATGCTGGAAAAAAGTAATAGTATTACATGTGGAAAAAAATAGTCATAGTATAGTATGTCAAAAAAAGTGAAAAAAATTGTCATAGTATATTATGTCGAAAAAAGTGAAAAACCTGATAGTATGGTATGCCGAAAAAAGTCAAAGAACAGTATAATGAAGAAACAGTCATAGTATAGTATGCCGAACAAAAGTAATAGTATTGCATGTGGAAAAAATAGTCAAAGTATAATATGTCGAAAAAAGTGAAATAAGTGTCATAGTATAGTATGCTGAAAAAGTAGTATAGTATGTCAAAAAAGGTATTACAAAAAAGGTCATAGTATAGTATGTGAAAAAAAGTTTTTTAAAACGTCATAGTACGTTACAGTAATACAGTTGTGGTAAGATAGAGCGACAAAAATGTCTTAGCATTGTATTTTGAAAAAATTGAAAAAAATGTCCTAGTATACTAAGAAAAGGGAGTAGTATTGCATGTAGAAAAAATAGTCATCGTAAAGTATGTTGGAAAAAAGTGAAAAAATTGTCATAGTATAAGTCAAAAAAAGTCGCAAGTATAGTATGTCAAAAACAGTGAAAAATGTCCTAATATAGTATGTCCAAAAAAGTCATAGTATAGTATGTAGGAAAAAAAATGTCATGGTACAGTATGTCAAAAGCAGTGAAAAAACTGTCATAGTATAGCATGTCGAAAAAGTCTAATGTAATTTTATACAATGTGTATAAATGTCATAAGTTGAGAAAAACATAGCATAGTATGTCGAAAAAGTAAAAAATGTCATTGCATAAAATGTTGTACAAAAGTGATAAAAATGACAATGTTAAAAGTCACAGTATAGCATGTCGACAACTGAAAAAAATTCATAGTATAATATGTCGGGGGGAAAAAAAAGGCATAGTATAGTATGCTGAAAAAAAGTCAGTATATTATGTTGGAAAGAAACATAATATATAGTTACTGTTGAAAAAAAAAGCCACAGTATGGTATGATGAAAAAAGTGAAAAAACTGTTAGTGAAATAGGTCAAAAACAAATCATACTAGTATGTAAAAAAAACAAAAACTAGTATATTATGCTATGTAGAAATGTCATAGTATTACATGTTGGAAAACAGTACTACTGTAGTATGCTGAAAAAAATCATACTATAGTATGTCAAAAAAATCAGAAAAATCACAGTACAGCATGCTGAAAAGCGTCATAAAAAAGTCCTAGTATAGTATGTAAAAAAGTCAAAAAATGTTATAATATAGTACGCTGAAAAGTCATAAACAATTGTCATAAAGAAGTCCAAAATAAGTCATAGTACACAGTATACTGTACAGTATGAGATTAAATTTTTCATAGTATAGTATGTCATAAAAAGTAATGTAGAAATGTCAGAGTATACATAGAATGTCATAAAAGTGATCTTGACCTGCAGGCATTCCTGAAATATTGCTTTCACAATATTGGGACATACAGACAACCCAACAACAGCTGTCGCCGGTGCGGAGGCATAATAAAACACACCTGTCCAGAGACAGTCTTGTCTGTAACATTCTGCATGGCTTGGCTTCATAAAACAGGGAATAACTAAGGATAGACACACCAGGTCTGTGGTGAGAGAGCTTGAATAATACCAATGAGGAGTGCCACTGGGCAGTCAGCCAACACTACATGTACGTGTATGCTAGGAGGTAGTGTCGTACTGGCCAGCTGCCACTCTGACTTGGACAGTATAAATGTGAAGCTGTGCATGCTGTGATTGAAGTTTTAATTTAACTTAATGACACCACTAACCTCTGAATCTGCAACAGCTTCAGCAGCCGGTTTGTTTGCCTTTTCTTTGTTGTTCTCCAGCCTCTCATTGTGTTCTTCAGTGACTGCTGTCTCCTGCTTGAGCCTCTGTAGCCGTGACTCCACATCTTCCTGTGCATTAACAGTCTACAACAAAACACAGACTTGTTTACATCCCTTTTATCTAAAGTTGATCTTCATCGCAATTATGTCAGCATCCCCTTACCTTGCTTAGATAGTTCACCACCTTTGTCTTGGTATCTTCTCCGCCCAAACTCTGAGAAATGACCTCTTCATGGTTTGTAATCTGAAATACCAAAAGGACACATTAAGTTTACAACAGCACAAACTATATGTAAGATTACACCATCTGAGTTCCTGCTGTACCTCTGCAAACTGAGAAAAGGCCTCCAGGGCGTGCTGGTGTAGCAGCCAGGATCTGTCAGCCAACAGGACTGCAAACAGGCTGCTCAGCCTCGGCAAAATTTGATTCTGTTGGTGTGAAAGATGAAGATGATGAATATGAGAATTAACTGCAGACTTCAGAATTGAGAAAATGCAGAAATCAAATATTTTATCTACAGTTTCAAGTAATGATTATTACCGATCACTTGATTTTCCATATAATAAATTATTTCTTTTATTCTGGGGTTTCCCAGTTTTTTTCTGGGGACCCACTTTTTAAAAACAAACAAACCAACGCGACCCAATTCACAGTAGGCCTTATCTATAAATCATGACAGCAAATCTGTGCATAAATGAACATTCCTGGCCTTTTTTAATTGCCCTTTCTGTATCATCTCATATTATCTTTGAATAAATAAACCAGACGTTTCAAAGACATCACAACTTTATTTTATGCATGTATTATTGAAAACATATACACGTTAAATACTTTATGAGACCAAATAAACGCCTTTATAAATACCAAAAAGCATATGATTCATATTTTAATTAACTTCTTCAATCCCAATGTTTTTACCTAAGGACTCAGTTTTGGCTCTCGCAGGGTCAAGATATAAAAAGTAAAATAAGATCGACTTTAAGATGAAATTCCCATTTGTAATAGTCTGGTGTCATTACCTGGCGCTCAGGAGGGACAAAGATCTTCCCCAGGGAGGAAAGGAACTCCAGAGCAGCCAGCAGCAGCTGATCCACACACTTCTGAGACACCACAGTATCCACACACGACAGAGCCTGGGAAACATAGACGCATCAGTCAAAAGAAGTACCCTCCATTCTTCATCAGTCTAACGTGAAATGTGGAAAAGTAACAGCATACCTGACAAATTACTTGAGGTTCGAGGTTTTTCACTAAAATGGCTGATGTTGAGAGGAGCAGCTGTAGAGTACACTGGAGAAGAGGGTGGGTCTGCACCTTGAGTATGACAGGTTACAGAGATAATAGTCACGCATTTACACTACACCTGTGTCTGTGAGTGTGTATATGATGTGTGTGTGTGTGTGTGTGTGTGTGTGTGTGTGTGTGTGTGTGTGTGTGTGTGTGTTCTATTCTATCACTATAGGAAACATACATATTTTTCAGCATTTAGTACACTGAAAATCACTTCAAACAGCATATTAAGAAAATTACATTATATGCAGGAGTGTTTGAACCATACAGGACTGACTGTTTTGGGTAGTAATGTTTCAATAAACAAAACTTAACGTTTAACTTAATATTAACACTTACATTTAACATTTTCATTTCTTTCTTTTGTTGCATGCAGCTTTGTAAAAAGTCCTTGCTGTCTTTGTAGCTTAGCTCGCAGCCTGTCTGTTGCCAGCATAGTAACCAGTCATTTAGTATGGTATATGTACCTACTGTGCCAGTAGGAGAGTATTGTGCCCACGCCTAGAGATTGCTTTGCCTACGTGACTGAGCAATAGGTTTCAGTGTTTGTTGAAATCAAAATGAGTGTCACACTTTGTTTCAAATAGCACTACGCACACTGAAGAGGAATTTCAATGGTTACACGTGTATTTGGATCTCACCTGGTCTGGACTCATTCGTAACCAGAGCTGTGTGACGATCCTCATTGCAGACAACACACACTGTTCTTCAGGAGATGTTTGCACCCGAACCACCGCTAGGAGGGATAACAGCACCATGTTCTGGAGACAGAGGGAACTTAGTAAAATCCAACATTTGTGCATATTTTCCATCTTCAAATTTCTCCACACTGCTTCCTTGCATTGTTTTCTTGGCTTGATTTAATCATTCTGGCAAGCATTTGACTGATAGCAGCTAGACAACATGACTGTGAAATACACTGCAACCCACTGAAGTAGAAGATTGTGTTTTAACAATAAAAGACAAACACAGGAGAGAGGTCACTAATAATCTTATCTGTGCCATCTGTTTTCAGCCATGGGAAATAGCTTATCTTACTCTTGATATCACTTGTTGTGGTCATTTGTAATCTATCTACTCTCTCTTAAGTGCAAGGACAGAAATTGTGCAGCAGCCTTGCCCTTGATGTTCGCAGTGCCTCTTTTCTCTCCATGTATTCAACACAGTCATTTCACAGAACATTTTCCTTGATTTCAGGAGTGAGACAGAGGGTAAATGCACATTAATACCATTTACCCTTATCTCACAATTTGAAATAACATCCATGCAGAGATTGCATGAACAAGTATGAGATCTTTTCCACTTTTTCATTTAGAAAATTTTGGAATTGCTTGTTGTGTCTTTGCACAATCACAGCGTTTTCACTTGAGCACAAAGCAGACACTAACCCTCTACTCATTCAAGCTAGGTGGAGGTAAAAACAAACAGACCGTCCTCTACAGTGACATTAACATAAATCACTGACTGGTTAAGATCACACCCCCACTACAACCCATATCTGAGGCTGTCCTCACCACTTTGTTCAGTTGTCCTAGTTTGTACCCTCCATTCTGCCAGTCGGTCAGAGCTTGTTGGGTAAGGCCAATGATGTCGGTCTCTACACGGTGACAAGCATCTTGTGAAAGAGCTCTGAGGAGGATGTGTTGCCACACAGGAAGGTTTTCTACCTCAGAGGGTGGGAAACGCTCTACCAGCTCCATCTGGAAAATTAGAACAGATTAATGAAAAATCACCTGATATTAAGGTTATGACTTTGTACAGTTCAATTCAAATTTTTGATATAGACATAATTAACAAGCATCTTCCAAAACCAGAAACCAGGACTGTAGACTGGTGGTTTTCTGGGGGGTGGCACTGATGATTGACAAATAAAAAGGAATAAAGCTGAGTAAATGAGTGGAGAAACAAACAAATGCAACCGATTCCATGGATCAACATTATGTGAACCCTATGCTTTGGGCTTTGGAGTCAGCAGACCTCAACCCAACTACGGGAGATTTTGTATCAATGTTAGACAGCACTCTCCATCATCAAAACATGAAATAAGGGAATATCTTTTGGAAAAAAAATAGTTTTCACCACTCCAGTAACACATCCTGTATTTGTAAAATCTACATCAGTGGTGGCTGTGGTTCAGGGGGTAGAGAGTGTCATCCTTTGACCACAAGGTTGGCTGTTTGATCCCTGGCTCCTACTGTCCGCATGTTGAAATGCCCTTGAGTTGAACCCCAAGCTTAGAATGGGTTAAATAAAGATGTCAAAATTCATGTATTGTATGATGATTGTAATGATGTTTTTAAAGGAGCACTGGAGAGGTTATGGTGGCCCAGCACCTTATTTTCTTGATTTTTCATCTCACCTATAAGTTAATTAAATGTAAAAACACATTTATATGTATATAAAATGTACTGTCCTGTTTAAAATTTGTCTGAAAAATATTCCTTTGTGTGACACAATACTGTAAAAATGTGAGGCCCAACACCTATAAATATTGAAGGCCATAAGAAGAGAATGCAAATCTTTAAAGTTTTAAGAAACAATGCACCCCACACTGATGTCTTCAGATGTCAATTCTGACCGTCTATTTTTGTGTGAAAGGACAACAAACTTTTGAGACAACAGCGCAGCAATTCTATTCAAAATATAGACCAATTTGTCAGTACTGTATAACTGCATACCAAGTCAAATACTTGAAATGCAATTTTCATTGTTTCAGTCACTCTTACATGTTTTCTCCATCTCATTTGACCTTTCAGTGTTCACAAATATTGTGAACTGTCAATTGTGATGGCAGTAACTGGGGGTACTCAGTTTTGAATTTCAATACAATTAGTTGACACTGGATAAAAGTTGTGAGTTCATAAAAATGTTGATTCTAGTCCCCAGTGTTTCTAACCTGGTGATTCGGCGTCATGAGGAAAACCATGCGTCTGAGCAGCAGGCCCAGGTGGACCAACTGGTAACACTCAGCGGTGCAAGCTTTCACCTAGGGAAGAAGAGCGAGAAGCAGAGAGGAGGTGAGGAACAGTGGGAGTGTCAGTGTGAAGGCTCAGGAGGCGTAAAATCACCAGGATATCATCAGGGAAGAAGAAAGGTGAAGAACTGAAGGAGGGGGGCATGAATTGCAATGAGTGGGAACCAGCTTAATCTAATGATGTAACAGGTTACGAAAATGTGTCCCAGAGGTCCAACAACACCAATTGTCACCTCTGTTGGGGTGCCACAGAAAACAGGAAGGGACCCATTCTAATCCATAACCCTACAGAGAGAGGTTATGGGGATTAAGAGCTATTTTAGAAAGTACTCAGGAAGAGGTAGCAGACATGGAGAAACATCCATGACCTTGTGGTGACAAGGTAGGGTGATTTCAGAGATCCTGTAGACTATGTTAAACGTTCAAGGACCGGTATGTAACAATAAGGAGGCTATACTGGCAGAAATGGAATATAATAATAATGTTTTCTTTAGTGCATAGCCACCTGATAATATGAATCATTGTGTTTTTCTTACCTTTGAATGAGCTGTTTATATCTACATAGGGAGCAGGTGCCCTCTCTACAGAGTTCTCCATGTTTCAACAGTAGCCCAAAACAGACAAACCAAACTGTTAACTTTTCTTGCTTGGGTCACAGTCGATAATGTTACTAGCTCCCGTCGCTGCTGCTCTCTCTCTCGCTTCACCACTCTCTTCCCACGTACACACATTGAGCACTGTCTCTGCTCCAAATGACCTACACCACTCTTACAACTGGCTATAAATAAGGCCATTTGTGTTTTCACATCTGTCACTGTAGCGCTCCACTGCACTTGGCACACAGGTGAAGCTTTAATTGGTTGCAACTCACGTCTAGATACCACCAGATCCTACACACTGGACCTTCAACAAGTCTACAATATGAAGGTCCACGGCACATCTTTACAATTCATCTCTGAAAATGGGTTGTAAAGTGCAATTTGCTGTGACCACCTCGCTTTCTTTCAAATCAAAACTGTATTGTGTGTTTTCTCTACCTACCAGCTGAGCAACGAGGAGGACATGATGTAGACAAAGTTCTGCTGTTCCATACCTGTAAAGCAGAGAAGACAAAATCAACTGTGGATTCAATGTAGAAGAGAAAAAAAAATCTATATAACAAGCCACAGTGACGCAGTAGCTGTAATAAATCTAAAGGTACCTAAAATACAGGGTTTGGTATGAACTGTAGCATGATGCAGAGTGTACAGAAAAGTACACCCCGATAAAAATACAGCTACAGTGTATATTTGTTTTAATACAAATGATATAACACTCTCACCGTGCTGTGAAACACCACACATCTGTTGCCAGTAGAGCTGTCTGAGTATCAGCCTGCAGTACAGTATCAAACAAACAGCGCTCCTGACAAAGAGATAAAGGAGACGGGAAGTCAGGAGGAGAGGAGGGAGTAAATGGAAGAAAGTGAGAGACAGAAAAAGGCACGGTATCACGAAACTGAACAAAACCAGAGAAAACGAAAGTGAAAGAATATCTTGCATTGAATGAGGGGAAATCCTGGACCAAAAACACAAAATCAAAACATCCAAATCACATTATGGCCAATATTTATTTTTAACAAGATCCCATAACATGAACAAGGATCCCTCAGACCGTGTTATTTGGCTGGTTACTTTATGCTTGAACAATAACTTTTTTTTGTTGACAGTAATAGTGAATAAAAAACATATAACAAAAATATATTATAGTTGAATTCCATCAAATAATTGTAAAATTAGGGCTGCCCCCTCTTAATCAATTATTCGGCTGATCAGTCGTTTTGGTCAACTAACATTTCTTCAGTCGATTTGTCACTTTAATTCTTTTTCATGCTGAATGACTTATTTTGAAGAAACTTATGAGCACATTTCTGTTAAACACAAGATTTAAAATGGTGCTTTGTGTGATTCTTTGAGAAACTTAGTTCTACAGCTCTATCAAATAGTCGACAAAAATGTATGTGGCAGCTAAAGATTTCTTTGGTCAAGGACAGCCTTGATAAAATGCAGCCCATGAATGTTAATGGCCAGTGTGAATATACAGTATCTGTGATAAACTTATATTTATTGGCCAATAATTCCTACCAATATATCAATATGGCTCTACTTGAAACACCCTTGGCAACCAGAAGACATCAGTTGTCATTAGTAAAGTAACTCAAAGTGATGAAGTCAAACAAAGTCGTGGCAAGCACATATTTACAGATGGGTTTAAGGTTAGGTCCAAGAGAGACTTGACTGAATACAGATCTTTGCAAGTCATGATATCTCTGCTGTGAGAAGGTCGGCCCTTAGCATTATCAAGCACCCCCGCCGCAACCAGAACAAATCCTGTTTATATTAAACATGTGTGCTGCTACTTGAGAGTCAATGAGTTTTATCTTCTACGACTACAGCACTGTTTAAATAAGGATATGCAAAATTCTCTCCAGAGGTTTGAGGATAAACTCAGGACATACTGTAAAAATTGAAGATATGACAAAAAACAACTTCTGGTTTCAGATTTAGTTTAGTTTTGCTTTCTCAGTTAGTGTCAGTTCACCTCTACTGATGCTGCTTGTAATACAGTGTTTATGGTTATGAGTGTAGACCTCACCAGCACAGGGAAGTACACCGGGGGAAGTGCAGCCACACTGGCACAGAGTTGCACACAGATGTGGTTGTGTAGAGTGACCAGGACCTGGGCCTGACCCTTCATCATCACCCCTGGCAACAGCACCGGTACCTGACGCTCAGTATAGCATCGCCTGAAACTAGTGAACAAGGCCTGGTAGAGAGGAAGCCTGGAGACAGTGAGGATGGAAAAAACATAAGAAGCAGTTCAGATATGTTTACACATTAGCTTAAATATATAAGTGAATCATATAACCTTTTCTCTGGACTACTGAATGGTGCAGACATTTTTAAATACTCTGAGTATTTAAAGTATTTAAGCATTTAAAAATGTGAATGATAAATGGAAAAACTCTCAGCAAGGAGGGTAACCTTATAGACCTGGTATTCTAGTTATTTTTAGTCTTTAAAGTGGTGTCCTGGATCCACACATACTAACACAACAACATATACACTAGTATACTGTTAAAGCAGTTTGTATACAACAAGTCGTTCACGTGAATGTGCTACATACCTCAAACCCTGGTTAAAATTCAGTTTTAGTTAGGAAACAGGTCAACACTCTACTACGAGTCATCTGTAAATGTTTTAGCCTAACAAGGCAAAACTATTCAGTGTAACTGCCTTCAGGCAGCTGAGATCTGCCAGCGTCAATGATACCAGACCAATGTGGTTGTCTTGTACTAAGTTTTCAGAAGGAATACGTTTCCTTGTGGGTTTATGAGTGAGACTCAGTACACTGAGACTCAGTACACTTAGACACTGAGACTCAGTGCACTGAGACTCAGTGTACTGAGTCTCACTCTGAATATTTAAATCCACAAATCCTTAACCCTCTGAAACCTGCACGATCACTGGCGACATTACTGTCTTTAAAGGTGCACGTGAAGATATTGGTACCATATCAAACTAGACGACTTACAGCATTCATTGGTACCAACGGATAGTGAGGGAAAAATTAGAATGGCCATATTCACAGGCCACTTCGTCCTGACACAAATCCAAGTAAGATTGAAACAGAGTCAAATAATGTTCTGATAGCCTCACACCTATATGATGTGTGTATAATTAATCTTCAACTCATATTCACAGGGGTCCCTTGACCTCTCATTTCTAGATATCTGAATGAAAATGGGCTCAATGAGCTGGCACAGATCTCCCCTTTACAGACATGGCTACTGTATGATAATCACATGCAGCTTGGAGCAATAACCATGTAGTTTTTTTCATACAGTATGTGTTCTAAAATGGTGTATTTAAACATTTCTGCATACTGGGGCACCTAAACAGTCTTGAAATTGCATTAAAGTCTGGTTTAATCAGTTACGTTGGAGCCCATTCACTGTGTAAAATAATAAAACTGAAATTAAAACTGTAGATTAAAAAAAAAATCATCAATAATCCATGACTATTAATACCCAATATCCCTGACGCTTTGGTAACCAAAAGGTTAAAGCTGGTTTCCAACCTGACAATCAGTTCTAAGCTTCTTAACAGCCGGTCCCTGAATTAAAGCAGCACGTTAAAAAAAAACAACAACACAAGAACAAAAAATCCTATTTATTACCTGGGTGTTTCTTCTGAGAACTGACTGCCAGAGTACCAAAGCTGCAGCACCTCCTCTGGTTGGGACGTGAGCTGACCCAAGGCGTTAACCAGCAAAAGACAATGAGGGAGCTCATGTTCAGGACTTAACCCTGCAGACAAACACAATGAGGGTCATTCTAGGACTGTTCTGTATGTTGCATGTTTACGGTACAAGTGTTAGCTGCTAGAGACCTTTTTTTGGGTAAAAACATTCAGTCAGCATTTTCCCAAAGACGCAACATTTTCCTAAATATACAAATTGTAGAGATGTTAGTTCTCAGTGGATTAGAAGTTTTGGAAGGAAACGAGAGAGTCAGCTAGCATGTGTCCTGAAAGCCCCTGATGCAATATACTGGTCTGGTATCAGCACATATGCTGATCTAATTCAGCAGAGCAGACAAGAAAAGTGAGTACTGGTGTATTCTTATTATACAGTGTACCACTGTTTAGGAGTTTTGAACAGGTAGTATGCCAATAAATTTCCCCACTGTGAGACTAATAAAGGAATATCTTATCTTAACACTGAGAAAAATAACTAGAAGAAGAAGCATACATTACACTGTTACTGTTTAAAACTATTAGTGTGCAGACTGCAATGTGGCTTTATTTATTAATTAGTTTATTCAATTGGAAAGTGAACCTAATACACTTATCAGTGTAAATGTGCTAAAACACTATTTTTTATCTGTAGTCCTTGGATAAATGTTACATACAACAGTAGGTAAAAATGATATAAAACAGTTCTTAAAATAGGATATAGAAACCATTGTCTCATAGACCAGACGCTCTTCATAGATTAAAAAAAAAATAAATAAATTGTGGACGGCGGTGCAACACCTCTGGCAACGAAACATCAACAGTAAACAGGTAAAATGACATTAACTATCATTTAGCTATTTTAAGTTTTCACAACATCACACCACCACAGCACCTCTATTATTTCAATTCTTATTTTTTAATAAACATAATACATTTATTGTATAACACTACCAAAATATTAGAGCTGCAAGGATGAATTGATTAGTTGTCACCCTATTAAATCAATTGCCAACTATTTTGATAATCAATTAATTGCTTTGAGTAAAAAATGTCTGAACCCAGCTTCCTAAATGTGAATATTTTGTGGTTTCCTCTGGCATTAGAGAACGTCATCCTGGGCTTTGGGAAACAATGATAGACATTTTGCACCATTTCCTGGCGTTTTATAGTCCAAACAACAAATTCGTTAATCAAGAAAAATATCAACAATTACAAAAGTAATCATTAGTTGCAGCCCTACTAAATAGTGCATATTACTTGTACATACTGTATACTTTACAGCATTAGAACGAGGAATAGCCCCAGCTCGTAATATCTTCACTGCAAGGGGAAACAGAAAGGCATCTATCAGCACAGTATCTGGAGGAAAAGATCAAGCTGAGGACAAGCTTTAAACTCACGCAGGTCCTGCTGGAGGACAACTTCAGCAAAGGGCCTTAAAGGCAACAGCTGGAACAGGAGGGCATCCATGGGAACCAGAGCTGCTGCATTCACCTCCTCGGACAGAGACGAGGGCAGAGTTGGAGCAAACAAGCTGGGAGCGAATTTACTGAAAGACATCAGAATGCATGTTTCTGCACGACTGAATAACTGTTAACTCAAAGGATAAATCATAGTCTGAATCTGCTACTTAAAAGCACACATACCTCATTATCTGGAGGTAGAGTTGGTGAAAGCAGCTGCAATACTTTGCCAGGAAAAATTTGAATTCCTGTTCAAAGGATAAGAAATGATGGGATCTAAATTCAGCTGCTTTGTATCCCTAAGTAGATGAAATGTAACAGACACAGAGAAGGCACAACGTTTTTATAGGGTCAAGAGTAAGTCAAGGGGATCCTAATTTTTTTGTACCTTTATGTAATGAACCAAAGTGTTGGCAAAAAATCTACACATCTTTGCAGTTTTCTGGAGCAGCTTGTATTCTGGGCTTTGTGTTGCCTCCTTTAAAAAGGACAAAAGAGAATGATTACAAAAAGGTGATAAAGATCAGTTTAAGAGAAAATAAAAACAAAAAAACACACACAAATGTCCACCATTGTCGTGACTAATTGGTAATAGGACTTTACTGTACTTGAACTACCACATTTACATTTTTCTAGAGCTTACACTAATTCTCTAGTGAACAAAAAACACTGCTAAAGAACATTAAGTCCATACTCAAAATCATACATAAATCTCCAATGCTACATTTTTTTACAAAGTTTAAAGAAGACAAATCTGAATAAATAGTCAATTTTCAATAGTTCTGAATCTGTAAAACTGTAAAAGCTTGCTAAAAAACTATAAATAATACTTGTTTTATCTGTTTTTACTATCAGTCAGAGCATTCCTACCTGCAGACCAGCATGTTTAATCTGTTCAGCCAGCTCCACACAGTTGTGGAAGGAGGCCAACAGGTTGTCAGACAGGCTGTTGCTGATGTCACCGTGATGAAGATGTTCCTCCACCAACGACTGGTACTTCAGACTTTGTCTAAAAAAAAAGTAAACAAATGAACTATCAAATTCATCCAGCTCTCATAACATTTCATCTATCATCTAGTGTGACAGACGGTAAGAAATTAATAAAAACACAAGTGTCATCATGAGTGTCTACTGTACTGACTTGATGAGGAACTTCCATGTGTTTGCATGCAATGCTATGTCCAGGTTGGAGATAATGGCGCAGATATCCAGCAGGTTGTGAATCACTGAGGAAGATGAAAAATATCTTGCATTGAAGGTATACGGGTACAACAAAGAAAGGGCTTTAAAACAAAGAGTGCAGCAGTAGAAAACAGGCAGATACACACCTGTTACTATGTCAGAGACCTCTTCCTCCGAGGCACTGCTGTCCAGGGAGATCCTGTCTAGCAGCTCCAACAGACCCTTCTGGAGGGAGTAGGCCTCCTTGAAGAGTCCCTGCAGCAGGTCAGCCACCAGGGACAGACGGCCACAGTAAACCACCTCACTCTCCTGAGGACATGTAGAGTTTGCTGAAACTGTTCATTGTCATTTTTATAGATTTGCACACAAAAACAGTTTTCAGGAAAAAGATTGACTTAAAAGTGTTTAGAATTGGATTTTATGTTCATTTGCAACCCAAAGCGATTGTGATTCCTGCTTAAAAAAAAAGTTCATTATATCATCTTGAGCTGTTGACGCCTTAGATAATACTTCCGGTAGTAAAAGTCTGCAAAAACTATAAAGAAGAAAATGAGGAGGAAGCACAAATGAGACCCTCTAGGTATGTTTTCAAAATTAAGTGACATCTGAAATTTGGAAACATTAATCCATCTTTTAAATCTAATTTTACCTTTTTTTAAATAGTCAAAGTAAACACGGATAAATTCCCTAATTTTTGTTTTGAATAAAAACTGAAATGAGCCCTGTGTGTTAATAATTCTTGCACCACTGAGGTTATATCTGAATTCACTGTGTATAATATTTTTAATCCAATAACTCATGTAATTCATCACAAAATTTAAACCATTCATTTTACTTAAAGCATCTCCTGTATGTAACAGTTACCTTTATAATTCATTCTGATTAATAATCACATTTTTTTATTAATAATATTGTTACAAATACAAAACATTCAGCCGTAATGACAGCAATTATTGTACAGGATAAATAAGATGCACTGCAGATTGGGAGCAATCTCTGCATGGAGTTAAAAGTCCACTGGTGAACTAAACAGACCGACCTTGCAGTGCTGAAATGTTTCCCTCAGGACTTTCAGGATACAAGTTGGTAAGGAGCGGATGGCATCCAAGTCAGGGGCTTCCTCAAATGTGCCAATGTGACGCACGCAAGTGGATAGTGCATCAATTATCTGCATCGTGGCCTAAAATAGAAAACAGGATCTTGTCAAAATATTGGATAGAAATGAAGTGAGAACAATGTTTTTCAAAAAATATATAGCACACATACCATAACTTGTAACAACTAAGACAGCGATAATAACTACCTGCAGAATATTCCTTAGTGAGGTACACAGTTCAGTGTTTTGACTGGACAGCCCTCCAACTTGGTCCAAGATTTCTTTCATCATGCTGTCAAACATTGTCACTGCCTGCAGATATTCGTGACAGATGAGGACAGGAACAGTCATACAGACAGAAGAAAACAAATCCTTCACAAAGTAAAGATTTAGTGACTAAAAAAACTTACACTCTGAATTAAAAATGATTCAAGGTGTCTATAGGTCTCACCAAAAGAAAGAGTTTAAAGAAACATTATCCCCTTCATACAACAGCAACACCTGACATTGAAAATTTAACTTAAGATTTAAAATGTCATGTTAGCTATTTCAATAACTATGGCCTCATTTCATTTAAGGACTTTTCCCATGACCTGCATTCACTCTGTGCCATTTAACAACTGCTAGTAAAGTTATTCACATAAAAGGTCCTAAAGAAAATATGTGTTCATGATGGTGTTTACCTTTGGTAAAATCTTGGAGAAGCATTCATCTTCCAGCTCAGACAAACCAATATGAGGGAGGAACATGTCAGTAATGATCTTCAGTATACCTGTAGGGATGTAATGGGTTTTTTTTAAGACAGTTTAAACTCATCACAAATAGTATGCAAGGCACAAAGTAAGCAGTTTGTAATTACAAATTGTGCAATGAAGAAACTTACGTATATGATCATCCCAGCTCTCTGAGTTATTATGCAAAGAGTGCAAACAGTCAAGGAAAAACACTTCATTCATTATAAATTATTATTATTATCATTAAAGCAAATTCATTTCCTTTGTATAAACCAACAAAATACTGTATATCAGGTTTGCAATTAGGAATGCACCAATCCAAGTTTTTCAGTCCCGAAAGCCATACCTGGGCTTTGGGTACTGACTGTATTGACTACCCAACACCAGTGTTTATTAATAAGCTGTATGCCTCACTGTGTGGAAGTGACTGGGATCATTCTGTTATGTGTAAGGAAACATCAGGCTTAACTTAAATATCGCTTTCCTAACTTTGTAAACAAAATATGACCAATAAATACATATAAATAAATGTAACTGTTCTTTATTATTAAAATAATAAATTGTACACCAGAAACTTGGTAAAAATCTTCACAATCAACAGGAATTACAATTGAGGTGTAAATCATTTTTAATGCAACAGCAAATTTGTCAAAATTTAAACAGAAATTAAAATAACAGCATATAATGTGTATAGTATATAAACAGAAAATTGAATTGACTGGTGCCATTGTCACTGATAGCTGATCCAGCTATTTGAGCCAGTATGGCCCCGATAGCCAATCCAGTGTCCAGTGTGCACCCCTAATTTTAATGTGGAAAAATAATAGATAAGCATGAGCAAAACACAAACTTGTGCCCAGCTTCACCCAGATACTACCAAATGTTTACCAAATATTATCATCTTGAGAGGGTTTGAAGTGCTAGTCTTATTTTCCCTCATACTTTTCAAAACTTGACAAGACCTTGAGCCTCCTTATAGAAACGCCTTGTGTATGATGCAATGAATCATGACATCACAAGAATGAAGTTATGTTTGAGAGGATATAGTGAGTTTTGGCAGGACAGACTTGAGCTCCTGGCGACAGGTTTCCTGACTCCACTGCACCACCTCGTCCAGGAAAGAAGTGTTGGTCTGGGACATGATGGCAGACACCTGGCGAGGTCAGGACAACTGTCCAAACGACGCAACGTTTCAGAACAATGTCTCCGTCTGACTCACTCAAAGTGACTCAACTTAGCACGACAGCTTCATCAGTACTTTCGGCAACGGACTAAAAGTTGCAAACTCGCTTCCCGTTTAGTCTAAAGAGAAACGAGGGTAACGTTAGCTTGCTGCGGTATGTTTTGCTAAAGGTAACGTTAGCATGGTAGTTCATGTTAATTTGGATAATACATACAGCTTCTTACCATAAATGACAGACTGTATCTTCTGTTCAGGAGCATAAAGTCTCACCTACGCGTTTGTTTCCTCTTAACATCACCATGATATTGTTGTCATTCACTAAAATGTAGGAAACAGTAAAGAAAAAAGAGCACACAATCGACTGTGAACCACACAGTTATGTCGCGCGCCGTTGTTTTAAACGGATATGACGTAGCAGCAAAGCGTCCCATCTATCCTCACTGTGATTGGTTGAAATGTTAAACTCCAACGATTTCAACCAATAGAAGAAGGTAATGATTGCAAAGCGCTGAAAATAACAACGGTGCAGCTGTGAAATGGAAATGAATGCATATTTTGTATTAAGCGACGCCTCAAAAGTACTTTTGATGCTTCTTTTTCACAGCAGACATTGTAAAATGTCATAACAGGAAAAAAAAAAACACAGGCGAAATTGATAGCATTAATAACGGCTCAGAGTCCCAGTGAGCTATCTCAGTCATCATGCACAATACCTGGACAACACTGCCATCATTAATGTTATTAAATACGCCTGTGCTTTTCCTGCTATGACGTGTCAAAATGTCTGCCGTGAAAACGGTCTATAGTGTGCATATTAAAAATTCAGATTTTCAGCCATTTTTAAATTTCACTGTAAGAAAGGAAAATGCATATTGTTTTGTGCCCCATTTAATTAACTTTAAATGGAAATACATTAAATTTCCAGTGCATACTCACAATATAAAACACTGCTGTCACACCAGTATGATGTTTTCGTCAACAATGACAAATTCTCTTAAAAATGATTTACCTGTGTGTTCCTTGGTGTGCCTGGGTGTGAATGTGTTGTCTTTCTGTGGGTTCTTCTTCTGTTTTGGGTGGGTGGATTTAGGGTGTTCTGGTGGGTGGGAATTAAGCTGGAACCTTCCTTCAGTACTCTGTTACTGTTGCTGTACCTCAACTACGCATCTGAATATACAATAAGACCACTCCAGTGTTAAAATCAGTAAAGAGATTTTTGAAAGAAAAAGGACTTATCCTATTATGTTGATCACTATAGACCCCTAGAATAACATAATAGGATATAATATCTGACGTTATGCACCCTTGTAATATGTTCAATCTAATGTTGGGTTTCAAAAATACATGGGCCTACAATTATAAAATATGTTTAAAAATAAAGTATGGTCTAATGAATTAACACATGAAGAGGCATAAACAATAAGGCTTCCATGAGGATTAAATAGCCAAAAATAATAAGAATAGGCCTTACACTGGCTGATATTGTGGTTATAGGCTACTGTAATCTAAATAATGACATCAGATGACGTTATAATGGCATGTCAAGCTTATATGGCCATCTACGGCAGATCTTTAGGAAACATTTTTTTCTCTTTTCAAGCAGTTTCTATAGTCTATAAAGTGAGTAAAACACATCTTTGTTTTTGAAACTCCACTACATGCTTATGCATTGTGACCTGGTGACAAACTCTTTCATAAAATGAGGCACATCATGGGTAAATATAGGAAATCACAATTTCCTAGTTGCTTCGTTTGTGACATGATGTTACTGGCAATATACTGTACAGTACACTCTATTTTATATATTTATAATGTAAGTAAACACCTGTGATGACCATTCAGGTGGGCAGAAAATGACTGAGATGTTTAGGATTTTTTTTTTATTGTATTTAAATCAGTTCAGGAAAGAATGATATTTATCCTTTAGGAGTCTGGGCTTTCTGTTGGGTCTGACCCAACTGCATCTATAAATCAGTGTCTGGTAAGCTATTGTTTCACTGATAACCATCTTGAGCATTGAAGTTAGCACCATCATGCTTTTGCTGCACCTTTGTTTCCCGACAGCCTGAGGTGTTTGCGGCAGCCGCTGCAGGAAGGGACTGACTTCTTGTTGAGGAAACAGGACTCCACATTGATGCTTATCTCTTGTTGCATACAGTTTATTGCAGTACTGCTTGCTGTGTAGACTACAGTACTTACATGTGGAAGGAAATATCAAAATAGGCCCTATATGGTATTTTCTTCCCACTTGATGAACTTAAATCAGTAGTTTATGACTCATTACTGTAGTCTCAACATAAGAAAACACCAGTATTGGTATAATTCTTGTAGAATGCAGTAGTTTGCCTATTGTAAGATAATGGGAAGCATCTCTACAAAGTATACATTATATAAGTACTTCAAAAGCAATACACAACGTAGCCTACTACATAATCAGGATAATTTAGAGCAAATTAAAGAAAATTATATTTGGTGGGTTATGTCTGTGAGATTATGATGAAGGCCAACTAGATTAAACCTTTCTAGCTTTTAACCTTTACACGATTAAACAGACTACTGTTTGGTGATAGACAATAGGTCTAATGTTTCATGTGAAATGTCATTAAACTCTTGTTGTAAGAGTTTCCAAGAAGAGGGTTGAGGAACACAGTTCAAGACTTCTCCCTCCTACGCTGACCTCCCTGTTTGTAGATAATAGAAAGGTTATCAGTTTAAAGGAAGCTGCCTCCGGATTTGAGATGTTATCCAAAAGGAAGATGCCTTTTTGTTTTCCTTTCTCTTTTTTTTTTTTTTTTTTTTGAAGTCACAGGATAACTGGCAGCATCATCTGATGAGGGTCAAGGTGAATGGAGCTCACTTCGGCGAGTCGACAGCAGCTAATTCTGTACATATACAGTAGTCAGCAGAGTTACGCGCCACTCTTCCTCTCAGAGTTTCCTTTATAACTCACCAGATAGCCGGTGAGTCACGAGCGAAAAAAGAAAGTAATGGCAAGAATGTGCTGCGGGAATACAAGATGTACCTTTAAAAACCCAGTCAAAACAATGTGGGAAAACCCAGAGGAAAAGGATGTAGACTCTCATCTCAATGTGGATAGTGGAATCTTGTGGGAATAGAGGTTACATTTTCTGATAAATGCCTACAAAATAGATTTACACTTACTGAAAGACTATCACATTAGTCTTATTATATTAAATGATCTTATTAAAGCCACCTATAACAGTCCAGGTATCCCCCTTTTGCCGTCAGAACTACCATACTGTAATTCATGAATTTAAGCAGATAATTTTCGGGGCTGTAGCCCTTCAGTACTGTGTCCACACCACTTCCCTGAAGCTGCAGGCGGCATCACCATCTTTTAACTTCCAAAATTTATTTTCAAAAAGCAAATATTTTGAGGAATTAAACTGTAACATTTCTCATACTTCCATTCATAGGTCCATCCATAATCCTACAATAGTTGGTAAGGGTTTCATACAGAGCTCTCACAGACGTAGCTACATCTCTCTTGATCTTATTAACTCATTCAGCATTTTGCATTTGTGAAGACAGGAACACCATTTATTACCTGGTCTAGAATAGGACTCAATGTTGCTGAGTCTTGTCCTGACCTCTTTCCATCCATCTTGACTGTGCAGACTTTACTAAGGGGGTTTTGACTCCAGCCCTGATCATACTGTTGTCTACAAGCAAGATGTAAAATATGCAAATCGAATTTTTCATGTAGTAGCAACTGACTAATCGTTTGTCATCCTTCACTTATGTTGGACAAAAGCAGAGGGATGTATTCTCTGTGTTCCTCAGTTGGATGGCCGATCCAGCAAAGAATGGCCTCAAACATCGTCTTCTCATGCTTCACATTAAGTTGGTCCTTCTCAATGATTTTAACAAGATCCTGCACAGAGACCGGCAGGAACTCTGCTGAGGTGGCAGCAACCTCATCAAAGTTATTCAGCATAAAAAGGAAGGCCTTGTTTTTCATTTCGGGGGTGTAAGACATCCCCCTCAACCTCCAGATGCCGATGCAGAGGGGTCAGATGCTCCTCCATAAAGGAGCAGCAGACTTGTACGATGCCCATTACATCAAAGTGGCCTGCTGCTATAAAAAGCTCCTGTATATTGTCTTGTGTCACAGGAACAGAGTCAGTGTAGGCAAAATCAGTGATGAGCTTCATCATGTCAGCTGACACATTGGGGATGTCAAAGTGTCTAATGTTGACCGAGTGAAGTGTTCTCTGTGCGGAAGGAAGGAAACAAAACAATGGTTTGAAAATAAATGGTCCACAATTTTCCTTCATATTCACACTTCATAGAATAATAATATAAATATAAACCTCATATTGCACTTTTCAGAACAGATGCCATCCATCCATCCTCAACTTTTTATCCCGTTAGGGGTCGTAGGGGGCTGGAGCCGATCCCAGCTGGCATTGAGTGAAGGCTAGGTACACCCAAGACAGGTTGCCAGTCCATCGCAGGGCACATAGAGACAGACAGCCATTCACACTCACATCCACACCTATGGGCAATTTAGAGTCACCAGTTAACCTAAACCTGCCTATCTTTGGACTGTGGGAGGAAGCCAGAGAACCCGGAGAAAACCCATGCAAACGCGGGGAGAACATGCAAACTCCACACAGAAGAGCCCCAAGCAGGATTTGAAGCTGTGACCCTCTTGGTGTGAGGCGACAGTGCCAACCACTGCACCACCGTCCAGCCCCCGGAGCAGATAGAACTAACAAAAAACAAGTGCATTAACCGCACACACACCCCTGCTGGAGCTGTTACCCCGGATTAGCGGTTGACGATGAGTAAGTGAGTGATGGTAGTTTTGAGTAACGAAAAAACTAAATAACTGGAAGGAGTTAGGATGCTAAATGAGAGGTGGGAGAAAAGAGAGAAAAGCAACAGGCCTTTTCTAAAAATGTGTGTAACTGTTAAAGCCTGACTCAGACACCGCTCAGACTATTTTATCTTTCTGTGGCCTTGCTTTTGTTTTTCTTGTCTCAGATTTTTAGATTACCTTTATTATTGTATTATTGTCTGTAAAGCGCTGGGGAATTCAGTTTGAAATTTATCATTATTTAGCATTACACATGAAAACGTGTAACCATGACGACAAGTGAAAGCCCCTCTTATCTGTTTCTGCCTTTTTAAACAAGAACCTTTCCCTCACAGTAACAGGATGTGTTCGTGATTCCAGCTGGCTCACCCCTTCCTGCATGGACTTCACGCTTGGCACCCGGCCTTCATTTCTGATGAAGTCAACCAGACACCAAGTAAAAGTAAAAATGAATCATGCTATTTGAATGATGTTGCAGAGTTTATACTACATCCTTCACATTTTAGGTGAATGAAAATGAAACCTAGGAGCCCGTTTTTCACAGAACCAGAAGCAAACAGTTAAATGCAGAATGGTGTATTTGATTTAAATGATGGTTGTACAGAAGGGTCGTATTGGAACTGATAAATAAAGGCAGATATTTCAAATGAGATGCAGTTTCTTATTTTTTGTCATCAGACCAGGTGATCTCATAGTCGCTGAAGGCGCTCTTCAACTTCTCTACAGACACAGAGTGGTCTGCTTTACCAAATGCCTGGAAAAGTAATGAGAAAGAATTTACTGGATTAATGGATATTGGACATGATCACATTATATTAACCTAATTAGCACAATATTAATAGTATCTGATTCACATTTTAATGCATTACCAAGAAAATGAACTTACAGTTGATTCTCCAAACACCCTCAGTTTTTTCTCTTGGCTGTTGTGCTCAATCTTCCCTCCTCCGAGGCATTTACACTCCATTCCCAAGGCCTCCATAGCTGGATTGACCTTGTCAAATATATGATCTGCAAATAATTATTATAAAAAACAACCTGGTTTAGTTACAGGACAGTCAAGCAACAAGTTAAAGTATTTTACTGTGATTAGTCAGTAAAATCTCATCTTCTAAAGCTGCTGCCTCTCAGGATGATGTTTTCTTGGTCAAGGGTGTTTTAAGTCGAGTGCTACTGGAATATAAAGTATTATTGGCTAATATTGGATTATCACAGATGCTGTATGTCCATACTAGCCAATATGTATTAACATTCATAGGCTGCATTTTATCTATTGGCTGTTCTCAATCACATAAATTCTCAGTCAATTAACACGATGACTGACTGATTAATTAATTTAGTTGATTTAATCGACAGACCAATAAAACTGTTTGTCTACAAAAAAATCACACAATAAGCATCACTTTACATCTTGTGTTTTCGATGTGCACATAAGTTATTTAGCATGAATAAGCATAAAAAAAACAACTCATCGACAAATGAAATCTTAGTTGACTAAGACCAAAACGATTAGTTGCCTCCAATATTTGCACTACACATATTAAGGTTTTGCATCTATTGCATCTGCTTGGTGTGTGCAGATTTTTTGCACACTACATGTTTACAGGCTGCACCAAAAGAACATGCATCAAGTCAGCTCATTCTGCAGCAGTGATCTTGGTTTGCGTGTCATTTGGAGCTGCACTGGCGCACTTCACGCTCCTCTAACACAAACTACAGTAACCAACTTACTGTGATATTCTGCACTTTTTGTGCCCCGCACTATGTCTTTATGCACGTCGCCATCTTTCACTTTCACTCTGATCAGTATGTACTTAAAGGTTCCGTCTGGATCAATCTCCACGACGGGGATTTTAGCCAGAGCGTCAGCCATCGCGACTGTAGCTTTACTCAAAGCACCGGAGACCCTCAGACTGTTCAGAGGTCTACCGACGACAGACAACAACATGGTGCGCTCCTGCTCACATATGGCTTTATTTGGGACGTCTATTTCCTGTCTTAAAGAGACAGATCCTTTGCAACCTGTCGCCATTACTGTACAGGTTAACGCACGCTGGCGCCCCCACATGGCAACAAGACGGAAGTGTTTGAATTTCACATCTCTCAACACCCGGAAATCACGCAGGTTAATCCAGAGGTTTACGAGTTTTCCCATGCCAAGGACCCCAAACAGTTTGTTTAAGGCCAGGGCCCCCCTTTTGTAAAATGTCTTTGTAAATTCATTAACAATTAAATGGCAAAAAAATAAATAAATATATACATAAATAAATGAATAAGTAAATAAAATAAATGAAATAAAATGAAAAATTAAAATACAGATTCTGAATGCATATATATATATGCTTTATACAAATGCATGTATATATTTATAATTGGAAATCAATTAACACAAAACCCTCACAGGTACTGCATTTAACATTAAAAATATGCTCAAATCATAACAAACTGGTAAAACAACAGCTGTCAGTGTGTCAGTGTGCTGACTTGACTATGACTTGCCTCAGACTGCATGTGATTAACATAAGAAGAAGAAGAAGAAGAAGAAGAAGATCAACCTTTATTAGTCCCACAGTGGGGAAATTCAATTTACACTCTGTTTAACTTATACATGGTACATGCACACAAACATGCAACAATGGAGAGGTGTCAGAGTGAGGGGGCTGCTCCTGACAAGCGCCCTGAGCAGTTGGGGGTTTGGTGCCTTGCTCAGGGGCACCTCGGCAGTGCCCAAGAGGTAAACTGGCACCTCTCCAGCTACCAGTTCACACTCAGTTTTTGGTCCATGTCGGGACTTGAACCGGTGACCCTCCGGTTCCCAAGCCAACTCCCTACAGACTGAGCTACTGCCGCCCCGGCAGCAGTGGGCATGTCTGTAAAGGGGAGACTCGTGGGCACCCAGAGAGCCCATTTACAGTAACATGTCTTGAGGTCAGAGGTCAAGGGACCCCTTTGAAAACGGCCATGACAGTGTTTCCTTTGTTTGGAGTGTAATTTATTTTGTTCCCAACAAGCTGGTATGGCTCATATGGTTGGTACCAATAGATTCATTAGTTTTTTTTCTAGTTTCATATATATATATATATATATATATATATATATATATATATATATATATATATATATATATATATATATATATATTTTTATTATTATTTTTTTTTTATTTATTTTTATTTTCCCTCATCGTCCCTCCAAGTTGCTGAGGCCCCACACTGACCATCACTGGGTTAGCCAGTGCATTGTACTGGTATCAGTGCACTGCAGCTTGTAAGATAAGATATTCCTTTATTGGTCCCACAGTGGAGAAATTCATTAGTAGGTTGTGTTTACCAACTTTACAGCGACAAGAAAAGATGTCCATGAACAATATGTTTCATGTTGGCAAGATCATTTTCCCCCCTTTATTTTATCTTTCTGTGTGATTTTGTTATTTCCTGTAGCCAGAGAAGATTTTCCGCTGGAACGTCAGAGGTCAGAGTCGAAGCTGGTAGGGATGTCATTTTTAGTTGGAAAGATGGATGTTTCTGCCGCAGGTGCTTGAACCTGTTTACCAGTATAATTCTTCTTGCAGCCTTTAATGTGGAGCCAGAAATACTCAGAAGTTCGTGAGACACGCAGTATGTACTCTGTATTTATTCTGTGCAGGTGGCAGAACCAGGGAAATTTAATTTATTCATTTTTTATGTCATCATTTTTGTTTATTGATTTATTTTATTATTTTATTATCATTATTACCTCTTTTTCTCTTCGTTGTTTTTGAATAGTTTATTTTTCAGTTCACAGCTATGATCTTTTACAAATAGATATTATTATATTTGTTATGGTTTAGGTTGTTGTCTTTTTTTTTCTTAAGGAAACAATAAAAAGCATGATTAAAAAAGAAGTTTGTGAGGCACAAAGTCACAAACCTCTCGTTTCCTTCTTTATCATAATAACACAGTGATGGCAAAGAGATGTTTTGAATCTGTGATTTAGGCTACGGTGATTCAATAGTAGGTGTTTTATCATTCCATACACAAAGCTACAACAGTAATAATGATGTCATGGTTATGGTAATACTCACATAAGTGATTTACTCCAGCCCACTTTTGTAATGCACGATTATTTGGAAGAATAGAGCTCATAATGATCAGAGCACACGTTTATATAAGTATATATTTGGGATGTTATCAAAATTTAGTCGCTCCCTTGGGTCTTGCCCTGTATGAAAGTTAATTATGGAGTTTATATTGTTTTTCAGTGGAAAGGGTGGAGGTTAAGAGGTGTCAAGTGATAGTGGCTACTATCCAGTGCTGTAGATCAGAGAGGAAGGATGTGAACTGTCACTTCTAGAAACTGAGGCAGCCAGCAGGCGCCTCTGCTCCCGCACCACACATTTCCCGTCTCTAAACACTCATTAGAAAATAATAGTAAAGCGTTTGTTTGTCACTGTTTTTCTTCCTTTCTCATTCTGATGAACTCATCCTATGAACTGTGAAAAGCATGTTCAAGTGGATTGTGTGTTGGCATACTAATGCTACCGGTACTACAACTAGTGCTACTAACAGACATCAATTAGACTGAATCATCATGAAGCTTACACTTTTATTAGCTTTTATTTGGTGGCAATTATTTACAAGGTTCAAATAAGAGGAAACAGTGGGGATATCTTTGGCACTCTAGATTTTTCTCAGACACTCTTATCGGCTCACAGGATTTCACAGTTTCCAAAACTGCAATTTTCCTCTCGGTCGCCTTTCAACTTCACTATATGTGCTGAGTGCTATCATGCTTCCGCAGGAAACTTATTACTTTCATCATGCTATTTATTTGCTCTTTACTATGTGTGTGCAAATTTTTCAAAGCACATTAGTACTTTATCAGTGCAGTAACACAATTGTAGATATTTAGATCCTTTACTTACATGAAAGTACTATAGCAAACGTGTAAAATACTCCATTACAGTATTATCAGCCAAATTATGAAAAATGAAAGTAGAATGGCCACTTTCAATTTGTATGATTATTGTATAATTTTCATTATTTAAGTATTATTAGTGATCACTTAATATGAATAGCAATTTAATGTTGTGGCTGGTTGAGCTGGAGCTGCTTTTCTCTACTTTATATATTACTGAGTAGTTCAATCTAAAATAATATATTGTATTTTATGAGTTCATCATATGTTTGGGTTGAAAATTGAAATCCTAAGAATAACAAATAACTATAGAAATCATAAGCGTGTAGTGTAAAAAGTAGTCAAACATTTCCCCCCGAAATGAGGAGGAGGAAAGAGGAGTAGAAGTATGAAGTAGCAGAAAATAGAAATACTCAAGTAAAATAGTTTCCTCATATTTAATTGCAGCACCTGAGTAAACATACATACTTTCTATTGACAGTAATATTGCTACTAAGATAGAAATACTAATATTAACAGAGAAGTTCACCTAAAACAAAGGAAATTTGCGTCAGTGGGAGAAAGAGAGAGGGAAAGTTTCCAAGGACTGTGGTGGGATGGAACAGTAGTGGTGGTGGGTGGGAGATGGGGGGAATTTCCACTGAAAAACCCGACTGTGATGAGAGCTTCCAGGAAACGTGGACCAGGCCGGGATGAAGTGTATAAAAGCCGGCACCTCAGCACATAAAACTCAGAATCATCTCATCCTCACAAGTGCTGAGACTAAAGAAATACTAAGAGTCTTCTGTGGGTTATTATCACACATACCACCTAAAATGGTGAGTGGTGACGCATCAGTTTATCTTTCATTCCTTCACTGTTTCTTTGTGGTCAGCGATACATTTATGGTATTTAAACTGAACATTTGTTTAACTTAATTCTTACAGGAGTTCTGCTTTGGATTACTTCAGAGTCGTGGATCTAAGACCTCATGGATCAGCTTGACCTTTCTTTGCTCAAGTATGTAAATCTAATATTTAGCGTCCCACTTTCAAATTTCTCCAGTGTTACGTTTTAAAATTCATCATTATTACACTAATAATTTAATATGTGTCTCTGTCCTCCACCCTCAGTACTGTGCATGTGGACTAGGGTAGAGTGCTGGTCCTACTACTACTCTAACACCACCATGAACTGGCAGCAAGCCAGAGCCTGGTGCCAGCAGCACTATACAGACATGGTGGCCATCCAGAACCAGGAGGAGATCGGGCATCTCAACAGCTGGCTGCCCAGGAAGCCCACCTACTACTGGATTGGAATCCGCAAGGTCAATAACGTCTGGACCTGGGTAGGAACCAACAAGGCTCTGACAGCAGAAGCAACTAACTGGGCAAAGGGCGAACCAAACAATGGGAAGAATGGAAGGAGCACTGGGCTGAATGAGGACTGTGTGGAGATGTACATCAAAAGGGATTCACAGCCAGGAAAATGGAACGATGAGAGGTGCGGGAAGCTGAAGACCGCTCTGTGCTACACAGGTGAGCAAAAAGTTTGGGCCTAAGTTTTGTTCATTATTGGGGAATCTTTTTATTCATTGATGGTGTTTTTAGAAATAAAGGCCCATAGAAATACATAATATTTCATGCAAATTATATGAAAGTACTACTTCTTTCCCCAGCCGCCTGTAAGGAGGACTCATGCCTCTACGGAGACTGTGTAGAAACCATCAACAGTCACAAGTGTGCCTGCTATGAAGGCTTTTACGGAGAGCAGTGTGAGCACGGTAAGAACACACAATGATAATTTAAAGTTTACATTACTTTAATCACTTACAGCCGGGGCGTAATATCTAATTGTGTCCTGCTTCCTTTGTTTGCAGTTGTCAAGTGTAACGAAGAGGAGGTGACCACGCCGTATAAAGGAAGTGTAGATTGCATTCACAAGTATGGAAACTTCTCCTACGACTCTTCGTGCCAGTATTCCTGTGAGGAAGGATACCAACTGAGTATGTCAAGACCTCTGAAGTGCACTGCCTCGACACAGTGGTCAGAGCAGCCGCCTACCTGTGAATGTGAGTTGCAAAGCTGAAAAAAAAAAATAACATGATTTCAAGTAATCATATTCAGAGCAACAGAATTTTATTATCAGAATGATAGAACCTGCTGTAATGTGTTTTTGGTGGTCCTGTTGTCCACAGTGGTCCAGTGTCCAGAGCTGTCTAGTCCAGCAAGAGGATTCATGAAGTGCTCCGATCCTCTGGGCCCCTCCAGCTACCAGTCCACCTGTGTGTTTACCTGTGCTGAAGGCTATGTACTCACCGGTTCCCCATCTAACACTCTGCAATGTGAAGCGTCAGGATTGTGGAACGCCTCACAGCCGGACTGTGTTGGTACGCCCACATTTTTATATTTTTACACTGATAGATTTTATATCAGTGCGATTTTGTATGTAAAGGAACAGTGTATAGGATTTAGGGGGATCTATTGGCTGAAACTGAATATACAATAATGTGAATAAATATGTTTTCTTTAGTGTATAATTACCTGAAAGCTAAATGAAACCTGGAGCTGGCTGTCATTGTTTCTACCGTAGCCCAGAACAGACCAACTAAACACTGCCTCTAGATTTTGCCATTTTCTCATCTGCCACAATCGCCAGCAAGTTTCAGTTGGTTGCAATTTACAGTCTCACCATTAGATGCCACTAAATCCTACACACTGACCTTTAAAGTTTGGTACTATGAGGGAAAATCTATATGGTGTTTTTAAAAAGGCTACTGTTAACCTGTTCTGCTCTCCCTCTGTTTTGCAGCTGTCCAGTGCCCTGCTGTCCAGGATCTGGACAACGGCGTTTTCAGCTGTGGAGACGATGAGGATCTGAGGTTCAGCTACGGAAACACCTGCAGCTTCAGCTGTGCCCCCGGCTACCGCCTGGTGGGGCCGAGCAGGGTGACATGCACATCAGCAGCTGAGTGGAGCGAGAGGATGCCTCGCTGTGAAGGTGAGGCCGCACTTTAAGTTGAATCCAGCCACAGAGTTTTCTTGTTTTGTGCCTTTGTGACAAACATACTAAATATACATTTTATTTCCTGTGTCAGCCATAACTTGCCAGAATCCAGAGGGAGAAGCTCACCTCATCAGCCTGTGCAGCCAACCTGTGAACAAACTGCGGCCAGACTCCACCTGCAGCTTCAGCTGTGAAGCTGGCTTTGAACTGCAGGGAGTGCACGCCGCTCAGTGCTCTGAGGACGGACAGTGGAGTGAAGCCATACCTACCTGCAAAGGTATGTTCACATAAATCTGTGCCTGCAACACCGTCTTTTTCATAGTCTTTTTACTCTTGACAGCTCATCATCTTTTTTTCCTACTTTTTAGCAAAAGGATGTCCAGCTCCTGAGATCCCAACAAATGTCCAGATCAGCTGCAGCCCTTCTCCGTCCTCACCTGGTTCTACTGTGACCGCCCATCCTCTTGGTATGGTCTGCATATTCAGCTGTGATGAAGGCCATGAGCTGCAAGGTGCACCCAGCATGGAGTGTGCAAATCCAGGCCAGTGGACCTCCACACCACCAAACTGCACAGGTATACACATGTAAACATCTTACCTGTACTACTTTATTTGCATGCATGCGTTAAGGTTGTGTACTAAAATGATTAGCAGTATGTGATGGTTAACATCTTAATGTGCTCTGTCTTTTCCCATAGCGGTGAGATGCCCTTTGCTCAGCGCTCCTGAAAATGGTCACATCAACTGCTCCAACAGCGAGCCAGTGTACAACTCACAGTGCTCCTTCGCATGCGACCAAGGTTACTCACTGGACGGACATGAGCTGCTGACCTGTGATCAACATGGCAACTGGACTAGTGGGGAGAATCCCACCTGCCAAGGTAAAACAAAAAAAAAAGATCACATACAGTAACAAAAGATATTTTAATACCAGAATAAAACAAAGTTAAAAAAAAGGTCAAATATTCACATCTGATAATGTTTCCACAGCTCCACCGTCTCAGGCTGCTGCCATTGCTTCTGGTACAGTAACAGGAGGCGCTCTGTTATCCGGTCTGTCTCTGGCACTGTGGATCATGAAACGAATGAAGCAGAAGGCCACCAAGTTTGAGCTGAACAGGTTAGTAAGCAGTCACCTTGCTTAAAGCATATATTTATATATATTCTTAAAGATTTGTTGAATTGCAGTACTTATCTTCTTCTACTGTCTTGTCTTACAGCACCTCTGAGATAGAGGACCCTCCACAGGTCTACAAAAACAGCATCGAAAGCCTCATATAGAACCCAGAGACAACTAACTGTACAGTATATATCTCTAACATTAACTGTATGCGAGTCACCGGACATAGTATAAAAGTCATTAGTATAAAACTTGTTAACAGAAAAAATCCATGTCAGACCTATCTGTGGTGAGAGGAGAGGTTTTTTTTTTTTTTCGCACCTTTGCATTTGTATAGTATTATGTGTGGAAGTTCATGATTTGCTCTGTAATGTTGTCCAGACATGTATTTCCTCCCAAGGGGGAGATTTATATTGAACACATTGTTCTACAGCTTTCTGAGCACACTGGAAATGTGGCTCTGTTCATGTGACTATAAATGTGACAGCGTCATGGTTGGTGCTGAACTGTGAATTATTTCACTATTTATGTATTATTTATTTAACATTGATTGCATTTGTAGTGTTTATTCACATATTTTTGTAATGTTTAAACCAGTGCTGATTTTTCATTCATAATAAAACTTCAAACTCATTAGCTCATGGTCTTTTTTATGCATCTTCCAATACAATGACCAATATTTACGTATAAGGGATAATGTACAGCAAGCCGGTCATTGTTGTGAAATAAACCCAGACAGGGCGATACGGCACCCCGCTGTAGAGTGGACGGGTTTTGCGTCGCCATGTTGATGACCCACTAGCCACTAGTACATTATCCTGCTTATTATGCGGCAACTTATTTAAGAAATCAATATTTTGACACAAAAGCGGTCCTCCAGAGTCTGACCTGAGAGCTGTGTCCATGGCAACGGTCTTTTATACATAGCTATAAATAAATAACAGACCGTAGAACGCTGTGATTGACCAATCAGAATCGAGTATTCAACAAAGCTGTGTAATAATGTAATATGAAACAGAAATATTGTCAGCCATGTCACTCCACTGATACACTAGTACAAAGGTCCAGCCATCAACTCCTCACGCAACATATTCCCACACTTTGAGCCGGGACATTTATCCTGACATTGCAGGACATCGTGTGTTATTTCAGAGGTCCAGGACGACCCTTTTCCTGCATACAATACAGACCTCTTGTCTGTTTCTGTCACCTCCATCGCAGTGGCTGGGACGGAGATGAATAGTTGAATAAGGGTGAGAGATAAGGCAGGAAGAGCTGTATTGCTGGGGTAATCTGTTTTAAACATCATCACCATTGTTTCACCAAAGTCCTCTATGTATGTCAGCACTTCAGCAGAACCATAAATAGATCTGATATCTTCAATCAGACTGAAGGCGACAGCGTGGGCTCTCTGTCTCTCTGTAATTTTCTTGCTGTTAAAAACTTGAATTGTGAAGATGCAGAGAGGCAGACAAGGGAAAGGCTTCATTCCACGATGCAAGTATCTACATTAGGCAGGAGTTTTTATTCAGTATTTAAGAAGTAAAGATGGTTTCAAAAAGACAAATGTTCACTAAAGTAAAGGTCATAGAGGAATACATCACTTAAACAAAACAGCTCAAATGAGAGCATGAAATTTAAGTGTAGGATTTGGCTGCATCTAGTGGTGTGGTTGCAGATTGCAGTTGAATACTCCGCTCACTCTTTCTTTTCCAACATTATGATAGCATTAGCTGCCAAGTGCAAAACTGTGGTAACACCGCCTCGCTCAGAGGTTATCCTTTCAATTTTAACATTACTTTAGGAGCAGCAGAAGTCAGATGGCAGCTGGCGGTACCACGGTTTTGCACTCTGTTGGCACAGTTTCTCAAAAGAGTCTAACTACCAGCCTGTTGTCATTCTCCGAGTGTCAAATACAAACACTTTGTCACGGCCGTCGGCCTTAGATACTGATGCTTCAGGCAGCATTTAGCGTTGGTATGTACGCACTGGGCTTTGCATTAACAACAATGTAAACCCAACTGCATCAACATTAAACTCTCAGGGAAAGTTCTCCAGGATTATGGTGGTGTAGCTTTAAGAGTATAAGGACACACACTGAGCGGCCAGGAGGGGTGGTGGATGGGTCCATCAAACACAAGGCTTTCATCTAGCGGACCACTGACTGTGTCCCGTGTTCAGAACGTTCAGTGTCATTTTCAATGTGCAAACAGTTTTTAGCCCAACCTAGTTTTCCCTAAATATAACTGCAGTAGTTTTATTGCCTGAACCTTTTTTTAATGCATGACTGAAAAACCTGCCCCTGATTTGCCCTCACATTTACCAGAAACAAAGAGCATTTCCCCAAAGGTCTCTTCAGGTACAAGTCACAAAGTTAGTCACTCACTCATCACTCACATTCACTCTGGAAAGTAAACATCCAGGTATTCTATGGAAATTTTGACGAAACTGCCTATGAGAAATATAAAAGCCTGACACCGGTCCCTAACTACCATTCACTTACTGAACCGCTGCGGTATGAAGTTTTATATTTGATATGATCACAAAAACAAGGATTTAACTTAGTGGAAAGATTATTTCATACAGTTTAGAAAATATATTATTTATATACTAAAATAGCAGCTCTGGGTAAGTAAGCAAGTACTCATTTATTTATTTTTCATGATGGTATTCATCAATATTTTGTCTTGATTCTTTTTTCTTTGAACAGACAAGTGTTTTTAGGTCACACATTGAAAATGAAGTGGATATTAATCCTCCTCCTTGGTGAGTATTAATTTTTAACATTAAGGAAAAATATGTTTGGTGAGACACAACATTGTGCTTGAACTATTTAAAATTGGATGGTGAATTATCACACTAGAGTTAATTCTTTTCATTTTAAAATTAGGTTGCTCCTTGGTTGAGACTACCTTAAGCTGGACCTACCATTACTCAAAGACGGTCATGAACTGGACCCAGGCCCGACAGTGGTGCCAGACCAGTTACACAGACATGGTGGTCATCCAAAACCAGACAGAAAACGACTATCTGGTCTCCTGGTTGCCAAACAGAAAGAAAAGTCCATATTATTGGATTGGAATCACTAAAAATCACATCAATGAAACCTGGACCTGGATTGGGAATAACAGCACGTGGGTCGGAGAGCGCTCGTGGGCAGCAAACGAGCCCAACAACAACCACATCACAGAGTTTTGCGTGGAGATCTACGTGAACACGGGAGAAAACCGAGGGAAGTGGAATGATGAGAAATGTGCCATACAAAAATACGCTGTTTGTTACGAAGGTATGTAAAGCTGATTGGTTTTAAAGCTTGTTACAGTTTCAAAAATGGTGGAGGTTGATTTAGTATTTCACTTTTTCTTAACAGCCCAATGTCATGAAACATCATGTGTCAGAGGAAGATGCCATGAGACCATTGGAAACACAACCTGCCTCTGTGAACCTGGCTTCAAGGGAGACAGATGCCAAACAGGTGAGGCGTTACCTCTCTGGAAATATGTCACCAATTATTACAGTAGGTGATGTTTATTTAAAGGATAAGTTCACATTTTTTAAAGTCTATCTTAAAACAAAACTCACATGCCCATATATACACTGAAACAGTTTCTGGTTGCTGTAATTGTTCATGCACCAAAAATTCTTGGTAATACTTTAAACAATGTGTGCTAACGGCATAAAACATGTACTAACCGAATGAGTCCTGATACCCAGAAATGAGTTGGCATTTTCTCGCTTCCGGTTTTTGTTAGATGCCTCAAATAAGGTCTGTGGTTAACACAAGCTGAAGAAATTTTAAATTCTATGACAAAAAATACGTCACTACATATCCCACTCATAAATTTTGAAGCTTTTCTGTGTCTTAAAATGGCGGTTGCTAATGTTAACAAGTAGCTAAATGAGACTACCAAATGTCGTTACAGCGAATGCTAGTCCACTGTTAGCTTAGTGGTTGTGATGTGAGGTCGTGTGACTGTGGTGTAGTTTTTTTTAATAGCCTAGCCTGGCTTGGCTTTTTACTTCTGGCGATTGCATTCACTCTTGTATTATTGCTATTGGATTATTGCAGAAAATAAGCTTTGTGGCAAACATTTATGATACTCACCCACATTGTTCTGTAAGGTAATCTTCACAAATGAACACCACTTTTATGATTTTTGAAGTGTGAATGCAATCGCCAGAAGTAAAATACTAATGGTAGGTTACAAATGAACTACACTATGGTCACATGAGCGTGAGTCTAAACAACGAGGTTGTGAAAAGGCCGATGAGTTGGCGTGATGATGTTTAGTAGTCTCATTTAGCCGCTTGTTAGCAATTGCCTTTTTTTTAAAGACATATAAAAGTTTAAGAATTCACAAGTGGGATATTTACTTACTTTTTTATATAGCAGAACAAAATATTAAAATCTCTTCAGCTTGAGTTAACCACAGACCTTATTTCAGGCATCTAACTAAAAACAAAAAAACACTGACTTCCAGACAAGGGAATCAGAAGTGCTAAAAAGCGAACTCATTTCCGGGCTTTAGGACTTATTCCTGCAGCACTCAACTCAGACATGTCTCGAGTCACGAAGCTATGATTGGACAATGCTTTTCAGGGAAGGGGTCTTTCAGCTAATTTTCATTTTCCAGTCTCCCCGCTCACCGTTCAGGAAAGCTCAAAAAAGCTGTACATTACCTGACCAGCCCTAAATAACAAATATACAAAGTTAGCCATGATTACTGAGCACAGTGGAGTATTTAAAGCTAGCCAGATAGAAAGAGCCAGATATTTCCCTCAGAAGTTGGTGGAGACCAAAAACAGAGCTCAAAAGAGAGTGAAAATTGGACTTATACTCATCAGGTGGAAACCAACATGACTCCTAATTAATGCTAATGTTGCTGGATGTGTAAAAAGCAGCTGTTTGCCATACAATGATAAAGGTGAAGTTTGTAGGACTTGGCGGCATGTAGCGGTGAGGTTGCAGATTGCAAGCAATTTATAACTTCTCCCACAATGCAAAATGCAAACGGTTTGTGTTTGGTTTGTCTGTTCTGGGCTACTGTAGAAACATGGCAGCAGACCTGCTCAGAAAAGGACCCATTCCCTGTGTAAATATAAATAAAAAACAAAAAACATTCTTATTTTCAGGTGATTATACACAAAATAAACATATTTATTAATATTATATTCCAGATCTGCCAATAGATCCCCCGAAATGCTATTCGCTGTTCCTTTAAATGGTGATAATAATATAAAATTTGGGTTCATAGCTTGTTTTTGCTGCCTCCAAAGTGGACATAATCTGTTATTACATGTTTAAGATCAACAAGATAAGATAAGATAAGATAAGATAGAACTTTATTCATCCCCAAGGAAATTCTTGTGCCAGAGATGCTCAGTATTTACAAAAAGTACAAAACACAACACAAGGTAGTTGATTCTGATTTTTTTCTGTACATATAAGGCACCACTACAACCTTATATGTCATTCTGAGGTACGCTTATCCCCATAGAAGCCTTTTATTTTTCTGTCCCAGACAATTATCTGGAGGCATACCTGAAAACTACCACTGTCACCAATGTCAGGTATAGTAGCTGTATGGACTTAACTATCTCCGTCCTCAGAATATCCTCTGCAGACTGAGCTTCTTCAGAACATTAAATGTGTTTTTGGACAAAATGTGTGCTCACGATAAGCCTAGCATCTGTTTCCTCTGTTTCCTGACTCCAGGCTTTGGATCACATTCAAAACACTGATCAAAATACTGGCATCAGCATGTATGTGCTCTAAAAATGTATTATTACATGTATATAGGTCAGAAGTTACATAACATGTAAACTTTAACCTGTGTGTGCCCCCTCAGCTGTGGAATGCCCCCCTCTGTCTCAGCTTGATAACGGATACCATAGCTGCCCAAAGGGAAACCTGACATTCAACACAACCTGTCAATTCAAATGCAACCTTGGCTTCCAGATAATAGGCTCACCGGATGTTACCTGTGGGGTGACCGGGGTCTGGAGCGGCCCTGGACCTTATTGTGCAAGTAATTATTTGAAGTTACGTAAACCATTGTTCTAGTTTTGGTGTTTCTCTGCAACAGTGATTGTACTTCTGATGAATCATTATGGGCAGCAGCAACAGTAATTGTAGTAGTAAAAATAAATATATAAGATAAGATAAGATATTCCTTTATTAGTCCCACAGTGGGGAAATTTATACATTATTATATTGTCAGTATTGTATGAGTCAGAGTAAAAATGTTTTATTTTCTCAGGCTATAAAGAGGCCTTCTCCTTCACTATAGGATATCACAGAATATCCTCTGCAGACTGAGCTTCTTCAGAGCATTTAATGTCTTTATGGACAAAATGTATGGTCATGATAAGCCTCACATCTGTGTCCTCTGTTTCCTGAGGCCACTCTGAGGGTCACATTCATAACACTGATCAAAATACTTGTATCAGCATGTATGTGCTCTAAAAACGTATTATTTTCACTGTAGGTCAGAAGTTACATAAATGCTACACATTAACCTGTGTGTGCCCCCACTAGCTGTGGAGTGCCCCCCTCTGTCTCAGCTTGATAATGGATACCATAGCTGCCCGGGAGGAAACCTGACATTCAACACAGCCTGTCAATTCAAATGCAACCTTGGCTTCCTCATACGAGGCTCACCGGATGTTACCTGTGGGGTCACCGGGGTCTGGAGCGGCCCTAGACCTTATTGTGCAAGTAATTAATTGAAGTTACGTAAACCATTGTTGTAGTTTTGGTATTTCTCTGCAAACGTGATTCTACTTCTGATGAATCATTATGTTATTATTATGGGCAGCAGTAGTAGTAGTTGTAGTAGTAAAAATAAGTATCGCAATGTCAAATATTGTATGACTCAGGATAAAAATGGCTGTTTTATTTTCTCAGGCTATAAAGAAGCTCTGTTGGCTGTAGCTGGGTGTGGAGCCGCCTCGGCCCTCTGCTGCATCTGTCTTTGCTGGATGAAGCACAGAAAAAGTCAGTGTTTCTCAATCACACTTCATAGATATAGAAATCCGTGCTATTGCAACAGACCTCAATAGTGATCTGCTTCTCTGTTAATTTCTCACAGGAAAGAAACTTGCCCAAGTAAGGTCAGTGTTGAAATGTTCTTGTCCGAAGCAGCTCCACCCATGTATGCACATTCAGCATTCAGATATTAGTTAGTTAGTTAGTCAGTTAGTTTCTTCTGTTATTTAAAATGATAAAAATATTTTACTGTGATTTAGCTCAGAAAATCATTCAGTAAGTGTCCCTTTAATGTCAATCTGCTTGTCCTTCATAGGCATCTTGAAGAATCGACAAGTCCATCCATTGAGGCACAGGGATGAAGGACCTCATTTATGTGTTATTTAAATCTATCTATCTATCTATCTATCTATCTATCTATCTATCTATCTATCTATCTGTCTATCTATCTATCTATTATATATATATCTATCTATATATATATATATATATATATATATATATATATATATATATATATATATATATATACATATATATATATATGACCCAAATGCAGTTACTCATTCATTTTAGTATATTGTTATTGCATAAATCTAAACAGTCACTGATGCTTTAATGCTAAAAAAAATATATATATATATAAAAATAAAAAATATGATTTTTTTTTTCTCGTACTGTCTGTCTGAATATACCTGTATTCACCCTCTGAAATGCTCCATTTTAGCACCTATCTCTTTAAGATCCCCTTCCGAAAAATTGGCTTGCGGTAAAAAAATGGTACACCTTTGCAAAACCTGTGGGAGATATATGCTACACTCCAAATCATCTGACATAATATTTCGCCTTGAACTTTGACCCTCATGCACATTGCTCATATATCTGTATACTGTGCAGAGGATTTGTGGGTCAGAATAGCCATAAAAGGATGCTGGCTCGCACACCGCAAAGTACGACCGGATGCAGTAAGACATCCTGGTGTTTTTGGCATACTATGTATTGAGACATACTGAATATTTTCCTTTCAAACTAAATACCATAGTATGGTAGTATGGCTACTGGATCGCACAGATATGTGACATAGGAAGGGGAGCCAAATCTGAATGTTTTCTGATCTAGGTAGCCCACAAAAAACTGACTCGATTGTCTTATTTCATTGGATTGGGTTTAAAACTGAGCTTTTCATGATGTCCCCTCTAAAGCTTCATTTGGATATACTCTATAGCTATATACATATATAAACTCTTCTCATAACATTAAAGGTGCATTTCTGTGTTGTTAAAGATACATTCAATTAAAGTACATTTTAAAAAGTTTTGAATGTGTGTAGTGCTTATGTGTTGTGACTGTGTGCTTGTGTTTCCAGAAAGTTATGGGTGGTAGAGTTGTGTCCTTCCTGAAAGGAAGTTATGGCAAAAGTGATATTACAAAATTGGTCATTGACTCATTCCCTGAGGGACAATTAATAGAGTAAATGCAGCGACAAGATTAAGTGACTGAGGACATATCAAATGGTAAGACCTGTGACATAACAGTGCAAGTCTTTCACACTCGTATGCAATTGTGAGAAAAAATCTCTTTTTATTTCAGATGTTTCAAGAATCAGTTGACACTAGACGAAGCCTGCACCGCATGGTGCTGATAGCTGCACTCACTGTATTTGTCCAAGGTAGGTCTGCATAACCTTACAGGCACCAAACTCTTTCAGATTCCTTTTTTATTCTCTTCAATTTTGTGTCATCATCCATTAACCTAATATTTAGACCTGAGCAGCGGAGGAGCACAGGCATGGACCTACAACTACAGCACCAGTCCAAACCGTAGATGGCCTGAGGCCCGGCAGTGGTGCCAGCTGCACTTCACAGACTTGGTACCCGTCCGGAACCAGGAGGAGAATGACTTCATCAACAATCTGCTGCCATTTAACCCGAAATATTATTGGATAGGTGTAGTCAAAAAAGATGGAGAGTGGATCTGGGAAGGTGAGAAAGGTGTGAAAGTACCCAAAGAGTTTCAGAATTGGGCGTCACAGGAGCCAGATAACATAATGGCTCAGGACTGTGTGGAGATTTACATTAAGAGAGACAAAGACACAGCCAAGTGGAACAATGAGAGCTGTCGCAAGAGGAAGGGAACCATCTGCTACTCTGGTAAGATACTTATTATTTTGTTCCATGGACACATTTACAGTAGACTTATTCTAGCATGTGAGATGAGATCTCTCTCTGTATGTATGTAGCCTCTTGTACACAGGATTCCTGCAGTGCCAATGCAGACTGTATAGAGACCATAGGGGGCTATACCTGCCAGTGCCATCCTGGTTTCCTTGGGTCACGCTGTGAAGAGGGTGAGCAAACTTTTTGTCCTAATATTTTAACCAGCCATGACCTCGTTCTGTTTTTGTTTTTTTTTCTTTTAAGCTGCAGTCAGTAACTTTGAGCAACGATGATATAAACTAACTAAACTAAACTATATAAACTATATAAAAATCATTATATCCTGACATTGGTGAAACACTTTTTTTTTTTTTATCCCGTTTGAATTCTGCCATTAATCACAAATATATTTGTCAATTTAAAGATAGTTTTGCAAGTCCAGAAAGTCGAAGTTTGTTGTAGTATACTTTTATTTTGTTTGAAACTGCTCAGTGAATGACATCTCTCATCTCGCACAATATACATCACCAACACTAGCCAGCTAACTAACTTAGTTATGTACCACACACATGAAACATTATCTTTCCTGATGTGTTTTATCCAGCGACTACTGGTGTTTTTATCAGCCAGGAAGCAAAAGAGCGAGTCAGAACTGTTGTTGGTGTGAGTTCATCCCAGCATGAAACACACAGGCATCGTAGCCTCAGCAAGCAAGACGTCACTTATTTTGGGTGTAGTGTTTAAAATTATGTTTCACAGTCTGACACTTCATTAGTTTTATAATCAAACTGTGACTTTCTTGACTTGCAAATTTATGTTTTAAATTGACAAACATCATATGTGTGATTCATGCTGCAATTCAAATGGAATCAAAAAATATTTGTCTCTTGCTGTTGACTATCGTTCATATTTTTTCTGTAATAGGGTCCCATGGTGGGCCACCGAATGGGGTGGGACTCAAATGTTTTTCGCTAAAAAACGAGAAAGTTTTCTCTGACCAGTGGGCAGGGTTTTCAAGTTTCATGAGCCGTGATTGACAGCTGCTGTAAAGACAACTCTACTCTGATTGGTCGTTTTTGTTCAGGCACAGTGAAATCTTGCAAATGCCGTTAGGAGCGCTAAGAGGAGGAACACGATTTTTTTTTCACAGATTATCTGTCACATGTACTATTCCCAGTATATACTGAACATTTTATAAAAATAACTTTTTTTAGTATATTTACTCAAAGTTACTGATTGTAGCTTTAATATTAATAATGCTTATTTTCTATCTGAATTTTTTCTGTGTGAATTCTCTGCAACTGCCACTCTTCAATTGACTTCCTTTTCTGCAATACTTGACCCTTGGTAATAGATTGACCTTTTACTAATACTTCACCGTGTAGTCATATCCCGTCCAGACAGTAGCTCAGATCAGACTCAGGTCACACCTGTTATCACTTTACTTCACACGCATTTATGTCTGCATTTGGGAAAACAACATTGTACTTTAATGTGGGGTGGGTAGTTACCATTTCCCTTAACTGTAAATTATGTCAGCATGGTTATTCATTCTCCACACCTCATGCTCATGGTATGTTTATAAATGTGGAGTCATAACTGATGTATTTCATAAGAACATTGATTTCCATTGAGTGGACTCAAAGCATGATTTATATCTATATTATCCCACCACAGTACAAAAGTGCTCCCCCGTTTTCTTTCCTGTTACGGGCAACGTGACATGCATGGACGCTCTGGAGCCTTTCTCCTTTGGCTCACAGTGTAACTTCACCTGCCAGGAGGGCTACTACCTGACCAGAGACAACACATTCACCTGTCTGGCCTCGGGTCAATGGAGCAACCCTACACCTACATGCACAGGTGGGTCACAGAAATGCTGCCGGGGCTCCCTGGAAGCAACACAAGCTTCCTGAAAAGAGTCTGCTCTGATAAGTGATTTGTTTCTTCTTCTTTTCCAGTGGTACAGTGCAGCATTTTACAGGCTCCACCCCATGCTGCCACGCAATGCCAGGATCCTGTTGGGGTGTACAGCTATGGCTCGATATGCACCGTACAATGTGAAGAAGGATTTGATCTGATTGGCACAAACATGACGAAATGTTCTTCCCAAGGCAACTGGAGTCATGAACTTCCTGTTTGCCAGGGTGTGGCCACAGTTTTTCTCATTGCTCATTCAGCTTAAAGAGGTCCTGTTATGCTTTTGTGCTTTTTTCCCTTTCCTTTATTTTGTTAAATATTTTATTAAGCATGTTTAAGGTCTGCAAAGTTACAAAGCCCAAAGTCAATGCCAAAGGGAGTTACTCTCCCCCACAGAAACACTGCTCCTGAACCACCTGAACACCTTGAAGTCCCACCTTTTCTTCTGTAGCATTGTGATGTCACTAAGTAACGCATTTGCATAATAGCTGCGAGTCTGGCACATCCTCAAACAAAGTTAGTTAGAGAGCTGGAGCAGAGTCTTAAAACTTTGGTTCGGCTGACCAGTCACAACAGTGGGCCAGCTGACCAATCAGAAGAGTTCAGGAGCTCAAACAGAGCGTTTCAAACAGAGGATGAAAGGAAGTGCTACAGCACAGCCGGTATGAGAAAAATAAAGTGTTTTTTGAACATTAAAGCATTTAAACATGTTCTAGTAGAGTATGCACCTGAAAATGAGCATGATAGGTCCTCTAAAATAATCACTCCATTCATGTTTTACTTGTATGTATAACGTTCTCACCCTTGTCTCTGTTTCTTCAAGCTAAGAGGTGCAACCCAATAAATCCTTCCCATGGCTCCCTATCCTGTTCTGACCCAAATGGTCCCTTCAGTTTTGGCTCTGCATGCACGACAACCTGTGAGGAGGGTTTTGTACTCAACGGGACAGGCGTCACTGAGTGCACCTCCCTGGGCATGTGGAGTGCAGACATACGTTGCTTGGGTAAAAAGATGAAATAAATAAATTTCATTCTGGTACCACTTTAACGCATCAAATTCTAACACATCCTGTTGGTCTCTCCCCCTCTCTGTTTACCTTCCAGCTAAGAGATGTCCCGCTGTCAACTCGTCCTCTCACGGCTTCTTAGTCTGCTCAGATCCTCATGAAGAGTTCAGTTTTGGTTCTCGGTGCACATCAACCTGTGAGGAGGGTTTTGTCCTGAATGGGACGGCTGACACAGAGTGCACTTCTCTGGGCATGTGGAGCGCAGACATCCCTCGATGCTTGGGTAAAAAAAACTGAAAGAAAGAATAAATCTCTATCATTATCTGTCTTTCACAGTCAACAGATGAAGCTCTTGATTCAATGATTTAGGTGACTGTACATCTTTACAATGTAAAACTGGGTTCTTATGCTCTTTGTTCCTCTCCAGCTAAGAGATGTCCCGCTGTCAGCTCTCCTTCTCATGGCTCCTTAGTCTGCTCAGATCCTCATGAAGAGTTCAGTTTTGGTTCTCGGTGTACGTCGACATGTGAGGAGGGTTTTCTCTTGAATGGGACGGCTGACACAGAGTGCACCTCACTGGGCATGTGGAGCACAGACATCCCACATTGCCTGGGTAAAACAAACAAAAAGATAGAAAGAAAATTTCTATCATTATCTGTCTTTCACAATCAACAGATGAAGCTCTTAATTGTAAGGCTCCAAAACATACTGGATTCTCCTCCTTGTTCCCTTCCAGCTAAAAGATGTCCAACCCTGAGATCTCCTTCTCACGGCTCCTTAGTGTGCTCTGATCCCCATGAAGAGTCAAGTTTTGGCTCTCGGTGCACATCAACCTGCGAGGAGGGATTTCTCCTGAATGGGACAGCTGACACAGAGTGCACCTCTCTGGGCACGTGGAGCAGAGACATCCCACGATGCTTGGGTAAATAACAATCTCTGTATCATAATCTATTGATTATAATCAACACAAGAGCACATCATATCATGGTTTAGATAGTGTTCCAAAACCATTTTACCTCATGAAGCTCTAAAATATCTTGTTCATCTCTTGTTTGACCTGTTTACCTTCCAGCTAAGAGATGTCCAACCCTGAGCTCTCCTTCTCACGGCTCCTTAGTCTGCTCAGATCCTCATGAAGAGTTCAGTTTTGGTTCTCGGTGTACGTCGACATGTGAAGAGGGTTTCATCTTGAATGGGACGGTTGACACAGAGTGCACGTCACTGGGCATGTGGAGCACAGACATCCCACATTGCCTGGGTAAAACAGACAGAAAGAAAGTGCAAATCTTTATCATTATCTGTCTTTCATACTCAACAGATGAAGCTCTTAATTGTAAAGCTCCAAAACATACTGGGTTCTCCTCCTTGTTCCCTTCCAGCTAAAAGATGTCCGGCCCTGAGATCTCCGTCTCACGGCTCCTTAGTCTGCTCTGATCCCCATGAAGAGTTCAGTTTTGGCTCTCGGTGCACATCAACCTGCGAGGAGGGATTTCTCCTGAATGGGACAGCTGACTCAGAGTGCACCTCTCTGGGCACGTGGAGCACAGACATCCCACAATGCTTGGGTAAAAACAATATAGTGACAAAAACGACAGTGGTGAATGAAACTCTTCGTGTATTTATCCTTGGATGTTTGCTCCCTCCATCTTGCTGTGGTTGTAGATTGCAAATTTCTTTAGCTGTTAGTACTTTTGCAATATTTAGCATCTAGCTTATTGTTTTTTTGCTACTTAATTATGTTTTTATTTTCAGTCCAAACACACTGAGCCTACCCACCTGTGTCTACTTATGATTTGATTGTGGCTTCACACACCACCAACATGTTAACCACCCCCTTATGGCATGATGTACTAATACCCATAAAAGCAAACAAGTCTTTAAAAAAGAAACACATAGGCTAAATCTGTTGATCATAATCCACAGAGGAACTCTTATTTTCATCGTTTAGATGCTGCATGACTGTATCTCTTTAAATCTTTCTGTCTCTCTCCTTTGCTCTTCCAGCTAAAAGATGTCCGACCCTGAACTCGCCCTCTCACGGCTCCTTAATCTGCTCTGATCCCCATGAAGAGTCCAGTTTTGGCTCTCGGTGCACATCAGCCTGCATGCAGGGATTTCTCCTGAATGGGACGGCTGACACAGAGTGCACCTCTCTGGGCACGTGGAGCACAGACATCCCACACTGCCTGGGTAATAAATCATAATATCAGAGAGATGCACATGGCGTATATTCCCTCCTGCATTACCATACACTTATAATTTGGAATGTGGGTTTGCATCTGTCCATATATTAAATAATATGACACAATATAACTTGTCATGTTGAATCAATTGTTTGGTCTTGAAGCAGAAGATGTGGAGTATTTGGTGTGAAGCTGATGGGCATGTATTTTGTTGTCTACAGCACAGCCCTGCCCTCTATTGGCCAAAGCTCCACAACATGGGAGGATGAATTGCAGGCATCCATTCTCCTCTTTCAGCTACAGCTCCCACTGTGACTTTGACTGTAATGAGGGCTTCTGGTTGAACGGAGCACCAACTGTGACCTGCAACAACTCAGGCCACTGGAGTCAAGATCTACCCACCTGCCAGCGTGAGTGCTCACAGTACTTACTATTGTATTTAAATAGCTGATCCAGTGTTAGTAATGACACTTTCTGTCCTTTCCACAACTCAGCTGTGCAGTGTGAAGCTATCCATGCCTTATCTTCATCCCTGTCTATGAAGTGCTCCCATCCTCTGGGGAACTTCAGCTTTGGCTCGCAGTGTCTTTTTACCTGTGAAGACGGATTCTCCCTGAACGGCACAGATGAGCTGTTTTGCTCCTCCACTGGGTTTTGGAACGACAGCCTGCCTGTCTGCACAGGTAAATTTATTTTTGTCTACATGCTTTGTCTGATATTAAAGGGTAACTTCAGTATTTTTCAACCGGGACCTTATTCCCCCATGTTTTTGCATCTAAGTGACTAATGGGGACAACATTTTTTTGAAATTTGTCTATTATTGAAGAAGAACACTATAACTGGCAGCTGCTAAACGAGCTCCGGGGGCAAGTGAGCGGCATCAATATAACATTAAATCCACTTAAAGTGCTTGTTTTGCCACCGACTGACTCAGATTGTTATTAGAAATGTCTGGCAACATTACGGAAAGGACACCAGCTAAATAAAACACTTTCTGACGTTTCTCTTTCTTCAGTCTGTTTGCTATCATGTCCAAGGCCCACTCAATGAGAAGTCCCATTGTAAAATGTGAATATCCTTATACTCTGGCTCAGGTGAAGATGGGCAATCATCAAATTCAAAGACCTCATCCACACATCCCCTCAACACTGGTCCAAGTTTAGAACTGGTTATCTCGATAAGTCAGTTAGACACAAAAACATGGGAAAATAGGGTCCAGGTTGAAAAATACTGAAGTTACCCTTAAGCAGTTTTATACTTAATTAATATACAGACTTCAGCTGAGGTTGATGAGAATGTCATTAGTTTTGCAGGAATTTGATTATAAACCATAGCATTGGACATATGGACATATTAACATCATGGTGGCACCAGAGAAGTCCTGGGGGTCGCCAAAATCATTAGAATACATCATCTGGGAACCATGAATGTTTGTACCAAATTTTGTGCCAATCTATCAGGTGGATGATGAAATATTTCACTGAATAAGTGAAAACTTTGACCTGCTGGTGATACTATGGGGGAAGTCAAGAGATCACCAAGATCATTTGGATTCCTCCTCTAGGAACCATAAATATCTGTACAAACTTTCATGGTAATCCATCCAGTCGTGTTGAGATATTGCTGTCAGGACCAAAGTGGTGGACTGACCGACCAATTATAACATAGTGATGAATGATCTGCTGATCAAGAAACATGCAGTGGGGTTAAAACAAAAAATTAAAAATCATGTACTGACTGTGATCTGTATGTGTTCCTGTAGAAGGTATGCCAACGGGGGCTGCCATGCTGCTGTCTACAGGTGTAGGAGCAACCTCTGTTGTCCTGCCACTCGTCCTGATAGGACTGGCTTTGTTGATTATCATGCGATCTAAGAAAAGAGGTGAGGCCTACTGTACTATAATGCTGCTGCGCAGTTTCACACATACACATACAGTATGTTGTTGCACTCACAGTGCATCCTTGTTTCTGATCTTTGCAGGAAAGACAATCATTTCTGATACACCAGCTTGGAGAGACAGAGAGAATCCAGTATTTCTTTTGGAAACTTGATTTTATCATTAAATCATTTAAAATACTGCAACCTAATGCTTGCTATTAGTATGTGAAGCTTGGTAGTTATTGTATGATACTGGTTCCAAAAGAGTACAGGAGGATTCACATGAATTTCTACTCTGGCAATCCGTAAAATGTAGATTATCATACACATTTTTGAAAGAAAGCCCTTCACTTTTTTTTATCATGACAGATAATAAAGATAAAGTTTGTGTGCAGTTTCAGCTCTGTGTCCTGCTTGCATATTGCTTGATTGTCAATAAACTATCAATAATTCTTGAATCGTTCCTTTTATTTTACGTTATTAGCTGACCCAGTATAGTGTTGCGATACAGTCTTAAAACCCATAAATGAGTAAGCATTTTGTGAATTTTACATGTCTTAATGGTCCAGTATGTAGGCTCTAGGGTATCTAGCAGTGAGGTGAAGAGACTGCAACCAACTGAAGCCTCTCCTGTGTGCCAAGTGTGTAGCATTTGTGGCTGATGCGAAAACACCAATGCCCCTCTCTAGAGCCGTCTGGAGCAGAGCCAGTGTGTATGTACATGGGAAAAGAGGTGGTGAAGCAAGAGAGAGAGACAGCGGCGGCAATGAGAGCAAGTAACGTTATCAACTCCGACCCAACCAAGAAAACTTAACAGAAATCGGTTTGTCCGTTCTGGACAACCGTAGAAACATGGTGGTGTAACATGGCGGACTCTGTGGAGAGGACCCGCTCCCTATGTAGATACGATGAGCTTATTCTAAGGTAATGAAAACATGATTCTTATTTTAAGGTGATTATACACTAAAGAAAACATACTTATTGGTATTATATTCCATTGCTGCCAATACATCCCCCTAATTGTTCCTTAACAATAGGTGGTTGCTAAATAGCTAAATGAGACTAAACATCATCATGCTGACATATCCACCTTTACAGCCTTATTGTGTATATTTACTTGCTTAACAACACATAAGTATTATAAACATTTGTTTGCCAAAGACATAATTTTCCACAATAATCAAAAACCCAGTGGAAAAACACAAAGAAGAAAACATGTCATCCCTGCAGCACTTTATCCCGCACGTGATGCACGATTGGGGTTGGCATTCTTTGTCCATGCCCAGTGTCATTTGGTACAATATGGAGGTGACCCTGTCTTGCCAGTGTCCTCCTTAACAGCCCGTTTACCCACATTTGACCTCCCCAGTAGGAACTAGTACTGTGGGGGTCAAATGGGGGAAGTGGAGGAAAACCTCTGGGATTACCAAACTGCCACAAAGTGTCAGTTTAGCACATTTAGTCGCCAGAAAGCTTCCGTCAAGGGGGTGATCTATTATCAGGTCAGTGTGTCACACTGGGCACTGAACCCACATTGAGGGGCAATTCACCACCCCATAGTAACTATAGTGAATTTAGTGGCCTGAGACTCATTGCTGTTGAAAGCATGTTTCATCCATTTTATACTAATTTAGGTGTAAATCCATTGTCTTAGTTAAATATGGACTTTCTATTGTGTGGCTTTATCTACTGTATAGAATCCTCCCTTTGTATGTGTGCCAATAGTCTACCCCGAGACTAATGGAGCATCTTCAGCAAAGCGTGTGCATCTGTCTTGGCGCTGCAACAGCATGAAGCCAATTATAGCGGTTAAAAGACAGAGGGTTTGCGGCCTGTGGCTGGCACAAAGGGTGCAATAAATAACCACACTGTCGACAGGAAACTGTTTGGCTACCGTCAGAATAATAATGAGGTTATTGCTACCCGCTGTGACCGTATGATCACGCTTTGATTATTTTCCTCATCCCGCCCACTGCTGCTGGCAACCATATATGCGTGCCAACTGCGCACAAGAAGGGAAAAAGCCCTGCAGGTGACCACCTTGGCTCCCTTCCCCGCGATTTAAGTCTGGCTTCTCTCCCTTCATCTACCTCTAAAGATACGAGGCAATACATTATGATACTTTAGTCGCCACAACAAAGAGTGTTGTTCCACCTAACACATGAGCGTGCACACATACCTGCAGACACTTTGAGCAGATACAGACACAGATACAAAGAAACGCACACTCAGTATACCCTACTGCACACTTCTTTAGCTCCGGTTGGCAGCGGCATACCATGGTGACAGACAGTTAGATTGTTCCTGACCATTGACTTGCGCTCTGCAAGGTCTGATTTCATAGTGGGAAATATGAGATGGGTCCAGGAGAGGGTTCACGGCTGGGGCAAGGAGGCGCTCCATACAGTGGGGCTTCATATCTCGGTGTCACCCTGGGCATTCTCCCCTGACACAGCTTTCAGCCCCTCCGTTGTCTGGAGCCCCCACCCTGGGTTCTCTCGGCCTCCTTCACCAGGATTGGCGCATTCCAGCTGGGCACAGTGCCTGGGTGGTCCCCCCCTTCCCCGTCCTCCGGTCCACTATGACTGGAGGAAGGAAAAGGCAGAAAAATGCAGCGAGGGCCTTTGACCGTGAGGAGCACAATGTGAGCGTTGATGATGGCGGCGTGGATGTGATGCTTACCTGCCACTGACCCATACAGCTGTCATAGCCCAGCGTTTCACAATCTGATGATCCACCCGACAGCCAGGGGAAGATGCCTCGCTGACCTGTCACCTAGATCGGACCGATAAGCACCGAGGATGGACTGACCTGGCTCTAACCCTCAGCATGAATACCCCCATCTTCATCATAAACCAGCCTGTGCTTCATGCTCACTGTGCCCGAATATTCACTGTATCATAACCATTATTTATTGATTCATTCAAGATGAACAGCATACACGCATTGTGAGAATAAATACACACCCAAACAGTTATTTACATTAGTAGATGCAGTTATAATATCTAACATTCAAACATAGTGAGAGAGGTCCGACAGTACATCGTGCATACACAGGAGCCTGTGTGTCATACAATGGGATTGTAAAGCATAAGAGGCAGTAGTGTAATCATGTCTATATGCACCTGCACATGGTATATTGCATGGTATCACAGTGTACCCACATCCCCTTGGTCACCACTTCTTCAACTACCTTGTGCACGGTACAGACAGATAAATGATGAGAAGATGGAGCGATGCAGAGAGAGGGAGTCTGACCTCCACCCTCAGGAGGTGAAGTAAGAGTCCTGCATGGAGTAGAGACGGTCGATGGGGGTGAGCAGAGAGGAGTCACCCAGGGACAGGCAGTCGCTGTCAGCCACATGACATAGAGGGTCTCTGTTCACATCACCGTACAGACCCTTAAAACCTAAAAAAAGACACAAAATCACCTTACTGATTTTACTCATGAAGTTCTGCTTATTCGTCATCACTAGTACTGCTCAGCCTGTGGAAACAGTTGTATATTGGCTTCTGTGGCTCTAAGGAGTTTTCTAATGTTTTGAAGAAATAACTGGTGAGTTGAATTATGGGAAATGTAGGATAAAAGGACTGAAATCAGGATATCTCAGCCTCTGCTTTATCAGTTTTGACCATCTCTGACCTTCATGGAAGTGCAATATTATATTGCAGAAGTATTGCCTTAAAGCTATGGTCGGTAATCTTCATCATAACATTTTGTGTTATATTTGTAGACAGCAATCAATAAACCAAATGCTCTGACAACAAAAAGGAAAAAAACTGTGGCTGTCACAGGACTGTAATAAACCTGCTCAATCATTTCATTCAGCCTGAATGAAACTAACAATAGCTATGTTCGCTGTTTATGTTCATAATGGTAATTTTGGGTCAGTGGCTTTGGAGGGTGGCCTGAAGGGACGGACTGTCAGTGTTGCAGACTTGACAACTTTCTTACTAGATTTAAGGACTTAGTTACATTAGTGCTGTTAGCTTCTTCCATTGGAAAGAGTTGACAACACTGGTCTGGGTTTTCAGTTGGATCGTTCTAACATCTAGCACACTCTTGCTAGTTTGTCAACATTACCAACCCCAGCTTTAGTAAAAAATATTATTTGGAAGATTTGCAATTTGTACAAGATATGAACAAAATCACTGGAGCGGCTGAGAATATATAATATAATAAAATCAAATAAAAAAGCCCTGCAGTAAAGAATATATAATGTTAATGTATTTGTGCTGGAGAATTATTGATTCAGGTCATTTTTTGTGGTTTTGTTAAATTACATTATGCCATAAGATGCCATTTTGCTTTTAGTTTCCATTATTGTGCCATTACTGCATAATGGCAATAAATCATATGACATTATTAAAAAATCATTTTACCAATCCCACTAATCACAAAACCTTTGTTGAGCAGTACTTCAAGCACATACTGTAATTCTCCATCATGGGTTGACAGCGCTGAGGTCTTTACCGTAGGGGTGCATGTGATCCCCTGGCATCTGAGGAGGGGTCAGGCCCTGTCTGAAGGGGTCCATGTCATAGTCCTGCTGCTCCAGTGTGGTGAGTCCCATCTGCTGCTGCTGAATGTGGGTATAGGAGGACCCCAGGTGCTCCAGCTCGGAGGTCACACCGCCACAGGAGGGCGCTGTGGGGCACAGGACACACACAGGAGACGTGTTTACTGCTATCTGTTACAGTAATGTCTATTAGTGAGCTTTTGAGCCCTGTGCTACCTCCATGTTACCATTTAACTTCTTCAGAGCTCTACTACAACTGACTTTTGCGGCTTTCAAAACTTGCAGATGTGTCAGAAATCTGGTATTCAACCTAATTTGACTCTCTTGCATTTGTAATATTAATTATTTAACTTTGTCTGTTAAAAGATACTTGAACTCCTTGTACTTCTGCATAATGTTGTGAGGTATAGTAGCATTTTTTTTCCTTGAAAATGAGCTTTGTCATTGCTGAGAAGGAACAGGTATATCTGACTTTATCTTTAGGCAGGGCTGTCCTCGACCAAACAAATTCACAAAACACATTTTGTTGAATAATCGATTAGCAAATTTAATCGACAGACCTGTGAAACCAAATTTCTCTACACAGAATCACACAAAAGCACCACTTTAAATCTTGTGTTTACCAGAGATGTGCTCAAAAGTTTCTTGGATAAAAGTCAATCAGCATGAAAAAAGCATAAAAATGAATAATGACTTAAGAAATCTTAGTCAACTCAGACCAAAACGACTTACTTATTAGGGAAGATATATCATATGGGAGTAATGAAGCGCTTATTAAAACATTTTCCAACAGTATAATACCTGTGTGATGTGACGGGTGCTCCCGCTGCTCCTGAGTCTGCTGCTGCTCCTGCTGCTGCTGCTGTCTCCTGGCCAGCTTCTTCATCTAAAAAAAACATGCACCAGCAGACATAAATGTGACATACAGGCCTATAGTGTTAAACATTTCTCTCACTCCACAGTCCCTTGTGACACCCAGGCGTATGAGTGTGTTCATTCAATTGCAAAGTACTAACAGCGAGGTAAAGGACATCTTTCAGTGGCAGAGGGAAGCCACACATGAGCCCACTTTGTGAGGAAATATGGGGTTTAATCTGCAGTGATCTTGCAATGAGATGTCATCGGTTTCCTGTATGAGGAGATAACCAGGCTGATTTCCACTCTGGCATACAAACACGGCGCAGAAAGAGTCCTTTTATTAGTAGCGCATATCACTGTGTGTGTGTGTGCGCGCGCGCGTGCGTGCGTGCGTGCGTGTGTGTGTGTGTGCGTGTGTGTGTGTGTGTGTGTGTGTGTGTGTACTTTGTATTACTTTGGCTCTTTGGTTCTGGAACCAGACCTGCACAACCCGGACGCTCAGACCAGTCTCTGCTGCCAAGGTCTCCCTTACCTTGGATTAAGATTCAGGGGGAGGAGAAAGTGAGAGAAAGAGAGTAAAAATGGGAAAATAGAAACAGAGAAGAGGTCACTTGAAGGTTAAAAAAAAAATCTTTATCGCTTCACTAATCCGCCTCAAACAAGGAGGAAAGGATAAAGTATTAATGACATGAATTTTTGGGGGAAATTACTACTTTCTTTCTGTACTTTTGCATTTTTTAAAGTCAAGGTTGCTTTGTATTATATTCATGGCTACAGCAAATATTACTATGTACAGTACTACAATAAACTGTACAATAGAAAAGTCCTGCCACACTCCTAGACTAGTTTTTTTGCAGACAATGCAAAAATGAATCAATTAGTTGTCAACTATTACATTAATCACCAACTATTTTGATAATTGATTAAGTAGGTTTGGTTTAAGAAAAAAAGAAAAGAAAAAATAAGTAAAAATTCTCCGATTGCAGCTTCTTACTTGTGAATACCGGTAGTTTCTGTTTTTTTTACTCCTCCATTACAGTAAACTGAATATCAGGACGTTATCTTGGTCTTTGGGAAACACTGACATTTTATAGACCAAACAAGTAGTTGATTAAACAAGAAAATAATCAACAGATTAATCGACAATGGAAATAATCAGCAGTTGCAGCCTTATTTTTCTGCATTTAAGAGCTATTTCTTTGTTCTTTCTGAATAACATGATAGCAACACATAATTCAATGTTTTTTCTGTCCATGTTCCATAAAATCTGAGGATCTACAACTATTATTTTGTTAAAATACTGTTGAATGATACTGTTGCATGCTGTTATATCCTCATTAAATTAATGAATTACAGTAACATGAAAGGACAGAATAATTTGTCTTTCCTGAGTCTATGCATAGACCCAATCCTGTGTCATATATCTGGATCAGAAGCTGTGGAGCGGGGCCTCTAGACTACAGGCTGAACTCAGAATAAACACTGTACCTTCCGGCAGGGTTTGGATGAGACCTCGAAGGAGGCTTTAAAGGTCCGTCTCTGTTGAGTTGTCAGAATAGTTCGCGGCCTTTTGGGACGTTTGCTCTCCGGGTCTTCTGACCTGACTCGTCTGCCTGGAACCCTCCCAGATTCCTCCTCCTCCTCTTCCTCTTCATCATCACTTTTACCTAGTGGGCACACATGATGGAAAAGCAAATGTTCATTCATTTACAAGCATGGGCGGATTATGAGACAAAAGGCCCCTGAGAACCGAAATGCAAAAGGCCCCAACACCTCTCCTCCATAGGAGCAAGACAGACTTTGTCCATGGTCATTTCATGTCTTTTTGTGTCTCTTTGTAGTTGGTATGTGCCTCCTGTTGTAGATGAAGGCCAAGAAAATGAATGCTGAGAGACATAAAAAAGCTAACAACCTGGAGTGATCCTGGAACACTTGAATTTCTTAAATGAGTCGGAAAGGTGGTAGCCAGTAGTAGTTTAGTCGTAGTCATAAACATTAAAATAAATGCAGGCTTAGATCAATATTTGATACCTAATCATATTGCCTGTTTTATATCTAAGTTGCACAAAACTTTACCCCGTAACAACCAGTGTTAGCGTTATTTTTTCATATTCACCCAAACTTAAATAAGGCTATTTTGACCCAGTGTTAGACACAACAAGCTCAACAAGTTTTACTTTAAGACTGTCACAAATGTAAATATGCCTTAAAGACACAGCATGTAAATTGTATCTAGAAGAAGAAGAAGAAGAAGATCCCACTAGGGGAAATTCAATTTACACTCTGTTGTTAACACACACATGCACATGAGAGAGATGTCAGAGTGAGGGGGCTGCTCCTGACAAGCGCCCCGAGCAGTTGTGGGTTTGGTGCCTTGCTCAGGGGCACCTCGGCAGTGCCCAAGAGGTAAACTGGCACCTCTCCAGCTACCAGTTCACACTCAGTTCTTGGCCCATGTCGGGATTGAACCGGTGACCCTCCGGTTCCCAAGCCAACCAGCCTACAGACTGAGCTACTGCCGCCCCCCATCTAAGAAAAGATAAGATATTCCTTTATTAGTCCCACAGTGGGGAAATTTACCATCTATCCTGTGCGGGTGAAATATTGTGGGGGTAGAACATATATAAGTAGGTGCTTTTGTCTTGATTTATTTTTTCTTTGAATTTATTTTATTATTTATCTGTTTGTTTGTTTTTGAATACTTTCAATTTACAGTTACTATCTGGTTATCAGCTATTATATGTACGTGTTACTTTATTTTTTATGGTTTAGGTTGTTGTAGTGATTTTCTTAAGGAAACAATAAAAAGCATGATTACAACAGAGTCACAAATATATTGCTAGTATTCCAAAATAACATGCATATCACACTCAAAACTGCGAAAGATACACAAATTACTAACAGTTGGCCACAAACAGTGACAAGAGAAGATCATAACAGTAACACTGGGTCAAAACAGCCCATTGTCTTGGGTGGTTTTCCTTGTTCTAACCCAGGATTGCATTGCTACTGGGTCAGTTTAGTGTACATGTACAAACACACATCCTGTACCCAGTCTGTACCTGTGTCGGAGGAGATCGGGCTGGCCACACACCGGTGGTAGTCCTCTCTGGCACACAGTAGCTGTCCCTCTCTGAAGACGCAACGGTCTCCGGTCTGCAGGCGGCAGGAACAAACGCTGCAGGTGAAGCAGCGCAGGTGGAAAACAGCCTCCCCCGCACGCATCACCAGTTCAGCAGGGGAGATGGCCTCCACACAGCCCCCACAACGCACTGCAAACAGCCTGGAGAGAGGGACGGAAGGGTGGGGGTGATTAGGGAGGAAATAGAGGGAGAATAATTGTGAGAGCTCAGTAAATAACAGAGAATGATGCTTTTGTTTGGCTACTTGAGTATAAGCTAAGACACTTGAGGACCCCTCACACCTCCGAAAGAGGGACTCAATGAGAAAAAAAAATGCTTGGTCGACTTGGGGAATGTTGCTGAGTCGAGCTGTCACTCAAAACAACTGCCAACCTGACTCTTCCCCTCTCCTCCTCCTCCACCACCACTCAGACACATACCCTTAGTGTGGCGGGTGTGCATCTTAGCGCCTGGCAACCAGGACTGGTGGGCTTAGCCTCAGAGACTGTTGCCGTGGCTCCGGCTGCCTTGTCCGAGGCCGTGCTCCTGGGGAGGCGGGAGAAAAGCTCCCGGCAGGCCATGGCTCCAGGCAGAGGGGGGAATCAGGTCTCCCGGTGGGAGAGGCTGAGCCGCCGGTCCCATGAATTATCCGCGGAATTATCCCTAAGTCTGCTTAACCAGAGCGGGACAAAGACAGAGCCGGCCCCCAAGCAGCGGGACCATTGTCCGCTGGCTGGCACCGCGGCATTTTGGGTCTGTCACGCAGGATGATGCGTCATCATTCTGGAGCTGGCGTTTGTCTCCAGATCTGACTGGGTCACCAGACCAGTCAGCCCAGAGGCATGAGAAAGTGACAGCTTTTTTTTTTTTCCATGTTTTTGTTTTCACATAGAAATACTTCATGCAGCCCGTAAGGACAGCCTGTGTATATATCACTGATTCATGTGGAGAATTTTTTATTTTCTTATGCTGCTTTCTAGCTATTAGAAAAAAATTAGTGGTTAGCATAAAAAAATACATTAAAAAATGAATGGATAAATGGATTAAAAATCTCCTATAAAACAGAATAATAAATAAAAACACATTTTATTCACCAATGTTTTTATTTTAGTTTGGCCTGTCTCTTGTTGTTCTGAGTCATATTATAATTATTCTTTGGTTTCTCTAATTTTTCACTGTTTATTCGTGTGTGAAGCACTTTGTGATGGTGTGTTTTAAAGTGTACAATATAAATAAAGTTTTATTTACGTACTTACTTAATACTGGCCTTTTAATATTTAGCGTATATTGGCCACCTATGAAAAACCATCATATCTGTTTCATTGGAATTTAATTGATATTTAACTTTATTTTTATTTTTACTTATGTTGATCATGTTTATTTATTGTTATGTTTATTTATGATGTTTATTGTTAAGTTTATTTATTATTTTATATATACTATACTTTTTATTCAATAATTTATTAGTATTTTTTATTTCCTGTGGTGTTACACACTACGCGTAAAACAGTTTTGACATAAAAGTGAAAATGAGCCCAAATATTAGGTGAATACGTGATTTCAGTGAATCGATACCTATCATAATAAAGAGTTCACATTAATTATCAAGTGAAACAAATATTCGTTGACTTCCTTTCAAATATATACAGTATTTTAAATGGAAATTCAGCACGATATTGGCAAACAAACACAGCTTGAGAGGTCCCTGTCAAAAGGTCTGGAGCTGCAACATCCTAAAGACAAACATTACTGGGACCTCTCACTGTTGCCGCGGGGTCACTAGGGAAACAGTAAAGCCTCATTCCCAGCAGCTCAGGGGGGTCAGCCGGGCTGCTTGACCCATCTGAGTCGTCTGCCCCGCGGCCTCAATGGTATGCGCTTTAATATGCCCAACATACCGTCTATGCTATGTGCATTCCTGTGGCAACACAAGATGCATCAAGGAAACATTTTTAAAGGAAGTGTGGCGGAGGAAATACCCGGAATGTTTCTGCGTTTCTGTGATACAGCACTTGATTTCTCATCATGATGCTAATGCTAGATGTCAGCGGAGAAGAAACTGCGGGCATTAATGCTGTGAGTTCATTCCATGTTTCGAGAATCGCTTTTCCATTATGCGCCTCGTCCCATTCATCTCATCGTAACCGGTATTCTTAAGCGTTGTTAATGCAAAGGTAAGAGTACCTCCCAATACTTATGGAGCAGCTCGAGGTGTTTAATATTTCAGAGTTTCCGTTGACATGATTGGCTCCGAGGCCCTGCCAGGAGAGCGGGAACACTCAGTCACGCTGGATTTAGACACGGCAATTAGTGACAAGATCATTACGGAGAAAGAAGTCAGCAAAATCCTGCGCTGCTCCACACTGACATGGCCAGGGTCAGCTACTCTCAACGTAGATGCCCTGTATAAGATGACAAACACACACATTCACTCCAGAGCAAAGCCCTCCTCTCTCATTGTTCCTGTCCTGACTTCAGCGCTGACCTTTGGCAGACAGACTGCTGGTCTAGTGGACATGCAGGGAGACAGATCCTGTTTCTGGATCAGGTTAACCTGGATCCTTTGCTGCTACACACCAACAGAGGCTGTGTATCAGATACAGATCTGCGGGTCAAGTGCACCGCCGATCTGATGACCAATCTGCTGTCCGGTCCACCCGTCCACTGAACCGTTTAGCCAATCTAAATCTGCTGACAATCAGAGCAACCCAAACATCATGTTGTCAGACAGGAATCTGCATACTGCTTCATTAAATTACAGGACAGTCTATTGTGTGTCCTGTGTGACTGCTACGGGTCAGCTAAACACATTTCAACAAACATCTTCCAATGACTTGTTTTGTCTTGGGAAAAATAAATCTCATCATGTATAACTTTAACAAGAAAGTTCATTATTATTATTATTATTATTGATTTAATTGACAGATCTGTAAAACTGAGTTTCTCCACAAAGAATCACACAAACGCACCACTTTAAATCTTGTGTTTTCCAGAGATGTGCTCATAGGTTTTTTGGAAATACTGTAAGTCATTCAGCATGAAGAAAGCATAAAAAAATCTAATTGACTAAAGAACTCTTAGTCGACTCAGACCAAAACTATAGATTACTTGACCAAGAGGGGACAGCCCTAGTTTTTATATATGGAATCATCTGAGAAATGTTAAGATCAATGCATATATGCACAAAGGATGACCAAAAGAAAATAAACCCATCCAATAATCTGGATCAGCTACTAATCAATGAGTTCTTCTGGTGTGTCTTTAAGGAATTTATACGAATCCGGCAAATGCTGCCAGTAGTTTTATTAAACGTCTCGAAACACTTAAACAATGAGGTCAGTTGGTCTGTGGGCTAATCACACTCACAAATAAGTAAATAAAACCATAAAGTCTAAATAATTCCACCTCAGCACACTGTGATGTGAACAGACATTTGGTCAAGAAAGTTATTGACTCAGTTATTGATGTTATATATCATATTTTTTCTGAAGCTTTACATTCTGGTGCTACACTGGTCCAGTTATAGATACATAGCGCATGTATTCAAACACATTATTGCCTGGAAGTCAGTATGGTTTTGTGAAGAGAGAGAGCTTCAACAATTAATCAATTAGTGGTCAACTATTAAAGTTTTGATAATTCATTATATTATATATATGTTCTGGTTTATTTACTTTCCTATGACAGTAAACTGAATATCTTTGAGTTGTGGACAAAACAAGACATTTGAGGACGACATCTGACAATTTATCGATTACACGAGACAATAAACAACAGATTAATCGTTAGTTGCAGCCCTCAAAGAAATACTAATATGTACAACTTGTTTGACTTATTTCATTGACACTGGTTAACCAATATGTCTGTTTAAGTTTAATGGATAAAACATTTAGGATGCTGCTAAGAAATGACCTGTTATCTACTGTATTTTAGTGTAACACAGAAAAAGCGTCAGTTAATAGTTACAGGGTGCCTCATGGTGCCACTGTGAAAACACACGATTTTAGCTTTTTTTAAATTTAGATTTATTTTATTTGTATGTGATATTGTCCTGATATGTTTTAACTATTTTTATAGTACACTCAGTGCAAGTTTTTACTTTTTTTCAAACCAATTTTTATTAAAATTTTGCTTTCGCCATGGTTGTTGATTTTGGTGGTTTTAACTATACTTGATCAAATCTGAATTTTCCTGAATACTGGGAAGAATCTGGTTTAAGTTTGCGTAGATATGATAGTCTGTCATGAACCATCTCTGGCATAAAGGGTCAGACAGGAAAGGCAGGAGAGAGGATGTGACATGCAGTAAATGGCCCTGGGCCGCATTCAAACCTGGGGCACTGCGGTAAGGTCTCAGCCTTAATGGTACATGCTGCCAGGGCGCAATCTATACATTAATCTTGACATATATTAAGTCACCACTCTGACACTTGTTGTGTCTGTATAGCCTTTTGGAAGCAGTGCTGAATTTTGAGTGAAGAGGAATACCAAAATATAAACTACTTCATTCAGAGAGTTCAAATAGTGCCGTTATTGTCTTTTAGCTTCTGTAAACAGGCCGACAGGCCAAACCTGGTGGTCTGTCTGGCATCGATTTACCACACGAGCAAAAGGAAAAACAAGGCAAGATCCAGACAGAGGATGCAGCGTGTGGTAAGAGACAAATGTTGTCACAGTATGGAATAATCGTCACTTATGAGCTGGCTTCACACTCGTCCTGGATCAGAAGAAAGGGGGGAGCAGGACACAGAGAGAAACACTGGCACACTTTAAAACCCCTCATCATGGACAGAAGTGGCGCTCATGTGTTATAGGGTGTCACAGCCCCAGACAGGACGAACGGCGAGGCGGAGACGCGAGAGCTCAGAGGCAGAGCTCTGGCACCAGGCCTCCTGCTAATTGGTCAGGTCAGATATCTCACGGTCGGCTGGGCGTCGTCCCGTTGCTCGACACAGGGGCTGCTGTGAGCGGAGCGATCCAGATGCCGCGGCGCATAACGCCAGGGCTCATGGAGCGCACTGTCCCCCAAAATAAGTTCACACCATCCTCACCGCCTCTCTTGTAAAGGATGCACCAGACCTTCTGACATATGGCTGTGCTCTCCTAATTACGTCTCAGTCCTGCTCTTCTTCTCTGTGCTACACTGATCAACACTAAGCACTTTGAATTGCCATCTATCCGTTAAAATAGCAGTTAAAATATTTACATTAGCACCGAAAAAATTATGTTTCAAAAGTTCTGCTAACAAATATTCTGCTCACAAAAGGTGCATAGGCCTCCAGCAACACTGCAGTGTGATTTAGCTGACTGGGAACATGATGGTGGGGAGTGTTTTGGACCAGTAAGTGGAACCTTTCTAAAGTTTGGCTGAACGACCGTCACTAAATTGTTCAGAAATAATGTGAGCTGCTGCCTGTTAGGGTGTGCAGTTTTTGTCTTGGCTCTTATTTAAGTGAGATCAGTGGATGAGGTGGTGGATGGGTAGGAGGGTGATGGGTGATGGTGGTGGGAGTTTTAAAGGTGGGGGTGGGGGGGTGTACCGCCTCATCTACGAGACCATATGTTGTCCCCAGCTTGCAGTTACCACGCCAATGGGCCTCCAAATTTTAACACATTTTGACAATGTGTCAGTTGAGCTCTACCCCTGGTTGTGTGCTGTGTGTGTGAAGGTGTGACTGTGTTGTTTTGTGTGTGTGTGTGTATGTGTGTGTATGGATGTACACTATAGGCAGTAGTGTGTTCTCACATTCCAGCTCCCTCGCCACTCCATCCTCCTACAGTCACCTTGTTCTCGTAGCACACTGTGCCAAGTTCCCTGTAAGTCAGCTTACACCATATACACAACTATACATGCACACACACACACATCACACATTGCCATAAACTATGAAATAGACTCAATGTACAGCTTGCAAAACTAAGTAGAAATAGATATGTTTAAGTTACTATAGCGATAAGTCACTTCTTTTACCACCCTCACCCTGTCCCTCTCTCTTTCATTCACACATGCAGCCATGTACTTCTGTCTTTGTGAGGACACTCATTGACACAATGTATTCACCAACCTTAACCATCACAACTTAATACCTGACGTCAACCCTTACCCTTCCTTTAACCTAAACCTAATTCTGACCTTAAAATCAAGTCTGACACCTCAAACAGGCCTTTGAAGGTCTGTCCACAAAGTGAGGACCGGCCAAAATGTCCTCACAGAAGGTATAAAACTCATAATGGTCCTCACAAAGATAGCTGTACAAGTAAATACACACACACACACACACACACACACACACACACACACACACACACACACACACACACACACACACACACACTCTCGTTCTTAGTCAAGGTCAGAGCTGGACAAAGGTTTCGTTGTCAAAAAATGCTTAAAGATGCATATTAACTTTTGGATCCTGGGGCCAAAAATACAATAATGTTAATAAGATAAAATAAAGTATAATAAAGAAAAAATAAGAAAATTAAAAATATATTACTAAAACACCATTAGATGTTTTTCCTACAACATGAACATGGATTATAATACTGGTGGTATATTACATACTGTATATAGTATACTGTATGTGTCAAAGCTAAAACTGCACGACAATAGGACTAGAAAAAACGAAATTATACTGTAAGGAAAAATCTCTTTTAAACAAGAAATGAGGTGCAGCAAAATGGGATTATTGTAGCACATTGCATATATTTTAGCAGAAATTTTCACCACAAACTATACTGAAAATGAATATACTAATATATATATGTTAAAACTCATTGAATTACTGTAAAATGTCTGTATGCAATGCCTCAACATCTGTGAGGCAAAGTATTATGTATAATATAAGTTATAATAATTATAATATAATGCATTTTTAATGTTTTTGATACTTTTAGTTATTGACTATTAACGTATTTTGCTTTTTTTTTTTTTAAACGAAATTAAATTGATTTTTTTAATGCAAAACCTCTGAGAAAAAACTGACATTACAATATAAAATCAGATGAACTTAAACCTGGAAAATCTCTTAAAATTCACTTGGATGAAGCTGAAAATGAGCCCAGTAATATATGTGTGCTTGGGTGTATCAGCTGTAGCATCAGGAGAAACCCAAACAACACTGTAGAGCTGTAGAGGATTGACTCACTCTGCGTAGTCCCGCTTGCAGTAAAGTTTGCGATCCCGCAGAAAGCAGGAGTTCCTGAGCGCGTCCCCGCACGCGGCGCACCGCACACAGTCCTCGTGCCAGAGACCGTCCGTGACTCTGAGCAGGAACCGATCTGTGATCGGCCGATGGCATCCGACGCACACTGCCCTCTGATCCATATCTGCAACGAAGACGGGTTAAATCCTTTAGACAGGACGCTTTACAACCAGCAGGACGCAGCTGGGACATACTGACGCATAAACAAAGTTTGATAAAACGGTAAACTGAGACTTTACTTTGTTATAAAGGGAGGAAAATGGGTTAAATGTGTAGTTTGTTTGTTACAAAGTGGATATCATAGGAAATATTCAGACATTGATTGGTTTTAATTGATTTGGATCGCAGTTTAAAGTGCCCAAAGTTCGTCTGATGACCATGTGCCAAAAATAGAGCTAAAAATTAAACACCACATGTTAAATGAATGCTAAAAACGATTTTTTTAAATATTACCTATAATCACGTCATGAGTTTTATCCACCTAAGTGTAATGCCGGTTGGCCCCTCTGACGAAACTTTTTTAAGGAAAATTAACATTTAAAATAGTTATGTGAGTTGAGGAAGCGCATACCTGTAAAGTGCGTCCAGACGGTAGAAAAGTGTTTTCAGCTGTTGTCAGTCAGTCAGAGCATCTCCGGAGCTCAGAGTCCTGCTGCTGCTGCAACTTGCTGCTCGGAGCAGAGAGGAGCAGAGGGGAGGAAGAGGAGCAAAGGGGAGGAAGAGGAGCAGAGAGGAGGAAGAGGAGCAGAGAGGAGGAAGAGAAGCAGAGAGGAGGAAGAGGAGGAGAGGGGAGGAAGAGGAGAGAGAGGAGGAAGAGAAGCAGAGGGGAGGAAGAGGAGCAGAGAGGAGGAAGAGGAGCAGAGAGGAGGAAGAGGAGCAGAGAGGAGGAAGAGAAGCAGAGAGGAGGAAGAGGAGCAGAGAGGAGGAAGAGGAGCAGAAGAGAGCAGCGCATCAAAGTTTGTCCTTTCTGAGTCCACCGGTTATCGACTATTTAGGCTTTCTATCAATTATCTTATTAGGAGTGAACGGGAAGGGAGAGAGAGAGAGAGAGAGAGAGAGAGAGAGAGAGAGAGAGAGAGAGAGAGAGAGACTTCCTCCATGTGCAGGTGCTGGTTACCTCTGTCTCTCTCTCTCTCTCTCTCTCTCTCTCTCTCTCTCTCTCTCTCTGTCTCTCTCTCTGCCCCCCCTTTCTCTCTCTCTCTCTCTCTCTCTCTCTCTCTCTGTCTCTCTCTCTCTCTTTTTCATTAGAAAACAATAATGGATACTGTATAGTGCTCAGGAAGTAAAGTGCAGGTTGAAAGGTCAGAACTTTAAAGAATACATGTAGAGCTGCTACAGTAAACTGATTAATCAATTAGTCAACTTTTAAATTAAACTAAATATTCTGCTGATACTATCATCAGGTGTAGGACTAGAACTTTTCTCATTATGAGTATGTAATGTAATACCTAGACATATCAGGACAAGTACCTATAGGGTGAACATGACTTTTGACTCGACTCAAAGCTGTACGGATTAATTGACTAGTTGTCAGCTATTAAATAAATCACCAACTATTCAGATAATCAAACATTTTAGTCATTTTATAACATATATCTGATTCCAGTTTCTTAAATGTGAATATTTTTTTGGTTTCTTTACACCTCTGTGACAGTAAACTGCATATCTTTAAGTTGTGGACAAAATAAGACATCTGAGGACGTCATCTTCGGCTTTAGGAAACACTGATCAATATTTTTAATAGACCAAACAACTAATCGATTAATTGAGGAAAATAATCTAAATTGATCTAATCTAAGATAATCTTGAGGCCAGAACAATATTTTAAAAATGATCATTAGTCTTTAATATATGTGTAAAAGCATCATTCCCACACATTTTGAGCAACGTTTGAATAATACTTCGAACCTATCTGTACAGTACTATGTCTTCTGACTTATCAGCCCACATACACACTGATGCATCTGCAGCCCTGATGTTGAGGCCTGTAACTGTGACAGGCAAACCAGGAGGAGAAGGACTATTCAGGAATATCAAACATGTTATGCATACAGCATGTGTTGTGGCTATTTACACTTTGAGGGCGCCACCTGGTGGCCAACAATCTGAAGTGTCAAGTCAGTCAAATATGATGAGACAATTTATATTCTGTCATCAGATTACATATATCTTTTTTCTCTTCTTCTACTTGTGATTCAGTTTTTAAGACATTTACATGACGTTTTCAGTAAATATTTAAGTTATATCTGATTGACACCTGGTGGATATAATTGTATTGCACATAACAGCATTGGGGTAATTGTTTATAAGTTGCATGTATGATAAATACTGACTTAATTGAGTATTAGAGAAGGGGGCATGTAGGCTAATATTTAAGTTTATGGGAATTTATATTTATATTTATTTATATGCATTTGTTATGGTTATTGGACATTTTATGTGTTTTTTTTTTACTTAATTGTGATATGATTGAAATAAAGAAAATGTAATTGATGTATTAAACATCTTTGCAGCCTCTGATCAAGATATACAGTATGGCATCCTATCTTAAATTGAACTCTGGTATTTTTCAACCTGGACCCTATTTTCCCATGCTTTTGTGTCTGAGTAATATGGACAACAATTTTTGAAACTGATTCAGTATTGTGAGTTAAAGCTGTAACGGCAGTGTCAGTATTCACTAAAAGTGAATACTTGCCTACTGGCCCAGATTGTGAGCCAGTATGTATTTTCATATACAGTATAGCTCTTTTTAAACAAACCAAACTCAGTCGTCCCAACAGTGGACCAACAGAGAAGGGACTCAGGTCTTTTTGTGTTTACACTGTAAGTTTGAAAGAGGCCTCAGCTCTACTTCTGGTCCACTTCAGCTGAGATGGGGCCTCAGTGCTCCTCCTGTTCACATTGTAGTTCCTAACTTCATCCCTCTGTCTATCAATACTTTCCCCTTCGTGACATTTTAGGGTTGGCACAGGTGCTTCCACACAGAATACTGTCCAGTTTGCCTGTAAAAGGGGAATATGTGTCTTTTCTCATTTATTTACCACTCTAATATCTTAACTCTGAAAAAAAAAGTTTGGAAATTTGTGTTTGGTGGATTATTTCTCTATTGTTACAATGCCAATTGTCAATGTATTTTACATTGTTGGAAACCCTGTTTTTTTACCTTCACGATGTCTAACTTGTAAGGATCATGCATTGTGTGATGAGCAGCACAGCTGTTTATGTGGGTAGCGACCAAGTGAAATTTGCCAAAATCCTCTGCCAGTGCTAAACAGTGTGTTCTCCTGTTGGACACTGTTACCGACTCTTGTTTTGAGCTTCAGGTGCAAAACTCCTCACCTCTTCTCTGACATAATTTTGACATCATATGATTTGTTACTGATCAGTGCCGCCAATCAGGCACCGTTAATCATGTCAGAGGAGAGATGAGGAGTTTTGTTTTTTTAAACAAAATTTTTAACTGAGCCATGATGGTTTTGAAAAAGCTGACTCTTCACAATGAAACGGCACCTGGAGCTCAAAACAAGAGTGTCTTCATTGTGAAAGTAAATAAACATTCTTTCCAACAATGTAAAATACAGTGGCAATTAGCATTGTGACAACAGATAAATAATCCACCAAACACAAATTTCCAATTTTTTTTCCTAGTTTATTTCATATTGCTGTGAAAACTTCTCATTCAAACAAAACTGTACTTATTCAACTTTTTCACCAAAAACTATATTTTACAAGATCACATTTGAACACACCATGCTAATATTATAATTTTCACCAAATTATCATTTCTTCCTAGAGCCTAGACCTTGAACACATCTTAATGTAACTCAATGGAATCTCGAAGTTAGCTTAGCTCCGCTGTTTAGCCAGCAGGAATGTACTGCCTGTTAGCTGCTAACAGCTAACGTTTACTAGCTTTCCTTCTGCTGATTTCAACACAGATTTGTTGGAGGGCTGAGAGTAACCAAGTATGAAAACACCGTGAGTGGACCCTAAAGGGGAATAAAACATTTTTCTTTACCTTTCGCTTGATCTGGTCTGTTTGTTATTGTGTCCAAGTTCAGTAAGTATCGTTGTGAAACCTGAATATTGGGCAGCAACAGGTCCCTCTCTTTACATGCATGCAGGGTTACACAGCACCCACAGGAACACCACCACCAGTCTCCAGAGCTTCGTGGCCTCGCAGCAGCTAGTTGACTCTGCTATGCCTGTTGCCCCTCCATCTCGCTCCACATCCACTCTCCAGTATGTAGGAGCTCTTCTTCCGTATACCCTGGCTCAAACAAATACGGGTCTCCATCGAATTCAAACACCTCCTGCACATTGTTAAAGTCATCTAAATATTCAGCCATGACACTAGAAATCTTTTAGATAATACTAGGCTACACTTTCTGTACTACAACACAACAAACTGCCCAGCAGCCTCTTGCTCTGACGTTTCCACCGTCTTCCGGCAGCACGTGGCCTCGCGAGATTTCAGAACGAGACTTCTTGAGCGAGACTCTTTCCACAAAGGTCATGTCCAGAAGGTAAATTTAAAACTTTAACATGTTGTATCGCATATATCCCGCAAAAAAAAAAAAAGATACTGGAGAAATTTAAATTGATATTGAATATTTTTACTTTCGATGAATTAGAATAAGAAACAATATGTCATTTGTTTTATCAATGTACCAGGATATTTTGGGTGGATGCTGAACATTATTATTATTATTTAAGAAAGAAAACCGGTAAAACAATTTAGTTTCAGGAGGACATTCTTATGTGTTTTGAAGGTAAGGAGAAGTAAAAAAAAATATTATGTTGTTGTCATTATGTATGGACAGTTAATCCTAACTAATCCTAATTTAGATTTTAAATGCTCTATATACAAAATATCAATCAATTAAACAATATTTTCAAAAACCCCTCTAGTTCTAACTCTGATGTGGTTTTATATCATATTCTAACCTATAATAAGTAGGGGAAAAAAAAACAAGACAAACATCACGTTTAAGATAAATTTTTAAATAACTTTATTCTGTAAGAATTCTCAGAAGTGTTTTAAGAAATGCATGGATGGTTTCCGTTTTTATACAATTCCTCTTTGAATAAAATATGATTCCTTTTCAAATTGCATTGGGTTGCTTTTAAAATGGACACCTGAAATTATCTATTTACAAAAGAAATCTGTTAACAGTTCTATTAGAATTCATTTTGACAGTGTACTCGATCCTCCGTCTCAGGACTCCACCCTCCCCTCCACCCTCCCAACAACCTCAAAATACTTCTTTTAAAATTTTAATTACAATGTTTTGCTTGGTACAAAATATGCTGTTTTACAATTTGAATCAAGTCTTTTTTAAATTCCGTCTTCATATCGCTGACAATGTGGGAGTATGTACAGGGGGAAGGGGGAGACTGGTGTCATGTGATCTGATGCGGCGCCTCCAGCATCTCCATCAGGAAGGTGTCGATAGGCGTGTCCCCGATCAGTTTGAAGAAGAACAGATGCTCCAGACACTTGAGGCCGATGGAGCGCAGAGCAGGCAGACGGAGCAGCAGCTTGGCAAACCTACAGAAAGTAGAAGACAGACTGCAGTGATCAGCATTTTCTATTATGAAGAACATTATGTTTACCATTCAAAATCTAAAATCTAAAAATATAAATATAAAAATATAAAATCTAAAATCTAAAAATATAAAGTTGCATCCCATTTAATTAGATCATTTTTTAAACAAAACACTTTATTTAGTCTTATATTTCAATTTGATCAGACATGCTCACACATTTTATTGATTGCATTTGGAAATATTACACCACACATTTATCTTACAACCGAACTTAATACTTACTTTGTTTATCAAAATTTATGCAAACATGCAAAAGCACATAAAGTCGATGCACTGCACTTCAGTTTATCAAATAGCGTGTTTAGTTAGACCTACTGTAGTGCCACCTACAACTTAAAAATCCTGCATACATTTGAACACATCTGTAGTTTAAGAATGAGTACTTCTACTTATGATGTTTAAATACTATTTACTGCTAATGTTTTCATATTTTAAGTGAATCCTGTCCTTTTAATGCATTATTTTTTTTTCCATTACATTATCTACTGTATACATCTACTTAAGAAAATGAATAAATCCAACAGGGTAATATATAATGTATTTTGTCTTCGTTTTTATGCTGTCAATTACAATTGTATTTTACTTTTTATTTATTGACTCTGTTAAACCATACATGTGCTCTGTCCTCCTAGATACTAAATCACTTCATCATACAATATCAGTGAGACAAAAAAACATGCCATAACATAACCAGAAATCAAAAAAGCTATATTTTTATGTGAGGGGAAAGAAAAGAAAAAAGAAAATAAAATAATAAAAAAGAAAATATAGAAAATAAAATACAAGCAAGGTAATACAGTGAAGCAAATAATAATAATAATAATAATAATAATAAAACACTATGTAATTGTATTAATTATAATAATTGTAACTGTCCACAGCTTTAATTACACATCATCTGTTTATCTTATTTAGCTCCAAACAGTAAATTAAAATAATAAATTGCAACCATTTTCTATAAGCAGTAACGCGACCGGCCTCTGTCCTTTTAAATGTAATGCTGTAGCCATTGTTTAACAGCTGTAATGTTAAGTACTCTGCAATCTTCATTGCTTCGTACAAGCCATTAAACAATGGTGTTTGATTGGTGTCTGATTGAGGCTGTAATGTCAAACACTATGTCTCTTACCTGCCAGGCTGGTCTGGGTATTTCTGTTTTGTGTATGACTCCAATGAGGCATAAACTTTTTCCCTCAGCCCCTCCACCTCTGGCGGGTTTGACAGACCTTTTGCATCTGAAACAAACACAGTCAGGCCAAACGTTACACTAATAAAACATTCAATCTACAATATTTCAAAGTGTCTTTACTGGTAAAAAATACATGGGTTCATAGCTCAAGTCCCTCCAGGCTGCCATGATGATATTACAGTTCAGTATCATGTACGTATATGACAAATACATACAAATCCACCTTTTGCATCATAATCTACCTCATCTAGCAGATATTGCATAAAAATGTAGATAAACTTCTCATCCAAGGTGTCCTGCCATATAGTCGAAAAGTGAAGAGGGAAAGGAGGCTGATCTGACCTGGGTTGAAGAGGACAATGGCTCGCAGGCAGCCAAGCTCCGTCTTATCCATCTGCATATCTTTCATTTTGGATACCAACTCTGTAAGGACCCTGCAGAACATCAAGTAAATAACGTTAGAGAGTTTTGTCAATGAAAGTTAATGAAGCAAAAAAAAAAAAAGGACCTCCACTGACAACATTTAGCCTATACGAGTATTTGGTAAAAAATTTTCCTGCCTCAGACCACAAAATGATCTTGCTTTTGTTTGTTTTATTTACTGACACTTCCTGTTTTTTCCACTTTCCCCTTTGCTGCTGTACACTGTCACTTTCCCCACTGTGGGACTAATAAAGGAATATGTTATCTTATCTTGACATATCTGTAGTGGTTTGATAGAGTTGCTGATTAACCCAACCCCGTTGTCTGGCTACATCACAAGACTTTCCAGATATAAAAGCAAATAATAAAATTAAAAAAAAAAAAATCTCTCTTGTGATAAAAAAGAAAATGCTTTGTGACCAGCTGGAGGAGGCTGCAGCTGATAGCTGAAGTCATGTAAACCAAACTGCATAAAAGACAATACAGTAACTCACTAGGGGTCACCAAAGCTTCGCAGGTGTTGCGAGGCCTTCTTGATTTTAAAGGGTGCAAGACAAAATTTTCTCAAAACATACAGCTGGCCTATATCTCAGCATTTCATTCATTTTTGTGAATAAAACTAAATTAAATCATTATATTTAAAGTTTGGAAGATACAAACTTAAAAATTAGAAAAGTAGTCAGCAACCAAAGAGCAAATGAACAAACGCCAGGGAGAAGAAAACATGAATATGTCATAAAAGAAGCTTATTAAGTATGTATGATTATGAAAAATGAAAAATATAAATAATACAGACATATAATTGTATTAAAAATAACATTAAAATGCATCTTTGATGCAATATTTTCAGGAAATCACTTGTTTTAGACAAACATCCTGCAGATTTGTGTTCACTATTTGTAAATTGGTTAATTGTACATATAATTGTAAAATATGTTAATTGTAAAATATCCATAAACTATATCAGGGATCGTCAGTTTACTCAGTGATAGAAAAGGGGTCCACTGGGGAAAAAGATTGGTAACCACAGTAACTCGTGCCTTATCGTTGAAAACTACCTACCTATCAAAGATGGAGCCCACTCCGGCACTGTGGGCGCTGTTTCTGTGGACGTGGAGGCCCGTCGCCAGCAGGATGCCGTCTTTTACCGTGACTGAGCGATGCGAGAATGAGGCGATAAGAAGCTCGTTCCAGCCTGGATGCATAAAACAAACATCCTTTTCATCCCTCTACTTTAAGCCAAGTTTGTGTAAAAAATACTGACATCATAAGTGTGATTTATCAGCATTATTATACGGTGTATTATATAATGAGTTTTATTAGGTCTGCTGTGTGGCTTCTCCACTTCCTCCTTCAGGCCTGTGTGTGAAATGTCTCACCAGCAGAGGTCAGTGCTGGTGTGGCTGTAAATCACACTGCTGGGACTTGGCAAATAGTCCAGTTATATTTGGTTTCACTGCTCCATTAAACTAGATGGCAAATATGTAGTGAGCAAATGTAAAAGACTCAAATAGACTGGCTGTCGAGGATGAATAACTACCCTGAAAGAAATGCTACACCACCATGAAGACAATGAAAGGGCTGTTTACTGCTGTAGGAAAGTGTACGTGTGCATGTGTTTCTTTGTTTTGCACTAATGCTGTGCATCCCCTCCATATATAGGCTATATACAGTATGTCTGTTGCATGCATGGGATTGTGTGTATGTGTGTCTACCTGCTCGTAGTAGGATGACCTGGTCATCGAGGGGGAGTTCGGAGAAGTGTGGGATCCTTTTGGCCCACTCCACCAAGGTGAAGAGCTGCTTGTCTGCTGCTTGGCAGATATTAGTGACGGGGTCGTTGGTCTGGAAGAATGCAAAAACAAAACCAGTCAATAACTGTGCTGGCGGCCTCTTCAGTGACATCTAAACGTGTCTGACAGCGGTAAGTGAGGAGGCGCAGCTGTGGCTATTTCTGAGTCATCAATTTCCTCTAAAGACTTGTGAAAGTTTTAACCCTAAAACACAACAAGGAGCACTTCTGTCCTGGAAACTACTCAGAACCCCCTTATTGTTAATATAATTAGGAAAGCCATCCATCCTCTGAATGCTCTAAGAGTTTCATGAGGCTGTTATTATCCTAGAGGTCATGAAATGGCTTCTATGGGTATTAACATCATTACATATGAATACAATTGGGCTCAGTGAATCTCAGCTTTACAGTGATGCCCAATTTATGTAATTCCATGACTGTTTAGGGACCACAGTATGCAGAAATATTCAAATACACCATTTTTATAATAGGTGAAAATAATTGAATGCATAAAACTGCACGGTCTCTGCCCCAGACTGTATGTGATTATCATAAAGTGGGCATGTCTTTAAAGGGGAGACTTGTGAGTACCCATAGAACCCATTTTCATTCATATATCTTGAGGTCAGAGGTCAAAGGACCCCTGAATATGGCCATGCCATTTTTTTCCCTCAACAAAACTTAACTTTGTAGTGTTTTTAGCCTCCTTCCCAACATGCTATATGACATGGTTGGTACCAGTGAATGAATGAATATAGTCCTAGGTCGTTCACTCTAGCTCTGTGTATACTTCATGGATCATTTACCAATATCTGACCTTTTCATAACTCTCAAGTCAAAGACTGTATGGTAAAAAACTAACTTTAGAGCAGTTGTCAGTAGTTTGATTCAATCTTGGAGTAACACAGACTGGAATTAGTGTTTTTTTTAATCTTTGAGTAGCTTAATAGCCAAAAAACATTTGAATCTAGCAATTACTGGATCTACCAACATCAGTTTTTGGAGACCTGATTTGACTTGGATTGATCATAGTCGCTCAATTAGCTTCACAATAGCAAAGAGCTTATTAATTCAGCTGGGTGTGTATTCTTGATCAGGCTAACATAAATAATAAATAGCATCACATTTTCACCATACAGTGATTCCTCCATTTGTTACTGGTACCTTAGCCTCATGATAGAAACAGATTCATAACTAAGCTCAGTGTCTGTGGTTCTTACTGAGTTGCTGGGGCTGCCGTCGCTGTATGTCTCTGTTTTGGGCTCCACGGCCAGCTCAGCGTCCAGGATCTTGTCCACAGGCATTTCCTCGTTGAAGCTGCTGGTAGATTCCACCTCGTTCTCGCCTCGTTCCCTTCCACGCTGCCGCTCTTCCTGCACCGCTGCACACACACAAACACGCACACATATTTCAGGTTAAATACCCCATGATTATTGCCATCAACCATTATATCACTAATGTTAACTCTGGATCATATTAAAAGAGACTCTCTGCTCTATACTGTGACTAAGAGAAAACTAAAAGTGCACCCACGGAACAAAACACTTAATGAATCTATTCATATTGGACAAGAAAACTCCCATAACAATGTCCTAAAGCCAAGATGATAGTATCAAACTATATTCAATTTATTACCACATAGGACAAATAAAAGCAACAAATACTCACTATAAAGAGACTGCAACTACAGAATGTTTGTCATTTTGCTTGAAAAATTAATTGAAAAATATGAACTATCAAATATTCAAACTCTTTCTATTCATTGAATAATCGATTGTAGATTAACTGCTTCAACTCCAAACTGAATATTTTCCTTAAAGGTGCTAAATGCAAGATTGGGAGCAATGCTATTGCCTCCACACGGCTCTCAACATGGTGAACGGACGGCTTGTAGCTAACAGTGAAAACAACAGCAACACAAATTTTAAATACAGAAATGTAGATTATTAAAAGTTGCTTCGACCTTTGCGGCTTTTAAAAATGTCCTCTGGATTTTTTTTCTTGCTTTAAAAATGCTGAAAAGTATAAGTGCCTTAAGACTCTCTGCTTTACTTGAGTAAATGTGAATTTAAGTTATGTATAGATATGTATTTTTACCTTATTTTATTTTATTTATCTATTTTTTGTTTTGTTTTGTTGTTTTTTTTCACTCAAATGAGCTGCTTGGTTTTGTTAAATATACAGTTCATTAATGATGTACCTTATAAAGATTAAGGAAAAAAAAAACTAAAACAAACAAACCAAAAAAAAAAAAAGCAGTGCTGACAGAGCTAACAGTGTTTACTGAGGGGAAACGAAGGGTGGTACGATACGCTTCCACGACAATGTTGTCGGTTGGGATGGAGTTATCAGCTGTAACCGCCATGTGAGAGCAGTACAGAGCAGCGTCAGTGAGCTAGCCAGTGGGGCACGCTCACGTGCACTTACTTGCACTAAAAGCGTGCACGGCCGGCCCGGCTATGTCAACAAAGCACGGAGGAGCTCAGATAACAACCCACATAGAGGAGAGACATTCTCTGCTCAGGTAGACATTACTCCTCTATATCTTTACATAGCAGATAGTTGTTTGGTGCTATATTAATGCTCTGGATATCATGTAGAGCACCTTTAAAAGTCGTCTTTAACAGCTTCAGGGCAGTTTCACTGTTTGTTGATCATTTCAGTATCTGCTTATTCCAGCACTTCACTGAAATAATACTGTGCTTGCAGTAAATCGAGTGAAATATTCAACTCCAAAATGCCACTGTGTTATGACGGCACCATAACATCAAAGATGAATTTCAATGTGACTGATATTTACATGGAGCCTGACTTGTTTAATATTTTTGGATTCTTTGGGATCTTGACTAGAATTTGAAATGAATTTCTGCAGGGCTGAACAATGCTGACTTTCCCTGAACATGCATTACTAATGATGGAAATAATAGTGATGAAGAACACAAGCCTGCAGCTCATAACCAGACTGACTCTTAAGCATATCACACCTGCACACACACCTTCTCTCTTCATGCCCATGGCCAGGCACTTCTGGTAGCGACAGTACTGGCAGCGGTTTCGCTGGCGCTTGTCGATCAGGCACTCCTTGCTGTCTCGACATGTGTAGGTGAGGTCTTTTCGGACGGTCCTCTTGAAGAAGCCTTTGCATCCCTCGCAGCTGTACACGCCGTAGTGCTTTCCTGTTGGAGACACAGGCAGCAACATCAGCACCATGCCTCTATCTCCCAGTGCATAAAAAGTTAACAAGCAGATTGTAAACTTTTATTTATTGGGTACATCAAGATTAGATTTAAAAACAGATAGCATTAAATAAAATACATAAAATACACTTAAATACAAATAAAATAGACCAGAAATACAGAGTTAGAGTGCAGCTGTGATAATTAACATTACTGTTGCGTATAATTCATAATAATTGATAGCGTAACGAGGGGGGACTCTACGTCATGGTGCTCAGATTTATGATCACCAAAGGCAACAACACAGCTCCTACCTTCGAGATATGATCTGAGCCATCTGAGGACTGTACCAGATTATCCCACATAGACAGTACCAGAGGCTACAGTGAGATCAGTGAGCACCAAAACTGAGGTTTCACCTGAATCAGTATTCAGACTAATGCCGTTAAACACTTTAATCAGTGCTGTAATGAGGTCTGAAGGTGTCCAGGTTACCTTTCTTTAGCAGTAGCATTACAACTACAGTACAGCTGCCTGATAGCAGCCAGCACATCCATTTCCGAGCAAGTGAAAACACTTTTGAAAAACAACAATCTGGCCCCATTGTTTCTGTGCAGAGATCATGCGAGAATTGCGGGATCACGTATCACACAAAAATCTGACTTGTCAAGCTTCAAGCAATGCGTGTGTGTGTGAGACGACACCGAGAGGCAATTATTCATTCTAATCAACAATGACAAGGTTAGCGTAGCTCCAACACCATCAGTTATATCAGAACTGGAAAGTATTTTTCACTGAAAGAAGAGTAAAGAATGTCTGAGGGCTTTTCTCAATGGAAAAAATGGTTTTGCTCGTTTCCCGACTGGCTTCGATAAGAATTTGATTGACAGATGGTTCATCCAATAACCTGCCAAGTAGTTTTGAAAGTGCCAGTTTCTAATGCTAATGTGTAATGTGCTAATGTGTGAACAAACCATCTGGCATGTCAGGTTAGTAAGCCAGTCATATTTTATTTCATTTTTAACAAAAAAATATGCTAATCTATTTATTATATTAGCATTATTATAATTATATTATTTATTATATTATATATATTTGGAGATAGGCACAGTATCCTTGTTACTATCGAGATGGTCTAGCCTTATTTATTTCAGAAGTGCAAACACAAAGCATTATTGTGTATCTAAGGATTACTGTACTTTTCCATTTGCTCTCAGTCCTCTTTCCTGACTTGTGACAGCTGTGGTGTTTCTCCACACTGCTTTCTGGTTTCAGGCCAAAATTACACAGTCAAAATTATCAAAAAGCAAAAACATTGCACTAAGAAACCTGACAAACGCCTGACAAGTAGCCTTGCAATCAATCTGTCTTTGTTATCTCCCCTTCAGTTAACTGGGTGGTGATGTTTGTGATAGGTGGGAGTTTACAGTAAATGTGTTTGCCCATCCCTCTCCCCCCTCCTCACCCGCTAACATTACCTGAGGAGCGGTCCCCGCATATGGAGCAGATGTGTTTTGACATTCCCCCGGGGCTCGTACACTGGTAGTTGATGTTTCCCAGGTTCTGCAGGCCTGGCGGAGGTTTGATGTCCTCCGAGCTGCTAACACTGTTCATAGAGTTCATCTGAGGATGACAGGAAGAGATAACAGAGACAACGAGTTGAAGCCCAGGTGATCAGAAGTGAACTAAACGGAGCACAGAGGAAGTAAGAGTGAAAAGTAGTTGGGCTGTCTCATGACACGCTCTCCCTTCCTTTATTTTCTCATTTTGTCTTCCGCTCACCCATATTATTTTTTCCTCTCCCCACCCACACACTTTATTGTGCAAGTGCAAAGGGTGCGATCACATGCTTGGTTAGTGGGTGGTGCTGAGGCTTCTGTCTGAGGCCTGTCATACCGGTTTTTTTAGTGTTTGTTGACAAGGAGAGGCGTGCGAAGGGGTCACGTGTGCAGAAAGTGCAGTTCTCACACTAAAACAGAAGAGGGAGCTCCTGTGTAGGGGCTTCTAATATTGAACTATGTTGTTAAGATATTGATGCTTTTGATCAAGACACAATTTGTTTCAGGAGTCCAAGCTGTTATTTTCATCTATCGTCAGCTTCTTAAAGGTGGGTTCACCACAGGGGCCACACTACAGGTGAACAGGGTTAAAAACTAATAAATATCACCATGATACATCCCCAGTTGATTACTCGCATTAAGATGATAATCTGTTGTATTACACATTTTCTGAAATTTTATGTTTAAATATGCAAATGAAGCTTTATCTCATTAAATAGCTGCACATTTTCATACATTTGCAGAACAGAAATCTGAACATCGGATAAAGCCAAGTTCAATGTTTCAGTTTGCTGACATATCAGTCAAAGGTTTTTACAGAGGGAAATCTGGATGTCTTTTTATCACCCCATAAATCAGGGAATAAAACCTGTAAAAAACTTCAGAATATAGATAGGAATGAAACAGGAAAGATGTAAGTGCTACTGAAGCGGAGATTTCTGTCTCAGAGTCTGAGAAAAAATTCATTTTGAAAAAAAGGCCTTTAAAGATATGGATTGCAAGACACTACATCTAAATTGGGTAAAAAATAATTAAAAAAAAAATATGACTGTCAATCAATTAAAATATATTTAGTGGGCATGTCTGTAAAGGGGAGACTCGTGGGTACCCATAGAACCTATTTTCATTCACATATCTTGAGGTCAGAGGTCAAGGGACTCCTTTGAAAATGGCCATGACAGTTTTTCTTCACCAAAATTTAGTGTAAGTCTGGAGCATTTAACTTCCTTTGTGACAAGCTAGTATGACATGGTTGGTACCAGTGGATTCCTCAGGTTTTATAGTTGCAGATGACACCGGTATACCTAGCTTTAAAACTGAGCCTGCTACAACCTCTGAAAGATTGAAAGAAAAGAAATAAGAAAATTGTGGCATTAAAACAACTTTGCGTTACCACATTATTGCGTTGACTTTGACAGCACCATGAAACTTCCCCAGCTGATTACTTACATTAAAACAATTATGTTTTGTATTACATGTTTTCTGCTTGCTAACGTTTAGTGGATTTAGGAGAAACCTACAGACAAAAATGGTTCAAGCAGTAAAATAAACACCTAATTTTGGAATCTTTTTGATTATGTTTTTCTTATGGAAGCAAAATAGTCCCAAATCATGAGGTATTAAAACACCTCATATGTGACCTCAATGAGAAACCTTTTATAAATGAAGGGTGGAACGTGTTCGGTACCGAGTTTTCTTTGACTTCTACGTACCTCTCTTTGGCTCTTATCATCCTTACGCCCTTTGACCCTCTCCCGCTGAGGAGCGTCAGGTGGGATACATATTTGTGCCGCACATTTTTGTTTGTTTAGTTACAAACATCTGCACTCTGAGTGGAAACAGCAAGCCTGACCTACACATGCCCTCCTGTCCTATATATTTGATGCTGCATTGCATATAGGACATCCTTCCCACAGTCACCTCAGGGTCTTCCTATCACTTATTTACAATGTGCACTCTCTTCTGAATATCCTCTAATGGCAGCCTGTGACCTCACTGCAGAGGACAGTATACAAGACATGTTTCTTTTCTGTCTCTCAGTTTTCCTTGAGCTCACTAGTTCTCTCTACCACCACCACCACCACCACCACCACCCTCCCACGCTGCAGATGCCCCAAAGGCAGCTAGTCTCACTCAGATGAGCTTTAAGCCCCTCCAATGCATACTTGCTGAAGTGAGTCAATAGTGAGCAGCTATCCCTATTCAGCGCACCATTTAACAGCATTTTCACATATAAATCATTTACATATGTATGATTTGAAAAAAAAAAAAAAAAAGAAGTCTTCTGGTGCATTCAAACAGTTGTTCAGACATGTCGCTTCAGACCGAGAACATACTTCTGAGGAAAAGTGCTACAAGCACTGTATATGGATTATTGATGCATCATACATACTTTATACAACACATGGTATGAAGACCACACTGCATCGTACACATAAGGTTTACTTGGGCCAGACATGTTTCATGATATTTAACTTAACATCTTTGGGTTTTGGATTGTTGGTCAGGCAAAAGTAGGCAGCTGGGATATGTCAAAGAGGGCTTTGGGAAATTGTGAAGGGCATTTTTTACTTTCTTCTAACTATATTGTCTCTTTTCCCTTGTTTAAATGTGTTGCAATTTTTATATTTTGCATAAAATGTGTTCTATTATTTTTTTTTATTATTCATTTAAAGATTATTTATATTTATAGTTTTATTTTTTGTAAGACACTTTGAACTGCATCTCATATGAAAAGTGCTCTATAAATAAAGATTAATAACATTTATGGTAAAATAATATGTACAATTTATTGTAGTTTATTATTGTTATTATTATTATTATTTAATTTTTTTATAGACCACATGATTAATCAATTGATATTGATCATGATGACATAATAACAATAATGACATTAATCATGAAAATGCATCCCCCTCTTCCCTCTGTGTAACTCAAAGCACATGGGTGGAAGCAACTATCACTCATATTGACTTGATTGATACGGAATGAAGTATACATCAATACATAATATTAGCGGTAGGCCTACAACATAACTGAATATTGAATCTGAACCTCTAATGTTTACTCTTGTTTACCAGATGAGACATATGAGACACTTTATTCTCCACTATCTGTCAAACTAATTATATATATAAATATACCAGCAATTTATTTGATCAGAAAATAACACTGCATGATGTCAAAACTACACAAAATTGAATAAATTTCATAAACTTCTTATGCAACAATCTGCTGCATTTTGTAATTAACAGCTTGAACACAATATTTAATCCATTTCCAAGCATTTTGTAATATATCATTACATATTACAATGGTTATCACAGAATGTGGGTGTTGCAATTGTTTGTAAAAATGTAATAATACATACATTATGTAATAATAATAATAATCTTGAGCCAGTATAATTCATGCTTGAATGCATAAAACAAACATTCAAATGTTATAATTTTTTTATGAACATTTTGATTGGTTATAATGACCACTGCAATATGTAATACATTATTTTAAAAAGCATGGAAATTAATTACATATTGCATTCAGGCTGTTTAATACAAGTGAAAATGTACATTTGTGTTATTACATACATGTCTCTTATTATATAATGTGTTGTCACAGGGATTTTAACGTGAAAAGAACAAGATGATGGTAGAAAACATAAATATCACCAGAATGGATGGACAGCTTTAATATTGAATTTGCTTCTGTCAGTCCAGCACTGCTCATGAACTTCAGTTCACCCATGAAAATAGTCTGAGATGCTGCCTGACACAATGACCTGAAGGCAGGCGGCTTGGTCGCTGGCTGCTGGTGAGCAGTGAAACGATGGTTCCACCGTACAGTCGTATCAACCCTGGTTGTCCTTAAAGGCACAGATCCATACTGTGATTGAACCAGTGTATATCATTGTCTGCTGTGCCCTGCAGCACTGGCCTCCATCTAGCCTCTGCAGCACACGTGTGTATACGTGTGTGTTCTGTATGTGCAGCTGATCATCAAAGCACTAAGCCATGTGGGATTTGTAGTTCATTCAAGAGACCACTTTAAAATAAGCAGCTCCGAACACCATCTTTCTGGTAGTCTTGTGGTTGTTTCTGTCTATTATTTAGCCAATCTAAAAGATGCAACATTACAGCGAAAGGAGCTGTTGTAGGATCATGAACAACTCAGGTATCATAACCAAGATGGAGCTATAAAAGAAGACTAAAGGCCAGCAGAGAAAGGCGACAACGGAGGAGAGAGTGTGGTAAAAATGAGGAGAAATAGTGAGGAAGAGTGAAGAAATGCAGATAAAATGGGGGCTGCTCTTTTCCTCCTCCTCCTTTCTCTTAGTAATCCATTAAAGGGCTAATAGACGGACTGCGTCTTAAGTCCCCTCGCATGACAGCAGTAACACAGAACTCAGGGATGACCTTTAGGGCGAGAAGTTTAAAGGTCAGTAGAAGGGTAGGAGAGAGAGAGGAAAGCCAAGGTATGCCAGCCAAACACATTGGATATGCCTAACCTCCAACCTCCCGTCTGCTGTCGGAGATTCCAAGAATGAGAGGCACATGATCAAGCCAAGAACATGATAGTTTAACACGGACGAAGCCTGCCAAAAGTAGAAATTTGAAAGAATATGAACCTCTGTTGAGCTTGGGAGGAATGAATAGAAGGTTGGTGTTAGGACTTAGCTCTTTTTCAAAGCACCTTGTTTGATGTTTTGCTTTGAAAAGACAGGGCAATGGAAAGCTGATAAACCAAGAGGGTGAGTTACAACATCTTATTACAACTGGCATGCACACATAACTTGAACATAATCCTATGAATTTGAAGTATAAAAGCATACTTTCTTCCTCTACTTAGTTTAAAGTCCCTCTGAAAAAGAGGCCTTTTAAGGTATATGTCCATCGCTATCTGGTGAACATGAAACACCCACACGTTTTCTCACCTGTGGACTGCCGAGCGGTCCAAAGTTCATGTTGGGCGTGGATGGCAACGATATAGAGGGCGAGCCCAGAGAAGATGTGATGACGGGGTAGGGTGAGGCCAGGCCGTTCATTGGCGAGCCCAGCGTGGACATGGGAGACGGTAAGGGCCTGGAGGTGCTGATGACCGATGGGTGGCCGACCATGCCACCCATGGGAGGAGGGTGGGTGTGGGTCATTGGCCCTGAAGAGTCTGGAGAAAAGGGAAGAAATATTTAATTAGGTATGAGTTAATTAGGTATGTATCCATTATAACAAATAATATTGCTTGAATGGAAAGCTCCTTTTCAGGTTCATACTTATTTTTTGGGTATTTTGGGTTTCTACCAGAACATGTTTACATGCTTTAATGTTAATTGCAACCGACTGAATACCCCTCTGCTCTCGCCTCCCTTTCAAGAGTACAGTAACTTGAGCTGCCGAGTTAAAAACCCGTGGTAGTGTCGTTAACCTCGCTCAGAGACCATCCTTACCACAATAACAATACTTCAGGAGCAACTGAATCAAATGCCGGCTGGCAGGACCACGGTTTTGCATTCTGTGGCTCACATTACCGCAGTTTCACAACCGTGTTGGAAAACTATGGTGGTCTTCAGGTAACGTGAAAATGTGAAAGGCTCTCTCTACAGCCAGTGTTTATCCATTCTGTGCTACTGCAGAAACATGACAGACGCTGTGAAGGAACCCGTTCCCTATTTAAATATGAAGGGTTCAGTCTAGCTAACGAAAACACAACAATTCTTATTTTCAGGTGATTACACATCAATGAAAACATAGGTATGAATATTATATTTCATTTCTGCTCATAGAGCCCTCTAAATGGTACACACCGTTAAAATGAGTAGACCAGCAGCTGAGAAGAAATGTAAAATATACTGTATATGGGGAAACAACAGTATAGCACATACACACATTTCCGCGTTTAGTACCATATGAATGTATTAAACAAACCTGAGAATCTGAGGATACATTGAGGCCTAACAGTACAATATGTCTTTATGCAGTCAGTATTGTGTAAATATGGCTACAAAGAGTGAAGCCTGTCTGATTCTGGTCAGAAGGGTGCTGACTTTGCTTTGCATCCACTGATGTAAACTGACAGGCTGGCATTTACATAGATGACCTACTTAGAAAAGCTGTCAGTCAACTGAGTAACAGGGCGTGGTGTTTAAGTTCATGTGATGTAGCTGTGAGGACACGCATTCACCGTCACCACATATTACAAATACCAACATATACAGTAAGGACCAAAATGTTCTGTGCTGCACATACAAATGCCACAGGCTGTCTCTGGTCTGTTACAGACAGATGCAGCAAGCAGGTCCTCTCTGGGCGAATGTCGATGACTCAGACAAATGAATAAAACTGGGTTTATTTGAGCAAAATGTTACTGATGAAGAGTGACATGCCACCATATGCACATTAAAACTAATCTGAATGCTCAGGAAATTCAAAAGCTTCTGCTTGTGTGTCCGTGCACCATCCCCCCACCCACTTTTACACACACACACACACACACACACACACACACACTGACACGCAGTGTGAAACTGGGCCTGGTGCCACTGTTCTTAGTTAAATGTCACATTTCTTGTGTGTGTAAATGTGGCATGGCAGGCAATCAACAACAGCTGTGTTGTGGTTTCTTATAAGGTGAAAACAAAGGCAATGTTTAATCTTTTTCTACCATAAAGCTAAACAGAGTGCCCAGAGATTGTAGTTATCTCTTGAAAAATCCATTAAAAACACCCAATCCACCATTACGATTAACATTAAAATATACACCTTTGCAAATATGATTTTGTATGACAGTTCAATATCTTTTCAACAATAACACAACAATAACAACGACAATAATAGTCCCTTGTCCCTTGAAAATCCATTTTATATTGGCAAAAATAGTGAATCTTGCTCACATCCCAAGACAAGGGGATGCAACGATCTGATTCTGATATCAGAAATCGGGATTAATACTGACTCAAATAGCTGAATTGGGTACCAGCGACAATGGGGCCGATCTGTTCAATTCAATTCTATGTACTACATCATGCGTCAGCAGCACGGTAGCAGACTGCATAGCTGAGGGAGCCAACAACAAACATGTTTGGAGATATTTCACGCTTGCTATGCAACAAGCTATATGGCACCTTGTGACATCTGCAAAGCCAATGTTTCCAGGGGTGACAGTTAAGGATGCTAATTTTGACTTTTTTTGTACCCTTAACCAACCCTCACCAACCGATTATTAACCGTTAACCAGCAAGATTAGTGCCTGGCATGCAACGGTGCGTCAGCTGCAGTATTTGAGCATAACAGACAACTGAGTCAGTGGTTCACCCGTCCAGGACTGTTAGCAGCCACTGTGCTGTGTGTAGTGTTGCGAACATGCAGCCACTTTCCCAGTAAAAGTCTCCACCACACATTTAGTTTGTTTGCCAGGTTGTTAGCCGTGTGCGCTGTGTGTGAGCTACTTCAATCGCAGAGTTCCCTATTTCTATTGCTCTAAAGACTAGATCTGAATGAGAGATACTCCAGCTCGGCATGGAAACTACTGTAGATTTAGGAAAAGATAAGGACCCCAGTGATCTGAAGACTCACTATTACAGGCTTGTTTTATGTGATGATCTCTAATCAATGGTCTCCACTTGTATCATTACACTTGTCAGTATATGCTGTAAACAGGCTCTACTTAACACTCCACATCTTACGCCCTGGTGATGCTGTCATGTGCTGAGCATTATCAAGACAAACTAGTTTCCCTAGTTTGGACATCTAGTTTGCATACTTTCCCACATTTCTCAGTTTCTAAGTTTTAACTGGTACAGAGAGTGATTAGCGGTTAAAAACGAGTCCATCTCTTCCTGCTACTGCTCAGCTAATACTTGTATCATCAGGTGTAGGGTTTTGTTTTAAGGGTGAACAGAAGTTTCTTATTATGAGATTTCCTGTGATAATGATGGGTAATGTAATGTGTAATGCCTAGACATACCAGGGTGAGTACATATAGGGTGGACATTGCTTTTGACTAGAGCTGCAACAATTACTTCACCAACTATTGCGATAAGTGATTAATCAGTTTGTGTCATTTTTAAGAAAAAAAGTGACAATCCTCTGATTTCAGCTTCTTAAAGTTGAATATTTTACGGTTTCTTTACTCCTCTATGACAGTAAACTGAATATATTTGAGTTGTGGGCAAAACAAGACATTTGAGGACGTCATCTTGGACTTTGGGAAACACTGATTGCCATTTTCTGACATGTTATAGCCCAAACAACTAATCAATTAATCCAGAAAATAATCGACAATGAAATATGGCATCATAAGTTGCAGCCCTACTTTTGACCTCTTATGACTCTTTTTGTGGTTTGGTTCTTTATTTGAATTTCACATATCCTGGCATGTTCTCATTCCTGTATCTGTAATCATTGTGAAAACAGGTTTTCCATGTGAAATATACAAAAAAGGAACTCATTTGACACTGTGAGATAGAAATTCCTGGAATAACTCAAAAGACCTACCAGCCCACAGGCAGTTGAACGTCTCCTATGTTTACCAAGACATATTTCTGGATGTCTAACTGAGAAATAATTGCTTATGTTATATCCACAAATAATGTTTGGCGTGTGTCTGCCTGTGACTTCAGTCTTTGTGAAAGACAAACAGACTTGCTAAATACTTTGCAATAGTTTTGAAATGTTGCTCTGATACTTAACCTCTGGCAGTGATTAAACTCACATTAGTTTCTTTTCTCTCCGCTGATGACTCTATTTTAAGGAAATGGAAAGATTGACTAATGCAAGACAGTTGCTTTCAGATTTCATGGAATTGGGAAACAGAGAGGAATGTCACATTGTCTGCCTGGATGCAGCACTTCTTTTTTTTTTTTTTTACATGACACACTGTAAAACACACAGCTGACCATTCACTCCCTCTCGGTATGCCAAGGAACAGATGTTGTGCAACTTCCTGTTGAACACTGAGACTATAGCCTTTCCACCCCCTCTCTCATTCGCCCACTTTCTCCAGCCCTCCATGAGTGAACCCTGGCAGGCAAATATGTATTGGGGCCTCCCTCCCTCCCACAGAGCTGACTGGACATACAATATACTGCAGTAAAATACAACTTAGAGTGTACACTGCTGCCTGTAGGTACCTAAATTCTGTAATGGCGTGAGTATATTCACAGTGTTTTGGAGAGGCGATTCATCTAAATAACGAGCTTATGTAATGGATGCGGACTGTACAGCATGTACTGTGTCTGATCTTGTGCACTGACCCCTCTCTTTATGTGCATGACAAATTCCCTTCGGGGCTCGTAAAGATCTATTCTATTCTAGAAGTGCTGAGTAGGAGATATAGTGACGGAGCTATCATCACTCCAGCCAACAATTTGCCAACGTGGTCTCGCAGACATAGAGACCAACGAGTCCTCTGATTGCCCAGGACAGATGTAAAAAGATGACAAGATAAAGGTTGCTACACAGAGAGATCCGAACAGTAAGAGGGCAGATTCATGCGGTAGATGAGCATCATTTTTAACTGACCTCACAACTTGGAGCAGTGTTTCTTACATGCATGCTTTTTTTTTACCACTTTGTGTCACTTTCCCTCTTTCTCATAAGCTTGAAATCAGGACAAATAAGCAAGTCAACAGTCCCAAACCACAACTCAAAATCACTCTTTCTAATTATTCATTAATTATCCATAATTGCTTATCCCATTTGGGGTCGCAGGGGGCTGGAGCTGATCCCAGTTGACATTGGGACGAGGGTTACACCTTGGACAGCCTATGAAAAGGCTGACTCATAGAGACAGACAAGCATTCACAAGCATTCACACCAATTTAGAGTCAACATTTAACCTAATCTGCATGTCTTTGGATGGTGGGAAGAAACCGGAGAACCCGGAGAAAACCCTTTTTGCTGTGAGGCAGCCTTGTTTCTAATTAATAATGCAATGTGGTGCAGTGGTTAGGCTAAAATGCATTCTCATGATACAAGTAATGTCCTTGTAATGTCATGGCATTAGTCAATAGTTGAACATTTATTGACAACAATTCCATCAACAATCCTATTTGGCACCAGCTTTTCAAATGTGAGGATTTGCTGCTTTTCAACATGATTTTTTATAGCATTGTAAACTGGACTTTGCACTGTTGGTTGGACAACAGTCACCTTGACTCTATTATAGAACTATATTTTACGTCTGTCCAGTCTCTGTCTTACAGAAGCGCAAATTCAAGACAACATGACATTGCAAAACAACCTGCATGCTTCAGACAAAACCCAGATGACTGCATCTTGTCAAGTCTTTGTAGCTGTAGTACACAGAAAAGCATGAAAGCACATGGACAGTGAGCTGGTGGGAAGCCTAAAAGGGAATGGCCGGCAAGTTGAGTATGCTTTGTGAGGGGAGTGTGTGTTTGTGTGTGGAAGGAGGCCAGCATGTTCAGCGGAGGAAGCATAAATCGGCCCAGAGCGGCTCAAAGGGGCCTATCCTCGGATGACCCGCCTCAACCGGCTGTTACATCTCTATTCTATGTAAATCACCTCCTCACAAAGAAGCCTCTGGAATGTACCGGCCTATCACATGCTACAAAGCAGAGAAAGTACATTAGCAGCAAACACTGGTAGGTTGATCATGTTAGGCAGCCTAAAAAAAAAAATCACAAGACACTCGCAGATTTGGCCCCAGTGCTTCCCGTCAGTCTCTGTTTAAACCTCCATACAGTGCTGCAGCAACGCAAGCATCTATTTGAGAGCAAACAAACAGACGGAGCAGTGAGGGGCACCTTTGACCGCTGGCGTCGCAAATCAAAGGTCGCCTGTTGCCAAACTCCTGAACCAAGTTCAAAAAAGCCCCTATCTGCAGCAGACACCGATCATTCTCAGAAATGACTGCACCGAGGGGGCGAACAACCTACAAAGGGAATCACTGGCAACTAACATAAGGCCATTAAAACAGTAGCAGACCATCAGAGTTTGATCTGGATCAGGGATGGATGATACAAGCTAATCAGGAGAAATTGTCACCGCAACTTGTAGCACATACTATTGTTGAAATACATCAGCAGGTGACATTTTCGTTCATGTGTTACATTCCATTGCTGCTGGTTGCATTCAGCTGGTATTTCTGCATCAGTCTGTGTGAAACTGATGTGATCTACCAGTGGACTCCAGCCGACTGGCCTGATCTAAAACCAGCTGTACTCCAGAGCTGAAGTGTTTCCCATATGGAGTCAAACCGGAACCAGAATAACTCCTGTTGTGACATATTTGGTGACATTAGTGTGGAAACTGAATTTTTGTATCTGTATACTGTTTATGATAAAGTGCTAAATATTAGAAGCGTCATTTACCAGTGCCAAGTTTGTGTTTATTGTTTGGATGGCATGAGTTGCTGGAGAACTGAGGAATATATTTCAGAGTAATGTTAGGGAATGTTGTGTAGTATTTGCTGTGATTTCATCCCTGCATATTTTGATCTCTGTGATTTTTCATCCTGTGCAGCTTCTGTACACATTTTATTGTGAAGTTGATTAAATAAACGAGTGGACGGCCCTACCGAGCTGACTCAACATGTAAAGCAGTCTCATGTTGTCCTTGAAATGTGGTTATTGATAGAAGGTAAGTTAGGATAAAGATAAAAACAATGAAGACTAAAGATAACCACAACACTAGATATATCTGGTCTTACACAGACTACTATACGTACACTGACAAACATGGTTCAACAGCATAGAGTAATGGCATCGCATACAGTAAAGGACTAAAGGGTAGAGCAAAATATACTGAGATATACTCTCTGTCTCCAACTTCTTGTATATCAAGAGCTGCTGATTTTCTCTGTTTTATATCATTGTCAATTATATATTTTGGGCTTTTGGTCAGACAAAACAAGAAATTTGAGGATGGGAAAACTGTCACGGGCATTTTTCACCACTTCATTTTAAGAAAATAAACAGAAACAAAAGTCAGAAATAACTGTCAAATTTGTAGATAATGAAAATAGTACAGTCCCACTATGAGCTATAATCAGTAAACTGCAAATATTCTTCACATGGCTGCTATACACTCAAAGTGCTTAAAGGTGCAGGGTGTGGGATTTGGCAGCATCTTGTGAGGCAGCAGATTGCAAGCAACTGAAACGTCTCCCGTGTGCCAAGACGTGAAAATGCGAATATGCTCATCTAGAGCCAGTGTCTGGTTTATCTGTTCTGGGCTACTGTAGAAACGTGGTGGCCGGCTCCGTGAAGACGACCCGCTCCGTATGTAGATATTAATGGCTCATTCTAAGGTAACAAAACACAACAATTCTTATTTTCAGGTGATTATCCACTAAGAAAACATTGCAATTACTATTATATTCCATTTCTGCCAATAAAAATTCCAATAGATCCCCCTAAATGCTGCACACTGTTCCTTTAAATCACTACATCACAATGAAATACAGTAATCAGAAACAGCTCCAGTGTAAACAGTTTCAGAGGACCAAAGCTACATCACCATCACCATCAACCAGCTGCTGTATGCTTTGGATGATCATTTATGTGGGTCTGACTCATCATATCCTCACATTTGTGGCAGAGAACGGCCAAAGACACAAATGTGTCACTCTGATGTGATGATCAACAGGTTTAAAGAAAAATCACAGACCACAAACCCTTTAAATCCCTCTCTGTTAATTACTGGGTAGTGGCTAGATGGAGCACTGCACTGTGTGGTAATTCAATAAGCCCATGGCCCACTAGCTAATAATATCTCCTGTCTGGAGAGCAGAGAGTATATGCTGAGGGGGTGGCAGCAGCAGATCGACTTCTGAACAACTCCTCGATATCTATCAGATTAGCTCCTATGATGACGGATCCTCAGCGTGGGCATCGATATTTTTAATACCTATTTCATATAGGTCCGCATGTGTGCGTGCAGTGCGAGTACATGCCCTCATGCTCATATCTGAGGCCGACAGTGACAGAGAGCAGAACGCATCCTAAAGTAATCAGACGGACAGCCTGCGGAGCTCAGTAGATACAGCGGACACGTAATTAAGGAATGTCTTTACTGCCAATCCAGCTCACAAGTGCCAGCCACGAACCCTCGTCCAACACACATATACAGCCCTCGTGTGCATGCACACTGGTCGTCTTTTACACTAAAAGAGGAAAAAAAAAACACACACAAATCTTCTATCCACACTAGCACAAAAATCAGCACTCTTTAAACATTCATTTCTGTGCTAAATGAGGTTGATGTCTGATCAATTGTGTCAGTAAATCCTCTTATCCCTGGGTAAGTATCTGCAGCTCAGCGGGCCAGCTGTCAAGAAGGTGGGAGGCCGAAGAGGAGGGGACAGAGAGAGGGATAGAGCCAGAGAGGAAGGTAGGGAGCCGTGGATGGATGGATGGATGGATGGATGGATGGATGGATGGATGGATGGAATGGATGGAATGGGGGGGTGATGGCTGGATGGGGGAGGGCAATGTCCCGCTCCAAAACACTCACATGATCCCACCACCACCACATACACCTAATCTCTCTGCCTGGCTGACAACATTAGATCATGAATTGAGAAAACCCCTGTTTGCCTGCACAGCTGTGACTGAGGAGATAGAAATGGTTATTAGAGAGACAAAATGAAGATATTCTCTACTGTTACATAAACAACAAAAATGTCCAAAGCTGCTTCAAGGACACCTGATCCATTTTCTGAATGCCTTTTTGGAGTTTAACAGCCAAAATAAATACAGCCCATAATATCACTAGCATTGTTGAAAACATTAAAACTCATATAACGACGACGTGTCAATTCGCCGTTATATGCATACAGTCTTTTCAAAATAAACTTCCGTCATCACAAAAATAACTTGCTTGGGTTTGGGAAAAGATTGGGATTTGAGTAAAAATAACTCCAGAAGAGCTGTCATTTAAGTATGGAGTGGCAAATAAATCAACGTTAGATGGTTTTACACGGGGTACAAACACTGGTCTCCTGGGTGAAAGTCCTACATTTTTTGTTTTAATCGCTTGTTGAATCATGTTTTCTGATCTTGGCAGCCAACAAAAAACTGACTGTTGTCTAATGGAGTGGTGCAAGAATAAAAAAAGTCAATGTTTTTTTTTTAAATTTGTTTTTAGTTACATGCCTGAAATAAGGTCTGTGGTTAACACAAGGTGAAGGGATTTCAATGTTTTGTTCTACAATATATGCCAGTAAATATCCAATTTTTTGAGTGAATTTTGAAACTTTTATGTGTCTTAAAAAAGGCAGTTACTAACAAATGGCTAAATGAGACGACTAAACGTCATCATGGCGACTCATCTGCCTTTACAGCCTCGTTGTTTATGCTCGCGTTCATGCGACTGTGACTGACTATGTTTATAGCCTGACATTAACTTTTTACTTCTGGCAGTTGCATTCATGTTTCATTTGTGAAGACTAGCTTGCTAAACAAAACATGTAATTATTATGAACATGTGTTTGCCAAAGGCTAATTTTCTGAAATAATCTGAAACCCAGTGGAAAAAATCCCATTGGCCTTTTATTAAGGGAACCAGTGTGATGCTCACATCCTGGTAGGCCTAAAAAACACATCATCCTTGCAGCACTCTATCTCATGGCTTGTAGGCTGGTAAGCACGCCAGATACCCAAATATGTGCACAAACATCGTTTTTCATAATATGTCCCCTTTAAGAAATAAAAAAATGTTTTTCCTATAAAGGCATACGGCTGTGACAACACAAGCTCTTGAGCCGCTGGACTTCTTTGACCCTAAATTCTGCCCTGCAGTGAACTCTCTGGTGAACTCACACACTTTCCTTGAAAAGAAGAGAAACAAAACTCCCTTTCTATCTACTGTATCCCCCCTCCCTCTGTGGTTTCCCAATAGCATAACTTCAAACAGTTAAAAGAGAACTGTCAGGCAAGCTAATGAACATAAAGTATGCATCATACTGTATTTCCCATATGTAGGCCGTTTGCTGCCGTGTCCTCACAAACACTGCCAGCGGGACACTTTTTACACAGAGGCAAAGGATCGATGAGGAGGCCAGGGCTGAGACAGGGACGAGATAAAGATTGTTTTGCAAGTGATAAAAATGTTTGGAACTTAAACAGCAAGAGCTAACAGACAGACAGAACAGGCTGACCAAGCAGTCCTGGATAACAAACAAACAGGTGGACTGAGAGACCCAAAGCAAACCCAAGCATCCATCTGATGAGGTAACTCAGATTAGTTCCTAGAAGTATTCTCTCGCTGCTACTGAGGGCTGTGGAGATGTGCCATCAACACAAACACCCACACACTCAGCTCATGCTGTGACCAAGTGAGTGTGACCAGGGTGACCTGACCTCTGGATCTGTGACTAGATCCTAGAAAGGCAGCCAGACTACACAGCCAGTTCAGCAGTCTAATAGTAATACCGCATCTGAAAAGCTGGGAAACAAAGTATGTTCTACAAAAAAATCAAGACAGACCGAGGTGGAAATGACAATATGTGTATTTCCATTTACCAGTTTTGTCCCTATCAATTTGCGCATTAAAAAAAACTGAGTGGAAATGCTGGAAAATAAAACAAATGTTGTTTTTTTTATGCCTGGCTGAGGTGCAAAAGTTGGTGTTGATAAAAGAAAAATGAAAACAGACTTATAAATCATGATGTACATGAAACATGTGACTTCAGTGTCCACTGAGGCTTCTATTTCACTGAAAAGATGAAAAATTGCATCATACAAAAACATTACATCTATGTGTAACCTTCCTCAACTGAACACAGGAAACAAACAGAAATGCAATATTTCCATTGTGTTTTCTACACGCTTTGAGGTGTGACTGACACTGTTTATCTCCGTTAACCTACTCCTACTCCTGGACCAAGAACTGAGTGTGAACTGGTAGCTGGAGAGGTGCCAGTTTACCTCTTGGGCACTGCCGAGGTGCCCCTGAGCAAGGCACCAAACCCCCAACTGCTCGGGGCGCTTGTCAGGAGCAGCCCCCTCACTCTGACATCTCTCCATTGATGCATGTGCATGTGTGTGTTTCGGGTCTGCACATACCGTGTATAAGTTAACAAACAGAGTGTAAAAGTTGAATTTCCCCTCGCGGGACTAATAAAGGACTATCTTCTTCTTCTTCTTCTTCTGATATTCACATAATGGTAGTGAATGCAAACACTCATATTATCATGCAAATTTCTGATAATTGATGTGGTTAATATTTGTGCTACATTTGGATGGAAAACTGGCTATCGATTAAATAGCCATGTCAGCCACACTAGCAGCTGTGTGAGGCTGTAATCTGGCACAGTGGTGTTGCTTTAGGCTAAATGATAAAGTCTATGCAAACATGCTCACAATGCTAACATGTTGATGTTTGGCGGATATAATATTTAACATGCTCACCATCTTAGTTTTAGTGTGTTGCCATGCCAACATTTGTTGAAATTTGTTAAAGTAGCACGAAACACAAACTACAGCTGAGACTGGTGGGAATGTCATTAGTTTTGCTGGTATGTGGTCATGAATCAATAAACTTGTGGACCTGATGGTGCCACCAGAGGAAAAGTCAATTATCCAGATTCATCATGAGCGGAACGTGAACGTCTGCACATAATGTCAAAGCAATCAATCCAATAGTTGTTGAGATATTTCAGTCTGGATCAAAGTGGATCGACTCACAGACTGACAATGCCGTCCCTAAAGCCATGGTGCCAGCATGGCTAAATAAGCCTTAGAAGGACTGGTAGCTTTGCATGTTTTACCCCTTTAACTGTTTTCTATACGACATTCAGAGCATTAATAGCAGCAAACAACTGTTTACTGTGTAAAGATATACTGTAAGTAAGGAGTCATTTTTAACTTAGCATAGATAGCCGGGCTGGCCACACATGCCTTTTAGTGCAAGTTAGTGTAGGGTGACCATATTTTCAAACCCCCAAACTGGGACCCTTAAGTGTACCATGCATATCATGCACACGCTAATATGTACACATGATAGGCGTTTTCATCAGGATGGCTAACCTGTGGTGCATTAGTGGGATCAAAAAGAAGGCATTGTTATAGATTGAACCAAAATTGCATTATTTGCTTGTTTTATATCTTCCTGGCTTATTTTCTGATAACACAGATGCTATACTTTTTTAGCAGTCTGCTAAAAAAAACCTCAAAAATTATACAGGTATGTGCTGAAACTAATAGCTCTCTGGAACATAGAAAATCAACACACAAATCTCATTTTACAGTTCATGTTAAATGTGTTGAAAAGTGAAAAACCTCTAGTACAGTCGTCTAAGGTTTTTATTAAACTACAGTCCAGTTGTTTTGATGAATCATTCCTAAGATTCAATAGAGGCTAAAGTTCCTTTTCAATCCATTTTTCCATCAGCATTATTTTAGAGTAATGAAATGAGTATTATTATGGTTGTAATGACAGCTGTGTGGGCCGTCCAGCTGTGCTCTTAGTGGAGAGAGCAGAACAGAAAATGTTAACGTCATGTACATGCTGCACAGGTGGATTAGCGTGGACATTTTGTACTGCAGGGTCGATCAGATGCAGGAAAATGCTTTTGTGAGTTCAGCTCTACCGTTTCATCAGCCCAGAACTGGAGAATGAATAAACATCTTCAAGGTTGTCAGCGAGGAGGAACTACAGTTATAAACAGGAGCGTCACATGTTTCCCTCAAGGACACTAGAGAAAAGAATCTACACATTATTACACATATGCACACAGTGAGCCAGTTAACAGGCAGACTACAGTATGTGCGGAGCTCACATCGACACCTCCAACATCTCTTTAAACACAGGAAAAGCTAAAAAAAACCTCATCAGAGCGAGCGCTGATGGAATGATGCATGGCGACTGACAGCAGACAGACACAGAGAGAGAGAGAGAAAGCAGCATGGAGATGGCTAATAGGAAGGGACAAGTGCTGAGAGATAAAACTGATAGTGAAGGACAAGCCAGTGAGAGCTGGAAGCATCCTCTGAAGTTGAGTGGCGTCCCCGCTGACCACATCTGAGGCCTCAAGTGAGTCACAAGCAACAGCAAAGCCTTGTACCTGTCACAAGCGGTTAAAATGAGCCAGTGATTTTTAAGGCGTTGAGCTGTCGGGGGCCAATAAGATAATGAAATCTGAATCTTAAAGATACAATCCCATACAAGTACAGTCCTCCAGACCATGTGAGAAATGCATCACAGTGAGGATCATATATTATCCATATGGAAAACCACTATTGTTGTCCAAGTTAATGCAATTATAACTCCAAATTCCACTAATTTCTTTAACACATTAACACAAACGATCTTTCTGAGGTTGTAGCAGGTTCAGTCTTGAAGCTAGAGTGAAGATGCTGGTATCAAATGAAACAACACAACATAAGGAATCCACTGGCACCACTCATGTCATATTAGCTTGTCATGAAGGAGGTTAAAAAATGCTCCAAACTTGCACTAAATTTTGGTGAGGAAAAACTGTCAAGGCCATTTTTAAAGGAGTCCCTTGACCTAAGACCTCAAGATATGTAAATGAGCATGAGTTCTATGGGTACCAACGAGTTTCCCCTTTACAGACATGCCCACTTCATGATAATCACATGCAGTTTGGGGCAAGTCATAGTCAAGTCAGCACACTGACACACTGACAGCTGTTGTTACCTGTTGGGCTGCAGTTTGTCATGTTATGATTACAGCATGTTTTTTATGCTAAATGCAGAACCTGTGAGGGTTTCTGGACAATATTTGTCATTGTTTTGTGTTGTTGTTGATTTCTAATAATGAATATATACATACATTTGCATAAAGCAGCATATTTGTCCACTCCTATGGTGATAACAGTATTAAATACTTTTATCTCCCATTGAGGTACATTTTGACCAGATAAAAAGAGTGATTAATTTGCAATATATCACAATTAACTATGGACAAATGTGCAATTAATTGCAATTAAATATTGTTGTGGATTTTTGGACAGCCCTAAAAACCACAAATGTGTAGAAGTTCAACTGCTGTATTTGCTCTGTTAGTCACAGGCTGGGGAGAGAAAATCAAAATAACTTGTTCAAAGAGTGCACAGGGATTAGAGGTATTACCGTGGTGCATCTGTGCAGTGCTATCTTTTAGTGCTCCACTTCTGTGGAAAATCACAGAGCAACAGCAGTGGCAACATCGTCCACAGTATACATCCTCATTCTGATCTGATCCAACAACAAACACCACACAGGCAAGACAAACTCCAGCTACTCACAGTGGCCATAACCTAGCTCCCTCCCAGGGCTGCCTCCTGGTGCAGGTGATGCCATGGGGTGCCACATGCCTTTGGGTGCAAGTGTGACACGGCCTGGCAGGATGCCAGTCGCCCAGGACCAGGACTCAGACTCAAATGTTGGCTTGGTGACAAACAGAAAAAAAAAAAAAATTACGCAGATACTCCGGACATCAACCACTTTTCAGGGCAGAATGGGAACAGACGGGTCAACGTGGAAAAGGGGCGGAACGTTGGTGAAGGCGGAGTCCACCGACGCCGGTTATAGGATTACCCAGATTATCCTTCCCCAGAGATCAATCCCACAGGAACTGTTTACTAAACGACTGCTGCGCAAATCAGCTCTCCTACCGCCCACTCATACGCGTGTCCCTCTCTCTCTTTATCTGTACAGAGCCATCGGTTGTATTGGCACAGCAGGGTGTCAGGCACGGGGAGGGAGGGTCGTCATGGTGGCCGGGGTCATGCTTAAAAGTGTACAGTGCAAGCAGAAGTTTCTGATTACTCCATCTTAAAAAGGGAGCAACACCAGAGAGCATGGTACGACACTGATGTTCCTATATTCCACAGAGGTTTTATTGTGTCAATGACACTTTCTTCTGCAAAGATTTCCTCATTTTCTTCCCTTTTGCTGGATATTAGTCACAGACTTTCTGTCTAATGTGTAGGTGGTATAAATGGGATGTGAGTGCTGGGAGAGGAAGTGACAAGAAGTGGCCTGAGGCTAATTATCTCTTCTTTCGCCCTCAAACCAGCATTAATTCCCCTTAATGCCAAGAAATAACTGTGCCAACATACATGGTACTGTTGTGGCATGTGGAGTCGCCTACGTGCAGCATTGTTAGCATGTTTGTGTGTTTAACAAGTGTTATAGCATTGCAGGAAGTCAGGAATTGTCTGTTCTGTTTCAGTGCTCTAGGATGGTCAAGCAAACACGCAGCAAAGTGAAAACCCAGATGCAAACACAGGCCAAAAATATACCTTAAAGGCAATGAGGAACAATACATGGCAACACCCTGAGGGAGCCTAAATAAACTACAAATCCCACGCGGGGATTTGTCCAATCTTTAGTCGACTGTTTTAAGATGTTGCTTGTCAGAACAGGCTTTAAAAATTAGGAATGAAATGATTTTATTGAAACAAGCCAGGCTGTTGTCATTAGGGGTGTCAGAAAAAAATCCCAAAAATCGAATATCACAATATTATGTTTTGTGATACTGTATTGATCCTCAAAAACACTGTATTGATTTTTAATTGATAGTTTACAATTTATTCAATGCTTAATTTAATTTTCAGTGTTTCAATGTGTATGTGCCTCCTGAAAGTAGTGCTATGATGTGGGATTTTACAGGGACTGTGATAAATGCGAATGTGGGTCCCGCTGTTGTGACTGCAAAAAGTTGTTGTGCATATGGGTATGTGTTCTTTATACTATGACAGTTTTCCTAAAGTTAGATTTAAAAAAATGCAATATATTGCAATGCAAGATATTGCTTTACTACTTACGCAAGAGAATATATTGTAATATATTGAGTCACAACCCCTGTCCTGTGATACGTATTATATTGCCAGATCATTGCCAATACACAGCCCTAGTTGTCATACACCGTTCCTACCTATGAAAAGTAACACACTATAACTTGTATATATCCCATGAAATCAATTTGTACGTAATACACATAATTGTGAACCAGGAGATTTACAGAGTGATAAACGCAGCGTAGGGAGGTGGACTTCCTCAATTATTTTAAAGGTCTTTTTGATAAGATTTTATGTAGATGAATATTAAAAAAAAAATACATACACAGTCTTTAGAAAGGTGCCAAATGTTACAATTATGAATTTATCACTTTAAAAATTTTGGTGGGTCCAAAATGAATGTTTTGTTTATCTTTGTGGAAGATATCTAACGTTCTAACATTCTTCTAAAAAGGCTTGTGAGCATACAGTAAAACAATGTTGGTATAACACGGTACCTCTGGGTTGTCAGTTAGTGTGGAAAAAACATATAAACGGCTGAGATTGACAGTAAATGCCCGGCAACAACTTGTTGTGAAGTGATTTATAATGGAACAGGGGAGGGAGTATGGGACATTTAGTGGCTGAATGTTATCAATAGCACCTTTAACCCAAACCATGATTTTTTCCTAAACCTAAGTAGTTTGTTGCCTAAACCTTATCAAATTGTTTCCTGTGACGACAGAAGTTTATTTTGAAAAGACTGTATGTATGTAACAAATGGAAATTGATCCACTGTGCTGGATGTTTATAGCAAAATGAAATGACAAGAAATGAGGAATAAATTTTCGGAAGATATATGAACCTTTGTATGAAAATACGTTGAACAAGCAGCAACCTGCGAGTTAATTTTGTTCAACAATGTCAGAGGCAGCCAGCATCCTTGGCAATGGAGGTATGCCATATCATCACCAGAAAATAGTCCAAGCCAATAAATGTGTAATTGGCACTGATTTTAGTCTGCAGCTGCTCCTTCTAATCTATCCTGCTACCCTATCAAATGTGCACCCTTCAATTTGCACTAAAAACTTGAGAGGCCTTCTCCGACATGTGTGCATCTATTTTACTTACATGACTCAACAGAGTTTTCTTGTGCAGTGCACCTGCATAAAGCTGGATTGAATGTCTATACAGCGCTTGAAGGGCAGCCACCAGTAACCAGATCTACTCAGTGACAGTAACCTGGCAAAAGACCCAGCAGAAAGACACAAGGAGAGGACAGGGTGGACGGAGGAGACACCTGCTGCTTCTCTTTCAGACTTAAATCCCACAGGGAGAAGCTAAAATAATACAGTCCTTTTTAAATGCATGCCGTGTTCTAATAGTGTGCCGTGGCACACATAAAACATGCCAAATTAACCCTGAGAGCCATAATTAGCATTCATGGATGTATCATGGACTATGAGGACGTGGGAGGAGGACAATTGGCAACCTTAAATTTATGGTACGCTCTTAAATGTTTAATCTGAGTGTTGTGTATACTTATGTCTAAAAATTGTACATTTTTTATAAATAAATCAGTCAGCTAAACTGACCTCAAGGGGAGATATTTTTTTTTTTCCTCCTTTCCTTTTTTAAAAAAAAAAAGGAGGACGTTATAATACAACAAACTCAGTTGGGGTTGTTTTTAAAGAAGAAGGAGGAGAAAAGAGAGAAAAAAAAAAAAAAAATATTTTTTTTTAAAAAAAAATATGGGATTTTTTTTTTTTATTTATTGGGGGGGGGGGGGGAACAAAGGAACAGGACACAAAAAAAAGCATGTTCTGCATGTCTCTCGATGGAGACATTTAATGAGACATAATGTATTGAGCTGCTACCTGTTGATGCTCCTGTGGTGCGCAGAGAGACACAAAAACCTGTTTGCCTGGTCAGTCAAACCAACCGCTGAGCCCTTATTGAGTCATCTGACTGTTAATTAATGGTATGATGAAGTGACTAACTGTTTAGTTTATAAAATGTCAGAAAACAATGAAAAATCACTACAGTCACTCCTGGGGGGCTTTCCCTGAGCGTTTACTGTGTGGCTGCAGATGGGTTTACATTGTAGTTAATGGAAAGCCTGGTGCGTTTCATACACACCCTAAACGGTGCCTCGTGCAGCACCGATATCCGATTACACGTTAATGCATCAATCCAATATATACAGTATAAAAACAACAATCCAATAATAACTAGGGCTGTCCTCGATCAAAGACATTCTTAGTCAACACTCATACGTTCTGGCAACAACTGAATCGAAGGCAACTGGACTTAGATTTGTCTCTGAAGACGTTTCGCCCCTTATCTAAGTGGCTTCATCAGTTCGTAACGCAACAGTCTGACTAGTCCCCACTAGTCTGACTTGTCCTAGTCCTGACTAGTGGGGACTAGTCAGACTGTAGCGAACGGTACGAACTGATGAAGCCACTTGGATAAGGGGCGAAACGTCTTCAGAGACAAATCTAAGTCCAGTTGTCTTCGATTCAATCGTTGCCAGAATGAATATGACCTGGGTGAATGAGAACATTCACAGAATTAACACTGTTGATTAATTCATTAGTTGATTTAATCAACAGATCTATGAAACTGAGCTTCTCCACAAAGAACCAAACAAAAGCACCACTTTAAAGTTTGTGTTTACCAGAAATGTGCTCATAAGTTTCTTGAAAATCATCAATCAATCAAGTCATTTAGCATGGAAAAAGCATAAAAAACGACTAATCTACAAAGAAATCTTAGTCAACTAAGGCTAAGACCAAAATGACCAATTAGTCGACTAACGACTAACAAATGATACAGAATATTTCTTAACTTAAGTACACTTATTAAAAAACATTTACTGAACAACAACTTCAATCTGCATTTTGTGTCTGCACGGTTTCTTCCAGTTAGGACTTGGGTGCCTGCAGATGCGCCTGCTTGATAATCAGCTAAATATGCTCAGTTGATGCCGATTATGACAAAATGTCATAAAATCGGCCCAATTAATCGGCCAACTTCTAAATATAATATTCGGCACCACTATCAGACTCATCATGGTGACAGCTGGAGAACAGAGAAGATAAATGAATTGTCTGTTTTTAGGTGCAGCCAAGAGATCGGCAACACAGCCTGTTAACCATCTGTTTTGAAAATGGATAGTTTCACAATGTACTTGTTTTTCTTTACACTTAAAGAAAGGGAAACATTAAGTGGTGTTATTTATAATTTATCATGCAATGGTTTACTGGTCTAGCTCACTTGAGATCAAACTGGGCTAAATAAATAAATAAATTGTGGCTAAATGAGTTTGACACTGACATTTCTTTTCTTCCATTTTAATTTCATGCATTGCAACTTTTTATGACAGAGACACTTTCTGTTTTACACTATGACATGTAGATACATCACTGTAAAATGGGTCGGCATTATTTCTTTTTTTTAATTTTGTTGTTTAGTCTTTTTTTTTAATGGATATGTTTTGTAGGACAAAGCCAATAAGTTGTCATCAAAGCCAAAAGTCTAAGCTGTCAAATAGCTTTTATTTAATGTTTCTATCTGCTACAGAGGATGATAAAAATAAAATAAATAAGTTTTTCAGAAATCCTCAGGTTTTAGGAGGTTGCTTTCAAAAACAGCTCAGATTTTAGAGTGTTTTTTGAGGCAGCCCCTCAGGTCTTAATGGGTTAAAACATTCTAGTTGCAATGACTGGGAATCATTTTGGTTTTGCAGACACATCAGCAGCTATTGCTCCACGTGAGTTGCATCTCTACTGAGACTGTCCAGAGGAGACGATTGATATAATACATAGCCATATTATACAGTATTTAGCTGCTAGGGCTTTGCGATTGATGAATTAATTAAAAGCAAACAGTGAAATGGGTAGACGCTTAAGATCAGAGGGATGAGTAATACATAATGTTCAGCGTGTGTAAAATTAGAGTCATCGTGCATCCGTGTGTGACATGTAGTATGTTGTTGCTGCATAATTAGCTAAGAAATAGCTACATACATCCCATAACCTAACACCGCTGCAGCCTGCAGGCCTCTCAAGGTTCTCTGCTTGATTAAAGCTGGAATTAAATCAAGGCTTTGACCTTCTTCTCTAATGACTAATTACTGGCAATTAGCCCAGAGAATGGCCTCCTTACGCCCCTTCTCTTCCCTCATCCTGTTCTCACAATTAGCACCCACACACACACACAGTCAAGAAGACAAGCTCTGACACCAACACGTAAATACACACACTCAATCAAAAGTGCCTGGGAATGAAGTCATTGTGTGCATTGTGTGCTAATGCATTGAGGCGCTGCAGGTCTCAAGCTACAGAATTCTTGTGCAAATACCTGGAGAGAGCCACACCCCTCTACCTGTGTGGTTTGTTTTAGCTCTGTGGGAGTGGAGTGGGTGGGGGAATAATGCTCTGAGCTCAGGGATCGGCCGTTAGAGAGTAGGTTTAATACTGCCGACACTTCGAATGGCACCACCCACATTCTTGAAGTCACATGATATCACACGGTCACATTTTGCTGTGCAGTGAGCATATAGGGGGTCTGCAGCTGGGAAGTTCAGGCCTGAGTGTGTGTTCCTCTGTGGGTGTGTACTGGGAGGTGAAGCACTGACCCCTGGCAAGGGATGAGAGTTCACATCAACTAGGGTGACCTCTTACTCCACTCCGACTCCCCCCAACACACACGCACTTCCCCTTTATCTTGCTTCCCTCACTCTCCCATCCTTCTTTCTGCCACGACTTCCCCGATCTGCAAGCTAAATACGTTCTCACCGTGTGGGTGCTCGGCTCGTCAGCGTGTCTAGAATCACTTCCACTGATGGAAAATAAAAAAAAATAAATAAAATAAATGCTGAGAAGAGAGAAAAATGCTGATTGTACTTAAAGCCCCGGGGGCGGGCCTGCATCAAACCTGCTGAAACACAACATGCCTGGGTAGGAAAAGCTGAGTGGATCACGAAACAATGCGCTCATAATCACCAGACTGTTTTTTTGTTTTTTGCCTCAGCCTCACACTAATGATTGGAGCAATCATCTCCCTTTCAAGAAGTGAGCAGCCCTGTGTTCATACATGTTTTTTAGACATATGGGCTGTTGATGCAAAAATATATCATAAATCATAGTTGGGGGGCCGACACACGACAAAACCAGAACAGTTTTTCCTGGAAATGATCATGCAGTGGTTGTGCGTTCCACTCACAGACAGTTTGGTGGCTTTACTGCCAACTTTTATAATGTCAGTGCACTAAAAGATAAGAAGTATCCTCATAGGGTTCAACTGATACTAGTTTACTACCAGTACTTTTTCAAAAATTACAAATATTCAGCTTTAAACCCAGATTGTAAGTCATTGCGGGCTTGAAAGCTGCAAACAACATTACTGAAAGACCATAACGGGACAACAAAACTCTCCACTGAAACCAAAATTGATTAAATTCTTTGAAATGAGCATTTTTAAATGGGAACTTTCTGTAGGAGGTCTGGAACTAACAATTATTTCATTATTGACAATTTTTTAGATTCATCGATTAGTTGTTTAGTTTATGAAATATCAGAAAATGGTGAAAAATGACCATCAGTTTTTCCCAAAGACCAAGATGACCTTAAATGTCTTGTTTTGTCCACAACTCAAGATATTCAGTTTGCCACTCATTTCTTTAACACATTAACGCAATCAATATTCCGGAGGTTGGAGCAGGCTCAGTTTTAAAGTAAATATACTGGCATCGTATGAAACAGAAAACCTAAAGAATCCATTAGTACCAACCATGTCATGCTAGCTTGTTGTGAAGTTAGAAGATATAATTAGCTTCCTCTAAGAAGTTAGAGGTTAAATAACTCTCCACAACTTGGAAAAAGTGGCATGGCCATTTTGAAAGGGCTCCCTTAAACACTGACCTCAAGATATGTGAATGAAAATGGGTTTTATGGGTACCCACGAGTCTCCCCTTTACAGACTTTACACTTTATGATAATCACACTGACACACTGACAGCTGTTGTTGCCTGTTGGGCTGCAGTTTGCCATGTTATGATTTTAGCCATTGTTTATCCCAAATGCAATACTTGTGAGGGTTTCTGGACAACATTTGTCTTTGTGGTGCGTTGTTAATTGATTTCCAATAATACATATTTACATATATTTGCATAAAGCAGCATATTTGTCCACTCCCATGTTGATAAAAGTATTAAATACTTCAGAAATCTCCCTGTAAGTCACATTTTGAACAGAAAAAAATGTGATTAACTTGCGATTAATCGCAATTACATTTTTTAATCAATTGACATCCCTAGTTATAACAATAAGTTATCAGGTTTTAACATGAAAAGATTCATGTTACAAAAAGACAAATAGCGTATTGTTATAACAATAAAAGTTTATTGTTATAATGTTTGTATGTCATAATAATGTGAAAATATGTCGTTACAATAAACTCGTTATAACATGATACTGATCCTTGTTGTTCTAATGTTGCAGCAATACGCTGCTGCAGTGTGTAGCTGTAACCAGAGAGTAACATCAGGTATCCAGTATTAGCAGGGGGACTACATGACTAATAAATATCTCAAAAGATCAATAACACATCTGCACGATAATACATGCTGTCCTGACATGCATAAACCTTCAGATGCCACTACTGTCTGATCAAAGTAAGTCTTTAAAGAAGCCTGTGTAGCCCAGAGGGACATACTGGTCTGTTACTCCTGTACGCTGTGGGCTTCCCTCGACATGTTCTCTCATCCAGATGTCTCTCTCATTCCCCCGGGAGCCACATTCATTATGGAAACAATTTTCAGCCCCTCAAAATGGTGCCGAGATATCTGTGATGATAACATAAAGGGTCTTCAAACACTTTGCTTCCTTGTAATGCCACACCAGCATTAAGACAGTGGTTTGGAAGCACATGGCACATACCTTCACTGCAGTGGGCTTTGACAATGAGTGCATCTCTCAGAGAGAGAAAAAAAAAAACATCACATGATAAATGATGCATATAGAGTGTGTGACTCAGTAAAGCGCACACTGCCTCCAGATAGTCTAATCTTAAAAACAAAAAGCTTTGGTTTATAAAAACACAACAGAGGCCTGACTTGTATACACATGCTGAAAACTCCACTTCCTTGTCTCTGTGGGTTTTTAGGCTGTCACAAAAATCCTAATAATATGAGAGAAAAAGACAACAAACTCTGGGTTCAAGGGCAAAGTCACCGAGTCAGAGCAGAGTTCAGCTTTACAGAGAAAAATCACATCACGCTGTCATCCATCTGCTGACCTGGGCGCGTCTTTACGCTCCTTCATTTTTGTTAATTTTTTTTTTTTTTTTTTTTTTTTTTTTTTTTTAACCACAAAGTAGTTTGTTTATCAGCACAGATCCGCCATTCCTCAACGCAGTTCCGTGTATTTCTCTGTGGATTTGACCATCCCAGACCAATAAATTGCGTTTCTGTCTCAAACAGTTTAGCAAGAGACGCGCGACAAGCCCCATAAATTACATAAGCGCAATTAAAGTGCCAACCTCTGACCTTGCCTGACCGGCACAACCAACCGCGATCACCTGACTTTTTTTGTATTGGTCGCCGCTTCTCGTTTTCAATTGGCACCAGCGATAATAAGCAAAGAGAGTAAGCAGATCAACCGGATTCACAAGACGGGAGTCGGTCGGTTAAAGTCCGCGGACGCGTTTCGCGCAGGCTGGAGGGAGAAGACGCCATGAAACAAACGCACTCTCCAAGTCAAAACAACATGAAGCAGCTTGGCGATGAGCACACAATCACACTGGGCTTTACGTGAATCTTTGAGGCGTTACTTACTGAGGTGTAAATACGGATCATTACTGTCCATACTGCGCGAGTTGTTGCGTCGATTTCCTACGGTCGGTGCTGCTCCGCATCCCAGCGCATTCCTCTCCCAGCCCGACTGACTGAACTCTGCAAGGCGGCTCTACACGGGGGCCCAGTGAGGGGGGCGGCGGCAAAACAGGGCTTCTCCCAATGACAACAGTGGTCGATATCAAGCTCCAACACGATCATGACGAAACATGTCTCCTACTGTGACACTGTGTTGCAATATTTTCACAGTAAAATGTAACTTCCCGTAATTAGAGCAAAAGGAGAAAAAAGGACCGTAGTGCTTTTGAACGCAGCACCATTTTCCCCCTCAATAGCTTTTCAACCCAATCTGACAAATCTCCTTAAATACTAAAAAGAGCTGCAGCCAGCAAGTGTATAATAAGGAAATGTAAACATATTTCAGAAGGTTTTATATCATAACTACCTATTTAGATAAGATTAAATATGGCATTTTCAATTCTGAGCAGATTGTAATGACCTACTTTTAATGTGCACCACAATATTTACATTTATTTAAAAACTCTTGCTATCTAGCCTAACTTTTAAACTGCTATTCAGCTCCCAAAATATGCTTGACACAATGTTATTTTATTATTATGTTTATCATTATCTTTATGTTCATTATTTTCATGTTATGTTGGTGTGGTTTAGGATGGAGGGAGGGAGAGTCTTTATGTCCTTGTTGCTGTTACTATGTTGTTGAATTCATGTTTTTGTTGAATTTATTATTATTATCACTTATGGTTGTTAACTCTTATATTTGTACCTGGTGCATCTCAAGGGGTTTATCCTCTACCAAAACATTTTGAAATAAATATAAACTTGTTAATCTATATCAATAAATCTAGCGAAATATCTTATCTTGAAGTATTAAAACTGTAATTTAAAGTGGCAATCTAGAAGATTTTCATCTAAAAAAAATGTCTGTTAAGTCACTATCCATAGCCAGATGAGTTAAGTATTGCAATATTTATATATTTGCGGGAAACTGAAGGTGTCTGTGGTGATATTTCGGGGGAAATTGCTGTTGTAGACACACAAAAAATTAAACTATACACATAATTTTGAAATCTTGAAGCTCATGTACACAGATATAGACTTTTTCTATGCTTCCCTTATCAAAACTAAGTTTATTCAAGTGTGCTATTAGTATGGTTGTTTTAAAGTTAAAATAAGAGAGTATAGTGTCAGTATACTTTTTATGTACTTGTCTTAAGAAAAATATATATAAGTATACTTGGCTTATACTGATAAGTATACAGAAAAGTCTAGGTATACTTAGCTGATACAGACATGTATACAGAAAAGTCTAAGTATACTTAGCTGATACAGACAAGTATACAGAAAAGTCTACTTGGCTTTTATTGATAAGTATAAAAAACTCTAATTATACTTGGCTCATAGTGACAATAATACAGAAAAGTCTAACTATATTTGGCTCATACTGACAAGTATACAGAAAAGTCTAAGTATACTTGGCTTATACTGTCAAGTATACAGAAAAGTCTAAGTATACTTGGCTTATACTGACAATTATACAGAAAAGTGTAAGTATACTTGGTTTATACTGAAAATATACAGCAAAGTCTACCTGGCTTATTGGCCTGTTTGGACTTGATCTTTTGATCGAGATATACTTACGAAAAGTATAATTAAGTATTCTTGGCTTGTCTGCCTACAGAAAGGTATACTTGGCATGTAGTTGTGCTTGCTTTTTGATAAAGTAGCCTATTAAAGTATGTTTCTATGCTCATGTATCAACAAAGACGCCAGACTACTAAACTCTTATGACAACTTCATTGTGTTGTCAAACTGAAAGTGTAAAACTGAATTTCCCCACTGTGGGACAAATAAAGGAATATCTTTCTTTCTTCTTTCTTTCTTGTTTTCACTCTGATAGAAATTTTAGATCACCCAGGACTGAAATCTGAAGGATTTCCACTTTAAAACTTCTAAAATTCAAAATGTAAAACACTGTTTTTAATCCCCTGTCGGGGATCCCTCCAGTGTTTACCTATTGCTAGTGTGCGTCCTGGTCTGGGTACCCCCCGGAGTCCCCCCACACCCCTGTTCAGAGTGCGGGGTCACGCAGGGGTGAAGCTCCCGGTACCTCAGAAGGTTATTCAGGAGTCAAGCCGCACTGAGGCATTCACAGTGTTGAACCGCGGAGCGGGCAGACGCTCCGTCAACGCCGGGCCGCTGACCACTCACCGCCCCGCTAATGGGACAAGCACCCCCGGCTCCACCGTCCTTGTAACAGCGGTCCATAAAAGAGCACAGGAGGATGCTAACCAAGATGAATGGCGTTTTTTTTCTCAGCTCATTCTACACTAATCAGAGCTTTTCATTTGTTATGGCCTTGCGCCAGCCCCTCCACCGCAGCCTCCATTAGGGGCCAGATAACGTATAAATTCATTAAAGTCAAAGAGGGACATTAAAATGGTCATTTGTCAGATCTCTCTTTGTGTGTCCCTAATGGTGGCACATGGTTCAAGGCATTGAGATGATTTTGGTTCCCCTCTCCAGTGCGTCAGGAGGGGAACGTGGGAACTGGAGGAAACATGTGTTTTCTCTTTTCATGAGTGGTGGCTCTTTGTCGTTTTCAAATTTCAGCACTTTGTTTAATTATTTTAATGCTTTCTGAAAATAAAGTCACAATATTAGTCCTGTAATAATCTTGCGCATGTGGAACTTGCACATTGGTTTACTATTTCATCTGATTTTATTTTCAAGAAAAAATGTAAGTTGCACACTTTGTTAATATATAGTATGTTATTGCACACTTTGTAATTGCATTTGGTGTGGATATTTCTATCTATCTATCTATCTATCTATCTATCTATCGATCTATCAGGGCGCAATCTCATATTTGTATGTCCAATAATGTGAACCCAAGCACTCATTCAGTCTATTTCATATTTTGTTTTTGTTGTTGTTTTTGATTGTTTATTTTATTATAACCTGTGTTTTTTACTGATGCCTGTTGTTGGCTGCATTGTCCCCCTTTGTTGCTGTAATCCTGCATATTTCCCAGCTGTGGGACTAATAAAGGATTATCTTATTTTATGTTCAATTTGCTGCCCCAAACGACCCTGTTGTTTCTTTACTTATTTTAAACATATTATATATATTTTTAACTTTTATTTTCTTTTGTTTTTGCCTAATTAGATCAAACAGTTTCATTTGGGTGGTTTTCAAATTCATCCATCAACTTCAGACCCCCCCACCCCAACCCCCCTACACATACAAACTCACAGTCAATGAAGCAAGCCTTTGCACTAATCCCTTTGTATTCACACCACCATTCCCACCAAACAATGTCCTGAAGCCTAATCCTAAACCAAGCTCTACAAACCTGGGCCACCTGCTAGCAAGTCACAGCAGCTAAAAGGCTAACACAAACCCGAGCAACTGTTTAAAGTCACTTCATAACAGCACTTTGCAAGCATTCATACAAGGAGCACTGAATGCATGGATTGGCTTCCAAACACACTATTTCCCTCCTTCTCTCTCCTTCTGGCCTCTTTCCTCTCCTCCGTCTCTGTATCCGTCCCTCTCTGGCTTCAGGATGGAGGTTCTGGCTGCGTCGTCATGGGAGACAGCTCTCTCCATCTGCCTCTGCTGTCATTAGCCCATCTCCGCCAACCACGCTTTATCGTGGTGAGAGGGGGGACCCCCGCCACCCCCTCACCCTCCTGGACCCTCTTCACTATTCTGACAACCCCTGCCCCCTGCTCCATACATAAGCCTGAGATGATAAGTGTTCCCCCTCTTTGTGTCGGCCAGGATAAGACAATGCCACACAGCGCTACAGAACATCATCCATCTCATAGGTCATCAATCTGGGACACAAAAGATGAAATGTGGCTCGCAACTCCCTTTTTGCACCAGGGGTTTCTCTTTGCTTAGAAGAAGCTCGTCCTCCACCTCTCTTGCTCCTTTTCACTGCTGGGTTAGTGGTTCACCAGCGAATTCTTCCGCCTTTCGTGAAGGCTGCATGGGAGTTAATGCTTGTCAGCTATTAAAAAAAAAAAAAAAAACACCAGAGCATAATTGCACAAAAAAGCATCCAGAGTTTATTTCAACATCTACAGTGATAGATGAACTCTGTTTCTGTTCCTCTGCAGAAACAAACATGCTGTAGATAAGGATGATTGAAAACAGGCTGCTGACACACCAACAGGCCTCTGCCAAATTTACATGAAGTTGTTTGGTGATACTAATTAAACGCCCTGTGTGACGCACAAATGCCACCATCTACCTTTTGTTTCTCCTCCTTATTTACCTAATTAGATTCACTGTCTTATCACCATGGCAAAGCTGTCCAACAAGTGGCGAAATCTTAGATGATCACTGCCATCCCTTAAATCACCACTGTGAGCTACTGCCCTCAGGGCAAAGGTTTCCTGTGCTCCCTTGTGCTGCTTAAAAGTTTGTTTATATACTTCTTTTCTTAGTATGAACTGTAATTTCATGTATGAAAACAATCTTGAAAAAACAAATATATGTACAACGGTCAGGAGGAATTTTGGACCGTTCCTCTTCACAAAACTGTTTCAGTTCAGCAGTATTCTTGGGATGTCGGGTGTGAATCGCTCTCTTGAGGTTATGCCGCAGCATCTCAATTGGGTTTAGGTCAGGACTCTGACTGGGCCGCTCCATTTTCTACTGTTGAAGCCATTCTGTCATTGACTTACTTCTGTGCTTTGGGTCGTTGTCCTGTTGCATCACCCATCCTCTGTTGAGCTTCAGTTGGCAGACAGCTGGTCTTAAGTTTTCCTGCAAAATGTCTTGATAAGATTGGGAATTCATTTTTCCATTGATGACAGCAATCCGTCCAGGCCCTGAGGCAGCAAAGCAGCCCCAAACTGTGATGCCCCCTCCACCATATTTCACAGTTGGGATGAGGATTTGATGTTGGTGTGCTGAGCCTTGTTTTCTCCACACATAGCGTTGTGTGTTCCTTCAAAACAACTCAGTTTTGGTTTCATCTGTCCACAGAATATTTTGCCAGTAGTGCTGTGGAGCACCCAGGTGCTCTTTTGCAAACTTCAAACATGCAGCAATGGGTTTGTTTTTTGGACAAACCCATTGTTAACATATAATATTTTTTGTGGCATTAGTTTAAGCAGACTGTTTGTCTATTGTTGTGACTTAGATGAAGATCAGAACACATTTTCTGACCAATTTATGCAGAAATCCAAGTAATCCCAAAGGGTTTACATACATATAAGTTACATACAAGTGTATTACTTGGATTTATGCTTAAATTTGTGTTGTGTCTTGTGAAGTTGTGTGACCTCGTGGCGCAACGGTAGCGCGTCTGACTCCAGATCAGAAGGTTGCGTGTTCAAATCACGTCGGGGTCAGAGCTTTTCTTGCTCTGGGCGCTTGTCAGGAGCAGCCCCCTCACCTTGACATCTCTCCATTGACATGTATATGTACTGTGTGAACAACAGAGTGTAAAACTGAATTTCCCCATTGTGGGACTAATAAAGGAATATCTTTCTTTTCTTTCTTTTCTAAATTGCTCAGAAAATATGTTCTGATCATGAAGTATCTCCTGTTTGAGGCGAGCTTGCTATGTCAGCACACAGCACTTGATATTTATCTATTCATCCTTTATTCAGTCCATCAAGTGCCTGGTACTCCTTTTAATGTAGCTTCTATTGTGCATTGTGTTTTTATGTAAGTGTGTTTTAATGTGTCCTGTCTGGCAGATTTTGCACAAGCAAACCAAAGACACATTTCTGCCTTTTGCACAAATAAAGTAGAGAATAAAGTATTTTCTAATCTATTCTATCATCAGCATCTATCTGTGTCAGGCAACATTGTCTTGATGTGAGGTTTTCCTTTTATTCAAGTAAAAGAAAACACTAAGCTTAAAAATGTCTGTCATTTTCCTTCCTCATCCAACTCCACTGGCTGCCGGTCAAGTCCCGCATCACCTACAAAATCCTCCTCCTCACCTACAAATCCCTCAGTGCCCTGGCTCCTCAGGACCTGACTGACCTCCTTCATCCCTACACACAGTCCTGAAAGCTGAGATTCTCAGGCACGGGTCAGCTTTCTTTCCCCCACACCAACCTACAAACTTTTGGGGACAGAGCTTTCAGTGTGACAGCCCCCACCCTGTGAAGAGCTTCACAACGCCCCATCACTGGACACCTTCAAAAAACTCCTTAAAACCCGCCTCTTCAACAAGACCTATGGCCTCTAGCTACTGTCATGCTCTGTTTGTTGTGTCTATTTGATATATGTTAGGTGTCCTTGGGATTCTTGAAAGGCGCTTTATAAGTCTGAATTATTATTATCATTATTGTTGTTGTTATTGTTGTTGTTATATTTTCTCAGAAATCAAAATCACATAAAATGGTTATTACTATGATGAATGACAGTTCTATTACAGTTTATCTATCAGTGAATTTAATGTAATCTGAAATGATGTGATTGTCACGCTCAATTTAGCAGCAAAGTTTTAACAGACAGTTGCTGTTTTATTATCCTGCAAATCTGTTCCAAAATGAACTTCCTGTTTAGACATGAACTGTTTATATACTGTTTATTATATAATGAGAAAGAGCAGATTTGTATGTGTGATAACTGGATTCTACTGGACTACTGTGTGCTGTTTTTTTTTTTTTTTTTTTATCTTGTTTCATCTGTAAAGTTTTATCATCTTTAGCCTCAGTGACGGAGATCACAGCTGTCCAGCTTTTACGCTTGACTTAGGTTCAAATTGGATGATCTTGCTGTGTTGTAAGTCATCTGATGGCTGATCAATAAACAGTCATCTTGTGTATATATGTCTGGGGTTTTGTTTATCGCAACATGATAATCAAGTCCTTGCGATTACTTTGTTTTAGCTGTTTAGAAAAGTCTAAGTATATTTGACTTATACTGACAAGTATACATAAAAGTCTAAGTGTACTTAGCTTATACTGACAAATATACATAAAAGTCTAAGTACACTTGGTTTATACTGACAAGTATACATAAGAGTTTACTTGGCTTACTGAGCGATGGAGAGCACAGACGACCTTTTCCACCTGACTTAGATTCAAATTGCTGTGTTGTAACTCATCTGATGTCTGATCAATAAACAAACGTCTTGTGACAGTATGTATAGCTGATGACAAGATAAGAAACTAGAACTGTCTGGTTTTTGGTTTATCGCAACATGATAATCTTGTTTAAATTGAATCTGTTGAATAGTACAATTCTTTGAATTTATTTTAGTTGTTTTAGCTGTCTAAAAAAGGCACTTCTCCCAGATTGTCATCCCACTATGTAGGACTGTTCCCCAAACGTGTTTCATGTAAATACTCGGGAAGCATAAAAAAAATTTAACCATTACCAGGGACATAGAACAGGCAATTATTTGAACATACCTCTTGACAATTAAGTAGCCTGTCTTTTTTCATGTATAAAATCAGAGTTTTGTAATTTTGGAGCTCAAACACATTAGAAATAGTTATGTTTTTCATCTCCCTTATGTGCAAAACAAACCAAGGTGAAACCCAAAAATCGTAATAACTGTGTGCTTGCTGAACAATTGCAGCACTAGTAAACAGCCGTAAAGCTCAAATAATCATGCAAATATACTGTAAAATGATTTAATCTTGAGATATTTAATTGAAAGTATTGCGATAATAATAAAGATTTTTATTCCATGGAGAGATAAAAACAAATGAGAAACTAAATTATGATCTAAATGTTCTGATATTTGAAAATAATTTAAAAAAACAAACAACAACATAGAACAGATGTTATACTTTTGACAAAAGGTGAGACATATTGTGGCAGCTTCAACAGCAATGTGACCAAAGCCCCTTTACCTCCATTTTACATAAATGTTCTGTTAAACCATTAAACCTGCCAACAACAAATCAGGATAACCTGTTAATCTGCTGTTCGTGTCTGGCTCTGAGGGGCTTTATACACAATCAATATGATGAGCCCTGAACTACCCACTAAGACTAAAGACACCGTCCACACCATTAACCACTCCACTCTAATCTGATATTGTTGCATTATCATCATGACCATCAGGACATGTGACACGTGGCTTATATTTTTAAGATCTGTGTCGAATGTTTGACACTTTGACTTTGACGCACAAGGCAACCTTGGATTTTGGCGTGCATAGTCACACATATTAACATTGCACTGGACTCACCAGTGACCTGTGATTGCTTACATTAGTTGATTAGGTTTATGTTATAGGTGAACCACAGACTCCAGACAGATGGTTGACCTCTATATTAGTCTTTACCTTGCTGTAATAAGTTGATACAGACTGGGGGCTTGTTTGTTCAGCATGATGCTGAACCAATCCAGCAGGGAATCAGCCAGACCACCTCAGGTTAATCTCACTACGGCCTGAAATGCCCATGAAGGATTAGGCCCAGTCACTGTTTTTTAGCACACCATGTCACTTACCGCTGTGCCCGTGCCATTTAAAAGTCACAAACAGTCTAAGAGGGAAGGTTTATTCTGTTACAGATCTTACATTCCTGTCAGATAAGAAGCCAACTTTTTGTCATGCATTCAACAGGAAGCTGATATAGCTTGTGTAGTAAGTCATGATTGTGTTTTTCATGTGCATACACAACATGCAGGACCTACATATGTCCAAGAACATTTTGTTCTACGAGCACAGATCAAATTATAGGTGCGCTGACATTTGCATGAGCTGCTGATTCAAATGATTCATGTGCTGATTCAGCCAATCAGGACAGGGTCACCAGACACCAGAGATTTGTTTTTTAGAGACTGTTCTGATGACTGTGACATGAAATCGCCTGAAATTAAAGTATTACTCTTCTATAAAGTTGGGGGAGGCAGAGACCGACTTTAAAAAGATTAGAGGTTGAGATATCCTGACTTTTACATGAGAAAACCCTGGATCCTACACATCCTATAATGCAGCTCTATAGCATCTTTAAATAGGCCAGGTAAATGCTCATGTCTTTAACTCAACACACCTACTTTCTGTTAAAAACACTGAGCTATTTTTTTCAGACCTGACAAAGCTCAGAGCCACAGAACACAGTACATAACTGTTTTCTCATACATTTTTCTTGAATTAATAATTTTAGATGTACTGATTTGTCCAATACTGTAATCTGTCTTTCTTTTATCTATCTTTGTAAAAGGAGTGTGTCACAATATACTGGGCATTTAAAAATGAAATATTGATTGTGTTAATAATACACAATATGATAACATTGTGTGAGTAATCCAACACATGATAAACATTAAAGATTAATTTGACTGTATTATTATTTTCAAATTTTCTATGGATATCTGATATTGTGACAGTCCTACTTTGTAAGAAGCTTTGTAAAAGTGCAGCATAAATACTTTTTACCCACTCTAAAGTGATTCAAAGATTCATAATTTGTTAGATTAGAATGTAATCTATATTATATTATTTGTTGAACTATGAAGTATTTTGCAAAAAAAAAAAAAAAAAGAATGATACATTTTTTTTTATATAATGATAACTTTAATCAGTGAAGCTGAAAACTTTTCACTGACCTCCTGGCAGAGTACTGCGTCCCCTGGGGGTCCCTGGACCCCACTTTGAGAATCACAGTCCTAAATAATTCAGGCTATCAGACATTTACTGTTTGAATTTTGACAAAACAATCCCAACTCAAGGTCCCCTCATTACTTTTTTCCAGTCATGGTCATCATCAGAGGATGCAGCTTGCCAAGTTGTCATGGAGATGGATCAGTTGACGGGTGATTTCGGTAGCACTTTTAGGACTTTTCATCCATGCTGGACTAAAACTTGAGTTCATTCTTGAGCTTGGAAACAGTAATTAGGCAAAACAATCCCACGTTAAGGTCTACTTAGTAGTTTGACTTAGTAGTAGTTTCTTGTATGATACTACTACCCCTCGCTTTAGTTATGCAATTAAAGTGAAGAATTTCAAAATAAACCACCATAGTCTTATCAAAGCGCACATTATTCAGCAAAGTTCAAAGTACTTCCTCTGTGTACTGTCATGAACTCATTGACATCACAGCTCCTTTCACAGAGAGGTCAACTCGCCATGCTGCAGACCTGCAGTACTATACTGCCTCCTTGTGGTCTGGTTATGTACCAGCACCAGTTTCCAGCACGTTCCCCACAGCAGCCCCGCGTTCGCTGTTTCACACGTTGGTCCCTCGGTGGCTCCCGTAGTTAAAACAGAAGTCAGACGTGTATCTAATAAACGGCAAACAGGAATTTCCTACCATACAACTACAACATGAATAAGTCCTATGAGCCAGCGATTCGTCGCAACTTGTTTGTCTGAGACTATTTATTAATAAATTCAAAAGACGATGGCGTCCGACTCAACGTTTTTCGTGGGAAATTATCAACAATACCCTGTCTTGGATAGTGAGACAGGCATCATGTCAATCGACCACGGAGAGTGGGGTAAGCGCTGGTCAAATACACTTGCTAGCTTCCTATATAGGGATACAGAGGTAGCTAACGTTAGAGCTAGCTAGCTACTAGTTGAGGTAACAAATAAAGTTAATAAAGGTGCCTGTAAAACTTGTGACAAGGTTGTCTTGTCAAAACACCCGTACGTACGCCTGAGGTTGATTTTATAGTTGTGTTTACACACGCTTCAAGTCTCCCCTAGTCTCAAGTATCCCCTAGTTAGCTAACTAGTTTGTTAGCTAATACAGTCACTATTAGTTGTTCAGTTAGTTAGTTAGATAACACGATTAGTATTAGCTAGTTGGCTGGTTAGTTAGTTAGCTAATACAGCTAGTATTAGGTAGTTAGCTAGCCAGTTAGTTAGCTAACACAGTATTAGCTAGCTAGCTGTAGATGATGTAACCAACAGAGCGTGGATATCATGTAAATGTCGTAACAATAACAGTTTAGGAACACACTCGGTACGTTGCTGTCCCTTCATCTAGATCGGGATGTCCAAAATGGGGCCCGGGGGGCAAAGGGGGCCCGTGTAAAAATTTCCCGGGCCGGAGCCTCTGTAAAAAAAAAAAAAATTTGGGGCCCACAAAAAAGGGGGGGGGGAAAGGGGGGGGGGGGGGGAAAAACACCTCTTCTCGGGGGGGGGTTTTTAAGGGCCCTGGGGGATTTTGGGGGGAAGAAGGGGAAGGGGGCTTTTCACCCCTCCCTCCTCGGAGGCGCCGCCCCTCCTCCGGCTGGAGGTGGTGGGGGGGTGGGGTGGGGGGGGGGGGAGGGGGAGGAAAAAAAAACCCCCTTTTTTATATTTTAAACTGAGGGGGGGAGGGGGGAGGGTACAAAGAAAAAAAAATATTAAAAAAGAGGAGGAAGAGTGTTTAGCGTTAGAGAGAAGAGAGGGAAGAGGACAGAAACGGGGAGGGGGAGTAAGAAGAAGAGGATTGCGTGAGTGTGAAATCTGGGAATCAGAACTATTGTTTAAGAGAGGTGTGTTTTTTTTTTTTTTTTTTTGTTGTTAAAAAAAAAGAAGGGGGAGAAGGAAAGGATGAGATGGATGTAGAAGAAAACTGTTACTCTGTTATCACGTTACTGTCGTTCATCTAGAGTGTCAGGCTGAATGTCCACAAATTTCCTCCCCAAATCTTAAAGTTTGGCCCGCTGGTTCAATTTTGCTCTAATGCAATAATATAAGTTTTGGGTCGGGTGTGTTTTTTGTTTGCTGCTTGTCGCTTGTCTGTCTGTTATGGCCGGCTCAATAAAGAAGGCATCAAAAAAAGCTTAATAACCGGCCAATTACGGCTGGTGACTTAACACACTTACTGTATTTAACATAGACAGAACACTTAAATGCTCACTGTCAAATATAATGCATGCACTTTACTGAAAAGATGGCTTGTTTTGGAGCGAAGGCTGGCCCATGTTGTCTGTTCCAGTGGAAGAGCTACTGAAGGTGAAAGGTTGTCAGAACAATCAGTGCATCGCAGTTTGTTACCGGGATAATGTGAAATGAAATATGATCTGAAGGCAAGATTGGTCTCCATGGACTGCAAGCAGTTTGACCTGATGTTGTTGCTGTATCTTTGTTTTTACGCAGACAGCCTGTTTGATGAGCTGGAAAACCTGGGAGATGCAGATGAGCTGCTCCAGGCCCTGGAGCATGCTGGATATGTGAGTAACTCTTCCTCTGTGTGCAAACTATATATTGTCAACTGAGACTGAAAGAAATGTTCTTGTTAACAGTGGTGCACAGCTAGAGATGCGGGTGCATTGTAAGAGCTGTGTTGTATTATTTACGGTTTTGTGTAATCTAGTACAGCACATTGTGTGACACCATTGAAAGTGTTTGATTTGCATCAGATTTTAGGTAGTTAGTCATGTTGTAGAATGGGCTTTGATTCATTTTGACTCTGATGTGTGTTTTGCCTTATTAGGACTTGTGCTCCTCTAGTCTGTCCTGCTGTTAGATAATTATAGGTGTGTCCCTTTAAGTGTGATTACAGTAATTCAAGTTAGGCATCAATGGAGCAGGGAACTGTTTTTCTGACTGAAGATTGTAGACTGTATTTCACTTATTTTTAGCAGAATTGGGGAGTTTTGATAGTCCATCATTGCATATGGATGCATTTTTGTGTATTTCTGTTTTTGTGGAATAAGCTAATTTTCACTCACAATATGAGCCTCATCACTGGATAGCTGACCAAGGAGAGAGAGTCTCTGCAGAAGGCAAGTGGAAGTTGGACATGGTAGTCTACATGAGTCAGAACCCTTGACATTCTGCAAGGAAGGTTTATAACAAGCTGCCCCTACATACATCATTAGCTTAACGTGGTCACACAGTATGTGATGTAAGAACACGTGAAACACAAACAGCAGCACCCCATATCCATTGTGTAGGTATCATAATGTAGGCAATAACAGGATTTTTTACACGAGTTTTATTGGCATGCTGTTTTGTGCACATGGCAGGAATGCATGGCTAAAAAAACCCCACTAGAGTGATCATGTGCATGTTGCTTAGACTGTTGATTTGATGTTGCCTTTGTCCATTGTTTTTAAAAGGTGTGTGTTTGGTTTCTCAGGCCAGTGAGGTTCCAGACCTGGACTTTGATATCGACATACCACCGTGGAACGATGTGGACACAAGCAGCATCTGCACAGGTACAGCAACACAATTTGTCGTGTGTTTCAGAGCTTTTTATCTTGTGTAGTTCTCCTTTATGATGTAACCCATGTGATGTGCTGTTGTGTAGGGCAAGAATACGCAATATTTGATCGAACTGTTGAAACTCTGAGACGGTCAAAATAACACTATCTTATAATCCTCGTGTGGCCTATAGTGTGTTTACTGTGCCACTAATTTGTGGCTGTTCGGTTCATTGTTTGTTCATTGGATTAAACTCAAAGTGGCAGAAAAGAGAAAGCGACCGACACCTTCATCTCATCCAACCCGTGGCCCAGAGACCACCCCGCCAGGAGGAGAGCATCACGCTTGGCAGTGGATGCAGCACCACAAATTAAGCCAGCGCAAACCCCAACGCCACAAGTCACAGCAGGCTGGTGGTGCACCGGGCCTAACCTGTGTAACAGCAGCAACAGAAAGTATGTTGATCTGACAGGGAGTCAGAGGGGATCAGACCCCCGTTGCTGGGGTTTGCACTGGTTGAATTCAAGCTAACTGCTAGTAGCGAAGCAGCCTCTCAGCAGCATGGGGATGAGGCGAAGGTGTGAATCATTTCCATGCTTCTGCCGCTTTGGATTGAATCTAGTAATCAAACCATCACCTACACACGGGTCATGGATGTATTATTGACAAGCCCTCAGTGCAGCTCTACTTCCGTGTTATTTGGACTGAAGGGGCGGCAGTAGCTCAGTCTGTAGGGAGTTGGCTTGGGAACGGGAGGGTAACGGGTTAAAACCCAAAAAGGAACAAAAAAGGGAGTGGAAAGGGGAGGGGGGGGGGTGCCAATTTACCCTTTGGGGCCGGGGGGGGGGCCCCGGGGAAAAGCAAAAAACCCCAAAAGGGCGGGGGGCGTGAGAGGAGCACCCCCCCATCACACAAATTTCTATAAATAAATGTATGTGTGTGTCTGATTTATGTATATATATTATAAAAAAAAAAAAAAGAGTGAAAATAAAAACTTCAAAATGAGAAAAAAAAAAAAATAATTTTTTTTTTTTTTTTCTGTTTTTTTCTTTCACACATAACGCGGCAACCACTGTGCTCTGAAACCCTTTATTTCCAATGGCCTGCAGAGAGCAACGATGGCTTTCTGCTGTGGAGAGCAAATCCAGAGCCCATCAGTGAGTGCAGCTCAAACCACGTTCTGTGTAAAAGGCCCTTAAGGACAAACGGACGCTGCTGTGGCTCACTATCATCTCTCAGGGAACAAATGGCATTACAAGAAAGCACAGACTCGACCTCTGCTGCACCGTACATTGATGTATTTGGCGTAACTTGAAAGAAACATCTCCTGGATGCACTGGGACGCATCATCAGTGATGTATCCCGGGCTCACTGGGTGTTTCGGGTCTCGCAACATCAGACACCCTCCCCCAGGTGACCCAGCCGGGGTTGATCATGCCTCGGCTTGCGTCCCAGTAGCAACCCACGGATGTGCCCTTTTGAGCCACAGCCACCTCGTGGCTTTCTCTGTGGCTTCGCTTGCGGATTTGATGGCCCTCTTCTTGGCCGCCCCTGTTATACCCAGACGGCCTAGGACTTTGCAGAGAGAACGTCCTGCAAAGCCTCTGCAGCCAACTTCTATTGGCTCGTAAAATGTCCTCCAGCCCTTTCTCCTGCACTCCTCCACCAGTTCCTGGTACTTGGCACGTTTCCTTTCGTTGGCTTCATCAATACGCTCTTCCCAGGGCACTGTAAGTTCCAGCATGATCAGATGTTTTGAAGCCTCAGAGGTAATGATCATGTCTGGCCGGAGAGATGTTGATGCAATGTGCTGGGGGAACCTCAGCTGTTTTCCCAGGTCAACGTGCAAGTGCCAGTCAGAGGCTGAGTGGAGGAGTCCTGATGTTCTCTGTGGACATGCCCGGGGGTCTCTCTCCAGCTTTGATGAAGGGGACTTCCTTGATTGGAGCATGATGGTTTTTGCTGGTGCTGATGGCCGAGGCTATGCTTTCAGCAACTGCTTTCAGAACCTGGTCATGGCGCCAGCGGTAGTGACCCTCAGCCAGGGACTTTGGGCAGCTGCTGAGGAGATGTTCCAAGGAGCCTCTTCCGGAGCAAAGGGGACATTAAAACTGTTCAATTTTTTTTTTTAGTGTCTTAAACTAAAATTCTGGCCAAATCTTACATGTTGTATCTTTTTGAGTGTAAATCACCATTGATGAGCCACTGTTAAGAAAATGTAAATAACCTTATACAGAAGAGAATTATTATTTTCTGAAGTTACTTTGTATTATATTTCTTTAAAAATATGGTTATATGACCAGATATAACTCTTGCGTTTGTTCATTTAATGTTTGCATGGCTGCTTTATGATTGATTTGCAAAAAGAGCAGGTGCAGTTTATTAATGAGGTGTGTATTTAGTGGTTTATGCTAAATGAATAAAGGATATAGAAAAGATTTTAGTGTTGAGTTTATGTGTGGAAACGCACAAAGATAGCAAATCCTATCCACCCCTGCTGATAAGCCTACATATATGACCCATTTTTCTGACGCTGTCTTTGTCCTTGTGTGTCCAGATGGTGAGGTGAGCGTGGACTCTTTGTCACCTGCCCACACTCTGAGCTCCGTCTCCTCTCCTGTCTCTGTGGAAGCCCTGTCCCCACCATACTTCTTACAGGTAAGACACTGTCCTCAACTCTTTGTCCTTCTCAGTTTTCTTCAACATTTGATTTGTATTTCCAATGCAAATTCTTGCCATTGGTACTGGTTGTTAGTATTTACATGTGTGCCCCTCTTGGTGCGCAGTTGGAACAAGTAAAAACTTCATCCAGATGGTGTCCAAACATTAACAGCTGCTCTTTACTTTTGGATACACACTTTAGACACTTATTAACAAAAGCCTTAAACACCTTGTCAAGCTAATAATTTGCTGCACATCTGAGCGGTGCCCCACCCTCTCGTTAAATGGAAGGTGCTGACAACTTCAGTCACATTAGCATAATTTGGCAGGCAGATGTTTTCACAGTGTGACAAGGGTTACATCTTTGTCTAGCCACAACACAGTCTGCACACACTTGACCCAGACTGTATCACTCTGACTGAATCCAAGGGCACATTTGTTTACTAGTCTTTGAATATTGACAAGGACACGATTCATGTTTTATCTGATGTGACAACAGTGATATTTTGTCTCTACTTTTTTGTGAAATTTGCTCATGACTGATACAACAACACACAACCATCGTGATCCCAAATCTACTCTGACGTAATGTCTGTTCAGATTACAGTAAAAAGCTCTTGTGCAATCAGGACACAGCTTCAAACTGTGCATCTTTTAGAGTGCTGAGCAGCAGAAGTCAAAATAATTAAACCTTTGTAGGAGTTCACCATATTTTAGATGCTGTTTTAGTAGTTACTGAACAAGGTGTAGGCAGTATGGCCAACATCTTCTTCCCTGATATAACTCATTTTATTTCTCGATACCAATATATAGTGTATCTCAGTATATCATGTTTTCTGGTAATTCAGTAAAAACATAGTCTATTTGAAATAACATGGTAAAGCCTATTTTTGTATACTCCTGTGTGAATCAAATACTTGACAAATGAAATATTCAGTATTTTCTCATTTTATTAAGAACTTAAGTGCACATTGAACAAAAATTTCAAGTGAAATCATAGAGATAAAAACAGAAAGAAAACAGAAGTAGCCCCTGTTTAGGTATAAGGGCTCTTCTTGTTTTGACTGTTCGCTCTTGCTTCACTGTCACGTGTAAGGATCACAACGTGAAGTGTTGTCCAGATGATGAAAACATTGTCGTACCCCAGTTCGCTTGCTGGATTTTCATCACCACGATAGAAACATATAAATAATAGACATTTTTATATTGTTTTGGTGATATATCATCATATCACCCCACCCTACACTGAACTACTACCAGGCTTTTGTTTGCTAATATCTATGAAAAAGAGATCCATTATCCAATAGACACAAGTCTTCTCTGCTTCCCCATCCAGGATGAGGCCCTGTCTCCACAATCGCAGCTGTCTCCTGTTTCAGTCTGCTCCGAGTCCAGTGGCTTGTCTGTCATCTCTCCCCCAGCTAAGAAAGCTCCAAAGAGGACCAGCCAGACCACACGAGGTGAGGCAGCCTCTCCCACCACACATCTGCTCACTCAGCTGGCATCTATATTTGTATGCTTTGTCTGAAAACCAGGGGAGGTTTTGCAACACACTCTGGGTTTGCAGAATTCTGGGAACCAAACTTAGAGATATACTGTAGATGTGGTCTCTCATTAGAAGAGACTCTGAATTCAAAAAAATACCCTGTAATGATAAATGCAAATTTCCTCACCTGAGCTCAGAGTCATCCTTTTCTTGTATTTACTTAAATCTTGTGTTCTCCACATACCAGCTAGACAAGCTCAGCCAAGCAAGAGGCCGATTCAGATCGGGCCCAAGGTTTCCATCCAACCCAAACCGCTGATCACAGCTGTGCCCCTAAGTCATGCAGCAGCTCCCCTGCAGACCAAGACAATCATCATCCAGCCCATGCAGACCACGGTGCTGCCGGTGATCAAACACGCTCCAATCAACATCCAACCTGCGCCCCCTCCAGGTCAGAGCTCACACTGCAACACATGACCTCACATCACACTGTATTGCATCAGACCAGTGCACTGGATTTATTAGCAAGCAGTGGGTCCTTCTTCCTTCTGGGTTGTTGTGTAATTCATTTAAAGTTAGAGATGATATTAGCACAGTTTGTCTTTTTTATGTATTTGGTTCCTGCTTAGACAATAATTTAGTTGTGTGTTTTGTCCAGCAGATGGCGCTTTAACCTTAGCTTATGCTCACCTTCACTGTCCTATACTAAATAAAGTAATATAGTAATAAAGTAAGATGTTTAGAGTGGTTTAGATTTTTATATCCAGAAAATGTCTAACTTTAGGCTACATTTGAAAAAAAAGGAACAACTCTGAGAATCCGCCTGCATAAATATGCAATCAGGAAGGTTTGTTTTATAACCCACATGTAAACCAAAGACTATTTATGTGTGATTTTGTGTGTTTTGTGCATTAGAGTCATTATTATTTTTGTTTTGTGGTTCGGCCTGTCTGGTTTACCAGTCTGGTTACATCAGCAGCACCTAGGCCAATGTAAATTCTTATGTCATTGTCTGGGACCCAAGTGGGTGGAGTATCTGACCGCTCTCGACTTGAATTTGAACTTGGCTCTCCAGTCAGCCTGGTAACGGCCAAGATGGCAGATGGCTAAAGCCAAGACATCCAAGTTTAGGACCCCAGATGCAAGTCAAGTCAAGTCAAGCCTGCTGCTCAGTGTTACGAGTCTCTTTGGTTTAAGATCTCAGCAGCTGAGGAGAGCCCTATGCAGCATCAGGCAGATGGAAGAAAGAAATTAGAGATATACTGATGAGGTCACATTTTATAGAGTTTGACCAGTATTTCCAAACAGGCTGTCAGGTATTCAAGGCTTTTAATTTCTTTTGACTTTCATCTTCTTGAATTCTACTTGCAGATGGTGAGCTTGAGTACAAGACAGCGTTGCCACTACACACACACACACACAGGCACACACACACACACACACAGCTTCATTAGCAAGACTGGCTAACACTGACAGGTTGTTTAGTATTAGAGGTGAAGGTTGCTGGGTCAGTTTGAGAAATGGTTCCTGGCACAGTCTTAGTGGGAGGGATGGGCTTCAGTCTGGGAGGCTCCCACATTAACAAGACATTTATAAACATGGATAATATTGTGTTCTGTTGAGGCTTTTCCAAGTTTCTTTCTTTCATGCCTTAATCTGTTTTGAATGTGGGCCAAAATGCAGGTTTATCATGCACATAAAACTCACACATCTTTCAGTTTGGAATGTGGAAGTTTAAGACCACAGGTCGAGATGGTAAACATATTTTCCACCTGTATTTTAAACGCTGAGAGTCCCATTAAAGACAAGGGGTTAATGTAGGTCACCAGCGGTGAGGGGGCTTCAAGGAGCTGGACTGTACCATCTGCAGCAGGAGGAGCAGACTGATGCAGCTTCCAGATTGTATATCAGGTTGACTGGTGTTGTCATAGATGGCAAGACAAATGTTGGATAAGAACATAAACACAAACATAAGAACAAACTGACAATCACAGTCAGTGTTAATCAATGTTAATCATACAGTAAAAAAAATATGATTACAGTATTGCTAAGACCTTGTGTACTCTTTCTCAGGACGTCCCATAGTGCTGTCTCAGCCAAGCCAGGTGCTACACATCCAGACACCACGGGCCGTCACCGCCAGCGTGGTCGCCATGCCAACACTCAACCAGGACAGGCCCGTCCCTGTCGCTACTCCTCCAGCGGTGTCTGTCACACTTCGAGCCTCTTCCTCAGATGATGATGTGAGTCCCGTTCACACTCTTTATCACTCAAGTCTGTTGAACTGCACTGAGACATTCACACCCAGGGGTGTAGATGAGGACGAGCTCAGATTAGTGGTGCAGCCCTCATTCAAAGGGTCAGTGGCAAAATGTCCACTTGCGTATAATCAGCCATGCAGAAGAAACTTTGCACAGCAACATTCCTGCCCCCTTCAACTATCTGTATGTTAACATTGTGTGTGCCATTATAGCAGATTGCATACATACTGTAGGTGCTGCCGTTTACACAATGTTCTATACAAGACAATTTCTGTCTGTCCATAAAACTGTAAAAATGCTATTTGATGAGGGGTATTGAAATTTCAAGTTTGCCTTTCGAGTTTGCCTTCATCTGTTACACCCAACACGACCCTGAGGGGGCTCGCCCTGTATTTCTCTGGTTAAACACGTGGAGTATTGAAAATATTTTCCTGTTTAAAAAGGTAAATAATCATTTTGACCGTCATCTAGTGCTGTAATAAGTATTTATTTTTATAATCTTTAAATCCAACTAAAAGATAATGGTGTCAGGAACTGAGAAAGCGACACAGAAACAAGTGGAAATGCCGGAATTGGAAATATTAGTGTCCAGGTAACCAGTAAATTTCAAAATGTATAATGGTAGGAGGGCATCCCTTGTAAGCCCGACCAAAGGTGGGACCTGTGCTTCAGCCTGCTCTTGAGACCAACACTCGGTTTATTGTACCCAGTTTGATCTACAGTAAATCTATTCACATCGACTTCTGAAGTCTGTCTTATTTTTAAAGTTAATTTTTATTGAGGTTAGGGTTGAAAATGTGGTTGAGGACCTGAAATGATCTGGCCCGGTTGAAGATTTTACTCCCACGTCTCCTCGGGGTGATGCTGGGTGTAACCAATGATGGCAATCTGAATTACATGAGCAACTCTATTACACAGATGGGAGTTTGTTTAGTGAGAAATCAAGTCAGTAAATACAGGTACATAAATGATGTAGTGTCATGTTCCCAAACCCTGTAAGTCTAAATTTACATCCGATGCTCTTGTCAAACATTTATTTTTTTTCTGCTTTTCGCTCTCTAATCTTTGATTTGTGCTCACAAGCTCTTTTGAAGGTCATACTCTTTAATTTGTTGCCTGACTACGGAATATAAATTATTTATTAGACAAAGCTGTTCATACAGCTAAATAGTACCTTCAAGAGCTGTGTTTGTTTGTCGTGGACATGTAAGGACTTGCTTGCGTGCACTTACATGCAGCTGCATGCATGTGAGTAGCTGCGTGGGCATGCATGCACTTGCCCACTATGTAACTATGATGTTTTGGTTGCCATGTTCACATTTGGACTGGAACCTGTCCAACATAAACTCTCTCATCTTACCCTATTTTAGTATTTATTTTAATTTCACAAACCATTAACTTTAATTTCTGCGTAAAATAAAGTGTTTCCACACTGAAGGAAAAGTTATTGCTCTGTGCGAACCATGTCGTAAAGATTCAAATGATGCCAAAATCTATGAGAAGAGAAGAGTGAAGAAACCTTTGTTTCTCACATACATACAGTTACATAAATGAAATTTGACCTCTGCATTTAACCCATCCTAAGTATTTTAGGAGCCATGGGCTGCTGTAGCACCTTGGGGGTTCAGTGTCTCGCTCAAGGACACTGCAACATGCAGACTGTAGAAGCTGGGGATCAAACTGCCAATGTTTGGTTAAAGGATGACCTGCTCTACCCACTGAGCTTCAGCCACCCCCAGCTTACATCAAATTGAATGATTTTTGCCAGTTTGTAAACATGCAAACAATTTTAAAATTTAATTGTTATTACTACTACTATAATTGTAAAATAGAGTCATCTGCATAATACTTGCTTATTAAGACTGTAATCTTAAGATTGTGTTGATGGTCGTCACAATATCCCATGAGCCACTAGGGCTTTCATGGAGCCATAAACAACCCACAGACGATCATTATTGGCCTCCGCTTTGTTTGTACCTGTGAGGATTCATTGCAAAGATGCATGTTATGTAATTGTAGTTCAGACAGTGTGAATAGTGTCACAGAGGGACGTTAGGCTACTCTCCATGTAGATGACAGAGGGTGGATCCTCCAGTGTGTTGCATTCAAGGGTGAGGTCAGGACAGCTGCAAGACAAACATACAAACATGCAAAGTTAACGCATCTCCTGATCTTCTATTTCTCCCTTATGCACTGTAATGACAGCACAGGACAGCACAGAGCTTTCAGGGAATCTTATAAGGTATTATTAAGTGCAGCAGGGACTGCCCCACAGATTGAAAAGTTAAAAAAGAAAACTCAATTATAGTACATTTTGTTTATGGTACAAACTTGTGGTCTCCCAATAAAAGCTTTTGTGCACGCTGGTCCTATTTTGGGTGGGAGAGTCTGATATTCTTGTAAAGACCCAGGGCTAGTTTGTAGGCTTGTGTTTCTGATTCTCCTCTCTTTGTTGCTTGAATGACGTGCAAATGCGTCTTTCTGCTAGTGAATTGTCAGCCTCAACCGCAAAGTCAGAGAGATGTCATGACTTTCAGCAACTTCAGTGTTGTTTCAGACTTCACTTCCCGATGACCTGCTCATGTCTGACCTTTAGCGGGTTGAGAAACATGTTCTCACTCCGTCTTCTCCTATTTTTTTTTTTTGCTAAGAAAACTTACACATTCACAGTGTTTCCCATCCGTCATTCAGTTCAAACTGACGTGGCAGCGAAGTTGCAAAAAGTGCATCGTCATTCACGAAGGGTAGCTTTGTTAAATAAGAGGAACCATATGTGTTACATTTGTGGATTGGCTCCTAAATGATTTGCAGTGATATCTGCGGTGACACTGGGACGACCACAGTAAACAGATTCAGTTTTCAGCTGTTGTCATCGTATAGGAATAATCACTGTGTGACCCTGATGCGTTACCCACGTTGCAAAAAACTTTATTCATAACCTGTCACGTTGTATTTCACCAGTCTGCTCTATTTATCATGACATTAACAATGTTTTCTATCAGGATTGTTTAATGATTATTAATGATTAACCTCAGCTGAAATCTCACAACTGGTTGTTGTTTTATGAATGGTAACAGTTTACCTCTGGTTGTAAAAGTAGTTGTGTCCAAGAGGAACTTCCAACGTACAATTATCCTGGGGATAATAGAGTCTAGCACTTTTTGCGCCAAAGAGCAATGTTGAGGAATTTCAAAACTCAGCGGCCAAAACAAATACGCCTCTCAGCCATTTGTAAAGCAAACCGCGTCAATAAATTTTACAGTAGGTCATTAAAGGGGAGGGACCGTACGTTAATTGCGAGGGGGAAAATGAGACTGTGTTTGGAACTGACACCTCCATTAATTTCTCAAGAGGAAGAGGTGAACGTTTTTAAAGATGTTGTCGTGAAGTTAGGAAAGATCTAATTATATTGTAGAATCTGGGTGTCGTATAGTGATTTAAAGTGAGGCTGTGTAAGTTTTTAAATTTGGCCACTGTAGCTACAAGTGACAATTATGGCAAAACATGGTGCAGTGCAAGCAGAGAAGAGTCATAAACACAGTGGCTCAATAACGTCACTTACACAGTATCTGTCTAAAGTTAGCTAACATCAGCCACTACAAGCTACTAGTCATATCGGACCAAGTGAGGTCGTAGCAGCAAATCCCTTGAGTGTATTAACGTGATTGAGGGTTTGTTTTAATGAATATCTGAATCAGGTATATTTGCCAAGTACATACATTCAAGGAATTTGACTCAATTTTAATGCATCTATCTTAATGTACTTACACAGAAATATAACAGCTGGGGACAAGACAAAAAAACTGGACAGTAAAGGTGAGGAATAGACAGGACTGTTATGTACTCAAGTAGTGAAAAAGGTGTATATATAAATATATATAAAAAGCACTGATGACCAACAGTAAAATAAGAAATCAAATAACAGCGTCCATATAAAAGTTAATTTTTCTGGAAGTTGTAAACAATACAAATAGAACGAATAAACACTGAATGTATATAGATGGACTGCATGATTATGTACAACATGTACACATATTAGGGCTGTCAGTGAATTAAAATAGTCAATTGCAAGTAATTATGCATTTTTATGTACCTTAAAGGGAGTCAAGTATTTAACTCTTATCAACACGGGAGTGGACAAATATGCTTGCTTTATGCAAACGTATGTATATATTTATTACTGTAAATCAGTTAACACTAAACAATGTCAAATATTGTCCAGAAACCCTCACAGGTACTGCATTTAGCGTAAAAAAATATGCTCAAATCATAACATGGCAAACTGCAGCCAACAGGTAACAGCAGCTGTCAGTGTGTCAGTGTGCTGACTTGAATATGACTTGCCCCAAACTGTATGTGATTATCATAAAGTGAGCATGTCTGTAAAATGGAGACTTGTTGGCAAACTTCCCTTTCCCGGGCCACATTAACCAGCTCTGACTGGGGGATCCTGAGGCATTCCCAGGCCAGTGTGGAGATATAATCTCTCCATCTAGTCCTGGGTCTTCCCCGGGGCCTCCTCCCAGCTGGTCGTGTCTGGAACACCTTCCTAGGGAGGTGCCCAGGGGCATCCTTACCAGATGCACAAACCACCTCAATTGGCTCCTTTCTATCTCTAAGGGAGACGCCAGCCACCCTCCTGAGAAAATCGGATGATTTCGGCCGCTTGTACCCATGATCTAGTTCTTTCATGACCGAGCCTTCATGACTATAGGTGAGAGTAGGAACGGAGATTGACGGGAAGATCGAGAGCTTTGCCTTCCGTCTCAGCTCTCTCTTCGTCACAATGGTACGGTAAAGCGACTGCAATACCGTCCGTCCCCACTGCTCTGATTCTCCGGCCAATCTCACACTCCAGTCCCCTCTCTCGCAAACAAGACCCTGGGGCACTTGAACTCCTTCACTTGGGGTAAAGACTCATTCCCTACAAAGAGTAGACAATCCATCGGTGTCATGCAGAGAACCATGGCCTCCAGTTTAGAGGTGCTGATCCTCATCTCAGCTGCTTCACACTTGGCTGCGAACCGATCCAGTAAGTGCTGGAAGTTGCAGACTGATGATGCCAGTAAGAAAACATCGTCTGCAAAAAGCAGCGATGAGACCCTCAGCACATTGATCTGCAAGATTAGGTTTTCTAGTTTTATCTAATGCCAGCATCTTTACTGTAGCTTTAAAACTGAACTCAATGCAACCCCTGATATACTGATTGTGTTAACTTTGACAGCCGTAACATGGATGCATGTCGAAAAACTGTATGCACAGCATGTAGGATTTGTATTGGCAGGGACAGATGATATGTACATACCTAAAAAAGGTTTATGTATTAAAGACTGTAAGAGTGATAATCTGTTTTAAATGAATTTATAAATTCAGCTCGTCAATTGTAAGAAAAAGAATGTGTTATTTTATCTTCCACAAGTTGCATAGTGGTAGTCTCACTTAAAATGGACTTTAGAGTTGTTTCCGCGGCCCACCGAGAAGCTCTTGATCCGTGTCATGCTGTGTGAATGTGTTCGGACCCGCTGCAGCTGTGTTCACTTTATAACATCACTGTGGTCTGGCTGCAGCAGCACAGTGGTGGGCTTGGTTGGCCGGGGGGATGTGTAAAATGCCTGTTAAAGATGGCATGATGTTTGCGCCAGGTGTTAGCACATGCTGTATCTACAGTTCATCTGTATCTGCCACTATAATGCTGTTTACAGTCCTGTATGTTGAGCTATAGATAGCCTATATAAGACTGGGTGTTAAATGGCTGGTAACGATTACATGCTTCAGGCAGGTGTTGTGCAGACCGAAGCATTTACGACAGCTATAAACAGCCATCAGGGATTGGGTCACTGTAATGTAATGAGCTCCTATACAGCCAGGGATTTAGCTGTGTGTGTTTGTGTGTGCGCAAGACACTGAAAAACAGTCCAGTCTTGAATTGTAGGCCTCAAAAAATCCTCCCATTAGTTGGATGGGAGGATTTAGAGGAGGGGACCCCAGGAAAGTATAGCGTGATGCTGTATGGAAAGGAGACCCCACCTCTAACACAGAAGATTATGCTGCTTTTTTTTTGTCCATAATTGTGTCCGTTTTCCAACTCAGGAGTGCTCAGTTGAGTTAAAGAAAAGAAAAAGTCACCTTGAGAAAATTCCAGGAGAGCTACAAGGGAGCTTGATTTAAACCATTGCACATTTTGATCCATTATTCAACACTCTTTTAGGGAGAAATCGTATTGTACGAAGTGATTTGAACAATTCACCACAAATCTGTTGAATGTTTCAGCTCCCTGACTTTGAGCTCGTGTTTATGTCACCACATCTGGTTGTTTTTGTCCTAATGTGTAAAGGCTGCTTTTGTGTAATATGATGCAGCAGGAAAACTACTGTATTTCAAGCAGCAACCTCTGGCGCTGAGAAGTGAAGGCAATGCTGAAGTGTCTTAAACTTGCATTCTTTCTAATGTCCAGCAGGGGGCGACTCCTCTGGTTGCAAAATGAAGTCTGATTGTATAGAAGTCGATGAGAAAATGATCCTACTTCTCACTTGATTTAATACCTCAGTAAACATTGTAAACATGAGTTTATGGTCTCAATCGCAAGTTTCAGGTCTTTTTAAATAGAGAGTGATGTTCATTTAGTGAATTAAAGAAAGAAAGAAAGATATTCCTTTATTAGTCCCACAGTGGGGAAATTCAGTTTTTTCAGTTCAAATTATGGTCCTGTTTCAAGTATAATAGACCATAAAGCAGGATTTTACCTTTAGGACGTGGTTACCTTGGGATTGACAGCTCGCTACCACATGGTTGTACGGTCTGGGAGTTGTGTGTCCTTTCCTCTTATTTACTTTAACCCTTTCGCAGTGTGTTTTCAGTTCATGAAAGTTAATTGTAGCATTTTGGTCACCTAAGATTATCTTACAGAGTGCTGCAGGGATGAATCCTAAAACCAAGAAATGAGTTAGCATTTTAGTACTTCCAGTTCCCTCACCTGCAAGTCAATGGGCTTCTTGAATAGATTTGAAATAAGGTCTGTTGTTAACACAAGCTTAAGAGATTTTAATGTTTTGCTCTACAACATAAAATACATCAATAAATATCTCACTTGTTAATTTTGATGCCTGTACATGTCTTTAAAAAGGCGTTTGGTAACAAGGGGCTAAATGACACTGCTAAACATCATCACGCTGACTCGTTAGCCTTTACAGCCTCGTTGTTTATACTCGCACTCATGCAACTGGTCAAGTTCGTCTATAGCCTAACGTTAGCTTTTTACTTCTGATGGTTGCATTTATGTTTCACAAATCATAGTGGTGTTCATTTGTGGAGATTATCTTGCTGAACAAAGTTTTTTTGCTACAGTGCTTATTTCTGCAATAATCCAAAACCCAATGGAAAATCCCATTGGCTTTTTGTCAAGGGAACCCAGGGCGATATTAACTTCCTGGTTGGCCTACAAAAATATCTCATCCCTGGAGCACTTTAGTCAGTGTTTGGTTGTACTTTGTTCCATACGCTAGTGTCACTTCTGGTTGTCCAGGATGGCAACAACCAAAAACCAAGATGGCCACGGCCAAAATGCGAAACTCGAGGCATCAGGACAGCAGCCCATGGGTCAAATGGGTGGGATTGGATGGGCAAATCAATGGGAGACAAAAAGCTGCTGCTGCCATTTTGACTGAAAACGCTTTTTATTTATAATATTTCTAGTGTTCAACGCAGGCCATTTTAGTCGAAATATGACAAATGAATAATTTTGTTTTATTTATGTACAGCACTTTGTTGGCGGATGTTTTTCTGGCATCCAGTAGTCCAAATGGCCAAAATGGTAGAAGTGTAGCATTGCTGCTGGACGGTTATGTTGCAATGGAATGAACAAATAACCTGGCTGTCACCCTGCTGTAATGTATCTATTGGAAGTGTGCATTTTGTGATTCATTACATGCCTAAAAAAACTCAGTTTCTCCCGTAATGAACGGTTGGCTACCTCAATGCAAAAAAAAAAAAAAAAATAGCCACAAGACATCAGTCAACTGGAGCAACATACTTTTTTGCTCTGCATCTTTAACCCACAGCACAATTAATGGATGTTAAAATTGAGAAATCGAGTCCCTAAAAAATGAATTGTAGCACCAAATATTTCTTAGAAAGAATTCAGCGTCACAGGTCGACAGTTATTTCACCTGTGGAACGCATGACACAGTTATTGGTGTTTATGACTGTCAGTAAAATCAGGAACTTGTTAAACTAACCCCCTACCATTTGGACAGGTTAAAGGTTCATCACACACACTTCCTCTTGGAGTAACCCTTCGGATGCTGAAGAGTCAACCCTCGTCAGCAGCGTGGCATTTAGGCATGCTGGGATCTGTTGGCGTGTTTTCTGTCTCTTCACCTGCGTTCATCCATTTAAGACTTGTGGATCGGGTATTGTCCCTTTCAGCAACACCCTGCAGCATGCAGCTGTGTTCTGCAGGAGCAGCTACAGGAAAGTGTCCTGCTCATGGACACCTTGGTAGATTTTTCCCTAGTTGACTTTTCCCACACACACTTAGATAGTGTGAGTTTGAATCAGTGCCCATGTTGTCACCCATTCCAGAGAGGTTAATTGAGAAGTGCCATTTTTTGCCGCCAGTCCAACATTTTCCCTCCTCAGCCTCAGTCTGGTGGCTGTGATGTGAAGTTCCCCCTGCTCTCCACTCCCTGGTAACTGCTTACTTGCAGCGTTCCCAGGCTTGGGCTAGTGGCACAGCTCCCAGATCTGGCTCTGGGAGACAGAGGGGTTTCTCAGGAGACAGAACACAAATACAGGGATCCAAATAACTTAATCACCAGAGGGGCTATTAGGCCCAGGATCTTAGAGGCTTACCCCGGGGAGGGTGTTTGTGTTTGGAGAGGGGTGGCTGGGGACTGGATGGTCAATGAAGGTGTTTGGGTAACACCACAGCCATGGGTCCTGTTAATTTGAGACAGGTCATGTTATGATATGTGCTATTTGGGTTAGATTTCAGTCTTAACCTCTCTGACCTTGAATGGAACAAATCCCTTTGGTTATCCTTACTGGAAACAAGCTGTAAAACTGCTCATACTTATTTATTTATTCATTCAGTTGTTTATTTTTACACAACTTTTTTGTTTTTGATCGGCTTTTCAGATGTTTGGGCAGTCGTAGTTTGTAATAAACAAAAAACAAATAGAGAAAAATGTTGAATCCTAACTATTTATTTACAAATTACCTTGAGTGTGTCAGACACTGATTACAGCAATTAAGACTTCCAGACCTATAACATACAGTACATATTGCCTCTGTGTTGATGTGTCTCAGATGTGAACCCATTTCTCAAAGGGTGACACACTCCGTAAACACATTTTTCTTCACATATAGAATGGAGGCATCTCAGTCGACCTCTGTACCTCTCACAGGATGTCGGTGTAAATATTTTCCAGCAGAAGCTTGATCGCGTGCACTTAAGGGCTCTTTGGGGGCAACGCTAAAGCCATGATTTGTTGCAGAGGTGTCATTAACCTCACGACACATCTTGAACATGTCTGTGTTTTAGTCTGCCATCATAGTAAACTGGAGCATCAGCAGCTAAGGTGTTCCTCCTCTCTGATGAGAATAACAAAGTCAACCCTGGCTTTTATGTCGGGTTCCCCTCTTTGTTTACGTTCTCACTATGTGTTCTGTCTTTTTACTGGTGTGTTCTTCCACATACCAGTGTCCCCCTTTGCAGACTCCTGCCTTCTCACACATCTTCTATTAAGGAGGTCCTCAGTGGTGTTTTGTGTACCACATACAGTACATTCTCACTGTGAATGAGTGGGTGTTGGATCTGTAGTGTTGAAAGAGCATAGACTCTATATATGAAGTGGATGTAATCATCGTGACGTCACATTTTGAAGCTTCAAGTTCTGCGTTTTGGCCGTCACCATTTCATTTTGTTTTTTTTTGCAACCAGAAGTGACACAAGAGGGTGGAGCTAATTTATAACACTGATTAAGGTATTGTCATGTGACCAAAATGTTACAATTAACATTCATGAACTGACAACATGCTGTGAAAGGGATAAAGTTATAAGAAGAAAACATGTTGTTTAGGTTTTTCACAGAACAAGATTGCTCATATGAATGAAAAGCCATTTTTAACCAAATACCCTTGAGAGCCTAGAAAAACATGACATCACAGTAGTGAGAGGAATGTATGATCTACAACCCGCTCACTGCATTCTCACAATAACATCCCTCTTTTCTGTTTGGATAGGTGTAGAGTGGATATATCCACAATGTGATGAAATATGTGATATGGGGCGGCTGTGGCTCAGAGAGTGGAGCAGGTCGTCCACCAATTGGAAGGTCGGTGGTTCAAACCATGGCAGCTCCGGTCACGTGTCCTTGAGCAAGACACTTAACCCCAATGATGAGAATGAGTATTTAGATTAGATGATGGGCAAAGTTGGCCCAAAGCCTCTACCATCAGTTTGTGTGTGAAAGGGTAAATGCTGACATGTAGCGTATTTACCATTTACATGACCTGACATGAGTAATAATGACCTATGGCAAATATGTGTTTCTGTCTGTTTCTCTCTCCAGTCCAAGATGTCCCAGAGGCAGCAGCGCATGATAAAGAACCGCGAGTCGGCATCCCTGTCTCGGAAAAAGAAGAAAGACTATTTGCTCTCGCTGGAAGCTCGCCTGAATGTGGCTTTATCTGAGAATGAGCTGCTCAAGTGTGAGAATGGAAACCTCAAGAGACAGTTGGAGGGCCTGCTGAGTGAGGTGAGAGGCTGGAAGCCGCAACTCTGCCAACACTTCCACACAGCCTGCACTTATAAAGATGTCTGTGCAGAGTAACAGAAGTAGAGAAATTTCCACAACAAGTCTTGTGAGAATTATACATGACTCATATCTGTGATTGTGTTGTTTGTAATACAACATGTTGCCTAACTTTTCCTGCAGAACACAGTGCTGAAGGTGACAGCCCCCAAGAGGAGAGCCGTGTGTCTCATGGTGGTGTTGGTGTTTGTTGTGCTTAACGTCGGACCAATGAGGTGAGCACATGACGTGCGACTGTATGTGTTTAAGTGTCTACACAACAATTTGATTCAGTGCCTAAATGCTTAATTTCAAATGAAACAACGGTGATGACGGCACATTGTAGCTCAAGATACATAAAGGTTACTGGTAACTGCAACATACTGTGGATGCACAAGAGTTTGATTACCAGAGGAAAACAAATGGGAAGCCCCATGAGTCATTGTGGGAATCACGCCTCTCATGTTAGACATTACGCAAAAACGTTTATTGAAAACAGAGCAGAACATTTCCTTCTGAAGCAATATGCTCACACAAACCCACTTCACCCATATTGCAATTGGCGAAGTTAATGTACACATTGGCCTAAAAATAAAAGCGGACAAAGTAAACGATGATCATTTCACTATTGTTTGCCAACAGTTTAGATAAAGCTTGTTTATATTATTAATAATAAAAAATAATTAATTTAGCTGTATCACATTCATTCATAATTATCTCCCTGAGAAAAATTACCCAAATTTAAAGGGGACGTATCATGAAAAAACTCACTCTTTCAGTGGTTGTGCACATGTTTGGGTATCTGGGGTGTCTACCAACCTACAAACTGTGAAATAAGGTAGCCCCTTTTTTTTTTTTTTTTTTTTTTTTTGTGGACTGCCTAGATCAGAAAACATGATTCAACAAGCCATTCCGATTTGGCTCCCCTTCCTATGTCACATGCAGGCTCATTAGAATATATCCCCCCTCTATATCAGAGTATCTCCACCCACAGCTTGAGAACTACCTTTACAAAGTCTTGAGCTATGGGGTATGGCATATGTGCAGTGGACCTGCGATGTTGGAGGGTTACAGCAGATGGCATTAGAAAATAAAGGGATAGTGTCCGCTCCCATGTTCTTTGGCTGCACTCAGCCTGATAGAACTTTTTGGGTACGCTTGAATGGATAGTGGCTGATGTACAATAGAAATAGAAAGCATTTGGTTATGTTTTTTAAATGAAATATCTTTTCAATAATTGCAGATTTGTAATTCTCTCCCACAAACTAAGCTACTATGACACGCTTCCCGCGGACGCTTCAGTGAAATGAATCAATCGCCCTCATGTTCTTTGATTGTGCGCCAGCTAGTGAGGCTTCCGGCAACTGCAGACCAGATTTTACTGCACGTGTGTGCCTCAATGATATGATACAATATGGCACAGTTAAATCTCGATTTTTAACCCTCCTCGTCCAAAGGTGCAGAATATCAGAGCAGACTGAGCTATTTCAGGAAGGGGTCTTAAAGAGACAGGTGCTAAAACGGAGCGTTTCAGACGGAGGGTGAAAACAGGTATATTCAGACAGACAGTGTGAGAAACATAATGTGTTTTTTAACATTTAAGCATGTAAACATGTTCCCAAAATACAAGTATGACCCTGACAATGAGCACGATATGTTCCCTTCAACAGCAACTATATTGTACATGCCAGAGAAATGTAGTCCAGTAATGTGCACTCTTAAGCAGTCTTATCTTGAGTAAAACTGATGTACCGGTAGTTGGTAAAGAAGCCAACGACTAATAGTTCTTCCATGCCAAATAGCTCTCGTGTGTACTGTATCATCCATTCCTTTGTTGTTGTTGCCAGAGTTTATAGGACGGTGTGACTAATACGTGAATAAGCCTCAAAAACGTCTTGCTGGGTTGGGAGGAAAGTAAACATTTACCACTTACTAATATAAAAAGAAAATCAGTTCAGGCTACAAAAGAAGTATAAAACCTTTGTATATGGCAGTATTTCTTATCTCTGCTCCTAATATTAACTGTTTTGACATATTAAGATGAGTTATATAAAACTTCACTGGGGAAAAGGGTTTATTCCACCCAGCTAGCAGATGGAGAGATTGCGTAATTCCACAACAACTAAAGTCAAATCCACCTCCAACTATAACGACAATTCTCTGTTCTCATGTTTTAAAAATGTTTGTTTTCTTCTGGGAATAACTTTCTCTCCAAAGATGCGAGGATCTACTTGTTGGACTGGCCGTCTTTGATAATCTGCCTGCGCTCTGTGCTGGGAATGTGTCCTTTCAGTTGTTCTCTAGAGCTTAAACAAGAAAAAAAGTATTTTGGGACCCATGAATGAGTTTGCTTTTGTGACTCGAGTGGTATCCACAGTAGCTGAAGTCTGTGTGTGTCTGTACCTGTGCTCGCATCTGTGTGTTTTGTGTTTGGGCTCTCCTTTGGAATGTAAAATATGCCCTCTTTTGAGGTCGGATCCCTTTGAAATGAAATGCCACCCAGTGTAGTAATACTGTTGAAAGAGGCTGTGTGTATTTTTGCTTGTGTGTGCGCCCCAGAGTGCTTTGGGTTGTGCAGTCCGGATCAGAGTTCAGATTCTGCTTGTGGCTAGAAACCCTCCTGGGCACAGGATGTGGCCCACGTGGAATTCAGCGGTCATCTCAGTCCAGTACGCACCCGATTCTTCTTTTCAGTTGGTGTCCTCCACCCTTATGGTACATGTCCACTTCCTCTGTGCTTTCCACGCCCATTCATTGTCTATGTAAGCGGCCGTGCAGTGCATTCTGGTAGTGTGGGCATCGCGTGGGCTGCTCCTTATTTGCATAAAGTTGAGTTCTTGGTTACTTTATGCAGTTCAGGGGTGTCGAGTGCAACTTGCTACCTCTGGAAACTCCCTAGGCAGCTTCACCTGCACCTGTGGTTCGGAGGTAGAGCAGGTCATCCACTAATCTGAAGGTCAGCGGTTCGAAGTGTGTTGAGCGAGACACTTAACCCAAATTGCTCCTGAAGGCTATTCCATCGGTGTGTGAGTATTTAGTTTAGATCCCGATGGGCAGGTTGGCACCTTGCATGGCAGCATCTGTCATCAGTGTATGATGATGACAGATCATCATGTGTGTGTGTGTGAATGGGTGAATGCTGACATGTAGTGTAAAGTGCTTTGAGTGATCAGAAGAGGAGAAAAACACTATCTAAATGCAAGTCCATTTACCATTTACCTTGAGACTTTTCAACTAACCGATGTCCAAAATAATCCAAAATATAGACAGACTTAGCAAGTGCATAGCTTATTTTATTGCTCGCATAAAATGTTTTCAGAAACACATTTCGGACTATTTTCATGATAAGAGAAGAACGTTTCCAAATGAGCCGCTATGTTGGTTCTGGTTTGAAAGCTGGCAGCAGCAGCTCACAAGGGAAAACATTCGCCCAATCAGGTGCCTTGTGTCTCGTGGCAGCCCACCAAGCGTTCAGTGCTGGGAAACAAGGCGATCTCATCCATCCGTCTGCAGCTGCTGGTCGGGGGGGCTGAAGCCGATCCCAGCTGGCATTGGGCAAAGGTGGGGTACACCCTGGACCTCTCACCAGTCCATCGCATGACACATAAAGACCGACAATTATTCACACCTACAGGCAATTTAGATCATCAATTAACCTGCATGCCTTTGGACTGTGGGAGGAAGCCAGAGAAAACCCACGCTAATACTGGGAGAACATGCAAACGTCACACAGAAGGGACCCAAGCGGACCCTCTTGCTGAGGACATGTACCATTAGTGTCCTGATTTTGCGGCACCTGTCTCTTCTCCTAACGTCACCTGTCTTCTGTTTCTTCAGTCTGTTTCAGGGCGGCCCAGGCTCCAAGCTCGGCGATATCTCCGTGCAGCACAGCGGCAGACACCTGCTGGGTTTTACTTCAGAGGAAGAAACTGAGGCTGTGATTCCAGATTTCCTCGGCAGTGGCCCCTCTGAGATGGCCGAAAGGTAATAAGCGCGCACCCCCCCCCCCCCCACAAACACCTTTCACAACACAAGACCATGTCAGCGGACCCGGACGCACCTGTGCTTGGGCTCAGCTTGAACTAGCACAGCTCATTACGCCACGTGTAAACATGCACGCCTGCCCGTTACCAACTCTGTCCAAATGTCTGCTTTTCAAATGCCTGCAGGCCCCTGCCTGGTTGGCCAGCAGTTGTGCATTGAGTAACAAGGTGGGAAATTAGGGTCAGGCCTTGTCTGACATTCAGCTTTTATTGCTAGTAACAGTTTATTTTTCTAAAGGGTTATATATTTTTCTTTCTTTTTTTAAAATTCGATCAAGGCCCAGCAGTCTCATTTGTAAATTGCATAAATAACATTCTTGTTTGGTGCGTTACCTGTCCTGCACCCCCCATGTCCTGAAAATGATGTTTTGCAAGCTGGTCAGAGCGATGAATGTCTGCATGGCATTGCCAGCCTGTGTTTTGTCAGATCTCTGCGTCGGGTATGTTAATATGTACATGTTAATGCAAACCATTTGGCTGTAGTATCGGGTTTCCTGGCTGCATTTAACCAGCGCGGGCAGGAAGGAACACATTAGCCTTTACAAAAGGGGTGACAGCACCAAACGCACCAGGGAGGCGGGGGGGTATGCAACTTAATCTCAGGGTCCCACTGAACAGGAAGGTGTGTGTGCGGGAAGGTTAATACAGGCCCCTCCGTTATAGTCAACGATGAAGCCTGTGGGCTGACATGTTGTCTCGCCAAACCATTTCCAGAGCGTTTCAGAGACGGGAACGTGAGGCGTAGTCAACATGTTGGCTCAGATCAAGGAGGCCCAAGGGGAGGTATTACGTCGGTGGCAGGCGTTTTGGTAACAAGCCCACTGCAGGTGGGCACTGACTGTGGACAGTCTACATCATCACCTCGAGCAACATAATCATTCATTCGCAGAGGTAGAACAGTTGTAATTAAAGTCACAGTGACATCTGAGAAGCAGTGTGCTGCTAATCCATAATGTATGTAAACCCACCTTATGGTAAGAACCCAGACCATTGGACTTCATTATCAGACTGAATGTGACCTGCGGGGTGGTAGCGTAGTGTTAAGTTCTCTGTGGCGTGTTTCTGATCATCCTGTAGCAGCATGTGGACTTATCGTTGCAGAATCTGTTTTTCCCCTCTCAGCATTTTTGTGCACGCAATTATTGACTGAAGCTCTGCCACCTCTACACATGTCAAGTATTAAGAATTTGAATCAATGAAACTCATTAGTAATTATAGTTGTCTCCGCATTGAAGCCACGCTGGGGTTTTTTTTGGTACGGTTTTGCTTCCTGTGGTTCAATCCACTCTTGGGCCCAAACCCAATGTTCCCCCCTAAGGCCTTAAATCCTGAACCCTCAGGGACTTAACTGATGTCACCTGGTAAGTTTGTGCCTTCAAATGGGGTTGTGTTTACGGTGTTCATGAAAAGAGTCCATATGAACGCCCCCCTCTGGCGGTATTCACAACCTCGTAAGTGGAAAGTTTCTGAAAGTTCAGAGTTTACAAGTTGTGAAGTGTTTGTTGTCCGCCATTGGAAGTTAATTTTTCAGTGCATAATAAGTCAAGATATTGTGATTTTAGTCATATATTGTAATTCTGAACTGACTAATATTTTTCCTCTGTCATTATACCTTTGCATTTCCTGCATTACATAAACCGCTTGCTAGCTTGCTAAACTGTTATAGATGGCGACAGTAATGTTAATATTGCCGTTGCTTAGCAGCGTTGTTCTCACAACTTAACCATTTTATGGGCAAGCATGTACACGACTTCCCATGTTGTAAACATGAGCTCACAAGTTTCACTTGAAGGCACCAAATGGAGAGGTTGCAAGGGCTTGAAATGGTGTAAATACGAATGACAGCACTTTGCAGAGACATATCACGTTACCTTGACGATGCCAATTGTGGCTTTTTGTTTTAGGTTTTTTACTGCCGGATTTGAACGTCTTCCAGGGTCTTGTCTTACAAGACTAGACATAACTGTCCAGGAAATCAGTGTACCTGTTTTTGCCAAACTTCTTTAGGCAACATGAAAAGAACTGGTTGATGAATAAACCAGGTGTTTAATATGGTCTAATGCTTGCATTCCGCTTTCATGTGTTTTTATGTCCATCTTAAATGCTTTATGTTAATGTACACTTAACTATGCCTGGCTGAACATCCATGTGTTTACCTTTTTTCCAAGTTTTTCTTGGTAACTTTGGTAACCTTGTGTTTAACATCACCATGCTATGAATTGTGGGTAATACCCTCAGGCAAAGTCTGCAGAAATGCGGACTTAGAGAAAGTGTTCATCAAGGTCTCAAAATGTCAGCGAGAGTCCTCAAAGACTTGATTATTTGACCATGGCACAGCCATAAACCCTCACGGACTTTGCATGAGCACGCCTTAAAGTCTGTGAGTCAGTGAGTGTGGACCTCAGGATTGGGCCTGGGTGTTTCACCGCTGTCAGAGGGCAAGCAGCCACATTGGCTCTCAGTTTGCATTCAAAGCATATTCCCAACATGTGGAAAATGTTTTTTTTTTTTTTAACAGATTCTTATTTGAAATTCCTACATTGATCATAGAGAACATGAACAGTCATGTGAAGTTATCTCTTTTCTGTTCGTTTACCACCTCTTTCTGCTTTTTCTTCTGCGTTGCAGCTCTGAGGATAAGGCCCTGATGGTGGTGAAGGATCCTATCTTCCTCAGACCACCTCCCCCCTGCCAGCCTCCTGTTAACAGGACCAAGTGCTTAGAGTAAGTTATAAAGTCTTTAAACACTTGGCAGTCGGTAACTTTGAGCAAATATGATAAAAAAGTTATTTTTATTAAACAGTCACTTTATCCTGACAGTAGTACGTGAAACAGATAAGCTGTGAATCATCATGTTCCTCTGTGTCCTCCTGTCCTCCTCATGGCATTTGGAAGATTTGCCGAATAAAGCTGCACTATTAATTAAAATTTTAGCGAAATCACAATGTTGTTACTGCAATTTTCAAATCGTAGGAGGCGTAATATTTGTTAAAAGTGTCAAAATACCATTTATATAAAATATTGTCATGCAGCAGAGATATCCTGGCCTACACATCATATTCTACAGACTTAAGAAAACTCTTAAGAAAGAAAACTCTCAGGGTCACAAACTTTCTCATCTTTCCCTCACATTTGAAGCCGGAAACAGGCATCACAGTAACGGTATAATGATTCATATTTGATCAGCGCTGGCTAGTTTGATAAACTAACTTACCATATTTGCTCAAAATCACAGACTGCAGCTTTAATGTACGGCTTACTTTTCTCCTTTTACGTAATACCACAACAATGCTCAAATTTGACCTAAAATGTAAAAAAAAAAATGTGTTGACTGGCAGGTTGGCCCATGAGTTGAGGGGTTGGGTTCACCGTCATGAAGTGCAGCAGACCAGATCCAGACGCATGAATAACAGCAATCACAAACCCACCAGGACCATTCTGGTAAGTCGCAGCATGTTGTGGAAAACAGGAAAACACACTTCTTGACTTGTATTTTAGTCCATTTAAAGGTTTCTTCTGGTAAACCAAAAGCCTCTCTTTCATCACTGTTTCACCTCCCCTCACACCTTCCCTTTTTTCTGCCTCTCATTTCTCTTTATTGGGCTGAGTTTAATCCGGCAGCCCTGAGAAAGTAAACACAACACTTAGAGGGGAGCTGTAGGATTAGTGCCCCCTGCTCCTTTTTTCCATCATTTTTTTTCAAAATCTGTCACAGTAGGTCTAATCCACTCGGAGCTGCCTATTTCGTATATACCCATTCTTCATTTCACTTTAAATAGAAATGTAGACGTGTTTATTTCTTGCCTGTATTGAGCTGTTTTAGCCCCACAGGCACACATAAGTCTCTTTAATTGTATTTCTATTCATTTTCGTTGGTTCCACATGCAAGTTTAAGTCTTAAGATTTCTAAACTAGATGTGATTTATCAGGAGAAAAGCTTGGGACTGTTTTGAAATGATGTTCAATTGCAACGGAGTGTCAGGAAGTATAAATGTTAATCTTTAATTTCCTGTTGCATGCTTTTATTTTGGCGCACTTCCTGTTTTGTTTGCATCCTAACCTCGCCTCTCGTTGCAGTCACTTCACTCCCTGCCCTGCATGTCTCCTGCCTTCACGTTAGAGCACCTCCTCCCGTCCTGATTATCATCACTAGTCACCTGCGTCTGATTGTCATCCCCTGCCCTGATTGTGTTCACCTGTGTATAGTTATCCACCTCCCTCACTAGTATATAATGTATCCTCCCTTTTCCTCCTGTGCCAGTTCGTCTTTAACTGTTTAGTAATGCGTACCCGCCAGCTCCCAGTGTTTTTTGTCTTCTAGTGTTCTGACCATAGCTTGTATTTTTGACTTCGCCTCTAGCCCGCCGATTTAACTCTGTTTGCCTCGCTGACTGCCTTTTTGTGTAACGACCTCCTGCCTGTAATAAAGACTTTGATTTTTGCCCGACACCCTGCCTCTGAATCTGCGTTTGAGTTCACCTGAGTCCGAGTTCAGCCCTGACAGTACGACCTGGCCAACTATGGACTCAGCAGATTCAGAGCAGGTTCGGTCCGCTATCATGGCGCAGGGAGAGCGGATCAACCTGCAGGAGGATCGCCTCTCCGCCATCTTTAAAGAGGTAAAACAGATTAATGATCTTCAAGGACAGTTTCGCTCATCCGTCAGAGATCAAATCACCCGGTTAGGAGCACAGATGCAGACGCTCCTAACCATGATGAACACTCATCTGACTCCTGGCGCAGACGCCGCTCCTCCACCGGCGTCTGCCTTCCACGAGACGCCGGCTCCGCTCCCGATGCCGGTCCCCGCGCCGGCTGGTTCTGCATCCCCACACCTTGCCAAGCCGGAGCGGTTCACGGGAGATTCCGGTGGCTGCCGCGCTTTTCTGGTGCAATGCAGTCTTCATTTTGAACTGCAGGCAGCCCAGTTCCCGACCGAGCGCTCCAAGGTGGCTTTTATGATCACCCACCTGGCTGGCAGGGCTGAAGCGTGGGCAACCACCGAATGGGCTCGGGGCTCCCCGGTATGTGCATCACTCAAACTTTTTACTGACTCTCTGCGCAAAATTTTTGACCATTCTGCCCCAGGTCGGGAGGCTGCATGGGCTTTGGTGGGACTCCGGCAAGGCAGGAGGCGGGTCTCAGACTACGCTATCGAGTTCCGTACTCTGGCCGCTGACAGCGGATGGAACGACGCGTCGCTGATGGACACCTTTCTGCACGGCTTGTCGGACCCCGTGAAGGATCAGCTCGCCCCTCTAGACCTGCCTGCAGACCCCGACTCCGTCATTGCGCTTGCCATCCGCATAGACAACCGTCTATGGGAAAGAGAAGGAGAAGGACAGATGCCGAGGCTGCGTTCCACCGCTCGCCCAGACGAGGCACTCTCCTGACCAGCGCGCCGGTTGGCGTTCTTCCTCTCTGGTTGCCGCCGAGGACTCTCCATCTCCCCCTAGTGGGACGGATGAGCCCATGCAGATCGGCAGGGCAAAACTATCCCAGGAGGAACGCCAGCGGCGCCTGCGGGGGGGTCTCTGTATATACTGTGGCCAACCCGGCCACTTTCTGTACGCCTGTCCAGTAAAAGAGATGACTCACCAGTGACGAAGAGGGCACTGGTGAGTTCTACTTCTGCTTTCCCCTCTTCCTCTCGCCTTCTACTGCAGGTCCTGATCTCCGCCACGGGGCGCTCCCTTTCCTACCCGGCCCTGGTGGACTCAGGGTCCGATGAAGATTTCATCGATGGAGGTCTGGTTAAAACACTCGGGCTCCAACGCCTCCCCCTGAAGGAGACTCTTGAGGCAAGTGCTTTAGATGGCAGATTGCTCTGTAAAGTAACTCATCGCACGTCTCCGGTTCAACTAACTGTTTCTAGCAATCACACTGAGTCCACCAGTTTCCATGTTTTTGACTCTGCCCTGCACCCCTTAATCCTGGGCCTCCCATGGCTCAAAAGACATAACCCTCATATTGATTGGATAACGGGAGAAATATTGTCATGGGGAAGGGACTGTATTAACTCTTGTTGCCTGTCTGTCGCCCCTGGGGAGCCCTCTGGAAGACTGCTTGCGCCCCTAGTGCTGGATCAGAGCTCCGCCTCCTGTACCTCGCCTTCTGCTCCACCAGATGGCGCCATTGACCCTGACTTGCCAGGGGTTCCTTCCTGTTACTATGACCTAAGGGAGGTCTTCAATAAATACAGCGCCACCTCCCTGCCTCCGCATCGGCCATATGATTGTGCCATCGACCTGCTCCCAGGTACCACCCCACCAAAAGGGAGACTGTACTCTCTCTCTGCCCCGGAGAGAGAGGCAATGAGAGAGTACATCGAATCATCCCTGGCGGCTGGGATTATCCGCCCGTCCTCCTCGCCTGCGGGGGCAGGCTTTTTCTTTGTAGATAAAAAAGATAAATCACTTAGACCATGTATTGACTACCGGGGTTTGAATAACATTACTGTTAAGAACAGATACCCGCTCCCTCTGATGTCCTCGGCCTTCGAGCTGCTAAAGGGAGCTAAAATCTTTTCCAAGCTCGATCTACGCAACGCTTACCACCTCGTTAGGATCAGACAGGGAGACGAGTGGAAGACGGCATTTAACACCCCCAGTGGCCATTATGAATATCTTGTGATGCCATTCGGGCTCACTAACGCCCCTGCCGTCTTCCAGGCTCTAGTCAACGATGTCCTCCGGGACATGCTAAACCACTTCGTGTTCGTTTACTTAGACGACATATTAATCTTCTCCCCTGACGAGCAAACCCATATACACCATGTCCGCCTCGTTCTCCAGAGACTGTTGGAACATCGGCTCTTCGCTAAAGCCGAGAAGTGCGAGTTCCATGTTCCAACAGTCTCTTTCCTCGGTTTCATAGTCTCCCCCGACAGCATCCACATGGACCCTGCAAAGATCAGTGCTGTAGCGGACTGGCCCACCCCAAGTAATCGCAAGGCAGTCCAGCGATTCTTGGGGTTCGCAAATTTCTACAGACGATTTATTAGAAATTTCAGTTCTATTGCAGCCCCACTACACGTGCTGACATCACCAAAAAATAGCTTTGTCTGGTCCTCTGAATGCGCTAACGCCTTCCACAGGCTCAAGGAGGCATTCAGCTCCGCCCCCATCCTGACTCTGCCTGACGCCAGCCGACAATTCATTGTGGAGGTGGACGCCTCCGACTCAGGTATCGGTGCTGTTCTCTCACAGAGAGCATTAAAGGACGATAAACTTCACCCCTGTGCCTACCTTTCCAGGAAGCTGTCCTCGGCTGAGAGGAATTATGACATTGGGAACAGGGAGCTTCTGGCTGTCAAGGCTGCGCTGGAGGAGTGGCGGCATTGGCTGGAGGGGGCGGAGCAACCGTTTCTCGTCTGGACCGACCATAAGAACCTCCAGTATATCCGCTCTGCCAAAAGACTCAACTCCAGGCAAGCTAGGTGGGCCCTATTTTTCAACCGTTTTGACTTTTCTCTTTCTTACCGGCCGGGATCAAAGAACGGGAAACCTGACGCCCTCTCCAGACTCTTTGACTCAGTGGACACTCCCAAGGGTCCCTCCCACATCATCCCTCCTTCCTGTGTGGTGGGAGCCGTGACGTGGGGGATCGAGAGGGAAGTAAGGAGGGCCCTGTCACAGGTTTCGACACCCGAGGGGTGTCCACATAACAGACTCTTTGTACCTGTTTCTCTCCGTTCCAAGGTGATCCACTGGGCACACACCTCCCGCATCGCCTGCCACCCAGGAGCACGCCGCACCCTGTTCGTGGCAAAGCAGAGGTTCTGGTGGCTGGCGATGGAGAGAGACGTAAAGGAGTATGTCTCAGCCTGTCCGGTGTGTGCCCAATGTAAACCATCTCATCGACCACCAGCCGGCCTGCTGCAGCCCCTACCGGTACCTCATCGCCCCTGGTCCGACATCTCCCTGGACTTTGTAACTGGGTTACCCACCTCTGAAGGTAACACCACTGTCCTTACAGTGGTGGACCGTTTCTCCAAAATGGCTCATTTCATTGCTCTACCGAAGTTACCTTCGGCCAAAGAAACAGCAGAGGTGGTGTTAACCCATGTTTTTCGCATCCATGGCTTCCCCAGGGATGTGGTGTCGGACCGGGGGCCACAATTCATTTCGGGGTTCTGGAAAGAGTTCTGTTCTTTACTGGGAGCGTCTGTCAGTCTGTCCTCGGGCTATCACCCGGAGTCCAATGGACAGACTGAGAGACTGAACCAGGAGCTGGAGACCGGGTTGAGATGCCTAGTGGCGCAAAACCCGGTCTCCTGGTCTAAACATCTGCTGTGGATGGAATACGCCCACAATACATTGCCGTGTTCTTCTTCAGGTCTCTCCCCCTTCCAGTGTGCATACGGCTACCAACCCCCTCTGTTCCCCGACCTGGAGGGGGAGTCTTCCGTTCCATCGGCCCTCGCTATGGTGAGACGCTGCCAGCACATCTGGAAGGGGGCCAGACGGACGCTGTTGAAGAACACGGCACGCTACAAGAGGATGGCTGATCGACGGCGGACACCAGCTCCCACCTACCAACCTGGGCAGATGGTCTGGTTGTCCGCCCGAGATCTGCCCCTCCATGTTAATTCAAGGAAACTCGCCCCTAGGTATGTCGGTCCTTTCCCTGTGGTAAAAGTGATTAATCCTGTCTCTGTCCAGCTGAAGCTGCCGAAGTCCATGAGGATCCATCCGACCTTTCATGTCGGACGGCTGAATCCCGCGATCGACAGCCCTCTGGTCCCTTCCTCCGCAGTCCCCCCGCCCCCCCGGATCATTGACGGAAGCCCTGCATACACAGTCAAGCGCCTGCTGGACGTCCGTCGCCGGGGGCAGGGTAAGCAGTATCTCGTGGACTGGGAGGGGTACGGACCGGAGGAGAGATCGTGGGTTTCAGCAAAAAACATCATGGATCCTCAATTAATTAGAGACTTTAACAAGCAGCTAGCTGAGCGTCCGGGGACTTCTGGAGCTGTCCCTAAAGGGGGGGTTCTGTCAGGAAGTATAAATGTTAATCTTTAATTTCCTGTTGCATGCTTTTATTTTGGCGCACTTCCTGTTTTGTTTGCATCCTAACCTCTCCTCTCGTTGCAGTCACTTCACTCCCTGCCCTGCATGTCTCCTGCCTTCACGTTAGAGCACCTCCTCCCGTCCTGATTATCATCACTAGTCACCTGCGTCTGATCGTCATCCCCTGCCCTGATTGTGTTCACCTGTGTATAGTTATCCACCTCCCTCTCTAGTATATAATGTGTCCTCCCTTTTCCTCCTGTGCCAGTTCGTCTTTAACTGTTTAGTAAAGCGTACCCGCCAGCTCCCAGTGTTTTTTGTCTTCTAGTGTTCTGACCATAGCTTGTATTTTTGACTTCGCCTCTAGCCCGCCGATTTAACTCTGTTTGCCTCGCTGACTGCCTTTTTGTGTAACGACCTCCTGCCTGTAATAAAGACTTTGATTTTTGCCCGACACCCTGCCTCTGAATCTGCGTTTGAGTTCACCTGAGTCCGAGTTCAGCCCTGACACGGAGTCTGTATTTTTGTGTTTGACAGTGTTACCAACAGTTTACCCTGCTCTCTCTAATGGTTCGTTGATTTAATATAAAGAGATTCATAACTAACTCTCTCTTTTTTTCCCAACAGAAAACAGAGAATAAAGAGGCTGACCGTGCCCAGATTGTAACGGTCCAATACACAGAAACTACTGAGGAAAAGTAAGTATTGACAGAACATACTGTAGATATGAGAACAAACTCACAATAACTACTGCTTGTGTGGTAAACCAAACCAACACAGTATGGTAAACTAAAAGAGTGAGCTGAATCCTGTTTAGAGATGTAGCCTGTAGTGTTTATTGTCAGTGGGATACTCATAAATAGATTATGTCAAGCAACTGTAGACATAACAAACTGGCATGTTTCATTGTTTTAGAGTTGTATTTGACTAAAGTGGCTTTTTGAATGTAATTGTAGTAATGAGGAATAACATTTCTGCCTCTGTTTCTTCATTTTTGGCATTTGTTGTTTTAACAATCTGTCTGATTTATGATACGCTGATTTTAAATTATGAACCTCTGAACTTTTTCAGAGGTTTGGTGGTCAATAAGAACCTTTTCTGCTGGACGACACCGTGTAGTTTGGATCAGACAGATGGAGACAATAGTTTTTTTGGCCACACAGTTTTTTTCTGGCTATGAAACATCCACATCTACAGGACAAAGGAGAAAAAAAGTCAGTTTCAGCAGTTAACCTCTGCAGGGCCTCTGGCTGTCCAGAGTGAAAATAGAAAATACATGAGAAAGAGTCCCATTGTGAGCATGACATGTTGTACCCCGGTCCCAGAGGGATTGTAGGCTGCTCCTCACAGTTTTATTGACGGTCCTTCTGTATACATAATGTTAAGAACCAGGTCACAGCAGTACACTTTTGTTATCTAGTGGGTTGTAAAACAAGTGAAGCAGACTACTGTAGAGCTGCAACTAATGATTATTAATGATTAATCTGCTAATTATTTCTCTTTTTATTAATCAGGTAAAAGTTTGGTGACAAAACAGAATATAGTGGGGAAAAAAGCCTCACGTTTTCTCAGAGTGATGCCATGAAATGTTTTGTCTTGTCTGACCAAAAGCAGAAAATTCTCATATTTGAGAACCTGGGATCAATTTGTGCTTGTAGCGATGGGGATAGACCACATTTCCCATCATGCTTGCCCAGTCCTGAGTGCTGGACTGATTAGTTTAAATTTGCTATTTTACCTTCCAAAATGCAAATGTTTGTTAGTGTTTATAATTTAATGTATTTGTTCAAAATATGGTGGTTTATGTTGGTAACTGTGATTTTTGTGCTGGTTTATAGTTTTAACCATTAGTGAGGTGACTGTTACATTTCTTGGCTCCAGCTGTATTTTGCTAGAGAGATAAGAGGTCTGTCACCTGTGTTTAATGAAATAGGGTTGACATTGACTTTGTTCTTGGCTTTCAACGCAAATCACGGTGTTGTGCAGTGTGCCCTACTCTGGAAACAAAGTAATGTAATGAGATGCTTAATTGTTATTGAATTATATGTATTTAAAAATAGTGTTCAAATTGGAAAGCATGTTTGTTGATACAAATGTAACTGCAATAGGCCAATACCTACCTATTAAATCAGATTCAGACCATACACAAGCACACAGACAGCAGCAGTCACCAGTATGTCAGAGACAATAGATTAGTGAGTAAATAATAAATAAATAAATAACTCAGTCCATGGTCAGAGATGCACACTGGGACCTTGTGTGGCTCCGTGCCTGCTGACTCCAATGAGGACCAGATGAAAAATAAAAATTCACATAATAATAGAATAAAAGAATACATAATAAAACCATTTATGCATTGCACTTACATTAATGCGTTCAATGAATGTATTGGCTTACCGGCCATGTGAAGAAAAACAGACATCATAAACAGACTATTGTGGTTTAAGAACAAAATAATTAATTCATTCCTTTTGCTTTCTGGGCTACATGTTTCTCCCAGGGGGAGCACAAGTCTCTCTGTTGGACTCTGATTATCTTGGAGCAGATCTTAACGACACCATTGAGATTAGCCGCTCAAATCATTCATCCATCCATCTTTAACTGCTTATCCCGTTAGGGGTCACGGGGGGGGCTGGAGCCGATCCCGGCTGGCATTGGGCGAAGGCGGGGTTCACCCCTGACAGGTCGCCAGTCCATCGCAGGGCACATAGAGACAGACAACACATCTAGACAGACAACCATTCACGCTCACATTCACACCTACGGGCAACTTAGAGTCATCAATTAACCTAAACTGCATGTCCTTGGACTGTGGAGTACCCAGAGAAAACCCACGCAAACACGGGGAGAACATGCAAACTCCACACAGAAGGGCCCCAAGCCGGATTCGAACCTGCGTTCTAATGTTAGTGAACCTGGGCTCTAATGTTAGCGTCCCACTGGCTAGGTCACGGCCGCCACTCTGCCCTCTACTTATACAACAGTTACAGCTGATAGCATCGTCACGATGGACATTGTTGACGCGAAAAGCATAGCGAGAGAGAGAACCATGTAGAGGCAATAGAAATGCTCCGAATTTTGTATTGAGCACCTTGGGGGGGAGTAGCTCAGTCTGTAGGGGGTTGGTTTGGGAAGGGGGGGTCACGGGTTAAAGTCCCGAAATGGAAAAAAAAAGAGAGGTGAAATGGAGGGGGGGGAGGGGGAATTTTACTTTTTGGGAATTGCGGGGGGGCATCAAAAAAAAGAAAAAAACCCCAAAAGTGGGGGGGGATTTTGTGAGGAACACCAATATCACTAAAATATTTCAATAATATATGATTTGTTTGTTTTTGTGTTAATATATAAAAAAAAAAAAAAAAAAAAAAAAAAAATTAAATTCCAAAGGGAAAAAAAAAAATATAATTTTCTTTAAACAATTAATCAATTGCCGAAATTATTGCAGATTAATTTTCTGTTGATTGAGTGACTGATTAATTGACTAATAGTTGTAGCTCTAGATGACTGAGATGCAAAAAACTGGCGTGCTAAGCAACCGTGTGCTCCACTGTAATATATTTAATATTTTGATGACTGAACGATCTTGTTCTAACACCAAGATAGAAAACGCTTCTTTATCAGGGTTAACCGGGCAGACATATAAAATAATATTTGTTGATAAAAATCTTATAGTAGAACAGAGTTTTATCTGCATGAATTTTGCATGAATATAACACATTTCTGTGGCACAAATTATTGACATATCAGCTCTTGATCAGCAGTATACATGTAAGTCTTTTTCTCCCTATTTCTATTTGTTTAGTGTTTTTTAGTGTTCCTCATATTTTTTCTTTTCTTCTTTATCAACAGGAATCCTGGCAGTGAGCTGCAGGTCTACTACGCTCCTCATCACACCTACGGGGACTTCTTTGACGAGCTCAACCGTCGTGGCGACACTTTCTATGTCGTGTCTTTCCGCAGGGTGAGTTTCACCATTTTTACTCTGATTTGAGAGGAAAAACAACATCTGACACGGCGGTTGAAATGATCACAAAAAGTCAAATTAGAAGAGATTTCAATGGGACGTTTCACAGCTCAGCACTAATCAAGACACTTAACTAATGAACCGTAATTTATATGTAATGCGTCAGTTCTTCAACAGAGAGGTTTAGTTATAGAGAAAAATGGAGAATGGGGGAGGGAATAAAATACACACACCCAAGGGTGTAACTAGCCCTTTCCAGTCCAGTTTCCTTGGTCCATTTGCAATCATCAAGACCATGTTTTAGGTTTTAGGCATGGCCATATGTCAATGTTAATCATCTTGGTCTTTATTCATTTGACCATTTTTCCACATTTGAGACTCTGAGTCTGTTTTTCATTTTCTCTCTTGATATGATTAATCCTGGACATCAAATTCAGAAAGAGTTTGCTGATTAGTTTGGGTTTCTTTTTTTTTTTTTTACATCCGTTTGATATCAAGGACACAAAAAAAAAAGAAATTTGCTGCATGGGAATCTTTTTCCTTTGAGTTCTTCCCATTATAGTTTGTGTTTCATTATCGTGGGAAGTGGCTGCTCCATCTATTGTCACAAATAATGCACATTCACTTACAAAGTGTGTCCAAAAAGTAATGTGTTTCTTATCAAAAACACATTTGGTCACTGGTCCAGAGAGCTCATATGACACTCGACACCTCTGGGTGATGTTAAGCCCTTAAATCCTCAGGATTACTCAGTGGGGTGGGAGTTTTGAAGCATGTGGTCAAAGATCAAGACCCCCCTATGTCACCAAGCCAGTCACAGGAGTTTGGCTCGGAGTTGGCATGGTGACAGCAGGGACAACGGCAACAATGATGTGCCAGAGTTGAGGGCCTCTACAGGTCAAGTGGCTGTCGGCCAGTTTCTAGCAGCAGCTTTGTGTTGCATGAGCAGTGAGGGTGTTCAGAGAGTTTAACATTACAGATACGTTTAGATAACTTTTTTTGTAATGAATCACCCAAATACAGTATCTTGACTAATTAATTCTTGAATAACACGTTGAAAAATGGCCGATAGTAACACTTTCTTACCGCTGTCGCATAAGAATGCATGCTCATGGGGGTATCTCTTAAAGGGTCTCTAAATTATAGACTACGGCCTAGACCTGCTCTGTTTGAAAATCGGCTTTAGATAACTTCTGTTACGATTTGACACTATATAAAAATAAATTTAATTGAACTTGACAGTGAGAGTGCTTAAAATGAAATGAAGCTTATGTTTAAAAAACTAAATTGCAACCTTTTTGAAAACAGTAACAACTAAGGGAAAATAGGCTTTTCAATTACTTCAAAGCTTTGATTATTTTAATATGAGGATGAGACTGCAACTAACTATAAATGTCAGAAAATATTGGATAATACCCATTATAATATCCAAAAGCCATTGCCATGTCTTCAAATACAGTCGTCCCAAAACCTGGAAATGAGTTAGCATTTTAGCACTTATTTATATTTTATATTTAGATAGATAGATTTTAACATTTTGTTCTACAACATAAAATATGTCCGTAAATATCCCACCCGTGAATTTTGACGCCTTTATGCGTCTTAAATAGGCGGTTGCTGACAAGTGGCTAAATGAGAGTATTACCGTATTTTTCGCACCATAAGGCGCACTTAAAATCGGCCAACTGTTTAACTCAGACACTGATGATGAAGGATTTGATGGATTTGTGGAAGAGGAATGAACTGAAAAGTCAGTGTATTGTTTTGTATTTCATGTGTTACAACTGAAAAATGTTGAGCGTTATTGAAGTTATTGAGTTATTAAATGAATTGAATAAAGTTTGACTTATATGGTCGTTTTGTTTCGCTTAAATGCGCCTTATAATCCTTTGTGCCATCAATCCATAGTGCGAAAAATACGGTAAACGTCATCACGACGACTCAGCCGCCTCTACAATGTCATTGTGTATCCTAGCGTTCACATGACCATGGTGTAGTTTGTTTATAGCCTAATGTTAGCTTTTTACTTAGGTCAGTTGCATTCATATAATAGTGGTGGATCTGTGGAGATTATTTTGCAGAAGAAAACGTGTAAGTGTTATGAATGTTTGTTTGCCACACAGTTCGTTTTCTGCATGAATCCAAAACCCTGTGGAAAAATCCCATTGGGTTTTTGTCGAGGGAACTAATGTGATGCTAACTTCCTGGTTAGCCTACAAAAAATACATCATCCCTGCAGCACTCTATAGCTTGTTTTGTGTGACCTACAGTCCAAAACCCAACGTATTAATTTAACAATCACAAAAAAAAGAAAGAGAGAAAATCTGGACTGGTTAACTGGAAACAGAATGTGATCAATTGACTATAGAAATAGTTATATAGTAATAATAGTTGTTCTTCAAATTTTCTAATTGTTTGAGCTTTTTCATATGCAGATTAATTTTTCGTACTTTCTCTGATTTTGTTACTTTCATTTAAGCCATTTCAAAATAAAATAAAATATCTTTTTTTTTTTTTTAGATTTTTGAGTGCTGAAGTAAATGAATCCTGGTTTTAATAAGCGGTAAAGGTTAGAGGAATCAAAGATGCATTATCGGGTATGACAGCAACACTTTGAAAAGCAACAAATAATAAAAAACAGAACATAGATTACAGGCCTGTTATCCAGTCTGACCCTTTTATTCTCGCAGACCTTTATTAGCTTTTCTCAGTAAGTTTATTTGCCTGTATTTTGTTTCCTGGGTTTCAGGGTATGTGTGTCGGCAAAAACGGGTGTGCATTTGTTTTTCTGTTCCAGTCGGTATGATGTTATTACAAGACTGCCAAAGCTCTGGATTAAATTTGGAATTTTGTTTGGATTTTAAAGCCAATCACTAGCAATTTCGACTTTTGTCCCCCGAGGCATCTCGTTGGGTTCATCGTGGCCTGTTCTTGCCCTCGCCAGCAGTTGAGGTCACTCTACAGTGTGTTGCATGCTCAGAGATGGCCAAGCTCAGGTCAAGGTTATAGATACGTTACCACCTGTGGCTTTGTTTAAGTGTGAAATGAGGTGAGGTGATGGAAAACATAACTCCCAACAAGACCAAAATATGGAACCGCTCTTATTCTACCAGCGTTTTGCGGTCTTGCTTCACTTCTCATGTTGTTTTAGCACCTGTGGCTTTATGTAAGTGTGCATTGAGGCGAGGTGGTGGAAACACTGGCTGCTTTCACCGTGGACCGTATCCCATAGGGTTCAGGGAAAAATTCACCTGTTGTCATGGCAGCTGCAGCTGTTGTGTCAGCTTGACCAGCTCTCTGGCCCCCCTAATGATGAGCAGTAATGTGGTTGGTGTTTTCCTGCTGCCACCCACCAAACACTGTCAAGGCACCCGCTTAGTCATTTTTAGCATTTAATACTCCCTTCGGTGGTGTACAGCGTATTCTTAATGGCTTTCAGCGCCATGACCATACTTTATATCCCATCAATCCTTTTATTCTGAAGAAACACTACTAATGGAGCTATATTAGATAAGTTCTTAGCTGATTGCAGTACCTTAGTGTCATTTTAATAAATCTTAGGTGGCATTATAAAGAACACTTTCTTATTTACAAATTGACATGCAAAAGTCTCTTTATTCTCAAATACACAAGTGTTTCCCACACATGCATCGGCATGTCTCCTTGTATTTCACAGGTTTTCTACATTGCTCTGTCCTCGCTGTAATCCCTTCCCCAACCGCAGACCCTTTTACTCCCTCCTGTCATCACTGTAACACCCCTCATTTTTCAGTCCACCCAGGCTAAGTTTTGCACGCCATGTGTGATAGAGTTTTCAGTTGGTCTTTTCATAGGCTTCTTAAAGGGGCACTCCACCAGTTTTGCACATGATGTAGAGTTTACTCGTAATGAGTAGCACTACTAATGTCTGCATAATTCCTGTGGGAGGATTATCTTGAGTTGGGCTTCAGAACTGTAAAATAAGCCCACGTTTCAAACTGGAGGTGAGGAATTTGAAAGGAAGTCGGTATTTAGGAGGCAGGGGGTGTTCTAAAGAAAGGCACTGTTGAGTTGTGTTATGGGAAATGTAGGATCCAGCATTTGGAGATGGTCCCATACTTGGAACTAAAAGTCTAAAGTAATAGCTATCTCACCCTATACTGCTTCGATTTTGACCACTATTTTTTATGTCTCTTGCCAGTCCCGCTACTTTATGGAGGTGAAATACTGAAATCATGGAGTACCCCTTTAATTGTGCTCATAATAATTGTAATAATAAACTTTATTTATATAGCACCTTTTATATAGGGAGTGCAGCTCAAAGTACTTTACAATGAAAGTGAAGAAACAACAGATTAAATTGAAACAAGTGCTAATACTAAAACCAAGCAATCAAATAAATGACAAACAAAAGAGGCAAGATAGCAAGATGAGGTATGCTGAAATATAATATTTAATAACATATATCTATATAAAAGATAGAAATAAAATATAGGATGGCATAAGAACAATAATACATGTAAAAGATAAGAATAAAACAAAGAGAGCGATGTTAGTTGAAGGCAATCTTGAATAAATTTTTCATTTCATTTTTTAAATAAAGTTTTCATTTGTCGTTTGAAAACGTTCACAGAGTCTGCATCTGTAGCCGTAGGAAGGGGATTCCTTAAATGTAGTGCAAAGTTAAAAAGGCTGAGCTGCCCATTTTCTTATTGTTAGATTGTTTGTATTTAAGAAGCCAGCAGCAGACGATCTAAGAGGCTATGAGGGACTGTAAAACAACAAAGAATTAGTAATGTAGGGTGGTCCCAAACCACTAAGAGCCCGGTAAACAAGTAAAAGAACTTTAAAATCAATCCTAAAAGATACAGATACAGATACAGTAATGCTCTCTGTCTTTTTCTAGTTAAAGGCCTCATAGCATAGCAGCAGCTTTTTGTCTCTGGTTTTTCAGTTCATATGAAAGTTGGCAAATCATTTTATTGAGTTTCTTGCCTTACAAACAGACAGAATAGTAAACGGTATCCATTTATCATATAATACAGTATTTCATTTACCAATCTTAATGTTAATCATTAAACTGATGAAATGATTTAAGTCATAGCTCTGGAATCTGGTAGTGGAGCTACAGTTTAACATTGTTAATACTGTGTGTGTGTGTGTCACATGTGTGTTTGCACATTAGCATTCCTCTCTCCACCACAGCTCCTTCTGAGAGGCTGTGGTCAGATTAAAACCTTCCCGCTCATTGTCTAATTAACTGCATAAAAGCTGTTTTTAATAGCTCCAGAAACTGAACTTCTTTGCTGGTTAATGCCATTTTGGTCTCATACTTCTAAAAGATTAATAAATGCAATAAGTTCAGTTGAAATTAGATGATGGGTTGAGGCATAAGAAAAGTGCTCAGTTTGAAGTATTTCGACTAGGGAGGTCATCATGGAAATTATTGCCTTATGCAAGGACCTTTGAATTTCCCAGATGACCATTGCATCATTGATAACCTCAAGTTGTTAATGCAAGTTCTCAGCGGATCTTCTCCTCAGGGTTATAAACTTGGCTCCAAATCTTGATCAACAACTGGCAAATGCACGCCATCGACCGTTTTATTTGCTTCCAAATGAGTTGTATTTTCCTTTCGGTGACCTTCTCTTCTTTGTTTTCAGGATCATCTTCTACTTCCTGCCACCAGCCACAACAAAGGAAGTCGACCCAAGATGTCTGTGGTGTTGCCAGCCATGAACATAAACGGTATGCACTGCAGCACAGACACAACAGTTTGGTCACTCCGCACAATGTAACAGATGAAAGGCGAGCTGGGAGCACATTCAGAAACACGTCTCCCTACAAGAATGCATTACTTGTGGTGCAGGACACTTGTAAGGAAAACTCCTCCGACCAAAAGAGAGCACTTTTGCCTTTTAAGCCTATTAAGGTGATTCTGATCCATCTGTGCTGGTATTTTGTTTCCCAAACTCTACCTTCTTGGACGCTGAGCGTGTGTTGCCTGTTTAACTTAAGTGGAAGTTGCTTTATAGATTTTCTTTGCCGAAAGGTTTCTTTGACATCTGGCGTCTTGTATGCAGAAGGTCTTTGCTCCCGACCTCCCTCTGAGTCCTTTGTGGTTTCTGTTATGTCCTTCAGCCTCTGATTACACTTGCTGTCGCATTTGGCAGTGCTGTCAAGTGTCTGTACAGCCGCTGACCAAACCACACACAGACTCAACCATTAAAAAAAATAGCTTTTTCAGTGCGGTCATTTCCATTTGGCTTTGATTTTTTTTTTTTTTTTTGTACCGAAAATAATGACGTTGAGGCCTAGGCAGGGACATGTGTGTTTTGTTACTGAAGTTACATTTCAAATATTTTTATTTTCATGATATTAAATATATCATACTGTTAAGAAAAAAACCTTTAAAATGCCTTTATGCTGGCAAAACTCAGTGTGACCACATCACTAAATACATTGCTTGAATTTTTGGCTTTCCATCCATTAGCTGTAATGTTTTTTAAGGATAAGAATACAGTGCCCTGCGATAGACTGGCGACCTATCCGGGGTGTACCCCGCCTTTGCCTAATGCCAGCTGGGATTGGCTCCAGCCCCCCTGGCGAACCCTAATGGGATAAGCGGTTGAAGATGGATGGACAGTATCATCCAGACCTGTGGTTCTAGTTGAAACTGTGCCACCTACAGGCAAGGAAAGTGACCTTAAGGCAACCTTAAGCACGCAGTCGTGTGCCAGCTGTAGTATGTATGAACACAATAGACTACTGAGTCAACAGTTCAGCGTCAGGAGAGCTACTGTAGCAGCCACGGTGCTGCGTTCACTGTCTACAGTTCACCATCCAGAAGTGTTAGCAGTGTTAGCAGTGTTCGCAATGTCGCGGATATGCAGCCATTTTCTCAGTAAAAATCTCCATGGCGGATTTAGTTTAGTTTAGTTTAGTTTAGCAGGTTGTCAGCTGTGTGTCTGCCCAGCGTAAAGATGCTCTGTCTGCCGGGATTAACAATGGCGATTATCCAACATACAAGGCGTGTGTTTGTGCTACGTTAGCAGCTGCTAGCTCCTAGCATTACTGGTGGCTTCGTGCCCACTGTCACGTAACTTCAGCGAGTTTCTGACAGATCGTGTGCATGGTGGCGGTGAGTGTAGGTTTGTTGATGGTGTTATAGCTGTTATAGCTATATAAATTCTATTAGGCTACAAGCTACAACTCCTCAGCTGGAAGATCAGAGCCAACTTCCTGTATCATCACTGGCACTCTTTCAAGGTGGACCAGCTTTTCTCCTTAAAGTGACGAGCTGCTCCTCTGTGGTTTTCTCTGCTTTTTAATTGATTATTTATATTTCTTTTTATCATTTTAACTGATAGTGTTAATCGGTTAAAATGCTTAATGTTGGTTATCGGTTAAAATAAATTTGTTAAATTCTGAAAAGCGAAGCCAGTGCTGAAGTGTCTTAAACTTACATTCTATCTAATATCCAGCAGGGGCGACTCCTCTAGTTGCAAAAAGGAAGTGTGATTGTATAGAAGTCTATGAGAAAATGAGCCTACTTCTCACTTTTTTTTTTTTTATTACCTCAGTAAACATTGTAAACATGAGTTTATGGTCTCAATCGCTAGTTTCAAGTCTTCTTTAATACGGCATGATGGTCACTTAGTAGATTATGGTTAGCATCAAATAGACCATAAAGCAGGGTATGATTTAGGGCGTGGCTGCAGCGCAGTCCACGAAGACCCGCTCTACTCTGCCTCTTATTGGCTCGTACTCAGTGCCTTCTTTGCAGAATTTGTTAAGTTTATTGCTAATAAACAAGAATGGTGGAAGGTTGATGGGGCTCATGATTTCAACTCAGATGTGGATGTTTTCATAAAGATGGCAGCCTTCTTGCATAGTGTTCTCATATTGAATTACAGTATCCTGATTATTGGAGAAAAATGTTTTTTTGAAAATTTTGCTATGCACATTGCCTGTACGGATGAAATAAAATTACCATTCCTCTGGAGATTTATATTTTGTGAGTTCACACTGCTCGTAGCGTCATTATGTTTCCTCTTCAGCCTGATAAATGTGAGGTTGTTAGCATGTTACATGCCAGGAAGGAGTGGTTTAGCTAAGAAGTCATCAGTGTAGAATTATTATTCTGTACATATGGGATTGTAAGTGGCGATTGTAAGCCATGTTGCACATGATGACTGCATGCTAGTGATGAAAAAATCAAATACAGGTCCTCTTCAGATTATAGAGCAGGGACACTGCTCATCTAGACTGCCTCATTTCCTCTTAAAGAAAACAATCACCGTCTACATCTTGTCATAGTGGGTGGCAATCAGAGTGCACTCGGTTGCGGTTTGGGGTGGGGGGGTGGGGGTTCCACCAGCCCATTTGAGATGCAATCGGCCGTTTATTTGACCGCCTTGTCCTCAAAAACAAAACCCATCTAAAACACTGGTATACATATGAGGCTCGCCTCAGTATCGTAACACTTTATCGGCAAAAACCTTGGACTTCGATTGGCGCACTTGTTGCCAAATTGTGTGTACAGATGTTTTTGATTTCCATGAGCTCATCATTGCTTGTCTCCATGGTCCTTAGATCTGTTGGATTATCGATACAGTATGTTAAAGTCCAGTCATCAGAGATTTCAGTGGAAAGAAGTCTTCTTTGTCCAAATGCTATATTTAATTATCAAGTGGCTTGATTTTCACCAAGCCTGTGAGGTGGACAGTGATGTGAGAGGAAACCTGCTCAAGAGGGACTGTTTGTGTAGGGTGTGGAGCAATTAGGAAGACAGCCTGTTGTTGTTGGGTGTTTGCCTGGCATTTTTATCAGAAATCCTCTTGTTCCTCTGATATCGCCCTGTCTTGTCTGCAGCAAAGCACCAGATTTGATTAGTCAACTAGCTCTGAGAGGAGTGAGTCAGTGGAATATGAGCCTCTTACTCAGCAGGGAAGACATGGCCAATGGGAAATAACTTTTTTTTCCTGGGAGGGGGGGATGTGAGAGATGAAGATTGATGAAGGTAAACATTGTTCTTGGTCCGTCTTGTCAGGGAGGAATGTTAAGGTCCGTGCTGGTCAGATGGCCCATTGAAATAGCAGTAAATAGTGAAATCCAAGACCTCCTTTTCAGTTAATTGTTGAAATGGCCAAACAAAGGTGGCATTCAGGGAGAGATATCAGGTCTGGAAAGATTCTAGTTAGCTCAAGAAAAGGGCCTTCGATTTGCATGATCTGTCACGGATGCCTACAGTCGGCCACAAATGCAAAACATTGTGTTCTTCTGTGTTTGTACCAAAACTCTTTTCCTAATAGTGTGTTTTTTCATCTAATGTGCTGGCTAGATCATGTAGCATCTTTGAGAGAGAGGACCATGGAAATAGAAATAGAAGAGGACAAATATAATCGACATTTTCATTCAAATCAGTGCAGCAGGATAGTCAGAGTAGGGACTATTTTTATGTGTACTATTGCCATTAAGATTGTTGTAACAGGATAACATCTGTGTAAACTAAATCGACTTATGTAAGTCGTGGACTCACTGAGGTGAGGTTTTGTAGTAACGACTGTAACGAACAGTGGAGTAGTTATGTAATAAAGCATACAGAGTCAGCGAAAATGAGTAAAATTTAACAACTTAATGCTAAATCCACACTCGTATGGAAGCACATTGCTATCGCCACAAGTGACAGAGATGTAGATCCCATAGATTCAGTGCAATTTGAGGTATGTTTGGATTATAATTTTGACAAATTTGGATGCATTCATCTGTTATACAATTGTGTTTTATACACATGTATAGTAATTATTTTGTGATCTCGCAAGAACCTGTGCATTCACAATATGTTAATAATTTAAGATTGATCGCTGTAATGACATTGCTTATCCAGACTTCTATACATATTTGGTAGAATCGCATTATGCTAAGTGTTGTCTGTAACATTAGCTAGTCATGCTAGTCACTGTAACCAGCGCCATTTAGACATTTAGCACACTGACAGTGAATATTCACGTATAGTATCTGCCTCAAATCTCAGTGTGAAAGCCTTGGTTACCGCACCACACAACAGCTTTTTGTCATTTTCTGTGATGTGACAGCAAGTTTCTTTCCTCCAAAAGGGAGCGCAGCCTCAGTGATGACGCCATGCTGGTCTGGTCTCTAACTTGGAGCCATAAAGCCCCTCTATTATATCATTTTTAGGACACAGCAGAGGAAATCAGTGGTTTTTGAATTTATTGTTGGTGCAACCAACTGCACAGCAATTCTTCAGCAGAGTGTAATTACCATTACTAGTTTAACTTATGTAAAGCACTTTGTAACTATGTTTAAATAAGTGCTATACAAGTAAATAAATGTATTATTATTTATTATTATTGGCTTGAGCACTGTCGCCCCACAGCAAGAGGGTCGCAGGTTTGAATCCGGCTTGGGGCTCTGTTACACTGGTTACAGAAAATGAGCCAAACACTTGGCTCACTGAAGTTCGCTCTACGTCTCTTCCTTTGGGGGAAAGAAAACTGAAGATCCAATAGACTTCAGTGCAATTTGATGTATGTTTGGATTGCAATTTTGACAAATGTGTATACATTCATCTCTTGTTATACAAACATTTGTTTTATACATGTCTAATAATTAATTTGCAAACTTTCAAGAATCTAAGCATTCACAATATATTAATAAATTAAGGTGGAGCGCCGTCATGTCCCGTCATGTAGTTCTGCTTTGGATGACATTTTGCTGGTCTGATATATGGTGGTATTAGCAAGCTAGCTAGCTCGGACAGCTGGCAAGTTAGCTAGCTTGTTTGGGGGGCGGCAGTAGCTCAGTCTGTAGGGGGTTGGCTTGGGAACCGGAGGGTCACCGGTTCAAGTCCCGACATGGACCAAAAACTGAGTGTGAACTGGTAGCTGGAGAGGTGCCAGTTTACCTCTTGGGCACTGCCGAGGTGCCCCTGAGCAAGGCACCAAACCCCCAACTGCTCGGGGCGCTTGTCAGGAGCAGCCCCATCACTCTGACGTCTCTCCATTAATGCATGTATGTGTGTTTCAGGTCTGCATGTACCATGTACGAGTTTAACAGAGTGTAAATTGAATTTCCCCATTGTGGGACTAATAAAGGTAGATCTTCTTCTTCTTCTTCTTCTTCTTCTTCTTTATTCTGCCAGTGTTATGCTGAGCCAAACACTGGGCTGACTATGTCTAAAGTTCCCTCCCCGCCACTCTGGAGAAGGACAAGCTACCTAGCTAAGTAGCCAGCCATCCGTCTCTGGAGCTGCATCTGTTCTATTCCCTTCGAGCTGCGACCACACTTTATGGCCCACTGACATGTTCACCCTAACAACTAACAATTGCCATTTTCTTTTGTACTTGTCAAATGACTATGGAAAACAGTTCAGTGTCCTTTCTATTCCTATTCTATGCCCTAACCCTAACCCTAACCCTATGGCGAGGACTAAGCACAGTTTTATTTTAGCACAGATGCACCTACGGTAGCTTCATTTTCAAATGCCACAACTGCTCCTCCTGCTACTTTCTTGTTGACCTGACAGAGGACTGTAGTTAAAGAGCAAGCCAGCAGTCTGACACAGAAAAGAAGTTGATGGTGATTCTTTACGCCCTCGTGGTCCTCCCTTTTTCAACATTATAAAGCTCCATGTGTCACACAGATGACAGCCGTCAAGTCGCGTTTCAGATTTATGTCATCTTAAAACTTTGAAGTGATTAAGTGCAAATGTACACATTTAGCTGGGCGAAACCCTTAGAAAAGGAGAAACACTGTCCTCACTCTGGAGCATGATTGCTGCACAGCGGAGGATAATTCTTTCCAGCTCCCCGTTGCTGCTTTCCTTTTAGGAATGCCTTCCCTCTCCAGTCACTAAATGGTTTTCATCTGGAGGAGGTGGATAGACTCTGCTAATCCAGAGTGAGCATTTGGTCTGTCGTGGTCAATAACTGAGCATCGAAGATCGAGACTTTGATGTAAGCCGTCGCTTGTTTCTGTCTGGCTGCGTGTCCACGGTTCAGGGGCTCTGTTAAAGTTACTTGACCTCGACCGCCTTGATTCTCTCTGAAAACGTATCTGGCTGAGCAGTGGCTCCTCATAAGGACTGATGGGTGTGTTTATTTAATGATCCCCTGAGTTTGAAAGTAGCTCAATCAAGTGGAAATGACATGTTTGGAGGAGATGAATGTTTTGGAGGTGACATCATTTACAGGTGGATCGGCCGTGGGAGACGCACTGCAGTCTATTTTTACTTCTCTGAGATTGTACATGTGCACTGTAGCTAACAGACAGCTTTCAGTGGGGGTTCAAGGTAGAGCTATGCACCCGTGAATGAGTTGGGGGTCAGATTTTCCTACTTCTCTAATCTAAACAAACATCCCCACCAATGGTCGAGAAGAAGAATATTTAACCCGTGCCACCCTTGCAAAATAAAGCAAGTGATTGTTTATCTCAGTGACTTAATTCTCTATACATGAAGCTAGTTATTAGCAATACTAGCTGCATGGCTCTGTAAGGTGTCATCCACCACTTTCTTAGAGTCAGACTATAATATCTCAACAACTGTGTGATTCATTCCATGTTCATGGTCTCCAGGAGATGAATCCTACACAACTTTGGTGAACCCATGACTTTCTCTCTAGGGCCACCATGAGGTTGCTTATTTTGTCTCAACAACTATTGGATGGACATTTATGTCCCCCCCCAGTGAGCAACCACTGGGTCTGAAAAGTGAAACCAATGCTGAAGTGCCTTAAACTTGCATTTTTTCTAACAGCCAGCAGGGGGCGACTCCTCTGGTTGCAAAAGATGTCTGATTGTATTGAAGTCTATGAGAAAATGAGCCGCCTTCTCGCTTGATTTATTACCTCAGTAAACATCGTAAACATGAGTTTATGGTCTCAATTTCTAGTTTCAAGTCTTCTTCAAAACAGCATGATGTTCATCTACTAGCTACCTTGTGATTGACTGGGTCCCTACCACAGCATGGGAGTTTTTGTCTTACAACTTTAACCCTTTCACAGTGTGTTTTCAGGTCAGGTACTTGTAACATTTTGGTTGCCTAAAAATGTCTTCTTCAGCGTTCGGTTGTTCATAGCTCCACCCTCTCATATCACTTCTGGTTGCAAAAAAACAAGATGGCGACAGCCAGAAAACAAGATGGCAATGGCCAAAATGCCAGACTTGAGGCTTCATAACAACAGCCCACAAACATACAGTCTATGGTCCCCCCTCAGATGTTTTTTGGTTTTAGTGCTAAATCACAAATTTTAGCATGTTAACAAGTTAAACTAAGCTGGTGATTAGGGTAGGTTATGTAACTGCTAAACATCAGTATGTTCTGTGTTAGCATGCTGATGTTAGCATTTAGCTCAAAGCACCACTGTGCCAAAATGCAGCCTCCCTGTATTGCTAGCATGTCTTCAGACTCTTAGTTTTGTTGTTACTGCCTGTCAGATACATTTTTTATTGGCAAAGCATAGCGTTGTTGTTCAGCATTGGCTTGTACATTCTACTATACAACATCCCAATAATTTGTCAAATATGAGGAGCATATTGTAGCGTAAAATCAATAATTTTCTGGATTAGTAGGTTATGTGATTATTAAAGTTGTCTAATTGCCATCCTATTAGACCCACATTTATTTTTACTGTCCTTGTAATTTCATGATTATACTTGCTGATGAATCGCTTCCTTTCAGACATTAAAACAAGCTTCCCTCATGAACACGTCCTCAGTGTTTGTGCCAGTCTGGCAGCCACCGTCCTCCCGAGATGCTCTCTCAGGTTTCCTCAGATGCGTCGCTGCCAGACATCAGGGTTTTATCAGTACACACCAGCTCACTGTGTCGCTGAAACTTTCTGGAAGGTCTCCAGATGGCACAAGTAAACGGGGAAAAGGAGACCACGCAGAGCAGGACGGTAGATTTGGCAGCTTCTTCAAAGAGCTGCTGTTTGAAGTTGGTCCTCGTGGTGGTGTGTTTGTGTGTTTCCTGTTTCACTGTTTCACTGTTCAGGCTTCTCAAGCAGTTGGCTGAATAGAATGTAGACACTTTGGTTATTTAGTGAAAAGAGGATATAAACAGGAATTAAACAGGAGTCCTCAATTTGGATAATGGCTTGGATTATGGCCCACAAATTACGGTGCAATTATTGGGCATAATCATGGGGTACATTAATCTCGTTAAGGGGTAACGGAACATTTTTTCTTTTTACAAGCTGTAAACACAACATTGGCAGCACCTCATCAAGTTGATATGGTGAATGTGTTAGCAAGCAGTTGACTGTGTACACATCCAGCAGACACAGAGCAACATTAACATTTAAAGTCATGTTTCTGGTCACCTGATGAATGTAAGTCCAATATTAACTCTCGTTTGAGCTCTGTTTTGGTCTCCACCAATTCCTGAGGGAAATATGTGCTTCTTAAAGTTGGCAAATGCTCCATTATGTTCATCAGTTAGTCACTAGATGGTGACTGTCACTAGTAGTTTTGGTGTAACGTTTTATATTTGGGGATATGTAATAATTTTAGAATACAGTCATGTAGTTAAGTAGTAAGTACATTGGGCAAAACAATTATTACCCATTATCGCCCACTGGAATGACTGATTTACAGATTGTCGGCCACCTTGGGTATGTTGTTATTGAGGTATCATGGGCAGTAATAAAAAGTAGTGTCTTCATGTACTTATGGAGTGAAGTCAAGATATGCTAGCTGTAAATTGGAAAAAAAAAAATTAAAGGTTCACTATACAATATCCAGAGCATTAATATAGCATCAAGCAGCTATTGTCTATGTAAAGACATAGAGGAGTAATATCTACCTGAGCAGAGAATGAAGTCACTCTCCCTCTGTGTGTATTTTAATCCAATTTCTTCATGCTTTGTCAACATTGCCGGGCCAATCACTTGTGCTCTCAGTGTATGTTCATGCATGTGAGCATGCCCCACTGGGTATCTCATGGCCGCCACTCTATGCTGTGCTCATACAGCAGTTACAGCTTATAATGGCGTCCCGACTCATGGTGTTGTTGTGTAAGTGTAGCACCCACATTCTGGTTCCCCCCATGTAAAAGTACCGGCAAACCAACCCTGTTGCATCTCTGCTCAGTTTTTAAAAAGCATTTATTACACATATATTAATTTAAAGATATTATATATTATGTAACAGTAATAAAGCTACAAGTCTTTCGTAAGTACAAAATCGTTACCCCTTTTATTCAAACATCTCTTGCTTTGTTCTTCCTTTCATTTTTTATGTCATTATTTTATACGTCCATCAGAATTTGCAGGATTTCCTCTGTATTTGTCTTCCCCATGTGTTTGGCATTTGAATTATGCATGTGACACTTTTCTACTTTGTGCTGCCTGTCTGCTGGACGTCTATTTATTATTGGATTTAAATGAGCTAAGTGGTGGTAGTGTCAGAGCCGTTTATTGTGAACTGAGCTCAACTGTGCAGCAATGACAGGACCTTGAACATTGAGGGGGGAAAAATCAGTTGTGATCTCATCAAGCTATATGGAGATCCACACAGAATAAGTTTTCCAGCTCTGCTTCAGACGCCTTATTTTAGATAGACTATACTGTAGCGTGACAACAACCCAACCCAGAGGATGATTTCCAGAGATGTCTGCTGAAACACTGAAGCCATTTGAAAAGTTCCAGTTTCACTGCAGGTGCAAAAGAGGAAGTTCAACAGCAGATGAAGTCATACTCAGCATTTCAACCACTGACCATTTAATGATATGAACATCCGCAGAGTCCTCTGGCTGCAGAAGGGGCTATTGTATTGTCACTGTATAATCTGATAAACTCTCTAAAGTATATGTCGGTGGAAATCCTGTAGAGGAAGTTGATGTCTTACACAGGTGTCTGGAAAAAGACTGCAGCTTTTAAACAACTTGCAGGCATTTTAAAGACGCCTACGGCTCCATTTCTGGGTCATTTGAGAGTGCACTAAAACCAGCTGAGGTTTGTTTGGCTTGTGTGCTCCATATGGAGAATGTTGCTATCATTTTGACTCTGTGGCCGACATACAAACTGTTGAAAGCCACACATTTCAAGTTGTCTGTTAATATACCTCCACAAAGGAGGCCTCATCATGTCTTTTTCTAGCGAAGAATTTTACAAACGTGTCCGCTCTGGAGCGTGATCTTCCACCCGGCTGAGCAGAGTTAGGCTGTGGGAGACCATAAACCCTGAACCACGCCGTTGTCTCAAGTCCAGCATGTTTTTCCAAACTTGAATTTCCCAAGATAAAGCCAGAGCAGTTACTTCTTTGTAGGTCACACTTCAGGGTGACCTTGTGAAATGCATTTATCCTTGATAAGGTTTTCATCGTCTGTAGTGTGTTGCAGTCTCTGGGGTTTCCTCCAAACACAACAGCCTGACTCATCAACATCGATCTCTTTCTTGCCAGTTTTTCTTTTCTTCTCGGCAACAAGAAGCCTGAAGGATCCTGACTCATCATCAGTGATCGCTGGGTCTCTTTCTCTCTCCCATAGTCTTTCCAGAGTTTCTTCTTTTTCTCCTTTCAAATGTGCATGTCTTGTTCTTGTTTAGGCCTGTTTTGTTTATCTCTATGAAAGAGAAATCCAGATTGTGACTCACCTCTGGACTCCATGTGTGACCAGGACTCGCTGTGGTTCTCAATCCCCCAACTGCTTTAAAGAAAAAAAAAAAAAATACTCGTTTACACTCCAAAAATACTCTCTTATCATGTTTCTCTGTGTGCCAGAAAACCTGCTAGTAATTATGATGACAAATAGAGTTTTGCAGTTTGGTGAGCGCTGTTTGTGTCTTGAGTTGATTAAATCTTTCAGTTAAGGCAGTCAGTCGATTAAAATATTTAATCACGATTAATTGCCATATTGCCATTGTCCATAGTTAATCACAATTAATCATACATTTTTTATCTGTTCAAAATGTACCTGAGAGGGAGATTTGTCAAGCCTGCAAACTGCAGCCCAACAGGCAACAACAGCTGTCAGTGTGCCGACTTGATGATGACTTGCCCCAGACTGTATGTGATTATCATAAAGTGGGCATGTCTGTAAATTTTCATTCACATATCTTGAGGTCAGAGGTCAAGGGACCCCTTTCAAAATGTCCATGACAGTTTCTCCTCACCAAACACAGTTGGTACCAATGGATTCCTCAGGTTTTCTTATATCATGTGGTGTCAGTATCTTCACTCTAGGTTTAAAGCTGAGTCCGCTACAACCTCCAGCCCTACTTTTAATTTAAATCCACTGCTGACAGAGCAAATACACAGATTAATCTACAGTCACTTCTTTATTTATGCTTGAAAACTAACAACCTTCTGCTTCCTTTTCCTGCCGGTACAGACAGCATCATACAGGACAAAGACTTTGAGGTGATGATGCAGATCGACTGTGAAGTAACAGACACCAGGATCCTCCACATCAGGTCTTCCACCATCCCACCTCTGCTCCGGGTCAACCGCACAGACACGTTCTACCAGCACTCCTCCGCTGACGGCCAGGCCGCCCCTCCTGTCGGCGTGCTGATGGGGTCTGCTTAACATCACCTGTTAGGACTCCTCAACTAAACCCACCAAGACAAACACAAGATAAGACCTCATTTTTTTGTATGATGAAGTATATTTTAAACTCCCACTGACTTGATTTGAATGAAATACAAATGTAGATCAAATTGTCAGCGCTAGTCAACCACATTCTCTGTTAGGGCTGGTATATCGGTGGTAATCTGTAATAGGGTCCGAGCAGACACTAGCTCCTTGTGTGGCAGCACCAACTTCTGCCTGTAACCCCATGCGCACCACATAAGGGTAATTGCTTAGCGGCAGGGGGCTGAGCATTGAACCCTGAGTCACCTCGTCATAACACAAATACTTTTACCCCATAGCAGCTCTCCTCATGTCTGCTCTTTGTATTTGGGTTCTTAATTTTGATAAAAAGCTACAAAACCAGAGGAAAAAAAACTGATTATACACCTAAGATTGATCTCACTGGAAGGTATTTGTGATGTTGATACTGGGTTGTTATTGTCTCCCTTACTCATTTGTTTGCCTCCCTTAATTCAGATAATTGTAAAAACAGTGAAACAGTGAGAGATGCCAGATTAATTGAATGCAGCCATAGAGGCATTCAGTAAACTCAGGAAGTCAGGTGATATGTAACCAGTATGTTGTTGGCTGGTTTCCATTTATTTAAGGATTTCAGGTGCTCTGTTTTTTCAGTTTTTGGTCTTTGCACTGTGCTCCTCAGATTCAGATATTGTACATATTTATTTCTATTATTATGAAACAGTAATAGCTGCGGCATGACGTAGTTCACTCACGTCTGCCGTCAGAATTTCTCCTCAAGATTTGTATTTTCTCTGTGCGATTAGACTTTGTGGAAACTTTTTATTCATATCAACTGCAGAAAACTAAATGACCTATATGTTGTATATGAAAATATAAATGGTGGATTGGAAGGAAATGTACAGTAAATGTTAATACTAGGACATTTTTCCTGAGATATTTATCCCACAAAAATGTGTCTTCGTGAAATTTGAAGCCCCTGCCTTAACAGTTTAGCTATAAAAGGCCAATGTTTGACATGTGACCACTAGTTTGAGTCCTGACTTCTCCGTCCACGGGCTAAATTGCACTTTTAGTTGGTGCATTTCAGCCTATAGTGAAATTGCAACCTACTTTTGTTTTAGGGGTTGCATTGTCTTTAGAGTTTTTAGTACTAATTAGTTGCAAAGATCAGGGATGCAGCGATCTGACTTTTTCAGTCCCGATACCTATATCAATACCTGGGCTTTGGGTATCAGCCGATACCGAGTACCGATCTAATACCAGTGTTTAATTAATAAGCTGTATACCTCACTGTGTGGAAGTGACTTTTATGTGTAAGGAAACATCAGGCTCGACTTAAACATTGCTCTCCGAACTTTGTAAAACAAGGTGTAACAAATAAATACATAGATATAGATTTAGTGAATTATTTATTATTAAAATAATAAATTGTACACCAACAACTTGGCAAAAATATAAAATTAACAGGAATTACAATTCAAATGTAAAACCTTTTAATGCAGAAACAAATTGGTCAAAACATTAACAAATTTAAATTCCAGTATATAATGTACAAATTATATAAAATTTAATTTAATACATCGTCTTACTGATACTCGATCCAGCTGTTTGACTCAGTATTGGCCTGATATCTGATCCGGTATCAGTGCATCCCAACTTAAGATTTGTACTATAAATGCAGAACCCGGGGAGATCAGTTCAGTCTTTATCTGCCTCTTATTAATGTAAAATTTGTATTAAATAAGAAATTACACATTATCAGAATAAGTAGTTTTTTGTGTATGTTGATAAAGCAACGTACTACACTTGTCCCTCAAAGTGCATTTCTTTTAGCTACATGATTGTACAGATAGTTGTGTTTTAGCTCAACAGATGCCCATAAAAATGTGCCGTTTGCTTGTGTTTTCTTGAGCCAGGCCGTGTAATATGTGTAATTTTCTTTTTGGTTTCAAAACTATATCTGATTCACCGCAGTGTTTTCACTGCATCCCAACAACAGTACTTAGGGAGAAGGCCAAAGTACAATTAAAAACTTGTTTTTTTTTGTATTCCGTTGTGTGCATAAACCAAAATAAACACTGGATTTTACTATACCTTTGTGTGCATCCTTGGGGAAATTGTATAACTGCATTGTTAATTTTTTTTCCAACAGCAACAATAGATTGATTGTTCCACAGTATTAACTCAGTTTACGTGCCGTAATTGTAAGTTAGACTTGAACAATCATTGTTTGTATTTATGTTTTTCTGCCTCACAGTTGAATCAACGCTCATAAGCTATAATTAAAACCACTTTAATGTGATAAGCCAAACAAAGGAGACATTTTCTGTTAGTAATTTCCCAACTTTATTGCAGTCTCCTCAAAAACAGTCTGATATGGAGGAGGTAAGTGCTTTCACAATGCAGTACCTGTGATATTACAATTGTGGAGAACCTGTGGCATACGATGCAAAGAAACAATACAAAACAATGTATATAAAACAGAAAAAAAAATAATTTCTCCACATAATTTGGGGATTTGTTCAAAGAGTAATTGGTTCTTTCATGTGAATTGTTAAAGCATTATTTGACCAAAAGACATGGCACCTTTCTACATTCATTTAGCTCAATATATACAGTACAACTTGATGTGTTGACTGAGAAATTGTTTCATGTATTTCAGGTAAAAAATCTTGATAAGAACAAAACAATTTAGTCACAATACACGTCAGTATATTTGTACATTTGGTCCCCCATACTGAAGGCCATGTGGACTGATCTACAATCCATTCAAACCATAGAATTAACTTTTTAAAATAACTACCCTCACCCTGTACTAAGGGTCTACATAGGCAAACTTAATGTTGTACGTGACTTGGTGTCCGTTATCCCACGCGTATAAAACACCCTCTCTGGGATTGTAGTCAATCTGCGTGGTGTAAGTGTAGTTGTTGGTGAAGGGCATTCTGGGAATCATCTGAGTGTTTGTGTGCGTGTCGAAGGCGTACTCCAGATTGGCGTCCCTTTGGTTGTAGCTGTCAACAGCGTACAAGACGCCGCACACAACAAAGCAGTTCCCATAGTAGTGTCTCCTGAGCCCAGTCCTCCAGGTGGTCTCCCTCTGCATGCTGAGGTCTACGGGGTTCAGTCGACTCAGGACGATCACTTCCTGTAAGAAGCCCTCATCGTCCAGCGCCGGGTAGATGATCCACAGGCCGCTCTCATCCACGGCAAAGTCGACTTCCGAGTGTCTGCGCCACTCCCACAGCGACGACGACTCTTCAATCAGAGCGTCGTGCAGCATGGTCCAGGCTGCGACATAACGCCGGCGCAGGTCAAACTTGATGACGTCTCGGGAGAGGGCGCGGTTGTAGTAGAAGGCGCCGTCGTAGACCACGTGGCCGGTGCCGATCCAGTTGTAAGGAAGCTTGTATGAGTTGGTAAAACGGCCTGGAAAGGACAAAGACGAAGCATGAGATTCATCATCGCAGCAGAAAAACATCTAGTGAAAGCTTCAGCTACCGGCTCCTACCTTGTTTGAAAACATCCAGGTTGCGGAACTCCAGGAGGTTATTTCCATAGTAGAAGTTTGTGACATAGATTTTGTCATTATCAGACTTTGGATCCTTCATCCAGGCTCCTTCGTTCCTGCCATAGGTGTTGTGAGTTACTGGCTCTGAGATTGTTGCCAACGTGTCCTTACACTCTCCTAGGAAAGAGTCACAGAGCCGTGAATGAGGATTTAGAGGCACTTTAACATCATCCAACAGTCTGAAAATAATTAGAGGCTTTTATTTTAACCAGCTTGAATCACAGAACGGACTGAGCACTGAAATACAAAGTTCACAGATTCACAGAAAAATATCAGTTTTATAGTTTTCTAAATGAAATAAATAAATTTCTCAGCAACTAGGAGATTGATAGCTGGACCCCAAGATGGCGCCTATTCAGTCCAATGAGAATTTCTTGCCTGGCGCATATGCCAAGAAAGTTTCTAACTTCTGGAGTATACACAGTAGTGTTTCTCCTGCCGACCACATAGACTTTACATTGTGATGATGACAACGTCACAGATGTTTAAATTGCTTTTCTTGGCTCAGGGAAAGTTTCACAAATATAAAACCTTCATGGCTCAACAATTCACAATCAGCCTTGTTGCTAATTAGTACGCTAGCATGCAAGCTAACTTGCTAAACTAAGGTGAACATGGTAAACATTGGCTATGTTCCAAATACGTTTTAGTACATACTGCAGCTGCCCTTACAAAGTACATACTGTTAAATGTCGTATGCATACAATTGGGACATACTACTTTGTCATAATATTGCGTCTTGAACTTTGACCCTCTTGCTCATATATCTGCTGTGCAGAGAATTGTGGGTCAGAATAGACTGAAAAGCATGCTGGCTAGCATACTGAAAAATGCGGCCGGATGTAGTAGGACATCCTGGTATTTTTGGCATATTGCATTTGACTTACTATCTATTAGGAGATACTAAATCTTTTTCTGGCAAATAGTATGGGTATTGGAACGCACAGTACCTTCCTGACATCAGCATGTTAGCATGCTGACATTAGCACTGAGCTCAAAGAAGTGCTGTACCTCGTAAGAAAAGTCTCAGCGCTGCAAGCAGTTCTTTGCACAGTCTTTCCCACTTGCCAATCAACAAGCAGCTTTAGAAGCATGAATGAATTTGGTATTGATTAAATTAAGAGCAAAACAGACACTTGTCTGTATTAAACTTGAAGTGACAAACACATGATTGGTCAACATAAAAACTCAACTCACCAGATTTTCTTGGGGGAGATTCCTCCTGCCTTTGCATTGGCTCGTCTAATTCTAGGCGTCCATCCTCCGCTTCTTCCTCATCCCAGCTGATTTTGTATTTGTGTTTGACTTGAGGAGGCTGGCTGGTAGTGGCAGTAGTGGTGGTGGTGGTGGTAGTGGCTGTAGTGGTAGTGGTGGTGGTAGTGGCTGTAGTGGTGGTGGTGGTGGCAGCTGAAGAAGGGGTAGTCACAGGTGTGGTGAAAGGCAGAGATGTATGGGGAGACAAAGTGGTCAGTCTCTGTGTGGTAGGAGGCAAAGTCGAGCCTGGAGAGTAAGTGGATTCAGTTTGTGGGGTCGTGGTAGCAGCCTGTGCGGAGGTTGCCAATGTGGTGGTTGTTGTGGGGTGTATTGGCGCTGAGGTCAGGGCAGCCTGGGTAGTGATGGCCATAGCTGAAGTCTGACTGGTAGTGGAAGACTCTGTGGTTGAGTTTGGTGCATGTGTGCTTGAATGAGCTGCAGTGCTGGTAGGTGTGGTTTGCATCTGGTCTGTCGCCTCCTGCGTAGACGTCTCCATCATGGCGGTTGCTGTATTTCTTGTCGTGAATGCTGGTAGGACTTCCTTTGTGGCTGTATTTTCAGACGGTTGGGTTGTGCTCATTGTTTTGGTTGAGTCCTCGACAGTGCCGGCTGGTTCATCCATCAAAGGCCACTGAGGAACTCCAGCAGTGACTCTTGGAGTAGTCCGAGGTACAGTGTCTGTGGTCCTGGTTCTTTGCGTGGTACTGGTTGGCCCAAACGTGGCGCTTCTCGTTGTGAATGTGTCACTCTTCACATCTGTAGACTCTACCACTGATGTGGTTCCAACAGAACTCATGAACGCAGTATGAGTTTTTGAGGTGGGCTTAGTTTCTTTAGTTTTTTTTGAACCGTGCAAAGGACCTGTCGTCTTTGGTCGAAATGATCTCGGTCCCGCCCTCGTCCTGGGGCGAGGGACTTTGAGTTGTAGGAGACTCTCCTCAGTGAAGAGGTTAATTGGGCCATCACCACTGAATCCATACTCAAAAACTAAAAAAGGGAAAGGAAAAGATCTGGTCAAATAGTCTCAGCCCCATTCCATCGAAACTGTAAAGTAATCCTTGTCTGAACTCACAAATTACAGTATAAACAAACAGTAAAAGCCACAGTATAAGTGCAATAAGGACTTTATGTACAATTATATCATTGATATGATGGACACATTTTTTCTGTCTTTACTTTTTTCTATTTTCTATTATGTATATACTAATTTATTTTTATTTGTATTGCTGCTGTAACGTGTAAATTTCCCCACTGTGGGACTAATAAAGGAATATCTTATCTTATCTTATCTTAGGATCAAACCCATTAGTAAGAGTACATTGAGCAACTGCAGATATCAGATTTTTCTAGATCATTCTCTTAATTTAGTTTTTTTTTCTCAGCTTTAAACCCAAACCCTTAAAGCTGACTGAGGGTTTCCACTTACAGTTCTCTCCAGGCTCCCCGTCATCCGCCACCATCGGATCTGGATCGGATTTATAGAAAGTCATTCCTCTGATGATCATTCCATTGTGGCCGGTTTTCGACACCTGAGAAACCTCCTTGTTAGCCACTTTTCTGTGAGCCACCTGAGGTTTGACCTCAATGATCTGAGCAGAACCATCTGTCCGTAGGAAGGACGGATTTTCCTCAATAAGCTTCTCCTCATACTTTTCCTGTTGGTGAACAGATGGACACACACAGCGTCTGTGAGGCAACAACATCAACCAGTACAACCAGATGCAGTAAGATGAGACCAGTACATCTGTTCGATTACATACTGGGCCAATATCTGTCAATATCAGCTGCTGACCAGTGAGATTTTACAAGTTTTATGTTTCATCCTACAAACATCTTGAGTTCGACCTTTCTGTGGCAAAAATATAGAGAAAAATGCTTAAAACATGATAAAGAGAGTGTCACAATCAAAATACACTAATACTTTACAGTTCATAATGCACTTTTTGACCCTTTTTGACCGTCCTGATTGGAGCAAGGACCTCCAGGTGTGCTCAGGTCTACTCAGGTGGAGACTGATTACTTCAATTCACTTCCTGCTGGTTCAGAGCAGACAGACCACATTCAAGTGTCTCCAGTCCCTCATGTGTTCCTGACAACGTGAGTTTCTTTCTTGACATTATATTGTTGAATAATGCTGTGACGATACGTTTGGTTACATCTCTACCTCATCTGTGGATAGTTTGATTTACTGTACTGACCATCGGTGTATGCACTTGAGTCTTTGATTATATAATCAAGAATTAAATGGAGGCAATAAAGGGACAGATATGGTGCTTTCCCCTGTCAAGAAATCTTTTATTTGAGGTTCTGAAGTGGTTAAGTAAAATGTTAAGTGCATTTCCAAGGACATATAGAGTGGTGCAGGAATGCCCGGAAATGAGTTTTAGTACTTCTGGTTCCCTGGTCTGGGGCTGCACGGTGGTGCAGTGGTTACCGTCACCTCACAGCGAAACGTGGTGACGAGAACTCATGTAGTTCATTTATAGCCTACTGTTATCTTTTTACTTCTGGCTTTAATTCACACTTCAAAAATAATAAAAGTGGTGTTAATTTCTGGAGATTATCTTGCTGAGCAAAACTTGTAAGTATCATGAACATTTGTTTGCCACAGAGTTTAGTTTCTGCAAGAATCCAAAGGCCATTAAAAAAGATTCCCATTGGCTTTTCACTGAGGGAACCAGCACGATGCTAACTTCCTGATAGGCCTAGAAAAACAGGTCATCCCTGCACCACTCTATTACTTTCTTTGTTTAGTGGTCTCTGGGTACGATGTGACATCACTATAATATACGGGGCAAGAAACAAACAGTCACACTTTAAACAAATCAACAGTTTAGGTTATCTGAACCACTTTATTGGAAAGTTAATTAGCACACCTAAAATGTAGGTAATGATCCCTCATTGCAGTGTACAGAACAGCACGTCAAAGCTGAAAACTTGTTTAAACCAAGTATGATAATCTGACTGCTTTTCTTTCTTTTTTTTTCAGATCTCAGCAATTAAACTGGTGAGTACAGTGTTATTATTACTGATAAATGATCAATTAAACTACAAAGTATGACCCAAGTTGCAATAAACCTGAATTATCCTTTAATAAAGGGGAAACTTTTGATTAAAACAAGTTAATTCAAGTTTCAGTTTTCACTTTAATGCTTCTTATAAGAGCTCTTGTGAAACATATTAAACTGGTGAATCACTTGCATGTGAAGCCCAGGTCCACCCAGCACTGCTGGATGGACTCTCCAGTTCATGGATCAGGCCCCAGCGGTTCAGTCGCTGGTCTGAGGTCTGCTATTGTCTACGGGTCTGCCAAACCTTACAATTACCTCAGTAACTTGTTTACACATTTTTTATCATGGAGATGTTGATCTTACAGAGGAATTTGTGGAATGAACACATAATTGCTGCTTTTGTTTTGAAGATATGTGAGAATCAATAATGATTTCTCAGCTTTCTCTGTCTGAGCAGCAACATGTGTATCAGTCATTTCTTTTATACTGGTGTTTTTTTTCCTGAATTCAGTTACTTCAGTCACAACTCTCACAACTGCTTTTTGATACAGAATACTGTCTATCAGGATTTGTATAATTGTAGTACTGTAGTAAATATCATAAGAAATATATATTACTACTAGGTAGGTAGTCACAAACAACCTGTATTTATTTTGAGGTAGGACTCCATGTACTTTGCTGTGTAAGTAATTGTTATATAATTATCTGGTAAATACTATATAAGTCTAAGTATGAATTACTGTATACTGTGTGTGTTATTTAATGATACTAGCTAAGTGATGCTCTTAGTGTGACAGTAACGTCATGTATAGCATGTACAACTTTATATTTAGGTGCTGAAAACATAAATAACTAGTGAATAATCACCCTTTTCATCAATAATTACCTAGTAAATACTAGACCTACAGTGAGTGTTATGTCATATCACTAACTACAGGCAAAAAAATGTGTAAAAAAGTACTAGTGTTGTCAAAGATATCAAAGTATCAATGAATAATAATAAAAATAATATAAATATTTGAAACGGTTTTAATGCTCATTTTCCACAGTATTGATGCATCAGTACCAGCTGTACTCTCTGCTCTTTCTTCCCTTCGACAGCAAGTTAACACACACACACACACACACACACACACACACACACACACACACACACACACACACATTTAGCCATGTACTTCTATCTTTATGAGGAAACTCACTGACATGATGCACTCCTTAGCCCCTTACCTTAACCTTTACCATCACAACTAAATGTCTGACCCTAACCTTAACCTAATCCTAAATCTAACCTGGACCTTAAACCCATTTTGAACCCTCAAAAAGGCCTTGGAAGGTCTGTCTGAAGGTGAGGACCAGCAAAAATGTCCTCACTTTCCAAACATGTCCTCACTCTGAAGTTTTAAAACTCAAATTTGTACACTATTTATCTTTTGATAAAAGAAATCTAAAATCGTATCATCAGTTGGTGTCATTTATATCCCCATAGCATCAAAAATGATGCAAAAAAAATGGTATTTTCAAGGTTTTGTATCATAGATAGAAATCCCAGTATTGTGACACTTTTAAGTACCACTATCTGTGTAGTTACTACTATAGTACAGTAAAATCAAGAGTTACCAATAGTTTAGCCCCTTTCTACACCTCTACGTCACTGACCCCATCTATTGTTAACCCCGTCACATCAAGAGGTCACTCACATCGGGGTGTTTATATACCGCGGCCCTGCTGACCTCGCCGAGTCTCTTCTGGTCCTGATGCTGGTGCGCCGGAGGGGTCGGGGGGCTTTCAGTTGCAGCTGCCTGGATCTGAGGGCTCTTCTGGGGCTTCACAACACCCGTGGTGTAGTTCAGGGACACAGCCTTCACACAGTCAAGAACAAATGGAGATATTAACTTCACAGAAATAATGTGCGTGTTGTTTTATGGAAAATAGGCTGCAGTCATCAGAAGTCATAATCAGTAACAGAAGGAAAAAAGCTCTAGTTGAGCGCCACTAGCTTGAGTCATTATGGGCCTTTTTCACACTGTTGTAGGAAAAGCACATTAAAAATCACTTCTTTCTATTCGAGTAGTCATGACAGTGTGACAGTGAGTCAGCATGAACAATCATCGGTCATTTTATTATTTACATTTGTTGTGGCAGGCAAACATGTCTTACACTTCCCAGAATGCTCTTTCATGGCAGAGGACAGGACAGATGCAGCTGAAACTTATAAAATGAATAATGGATGTGCTTGATTTATCCATTAATTTTATCACCTGCAGCTGTGTTTTTCATGCCGCCATCATTTCAGAAGCAAATGCAGCTATTATGCTGACAGCTTTCTGAACATCGGGCAGGTACAGTGACTCTGTCGTTGAGTGTTTTAGTCCAGTTCACTCAATGATTCAGCGCCCATAAGGAGTGGCACATGCAAAACATGTTAGAGGCAAACTTTGATCTGATTTGGACCAAGTTTGACTGAGGCAGCTCAAGTCTCATACAGCTGCTGTTTATAGTCGTGAGAAAAAACCCCACAATGTATGGTATGTATGAATTTTAAGAAGAAGAAGAAGATATTCCTTTATTAGTCCCACAGTGGGGAAATTCAGTTTTACACTCTGTTGTTCAAACAGTACATATACATGCGTCAATGGAGAGATGTCAGAGTGAGGGGGCTGCTCCTGACAAGCGCCCAGAGCAGTTGGGGGTTTGGTGCCTTGCTCAGGGGCACCTCGGCAGTGCCCAAGAGGTAAACTGGCACCTCTCCAGCAACCACTTGGTCTACCATGGGGAACTTGAACCGGCGTCCTCTGCGTCCTAACCCAAGTCCTTACGGACTGAGCTACTGCCACCCCAAATTGTTAGTCTTCATATTCATCCATTGCAAGTTGTTCCAAACGTGATTCATTTTAACTTTCTTATTTTATTCAATGACTAATTGCACTCATACATTCACACAGGTGTTTCCAGTGACTAATGCACAGGTGTTTTCAGCTATTTTGGATAATTACACTCTTTCCTGTGCGAGCTTGTAACCTTCCAGTTAGTTCTGCTGCACCTGTTTGGGTGGAACAACTTAATGACATGATTCATTTATGGAGTTTGGTGGCTTCTGATCCAATGCAAGTATCACAAATTGACCGTTGAGAGGTAAGTTGTTAATTCCTAAAGACCCTATAAGCTTTAAGCCATTTGATTTGAACTGACACATTTAAATGAAATACATTTAATATTTAACATAACTCAGATTGCAAAAATGAACATGACAATAACATGTTAGCGTAAATTCCATTTAACGCCACTAATTTCTTTAACACATTAACACAATTTGTCATTTTTAGATTGTGAATACTGGTATCAGTATGAAACTAGAAAACCAAAGGAATCCATTGGCACCAACCATGTCATACTAGCTTGTCAAGAAGGAGGTTAAATAACGCTCCAAACTTTTTGGCGAGGAAAAACTGTCATGGCCATTTTCAAAGGGGACCCTTGAACTCTGACCTCCAGATGTGTGAATGAAAATGGGTTCTATGGGTAACCACGAGTCTCCCCTTTACAGACATATTTGCCAGATTAGAACAATTAGGACTGCCAGTGTTAATGTGATAATATCATGTTAAAGCAAAATCTTTAATGCATTAATGCCATCGATCTGTCTGTGGTTGTAGCGGGCTCCGTTTTAAAGCTCAGAAGGAATCATACAAAACTAGAAAACTCAGTGAATCCATTGGTACCTTGTCATACTAGCTTGTTACGAAGGGGACTAAAGAACACTATGAAGTTATACTAAATTTTGGTGAGGAAAAACTGCCATGGCCATGTTCAAAGGGGTCCCTTGACCTCTGGCCTCAAGATATGTGAATGTAAATGGGTTCTCTGGGTACCCACGAGTCTCCCCTTCACAGACATGACCACTTTATGATAATCACATGCAGTTTGGGGCAAGTCATAGTCAAGTCAGCACACTGACACACTGACAGCTGTTGTTGCCTGTTAGGCTGCAGTTTACCATGTTATGATTTGAGCATATTCTTTATGCTAAATGCAGTACTGTGAGGATTTCTGGACAATATTTGTCATTATTTTGTGTTGTTAATTGAGTTCCAATATTAAATATATACTTACATTTGCATAAAGCAGCATATTTGCCCACTCCCATGTTGATAAAAGTATTAAATACTTGACAAATCTCCCTTTAAAGTACATTTTGAACACAAGTGTTTAATTAATTTGCAATTACATATTTTGTATTGATTGATTAAAAACAGCCCTAAATGTAATATTTGGTTAATATTTTCATCCTTATTAATAATTTATAAAAATTTTAAAGTAATTTACTAAATGGGGGAAAAAAGACCAAAGAAGGTATTTTTGTTCCTCAGGCAGATAAACTTCCACGTGTGATGGAAAGTCGATGCACTCCTCCCAGGTCCTGCCCCTAATAAATCTGAAAACTGGTTTTACTGGACCCACTGAATCCAGGAGCCACCGATATAAACACACCTGCTACCACCAGTTTGTTATACCAATATATTTGCATGAATCTATGCACAGAAAAGGAACACTGTTGCTGTACCTTTTCAATGTTTTCCATGCGATCCAGCAGTTTGTTGGTAACGGAGTGCAGCTTCAGTAGATCCATGCCGTAGAAGGAGCCCTCCAGCAGCTCCAGTATGGTGGAAAGCTAGAAGGATCAAGTGGATTCCGTCAAAAGGGTTTACCAATTCATGACATGCCATGCGTAGAACATGTCTATCCCCATCCATCTCTGCTTATGGATCAAATATGGGGCTATCCTTTCCTGAATGTGATAAACTGTGATATCCATCCATACCCCCAGTGATCCAGGCCTCTCTAGAAACAGCAGCCTGTTGGCTCTGGAGCATGGGGAGTCGTGTACTGGATGATCTAGCATGCATGGATAATTCACTTCACCTTGACATTCTCTTTCCCAGCTTCTCTAAGTTTTTTCAGCCTGAACTCTCCCTCGCATGGGTTGACCGCTGACGGAGGAGCGATGCAGGCGCACTTGCACTCCGGTCCAGATGTGATAGTCTCCACGGTGTAGAAGTCCTGCGCAGCGGCGCTCCCTTCTTCTATCCGCCGGCAGGCGCTCCTGCTCAGGGGTCTGACAACACATTTACACCGACAGTCAGAGCCTTCCGAGAGGGCTTTCACTTTGTCATAATCACCCAGCAGCTACAAAGAGAAGAGGATGTTTTTTGCACCAATCAAAACAAGTTTTAACTTTTACGCACGAAATGATCCATAAAATATATGAAGAAAAGAAGAAGGACATGTCCTCCTTACCTTAGAGAGGATGCTCTCCTGGCCATCTACCTCCTCCTGAAGCCTGTCATTTGGCTCTGCCTCCTCCACTAATTCTGACCTGGGATCTGCACCCCTGGTCTTTGGCGCAGCAGAGCACCGTGGAAAAAGCACACAGCACATGAAGATGCATAACTTATACATGATGTGAGGCTCACAGAGCGCCGAAAAGAGAAATAAAGTTGCAGGTTTGCAACCAGGCACAGCCTGTCACAAGTTACTTTAGCTGCCAAGAAAATTTCATAGCCTTCTTCTGGCTCCAGAATTAGAAGGGTGCACCCTGAAGCGCCATCAGATTGTTAAGCTTTATGGCGCGGTGTCATCTTGTTCATTGTCAGTGAACGAAGGATAACAGCTAGTGCGCTCTGTGAGGGAGTAGCCGGCATCTGCTGCTGCTGGAGGCGCGCTGTCAGGAGGCGGACCTGCGCACACTGGCGAGGAGGAGTTGAGCTGCTTCAAGAGGCTGCTCAAACATAATATGCAGCACAGTTACTATCAGTCATGACTCATGCGTTAAAAAATGCTTCAACCTGATTTTTCTTTGAGATCCAACTTGCAACTTGCAGGTTAAATCATATTTCCAGCTGCCTGTTGCTTATGGATTTGATGCTACAGTCTCCTCACAGTCTCAACTGTAGTTTTGTTGCCCTCTAGCTGCAACAGTGTTCACTACAATGACAACAAATAAGGCATTTGAAATGACCTGTTTATTTGCACTTTAAGGCACATCCTAATTATGCATTTATTTCCACCAAACTCTTTCCTGGAGTGTGAAACATGTAAATGTATAAAAAGGAACACAGGACGTTCAGTTAAGGCACGTGGTGCCATGTAGGTTTGAGAATCGCAGGAAAAAGACATTTGGCATAAAAATAATAAACCCTGTGTTGCAACACCAAAAGAATACTTCAGTCTTGTAGCTCTTTGTGATGAAAAATCCATAGTTGAACCAATTTATCTGGAATTACATTTGATCAAAGTACTACAAGTAAAAAGCACCACAGCCTTTTGTTTTTTCCACAGATTTTTTTTTTTACAAACATCCCATAGCATAATCATCATAATATTAAGTGTGTCATTTCTACTTGATGCCTTCATCATTATAGTATATGTCATAATTCTTAAAATGGTAGCCAGTATTTTTCAACCTGGATTGTATTTCCCATGTTTTTGTGTCTAACTGATCAATGGGGACCAGGGTTGTGTATTGGCAAGAATCTGGTGATACAATATGAATCACGATACAGGGGTTATGATTCAATATATTGCAATATATTGCAATACTGCAAACAAGGCGATATACTGCGTTTTATTTTTCAATCTAATTTTAGGAAAACTGTCATGTACAAAGAATACACCGCCATATGCATTAAATTGTTTTATGCAATCTGAATAGCTGGATCTCTATTTGCATTCATCACTGTAACATCCCACATCACAACACTATGAGAGGACACATCTGTTAGCAAGTGAAATAACGTATTGACTGAGTTAATCTTTTCATGTAAACTATCAATTAAAAATCAAGTGTTTTTAAGAATCTATACAGTATCACAAAATGAAATATTTCAATATTCAATATTTCGGAGTTTTCTTATACCCCTAATGGAGACAATACTAGACGGCAGATGCTAAACAGGTTGCAATGTAGTTGCTCGGGGCAACCTGGCACTGTCATCGTACGTCCACTAAAAGTTCTTGTTTTTGCCACTGAAAGGCTCAGATTGTTATTATAAGTGTATGGCAATATTATTATTATAAAGGACCCTACAGAGAAATAAGCATTTTTCTACCTTTTGCTTGATCTAGTCTGTCTGAAACTCTGCAATGCCTCCATATTATGGAAGACATCTAAATATTCAGCTATGACATTAGATAACATGAAGTTACGCTTTCTGTACTCCAACACAACAAACTCTAACACTGGCACTCCTTTCTCCAACTCCCATTCAGGTTTCCACCGTTGTCTTCAGGCAACAAGTCACAACTACAAACAGAAAGCGAAAGGTAATAAGATGTTTTATTTCTCTGTAGGGTCCTTTCTATAATGTTGTCAGACACTTATAATAACAATCTGAATATGACTGTGGCAAGCAATTTTAGTGGACGCAAACTGAGAGTACCAGGTTGTTGTTGTCCTTGTCACTTTGATTCAAAAACATGGAAAAATGTGGTTGAAAAATACCTAATTACCCTTTAAAACCACGGTTTACGAGCCTCAGAACGACTACAGTCACCCAGTGAGACGTCTGAGAGATCGGTGGTAGTGAAGTGCTTCGACTACAAGTTCAAGAGTGACTTTTAATGTCTCCTAGCACCCTTCATGTTCTATCCTCTCCTCTGCTGCCACAGGGAGGATGAGGTGAGAAATACGACTCCACAGTCCACCGTACTTGTCCAAGTCCATCCTGTCAAAAGATACTGGATGACCATGGGAGAGGAACTTCTTCTGAAGGTGGTCATCCACCATCTCCTCCACTGCACTCAAACAAGTCTTGGCAGGAATCTCCTCTTCCTCCCCCAGCAGCACTGTGAAGATCAGACAAGTCTTCTTGTAAGCAGCATTCTCGTGGTCGCAGTAGCGATAGAAAATAAGTGTGGAGCTGGGAGGCAACTCCTCGAAGCGGTTAATGACAGCCACGGGTTTGTCTCCTTCGAAAGCTCCCTGCAGCTTGCTGTCGATGTCCAGTTTGACCTGGTCGCTGTCCTGGCTGGCTTTGCTGGCTCCGTCAATGTGGAGGACAGAGGCGTTGAGTGAGGAGGAGAAGGCGGAGGCCAGGCTCTGAGCCAGGCAGTGCAGCGTCCTCTCAGCCCTGTGGCCTGCAGTCAGGATCAGGCTGACTGGCTCCGTGGGCTGGGCTGTCTGGAGGTGCCTCAGCAGGTGGATCTTGCTCCTGCTCCAGAGCTCAGCACGCTGGTGAGGGAACCGAGTCTTTACTTTTTCCAGCTGCCTGAGGAAGATGTCAATTTGCCGTACATCGTCTTTCGGTGGTGGAGACTCAGGTTGGAATAGATGCTGCACCAGAATGGCAAGAACTAATCCCAATACAACTGCTATCAGATATATTCTTCTTCCTGTGGAAACAAGGCACATGTGTTGTCTCTAGTAATCACAGTGACACTAAAAAGAAACAAGAATAAAAAATAAATTAACAAGATTACCTCCATGAACTCCAATAACCACTGGAGCTGCAGGTTCAGAATCAGCGATCTCCTGAGTGGTCGGACCGATGGTTTCAACATCGCCCTCAGTCTGTGGGAAGGTTGTGATCTCCTCTACATCCTTTTCTTCCACCTCCGGGCCGCTTCCATCATCTGACCAACAGGACAAAAAAAACCCAGTCACAGATATTTTCACAAGGACATGGCCACATGGCCATCTGAATCGAAGCTAAGTGGTGAGTGAGACTGCTGTGAAAATGATCGGTAAACGCAGCTTTGTTTCATGTACGTATCATAAAAGGGCTTGTATATCCACCATCCTCAGTCTTCCGGCTTCCCTTTTTGATGACGAATACAAACTACCACTGCCCACTAGTAGGGAGAGTTATTTCCTCTCACGCAGGTGCAGGATGTACATGCTAACTATGTGTGTTTGAGTGTAACTTTCTGGCCAGGACAAAGGAGACGTGAGCCGACATAATGGTCTGCCTTCGTTGGCACAAGTTCTTTGATGATAGTTTAGTGGGTCTGGGCCTTAAACTCAAAACCCAAAACCAGAAAGCCAAAGGAAAAAAAAAAAGAAGACTCACCCTCTCCAACTTCAGTGGTTGTGATTATAGTGTCTGAGGTTTCATCATCGAGTCCATCTACTTGGTCATCCTTTCTGTCACCCAGGGGTGGTGCGCTGGCTGTTTCTGGTGCTTTCTTATCCCCACTGAGGTTTTCTCCTGATAGCATGAGAATAATTTAACTTTCACAGCATTTCAGGCATCAGTGTCAAAGGTTCAGTGCAACAATGAGAGTTTAATCTCACAGTACTAAACGATAGGTTCACAATTTTTTAGTCCATCTTACAACAATACTCACATGCCCACATGTACATTGAAACAGTTGTTAGTAACTCTTCCTGCAGCCAACAGTAGCCATGAAGAGATCCCTTTCTAACAGTATTTCAGTTTAAGCAATGAGGACAAAATCCGTCTATCTTCGTTCTGTGTAAAAATGACTTCTAAAGTCTGGCTGAAGCTAAAATGAGCAGCAGCAAAGTTTTTTGGTATGAAATGCACCCTTACGTTTATGTGTTAGTGGAGAGATAGCAACGCAAGGAGGAAATTTCACACTAAAAATGGCAATTAAGAATTATTTTAAGAAGGACTTGAAAAAATGTGAATCTACCCACCTTGGGCTTGAAACTGAATATAGCATAAGAGCATTAACACTGTTAAGCAGCCACTGAATACAGCACTGCAAGCAAATATGAATACTATACTATGACTGAAGGTTGGTTTGTTTAATGACATCCATACCAGGCAGAGGAGCCTACAAGTTGCAACAGACAAAAAAAAAAAAAAAAAGGAATTGCTGTAAACAAGGAAACCAATTACACAACATGGATGATAAAATGCAGGATATGCATTGGCTAGTCTGCACAAACTGCAATGATCTGCTTAGGTGATTTGGCTTTGTTTTGGGCACAAAGCTGTAATTTTGCATCTACAAACATCCAAGCAAAGCGTACAACTCTGCTAACCAATTTACAAAGGGAAACCTTGAATGTAAAACATATGGACCTGCAAAATATGGCGAACTAGGGAAAAAGGATTTCTACAGCTGAGCAATTTATGTGTGTCCTTGACAAGACAAGTGTCTCCATAGAAAATGACTATGTTTGACACCACACAGTAAAGTTAGTCATGCCCCTATTAGAAAGAACAGTAATACAACTTTTACATTGCTCAAAATTACAACAAATGACACTTATTAGATGTTTGTAGCAAATATTTCTAAAGTGAGTAAATACAAGTTCCCTGGGTCTTTAACAGGTGTGAACAAAATGGATCATAATGTCTAAATCAGTTGTTATAACACTTAGACAAGAACACTCACTGGAAGTCTCAGCTGTCACGGTTGGTTGCTCATTTCTTAGTGTCTCTCCATTGTAATCACCACAACTTCCTTCATCAGCCTGAAGCGGGCTGCTCTTCTTTACATTCAGCATGGTGTCGTCATCTGGAGGTGAAGATCCTTCTGTTGGAGGCACCGTCCTCTCTTCAGCTGAATCACCATCTGCAGTAAAAACAGAAACCAAGGGTCACCTAAGTTATAGTCTAACTGAATGACAACTGTTTCAATTTCTAAGAAACCTATCTTCATTTCTATTCCAGATCTGGTATCTGGTCAGAACCATTTGCTTTTTCTTCGACATACACTTTCCCTTACAAGTTCATTTACAATAACTTTATGTGGATAATTGTAGATGACACATTACAAAATAGACAACAAGACTGACAAACTACTGTAAGAGCACAGCAAAATGTAACGACTAATGAACATAAACACACTACAAATATTTTCCTGGCCATAAATGTGTATTTGATGGAAATAAAACACTGGTATTAGAAAACTTGCTTTTAAAGTCAGGCTGCTCCATGTCTTCACCGCTGTCGTCATTAGTCTCTCTGTTTGTGGATGCAGATGATGATGCTGAATCTTTTTAGGTGAGACAGAGACCAGATTTGATAAGTACAGCAGGATTTAGATTGTATTTGTTTACACATATAAATCAGTACAAGTTGATATTACATAAACAACAACAAAAGTGATGGAGAGGTGCAAAAAAACCCTCAAAGGGGCTTGATTGGTACACTGTCAATATAAAAAAAGGTATGACACACACTAGCAAACATCCATATATGAACAAAGTGTCAAAATAGAATTAAGATCCTTGTTATTATCAATAAAAGCTCATTATTATTAAGCAGTTTACAGAGATAATCCATAAGGAAAACATTGGGGAGATAAAAACAAACTTTTAACTAAACTATTCGGCTGACAACTTTGAAATATGAGATGAGAATTAAACCAAATTGTAACTGAGATGTTCGCCACACAGGAGGTCTGTTTGTATTTATTTTGAGTCAAACAATTGTGAAATTGTTGATTATAGGAATACTGTTCATGCAAATATGACGGAGGGGTTCTATGCAAAGAATTGTTCACAAATAAAGCAATCTGAAGTTGGTTAACTAGATAAACAGCAGATGCAGAAACACATTTGGTAATGTATTATTGACCTTGCTTGCACAGCTTACCTTCTGAGAAGTGCTGCTTTACATCATCAGTCTCCTCTTGTTTGCACTCATCAAATGCTGAGCAGTGATCCATGTTTGTGGACGGTGTTTCTTCTTCCTTTCATTCTGATAAAAAGTAAATGACATGTAAATTTAAACCACTGCTGTAAAGGTTTTGTACACTAGTCAGCGATCAGTAAGTGATATATGTCCTTTGTCATTGGTGTTTTAGTAACTTGTGTCTTGCTCTGCCATGTCTTCACACATAAAAAACGCACTTGCTTATTTCTGCTAAACTCGGGCCATTTGTTAGTTTTGTACAGATTCTAGTCACATGTTCAAAGTCTCAAGTGATGTAAATGTGCTTGTGCAACGTTATCTGTCAACAGGGACAGGCTGTTCTCCTACAAGTCTACACTCCCCGTGTTTTCAATTAACAATGGTTGAAACAAATAGCATGCAAGGCTGAACTACTTGGAAACACTATTGTTTCGAGATTGTTTGCTGGAGAATACCTGGGGGCTAACTTACTGAATTTTCTGTGAGAGCAGACATTGTAAGCAAACTGAAGATAGTAGTTAGCTAGCTAGTTAGTAGCGTTGCAAGCATAACACGCTAATAAGCAAGCTCAGGTTAACTAATACAATTAATTATCCGTAAACTTGATTAGCTACCAGCTAGCTAGCTAACGAGTTAACCTACAGACAAGAGATGCTGGTTACAGCAGTTAGCAACATATTGTATGGCTTTAGTTTGTAAGGGCTGTCTTTGTGTGACTTAAATAACATACAATAGTTTATTGATATTATTAATACTTACCAAACGTACCCTCGATCACATCGCCGTGGATAATAAACCAGTATAGCGCGTCCTTATCTGTTTAGCTTGCGCTTAGTGTGTCGCACTGACAGGTCACCAATGTTAAGGCGGAACGTTCGGTAGTGTCCGTGTTTCCACGGGGGAAAGTAAACGCGGTATTTCCGGTTTCCGGACATCAGAGGTGTCCTGTCACAAAATGGTTCCCCTAACAACTACAGGGAAGTCAGGGACGCCTGTCTATCTGTGAACACGATGTTTCGTCGTCGTATTAATTAATTGATGTTTGTGGCGTCGCTCGAGGTGTAACCATAAATGGATTCCAGGGTTGCTGAAAACAAGACGTCTCGTCCATTGAGACGATCGACAAGGCAGATATTGGCTAACGTTAAAGGTGAGCTATGTTACTATTATGACAATTAGCTAGCTAGCTTAGCCCCCGATGCTAACTAGCACTCAAAGTTTAACCACAAAACTCATTGAATTTCTGCTTTAATTGACTTTATAAATGTAGACGATCTTCAAACCTGGACATTTCGAGCAAATGACTTTTACGTTTATATGAATATAATCCTTTGACAAATATTTTACAACGGTTCAGTACTCTCATAAAGTAAATCATGTCTTTCTGTTCCTTTTTTAGCATTGAGTTTTGAAGCGACCCCCAGAGGTCCTTTAAAGAGGACCAGAAAGGGGCTCAAAAAACAAGGTCCGGTTGCAGCTGTCAATGGCTCCGGAGATGCGGAGATTGGCTCAGAGGATGAAGGTGGGATGCTCCAGTTAACAGTATTTGCTTAGTTACAATGACAGTTAACCCCCATTGAGGCTGTACTATTCAAGGAAGTGTGAAATACTGAGACATTTATTTCCCTTTTATTAGAGTCCCCCAGCAAGAAGAACCGTCCAGACACTGGAGGAGCAGTGTCCGGCAGTGGTGATGACAATGAGATGGATGTCCAGGAATCAGTTGAAGATCTGGAGAAAAGTGAAGACCAGGAAATGGATCTTATACAGGATTCCTTTCATGGCACTCATCAACCAAAAACATGCCAAGGTTAGTTAGGGCTGCAACTAATGAATATTTCTACTGTCAATCAATCTGGCAATTTTTTTTCCCATTATTTATTTGATAAAAATATAGTTGAAAAAAGTCCCTCACAATTTCCCTGAGCCCCAAGTAACATCTTCATATTGCTTGTTTGATATAATAAATAGTCAGCAATTTAAGGTCATGTTTACACCCAAAGGTCTGGTTCCTGAACCAAACCCACGTGAGGATGAGCCATTGTTTCAGTTTTACAACTGGTCTCTCACGTGGTGGAAATGTCATTTTATTATTGGTCAGACAGATGGAGGGTAAAAAGACAAAGAAGACAACAGCCCGCTCCTAAGTTCTAGCAGGATATTGTAAATTATGGCGCACCGTCAGGTTCTGTTTGTATTGGTGTTGATCACAAGCTCATCTGCTGCAGTTATTAATTAATTTATTAATGCAGATATACTTCGGTTTTCTTATACACCTTCTCAAGTAAAGTTCTTTTCTTCCCAGATATTCAGGAGGCATCTGAATGTGCTGTGAGTCCAGGTTCGTCCCCTTCCACTCAACATTTTGCGAGCAAACATGCCAATAGCCACCATTCACCAAAAGAGGAGAAGGCAATGTTCTTTTAACCAATGAAATGGCAGATAAAATAGTACGCTTCCTGTGATTAATTAATATATGTATGTGACAAAGAAAGGTTTCTTCTTCTTCTTCCTATTCTTCTTCTTCTTCAGACTTTTTCAGTCCCAAAACTCATAGCAATACCTGGGCTTTGGTCAATACCAAGTGCTGATCCATCACCAGTGTTTAATTAATAAGCTGTATGCCTCACTGTGTGGAAGAGACTGGGATCATTATTTTATATGTAAGGAAACATCAGGCTTGACATAAAAATCTCTTTCCTAACATTGTAAAACAAAATAAATAAAAAATATAATATATATATATATATATATATATATATATATATATATATAAAATATAAAATATAAAATATATATAATATATAATTATATATATAAAAAATGTAACAAATAAATAAAAAGATAGAAATGTACTGAATTATTATTAAAATAAATCATGCACCCCTAACCTGGTAAAAAAAAAAAAAAAAGTCTTCAATATTAACAGCAATTACAATTCAAGTGTTAACTATTTTAATGCAGCAACAAACTGATTAAAACTTAAACAGGAATTAAAATTTGAATATATAATGTACAGTATACAGTATAGTACTCTATTTAAACATAAAATTGAATGAATCTGACCCATTGTCACTGATACCCCTTACTGCTATTTGAGTCAGTATCGGCCCAATATCCAATCCAGTATCAGTATCAGTGCACATCAAAGCAGAACAATTTATTAATAATTACTTAATTATCTATTGCTTTGCTATGCATGAGGCACTTTCAAATGACAAACATGGCATCTTGGTGTACTCTGATTATTTATTCAGAGTATGAGTACTATGATTATTAACCTTTGATTCTAAAGACTTCTTGCCACCATCAGATCTAATCACTGGCAGTTTAGCAGATTTATTTAAATCAAGGTTTTCTGTCTGTTTAAATCAGGCACCCGTGGAGATATGAATTTATCCCCTCGTGTTGTGCTCGGTGAATGCTGCAGATCCAGTCATGCAGTAAAAGAAGATGCGGACTGGATAAAAACCAAGAGAGGTAAAAGGTTTTATCTTCACTCTGCATGTGGACGAATACATCAAGGGAGGATAATGCAGTCGTCCTAATCTGGCTTGTTTGTTTGCAGCAACACAACCATCAAAAGGATCTGCAACCCCCGCCAAGTCTGCCTCACAAATCGGACCAACGGCAAACAGACATGATGTGCTGATCCCCAAGATTACCAGCATGGCCGACTACAAGAAGAAGATGGAGGCTAAAGCCACGTATACTGGTATTGTAGACATTTATATTTTTGGTCAACAAAATTGCAATTTCCTGTCCAGGGGATTTACATCTCTAAAATGATCAGATTTTTACATTGACAAATTCTGCCTCACCTTTAGGTATGCCGACAGTGAACCACCATATCCCAAGTCTGTATCCAGCCTCAGAGAAATCCTACACAACACGACAACGAATGAATAACATTCCGACACAAAAAGAAGCTATTCAGCACAAAAAACAAGGTATTGCAGCTTCAACTGAATATTTCGGTCATTAGCAATATCTCATGTATCACTGATTTAATAGGATTTTGTCTCTTACAAGGGATAAAGAAAACAGCTGTTATCAAGAGAAGCTCTGGATATACCTGTAGAGGTAAGCTATAGTCATTTTAAACATACTATTGATAACATTCAGCCACTAGACACCACAGTCTCCCTCCCATGTCATTGTATTCACTTCACAACAAGTGGTTGCCTGTTTGTTGCACAACCTGCATATTTTATGGTGGGGTGGAGCGAGACTCAGACAGTCATATCAAGTGATGAATCTATCGTGATAAACTAATGAAGTCATTTGGCAACATGTAGCTATAGGCCCACATTAGGTGTGTGTCTGAGTGTGTTCCTTCCCCACTGCTGTAGTTTAAGCTGAGAGATCAGCTGTTCTAGTGGTAGAGGATCATAAAACACATCATTCAAACTTGACAGAAACAAAATAAAACTCACCAAAATGTCTTGGTTAGGCTTACCAACAATCAGCAACTCTGGTTTGGTCAACCCTGATTTCACTTATTTTTCAGTCGTTTTAGGGAACTATAACTTTAGGTAACTGGACGCAACCATCACTAATGCTGAGATGGTTACGTTGCTCCTTAAGGATGGAAGCTGATATTTTTCTCATTTCACAATCTAACTGGTGACAACACATTACTTAAGGTTGCAAGGTTCCCACATCTCGCATCTTTGTCCCACTGATGGGAGATGTGAGCGGAGGAGGCGAGGCAACAGGCATTTAATAAATGAGACATCCTTGCCTCAGAGCTGTCATTTTAAAGCAACATCAACATTTTTTGTTTTACTGCTGTATTTTATGATTTTGAGTGTTCATGACAACTTATAAATTTACTTTTTGCATTATGTATGGATGGCATACATTTTTATTTAAAACCCACACAAAGGCTGTATATAGGCCTACTATACTGTACAAATAAAGAGTGACATGAAATACATATAAGCTATGATATATTATATACTCACAAACACACGACTGTCTAGCTATATGACAAGATGAAATACAGCAACTTTTGTGCTGAATGCAAGAGAATGTTCTTATTGATATCATATTTTGAAGTCAACAGATGTTAACATCATGTGTCCACACCTGTAAACATCACATCAGGATTCTAGCAGTTGAATTGGGTGTAGTCTACATCCAATATAAAAACATACAAAAGTAATATCAAGGTGAAATGTCATTAAACTGCGGTCAGAGTAACACTTTACAAGGTGTACACAAACAGTGAAGAGTAAAAAGTTTTAGCGTCTTAAATAACTTGTTTGAATTTATGGTTAGAGAGTATTCCAGCTGTGTCACACCTCTTTTATACATCGTGGGTGCCGAAAACACTTCCAAAAAGGAAACACCGATGTATCCTCGCTTACAGCTCTTCATCCTTAAGCCTCCTTTAGATGCATTTTTGGAACTGGGATGTCGTTCAAGATGGAGCACTGAGATAAATTTTGTCAATAAGGCCTTTAATAACATCATCTGTACATCCAGATACTTGATCTCTATTACTGCCAATACTACATGTGAATATGACCATGTGTCCTTCCAGAATTCATGTGGTGTTTATGGCGTTTGGTTCTCCTGGTGCTGCTCAGTTCGGCCCTCTTACTGGCATGCAAGATCATCCATGGACTCAAAAAGACTGCTGATGGTGAAACGCATCCATCCAGGGCTGTAACGCCACAAATGTTTGCAGATAACCTGTCTCTCCTGAAGACTCAGTTCCCTAGTCAGCAGCCTGATTTGTGGAAGAGGAGCAAAATCCACCTGGAGAAGCACCTGAAAACAGCCCATCCTACAGAGCCAGTCAGTTTGATCCTTACTGCAGGCCACAGAGCTGAGAGGACGTTACACTGTCTGGCTCATGGGTTGGCCTCCTCCTTCTCGTCTGCCCTCAATGCCTCCGTCCTCCACATCGACGGAGCCAGTAAAGCCAGCCAGGACAGCGATGAGGTGAAGCTGGACATCGACGACCAGTTGCGAGCAGCCTTCGAAGGAGACAGACCCGTGGCGGTCATTCATCGCTTCGAAGAGCTGCCTCCAGGCTCCACCCTCATTTTTTATCGCTACTGCGACCATGAGAATGCCGCGTACAAGCGGGTGTTCCTGTTGTTTACTGTGCTACTTCCTCAAGAGGAGGTCACAGATGAGAGGAGTCTGAAAGAAGTGGAGGAGATGGTGCATGACTACGTCAAGGAAAGGCTGGTGGATTCCAGCAACCAAAGTGGCTTCAATGAGATGGACATTGACAAGTACGGTGGACTATGGAGCCGCATCTCCCATCTGATCTTACCTGTGGTGTCTGAGCAGGAAGTAGAGCAGAAAGGATGCTGATGAACCGTCAGAGAGGAAGTCCGAGTACCACTTTGGACCAGCCCGATTTCCCTCGGCACCGTGCAGGAGCTATGAACCAGAGAAGTCACATGTATATATAAACGTGTGTGCTGTTACATTTCACATATAGACTTGAACTGCAGTGGTTGAAGGTTGTATTAATCTCTCTCTCCGTCGGAGATTGTATGTTGCAGTCCCATGTTGATGATTCTGTTTAACTGCTCACAAGATGCCCAGCACTGAATTTTTACACATGTGTACATGTGCTGGCTTTTGCATAAGGATATGACAGTGGCACCATCATTCCACTTCCAAAGTAAGGTATGAAATGCATATTATCATGCAGTTTTATTATACAATATACAGTTTGACTGACTTGTTTTCTTTGTGTTCTGTATCATAAATCTACACTTGTTCAGCAGCTTTTAACCCATCTAAGGTGAGTTTTTGATGAATGATCAGCATGGATTTCTTCTTTGGTACCAGCAAAACATGATTAATCTTCTGTTGACATCTTTGTTATAGGTAGAAATTCATATTTCTCAGACAATTGTATGTTTTTGTTTAATGTCCCCATTTATGTGTCCCATTGTTCATTTAATTATCTTGTGTTGAATTTGCACTGAAAATGTTTGCTTTAACTCTCCATCTTATCAAGAGTGCTGGCTTTTATGAGGATAAATATTTTATATTTGTTTTTTTTCTTGAGTCTGTATATTTGTGATATGTTGTCTCTTTCTTCGATTGGAATATTTTTTGATAGCTGTATATATGTATTGAATATAAAAAGCTTTGTTTTTTGCACCTGTTGTCAAGAAATGACTGAAATGTTCTTAAAATGTCATCAACTTAGAAACATGCAGGTTCTCACTCAGTGATTTGAATTTGTAAAAATTAAATATTCGTCAGAAAGTCACAAAATGTGCCTTAAACACACTCATGTGATTAGACTGCGGTGTATCTGAAGCACTCATCAGTCATTTGATACTACATCTGATCTTCAGAACCCAAACGAGGTTTCTCTCTTTTTTTCTGAAATGTGCAGATTTGAAATTCAGAATACAGGAAAATGCTCTTTCCTGTGATACCACTCATTCCTCTTATGTTATCATGATGAATTTTGAGATGAATTTTGTTTTGCTCACATGAATATGTGTATATTTTCAATAAAGATTATTTTGATAACTTGAAGAGTTAATAATTAATGTAGCTCACGGTTGTGCTTCCTCTCTGTACTTTGACTTCATAACAATTGGAGAGCACTTGGACTTTTCTATGTGTAATATGCATATATTTTTATATGTGTGTAATATAGCCAAGAATAGTAACCTGCTTTTATTAATAAGTAGTGTTAAAAAGAGTGAAGGTCCCACAACATCTGTCAGTTTATAGTATCCAGCTTTGGAACCAGGAAGTTACTGTAAAACACAGCAGGAGTTCAATCATTTACTAAGACAATGACTCAATACTAAAGACGATGAATTATTGATGGATTAAAATGACCGAGCATGAGTTCATGACTGAGGGATGTTTACAGAAACTTGCTGTATGTCTTGTTTGCATTACATATTAAAATTGTCATTACAAATATTTCTTGTGCTTTTGTTGACCAAGTCGAACTTTATTTGAGTAGCACATTTCGAAACAACCACAGTTGTCCAAAGTGAATACAAAGCAAACAACAAGAATGTAGCAAAAACAACCATAATGTGCACATAACAGCAGTGAAAGAGCAGCAGCACAACAGGAAATAAACATAATCAAATGGCAGCGAGGAGAGGTGAGTCTTCAGCAGTGACTTCAATGATTCTACGGTCTGAGTAGTTTAATATGTAGAGGTAAACTGTTAGGGCATCAACAGCAAAGGCTCGGTCACCTCTGTTTCTGAGTCTTGTTCAGGGAACGCCCAGGAGCATCAAAGTGAAAACTGTTATTGCAAGTTAATCAATAGCTAAGCGATTGATAGGTGTGTGTGTGTGTGTATTTTGGTAATGGTTTAATAATTGGGTGAATCATCTACCTGAACATGGACGTAGCTGCAGGTTGCTTCCTTAGATAGATTTTTAGATGAACCTTTATTAATCCCTGGAGGAAAATTCAATTTTTACACTCTGTTGTTAATTTTTACACAGTACACACAGACCTGAAATACATACATGGACCCATATACATGCATTAATGGAGAGATGTCAGAGTGAGGGGGCTGCTCCTGACATGCGCCCTGAGCAGTTGGGGGTTTGGTGCAACAATACAGTTCAGTTTAACGGCATCATGCAGTGCTGTAAAAAGAAAGGTTCACTTACACGATGACAGACATAATACCAGTACCCTTAAAATGATACAGATACCAAGGGAGTACTTCATTCAATACCCATCATGTAGATTGAAGCATTCAGTTGCAAAAAATGCCACCATTGCCACATTTATCTGTATCAGACCACACAGGCGTATGGTATAGCCATGTTTTCAAAAGCTTTGCCAGCCGACCAGAAAATCCTGTCAAAAACACAGCAGTGATTAACTGCGAGCAAAACCGTAGTACTTTTTCTAGATCTGAGAACAAAAAGGATCAAATGCAGGTATTGTTTGACTGGAGCAGTTTTGACACTACTTACTTACTGTTCTTAATTGTACTGAGTACTGATACCCAGCCCACTGCTACTGAACTGCCCATTGCAGCACTAAGGAGGATTCCTATCTTGTTCTACTGTATGTTGGACTTGTGGACAAATTGTAATATGATTATATCATAACTTATGGTACAACTTTTTATCTTTATCACTCTTGTGTTATATTTAACACTGTGACACATTTTATTCATCATTACACACAACTAAGTATTTCCACAACCTCAGATACTCAACAACAGTCATGACATTAGCAGACTGACATTACAGACTTTATGATCTAAAGTATTTATGTGCTCTAGTTTCATCTGATTGACTTACCCTTGCTCTTAAACACCAGGGCAGATTGATGTCACATGTGAGTGCTCCGCATGTTGTATCCGTGATCCTCCCTGATATCATCTATGTTTATGGATACAGTATTTCCGCTGTGTGAAGTAGAGCTAGGCTTGTTTTAAGAGAAGCACACCACCAGAGTATGATCACACCGCTAAAACATTTCCTCAGTGATGCCTGTGACTGGTACATGGAGATATACTGTATAGTATAAGCGAGTGTAACTCAGTTTGGCCTTGATGAGGCTTAACTCTGATAAGAAGTGACATGACATAATTTATTAAACTTCCTTGGAAAGAGGTAATGAGATAACACTGAAGCATGTCTCTTTAGTCTACCAGGTGTGTGTTGGTATGACAGCATTTTCAACTATGTTGAGATTGGAATTAATCAATCACGAGGCAACATCCACTGAAACACAATTTAACATTATCAACATGCATTTTAATAACCTTTACAAAAGCTATTACTAGTTAAAGCCAGGTGGATTAATTTTTCTCTCAGGGAAGGGGGGTTTGCAGGTCACAGCAGCAGAATACAAACGAACCACAATGTACAGAGAATAGTGCAAAAACAAGTGTCATACACAAGTACTAATATAAAAGTAAAAAATGTTCCCTTTTAAGCAAGTGCATGCATATAAGTGTGCAAATAGCAGTAAGGAATCTGGGATTTTAATTCAATTTTAGGGCTGTCAATCGATTAAAATATTTAATCGCAATTAATTGCATGACTTTCCATAATTAATTAAAATTAATCACATTTATGTGTTCAAAATGTACCTTAAATGGAGATTTATCCATCATGGCAGAGGGCAAATATGCTCCTATATGAAATGTATAAAATAATGACAAATATTGTCCTGAAACCCTAATAGTCATAATGATCATAACCAACTCAAGCCCAGCAGCAACACCAGCTGTCAGTGTGTCAGTGTGCTGACTTGACTATGATTTGCCCCAAACTGAATGTGATTATCATAAAGTGGGCATGTCTGTAAAGGGTGACTTGTGGGTACCCATAGAACCCATTTACATTCACATATCTAGAGGTCAGAGGTCAAGGGGGCCCTTTGAAAATGACCATTCCAGTTTTTCCTCATCAAAATTTAACGTAACTTTGGAGCGTAATTTAACCTTGTTCCTAACAAGCTAGTATGGTTGGCACCAACACATTCCTGAGATTGTCTAGTTTCATAATATGACAGTAGTCATACACAGTACTCTAGCTTTAAAGCTGAGCTCGCTAAAGATTTTGCGTTAACATGTTATTATTGCAATAACATTGACATCCCTATTAAATTTATATTCATGAATAACTTAAAAAATGTGTGACAAAATACATACAACTGAAGTACACTCATGAAGTACATGCAAACAAAATACCAGCACAGTTTCATGCACTCTCCTACTTTTCCGGACATCCAAAATTCCCAACAGCGACAGCGACAGTGAAGCATAAGTTTCCAAAGAAGAGGATCACTGAGACGGCAGTAACGATGACTTCGGCTGCGCTGAGCTTCTGTGACGAAAAACAGAAAACAGGAACAAACTTGCATCTTTACTGTAATGCATGACTTGTTATGGTGTAGGCAGTTGTCATAACAACACAACATGTTATCAGTGTTAATGTCATGATGTGGACCGGTTCTCACCTCTTTTTTTTGTTGCCTGCTCCATCTTGGACTCCCTGTAACAGACAACAGTGACAAATAGTATTTAGTTCTTCACAAGAATCCATATTATATTTCATGTGTATTATTATTATTATTCACACAGTGCTATTCTACAAGTCATTCACCTATTTTGCTTCTGCCCAGTATTGCTGTTCTTTGAGTACTGATTACAAAATCCCAAACTACAAAGAGGAGAATCCACACTGTGTAAGCGACCATCACTTTCAGAACCCAGGAGTCATTCCTGTTCCTCGGTCCTGTTCCTTTCCTGCAGTTTTCAATCTCCATAACACCAACAAAGATGACAGCAACTGTGTGGGAAACAAATTTGGAAATAAAAGCAAAGAGATGATGCGAGCTGTGACATTGACACTTCTCTCTGTGTTTTAAAGCAATAGTTTGACATTTTTGGGAAATGTGCTAATATGTATTCTTGCTGAGAGTTTGTTGAGAAAGTTTGTGACCCAGCCGTCAGGTTGAAAACAATCGAGCCAAAACCAAACACCAACCACCAGCTGGAGAAATACACATTACAGTAAGAGAATATTAATTCATATTTGAGCAGCTCTGCCTAGTTTGACCGTTTGATTGAGTTTGTTTCACAAGCAGTGATTGAGCAAAATAATCGTACATTTTTTTATCTGTTCAAAATGTACCTTAAAGGGAGATTTGTCAAGTATTTAATACTCTTATCAACATGGAAATGGACAAATGTTTGCATGGGTTCTCTCCGGGTACTCCGGCTTCCTCCCACAGTCCAAAGACATGCAGTTTAGGTTAACTGATGACTCTAAATTGCCCGTAGGTGTGGATGTGAGCGTAAATGGTTGTCTGTCTATATGTTGTCTGTCTCTATGTGCCCTGCGATGGACTGGCGTCCTGTCCAGGGTGAACCCCGCCTTCACCCAATGCCAGCTGGGATCGGTTCCAGCCCCCCGAACGAGATAAGCGGCTGAAGATGGATGGATGGATGTCTGTCTCATTCACCACTGTCAGGATATAGTGACCATTTTATAAAAATATTCTTTTACCCTTTTTGCTCAAAGTTACCAACTGCAGCTGTAACTCTCAGCAAGAATGCAAATAAGCCTATTTTCCAAAATGTCAAACTATCGCTTTAACGACATTAAAGAAGTCTTCTCACTGAGAGGACTGAACGCAGTAAAGTTAAGTAAGTTTCCTTACTTGTAAAAATCTGGTGGATGACAGAACACACTTTGACAGCGAAGTCACAGATCTCCTTTCTTGAGCAGAACACAAGAGAAACAAAAACAGCTGTGCACAAAGTGTTGATATAAGTCAAATGTTCAGGCAGAAGAAGAGGAAGTTGAACTCACAGTTCATGACTGGGTCCAATTGGCAGACAGAGGATTACCAGCTCTATGAAATTAATCACTATCGCCACACACACAAGAGCAATGAGAGTGACCTAAACATGTCCACACAGACACACATATACACACATTAACATATAACCTAATTCAAATCAGGTGTTTGAATGCAGATGTAGAGAAATGTTGTACACCACTTACGATTACTCACTTTAATGGGTTCAGCCACACAAAATAAGACCAAGGCCGAGAATTCAACTGCAGCACAAAGCAGACTGCACGTTATCTTTGACACCTTCATAAGAAATAAAATTCAATTATTTTAATAAACCTGAATAATTAGTATCCTTTAGGATTGCACACATAAGCAGAGACTGAGCCTACAAATGGCATATTGCATTTATAGCTATATGCTGTTCTGCATTGCTTGTCTCTACATAAGCAAAAGACACAAAACATTACAGAGAAAATACTGCATATGAACTTATTCAAAACTCAAACAATAAACAGAAAATGCAAATGACCTCCACTAACTAGATAAAAACTACCGTTAAAGATCCCTAAGATTTTCATATATTCAAACACCTTTTTTATTGGTTGTCATTCTGCAAAAGTAATTCAATTAATTTATTTATTATATTATTTATTTAATTTTTTGTTTTTTAATTCTGTAAATAACTTTCTATATAGTTTTTATTGTTAGTGGCGGGGTCGGCCATTTCAACATATTCTCATCCCAGCTAGGTCACTTCCTAACATGCTGGGTTGCCCAACTATGATGCTCTACTGTGGTAAGTAAAATAGTTAAGTGGGAATAAAAAAGAGTTGTTGAGAGGTTTGTGGGTTAATTTATTTGGGCTAAAAACAGGAAAAATAAAAATTCAGTGTTTGGTTGTACTTAACTCACGTTTTGGTTTTCTGGGTGCAATGCCAAACGTTGAGGCTTTAAAAGGAGTCCACAAACCAGTGGGTGAAATCACAGTGAATATGTGTCCATTTTAAAAGGTTGGAGGCCCTCTCACCCACCCTAAAAAATAGGGGTGTTTTTTACTAACTCACATCAACAAACCACCCGACCACTTCCTCTGAGCGTTTACTATTAATGAGGATGGGTATATATAGGTATTTTTAATCTCGGTGTATAAGGGTGTCTTGTGATGGTATAGACACCTAGGGGGTGAGAAAGGTGGGTATTGACACCCGGGGAGAGGGTGGGCTGGCCACTTCAGCACCAAATTCAAATTACCTACTGAGGCACGAGACATTGACAGGAAACAACATGTTGAGAATATGGGATAACAGTTAACTTAACAACACAAGCCCCCCCAACTCACATCTTACCTTTTTTAGAGAACGAGAAAAAGGGTTGTTGGTGAGGGTGGTTGTGAATATACCAGGCAGTACCTGAGGAGCAACGGAGTTAGAGAGAAATTAATCTTCTTGTATAATTTTCTTTGGTGGGACTTTTGTGTGAAGGCATTTGCTGGGTTGACGTGCGTTTATAAATACCATTTTGACTCCCACCAAAAAACTGACGCCATTCATCGCCACATTACCTGCTCCCTGGGATAAATCAAGACAAATGTGGAGTTGTGTACGTAAAAAAAATTGTCATTTATATATTAATGCATAGATTTCTGCACAATGACAACAAAACATCTATGTGTCCCTCCTTACCTCTAATTGGTTGAAAATGACCCGCCCTTGTTCAGTGGTGGAGTTTGCATCTGCAGTACTTGGCACTGTAGTACTTGACTCAGTAACTGTAGTAGTACCTGGCTCAGTACTTGTAGTAGTACGTGGCTCAGTGCTTGTAGTAGTACCTGGCTCAGTGCTTGTAGTAGTACGTGGCTCAGGGCTTGTAGTAATACTTGGCTCAGTGGTTGTAGTGGTAATTAGCTCAGTACTTGTAGTGGTACTTAGCTCAGTACTTGTAGTAGAACTTGGTGTTGTTGTTGGTGGTGGTGTGGTGGAGCGCGGAGGGACCTTCACATCCACTGGTTCCCAGAATGTGTCAAAATACTGAACAAATGTGGCTCTGAAACATATCAAACAGGCACAGATCAAGTCAAGCGTTTTGCTCCGCACTGTAATACTGACTTTTGGAGATCACTCAGACTTCACAAATACCTGAAAAAGATGTCCCTTTCTGTTTCCAGCGATGTCCAGTTCACTTTAAATGAAGTCTTTCTTTGATTGTTGCTTTGACTGACAGCCGTGTCCTGAGGAGAGAGACAAAAGCAGAAAATCAGTTCTGTGGCAAACAAACATTTATTTTACTTTTGTATGTTTTGATCAGCAAGATAATCTTCACAAATGGACACCTCTTTTATGATTTTTGAAGTGTTAATGCAATTGCCAGAAGTAAAAAGCTAATGTTCCGATATAAAGGAAATACACCACGGTCGAATGAGCGTGAGTGTAAACACAAGGAAGCTGTAAAGGAGGACGAGTCAGCGTGATGACGTTTAGTAGTCTCATTTAACTACTTGTTAGCAACCGCCTTTTTAAAGACTTATAATGGCTTGAAATTCATGAGTGGGGTATTTATTGATATATTTTACTAAAAACCCATTCAAAACACCCATCGACTTACAGATGAGGGAACCAGAATTGCTAAAATCCTAACTTCTGGGTTCTAGGACTCATTTCCTGTAGCACTCTGCATTTGAGGGGTGGGAGTTACTGAAGGGTCGATTAAATGTTTTAATTAATGTAATGCATTTATTACCTTTAATCATGACTAAATAGGATGCTTACTTACCAGTGAGTCATTGCACCTCAAAAGTTGAGTCTTATCAGACTCAAGCGTGAGGAATTTTCCAACAGGAAACTCGCTTCCTCTCTTTCGAGCCTGCAACATAAACCCCCTGAACTCTGTGGCGTGCTTGCTCCGGAGAATGACTGGACAATAGTTTGAAGATTCATAGGGGAGAAGGTAGAGGAACAGAAAAGAAAGACAGCGATAGTAATAACCTTGCACTTAGATGAATGACCACTGCAACAAAGAGTGATAGTGATAAGTTTTCAATCCAGTAGACTATGTACCTGTAATAGGGTCTCCCTCTATACCGGGATTGACAATGATCTCAAACGGCGGGTCAGAGTTCTGAGGATCGAGAGCCACCCCATGTCTCCTATGCGTAGGTAACATTGATGTGCATGAATATGTATCTGCGAAGTTGCCGTGTCCCCATCCATGCACCATTGTGATGATGTTAAGGCCAATCAAGACCCACAGCCACATCTGTAAAACAAAATGGCTTCTTCAGCCTTCTTCATACACATGCAGTCACTGGGGATTAATAACCTTGACCTGACAATAAATATCATCATTATACATAATCCCCCAACTTTTGAACAATGCAGTATAACAGAGCTGCAGTTCACCCAATATAACATAACGTATAAACACCCTTAAATGAAAGTCAGCTATTGTTTGATTGCAAATGTAGATTGCTGGAATACAGAGTCAACACAATAGACTGTATGAACTTCTTTTATAAATAAGAATAATTTAACCCATTCATATTGAATGCTTGCTTAAAGGAGCTATATGTAAGAATCAGAAATTGCTTGTCAACACAGTGACACTCGTGGCCATTAAGTCAGTGACAGTTCTTTGTGTTTTTTTTTTTTTTTTTTTTTGGTGCTTCTGTGGAGTTTGTGTTGGAGTCTGTGTTGAGGTGGGGGCTGTTTGTTTGTTGGCGTTAGGTGGACTCCAGTTCTAACTGAACGCTAGCCATTGTTGCACACTTTGCCCTGTAAGTGGACCTGAAAATAAAGGCGTTTGACGTGACATCCGTTGGATTTTCTTGGAAAAAACAGGCCCGGATTATTCATATTAAAGCAGGTTAGGTTACCAACCTCACACACTGGTAATAAAAAATATTAAAAAATGATGATGTAAAAACGTACATACAGTCTCTTTAACGACAAACATGAAGACATTTTCAAAATTGGTCAAACAGGGAAAAGTGATTTTTTTTTATCACAATATATTTGGTATTTGGGCACGAGGAAATATTTTTTTTTATAAAAATTTTTTTATATTATAAAAAAAAAAAAAAAAAATTAAAAAAAAAAAAAAAAAAAAAAAAAAAAAAAAAAAAAAAAAAAAAAAAAAAAAAAAAAAAAAAAAAAAAAAAAAAAATTTAAAAAAAAAAAAAGATGAATGTAAATGAAATGCACACATATGGAGTGTAAAAAGGATATTTCATATATATAGAAAACATTTAGTAAACATAATGTTAGTGTTTTTCCTCATTTTTATAAATATCCTGACTTTCACTATTGATAAAAGTCAGATTTTTCATGTGCTATAAAAATTTCAAAGTTGTACAGTTAGATAATTGACAATGTATATCCATAACAAAACTGAAGACTATCCGAACAACTTTCCTTATCATACATAATACAGTCTTTGAACACAACTGGGTTATTCATGATAAGTCTTAAAATAGAGCTCTGTCACTGTTTCATTCACATTCAAACTTGGATTTATGTAAGACGTCACTGGCAAATAATTAAATTTACTGTACAATGAAAATAACAACTCTTTCTTCTTACCTTAAAATGTTTGTTGACAACAGCCAATACCATGAAACCACAAGTTAAGATGTGAAACTGTAACCTCAGACACTTGGACCTTAGAGCTTGCTGTTAAAGTTTCTTTAAGAAAAATAGAAGAAGCCTCAGAAATGGATCCTCCGTCTTTGATAGTTAGATGTGCAGTGTGTGCTGAAGAGCAGCAACAACTCAGTGGACCAAAGGAGGAAGTTAGAGAGAGGGCAATCTAAGTGTACGACTTGAACCCACCCACACGCAGCTAAATAATTATAAACGGTTTTCCCTTTATTGCAGCCCAGACCTGTGTGTGTCTCAGATTGTTCTCATGGTTTCCCAACAACACACAGGTTCCTTAATTGGTCCAGTCTGCTGATAGCACTGCGTATAACACAGATCCAAGTCTGCAGTGCTGGTAGAGAAACTGTTAAAATAACTGTTTATTCAAAATTAGTCCCTGATGACACAGAGAAAACGTACGTATTTAATAATCTTATCAGCATCAGAGTGGGCAAATATGCTGCTTTATGCAAATGTACAGTATGTAGTGTATATAATAATTATTGAAAATAAATTAACAACATAAAACAATGACAGATATTGCCCAGAAACCCTCACAGGTACTGCACTCAACATAAAAATATACTCAAATCATAACATGGCAAACTGCAGCCCAACAGGCAACAACTGCTGTCAGTGTGTCAGTGTGCTGACTTGACTATGACTTGCTCCAAACTGCATGTGATTATCATAAAGTGGGCATGTCTGTAAAGGGGAGACTGGGTACCCAGAGAACCCATTTTTGCCCACATATCTTGAGGTCAGAGGTCAAGGGACCTCTTTAAAAATGGTCATGACAGTTTTTCCTCGCCAAAATTTAGCAGAAGTTTGGAGCGTTATTTAGCTTCTTTTGCAACAACCTAAAAATGGTTGCTTTAATGCCTTAAAGAAATTAGTGACATTAACATAAATTTGCGTTAACGTGTTATTATTTCATTTACTTTGACAGCCCTAATGTGAAGAAGGTGTAACACATGTGAAAGCAACATCAGTCCTTATTTTGCAGTGAAACATGAGGGTAAGTAGAGGGCCCTTGCAAAATATAATGTTATTACCAGCCGCGACAGCATTTGGCTGGTATTGTTTACACCTTGTAAGTGTGTCTGTGTGTGTCATCATGGCAAAAAAAATAGTCCTGGAGATGCCTACTATAGCAGGCACTACCACAGGGGCTGCTTACTTTACCATTTTACCATTCACTTTACCATTACTTTACCTTTATTTACATACAGTTTTACAAACTATGTGCATTTCCATAAAGAAGTTGCAGTTTTCTTGTCTCTAGTTCCAATATCATTGTTGACAGTATTATTACAGTGTGATCCATTTGGACTATTTGAAGTGTTTTTGATGCTACTGCTGGTAATAATGATTCAGCAAAGCTAAATGAAAGCATAATAATGATCACTGCGATCGCTTCTGTCGAAAGGGTGTGTGTCCAGACTGAAGCACCGTACCACCTGTAGAGGGCTCATTTACTAAAAACTGCACTGCAGGCCTGAGTTACTTCTACAACAACTGCACTACATATTAAATTACTTTTTGTTATATTTATGACCGAGTAGTTATTTTAGTAGTAATTTTTAAAATATGTTTAAGTGTAATCTATGTCTTATGTAAAATACGGCATTACCCAAATTGTCCATAGAAAGAGATGTCTAATAATCAAAGAAACATGTTGTGTGTGTTGAAAAAAGTCACTGTAGTTTTTATTGCAAAGAGGGATGAAGACACCAATTATCTCTACATTGCGTTTTGCTGGGTGGGACCATTGAAGGTCTAAATACGTTTGAGATGACATTATCAATTCAATAGATTCAAATTTGGGCAGTTAATATACAAGCACATTTATAAGTATTGCATCAAACTGGCTGTTAAAAAACTCTTCACATTATTAAAATATATGAAAAACCAACATTTAACAGTAATGACACATTGTATTAAATGTACATAATAAATCATAATTACAGTAATAAGTGAAAACTCACGCTCACAACAGCGAGAGTGGGTATAATCTTAAATTTTAAAAAAAATCATTTTTCACAGTGAACATATTTGCTGTAATGGGTCAACTGCCACTGTGACTAATTAATAATATTTTTACACATCCATGAAAAACATTACCTCCTTTTAAAATGCCAGTAAATAAATGTATGCACTGAATATTAGACAAAGGTTTAAAACAGACACATGCATGCAGCAACAGATCTGAGCTGAGTGCAGCATATGAACCACAAGGATTTTACCAAATGCACACCAGAATTAGTCATTTTAAAATCAGCAATGCAGCACTAAATGCAAGGAAATTATATACTTAAACACTTAAAACTTAAACACATCATGAATATCTATTTTTTTCTTCTTTTTACTTGAGTAAAACTGTGAAATAAGACAACCCAGTCAGCTTTTCTGGGCTGTCTAGATCAGAAAGCATGTGATTCAACAAGCCAATCAGATTTGTCTCCCCTTCCTATGTCACATGCAGGCTCAGTAGAATATATACTGCCCACATCTTGAAAACTACCTTTGTAAGGGTGCACCATGTTTCAGCACAGACTGAGCTTTTTCAGGAGGGGGTCTTGAAGACACAGGTGCTGAAATAGAGCATTTCAGATGGAGGGTGAATACGGGTGTATTCAGACAGGCAGTATGAGAAATTAATATCTTTTTTTGAACAGTAAAGCAAGTAAACTTGTTCTAGCAGAAACCCAAAATAGAAGAATGGATTTTAAAATGAGCATAATACAGTGTGTCCCCTTTAAACAGCAACTAGTACAATGACCCACGGGAGAAGTTTTGCATCCTAACCTGCTGCTCTTCGACTGGACTTTGGCGAATGAACATTCGATGCAGCATTGACTTCAAATGTCTCCTGAACTTCACACCAACAAATGCGTAAAAGACGGGGTTCAGGCAGCAGTGGGAGAAAGCAATGAGCCGGCACACATAGAAAGCATAGTCAAGCTGTATACTTGTGTCACAGTTATCGAATGGTGCAACCAACTTGTCAGCCAAAAGTCTCAGAAAGATGACCACATTGTACGGGACCCAGCCGAGGAAGAACACGGCTACGATGCAGAAGACTAACTTCACTGCTCTGTTCTTTGTGTGAGATCTTGTTCTTGTGATTCTCCCCAGTATCTGGATGTAGCAGAAAGCCATCACTGAGAAAGCAACCAAGAAGAAGATGTTCTGTTGGGAGATACTAATGTTTTTCCACAAGGAGGCTTCGTATTCACAGCCCAGGGAGTGTTTGCCGTTGTGTGGGATCGAGACGAGGGAGCTGTAGAGCAGAGAGGGCATGGCCGCTCCAATGCTTATTATCCATAGTAGGAAAGACACAAAAACCCCAGTGCTGGGTCTCAGTGTGCTCAGGTCAGACAGAGGATGGACAACAGCCAGATACCTGTAGATGGTCATGATAGTCAGCAAAAGGATGCTGCTGTAAAATCCAGTGAAGAAGACAAAAGTCACAATTTTGCAGAGGGCCTCTGAAAACAACCATCCCCAGATGTGGTAAATTGCCCAGAAGGGGAGGCCAGTGGTGAAGACGAGGTCTGAGATGGCCAGGTTTAGGATGAAAATGTTAGTGAGAGACTTGAGGTTTTCGTACAAAGCTAGGATTACGAGGACGAGGATGTTTCCCGTGAGGCTCAGTGCGATCACAATGGAGAAGAACACCGGGATGGCAATGGATCCAAACTTGACCACCTCACCTTTTTCACAGACTTCATCCTCATAGTCAGTGACATATTGGCTGTCATTCAAAAGGTCATTCATTGCTGTTCAACGGGATCCTACAAAAGAAGTATAGGATTAGTATGTGCATTATTGCAGGTTATTTTCAGTCAATTCATAGTTTAATCCGAATCAACAGATGCAAGAAGGGTAAGGTCTTCTGTAAGTGTATAGTTTGTTGCTATAGTGTCATGTTACTATCTTTAATGTAGACCTATATTCTTGATGAATGTACTCACATGTGCAATATATTTCTTTCTACATCTGAGCAATGTGCAATTTGCAGTATTCACAGTACATCTTTTATTTCAACAAATATATATATTTTATTTTTATATAGTACAGATTTTATTTTTTGTACATTTGTTTACAGTACAATGTCATTTTATAAATATTTGTCACTTATACACACACTTTTCCCACTTTTTCTTGTATGGTAAGCCAGCACATTATAATTTCATTTGAATGTACACAGTGTGTATATCTTGAATGACAATAAGGTCTGTCTATGTCTAAGCCTATGTCTAGAGAAAAAAAAATGACCTACCTCTTGCTTGATGGGACTGACAAGTTGTTGGATGTGATGCCTCCTGTCTACTCAAAAGAGAGCTAAAGAGGAGAAGCTATTATAATCTTGTGACTCTGTGTTTCTGTTCCTAGTTTTCAGTAGCCTGACCCATTTTAACATAGAGGCGTAGTCCTCAGCTCAGCTGGATTTGTGATTTCTGGTGCCAATACAGTGGCCATAAGGGAGATTTTGTTTGTGATGCTCACACTTTTGAATGATTGTAAAATTGAGCAGCAACATACATTTCCATGGACACTATCTCTGTTACTCTGGATAATCCACAGCACATGCTGTGAACAGTTTTAATAGAGACTATTTCTTCAAAAGAAATCTCAAAATCAAGTTAAACTAAAGATATGTGCATGGCTGTATACAGCAGAGGTGATCTGTAGCCTACCTGACACTTTAAAGGGATAGTTTCAGTGTTTTGAAGTTGGGTTGTATGAGGTAGGCTACTTATTTATAGATGGTGAATTATCTACAGAAGATGGCGGTCAGTGTGCCCCAAGTTTTGAGAAGACATGAGTACCGATGTTTTGTCAAGTACTGTTTTCCCATTGATGTGTTTTCCCTCTACCTAAACCTGAACCAACCCTTAACTCTAACTCTAATTCTAATTATGCTATCATTTTAACAGAACATCTGTTTAAGTGTACACTAAAATATTTCACCACTTTATCTTGCTGTCAAACAGCTCTTTCTGACAGGGAACTAAAGAAAGAGTGAAATGTAGGTCTATCTATGCTCTCCTCAAAGCAGCCAGACTCCCCTGAAAAGACCAGTATAGATACATTTCACTTTCAGTTCAGTTCCTCATTGGAAAATATTCTAATTATAGCGTACACTTAGAGTAACCCTAACCCTCCAGCACTTTCATAATGTTTGGGCACTTGAAGGAAACAGATTTTTTTTTTTTTTTCAAGAAAAGAAAAAGAAAAAGAAAGATATTCCTTTATTAGTCCCACAGTGGGGAAATTCAGTTTTACACTCTGTTTTTCACACACAGTACATATACATGCGTCAATGGAGAGATGTCAGAGTGAGGGGGCTGCTCCTGACAAGCGCCCAGAGCAGTGCTCAGGGGCACCTCGGCAGTGCCCAAGAGAAGGGTATAAAATTGATGCAGCAGAGGATTTTTAGTCCCTGGTATGGATCAAGGTTCAAAAACACTGGATCCCACATTTCCCATAATGCAACCAAAAGCATCTTTTCATTAGATCACCCCTGACTGGTAAAAATAATTACTAAACACCAGTTTATCACTCAGGTTTCATAAATTTGTCGCCTTCAAGCTTGAACTGAGATTTGAAGTGTTTTCTTAGACTTGACAAAGCTCATCATACACATGCTAAGCATTAATCTCCATCTTTGTACCTTTAAGAACTAAAAATTACCAATGATCTGGGTGATACCATATTAAATGTCAGGCTATATTACTTTTTAGGTATATGCAACACATATGCCTTGTGCTACAAATCAGAAAAGGCACATAAATGTTGTTTTTTGTGTGTGTGTGTGTGGTGGTGCAGCTGCGTTAAATATACATTAACGATGAGTAACAGACAACAAAGGACCACAGGGGACAAAATGGGACAAGTATTTATCTGTGGTCACATGACATATCTGTTTACTCTGCGACGACAACCGAACTATCATGCTTTAGACTCCCGCCTACCAATACGTAGTCATTGGTCTGAGGGCTGGATGTTGCTCTGTGATTGGATGGCACAATGTCAATCACCACTGTTAGTGTGCACACATTAACGACCTGGGTTGTTATGGACTTGAGTCATATCTGTAAAAGTACGTCAAAGTTGTTATTATTTTCTTATTCTTTCACTAGAAACTATCCATAAACTTGATAGATTAGCTAGATTATCGTTTGCCGGTGTTGTCAAGGTTATATTAAAAATGTCTGTCAAAGGTTCACTGTGTCAAATCTAGTTAAAAATAACGTCACTGTGGCAGCTAAGTTAGAAAGAGCACAGAAGTAGTCTGTAAAAGCTTGAACTGCCAGCTGTGTATTCTTGTCTTTCGCTCCTCGAGGTTAGAAAAGTAGCGCTTGTTGTGGTAGTGTTGTAAAACTGTTTTCAAACTTTTGAAACCCAACTGACGATAACCTAGCTAACTCAGCTAGCTGTTAGCTAACTGTAAACAAGCTAACAGATCGTAGAGTGGGTTAGTTAACGTTAGCACATTGTGAATGCTCATATATTAAAATGTAGGTTGTTCCTGTACACTGTTACGCTTTCATCACGTTATAGTTAGATGGCATAGCACACACTAGCGTGCTTTGTTTACTTCCTCATAGCCAACTAACAGGAGTTTACAGGAGGACGCTAACATTACCACTTACATACTATCTTGTTACCAGTAATACCTGCAATAAATACTTCCTCTTTGAATGTTATGATTTTCAGCTCGTTTGAATCTTTATCAGAGAGTTATTGACTCAATTCTGTGGTCATCATGGTAGTCATAATCTGTGGTGCTGGTGTTTTTAAGAAGAAGAAGAAGAAGAAGATCTCCTTTATTAGTCCCACAGTGGGGAAATTCAATTTACACTCTGTTTAACTCATACATGGTACATGCAGACCTGAAACACACATACATGCATTAATGGAGAGATGTAGAGTGATGGGGCTGCTCCAGACAAGCGCCCCGAGCAGTTGGGGGTTTGGTGCCTTGCTCAGGGGCACCTCGGCAGTGCCCAAGAGGTAAACTGGCACCTCTCCAGCTACCAGTTCACACAGTTTTTGGTCCATGTCGGGACTTGAACCGGTGACCCTCCGGTTCCCAAGCCAACCCCCTACAGACTGAGCTACTGCCGCCCCCATTGGACATTGTGGTTGAAACAGGACCTCTCAAGCAGTTTCAACACAAACTTCTTATACTTACACTTATATACTTCAACTAACTTCGCTAGTTATTAGATCTCACTCTCTTAGTTTTGTGGAGGAGATTATGCTCATGTCACATACAGACCAGTCATCTAATCGATTCAGTTCAGTTTATTTTTATATCGTATCGAGTCATAACAGAAGTTTTCTCAAGACACTTTTCATAAATAGCAGGTCTAGACCGTATTCTGTAATTTAGAGACCCTCCCATAGAGACACTGTATGCTTATATAAAAGGAAGTCAAATATGTTTCTTATGTGAAGAATAACTCTCCCTCCTTCCTGGTAGCTTTGCAGTTGATACAGTATTTATTGTAAGGTAATACTTGAGTGGATGAGTGGGACGTAGCTTAGTCAGCTTCAGTTTAACCAGCGTCCAGGAAAGACCAGGTTCGATTTGCAGCAGGCAATTTTCCAGCTTACCGTTTCTCTAAATATGGAAGGTTTACCTAAAGAACACACTGCCATCTGCATAAAATCTGACTAAAAAATTACTTTTTAATATGAATATGATAATATGATCTCAAAAAAGTATGAAATGCAAGTCTCTATCAAAACTAATCCAAGGCACACTGTAGAGTTTGTACCTAATTAAAATTATATTTTACATGGCAGTAATTGTTTAAAAGGACCAATACATTGTGACTGACAAAGGTCTTCATCAGGGTCGTTGCCCATGTTTTATTTGTTGAGTGTGTCACTGAATGCAACAGAAACAAAGATGCAAAGTTTGACAGATATAAAATATTGCAGTTGAATAGTCGTTGGTAGTCGTGTGTATGAAGTGTGCTCATGTGAGATACAGTATGTTGGAGCATTCATGTCCATCTTTTGTTCCTGACTGCTTCTGATTCTCTGATTCAGCAGACTGGATGTGACCCTGTGACCCCTGGTTGCCAGGGAGAGAGCGGTGGGGCTATGGCTGCTGGGGCTACGGTCGGGGAGAGCCAACTCCAGAGGATTATCCGAGATCTGCATGGTACGCCAGCTTTATGTGTGTGCATGTGCGTGTGTGTGTGAGTCTGACTGTTCGAGTGACTGTGACTGAATAGACTGGCAGCAGGCAGTTGTTGGCTGACATGGTGTGACTGAAGAGAGGAGAAAGAAGAGACATAATGTCACGACCTGAGTCTTAGCATCAAGTCTGAGTACAGTCTTTACGCCTGGCACTATCTGACCTCTTCTGGTCATCAAATCATTTGGCAAAACATAGATCTGACCCCATGTGCCTGTAGAAAGGGTGTGGTGGAAACCTCTGTCAGCATGCAGCGAGACAGAGAGTGTGTGCTGAGGATGCACCCGTCACGGGTGTCCTTCCAGTTTTTACGATGGATACGAGGCAAGTGGGTTGATTTAGACCAGCTCTGCTGGAAGAGGGCAGGAATGGGAAAAATGGAAAGGATAGTAGATTTAGGCAACAGGACTGTTTTGTGTGTGTGTAAAAATTTTATAGCGATGCAGTATTTCATTTCTTTTTATTTTGTTTTAGGCCATGTGACTTCCTGTAATTTCTAAGATAATTTTCTGCCTGTTTGCCTTCCCGTTTCTTCCCTTCCCTAATATCTTTTTAATTTTTCCTGAAACACATGTATATTATGTAAGTATCTGTATCTGTAAGAAACATGTATTTTGCCTTTTATGTGTGTGTTTTCCAAGGTAAATTTACATGCCACCTGTTTGTATGAACTTTGTGTCATTAATCCCTGATCCTTTTTTCATTTTTTCATTTGTGAATTTCAGAGGCTGTTGCAGAGCTCGCAAAGGAGTACAGGGAAAGTGGAGAGCCTATCACTGATGACAGTACCAACCTGCACAAATTCTCCTACAAACTGGAGTACCTACTACAGGTGGGTTTTAGCTTATATTGTCACACCTGACCCTGTGAATCCCAATAACTCAAGGAAGATAAGAATGAATAGATAAATAATGGCATTCCACAAAAAAAATTCATGTTCAACTGTTTTTCGTTCCAACTGCGTGTATATATTTGTATTGTCTTTCAGTTTGACCAGAAAGAGAAGACCACATTTCTTGGTACAAAGAAGGATTATTGGGAATACTTCACCGACTGTCTGGCTAAAATCAAAGGAGCCAATGATGGGATCCGCTTTGTCAAATCCATCACTGAGGTATGAAGACACCACTTGTAGAGCACTGATTACATATTGATCATTATAACATTAGTAGTTGACTCTGTTTTGCCCTCCACCCTCAATGACTCAAAAGGTTTTTTATTCCATTTTCTTTCTGTTTTCTTATCATGCATGACACGACTGAAAAAGAAAGGGGTTGTATGAGGTACTTTTCAGTAGTCGGGATGGAAAGGAGAATGAAAGGGCTGTCTGACGGCAAGATAAAGCTATTTACGATAGGTAATACACTGACTATGGATAAGTACCGCATACAACCCTTTTCAGATTATCCAAACTATCCCTTTAACATACACAAAGAGACAAAGAGAGTCATATAGCTTTTTATATTGCTGTGTAGAAATCAATTAAATTTTTGGGAGTGATATGTTGCATTTTATATAATTGGTAGAAAAAAACAACAAAATAGTGCTTGTTGCATTTAAGATAGGCCCCAACTGCATTATAGTATTACTTCTTGAACAGTTGAGATTAAAATGATCATTTATGAATAATGAATTCTCATTGACCTTGTAGTTTTTTACATGTGGGATAGTCCTGCCTCAAGCTCTTTGTAAAACAATGTCTTCTTTTACTTTGATAGCTCAAGACATCTCTGGGGAAAGGACGAGCATTTATCCGTTACTCCCTCGTACATCAGCGACTGGCTGACACCCTGCAGCAGTGCCTGATGAACCAGAGAGTCACCAGGTAAAACTGTCACACACACACACTGAAGTCTTTATGCAATGTTTTTTTCATTTAAATGTGGAGAATGATTGCTACATTTAAACAAGTAAAAAAAAAAAATGAAACGGCATTTATTTTTGGAGTACAAGGAACGCCAGAAATAGGCACTTCATTTCCTTATTTGCACTGAACCGATTGTTGATGTTCTGTTGTGCTGTTGTACTTTCTCTTAAATTAGTAGTCAGTAGTATCAGCTGTAGTGGAATTATACGTAAGCCCTGCTTTAGTATTTTACCAAAGAGAGAAATAAACAAATACAACTGTCATTTGGTGCCATAAAGCCCTTAGTGGTCAATTTTGTCTTATGAGTGTCAAAATCTGGGAAAGAAAAAACATTTTTAGCCACTATTATTATCTCTAGTTGTTCTGCTATGTCCCACATGACCTCTTCCTCGTCTCTTTTCCTGCAGTGACTGGTACTATGCACGAAGCCCCTTCTTGAAGCCTCACCTTAGTGTTGACATAATCAATCATCTGTATGAACTCAATGATGTCCAGTTTGATGTGGCTTCCAGAGGTCATGATCTTGATGCCTCCTGGCCCACATTTGCAAGGTAACAAACATGACTAATCATGAAAAGAACATGTGGAGCAGATAAAAACTACACAAATATCTAGAAATTATTACAAGAAATGAGCGTGTCTAAAAACAGCCATTCCTTTGCACCTACTTTAGAGTATATGAGCTATTTTCTGATCAACAGGAGGACACTGGGAAACTCACCTGGCCACATGTGGAAACCACCCAGTCGCAGTTCCAGTATTAACAGCCTGGCCAGCACCTACTCCCAGGTAACACACTAATAACATCCTGTCATTTTATTATCATTTTATAATACTTGCATGATGCTCATTACTCTTCTTTCCCTTCTCCCTTCTCCTCACAACCATCTAGCAAGCACATGAGTTCCCCTCCAGCCCTGACTATGGTCAGGGTCTGCTGAATGACCTGAATGAGTCTCTGCCTGCATGCAGCGAAGATGCCAGCACAGTCGAAGACCTTCGCCTGGAGCTGGACCAGTCAGAGTTGAAACAGCAAGAGCTCTTAGATAAGGTGCAGCAGCTGGGCGAGGAGGCTGCTGAACTCAGGGGCGTAGTGGTGCAACTCCAGAGGCAGCTGGATGTATCGCTTGCTGCCCAAGAGGAACAACATGACTTGCAGGGAGATCTCAGGGCTCTGCAGGGAAGAGAGGCGGCCCTCTCCAGAGAGGTGGAAACACTCAGGACTGGGGAAAAAGCCAGGGAGGCTGAACAGCAACTGCTCCAGGAAAAGTTGGCGGCTGCTGAGGGGAAGAACATAGAGCTCCTGGCCAAGTTGGACGGCGTTTTGAACGAGAAGGGCCAGCAGGCAGCCAGTTACTTTGATTCAGCTCAAAAGATACACGAGTTGCTGGACAAATTGAAAGAGGCAGAGAGAGGGAAGATGGAAGCTGTAGCTGAGGTCGAGGAGAAGAAGAGACAGGCGGAGAGGCTAGAGGACGAGCTGAGAGTCAAGGAGGCAGCTGCAAAGCACAGCGAGACAAAACTTGGAGCTTTAGTTATATCCGCGTCTGAGGAGAAGGCCAAGTTGGAGGCGAAAGTGGATGAACAGTGCAGTGCCCTCGATAAGCTGCAGGGGGCCTTGACAGTGAGAGAGAAGGAGGCGAGCAACCTACAAAGGCAACTGCAGGACCTCCAAAGATCTCTAGAAGAGAAGGAGAAAGAGGTGCAGGAGGTGAAGAGGAGTGCACACCAAGATAAAGATGAAATGCAGAAGAGTGCTGGTAGTTTAAAAAAGTCTTTAGAGGCAGAAATCACTGCCCTTAAAGAGCAGCTAAAGAGGAAAGAGACAGCGCTTACCTCCAGCTGCAAAACACTACAAGAGCTAGAAGCCAAGAACCAAAGCCTGACCACAGAGAGGGACAAACTGACCACTAACATTGTCGAGCTGGAGGGTGACGTCCAAGAACAAGTCACGAAGATAGAAGACTACAAGACGCAATGCGCCAATCTAATGGAACTAAATAAGAAGCTGCTGACTACGGTGAAGAGAAACGAGGAGCTGAAGAAGGAGCTGGCAGAAAACAGAGCAGTTCTTGAAGGTGAATTAGCAGCGCTAAGAGCGTCTGAGAAACAGCTTCGCGGCCAGCTAGATGACACCAAGATGACAGTGGATGAAAAAGAGAAGAGCTTGCGTGACGAGAACCGCAAACTGGATGAGAGTCTGCAGCGAGCCACCATGGCCGCAAACCTCTCAGAGGCCACGTCAAAGCGACTGGAGCAAGAGAACCAGACTCTGAGAGAGGAGCAGGACACTGTGAAAGCAGCCCTAAGCCGCATGCAGGCTGACTTGAAGAGTGTTCACGGACAGATTGGGGAGTTAGAAAAAAACTTAGGAGCCTCCCGCAAGAGTGAAGCAAGCCTTCAAGAAGAGCTCCGAGCCAAAGAGGCCCAGCTAGAAAGTAAAGAGAAGAACCTTGTTGAGCTGCAGTCCAGGTTAGAATCTCTTGAGGCCAGGGAGAAGGAGCTAGAGATCGCCAAAGCTGATGCAGAAGCAACTTGTGCTAAACAGACAGAAGTGATTGAAAGGGTTACCTCTGAGAAGCAGGCGATGGAGAAATCCCAGCTGGAGAGGAGCGCGGTCCAAGCAAAGGAGAACCAGGAAGTGACGGGCAAGCTTGAAGGTCAGTTGGAGGTTTGCATGAAAGAAGTATCCAGACTCCAGGCAGAGATCCTGGACCTCCGGGTGCGGGTACAGAGGTCTGAGGAGGAAAAACTAAAATCACAAGCACAGCTGGAGGTGACGGAAGCCCAAAGAGATGAGCTCAGGACTCTGACTGAGCATCTTAAGGCCCAGATGGAGACACTGAATCAAGGGCATGTAACGGAGCTAATGGAGTGCAAAAAGAAAGAAGAGGCTCTGATTGAACAGCGCGATAGAGAAGTAGCCGCCCATGCCGAGCTGTCTATCTCTGCTGCTGCCATCCGAGAAGAGCTGTCCACCCTCAAGGCAGAATATAGCAGGCTAGCCTCAGAGAACAATGAGACACGTGAGGGTCTACACAGGGCGAACACGGAGATGGCGGAGCTTGGGATGACCATCTGTAAGCTAGGTGCAGAAAAGGAGGAGGCCAGAGAGCATTGGGCAGGAGACGCTGCCAGGATTAAAGAAATGGAGAAAGAGGTGGAGCGACTAGAAGAGAGCATGGCAGAACTACAGCTGGAGAATACTAAACTAAGAGAGGCACTGACACAGAAGGAGAAACTTTCAGAGACTATCACGGAGCTCCAGGAGCAGTTGAGCAAGGCCAAGAACCAAATACAGAGCATCAAGGACACTAGTCGAGAGGAGGTGGAGGCCGCTAAGTTCCATATGAGCTCGGAGAGCATGAATCATCAGGTTCAGATGAAGGTGAGTCAGTCAGAACCTGTTAATAGTGACACTCAAGGTAGACCTTTTTGCTGCACTGATTCTTTGCATTATAGTTTTTAGTCTTTTGGCCCCATTTACACCTGGTATTAACATATGATCTGTATTGGGTAATGATGTCCAGTCCACGAGTCTTTGTATCTCCACCTAAAATGCATTGTTGTTATCTAAATTGAACCATGTGAAAGTTAGGCTGTCTGACTTGTCAACACGGCGACAGTGGTGTTACAGATTACACTGGACATTTTACAAGAAAAGACGACGTGGAATGTATGTAGCATGCTTACTTTTATCTTTAATGCTGGGTGGCTGTGTATCTGGCCTCTCCAGTCCAGCTTTCGCTGCAGGGCGGCAGGTTTCCACCCTGTTTGGCTCTGTAGCAAACACCGGCTGTAACCGCTCCATCCTCCTCATGGTGGTTACCTCATTAACATTATGGTGGGGACTCTCTAAAAACTTGGTATTTCACCCTAGGACAGTGCCTTATATCCTACGTCACACCGAGTGCTGAATGCCTGATGTGTGTGGAACCGAAAAAGTTGTGAATTAACATAATCTTTGCCTAAACCCCAACATTAAACCTACAGGAGACTTCATACGTAATTTTAACTTCAGAGGTGAATTTTTTGTTGTTGTTGTTGTTGTTGTTGTTGTTGTTGTTTTGTGATCATCGATTTACAGAGATACACTCACATTTTTGCTCCTTGGAATTTGGCTTCAGCTGCGACCAGACTTCCCTGCGGACTTTCAAATTACTTTTACTTGCCTGCTGATCAATTTTCAAATTGACCATCGTAAAGTACTGGAAAATATATGCAACTAAATAGTGCTAAAATTAGAGCTATTAATTGATTAACATATTTAATCATGATTAATCGCATAATTGTCCATAGTTAATCACGATTAATTGCAAATTAATCACACATTTTTTAGCTGTCGAAAGTGCACCTTAAAGGGAGATTTGTAAAATATTTAATACTCTTATCAACATAGGAGTGGGCAAATATGCAGCTTTGTACAAATGTGTATATGTATGTATTTATTTAACAGAACAAAACAAATAATGCTCAGAAACCCTCACAGGTCCTGCACTTAGCATAAAAAATATGCTGAAATCATAACATGGCTAACTGAAGCCCAACAGGTAACAACAGCTGTCAGTGTCAGTGTGCTGACTTGACTATGACTTGCCCCAAACTGCATGTGATTATCATAAAGTGGGCATGTCTGTAAAACTTGTGGGTACCCAGAGAACCCATTTTCATTCACATATCTTGAGGTCAGAGGCCAAGAGACCCCTTTAAACGCAAATTGCGTTTAAGAAATTAGTGATATTAAAACCTATTTGCATTAATGTGTTATTATTGTGTTAACTTTAACAGCCCTAGCTAAAGTATATTGACATTAAGATGGACTTCATAATGTTCAACAACAAAAATCTACTCCGATGGGGTTTGTATTGTGATATCAGTATATCTTGCATCAATAGATACCCAAACTTTCAAGGCAGACAGTTATCATGTACATAGGTGCCAGACCAAATATTAAAATTATAGAAAAACGTAATTAATGTATTCTGTATGCCTTCATACTTCTAATAAACTGATCTCATATTGTATCAAAGTACAGGCCGACAGTCACTAGAGCTTGTGCACTGCTACATCTTGTCAAACCACGTGTATCAAGGTGAAATACCACATTTTTAGAGAGTCACGATAAGCAACACCATGTTAGCTTTATCATTGTGAGCCTATTAGCATTTAGTTCAAAGCACCGCTGTGCCTGTGTACAGCCTGACAGAGCCGCTAGCGTGGCTGTGGACTCCTCCTGTTTCCCTCCTCTTATGTTTCTCTCATATTTCAGGGTGTGAATGAGCAGCTGGACAAGATGAAAGCAGCGCTGCAGGAGGAGCTGAATAACGTGTCCAGCTTGCAGGCCAAAGTATCTGAACTAGAGGTCGGTGTCTTTTAAGCATCAAATACAGCGATTGATGTTTACTTGATTAGTAGATACATGGTGATGGACGAATGCACTCGATGATCTTAGGAGCGAGAAATTGTCTTTTATAAAAATAGACCGTCAGAAAAAATGTGTGATGTGCTCCCTTTTTCAAGTGAAGACAACCGTATATGATTATGAGAAGACTGTAGATAGATTGCAGTCAAAAGTGCAACATCCTATACATAGTCACACCAGCATCTTTATCATCAGTGGATTTGCAGGAGGGATGCAGAAAAGGAAGCTATGCACCACATGGGACATAATAACAGGAAGATTGTTTGTTTAGTACTCATTAACAGTAGATGATTATAAGAGTTTTTTCAGGTCTTTTTTTTATATAATGAGACATCTTGATTGCTTGAGCAGATTTATTTGATTGTGGAAGGTAGAATAGATACAGAATCACTGCAGTGTAATGGTGCTAATCATGTTTCCTCTCTGGTTTGATGTGCTTGTAGATCAATATAATGGGATTTGATTTTGAGGGAAGGTTTAATTGAGTCTAGGCCACTTCAGATGCTATTATTGGATTTTACTGAATGACTTGTCTCTATATGTCCTTTAGATGCATCAGCACTGTCATAAGATAAGATAAGATAAGATGAACCTTTATTAATCCCCGTAGGGAAATTCAGTTTTCATAGTACAATTCATAATATAATTCATATAATTCATAGTACAGTACTTGAAATCTACAGAAACTGATTTATGCAGGAGTGTTCAACAGAACTGAGACCAACTTAAAGGAACAGTGTGTAGCATTTTGGGGGAATGGAGTATACTTTTCATAACTACGTTTTTATTAATTTTTTTGTGACCCGAAAATTGTGTTTTCGTAAGCTTAGAATGAGCCGTTCATATCCAGGGCCCTATGATTTTCAATTGTGAAAAAAACACAGACGCAATCGAGGAATCTGAGGATAAAAATGTAATCAGTATAATGCGTGATAAGCTGGATTTTGCCAAAATGTTCATGCAGTTTATGAAAATCTGCATTTTCCCTGACATTATACTGTAAGTGCTTTTTTCCACAGCACCTAAGTCGACATGGGGAGCAGGTCGTCTTCACAAAGTCTGCCATGTTGCTCAGCCATGTTTCTACAGTAGCCCAGAACAGACAAACTAAAAACTGGCTCTAGAGAGAACCTTTCAGGTTTTTACATTACCTGAAGGCCACCGTAGTTCTCTGACACACTAGTGAAACTGAGGTAACGTGAGCTGCAGCGTGCAACACCGTGGAACCGCTACCGCCGTCTGACTTACGCCTAATGTGGTGTTATTATGGTAAGGATGGCATCTGACTGAGGTGAACCACAGTAGCACTTGGTGGTCTAGTAAACATAATCTCGGAAAGGAACGTAGGGATACTCTGTTGGTTGCAATCTGCAACCACACCACTAGATGCTGCCAAAACCTATACACCGTACCTTTAAGAGCAAAATGGAACAATTGTTTAAATTATCGATTAAAATGTCCATCCAATGTTTACTAATAGGTATTTTTATGCATGTTCTTATAATGTGTAACAAAGGCTGTGAATGAGCGGCACTTGCAGCTAACTGGCGAGAAAGACGCTCACATCACGAAGACAGAAACTACCATTCGCGAGAGTGAGAGTGAGATTAAGCAACTGAGAGATGCAGTAACCAGGTGCGTTTATGACACAATGACACCTGTGACTTTCATCTTGGTGAAAAAGTAGAGCTGCTGACACATTTTCCTCGCACCTCCATCTCTTCAGAGCTGAAGAAGCACACTCGGCTGTGCAAAAGGTCTGCGAGGAACTGAAGCAGAAAGTCAACGCCACGGAGGCTGACAAACAAAGTCAGAGCCTGAAGATGACTGCAGAGATTGATGACCTCAACAGAACCAAGACCAACCTTGAAGAGCGGCTCATTGAGCTGATAAGGTATGACCTGTCACTGTTATACCTGTCAGCAGGGTCAAGGCTGTATGTTTCAAGAGTATCTTAACAAGAAAAAGGGTTAAAGTTCATTTTCCCATTGGATGTATACCACCTTGTTATATTTGGTTGCCGCCTGTTCTTTGATAGACCCGCTGGGTAGTGTGTCTTGATTTGGCTCTTCCAGTAAGAGCAGTTCTCTGATGTTACTATACTTGACATTTAATGAGAGAAAATTACATGTGAGGAGCAGGATCAAGGGAAAAGGCTTCGTTGAATGCTGAGATCATTTCCAGAGAAAAGAGAAGAGAGCAGGTAATGCTGGGAGGCCAACGTGACAGATGAAGTGTAGTAAAGAAATGCCACTGAATTTTATCCATCACACTTCACTGGATTCAGAAGCCACTGTTGCCTCAAAAGGTTTCACATTCATACAGTTATTCAGTCAACTCCTTTGGGACGTGCCCACATGATTTCCGTCTTTTTTCTTTGGTATTACGCATGCCGTCATTGTTCTTCTCAGCTGCATTATTTGGGGTAATGAGGCTACTTCCAGTGTCAAGTGCATACATGGTAATATGGTAATGTAAATTACAGTTCAGTCCAAGTAAATGACTAAATTTGTTCAGTCTTCAAAGATCATGAAGTGGGAAACACACGTATAAACCACAAATAACATCACAAGACTAGTGAAGTTTATTTTATCGCGGTTATCGTCAATACTCGTATAATGTGACAACCCTAGTTGAGACAGTACCGAGTGGACTACATTTGAATGCATTTGTCTTTTTTTGTGCATTACATCAGGGATAAAGATGCTTTGTGGCAGAAGTCAGACGCTCTGGAGTTTGAGCAGAAACTGCGAGCGGAGGAACGCTGGTGGTTAGTGGACAAGGAGGCCACACACTGCCTCGGCTGCCAGGGCCAGTTCACCTGGTGGCTGCGCAGACATCACTGCAGGTGAGCTTTCTGCGGGGCCCTCTGCACACTCTTGCTCCTGTCACTGTCTGCTGTCTCAGAATCAGAAATATTTGATTGATCCCAGAGGGGAAATTGGGAGTATGTAAAATAAAAAGTATGTACACAATGCAACAATATAGAATATAACACAGTATATAGAGAGTAATACAAAAATAGGCCTGTCAGTTAATTAGATAATAATACATTAACGCAATATGCTATTTTTAGGTTGTAATGGGTTAATTTTTAAAGCTAGAGTGAATGAAAATAGAAAATCTATGGAATCCATTGGTACCAATGCCATATTAGCATCTAGCGTGTAAATAGAAGAAGAAGAAGAAAATAATGCTTCAAACTAGGTTGAATTTTAGGGAGGAAAAACTGTCATGGCCATTTTTAAATGGGTCCCTTGGCCTCTGACCTCAAGATATGTAAATGAAAATGGGTTCTATAGGTACCCACCAGTCTCCCCTTTACAGACATGCCCACTTTATGATAATCACATGCAGTTTGGGACAAGTCATAGTCAAGTCAGCACACTGACACACTGACAGCTGTTGTTGCCTGTTGGGCTGTAGTTTGCCATGTTATGATTTCAGCATATTTTTTATGCTAAATGCAGTTACCATGAGGGTTTCTTGAAAATAATTGTTGTTTTGTGTTGGTAATTGATTTCCAATAATAAATATATACATACTGTATGTGTACATAAAACAGCATATCTGCCCACTGTCATGTTGATCTTTTGAACAGAAAAAAAAGTGTGATTAATTTATTAATTTTAACTATTATTTGACAGCCCTACTGAATAAATAATAAAATAAGAAATGAGAAATATGTACAAATATGTACATCAAACACATTAATATACTGTTTAACTAAAATGTAAATAAGTAAAAAAAACTGCTGAAAATTGGGATTCATTAAGTGCAAGAATACATGATTTTGATTTACATACAGTATTTCCTCTCATAATACAATTAATCAAAAATTGTTTCATTAACAAATTTATAGGTCTAACATGGATGAAAACCCATTCATTTTTTTCATATATTAATTGTTTTTAGGCTTTGTGGTCGCATCTTCTGCTACTACTGCAGCAACAACTTTGTGATGACCAAGCACAGTGGGAAGAAGGAGCGCTGCTGCAGGGACTGTTACACCGAACACAGCGCGGTGGTGGAGAGGTTCACAGAGGCGGAGCTGAGTCCTTCAGATACTCAGACTCCTCCACCGGGAGCTGGACCTCAGCCACCTCCTGAACCAGCCCCGTATAAACCCACTCCCAGGGTAACAGGTGAGAAAAAAATCACATGCTATCTACTACAGGCTAACTTGACAACCGCACACTTGGCCCAAACGTTGATTCCAGTAGTTCTTGTTAGTTCTAAGTTGGGAACCTTTAAGCAGAAGTGAAAAGATTGACTTCGTCATAGTGAGGAACAAGGACTGAAACCTTTGCCATATAATTCAAGTTCACTAGACAAAAGGGGAAGAGAGTGACATTTTCATTCAGGGGAGAAGCTGTTTTGATTTTATTGTAAAGAAAGGAAAGCTGCATAATGTTACAGAAGGTCTATTTTTGTACTGGTTTGACCTTGGTTTCCACCAAGAAGTTCCTGATCTAGTAGTTAGTAGTTAGCTAGTAGTTCTGGGACTGCTTTTTGAGGTACAAAACAGTTCTTTAACACTGTGTTTCCATAGCGGACTAAAGACCCGCCAAGATTAAACAAATTAGTCCGCTGATGTCTGAAAAAGTAGCATGACATGAGACGAGTCCTGCTGGTCTGCCTGCAGTTCAGTGTGCAGGTTTTGTCTCACTGTAACGCTGCTTAATTAATTTTTAATGAACTCAGTCAGCATGTCATTTGCAATGATATTGACCCTCTCAGTGTGTCCTCACAGTAGTGCTGTGATGTTGATCTTACAGGGTCTGTGATGAATACAAATGCAGATCCCACTGTTATGATAGCATAAAAAAAGAAAACTTGACAGTTTTCCTGAAATGAGATTTTTTAAAAAATCACAATTGATCACCTTACTGATAGTATCACAATATATTGAACTGTAACCCCGGTATCGTGATACATATTGTATCGCCAGATTATTGCCATGACAGCCCTAGCATAGTGTTTACTGATGCACGTTGGATGTAATGAGTGAAATACAGAGGAGGGAAATGAAACAAAGAGCATATGTCTCCACAGTAAATCATCTGTTGAGTGTTTGATGCTTATTTATTTGTGCTTTAGAACGAAACCATCGTGAAACAATCAGAAATTAAAATATTTCTCTCGTTCACAACACCTCTGTGTTCCTCTACCGCTCACCCTCTCTGTCTCAGCATGAATTTCTATCTCTTTATAAATAAGATATTATCATTATCGTCTGACAATGATTTAGCTTTTTATTGGTTTAAAATGATCTTGTAAACTGGCTACTTTTGAAACCATCTGGTAGTACACGTCGTCTCTGAATTCAAACTCAGTCTTGCATCTCAAGTTGCCAATCGGACTGTAAACAATGAGCAGCGAGGAAATTTTGGTCCGGATATCTGCTGGCTACACTGGAACCCCAGAAATTTCGCTCCCTCACCCCAGAGGCTTATCCATTTTCAGCGAGTGATACTGTATATGCAATAAGTTTTTGTATACTGTGCCATCAGACTATGTGGTGGTCCAATAGTCCGGTAGTTAATTCATACGTTTTTGTTCCTCCCAGTTTCAGACCCCACCAACAGGTCTGACGACGGAGCTTTTGACATAATCACAGAAGAGGAAGTGAATGGCGTTTACGACAGTGACGGCACCTCTCAGACCACAGGAGGCTCTCTGGAGGGAGAACAAGACCGACGGCCTCCAGGAGCAGTGGATATGTGAGTTTGGTATTAATCTGGGGATGGAGCAGAGGGATGGGATTCAGACCTGGTTCAGCCAGAGTCAGTATGTGACTCTGTCCTTTTGTCAGATTGCTCAGTTGAAGGTCAAACAGTCACAAGAGACTACAGCCGTTTGATACCGAGTTTGGGGTTACACTCACATAAACACCCAGTCCTCCATTGTCATTTATTGCTGCTATAACTGGTGTTATGTTGGCTAATCAGAGCACGTCACAAGGGAAAAGTAAAATCCTATATACTGTAGACCTATACAGTGCTGCTGGATGTTCTTTTCTAACACGAGGCGAGAGTAGATGGTCACAGCGAGGTGATTCCCATAGTGAAACACCTCACTGTGTTATCAAAGAACTGGGGATGTTAAGTAACCCAAAGATTTTAAATACAAAAAATACAATAGTTTTATAGATATAGATATAGTGATTCAAATCTTGTTTTGTTTTTAAAGCAGTCAAACAACGAGGCTTTCTTCGGAGTTATTATGTTGTTTTCAACTGAACTCCTCACACTTACAAAGGTGAGAAGTAGGAAATAGAGAAGTCAACTTGTTCCGTATTATCAGAAATGCACCATCAGTCAATCAGAGGAAATTAAAAAGGGACATTCTGACCTACTGTGTATCATTCAGCATTGTAAACAACAACAGATCATTGGAGACACTCCTCATGGCCCTTTCTCTAGCTAGCACATACCTGCTGTGAATGGCCCAGCGCTGCTCTTAAAAAATACAACGAATACAGACTTGCTACTTCTTGAATGCAGGAATCTCTGGAGTAGGTGCAACTTGAGCTGTTTTTTTTTTCTCTCAACACCTTCTGATATCACAGATATCACAATACCCCCCAAGAAATAGGATACCCAATATGTAGCACTTCGATGGGATTCAGCACACATATTTCTGCCTCCTACCAGGTGTCGAATAGCAGGAGACGGGGTGGTGGAAAGGCTGAAGCATTCATGTCTTACCAATATGTTGTAAATTGTATGGAAACATTTACACATTTGTGTGCAAAAATACTCTGTCATTTATGTCATCCTAGACTTTATACGCCAAAAATGTACTAAGATGTACCTCTGAGAACTGGAGGAAGATGAGCTAACACTAAACTGACTTGTGCTTAGTCTGATAGAACCTAATGTCATAATTATTAAGTATAATGTTTTTGTGTGCATCACCAAGACATTTTGAAAGACAGCTATACCTACTGTATGTTGGCTACACCAGGATCCTTTGTATTTTTGTATTTAAATGATGATTAATGTTCTGAATTAATTCGTATCATTGAAGAGTTATGTATACTAGAGCTGCAACAATTAATCTTTTAGTTGTCAACTATTAAATTATTCAGCAACTATTCCGATAATTGATGAATCGATTTGAGAAACAAAACAACAAAATTCTCTCATTCCAGCTTCTTAAATTTGAATATTTTCTGGTTTCCTCAGTCGTCTATGACATTTAACTGAATATATTTCAGTTGTGGACAAAGCAAGACATGTGAGGACGTCATGTTGGGCTTTAGGAAACACTGATCAACATTTTTCACCATTTTCTGACATTTTATCCATTAATCAAGACAATAATCAACTGATTAAGTGACAATGAAAATAATCATTAGTTGCAGCCTTAATATCTGCAATAAAACTAAACAAAAATAAACTATTACTCTCTCTGTCTTTTGCAGAGGCTCAGGAGATGTGGCCCCTGATGACCCTGAAGAGCAGGTTCCCACTGTTCAGGATTCAGAAATCAACCTCCTCAAATCTGGAGAAGTCACGTGGGTCTTGACCTTTGGTTTTATTAAACAGTAACTTTGGACCTGGGAAGGGTAACCTGGACCCTATTTTCACATGTTTTTGTGTCTAAGTGACAAATGGGGACAGCAATTTTCAAAACTGATCCAGTGTTGTCACTGTAAGTCACTTCAACAGAAAACATTGGAAAATAGGGTCCAGGCTGTCACCTTGTGTTAATACCACTCTTAAAATGAATTTTTTCTCATTGCAGGATGGCCGTCCCTCTCAGCATTGAAGACATATCTCAGTTTGGTGACGGTTCCAGGGAGCTCTTCATCAAGTCCAGCTGTTACAGTGTGATAACTGTTGCCGTGGGTGACAGTGGGCCAACCATCAGCTGGGTGTTTTCCTCAGAGCCTAAGAGCATCTCCTTTAGTGTTGTTTACAGGGAGTCAACTGACACTCATGTGGAGCAGTCAAAGGTAGTTGCCCTCGTTCAGATCAGTGTATTGTGAGCTCCTTGTACATTTGCCACAGGGCAAGTCCAGGAAGGCAGAAGCCAAAGGGCAGTGTTGTTGCAGAATTTCAAATTAAAGTACACTTTAAAGGCAGGCCATGCTTTTCAATTGTTTGAAATTAAAGCCACTTCAAAACAGATGATGACGCAAAGGCTGAAGTTGTTACCAGACATAATGGACTGACCCTGCTGTCATGGGCGCCCCCTGCATTTTTTTTGCTATTTGCTTGATCTTTCAAATACCACTGACTGAGGAAAAACCACTGCGGGTTGCCAGTGTTGCTCAGCAGGTGGAAGTACACATCCTGTACTTAAAATGTCAGGGTTTGTAAATGTGTTATGACCTTTTGTGTCATATATCATCCCTTTAAATATTTCCTGATGTTAGATGGGCTTTTTTTCTTCGAAATTTGCTTTTAATTCAAAGTGTGTTGGATTTTACAATATATTACAGTTATTATGATACTGATCATGATTGTATTCTTGCTGTGAAACATAAATGATTATGTAAGGTAACATAAATGTCATAAAAACAAGAGTATTATAGAAAGATAGGCCGGCCGAGGGGAGATTTGTCAGACAATCTCTTGCAGAGTCTTTCGTCTGTACATTGAGACCAACGTTTCTGTTCTTCTCTCAGGTCCTGATTCCTCTGACTCGCTGCAATTCCCATAAAGAGACAATTCAGGGACAGCTGAAAGTCCGAAACCCCGGCTTCTACACACTCATCTTTGACAACTCCTTCTCACGGTATTGATCTCCTGACGTCTTTGTCCTGATGCTTCATCACAGTGGGAGAAGCTTGTGAATTATAGAAGTGTTTTAACTCTTATTAAGAGTCATCCTGCATGAAAATAAACCATTTTTGCACATAGGGCCTGTCCTTATTATGGCTGTCAAAGTTGAAAGTTAGGGTGATAACAACACAATTCGTTTCAATGCCACTAATTTCTTTAACGCATTAACGCAACTTGTGATTTGTAGGTTGTAGCGGGCTCAGTTTTAAAGCTAGAGTGAAAATACTTACATCATATGAAACAAAAAGGCCTAAGGCATCCATTGGTACCAACCGATGGAGAGGGAAAAACTGGCATGGCCATTTTCAAAGGGGTCTCCTGACCTCGGACCTCAAGATATGTGAATGAAAATGGGTTCTCTGGGTACCCATGAGTCTCCCCTTTACAGACATGCCCACTTTATGATAATCACATGCAGTTTGGGGCGTATTAGGCTTGAGTTTGCCATGTTATGTTATGTTGAGATATTATGATCTGAGTATTAAATACAGTTGCAATTAACCCATGATTAATCATGAACAAGCATGAGATTAATCACAATTAAATATTTTAATCGATTGACAGCCCTCGTCCTTATGCCAAACTTGCACTTTGCAACTTCACTAAAATGTTTGGTGAAGTGAGCAGAAATATGCAGACGCCTCCAGCTGGCAGGAGTTATGAAGTCCATCACTGTGTTTTTCACAAAAAACCATAAAACAAATTAAACCTTTCTCCTCCCACATTTTTTGCTCAATTGACACCAAATTTGCTGCGCTGCATCTTCAGACCGTCCTCCACACACGAGCCACATTGATTTTTTGATTATCAGATATTGAGCCCACAGTGCATCAAAATGTTTTAAACACTACTGCAAACAGCTGCTGCAAATTCTCGCTCAATAAATCTGGGATGTAGGGTGGTGAATTTCAGAAATTTAGCTCAAGAATTGAATTATTGATAGTAATTTAATTCTAGCCTCATCTAAATCTTTGTAGTCTGTTAATAGAGCATATTCAAATCTTCAGTTTTTCTCACTTATGGAGAAATCAATCTTTGTCAAAATAAATTACAGACATCTCTGTTCTGTCTAGATGAAGATGCACAAATTCTCCCAATTTTGTCTTGATGGCTACATTTTTGACACTACTTTGAAATCTGCCTTTACATGCACCCCTGGTGATTTCCTAAGCTGTAGTGTAAAGCCATCTAGTATCTCACTTGGCAGGTAGCTCAAAGACATCACTTGCTCTTTGTGTCTAATGGCAGGTTCACATACGTTGCGATTTTTGGAGAAGCGTCCACACCCGCGTCCTGTTGGCGCCCATGTAAATCAGTTGGGCTGTTCACATAGAATGTGATGTGCCGCAGAGCTCGGCAGCCGGCTTATGATAGTTTCGGCGTCTGGTCTATTTTCTCCGCATGATGTGAGCAAATCTGGCAAGAAAACACACTAAATGATATAAATGATCTGATTCTGATGAGATGAAGAAGGAGAAGGTGATGATTTGACATCCCCCCAATCACATTTCAAAATACATTTTTATTTTTATTAGAAATAGTCTAGTGTCACCGCTGTTTGTGATCGTGGGTTTTAAATTGAGTACTTATTCCACATATTTGTCAGTTGTGTCTAAACTGAGAGCTAGAAAGATGAGCAGACACACACACACACACACGTTGTGTTTCCATGACTTTTGAGGACATTACATTGACTTGCATTCATTTCTTGAAGACTTACCCTAACCCCAACTGTAACTGCTACTTGCCTAATCCTAACCCTTACCCTAACCTCAACTTAATCCTAACCCTTAGCCTAACCCCTAACCTCAGCCTAATTCTAACCCTCACCTAACCCTATACCGAGTCCTCACCCTAAAATATAATGTTTTACATTACATTTTATATTTTGTCCCCAGATGGAAGGCAAGTGCCCACAATGTGACTCTGTAAACAGATTCATGTCCCCACAACATATTATCATCTTACTCCTGACTCACTGCACAGCAGCTGCCCCCCTGTGTGTGTGTGTGTGTTTGTGTGTGTGTGTGTGTGTGTGTGTGTGTGTGTGTGTGTGTGTGTGTGTGTGTGTGTGTGTGTGTGTGTGTGTGTGTGTGTGTGTGTGTGTGTGTGTGTTTGCACTCAGCGTCTCGTTTCAGTTAATCAGATTGCTCTCCTTTGATCAGAAACCCTCTTCCCACAGGTTTATTTCCAAGAAAGTCTTCTACCATCTGACCATGGAGAGGCCCATCATCTATGATGGAAGCGACTTCCCCTGAAGCTGGATAACTCCCACAGTGACATCATCATGATGCAGTCCACAGTGACATCATCATGATGCAGTCCACAGTGACATTATCATGATGTCACTGTGGACTGCAGACTGAAAAAATGGCAAATTCAATGACTGTTCTACATTTTGTTTCCCAAAACCTGTTTTTAACCAAGTAGTTTATGTTTTCTGCATTATTTAAGTATGTGGTGTTAAGGTTTTGAGGAGCGCTCATTTTTCGACTGTGGCATAAGTGAAGTGTTTGCACCAAGATAAAAACGGTTTTAGGAAGACACAGAAAGACAAAAGTTTATGCAAGTTTTATCATATATTTTTTTTAATTATACACCAAGTGATATACATTTTACTTCAGCTAGGTTTTTATTAGTAAGTTGTTCCCCTTGTTTTTTTATTACTTTCTTAAATTGTTGATGGTCTTATTTTCTTTTTCGAAATATACTGTTACGTTAGGGAATGCAAGTAACACTAGCATTATGAAATATGATGAAAGACTGTTGTCAGATGACAAGTATTTATTTGTAAAAGTAGTCTATGAAGACCCAGGAAATTTTTAAAATTGTACTAAATCATGGTCAGTTGATGTGCAATCTTTTAAATCAAAGCTCTTGAAGCAGAAAAGTGCAGATGAGTGGTTTGCTCCTAGCTTGTTTATTAATTGACATATCTGAACACTATGTTTGCACTTTGCCAGCACCGGAAGGAGAAAAAGCAGCAACTAGTGACTGGCCTGGAAAAATATAAAGTAATATTAACTTTGTGCAAATCTCAGGGGTGGGACATAAAATTGTCCACCAGTGGTAGCATGCCCTTAGTTTATGTTTTTGGAAAAACTGCCATCTCACTTTCTATGTAAGGAGACCTACAAACCAGCTTTCTCCATCTGTAGTTTATATGATCTAATGAAGCAGAGTGCCTGTACCTACACAGGCTGACGTGTCAATACAATGATCTTCATTTAAAGTATATTAATGACTGTCAGTTTATGAGCTACTGTACTTTTGAAGTGCCTATTAACTCTGATTGCCAGGGATTAGTCTGCTTTTATATCTGTATATTTTACTCTTTGTTATCTGCACAGAACATGACGCTTGGTATGAGTTGATACTAGGGCTGTCAAAGTTAACACATTAATTACGCATTAATTCAATTTTGTTTTAACGCCACTAATCTCTTTAAGGCATTAATGCAACTTATGATTTTTAGATGGTAGTGGGCTCAGTTTTAAAACTACAGGGACGGTACTGGCATCATATGAAACTAGAAAACCTAAGAAACCCCTTAATACCAACAATTTCATACTAGCTCATTGCAAAGGAGGTTAAATAACACTCCAAACTTTGGAGAGGAAACACTGGCATGGCATTTTCAAAGGGGTCCCTTGACCTCTGACCTCCAGATATGTGAATGTAAATGGGTTCTCTGGGTACCCACGAGTCTCCGCTTTACAGACATGCCCACTTTATGATAACCACAGTCAGTTTGGATCAAGTCATAGTCAAGTCAGCACTCTGACACACTGACAGCTGTTGTTGCCTGTTGGGCTGCAGTTTGCTGTGCTATGTTTTGAGCATATATTTTATGATAAATCCAGTATCTGTGAGGGTTTCTGGGCAATATTTGTCATTGTTTTATGCTGGTAATTGATTTTCAATAATAAATACATACGTTTGCATAAAGCAGCATATTTGCGCACTGCCATGTTGATAAGAGTATTAAATGCTTGGCAAATCTCCCTTTAAGATACATTTTGAACAGATAAAAAAATGTGCAATTAATTTGCGATTAATCATGTTTAAATATTTTAGTCGACTGACAGCCCTAGTTGATACTATTCTGTAAAAACTTAATTCCACATTTAAATCACAGTATGCACAATATCAAAATATCAGTTTTTATCAGTTGAAATGATATTTCAGTTTGGATTTCATTTGTTTAGATAACTGCACTGTTCAGTGTTGTGTGCTGTTTATCGTTGCTTTTATAGCAAAGCAATACGGAAAAAAACGGGCTTGCTCACTTTTGGACACAACCAAACACTGCTTAATGAAGTAAGGGCTTATCTCTACGCTGCTTTTATAGAGATCTGTTTGCGCTTCACAGTCAGATCTCTGATATATTTTCGACGGGTGTAAATTGGTGCAATTTCTATGCAAAGGCTCATTTTTTCTGTACAGAGCTGCACTTTGTGATAATTATTTTATAAATTGTTACAATATTAAATCTGTTAAGTTTACATAATCTGTGTCAAAGTGTTCATGCAGGGACAGATTTTTCTACTCGCTCGTTTTGAAGGATAATTTTGGAGGAGTAGAATGTGCATGAATCATCACTACAAGCACTCAGCATGACTAGTAATAGACCTGTCAAACACCCAGGAAACATGAATAAAACGCTGGAGTGATGATGCCTCCAACATCCACTAATCTGTGTCTGGTTTACTGTTTGACAGCGTGGAACGTCAGAACAGCAAGATCAACGCATTACCTCTGCATGCTGCCTCGCTCGGTCAGAAATCTGACGTGAACAAAGACGCCGACACACAAACAAGTATGTTTCCTGCCAAACAATAGAACGGAAGGGGTGTAGAGGGGCAACATTTTATAATAAAACAAACTAAACCATTCAATACAGACAACAACACTCCACATGAATAAAAGCTGAAGTTTGTTCTTCTGCCATAAACCATGAAGTTTATGGTTTTTTCCTTCATTGTGCTTTTGGAAGAACCTGTTACAGAACCTGTGTTAATGATCTCATCAGAGCTGAAACAATTAGCTGATTTCTTAGTTGATTGACACAAAATTAATCTGTATTTTTCTAGCAAAAATGCCAAATATTTGATGGTTCTGGTCTGTCAAGTGTGAATATTTACTGTTGTTTGAATAACTTTGGGTTTTGGGCTGTTAACAGGACATAAAAAAGCTATTTGAAGATGTCATCTCCCCATGGGAATTATGATAGGCATTTTTCACTTTTTACTGATGTTTTAAAGAAAAAAAAATGAATTAATCACGAAAATAATTGCCAGATTGACTGATAATTAATAAAAAAAATTGTCATTGTGACATTCGTGAACTTATATAGGGTTTTTGTGTGTGTGTGTGTGTGTAACAGAAATAAAATTGCCTTCTATCCCTTTTATTGACCTAATTCACAAATTAAGGGGAGACACTGCAGGTGAATAAGGAAAAGATTTTAACACATTGAAATCACCATGAGACTTCCCCAGTTGATTACTGACATTAAGGCAGTTATTTCTTTTTATTACAACTTTTCTGAGATGTTCTGTTGAAATATGCAAATGATGCATTATCTTATCAAATGTGTGTTCATTTTCATGCATTTCCAGAACAGAAATCTGAACGTTGGCTAAAGCCAGATTCAAAATTATTGTTTAATTTACATATTAGAGTTTGGTGGATGAAAGTGTTTATGAAGTGCAGATTTCTGGCTGAGAGTCTGAGAAAAAAAAATCATTTTGAGAATACAGACTTTAAATATATGGATTGCAAGACACTTCAGGTGAATGGGATAAAAGAATAATAATATCACCGTTAAACTTCTTTTTTTGTATTATAAGTGTCCTGAAATGTTATGTTTAATTATGCAAATGAGGCATCATCTAAAGATAACTTTTGGGGAATTTAGGAAAAATCTACAGATGCAAAAAAATAAAACAAAACAAAAAAAAGTACAATAATAATAAAAAAAAAATGTTTCCACTAGTCTGAAAGAAGACATGTTTTGGAGGTAAAATAGCCCAAAATCTCAAAATTGACCAGTACATGTAAAAATTAGGTTTTGCTTGTAATGTCTCCCGTTATTAAGACGCACAATCTGAAAAGAATAAATGTGTCAGAGAAAATATGTAGAAACGTACAGAAAAGTGTTTTTTTCTGCTACTCATATCACAGTATTTCATCTCTTATTTCAGGTTGTAAAATATAAGTCCAGGCTGATATTTCCATAACACATTTAACAACACCAGACCACATGTTGTGTGTGTTTGGCGACACGGTCCGGCTCGGGAAAGCACAGGGATGCATTAACAGCATCTCTCAGCCTCAGCTGTAAAGCTCACTGACCAAACTAGGAGCTTCCTTTCTACCTTCAAAATAAAAGAGAAGCGTGTCTCTTCACCGTCGTCCATCTCATGGTTGATTATTCTTTCATCCTTCATTGTGTGAACTACAGGCATTTCTTTCAGTTATGTGTGGGTAATATTTGTTTTCAGTGCCATTTCTTACCGATATTGTGTTTGCAAAAACCTATTGCTATACAAGCAAAATCTATTCTGAAATCACAAACAGGAACTGCTACGTTTCTATTGTTGTTTATTTGACAGATGATGTATTTACACCTGGACGAAGAGAGGAGGGTCTCAGCATCCCAGTCCTGCGGTCTCATTGATGAAAAAGACGCGTGGAGTGGACGGAGGAACCGACATGTCCTGCCTCCACATCAGAGGGATTTTTCTCACCATGTGTTTGGCTTCAACTGTGAGTAATTCACTTTAACTTCAGCTTTGTGAAAACTAAAGGAAAAAGATAAAGTGTTATTTATGCCACGTAGAAAACTTGACGAAAATAGAAACAGCGAAAACTATTAATAGAGATGAGAGTTAACGCCTTAATCTACACATTTGAATTGTTTTATTGAACATATTAATGACTTGTGGTGTTCAATGAGCTTTAATCAAAATAAAACACAATAACGGACCACGCAGCTGATATGCAGATGTTTGGTTTCTCACAGGTCCAAAAATGATTTTCTAATCAGTAACGTGTTGCACCATAAAATACACTGCAGGAGTATCAGCAGACTGAGCCACAAGTATTTGATGTACTGTGTGAATAAATATAAAGCGAGTGTGTATGTTATCGTAAATGTTTAATGCAGCCCCTACACCACGGTGTATTAATTATTCTATAATTAAATTATAGTTTTAATTTAATCTGTCACATTAAACTAAAATTAGTTTGGTGGAGTTTTACAATTGTGTGTGTGTGTGTGTGTGTGTGTGTGTGTGTGTGTGTGTGTGTGTGTGTGTGTGCATATGGGGTGTAACTATATGTAAATATATTTATATAGCAGAATCATCTTTATTGGCCAAGTACTGTGCACACATACAAGGACTTATTATACTCTTATTGCTCTAAATGTTGCCTACTTACACAGCTAAAAACAAGACAATAAAGCAGGAAAAATACTGGTTAAGAATAGAAAAGACTATTATAAACATAAGTGTGTGATACACAGCATATACAGTATATACGAATATGTCAATCGATTAAGATATTTAATCGCAATTAATCGCACTTTTTTTTAATCTATGTACCTTAATCATAACAAACTGCAGTCCAACAGGCAACAACAGCTGTCAGTGTGTCAGTGTGCTGACTTGACTATGACTTGCCCCAAACTGCATGTGATTATCATAAAGTGGGCATGTCTGTAAAGGGGAGACTAGTGGGTACCCAGAAAACCGCTTTACATTCACATTTCTTGAGGTCAGAGGTCAAGGGACCCCTTTGAAAATGGACATGACAGTTTTTTCCCCAATATATGTGGAAAAAAAAATGTGGCCAAAAATGAACTGGTTTTAGTTTCCATTCTTGTTCCAAATGTGAGGATTTACTGGTTTTGTTTGTCTATTAAGAAAGAAAGAAAGAAAGAAAGATTTTCCTTTATTAGTCCCACAGTGGGGAAAATCAGTTCTTACACTCTGTTTTTCACACACAGAAATATACATGGAAAGGAGAGAATTAGAGGGGAGGGGGTGCCCCGGAAAGGGCCAGGGGGGGGGGGGGGTGGGGCCTGGGGGGGGGGGGAGGGGGAAAAGGGGCCCCCCGGGGGGGGGGGGGCGGAGCCGGGCGCCGCGCCCCAACCCAACCAAAGAAGGAGCCCCCCCCCCCCCCCCCCTATTATAACTATTATATAGACCTAGATTTTAAACCTATAATAAAATAATAAAACTATAATAAACTAAACCAAAATTTAGTTTTGAGCTACTGGTCTGACAAAACTTTGGATAAATGTAATGAACATTTTTCACTATTTTTTTTTTGACATTTTATAGACAAATTATTAATCAAGAAAATATTTTACAGATTAAGAGGTAAGAAAAATCAATCATTAATTGCAGCCCAACTGTACTGATTGTTATCTATTATTTTATCATTAATTTGCACTCTGTAATTTGCAAGTATGTTTAGATATTATGTATTGTGTTTGTGTATAAGTGTGTAAGTAAAATTTGTAATAGGCCTATTGGAAAATGTATGTTTGTGTGATGGGAGATGAGCAAAGGAAATGTTAGACTTAATGTCATTTTCCATTAGACTACTGGAAGAGGTTATGTTTCATGAATTCACTTTATTGAAATCAGAAAGTGAAAACAACTGAGTGACTTTTGTTTGCCGATATTACCACTTTCATTCACTGTCTGAAGTGTTTGTACAGTTCATCTTGGCAAATCAACTGTGCCGAAGCAAGATGGGCAACGAACCACTCACAATAGGCTCTGCACATCCACACACCAACAGCCTTTTTAAAAATTTTTATCAAGAGCTTTGTAGGGTTATTATTACACGGCCACCTCATTAATTTCCATAACCGAATAGAAATATGAGAAGCAGGCAAACAGGTGGTATGATGATCAGCGTGACAGAGAGAGAATGGGAACAGGGCAGACACTCATCACCGTGCTCCACTTCAGTCTATTCACTTTCAGTGCTCAGGACTGCAGAGAATTATAATGATCTGCCACGGTCCATAAACACACACACACACACACACACACACACTACAAAAGAAAACACAGACAAGACCAATTGTACATGGATCTTTTTTAAATGTTCAGATATGATTGAAATTTTGAGAGAGAGAAAAAAAAAATAGAAAAGATGCTGGTCATCTTTTTGCTGCATGATTAAAAAAAAATAGTAATGTCTAAATATACACCTTATTATGAATTAAACCTGAATCACCTCACAAGCAGCCTGCTGATTTTTATATACTGCAATTGTCAATTTAACAAAAGAACATTTTGGCAAATATAGTTATTCATTTTCAAGCGTTGGATGAGATGATCAATGTCAGCCTCATACTTGTGTGATAAATGTTAAGCTAACATTAAATTCAGCAGCCGGTTAGCTTAGCCTAACATAAAGACCAAAGGAAATGGCTAAATCGCAAAGTTGTTGTTTGACCAAGAAATAGTTTAATTCCACTGTGGGAAAAAAAAACACAATTTGTATTTTTTACACTTCACACATTTTGATATAATGTGTAAATTATTGAACTTTAAATGTACTAGTAGGCAGATTTTGTTAGCTTTGGACAGAGCCAGGTTAGCTGTTCCCAGGATGCTATGCTAAACTAACCAGTTGCTGGTTCCAGTTTCATGTTTAGCATACAGATATGAGGCAGTTTTCTCATCTATCTATCAGCAAGACATCTAATAATGATATTTTCCAAAATGTCAAACAGTTCCTTTAATATCTGAACTCAGTTGGTAACATCTGGGTATGTAAAGTGAAGCCGATGCTGTAGCGTCTTAAACTGTCATTCTTTCTAATATCCAGCAGGGGGCGACTCCTCTGGTTGCAAAAAACAAGTCTGTTTATGTAGAAGTCTATGAGAAAATGAGCCTACTTCTCACTTGATTTATTACCTCGGTAAACACGAGTTCATGGTCTCAGTCGCTAGTTTCAGGTTTTCTTCAATACGGCATGATGTTCATTTAGTAAATAATGGTCCCATTTAGAGTCAAACAGACGAGGCGAAGCGAGAATTAGGCATTACAGTAACAAAATATTGATTCATATTTGTTCAGCACTGCCTAGTTTGAACATTCTATTGGAGTGAGTGATTGATAACTGCCTCTGTTGAATTAACAGCCGATAGGCTCTCTCTGTCTGAAATGACCTAGGATTGGCCAAAGTCTTCTGTCACAGGATAGATTTTTTAAAGCCTGAAAACGGAGTTATAAGGAGGTGCAGAAGTCTAGTCTTCTCAGAACACTTGAATTACAATATGCTCAAAGGTTATTATGGATTTGTTGCCCAATGATGCCAAAAATATTTTGTCTACTGAAGCTTTAACTGTAACAATTTGATAACCAAAAAATGTTTTATTCAGCGCTGGGTTGATCCACATGTAACTTCTGCATGGTTGCAAAAAACCAAGATGATGGCCAAAAACAAAGATGGCCTCAGCCAATATGCCGAATTCTGGGCATCAAAACCGTAGTCCACAGACGAATGGGTGGCATGACGGCGACTACGTCTACTTCTTATATAAGCTACAGTCTTTGTCTGAACTGCAGAGCCTGTCTTTTTCTGACTGACTGAACAGGTTTTATATTTTTGTTCTGTGCCACAGTAGCGAGGCAGCAGTGCAAAAGTGCACCTCATTTGCTATCGAAAATAGAAAGCAACATCTGCGAAGTGAGCCCAATCCGATGGCCACTTTTTGGTTAGTTAGTGGATAATGGGCTTCAACTCTCATTTTTACAGCAGACTGTGTGCTAACCTGGCAGTGTGAAGGGGCCTTTGACTCTGCATTTACTTTCATGGCTCATATTACCCAAACATACCTTATGCAGGCCCCCCATCTCTCTCCTTATGTTTGTTTTAGTCGCTTAAATATATGCTGCTGTCTCCCATAATCCCATCATGCAGTTAAGATGCATGACCACGTCGTCAGACACCAGTCTCGGCTCTTGATTTGTTCCTCACCCCCTGCCATTTAAAGCTCTCAACTACTCCACCATTCTTATGTAGAGTAAAATATCTTCACAGCATCCCCTTGCATATAAATAGCGAACCCATGTGAAGTACGCTACATGAGCCCCAAGTGACACACAGCGTGTCATTTAGCTGATGCTTTTGTGTAGTGCACTCTATGGTAACATGAGTGCATAAGTCTTTGAATATAAATGCCCGGCGCTGTTCATTCCACGCTTGCTCAAACAATGAATTATAACAACTCAGCAGAGAACAATACAGCGTTATATCTGCAGACATGTCATGCCTTGAAGCATGCTTACCGCAAACTCTGGTTTCTCTGCAGGAGGCAAGGTAAACCCTTTTTTTTTCCATGCGTCCCTCACCTGCCTTTGAACAGGAAGAGCAGTAATTATACTGCGTAAATTGCACAGTGACACCTCATTAAACTGGCAGGACTGACAGTGAATTGCTCTGGTTGCTTGATGTTACATGTCTCATCCTCATTGATGGAGGGAGAGATGGTATTGAGAGGATGCATGTTTGTTCCAACTTATGGTAAAGAAAATGGGGCTGAAACATTGTTCCCGTCCAACAGCTGACAGGAGGATTGTGCTCAGTTGCAGCTAGTTTTCTGTATTGTGTTTATTCTGTAGGTGACATATTTGCTAAAGTGGTTTGTTGTTCTGCAGAGACACAAGCTCCGGGTTTTTTTCTAGGAATCCCATTATTGTTCGTGTATATGTGTGAGATAAGCAAGTTGTCAGTTAAGACACAAAATGAGGAGAAAGGACTGAGGTGAGTGATTGCGTTGAAGAAACAGCAATAAAGAGTTTCGGTCCAAACCAATTTCACCTATGGTTATCTATTTTCAAATGTATCCTGATGAATTTCAAAGTGCAGCGTTGCAGCATCAAGTATTCTTGCTTGAATACGCAGCGTTTGTGGTTTAAACCCTTCAAATGCTCTGGCTGTGCTTTTGGTGTGAATCTCAAAGGCAGTCTGTTTCTTATAAGATGCAACCTGTTCAACTAGTGTCAAACACATTATTGATTCTAAATCTGTGTTTGAAACTCATGAATCTCCTTCTTTTACTTTACTTTTATGATAAAAAAATGAACAGATTTTTGGACAAACAACCTATTTGCGTACTACCATTACACATTTGGCATTTTAGTATCAATTTTTAAAGCAATTTTGTTTTTCCAATAACATACCCTCACTGAATTCAAATCGTATGCACAACATTATGATAATAAAAGGGCTATATCTATGCAAGGCATACTCAGTCATGTAATTTCATGAAATGGCTCCAGGTGGGTTTGTACGGGTGCAGATGTTGCTGTTTGCCCCTTAGAGAAACTCATAGATCTCTGTAATGGAAATGTTTATAACACACAACGACAGCATCCTATTGGAGGACACTCAGAGAGCTGGTGAATGGGGGAAACTCTCCAGAGGCAGCGTTTGTGGTCCCAGAGGAGTTTAGCCTCTGAAGCTTCTTTTCATTAAGAGTTCCCTCAGGTGTTTCAAAATGAGATGGAACTAACTGAGCTGAATCCAGGACAAATGTCTGTGCAACGTGCTTATCAATAACAGAGATGACTTCATTACAGCTGTCGGCGACCTGTTGTGTTGTCCTCTGTGTTTAATTCACCTTCGTCTAATGAAACAAAAAAAAAGAAAGCAACCTCAAAGTTACTCGGCATGGAAGAACAAATGCAAAACATTTTCAAAGTTTCAAATCATTTTGAAAATGGAAAGGCATCATGATTAGACTACATTAGCCTATAAGTGCGTATCTTCTTTTTTTTCTACTTTTGAGGCGAAGTCCCGCCCCTTCCTCTGGACCCCATGGGACCTTATTTCCAAAAAAGTATGTCCAGTTGTCAACAGCGAGAGACAATTTTTTTTTTTGATCTCATTTAGATCACGCCATGAATCACACATATGATGTTTGACGATTTAAAACATAGTTTTGCACGTTAAGAAAATGTCACTTTTATGTGAAACCACTCTGTGAACTACATACGTCACCAACACTAACTAGCTAGCTTACTGCTATGTTTCACGTACTAATAAAACATTATCTTATTTGATGTGTTTTATCCGGCGAGTCCTGGTCGGTTTATCAGCCGGGAAGAGAAAGAAAAATCTAGTCTTGTTGCTGGTATGAAACACACAGGCATCGTAGCTTCAGCGAGAGACGTTATTGCGCAACTTTTGGATGTGCAGTCTTTCTAATTACATATTTTCACAATTTTACAAGCTGTGACTTTTCTGACTTGCATAATTATCTTTTAAATTGACGAACATCGTATATGTGATTCATAGGGCAATTCAAATGGAATCTAAAATAAATACCTGTCTGTCGCCGTTGACTACTGTGCATATTTCTCCCAAAATAAGGTCCCATGGTGGTCCACCGGCAGGGGAGGGACTTCACCTCTCTATAACTTGATGAGGATTTTTGAGATAATTTTCTTTTCGTGGTAAATTCTGCACCAGAAAAGCTGTGATTGAAATCAAATTTATTTCAAAGGGGGCGCTCCTGTAGCTCACCTGGTAGAGCGGGCGCCCCATGTACCAAGGCTGAGTCCTTACCGCAGTGGCCCCGGGTTTCAATCCGGTCTGGGGCCCTTTCCTGTATGTCCCCCCCTCTGTCTCCCTCTTTCACTCTGTCGTTATCAATAAAGGATAAAAATGCTCCAAAAATAATAATAATAAAATATGTAATAACAGAAATTAAAGTCTAACTATAAACTCAAGGGTGCATTCATTAAGTAAGGGACAATGTACAGCGAGCCTGTCATTATTGTGAAAGAAACACCGACATGGTTTCTTTCACAATAATGACCCACTCACTGTACATTATCACACTTATTACACAGCTATTTACATAAGAAATCAATAACTTGACACAAAAACAGTCCGCCAGAGTCCATCATCAGAACTGCAGCCATGGCAACAGTTTGTCATACGTAGCAACAGTCTGTTGCACATAGCAACAGTCTGCTACAAAGAAATAAAAGAGTATGCTGTGATTGCCCAACCAGAATCAAGTATTCAACAACGTCAACGCCTTTTCTAATTAGCAAGAAAATCTCATGTGTTTCACTTAATAGAAGTAGTATGAAATATAGTATGAAAGCAGATATTATATGATGTCAAAATGTGTAGGTATATTAAAAGTAAGCAGATAGAAAGACAACGAGCCCCTGTGGAACGACATGGGACCCTGTCTACGTAGGAAAAAAAAACACAGAACGAGTCCCAAATCTACTTTTAGTTGCTTTCCATTCCTTTGTTGTAGCTTTGCATTATTTTAGTAATTTTGCATCTTTGTGATTGTTTTGAATCTATTTTTTGGTCATTTAGCGTCACTGTGATTGTTTTACATACATTTTTAGTCATTTTGCATCATCTTTTTGTAGTAACTTTAGGTGTCTTTGTGGTCATTTTGCAACTCCTTGTAGTCGTTTTCTGTTTATTTGGGGGTTTTTTAGCAAGATTTTGAAAGTCAGGTCCCCTGACCTCTTGGGCCTCTGAGCCTGAGCCTGGTAGACCCATTCAGTGATCCACCCATGACCTCGGTAGAAGTGTCATGGAAGATTTTTTTAGGAAACACACAAATACTGCTGCAGCTGTCAAAGCTAACAAAAGAAAGAAAGAAAGAAAGAAAGAAAGATATTCCTTTATTAGTCCCACAGTGGGGAAATTCAGTTTTACACTCTGCTCAGTACATATACATGTCAATGGAGAGATGTCAGTGATGGGGCTGCTCCTGACAAGCGCCCAGAGCAGTTGGGGGTTTGGTGCCTTGCTGAAAAGGACCTTGCCTGCTGCTCTGACCTTTACATTCAAGATTACTTAAGTTCACCAGCTGCATGAGATAAAAATAAATGACACTGTGAATGACAATGGCCCATTCACACAATATACTCCACTTCTCACCACTGACCTCCTCAGTGAGATATAATCTGTTTTATAAAACATTTACAATATAATGTGGATTCACCTCTGGCCCGTCTTGCCTCTTTGACCGTGTTCTTTGGCATTCCTCTCATCTGGAAACCCTTCACCCCAACGGATATCACCCATTCAGACAAACACAAGTGTTCATACTACTCAAATCATTGCATGCAAGTGGCATTAGAGTGCTGCCTCTTGAAGTGTAAAGGCAATCGCCAGAATTAAACAACTAATGCTTACGAGCTACACAAAGGTAGCATGTCTTCAACGTCATCCCGGCTCAACTTCCAACTTGTAATTTGATTTTGGTGTTCAACCTTATGACCTTTTTTAAGATGTGTAAAAGCTTCAAAATTTACAACAGGGATATTTGCTGAAGGGCTGCACCGTGGTGCTGTGGTTAGCACTGTTGCCTCACGGCAAGGTCACAAGTTTGAATCCGGCTTGGAGCCCTTCTGTGTGGAGTTTGCATGTTTCCTCCGTTTTCGCGTGGGTTTTCTCAGGGTTCTCTGGCTTCCTCCCACAGTCCAAAGACATGCAGGTTAACTGATGACTCTAAATTACCCATAGATGTGAATGTGAGCGTGAATGGTTGTCTGCCTCTATGTGCCCTGTGATGGACTGGTGACCTGGCATCTAACTAAAAACCCATTGACTTCCAGACAAGGGAACCAGAAGTGCTAAAATGCTAAATAATTTCTGTTTTTTAAGACTCATTCCTGTTGTACTATATACCTGAGACCAAGAAATAAGTCAGCACATATTGAACGGGCACTGCTCTAGTACTGCATAATAATAACATAGGAATGTTTGTGCATTCTCACTGAAGTTGAATTATATGACCTTATAACCTCTTTATAAACTATAGCCTGTGGTTAACACAAGCTGAAGAGATTTTAACATCAAAAATCAGAAAAAGTTGTGTTTATTTGTGAAGATTATCTTGCTGAACTAAACGTGTAAGTCTCACAAATGTTTGTTTGCCACAGAGCTTTAAAATAATTCAATAAATATTCATTGGATTTTTGTTAAAGGAACTGGAGTGAATCTTCCGGGTTGGCCCACAAAAATACGTCATCCCTGCACCACTCTACCCACTGGCACAGAGTGCGAAACAGGTTTATTATCACAGTGCACTCACAGTTTTGTGGTACAGCCAAAAGGATAATTACCACAGAATTATAACAATCCTGTCCTCGGTGCATGCTTCATCCACCCTCTTCTCTCTGTATTACCCTCCAACATCCACCTTACTTCAGTCCCTTTCTGTCCCAGGAACAAGATGTTCTTATTTGTTTAAGTCTGAGATAAATGTCAGTGAAATGCAAATACAGTTATTCTCTTTTTATTTGGCGTCAGGAAAGTGGGAGATGAGCAGGGGCCGAATAGCAGAAGGATCTCTGAGCGCTGCTAAATGGATGGAGCACAGAGCTGATGGAGGCCAAGGCAATCGTTTGTGTCCTTAGGGACAAACTCATTTAATGAATTTACTGTGCTTCCCCTCTCTGTGCGCTATAGTAAAAGATCATTTTGCTTAATGCCACAGACGGAAATAGGCACGTTTAGCCAAAAGGTTAGTGTTTTAGTGGGAAAGCATTTCCTGCTGAAGGCAAATGACTCACTGCCCTTTAAAAATTGACATACACATGACATGAAATGCCTTTTTCATGGAATTACACACTGAGTGGCTGCTGTGTCCTCTGCTTGAATGTCTGTATACATCTAATCGAGCATCCCTTCCTTCCTTCCTTCCTTCCTTCCTTCCTTCCTTCCTTCCTTCCTTCCTTCCTTCCTCCCTTCCTTTCTTCCTTCTTTCCTAGGCATTGTCGAGCCTGCACCCTGAATGCGAATACATATTTCAGATGGAGAAAGAGGAGCGGCGCTGCCTGCAGTATGTTGCAGAGCAGGGCAACAGAAGCACAGAAGGTGTGTTTCCAAATCACCCTGCAGCTGTAGCTCATATAAACACAGGCATGGCTGTAGTTATGATGTGAAATGTACTGTGAATGTTCACATTAAGCACTCAAGTCTAAGCTGGAATAAATGCTTCACAGAGAATCATCAGTTGTCAGGGCATCCCGGCTGCAGAATGAAAATGCACTGGGTGATCTATCACTGTGATGCATCTGTAGAGGAGAACATTAAGGATAGTTACATCAGGATTTATGTATGTAATCTATCTCAAGATAAAGGTCTTGGTTGGAGATGTACAGTACTTCCTCATTCTTGTCTTAATGCAGTATACACAGGCGGATGTTATGGCTTTGAGGAATGACATTGGAGGTATTGTGCATGATACACCCCATTTACCTCTATGGTATCTACATGAATGTATATTTAAACTGTGTGCATTTCGGGAGGTGGTGTATGACAGTGCATGTACTGTATAAATGTGTGTTTATGGAATCTGTCTTCTGATTAACTTCCTCTGAAAGACGCTTGCTCCTTTCTCCTTCTCCGTAAAGGTTGTCGGCCATTCTGGGATGGGGTCGCCTGCTGGCCTCATGCAGCCGTGGGAGAAACAGTCCAGAGAGCTTGTCCTGCCGTCTTCTCCCTCTTCAAAAACAACACAGGTGACTAAAGCTGGGCATACATGGCACGATTTGTGCCTATTTCTGGCCCGTTTTTATCTGCACCACTCATTTTAGAGTCAGACCGAATTTCACTTTTGCCAGACATCATTTGCCAAGTAGTATACGGGGGGACCGAGGACAGATTAAGTCCTCCAGACAACAACATCAGTACCTTATTTCTAGTCTTTTTACAGTAATCAGAGCGTAGCTATTAAGATAATGTAGGCTGCAATAGATAGAGCTATTAAAATGGAGCTAGCTTACCTCCAGTTCTCTGCAAAATGGACAACGCATAATGTGCACATCTTCCTCGCCACCTGCAAATAAATATAACGTTACATCGCTGCCTCTTTTCCTGCAGACAGGAAGGCACAGATGATCCAGGAGGCACATTTTTGCCTTGTTAGCATTATTATGACCCATACAGACCTCTGCTAGCAAACAAACTGACAAACACACCTGCCTCTGAGCTTTCAAGTAAATTTCTATTAGATATCTATCTATTGTCTCTTTTTTTGAGATCTTTTTTTGATCCTCTTCTGACATGTTTGTTTTTTCTAATAGATCTTGGGATCTCTGATTCATGATGGCTCAAGCCCGATCCTTTTCATGGCCCCATTTACTATGTGATGAAAATATAGTATATTATTAGCCTGTCCTGTGTTGGGTAATGTTTGCTTTGATGAAGGCCTGACAGGCCGAATGCTTGGTATCAAAGAATTTAGCGAAATACTACATGGATCTAAGTATGGGAAATCTTTTCTATTATCTTAAGCAAATCTTTATTAACTGTCAACAGCCAGAATGGTCTGCAGGAGCCAACGGGATGTGTTTTTTTTCTATTTTACATGTACAGTGTGAGCATTCAGGTTGTGGATGACGATCGGACCGTACACTGTGAGCACATCAATTATGAGCTTTGGCTTTACATCGCAAATGATCTACTTGAACACTAGGACTAGGATGTACACAGTAGCATTTCTAAAATTGTACAGTGTATGCCTCGCTTAACGGATCAGATGGTGAAAGAGGGGGTGAGTCGGGTGTTCAGGCTGAGATAATAATGAGAGCAGCATGTTCACCAGTGAGTCAAACACTCCTGCTCTAATAAAAGGGTGTTTCTGGTCTGATCATTTCAGTTCAAGTATGTTAATTTATTTACCCGTTTAGTCATTCATTTACTGATTTGTTTTCTAAATCTGGCTCATGCTTGCTCTCAGTTCCCAGGCTTACTATTGTCACAGGAGACTGAAATCAAAGTAGTTTTTCATAAGGGGATCTATTATGCTTATTTTCAGGTTTATACTTGGATTTGGGATTTCTACTAGAACATGTTTACATGCCTTAATGTTTAAAAAACACATTATTTTTCTCATACCGGCTGTGCTGCAGCATCTCTTTTCACTCTCTGTCTGAAACTCCCCTATATAGATACGGAGGCTCATTTTAAGATAACGAAAACATGATTCTTAGTTTCAGGTGATTGTAAACAAAAAACAAAAACAATATTATATTCCATATCTGCTAATAGAGCCCTGAAATGTAAAACACTGTTCCTTTAATGGATGCATTCAGTGTTCCCCATTCTGAAGGAGATAATATAAGAAGCACTGAAGCACCTTTCCATGGCATTTAGAGAAGTTGACCAGCTCTTGTCATGGCTGCCACTAAATGATTCTGGGTCATTTCACTCAGTTTCACCTTCCTAAGCTAAAAAGACTATTTCACCACAGCCCAAATCTGCAGCCTCGCTAGCAGTGACGTTTTGAGCTAACGCTGCGTTCATGTCATTTCAGATGGATGGTAGAGATGGGAAATATTCCCATTTTAACAGCAACTGAGCGTTCACCGTAATCTGACAATTCAGTGAGGTTGTACGATCACAGATGTGGGTGTGTGAGGTTTAAGAGTACTATGCATTGACTAAATAACAAAATAGCTTTTAAATTTTTTTGGCATCACTGGGCACAAATTCCATAATAACTTTTCAGCATATTGTAATTCAAGCGTTCTGAGAGAAAACTAGACTTCTGCACCTCCTGGACTTCTGGACAGTATTAATCATTGTTTTCTGTTGTTAATTGATTTCCAATAATAAATATATACATACATTTACATAAAGCAGCATAATTGCAATTTCCCTTTAAGGTAAATTTTGAACAGATAAAAAAATGTGTGAAGAATTTGCGATGAATTGTGATTATTTATGGACACTTAATCATAATTGAATGTTTTAATCAGGCATAATAATTACATTATCAGCATGGTTGGAAACACCAACGCAAGTCAGTGGATCTAATCTGAATCTCTTCATGGCGGACTGTTTGACCTTTCACCTCAGGTTCAGTGAGCCGCAACTGCACCAGCAGAGGTTGGTCCAGGCCTTTCCCACTGTACCACATCGCCTGCAGTGTTGATGATGACATTCCTGAGGTGAGAACTGCTGGGGCGAGGGAGATAAAGAGGTCCGACTGGGGAATGGGAAATTGAGAGCACAGAGGTCAGGACTGGAGCAGAGGCGACAGGAACGATGGAAACAACCAACAGAATAAAATCTAATAGAAACAGGGACAAATACTGTTTCAGCTTCAGAAATCAACAAGCCAAACAAGCTGTATTAGAAAAGAGAAATGTCCCATGTTACAAGAGGGTCTTGTCAAAAATTTAATGCAGCCTGTCAGACTGCCATGAAGGGAAACCGCTGCCCATATACCAACTTTTGTTTCTTTTTGGTGTATTTTAGATTTGAGTGTATAGTGTATGCTTACTGGCTCGCTGCCTTTCCAGAGCAGGAAAAAAAAAGATCTATTCAAACATAAATGTGCCTCATGTAAAAATACTTTTGCAAGGCAATAAGTGAATTGAATGTCACCCATCAGGTAATAGCTGAAATTATCCTATTTCACAAAGAGAGGGTAGCGCTTAATCGTACTGAACAGTGTTTTTGGCGGATAATTATCAGAAAACTACTTTTGATGCTATACAGAGTTTCTTTCGTCTTGATTTTTAAATTGAGCTGATAGCATGGATGGAACATTATTAAAAACAAGTTCTGATGTAATCAAGTAGCTTTTTATGTACTTTTGTGAGCTGATTCAGTACTCTGCTTAATCCAATCATACTACCTTTAGACGCAAGCTTCAAAGCTTCAAAATATGGAGAAAGCCTTCTTGCAGTAATGCAGTTGAGTCCTGAGCTTGTCTGTAATTTGGTGTCATTTTGAGACATTACATTCATTTCAGGCCTGACAGCATTTCACAAATTTTGGAATTTAAAGTCCTTTTATGCCAAATCTTCCTTGTCGTCTTGCTTTCAGACAGAGCAGTCGTACTTTGCCACAGTGAAGCTGATATACACCGTCGGCTACAGCGTCTCTCTGGTGGTGTTGGCTCTCGCTGTGTTGATCTTGTTGCTCTTCAGGTAAGAAGAGATGAACTACAGAGAAAAGACAGACAGACTTTTATTACAGCTTTCATCTTCTCTCATCAGTGCTTCTTGGTAAACTTGAAGCCATTCCAGTTACCACAGAGAGCCAACCAACAATACTGTTGTAAACAAAAAAGATTAGATACTCTTAGTCCTGGGTCTCATAAAATACCTTAATAATGCTTGACATTCAGTGGAGCCTGTAGCTTTGACACATTTAAAATGATGGCCTTATGTATAAAAGGAAGAGTCTGACACTGAGGGAAATACACTTGCACTTGACACTGGCTACAGTTAGTACAAAATGCAGCTGTTCGCCTACTGACTGGAAAAAGAAAACATGATCACATATCACCACTACTGGCCTCTGGTATGGTTTCCCATTTTCCTGTCACTATTTGGCCAAAAATGACATCATATTGTGTGAACTGCCTGTCAAATCCAGTCGGCAACTGGGTCTGAGAAGTGAAGCTGGTTGCAAAAAGTCTGATTGTATAGAAGTTTATGAGAAAATAAGCCTACTTCTCACTTGATTTATTACCTCAGTAAACACTGTAAACATGAGTTTATGTCTCCATCGCTACTGACAGGAAAAAGAAAACGTGATCACATATCACCAGTTCTGGCCTCTCTGCACTGGCTTCCTGTCCATTTCCGGATTGATTTCAGGATTTAATTGCTTGTTTTGAAGGTTTTAAAAGGGCTTGCACCACCCTATCTTTCAGAACTATTGCACCATCATACTCTAGTTAGAGCACTGAGGTTGATTACTTATATGCTCGTGGACATCTCCAGAACCAGACCCAGTACCAGAGGCGACCGAGCCTTTGTGGTTGCTGCCCCTAATCTCTCTGAACAGTTTACCTCTTCATATTAAAACTGCTCAGACCGTAGAATCAAGCCACTGCTGAAGACTCACCTCTTCTTGCTGGTGTTTGAAAGTTTATTTCCTGTTGTGCTGCTGCTCTTTTACCGCGGTTATGTGCACATTATGGTTGTATTTGCTATGTTCTTATTGCCATTTGCTTTGTTTTCATTTTATTATATACATGTTTAGCACTTTGGTCAGCTGTGGTTGTTTTTAAATGTGCTATACACATAAAGTTTGACTTGACTTGACAACTCGTTCTAAATTTGAGGCAAGAACCAGCAGGTGATTAGCTTAGCTTAAACTAAAGACTGATGGCTGCAGGAAAAAACTAGTCTTGCACAGTAAAAAAGTCCATCAGCCAACACCTCCAAATTTGACTTAAACATATTATATCTTCTTTGTTCTATGGAAATGTAAAAACACAAAGTTGTAACTGCATTACATATGTTATGGCCCACTACCCAGCAGGATAATCTTTTTGGCGTTGGATTCATATGTAGCATAAACTCTTGCCTCGAAATCAAGTAAGCATATTTCCTAAAATGCCATATTTTTCTTTTAAGGAAGAAGTAAGAAAGTAAGAAGTCATTTTAGAGTCTTATTGACCCTGAAAACAAAGTAAAAACCAAACATCAGTTGTCATGGTGATATGATGAAAGAAAATAACTATAATTTTCTCTCTCATAATCCACTATATGCTTCTCCTGTATCTGTGTAGTCCCTCTCAGTTCCAGTGTTTTCCATCTTGGATTTGGACATCATTAACACAGACATAACAGGTGCTATAAATCCACTTAGCAACTGATTGACAACATGTCAAGTGTCTCTTCACCTCCCCGCTCCACTCAGCCCTATGGGCCACTGGATTAAGAGAAGTAGGACCATGTAGAAGCACAAACCCTCCAAATTAATGCTTTCTTTTTTCTCTGTCCAGCTGTTTCATAAATGTTTTGTCATGAAATATTTTTGAAATATCAGTACCATAACTACCATCTCCTTTTAAATTGTTATTTATGGTTTTTGTTCCTCATATACATTTTAAAATTTTTACTTTCTTTCTAATTGGTTGGGTTTACCATTTTCCATTTTCAACTGCTTATCAAAACCAGTGGGGAACTCCAGGGTCTGAGAAGTGAAGCCGATGCTGAAGTGCCCTTAACTTGCATTCTTTCTAATATCCAGCAGGGGGCGAGTCCTCTGGTTGCAATAAGAAGTCTGATTGTATAGAAGTCTATGACAAACTTGATTTATTACCTCAGTAAACATGTAAACGTGAGTTAATGGTCTAAGTCACAAATTTCAAGTCTTCTTTAATACATCATGATGTTCATTTAGTAAGTTATGGTCCCATTTTGAGTAAAATAGAAAATAAAGCAAGGCATGCAGGCTACCTTGTGATTGACAGGTTGCCGTGCGTTGTCCGGTCTGGGAGAATTTTATAATATATCTGAGGAAAATGTTGATATTCTCATCGACCTCATCTTTCTCCACTGTCATCATGGCTTTGCATTTCCTGCATTATATTACCCGTTCGCTAGCTTGCTAAATTGTTAGCTTCTGTGGCTTCTAGACTCGGAAAGTAACATTAATATTGCCGTAGCTTAGCAGTGGTGTTTTTCACGACTTAATCACTTGAACACCACGCACATGGTGAGCACGACTTCCCATCTCGTAAACACGGTAAACACGACCCCATTTGAAGGCACCATAAATCCACTTCTGATATACAGTCTATGATCAAAAAGCTATAGCTTTTAGGTAGGGTGTAACGCAGTGTAACAATGTGTTGTAAAGCAGAATATATTTTGACCAACAAGTACTGTGATCAAACATCTGACTTAGATTTTGTTTGTGCATTAGACAACAGTACAGTACATTTAATATGTGTATATTGCCTGATTTTTTAACAGGAGGCTGCGTTGTGCCAGGAACTTCATTCACATCCAACTTTTCATCACATTTATCCTAAAAGCTGTGGCGGTGTTCATAAAGGATGCAACTCTGTTCTCGAGCGATGACACCAACCACTGCACACTTTCCACAGTAAGTACAAGAGGCTCTTAGTTGTATTAAGGAATTCCTATGGGCAGATTCCCCGTGACTCTCATCGCACCTCCTCTCTCATACTAATCTCCACTTATAATTCACCCTATGTCCTTCTTTTCCTTCCCGTTTGTTTGTCCAGTTTGCCTGTAAAGCCTCCGTGGTGTTCTGTCACTACTGTGTAATGTCCAATTTTTTCTGGCTCCTGGTGGAGGCGCTCTACCTCAACTCCCTGCTGCTTTCGTCCTTTTATCACAGCCGTCGATGCCTCTGGGGCTTCAGCCTGCTTGGATGGGGTGAGAGACTTTGACATAAATTAAAGTGGAGTACATTTGCAGGTAATAGATGCAGGTATTACAAAATGACTAGACGTAAAAAAGACTGGATCATTGATATTTTGCAGAGGTTTGAGTTTTCACCTCTGTATTAAATGTCAGGTGGCTCAAGGTGAGTTACATTTCTAAATTAGGAAGGGAAGAAGGACGTGCTAAAATCAGCAATATAATGAATATGAATGTACAACCTGAAAGGTTTGCAAGTGCATTCAAGTCAACTTTAGTTTGTATGTTTGTTCTGTTCATGCAACCAGTGCATTGTGTGCTGAATGAGTTTCTGCTGTTTTTGATCTTAGAAAATAGATGTTTTTTTTTAATTAATGTCCCTATAATTTGATCCTCCAGATTGTTATTCTTATTTGCCTTGTGTTGCACCTTTTTTCCCAAGTCCAATACCAGGTTTCTTGATTTTTATTTATATGCCTTTTATTTATCTACAAATGAGTGTAGCACACTGAATTAAATGAGGGCCATTATGGGAAACCTGTAGATTTTGGTTGCCAAACAAGGGGCCCATCTGGAGCGATACCATGGATGAATTAAGATTCCTGGATGCAGCGTTGGAGGCAAGGCCCCGTTCATTCCTATGAGAGTTGCTCGGTGGTGCATGATGCCAAAATGAAATTGAATCTTCGAGTCGAGTTGTTCTTCCGAATCTTCCGCATCCATTTGGCCCATAGAGCCGGCACCCCAGCCTTCGGTCCAGCCTCGGTCAGGGTCTTATTCATATAACTCTGGATTCGACTATTAGTACATTTTACAACTTTTAGTACCTAATGATTTTAATAAGGGCTAGTCAAGTGTTTGTACTGGGAAGTTGATTCACCTCAAAAAAAATGATCCGTTGCGTTACAGACGTCTCTTTCCTACAACAGTATTAGGGCCACATTGAGTGGAAAAAAAAATCAGAGATTTCCAGAATACAGTCATAACTTTACGAGAATAAAGTCGTAATATTATGACAATAAAGTCATAACTTTATGAGAAAAAAAGTAATATTCTGAAGCAAGAACCACACGGACCTTGGGGAATTGCCTTTTTTGTGGAGGAGGAAATTACTTTTTTATGATTATTTTTCTCAATGTGGCCCTAACACTCCATCCTATGCTCCCAGTGTAAATGTGAAAAAGTCTTTTTGGGCTCAAAGGCATCACATGACGGAGCATAATATGGCAATGTAAAGACCAAACATCCATCCATCCATCCATCGTCAACCGCTTATCCCGTTAGGGGTCGCGGGGGGGCTGGAGCCGATCCCAGCTGGCATTGGGCGAAGGCAGGGTACACCCTGGACAGGTCGCCAGTCCATCGCAGGGCACATAGAAACAGACAACATATAGACAGACAACCATTCACACTCACATCCACACCTACGGGCAATTTAGAGTGATCAATTAACCTAAACAGCATGTCTTTGGATGGTGGGAGGAAGCCGGAGTACCCGGAGAAAACCCACGCTTACACGGGGAGAACATGCAAACTCCACACAGAAGAGCCGCAAGCTGGAATCGAACCTGCGACCCTCTTGCTGTGAGGCGACAGCGCTAACCACTACACCACCGTGCAGCCCTAAAGACCAAACAATGTAATGATATTTCATTCTCTAAAAACAAATGCCTTATTTCAAATCTACAGAACTGATCAGTTAGATATTTACTGCAGTTCTGTGATTCAAAGGAGATTCACAGCTGTCTTTAGGGGCAAAATGAACCAGACAGACCTTATTTAATACGTTTGTGGGTTTCTGCCACTTAACTTGCCACAATGAATACAATGAATATACAGGAATCTGTCCCAGTGGTGGCAAGGCAGGAAATTAATGAGAATGTACTGTAGACGTGTAGTGCATAAATAAATAAATTATTGCATTTACAGATCAATAAAGATACTAGAAAAGTTGTCAATCAACAGGTTCACACAATGGTAACTGTCTAATTATAATTCTGCTATCTCAGTGTGTATTGATTGCACCTTTTCTGCCTTTCCACAGGTGTACCTGTGCTCTTCATTATCCTGTGGATCGGATCCAGGGTGTATTTTGAGGACACAGAGTTTGTATAAACTTTTGTACTACTTTGAGTCTGTGAATGTTCTCATTCATCCAGGTCATATTCATTCTGGCAGCAATTGAATCAAAGGCAACTGGCTTCATCAGTTCGTAACGCTACAGTCTGACTAGTCAGACTATATATATATATATATATATATATATATATATATATATATATATACACTGCATATTTACAACACTCTACAACAGACCTAATGACCAACAGAGCCACTGTGCATAGCTTGTTTCTAGAATGTAATGATGTTTTTTTTTTTTTTTTTTTTTGGTACTCATTATTATTTGTTGCAGTTAAAATCATTGTACGTGATGCCTTCTGCACATTTATAGATTATCTTATGGATTTAGCTCAAGTCTGGGCAAGGATAATTATAGCATCTGTAACAGAGGTTGTACATGTTGAGTGTTGAATATTTAGGTATTGTAAATACATTGCCATGTGTTATAATTGTACAACCTTTGTTTTTTTAAATAATAATAATTGTTAATATCATTTCACTATTCATTTTAATGAGAGTTAATTTTATTTTAATATTGTTATTGTCAATATTATTGATTTATAATAATTTTAGTATTTTGTGTTCATTGATATGTATGTATCTATACCCCGAATTTCCCTCCGGGGATTAATAAAGGTTCATCTTATCTTATCTTATCTTATCTTATCTTATCTTATCTTATCTTATCTTATCTATGTAGGCTATATACAGTATCATCTAAATCTTTATATATATATTTTTTATAAAATGTTGAAAACTAAACATATTGTTGAAAAACTTCTGCAGACTGACTAAAGTGTGCATTTCAAATTGTCTTCCTATACAGATGTTGGGACATCACCGAGGACTCGCCCTATTGGTGGATCATCAAGGGGCCAATTGTTGTGTCTATAGCGGTAAATACTCCCATTGTGCTGAAACAAACAAACCTTAATCATGCACCTAGCAGATTGCTATGCAGATTAATTGTTTACTTTCTTTCTAAAGATGGTTTCTGATAAATTATTTGAAGGAAAAAATCTTTTGTGCATGTTAGAATGAAAAATGAAAAACTTGCCTCATACCAATTTGAGTCAATTACACACTTGGCTGCTCATATTGTTGCCATGACATTCAAAAATCACTTTGTTGTACATGACATTTGGCCCTGAGCCTGTCAAGGCTTTATCTCATTAATGCTGAGCTTTTTTTTTCATTCTTGCTTTTTCAATCAACAGGTCAACTTCATTCTCTTCATGAACATCATCAGAATCCTGATACAGAAGCTCAATCCTCGGCTGATCCACTTCAATAACTCCTCTCAGTACAGGTATCCCTTTAGACACAGTATGAGTGGATGAACTCAGCAGTGATACAATATCTCCTACATTAGCTATTACAGCATTTATTGCTTTTATCAGATTTAGCTTTCATCTTTTTCTCGCGCAGACTCTCAAAGTTGTGTCCGCATGCGTGACTTGTTTATCTTGAATTGTTGAGCTTTTACAGACACATTTTTAAATAAGTTTTCACTTTCTTTGATACTTTTTCACTCTGGTAAGTGGACATTTTGATGTAGGGAAATATGCAAGTTGTGTGACAACATTTGATACACCATAGTTGGGAATGTATAATTCATTCAGTCACTACTGAACCTCAAACTAGTCAGTCTGGCCACGTCTACCTTTCCACTTCCTGGGATTTGTAATTGAAACAGGCTCACTAATTGACTGAAAGCGTTCAAGGACATAATGCATATTTGGATCTTATGAAAGACACACCAAAGATATGTAAATTGAGTGATGTTTGACTTAATTGCATCAGGTAGATTGATATATTTTATCCTCACTTTGAATCATACACACCTGCTACTCCCTTTCACCTCATAAACATAAGCAGCATACAAACTGATGCAGATACACAAAAGCATCCTCTTGATTGGCATCTGATGATTAGCATGTCTGCATGCTATCCGGAGCGGTATTGAGATTAGACATGCACTAATTGACTCCCTGAGGTAGCTTCACCTCCTGCGCCTTGTTTCTTTCCTTCTGTGCAACAGACGCCTGACTAAGTCCACCCTCCTCCTCATCCCTTTGTTTGGTACTCACTACATGGTCTTCAATTTTCTGCCTGACTACTTCAATGTTAACCTGCGCCTCTGTATTGAGCTCTGCTTGGGATCCTTCCAGGTACACACACATTCTGACAGCAACATATTGTATATGCTCAAATACTGTACCATTGTAGTACCCTTTTAATTCTGTTGACGTATTGTTTCTTTGGTACGTATTTATGTTATCAAACATGTGTATCTTGAAATATTGGTTCAGTTATCGCTGGTGTGTGATAACTTTTGCGTTACTATAGAGCCAAGTCAAGTAATTTTTATTTGTATGGCCCAGAAACACAAATTTGCCTCAGGGGGCTTTACAATTTGCAGGATGCGATATCCTCTGTCCTTTACAGTGTGACCCTCTCATCGGATGAGGAAAAACTGCCCCCCAAAAAACTATTAGGGGGTCAGAGGAGGGATCCTTCCTTCAGGATGGACATATATGCAATAGATGTTTGTGTATGACAAAATAAAGATGTAACATATAATGTGAAATCTATGAGGAGATGGATCCAGGAGATGCCAAACAGCTTCCAGGCATCGCCAAACGAACAGAGCCTGAGCAACATGACCTCCTCAACTCCAGGGGAACCTAGAGAGGGAGAGGACCAGATTTTCGTTTTTACTTTACAGTTGCTTCGGTAATGTAAATGTATGTTTCCCAAGCCAATAAGCCCCTTTGGACTGAATTAAATTAATAAATGTCCTGGAGGACAGAGGTTCAGGTCCGTTTGGTGGAATGAGGCACTAACAACCAGGAGAAGCAGAGATTTTAGACTTAAGGTGGTAAAGCCTCCACCCACAGCTCCACAGCTGTCTAAAACTTAGATGTCCTCTTCTATACATGTTGGTGTCTCTGAGTATTCAGATGTGAATTACTAGGTACATCATCACATGCATCCCAGATTACAAGAAAAATAACTTTAAACTAAACTTTAAAATAAACTTTATTTCAATCATTGCATACATCAAATCTGACCTTTTTAAATCAAAAACTCATTCTAAGCATTTCAGGAGTAGTGGGCTGCTGTAAAGCACCTCATTTCTACATAGTAACACATTTCTGCCCTGCTAAAAGTACTTCTTTCAAATTTGTTTGGTATTTCATGTAGCTTAGCTGTAAGTGTAAAAGATCAGTTGTCATTTGTGTGTGTGTTTGTGTGTGTGTGTGTGTGTGTGTCTGTGTGTGTGTCACGGATGTATTAAATGTGAGTGTGTTGCCTAGGAAGTAGTTATTGCATCGATGAAGAAATGAAAAGTTTATTAAGTATAGTAATGAAATGTCCTCTGTTTTGAGTAGCTCTTGAACCTCTCAGATCCCTTTCTTCTGTGTGCATTGGTCAGGTGTCAATTTGTTATTAACCAATCAGAGATGAGTATCATAGCTTATTTCCGGGTTCTGAGAGGGGGGCGGGACTGAACGGACGCAGAGCAAACAAACGCTGAAACACGGAGACGCGCTGTTTGGACTTAACGTTCAATCTGATAATTTACTGTTGTTCGTGATGGATGAAAGTCGGGAGTTTATATCATTGTGTACCCTGTTGAAACGGCAGAGTGAGCCGTGTGTTGGAGCTGTTTTCATGCGGTCATTCTTCTAAATTTGCATAACAACCATAACCACCTGTGGCTAATTAGCTAATGCTAGCGTCCTTGCTCGCTAGCTAGAAACGGAGAGACTTCTTGCCGGAAACCCGTTTGCTACCGAGTTTCTGAGTGAGTATGGACACGATGCAGGTAATGATATGAACATTTAGAGTTAAAAGATAGATGTTTGTTGGAGTTTGGGAATGTGTGGGTAGTGGGCGTTGGATGTAGCCAAACACCACATTTTGCTGCTGTGGAGGTGCTCAGGATTTGCCGCTGCATGCCAGAGGAACCTGTGTTTAGCACATGGTTGGAGCCTCGGGGCGGGTTTGAAAACTGGAAAGGGGCTTTGAAAAGACGTTAACAATTTGCAAGGAATAGTTAGTACAGACAATATTTTCCTTGAGGATTTCAAATGAGCTCCAACAAGCGCACCCATACTGTAGGTCACCAGGCTATTGTAGGTATGAATTGTAGAGGTATGAATCAAGTGATTCTGTGATCAATATTCTTTGTTACTGCCTTCAGTACTTGTGGTTTGATATTGTTACTGTATGTTTGATAGTAACGCGATTCATGTGGGCAGGGTCTGAAATTAACTCAGACAAGTTTTTTTTTTTGTCTGCCACTCAGAAATTTTATCTGCCACTTTCTAATCTATGCGCCTAAATGAAGGAATAACATTGTAGAGCTGGTGTCATTCAATGTTCAATAATTTTTTGTGATAAACAAATTATGTGCACAGTAAATAATAAGTAGCTAGTATACTGTACTTTATTTTCATCTATAGTCATTATTTCCTTAAAAAAATGTATAAATCAAATGATTCAGAAATGCATTATTGCATTTTTATTTAAATATTTGCTTTTATCAAAAAAGTACCATGGCACTAGTAGTTCTATTGATGTATTTATTATAAGCTGCTTAGAACTAGAGTTAGGGAATTAAACAGGTCTTATCTATCTCTCTATTATCTACTTTATATTGCTTTGAAAACATCTCCTTCAAACAACTGTATTTATTAAAGTTTTCAAGAAATAATTAATTTTACAAGATTACAATTGTACACATCATGATAAAGTTTTAATTTGCCTTTGCTTAATACTCATATTTACTGAACAGAACATGAACGCACCATAATGTAACTCAATAGAACCTCCTTTAAAGTTAGTATCACCGTTATTTATTCAAGCAGGACTGTGCTGCCCACCAGCTACCAACAGCTAACGTTATTAACTCTCCTACTGCCAATTTCAACATGGATTTGTTGTTCACAGTGCAGCATTATCAGGGAAAAACAGTTTGCGTCCCATCAGGTTTAGTCGTAGTAGCACCATACTTCTGGCCCATTTTTAGCTCTCTGCTGTGGCTCCAGTCCCTATCACACTGAATGCTACAGTGTGCGCATGCGTCATTATGCATGCATAACTGTCGGAAAGCATCAGTACAGAGGAATCGGTAGTCACAGAGCCATGAGATTCCAATAAACTGAACAGCTAGGAAACCGTTCTCAACCAGAAGTGATTCTCTTTTCCCATCCTTAGCATTTTCTTGGCCAGCAAAAGTGGTGGTTGACCTGACGATTTTATCTGCTACTGTATTTACCTGCATTTGGTGGATGTTAATATCAGTCCCTGCATGTGGTAAAATAAGGGTTATAGTAAGTGATGTAGTGGTTGTCGATGAGGTGGGTGTACTGCTAGGTGGATGGGTAATAGGTTACAGAGGAAGTGTGTATACTCGTCTATATATTCTAGTGGCTTTTTGGCTAATAGATAGGATGCTGTAAACTGCCAGAAAAAGGTGTATTATGTATACCTGTGTACCTCTTTTTCTGGCATATATGGTATGGTATACTCATACTCATACTCTCCATTACTCCTCTGGCTATAATGGCTAATTATGAATGCATGGGAGTTCTAAACTCACAATAACAGTATAGCTTTACAACAAGTTAACTTGGACTCTCTGCACCCTTGTCAGTCATATGCCCAAATTTGTTAGTTACTGTTGCAGCATCCTAATTTTATATCTAAGTTCCCTCACTCACAATTCATCTCCCATGCAAAGGGATTATCCGATCTAACATTATAGGGGTATACAGTGATAATCCTGTAACAAAATTGGAATTCAGTGGGTGGGTTACACCGTGGAAACATACACACAAATCCATACCCAAAATGTAATCTCTTTAATCTACCGTATCTTGTAATAAGTCCTCATTGATCAGTGAATATGGGAGTGAATCCATCAAAATTAGTGCATCTAAATTAGACAGTACTGTATATTGAATAGATTCATTCACATTACTAATCTAAAATTAACATCTAGAGTTGTTTTGCCATTGATTTCTTATGCTTTTAGCACTTTTATACATGTCTTATGCAATAATTAGAGTTGCATTTATAAGTGCTGATTTACAAATATGTTTAATAAGGTTTTTAAGGTAATGCAACTTGAACTTGAACAGCTCTGTGAGGTTGCATGGTTGCACGGTAACATGCTCACAATGACTTGCTTACATGCTGACATTTAGCAGGTGTAATGTTTAGGGATGCACCAATGAAATTCTGGGCTGATATAATGTTTAAAATAACAATTTTTGCTTGTTACTGACGTTTTTGTTTATTTTGTTTTGACTGTTATTCCCCTTTTGTGCCAGGGAAACTAATTAAAAATAATCGAGCCGTTTTAAATTCCTTAGCCCCTTTCACACAGTCTCTTCAGGGCGGGATTGTTGTGCCGTTATTCCGTCTCGCTGTTCTGTATGAAAGGTACGGAAATCCACGATTGATTAACTTGTGGACTAGTAGCAGCAGAACGCCGCAGCATCGGCCGTCACTGCATCGACTGTCCGGGCTGGACGGACTACGATGCAGTATCCGCGACATGATGCTGCACTCTGCTCACTCGATATTGGATCCCGGTATGTGGGACAGACTTTCACCGGGACAGTGTAATACTCCCATATGGTCTTTTTGTTTTATTTTTATTTGTAGGCTAAACAAACCACAAGCGTGCATGGCATCCGTCCTCATGTCAGTCATTTTGAGCCAGTGGCTTCTTTTCTGAATCAGCAGCTGATTAGTGTTGTCTGAGACTGACCACAAATATCCAACACAACATTCAACCAGCGCAAATTGAATGAACACAGCAGATAAACATCGACAACATTCTGCCACTGGCGAATGTCGTCTTATTCGCCGATAGGTCGACGGCAGTCAACAAGGCAATAACGATGTGCAGTCGGCAAACCGGTGCATCCCTAATGTTTACCATGTTCAGCTTCTCAGTTTAGCATGTTAACACGTCATCATTTGCAAATTAGTGCTAAACACATTGTACAGCTGAGGCTGATGGGATTGTCATTAGTTTTGCAGCTATTTGGTCATAAAACAAAGTGCTGGACAAAGTGAAATTTTGACCCGATGTTGAGGCAAAGTGTGTGTGCCAGTGTGATTAAAAATTAATTCTGAGGGAAATATGAATGTCTGCACATAACTGTTGTTGAGCTATTTAGAGCTGGACTAACATGGCTAAACAGATTATCAAAGGCATTTGTATAGCAGATTTAATACCAAAATCTTATTAGATAAAATGCATTTGAAGAACACAAGTTATGTGCATGAAAAGCTGTAATGAAGAATTTGTAGGGCTTAGCAGGACTGTGTTGCTGGGAGTGTTTGCAGCTGTTGAAGACACATGCAGGCTGGTCGGCTAGCCAGCTCTTCAAATTAGATTTTTTTTTTGTCCCCCTTGCTGATTTCAAATGAATTAGGCACATTAAGTGTCACATAAGTATGGAATATACTAGTAACTAAAGTGCCTAAATAGCTGTAACCCAGGCTTTTGTTTATAACAGAGGTGAAACAATTATGTCCAATTTTATTCAGCGTGTTTTAGTATAAAGAGAAAAGGCAGCAGAGTTTACAGCCATCTTCTTTAGATTATACAGCGGTGTATTATTGAGATATAAATCCAAACCATTCATTATTCCGCTCATGTTTGCTGGCTGTGTGAGTGAAACAAAATAGATTTTCCTGACCTATTTTTGTTCTTCAGCTGGTCAGCTCTCATTTGTCATCTGCTATTTAAGCTATCTTTAGTGGTTTGGACTAGTCCTAAATGTTAATCATTCAAACCATCTCTCTTACAGGGGCTTCTTGTGGCGATTCTCTATTGCTTTCTCAATCAAGAGGTCAGTACAAGCCACACCACTCTCAAGCATTCACTATAACATATTCAGCAAAGCACACAGGCAATTTATAGTTCTCTGTTGCATAATAAGCCTGTGTTCCCAGATCACATACCAGTGAGGGGTGAGTGGTTCACCGTTGTCAGGTCTTGAAAAGCAAAATAATTTGCACGTCTATTGCCCTCATTGCATAAGGGAAGGACCTTGAACACTTACGTAACCGTACTGTTAAAATCTCAGTACACAATAACTGTAACCCATGTTCATCTGTTTGGTGCTTTATGGTCTCATGGGTAGTACTTGGAAAGCCACTCAATCATCATATAGACTAATGAATTGGTTAATTTAATCAACATCTATATCCTCATGTAGGTTTAAGAAACAGACTAAAAACTGACAGCTGTTGTTTTATTAATGAATAATGTTCAGATGTCAAGTGAAATGTACAGTATATCTAATGCTTCTTAAATTTCACAGATACCCAAATAACGTGCTATATCTAAAAACATTAGATAACTTAATATCCATTAAAATGACTGTAATGCAGGGGGAACAAATTATTGACTTTAATGTTGAAGTTTTATGTATCGAACTCTTTTTGAATTTCAAAGAAATAATAAAAAAAAAAAAAAGGCTTATTTGCTTTTTTTAGCTACCAGCATTTGCCAGGTACCCTTTGTAGACTCCAGGAAGCACTGCTCCTGACCAAAAAACTGTCCTGCACATAGCTATTGTAACACTTCAGATTTTGTGAACATTAAACGGCATATAGCTTGATGTCTTGCGGTGCTGGTAGGTGTATTTTGTTACCTACCCCCTTTACCTCTTTCCCCCCAGTCTTTGTGTTGAGCGAAGCTAACCACCTGCCTGTTGTAGCCTTATATTTAATGTAAAGTTATGAGCGTGGTATTGATTTTCTCATCTAACTCAACAAGAAAGCAAAGAAATGCATTTCAGAATGTTGCCTGTTGTTAAGTTTTTTATGTGTAGTTGGTGTAAAGTTAATGTGATAATCGTGTTAATGCAAATTTTTTAAGGATTAACAGTCGAGTTTGGAGGTTGTGCGGGTTCTGTTTTAAAGCTGGAGTGAAGATACTGGTCCATGAAACTAGAAAATTAATGATCAGTGGTCAACATGTACTAGTGTTGTGAAGGAAGATAAATTGTTAACTGTGTGATTTTTGGTGAGGAAAACTGTATGGCATATTAAAGGGGTCCTTGCCTCTGCCTCAAGATAAGTGAATGTAAATGGGTTCTATGGGCACCCATCAGTCTCCTCTTTAAAGAAATGCCCAATATATGAAGATCAAATGGAGTTGGGGGGGGTTTATAGTAAAGAGAGCAAAGAAAAAAAGGGAAAGCTGTTGTTGCCTGTTGGACTTGAGTTTGCCATATTATGATTTGATCATATTTTTTATGCTAAATGCAGTACCTGTGAGGGTTTCTGGACAATATTTGTCATTGTTTGTGTTGTTTCCAATAATAATGATATGCATACATGTATTTAAAGCAAGCACTCCCATGTTAAGAGTATAACATACCTGACAAATCTCCCTTTAAGGTACATTTTGAACAGATTAAAAATGTGATTAATTTGCAATTAATCAAGACAATTCTGGATGATCATGCAATTAATCGTGATTAAATATTTTAATAGATTGACAGCCCTAGTTGCAATACATATCACATTAGAATTTTTATAATCATACACAACACTGAACAAATACATTTGGCACACAAGTTGCAACTGCATCATCGTGCTAGTTAGAAAACAGCCTAATAGTGCCTTTTCTGTGTGTGTTTGTGTGTTTGACAGGTCCAAAAAGAGGTTCACATGCAGTGGCTGAGGTGGCAGGAGCGGAGCTATGGTGTGGTGTCACCTGCTGCAAAATGCAGCCAGATGGACACACCCTTCTAGTGGTGGCCTTCACCCTCATCCTGTAGGTCTTCTGTTAATTGGACATTGACTGAAGATTGCTTCTGTGCACGGCATCGTCTCCAGTGGGCTGCGCAGAACGCACAATTCCAGCGGTTGTCGGCCACGTCTGTAAGTTTTCATTCCAAACTCGATGATAGACTTTTTTTTACTGGCAGTGTTTCCTCAACCAGAGTGGAGGAACTGGGGTGAAGTTTCCAGTGGGGAAATATTCGGAAATCTCCCTGCCAATTGTATATGCATTTCACATAAGACACTGTGGCAACAATTTCAGGAAGATCAGCTTGAAGATTTCCTAGAAGGCCTCACTGGTTAAATTAAAGCTGAGTTTAGCCTAACAATTAAAGAATCATCAATTGGCAAGTTAATCATTTAACCAGATATAGGTTTTAACCTCCAAAACAACACACTGCCTTGTCAAGTGTACATTTTAATGTACTCACTATGTACTGTAGATGCTAAAGTAAGAGTATATTTGATTCCATTTATCACCGATGCTGCAGCGTAACCTGCTGAACATATAATATTCAGACTTTTTCTTATGAAGCTGTAGCCTATCGCCAAGCAGCACACAAATTATTCATTACTAGCTGACTGGCATGACAATTAAAATGGGTTGTTTTTAATTCTTTTTATATTCTTCAATGGTGTTACAACATTGTTACATAATTCTGTTATTTATATTCTCTGATGATCTCTGATGGAATCAGTGATTGATATGAGCTGTGCACTTTCTTGTTTTTTTTTGTACTTTTTAAAATTAATTTGTGTATTTATTCATTCTTTTTTGCAGTGAAAATTGCACACTCTTGAACTTCGATAGGAAACTGTTGACAGCCACTTCACTGTATACTGTTTTGTCATGTCACATGGTCGAAAGAAATCTCCACTGATATCTGCAATTCAGCAAAACACTCGATATCAATACTTAGAATATCAATATATGTGATTTTAACGTATTGTACAGTGCTTCAAACTGCATGGTTATATAAAGAATTATAAAACTGGATATATGATATATATGAACCATAAATAGGGATGCATCGATCCAACTTTTCCAGTCCCGATACCGATAGCGTTACCTGGGCTTTGGGTATCGGCTGATCCACAGTACAGGTCTGATACCAGTGTTTAATCAATACGCTGTATGCCTCACTGTGTGGAGGTGACTGGCACCATTCTGTTATGTGTAAAGCAACATCTGGCTTGACTTAAACATCAATTTCCTAACTTTGTAAAAGAAAATGTGACCAATAAATACATAGATACAAATGTATTTAATTATGTTATTAAAATAATAAATCACACACCAGCAACTTGGTAATTGGAATTACAGTTCAAGTCTAAACCTTTTTAATGCAGCAACACATTGGTCAAATCTTAAACAGGAATTTCAAATTACAGTATATAATGTATATAGCATATAGACATTGAACTGAATAAATCAGTCGCGGTGCATCCCTAATAATTTCTATTTGTGCTGGATCTCTTTTTGTGCAAAATTTAGATTGTTTGTATTCTTTGTGTTATAAGCTAAACTTTTGTCACCAAGATAAAAGGTCATGCAAAATATTCACGGCACAGCGCTGCAACATCCGCAGTCCTCTTGTTACAATGGTGTTTCTTATATAAACAAAAAGTTTATATTAGTTTCTAAAAGTAGCTAGAACTGAATGTATAAACCAGTCAGCTGTCAGACTGTTCAGTCCTCTTTCTCTTGTTTCTTTTAAATGTTGCTGCTTTTCTTGTGCCTCTCTGTGATGTTTAATGCCTTTTGGGGGAAAAAAAGACAACAGTTCCTGCAAGTTAAAACATAAAAATGTTCAAACTGCTTCATTATGGCTCTTTGCAAACTCTTTGACAAATTGAAGATATCATCAGGTACAAAATGTTAAATCAGCCATAAAAGCTTGAGCCATCAAAGTCATTGTGGCTGCATGTCATTTAGGTACAATATTGATATGAAATGTGCTGACACTGGATTAATTTTTCCAAAGGAAGCTGCTGTATGTCATTCATAATGAAAGTATTTTGTCAAACTTCACATTTGCTTCATAAGGAAAACCTTAATACATGTTATTCTTAAAAGCGATGGCATATTGTCAGTGTTCTTTTGTCTTTTCTTTCTGTGTCTTTAAACTGCTATTATGAGGTATATGTGTTTAAATATATTAATATCCCAATTTTTTAAGTTTATTGATATGGCTGTTAAAGGGGAACTACACCCATTTTCAAAATTCATACATGTTATTCCTGTGGTCTGCGACAGTCTAATATAATAGATACTGATTTTAAAGGTTTTATACAGATTTTTGAAATTCCCTTTAGTTTTTCTTTTAGACCAACTGTGAGAACATCGTCCCTGTGCTGAAGCTCTGAGGTAGGATATTTTTTCTTATTATCATCTGTGTTTTATTTAATGTTGTTGACTATTGAAAGTCTACAAAATATTTAAGATTCAGTGGCCTCTTTAGCATCGTTATGAACTTCTTGAGATGATATTTTCAATTCAGTAAGATAATGGCATATAGTGACTATATATTAGACCCACTACCATTTATTTTTTTCAAAATTTTTGTAGTTTAATACGTTTTTAAAAAATGGTAATGTTTTGTTTTTTTTTACAACAAAGCCAAAAGTCTCAGCTGTCAAATGGTGTTATTTCATGTTTCTATCTCCTACAGAGGCTGAGAAATATTTGTAAATGTTAATTCTGTTAAGTTTTTCAGAAATCCTCAGGTTTAAGGAGGTTGTTGTCAAACTTGTAGAGTGTTTTTTTAGGCGGTTTAAGGAGCTCATTTGTATTCTGTTGGTTCTAAGAGAAACAACACAAGGTGTTGGGAGGAGCAGCAGACTGGAGGGAGACGACGACATCAAGGTGAGGAGAGGTGGACCTGAAAAATGACATGATGTTTATATTTGAATGATTATGTTTATTATGTTTTTTTTTTTTCCCCCCAACTGTTCTGCAGAAAATCCTGGCGGAGCAGCTGGAGAATCACAGGGAGGCTCATCAGAAGTCGCTCATTCACCTCCGAGATGACATCTAAGACGAGCAGAGGATGCTGGACGATCTCAGAGTAAGCAAACACCAGTAAAGACAAATGTTGTCTTCGTACTTGATTATTGCGTCAGTAAATATAGTTCGCCATAAAAATTTCAGATTCTAGTAAGTCATAAAAAATGTAATGAAAGAAGTCATAGTATGCCATAAAATGTCATTAAAATCTCAGTATAATATGCCATAAGAATGTCATCGTATAATAATAATCAAAATACAGTATGCCATAAGTCCTAAATAAATAGTATTTAGTATGTCATTAAAGTGTCAAAGTATCATAGTATAGCAGGCCAGGAAAATGTCTAATATATAGTATGCAATTAAAAATGTCATAGTATACTATGCCATAGTATAGTATGGCATAAAAGAGTATCATGGTATATTATGCCATTAAAATAACATTTTAGTGCCCCAGCCAAAATAATACAAGCCTGGACTGATAGTTTAATGCAGTTTATTCTGTTTTCCATTCACTTCATCAATCAAAAATTAAACAAACAGAATACATTAACATTAAACTCTGTTAGCATCACTTCCAAAGCGTTAATACATATACAAATTCAAAATTTCAAGATAGTTTTACAAATAAATGCAATTAATACCTTGGTGCCCTTTCGACTGGAGCTAAACTTATGTTATTTTATTATGTGTTGTTTATTTCCATGTTAACGTTACAACTGTTTAGTTTACCTGTTTTCTATCAGTTTCCTTCCGTCACTTGTGTCTAATGTCTTTTCAAAATAAAAGCACTTCCATGTTCATAGGAAATACCAAAACAGTTAAGCAATATAACATGTTAAACCACACTGTGCATTGGGGTCCTTTACAGTCATAATATGGTATGCCATAAAAGACTTTTAAAGTCTAACAAAGTGTCATACGTGGAAATTTCACACCCACACCTTTCAAGAAAGTTGATTTTACTTAAGGTAATATGATGGTATGTTGAGACAGTTCAGGCCATCACACTGATGTGATAATTTTAAATCAACTGTATTAAACCCTATGGAGCTGAAGATTTCAAAATGCATCTCCTCTTACAAATAAATACCATATATACTGTTACCACTTAAGATTTTATACAGCTTTTTAAAATTCTCTTTAGTTTTTTTTAGACCAACAGAGTATTTTCTGTGCTGAGGCAGGATATTTTTTCCTCATTATTAACTGCATTGTGTTAATGTTGTTGAATATTAAGTCATTAATTACAGTATTATAAAATATTTAAAATTCAGTTTCCTCTTTAGAGTAGTTATGAACTTCTTGAAGACCTCAGCATACGTGAAGCTCAAATTACAGCCCATTAAAGGAGCTCATTTGTTTTCTTTGTTGGTTCTCAGAGAAAAGACACAAGGTGTTGGGGAGAAGCAACAGACTTTGTGGAGACAAGTACATCAAGGTGAGGAGAGGTAGTCCTGCAAAACACTGCTATCTGTACACAACTGGAAACTGCAGTCAACAATCAAGTCATATGATGTTTATATTTGAATGACTGTGTCCTTTTTTTTTTTTCCTTGGTGTCTCCGTTCTCCAGAAAACGCTGAAGGATCAGCTGGACAACCGCAGGGTTGTTCATCAGAAGCAGCTCAGCCACCTGCGGGGAGATCGAAGATGAGTAAAGGATGCTGGCTGAATACAGAGTAAGGAAATAGTATAGCAAAATGTAATTGTGGTACTTTTGACTGTTATTTCAGTATACTATTATACTGTTATAATATAGTACGTCATAAATATGTAACACATGCTGTAAATATAAGTATAATGCTGTCTAGAATGTCATGAAATGCTCTGAAAATAAAGTACAGTGCTACACTGCAAATTTCTCTTCGACATGCTACGCCACGACTTTATCTTCGACGTGCTATACCGCGACTTTTTTTTCGACGTTCTATACTGCGACTTTATCTTCGACGTGCTTTACCGCCACTTTATCTTCGACGTGCTATACCGCGACTTTCTAAACCGTGTCTTTATCTTCGACGTGCTATACCGCGACTTTCTCTTCGACATGCAATATCACGCCATTCTCTTCAATGTGCTATACCGCGACTTTGTCTTCGATGTGCTATACCACTGCTTTATCTTCAATGTGTTAAACTGTGACTTAATCTTTGACGTGCTATACCGCTACATGCTATACCACGACCTTATCTATGACGTGCTAAACCGCGACTTTTTCGATATACCGCCACTTCATCTTCAACGCGCTGTACCGCGACTTTCTCTTCGACGTGCTATACCACTGCTCTCTCTTCAATGTGCTATACTACAGCTTTATCTTCGACATGTTAAACTGCGACTTTTTTTCGATATACCGCCACTTGATTCTCTTCCGACGCACTAAACCGCGACTGTCTCTTCGACATGCTATACCGCGACTTTCTCTTCGACGTGCTATACCACTGCTTTATCTTCGACGTGCTATACTGCAACATTCTAAACCGTGTCTTTATCTTCAACATGCTATACCACGACTTTTTTTTCGATATACTGCCACTTGATCTTCCGACGCAGTTCTATACCGCGACTTTATCTTCGACGTGCTTTACCGCCACTTTCTTTCCGACGTGCTATACCGTTACTTTATCTTCGACGTGCTATACCGCAACATTCTAAACCGTGTCTTTATCTTCGACGTGCTATACTGCGACTTTCTCTTCGACATGCAATATCACGCCGTTCACTTCAATGTGCTATAGTTTACTATTTACTTTACTATTGTAAATTTCCCCACTGTGGGACTAATAAAGGAATATCTTATCTTATCTTACCACTGCTTTATCTTCGACGTGTTAAACTGTGACTTAATCTTTGACGTGCTATACCGCGACCTTATCTTCGACGGGCTATACCGCGACTTTCTCTTCGACGTGCTATACCACTGCTTTATCTTCGACGTGTTAAACTGCAACTTTATCTTCAACGTGCTATACCGCGCCTTTTTTTCGATATACTGCCACTTGATCTTCGACGCGCTATATTGTGATTTTCTTACAGACGCGCTATACCGCGACTTTTTTTGGATATACTGCCACTTGGTCTTCGACACGCTATACCGCTGCTTTATCTTTGATGTGCTAAACCGTTTTTCGATTTTTCTTTTTTTCGATATACCGCCACTTGATCTTCAACGCGCTATATCGTGATTTTCTTACCGACGTGCTAAACCGCAACTTTATCTGCGATGTGCTTTACCGCGACCTTATCTTCGACGCGCTATACTGCGATTTTCAAAACCGTGTCTTTATCTTCGACGCGCTATACCGTGCCTTTTTTTTCCGATATACCGCCACTTGATCTTCGACGCGCTATATCGTGGTTTTCTTACCGACGTGCTAAACCGCAACTTTATCTGCGATGTGCTTTACCGCGGCTTTCTTTCTGACGCGCTGTACCGCGACGTTCTCTTCGACACGCTATACCGCTGTTTTATCTTCGACGTGCTAAACCGCGACTTTGTTTTCGATATACCGCCACTTGATCTTCGACGCGCTATAACGCGACTTTATCTTCGACGCGCTAAACTGCGACTTTATCTGCGATGTGCTTTACCGCGACCTTCTAAACCGTGTCTTTATCTTCGACGCACTATACCATGCTTTCTTTTTTTTTCGATATACCGCGACTTGGTCTCCGACGCGCTACACCGCAACTTTCTCTTCGACGTGCTATACCGCGACTTTCTCTGCGACGTGCTATACCACAACTTTTTTCGATTATACCGCAAATAAAGGTCTTTATTTGAGTGTATACCACTTTCTCTAAAATACCATATATTTTTTTCGAAAAAAAACACTTGATCTTCAACGCGCTAAACCGCGACCTTATCTTCGACGTGCTGAACCGCCACTTTCTGTCCGACGTGCTATACCACTGCTTTATCTTCGAAACACTTTACGTGCTATACCGCACCTTTTTTTTCGATATACCGCCATTTGATCTTCGACGCGCTATATTGTGATTTTCTTACCGACGCGCTATACCGCGACTGTTTTTGGAAATACTGCCAATTGGTCTTCAACACGCTACACCGCCACTTGATCTTCGACGCGCTATAACGTGCTCTATTTTTTCGATATACCGCCACTTGATCTTCGACGCGCTATATCGTGATTTTCTTACCGATGTGCTAAACCGCGACTTTATCTGCGATGTGCTTTACCGCGACCTTATCTTCGACGCGCTATACCGATTTCAAACCTTTTTTTCGACGTGCTTTAACGCCACTTTCTTTCCGATGTGCTATATCACGACGTTCTCTTCGAGGTGCTATACCACTACTTGATCTTCAACGCACTAAACCGCGACCTTATCTTGGATGTGCTTTACCGCGACCTTATCTTCGACGTGCTATACCGCGACTTTCTCTTCGACATGCTATATCACGACGTTCTCTTCAACGCACTAAACCGTGACCTTATCTCCGACGTGCTATACCGCGACCTTCTAAACAGTGTCTTTATCTTTGACGCGCTATACCACGCCTTTTTTTCGATATACCGCCACTTGATCTTCGACGCGCTATATCGTGATTTTCTTACCGACGTGCTAAACCGCGACTTTATCTGTGATGTGCTTTACCGCGGCTTTCTTTCTGACGCGCTATACCGCGACGTTCTCTTCGACGCGCTATAACGCAACTTTTTTTCGATATACCGCCACTTGATCTTCGATGTGCTATATCGCGATTTTCTCGCCGACGTGCTTAACCGCAACGTTCTCTTCGACATGCTATACCGCTGCTTTCTCTATGACATGCTATACCGCTTATTTATCTTCAACATGCTATATACCACGACTTGATCTTAGACGTGCTATATACCATGACTTGATCTTCAACGTGCTATACCACTGCTTTCTCTTCGACATGCTATACCGCTGCTTTATCTTCGACGTGCTATACCGCTGCTTTTTTCCGATATACCGCACCTTGATCTTCGACGTGCTACACAAGACTTCATCTTCGACGCACTGTACTGAGACTATATTATGTCTTTTTCTTACATTAAATTCATCGAAATGCCATACTATGAAGTTTATCCATGAAATTTTTTGACTTCTTACAAAATGACGTTTTTCCATGAAATTTTTCGAATTACTATACTATGACTTTTTTTTTTTTTACATGAAATTTATCAACATACTAGATTGACATTTTCTTATATGAAATGAACCCACGTGCTATACTATGACGTTTATTCATGACATTTTTTGACTTATTACAAATTGACGTTTTTCCATGAAATTTTTCGACACACTATACTATGACTTTTTTCCATGGAATTTTTTTATATACTATATTGACTGTTTTTTACATGATATGAATCCACATATTATTCTGTAACATTTTATCATGAAATTTTTGAGTTGTTACAAAATGACGTTTTTTCATGAAATTTTTCGACATACTGTACTATGACTTTTTTTTTTTTTTTACATAAAATTTGTCAACATACTACATTATGACATTTTCTTATATGAAATGAACCCACATCCTATACTATGACGTTTATCCATGACATTTTTCGACTTATTACAAAATGACGTTTTTCCATGAAATTCTTCGACATACTATACTATGACGTTTTTCCATGAAATGTTTCGACATACTATACTATGACTTTTTTCCATGGAATTTTTTTTATACTATATTGACTGTTTTTTACATGATATGAATCCACATACTATTCTATAACATTTTATCATGAAATTTTTTGAGTTGTTAAAAAATGACGTTTTTCCATGAAATGTTTCGACATACTATACTATGACTTTTTTCCATGGAATTTTTTTTATATACTATATTGACTGTTTTTTACATGATATAAATCCACATACTATTCTATAACATGTTATCATGACATTTTTTGAGTTGTTACAAAATGACGTTTTTCCATGAAATTTTTCGACATACTATACTATGACTTTTTTCCATGGAATTTTTTTATATACTATATTGACTGTTTTTTACATGATATGAATCCACATACAGTTCTATAACATTTTATTATGACATTTTTTGACTTCTTACAAAATGACGTTTTTTCATGAAATTTTTCGACATACTATACTATGACTTTTTTCTTTACATTAAATTTGTCAACATACTAGATTATGACATTTTCTTATATGAAATGAACCCACATCCTATACTATGACGTTTATCCATGACATTTTTTGACTTATTACAAAATGACGTTTTACCATGAAATTTTTTGACATACTATACTATGACGTTTTTCCATGAAATTTTTCGACATACTATACTATGACTTTTTTCCATGGAATTTTTCGACATACTATACTATGACGTTTTTCCATGAAATTTTTTTATATACTATATTGACTGTTTTTTACATGATATGAATCCACATACTATTCTATAACATTTTATCATGAAATTTTTTAAGTTGTTACAAAATTACGTTTTTCCATGAAATTTTTCGACATACTATAACGTTTTTCCATGAAATTTTTCGACATACTATACTATGACTTTTTTCCATGAAATTTTTTTATATACTATATTGACTGTTTTTTACATGATATGAATCCACATACAGTTCTATAACATTTTATATGACATTTTTTGACTTATTACAAAATGACGTTTTACCATGAAATTTTTTGACATACTATACTATGACGTTTTTCCATGAAATTTTTCGACATACTATACTATGACTTTTTTCCATGGAATTTTTTTATATACTATATTGACTGTTTTTTACATGATATGAATCCACATACTATTCTATAACATTTTCTCATGAATTTTTTGGACTTCTTACAAAATGACGTTTTTTCATGAAATTTTTCGACATACTATACTATGACTTTTTTTCCATGAAATTTTTTTATATACTATATTGACTGTTTTTTACATGATATGAATCCACATACTATTCTATAACATTTTATCATGAAATTTTTTGAGTTGTTACAAAATGACGTTTTTCCAGGAAATTTTTCGACATACTATACTATGACGTTTTTCCATGAAATGTTTCGACATACTATACTATGACTTTTTTTTTTTTTTTACATGAAATTTGTCAACATACTAGATTATGACATTTTCTTATATGAAATGAACCCACATCCTAGACTATGACTTTTTTCCATGGAATTTTTCTATATACTATATTGACTGTTTTTTACATGATATAAATCCACATACTATTCTATAACATTTCGTCATGAAATTTTTTGAGTTGTTACAAAATAACGTTTTTCCATGAAATTTTTCGACATACTATACTATGACTTTTTTCCATGAAATTTTTTTATATACTATATTGACTGTTTTTTACATGATATGAATCCACATACTATTCTGTAACATTTTATCATGAAATTTTTTGAGTTGTTACAAAATGACGTTTTTCCATGAAATTTTTCGACATACTATACTATGACGTTTTTCCATGAAATGTTTCGACATACTATACTATGACTTTTTTCCATGGAATTTTTTTTATATACTATATTGACTGTTTTTTACATGATATAAATCCACATACTATTCTATAACATGTTATCATGACATTTTTTGAGTTGTTACAAAATGACGTTTTTCCATGAAATTTTTCGACATACTATACTATGACTTTTTTCCATGGAATTTTTTTATATACTATATTGACTGTTTTTTACATGATATGAATCCACATACAGTTCTATAACATTTTATTATGACATTTTTTGACTTCTTACAAAATGACGTTTTTTCATGAAATTTTTCGACATACTATACTATGACTTTTTTTTTTACATTAAATTTGTCAACATACTAGATTATGACATTTTCTTATATGAAATGAACCCACATCCTATACTATGACGTTTATCCATGACATTTTTTGACTTATTACAAAATGACGTTTTACCATGAAATTTTTTGACATACTATACTATGACGTTTTTCCATGAAATTTTTCGACATACTATACTATGACTTTTTTCCATGGAATTTTTCGACATACTATACTATGACGTTTTTCCATGAAATTTTTCGACATACTATACTATGACTTTTTTCCATGAAATTTTTTTATATACTATATTGACTGTTTTTTACATGATATGAATCCACATACAGTTCTATAACATTTTATATGACATTTTTTGACTTCTTACAAAATGACTTTTTTTTTTTTTACATGAAATTTGTCAACATACTAGATTATGACATTTTCTTATATGAAATGAACCCACATCCTATACTATGACGTTTATCCATGACATTTTTTTACTTATTACAAAATGACTTTTTTCCATGGAATTTATCGACATACTATACTATGACTTTTTTCCATGAAATTTTTTTATATACTATATTGACTGTTTTTTACATGATATGAATCTACATACTATTCTAGAACATTTTGTCATGAAATTTTTGGACTTCTTACAAAATGACGTTTTTTCATGAAATTTTTCGACATACTATACAATGACGTTTTTCCATGAAATGTTTCGACATACTATACTATGACTTTTTTCCATGGAATTTTTTTTATATACTATATTGACTGTTTTTTACATGATATAAATCCACATACTATTCTATAACATTTTATCATGACATTTTTTGAGTTGTTACAAAATGACGTTTTTCCATGAAATTTTTCGACATACTATACTATGACTTTTTTCCATGGAATTTTTTTATATACTATATTGACTGTTTTTTACATGATATGAATCCACATACAGTTCTATAACATTTTATTATGACATTTTTTGACTTCTTACAAAATGACGTTTTTTCATGAAATTTTTCGACATACTATACTATGACTTTTTTTCTTTACATGAAATTTGTCAACATACTAGATTATGACATTTTCTTATATGAAATGAACCCACATCCTATACTATGACGTTTATCCATGACATTTTTTGACTTATTACAAAATGACGTTTTACCATGAAATTTTTTGACATACTATACTATGACGTTTTTCCATGAAATTTTTCGACATACTATACTATGACTTTTTTCCATGGAATTTTTCGACATACTATACTATGACTTTTTTCCATGAAATTTTTTTATATACTATATTGACTGTTTTTTACATGATATGAATCCACATACTATTCTATAACATTTTATCATGAAATTTTTTGAGTTGTTACAAAATTACGTTTTTCCATGAAATTTTTCGACATACTATAAACGTTTTTCCATGAAATTTTTCGACATACTATACTATGACTTTTTTCCATGAAATTTTTTTATATACTATATTGACTGTTTTTTACATGATATGAATCCACATACAGTTCTATAACATTTTATATGACATTTTTTGACTTATTACAAAATGACGTTTTACCATGAAATTTTTTGACATACTATACTATGACGTTTTTCCATGAAATTTTTCGACATACTATACTATGACTTTTTTCCATGGAATTTTTTTATATACTATATTGACTGTTTTTTACATGATATGAATCCACATACTATTCTATAACATTTTCTCATGAATTTTTTGGACTTCTTACAAAATGACGTTTTTTCATGAAATTTTTCGACATACTATACTATGACTTTTTTCCATGAAATTTTTTTATATACTATATTGACTGTTTTTTACATGATATGAATCCACATACTACTCTATAACATTTTATCATGAAATTTTTTGAGTTGTTACAAAATGACGTTTTTCCAGGAAATTTTTCGACATACTATACTATGACGTTTTTCCATGAAATGTTTCGACATACTATACTATGACTTTTTTTTTTTTTTTACATGAAATTTGTCAACATACTAGATTATGACATTTTCTTATATGAAATGAACCCACATCCTAGACTATGACTTTTTTCCATGGAATTTTTCGACATACTATACTATGACTTTTTTCCATGGAATTTTTTTATATACTATATTGACTGTTTTTTACATGATATAAATCCACATACTATTCTATAACATTTCGTCATGAAATTTTTTGAGTTGTTACAAAATAACGTTTTTCCATGAAATTTTTCGACATACTATACTATGACTTTTTTCCATGAAATTTTTTTATATACTATATTGACTGTTTTTTACATGATATGAATCCACATACTATTCTGTAACATTTTATCATGAAATTTTTTGAGTTGTTACAAAATGACGTTTTTCCATGAAATTTTTCGACATACTATACTATGACGTTTTTCCATGAAATGTTTCGACATACTATACTATGACTTTTTTCCATGGAATTTTTTTTATATACTATATTGACTGTTTTTTACATGATATAAATCCACATACTATTCTATAACATGTTATCATGACATTTTTTGAGTTGTTACAAAATGACGTTTTTCCATGAAATTTTTCGACATACTATACTATGACTTTTTTCCATGGAATTTTTTTATATACTATATTGACTGTTTTTTACATGATATGAATCCACATACAGTTCTATAACATTTTATTATGACATTTTTTGACTTCTTACAAAATGACGTTTTTTCATGAAATTTTTCGACATACTATACTATGACTTTTTTTCTTTACATGAAATTTGTCAACATACTAGATTTGACATTTTCTTATATGAAATGAACCCACATCCTATACTATGACGTTTATCCATGACATTTTTTGACTTATTACAAAATGACGTTTTACCATGAAATTTTTTGACATACTATACTATGACGTTTTTCCATGAAATTTTTCGACATACTATACTATGACTTTTTTCCATGGAATTTTTCGACATACTATACTATGACGTTTTTCCATGAAATTTTTCGACATACTATACTATGACTTTTTTCCATGAAATTTTTTTATATACTATATTGACTGTTTTTTACATGATATGAATCCACATACAGTTCTATAACATTTTATTGACATTTTTTGACTTCTTACAAAATGACTTTTTTTTTTTACATGAAATTTGTCAACATACTAGATTATGACATTTTCTTATATGAAATGAACCCACATCCTATACTATGACGTTTATCCATGACATTTTTTTACTTATTACAAAATGACGTTTTACCATGAAATTTTTCGACATACTATACTATGACGTTTTTCCATGGAATTTTTCGACATACTATACTATGACTTTTTTCCATGAAATTTTTTTATATACTATATTGACTGTTTTTTACATGATATGAATCCACATACAGTTCTATAACATTTTATTATGACATTTTTTGACTTCTTACAAAATGACGTTTTTTCATGAAATTTTTCGACATACTATACTGTGACTTTTTTTCTTTACATGAAATTTGTCAACATACTAGATTATGACATTTTCTTATATGAAATGAACCCACATCCTATACTATGACGTTTATCCATGACATTTTTTGACTTATTACAAAATGACGTTTTACCATGAAATTTTTTGACATACTATACTATGACGTTTTTCCATGAAATTTTTCGACATACTATACTATGACTTTTTTCCATGGAATTTTTTTATATACTATATTGACTGTTTTTTACATGATATGAATCCACATACTATTCTATAACATTTTCTCATGAATTTTTTGGACTTCTTACAAAATGACGTTTTTTCATGAAATTTTTCGACATACTATACTATGACGTTTTTCCATGAAATTTTTCGACATACTATACTATGACTTTTTTCCATGAAATTTTTTTATATACTATATTGACTGTTTTTTACATGATATGAATCCACATACTACTCTATAACATTTTATCATGAAATTTTTTGAGTTGTTACAAAATGACGTTTTTCCAGGAAATTTTTCGACATACTATACTATGACGTTTTTCCATGAAATGTTTCGACATACTATACTATGACTTTTTTTTTTTTACATGAAATTTGTCAACATACTAGATTATGACATTTTCTTATATGAAATGAACCCACATCCTAGACTATGACTTTTTTCCATGGAATTTTTCGACATACTATACTATGACTTTTTTCCATGGAATTTTTTTATATACTATATTGACTGTTTTTTACATGATATAAATCCACATACTATTCTATAACATTTCGTCATGAAATTTTTTGAGTTGTTACAAAATAACGTTTTTCCATGAAATTTTTCGACATACTATACTATGACTTTTTTCCATGAAATTTTTTTATATACTATATTGACTGTTTTTTACATGATATGAATCCACATACTATTCTGTAACATTTTATCATGAAATTTTTTGAGTTGTTACAAAATGACGTTTTTCCATGAAATTTTTCGACATACTATACTATGACGTTTTTCCATGAAATGTTTCGACATACTATACTATAACTTTTTTCCATGGAATTTTTTTAATATACTATATTGACTGTTTTTTACATGATATGAATCCACATACAGTTCTATAACATTTTATATGACATTTTTTGACTTCTTACAAAATGACGTTTTTTCATGAAATTTTTCGACATACTATACTATGACTTTTTTTTTTTTACATGAAATTTGTCAACATACTAGATTATGACATTTTCTTATATGAAATGAACCCACATCCTATACTATGATGTTTATCCATGACATTTTTTGACTTATTACAAAATGACGTTTTACCATGAAATTTTTCGACATACTATACTATGACGTTTTTCCATGAAATTTTTCGACATACTATACTATGACTTTTTTCCATGGAATTTTTCGACATACTATACTATGACTTTTTTCCATGGAATTTTTTTATATACTATATTGACTGTTTTTTACATGATATGAATCCACATACTATTCTATAACATTTTATCATGAAATTTTTTGAGTTGTTACAAAATGACGTTTTTCCATGAAATTTTTCGACATACTATACTATGACGTTTTTCCATGAAATTTTTCGACATACTATACTATGACTTTTTTCCATGAAATTTTTTTATATACTATATTGACTGTTTTTTACATGATATGAATCCATATACTACTCTATAACATTTTATCATGAAATTTTTTGAGTTGTTAAAAAATGACGTTTTTCAATGAAATTTTTCGACATACTACACTATGACGTTTTTCCATGAAATTTTTCGACACACTATACTATGACTTTTTTCCATGGAATTTTTTTATATACTATATTGACTGTTTTTTACATGATATGAATCCACATACAGTTCTATAACATTTTATTGACATTTTTTGACTTCTTACAAAATGACGTTTTTTCATGAAATTTTTCGACATACTATACTATGACTTTTTTTTTTACATGAAATTTGTCAACATACTAGATTATGACATTTTCTTATATGAAATGAACCCACATCCTATACTATGACGTTTATCCATGACATTTTTTTACTTATTACAAAATGACTTTTTTCCATGGAATTTATCGACATACTATACTATGACTTTTTTCCATGAAATTTTTTTATATACTATATTGACTGTTTTTTACATGATATGAATCCACATACTATTCTAGAACATTTTGTCATGAAATTTTTGGACTTCTTACAAAATGACGTTTTTTCATGAAATTTTTCGACATACTATACAATGACGTTTTTCCATGAAATGTTTCGACATACTATACTATGACTTTTTTCCATGGAATTTTTTTTATATACTATATTGACTGTTTTTTACATGATATAAATCCACATACTATTCTATAACATTTTATCATGACATTTTTTGAGTTGTTACAAAATGACGTTTTTCCATGAAATTTTTCGACATACTATACTATGACTTTTTTCCATGGAATTTTTTTATATACTATATTGACTGTTTTTTACATGATATGAATCCACATACAGTTCTATAACATTTTATTATGACATTTTTTGACTTCTTACAAAATGACGTTTTTTCATGAAATTTTTCGACATACTATACTATGACTTTTTTTCTTTACATGAAATTTGTCAACATACTAGATTATGACATTTTCTTATATGAAATGAACCCACATCCTATACTATGACGTTTATCCATGACATTTTTTGACTTATTACAAAATGACGTTTTACCATGAAATTTTTTGACATACTATACTATGACGTTTTTCCATGAAATTTTTCGACATACTATACTATGACTTTTTTCCATGGAATTTTTCGACATACTATACTATGACGTTTTTCCATGAAATTTTTTTATATACTATATTGACTGTTTTTTACATGATATGAATCCACATACTATTCTATAACATTTTATCATGAAATTTTTTAAGTTGTTACAAAATTACGTTTTTCCATGAAATTTTTCGACATACTATACTATGACGTTTTTCCATGAAATTTTTCGACATACTATACTATGACTTTTTTCCATGAAATTTTTTTATATACTATATTGACTGTTTTTTACATGATATGAATCCACATACAGTTCTATAACATTTTATCATGACATTTTTTGACTTCTTACAAAATGACGTTTTTATGAAATTTTTTTTTTACATGAAATTTGTCAACATACTAGATTATGACATTTTCTTATATGAAATGAACCCACATCCTATACTATGACGTTTATCCATGACATTTTTTTACTTATTACAAAATGACGTTTTACCATGAAATTTTTCGACATACTATACTATGACTTTTTTCCATGGAATTTTTTTATATACTATATTGACTGTTTTTTACATGATATGAATCCACATACAGTTCTATAACATTTTATTATGACATTTTTTGACTTCTTACAAAATGACGTTTTTTCATGAAATTTTTCGACATACTATACTATGACTTTTTTTCTTTACATTAAATTTGTCAACATACTAGATTGACATTTTCTTATATGAAATGAACCCACATCCTATACTATGACGTTTATCCATGACATTTTTTGACTTATTACAAAATGACGTTTTTCCATGAAATTTTTCGACATACTATACTATGACTTTTTTCCATGGAATTTTTCGACATACTATACTATGACGTTTTTCCATGAAATTTTTCGACATACTATACTATGACTTTTTTCCATGAAATTTTTTTATATACTATATTGACTGTTTTTTACATGATATGAATCCACATACAGTTCTATAACATTTTATTGACATTTTTTGACTTCTTACAAAATGACTTTTTTTTTTTTACATGAAATTTGTCAACATACTAGATTATGACATTTTCTTATATGAAATGAATCCACATCCTATACTATGACGTTTATCCATGACATTTTTTTACTTATTACAAAATGACGTTTTTCCATGAAATTTTTCGACATACTATACTATGACGTTTTTCCATGGAATTTTTCGACATACTATACTATGACTTTTTTCCATGAAATTTTTTTATATACTATATTGACTGTTTTTTACATGATATGAATCCACATACAGTTCTATAACATTTTATTATGACATTTTTTGACTTCTTACAAAATGACGTTTTTTCATGAAATTTTTCGACATACTATACTATGACTTTTTTTTTTTACATGAAATTTGTCAACATACTAGATTATGACATTTTCTTATATGAAATGAACCCACATCCTATACTATGACGTTTATCCATGACATTTTTTGACTTATTACAAAATGACGTTTTACCATGAAATTTTTTGACATACTATACTATGACGTTTTTCCATGAAATTTTTCGACATACTATACTATGACTTTTTTCCATGGAATTTTTTTATATACTATATTGACTGTTTTTTACATGATATGAATCCACATACTATTCTATAACATTTTCTCATGAATTTTTTGGACTTCTTACAAAATGACGTTTTTTCATGAAATTTTTCGACATACTAATACTATGACGTTTTTCCATGAAATTTTTCGACATACTATACTATGACTTTTTTCCATGAAATTTTTTTATATACTATATTGACTGTTTTTTACATGATATGAATCCACATACTATTCTATAACATTTTATCATGAAATTTTTTGAGTTGTTACAAAATGACGTTTTTCCAGGAAATTTTTCGACATACTATACTATGACGTTTTTCCATGAAATGTTTCGACATACTATACTATGACTTTTTTTTTTTTTACATGAAATTTGTCAACATACTAGATTATGACATTTTCTTATATGAAATGAACCCACATCCTAGACTATGACTTTTTTCCATGGAATTTTTCGACATACTATACTATGACTTTTTTCCATGGAATTTTTTTATATACTATATTGAATGTTTTTTACATGATATGAATCCACATACTATTCTATAACATTTCGTCATGAAATTTTTTGAGTTGTTACAAAATGACGTTTTTCCATGAAATTTTTCGACATACTATACTATGACTTTTTTCCATGAAATTTTTTTATATACTATATTGACTGTTTTTTACATGATATGAATCCACATACTATTCTATAACATTTTATCATGAAATTTTTTGAGTTGTTACAAAATGACGTTTTTCCATGAAATTTTTCGACATACTATACTATGACGTTTTTCCATGAAATTTTTCGACATACTATACTATGACTTTTTTCCATGGAATTTTTTTAATATACTATATTGACTGTTTTTTACATGATATGAATCCACATACAGTTCTATAACATTTTATTGACATTTTTTTGACTTCTTACAAAATTACTGGTTTTTCATGAAATTTTTCGACATACTATACTATGACTTTTTTTTTTACATGAAATTTGTCAACATACTAGATTATGACATTTTCTTATATGAAATGAACCCACATCCTATACTATGACGTTTATCCATGACATTTTTTGACTTATTACAAAATGACGTTTTACCATGAAATTTTTCGACATACTATACTATGACGTTTTTCCATGAAATTTTTCGACATACTATACTATGACTTTTTTCCATGGAATTTTTCGACATACTATACTATGACTTTTTTCCATGAAATTTTTTTATATACTATATTGACTGTTTTTTACATGATATGAATCCATATACTATTCTATAACATTTTATCATGAAATTTTTTGAGTTGTTAAAAAATGACGTTTTTCAATGAAATTTTTCGACATACTACACTATGACGTTTTTCCATGAAATTTTTCGACACACTATACTATGACTTTTTTACATGGAATTTTTTTATATACTATATTGACTGTTTTTTACATGATATGAATCCACATACAGTTCTATAACATTTTATTGACATTTTTTGACTTCTTACAAAATGACGTTTTTTCATGAAATTTTTCGACATACTATACTATGACTTTTTTTTTTTACATGAAATTTGTCAACATACTAGATTATGACATTTTCTTATATGAAATGAACCCACATCCTATACTATGACGTTTATCCATGACATTTTTTGACTTATTACAAAATGACGTTTTACCATGAAATTTTTCGACATACTATACTATGACGTTTTTCCATGAAATTTTTCGACATACTATACTATGACTTTTTTCCATGGAATTTATCGACATACTATACTATGACTTTTTTCCATGAAATTTTTTTATATACTATATTGACTGTTTTTTACATGATATGAATCTACATACTATTCTAGAACATTTTGTCATGAAATTTTTGGACTTCTTACAAAATGACGTTTTTTCATGAAATTTTTCGACATACTATACAATGACGTTTTTCCATGAAATGTTTCGACATACTATACTATGACTTTTTTCCATGGAATTTTTTTTATATACTATATTGACTGTTTTTTACATGATATAAATCCACATACTATTCTATAACATGTTATCATGACATTTTTTGAGTTGTTACAAAATGACGTTTTTCCATGAAATTTTTCGACATACTATACTATGACTTTTTTCCATGGAATTTTTTTATATACTATATTGACTGTTTTTTACATGATATGAATCCACATACAGTTCTATAACATTTTATTATGACATTTTTTGACTTCTTACAAAATGACGTTTTTTCATGAAATTTTTCGACATACTATACTATGACTTTTTTTCTTTACATTAAATTTGTCAACATACTAGATTATGACATTTTCTTATATGAAATGAACCCACATCCTATACTATGACGTTTATCCATGACATTTTTTGACTTATTACAAAATGACGTTTTACCATGAAATTTTTTGACATACTATACTATGACGTTTTTCCATGAAATTTTTCGACATACTATACTATGACTTTTTTCCATGGAATTTTTCGACATACTATACTATGACGTTTTTCCATGAAATTTTTTTATATACTATATTGACTGTTTTTTACATGATATGAATCCACATACTATTCTATAACATTTTATCATGAAATTTTTTGAGTTGTTACAAAATTACGTTTTTCCATGAAATTTTTCGACATACTATACTATGACGTTTTTCCATGAAATTTTTCGACATACTATACTATGACTTTTTTCCATGAAATTTTTTTATATACTATATTGACTGTTTTTTACATGATATGAATCCACATACAGTTCTATAACATTTTATTGACATTTTTTGACTTCTTACAAAATGACTTTTTTTTTTACATGAAATTTGTCAACATACTAGATTATGACATTTTCTTATATGAAATGAACCCACATCCTATACTATGACGTTTATCCATGACATTTTTTTACTTATTACAAAATGATGTTTTACCATGAAATTTTTCGACATACTATACTATGACGTTTTTTCATGAAATTTTTCGACATACTATACTGTGACTTTTTTTCTTTACATGAAATTTGTCAACATACTAGATTATGACATTTTCTTATATGAAATGAACCCACATCCTATACTATGACGTTTATCCATGACATTTTTTGACTTATTACAAAATGACGTTTTACCATGAAATTTTTCGACATACTATACTATGACGTTTTTCCATGAAATTTTTCGACATACTATACTATGACTTTTTTCCATGGAATTTTTTTATATACTATATTGACTGTTTTTTACATGATATGAATCCACATACTATTCTATAACATTTTCTCATGAAATTTTTGGACTTCTTACAAAATGACGTTTTTTCATGAAATTTTTCGACATACTATACTATGACGTTTTTCCATGAAATTTTTTTATATACTATATTGACTGTTTTTTACATGATATGAATCCACATACTATTCTATAACATTTTATCATGAAATTTTTTGAGTTGTTACAAAATGACGTTTTTCCATGAAATTTTTCGACATACTATACTATGACGTTTTTCCATGAAATTTTTCGACATACTATACTATGACTTTTTTCCATGAAATTTTTTTATATACTATATTGACTGTTTTTTACATGATATGAATCCACATACTATTCTATAACATTTTATCATGAAATTTTTTGAGTTGTTACAAAATGACGTTTTTCCAGGAAATTTTTCGACATACTATACTATGACGTTTTTCCATGAAATGTTTCGACATACTATACTATGACTTTTTTTTTTTTTACATGAAATTTGTCAACATACTAGATTATGACATTTTCTTATATGAAATGAACCCACATCCTAGACTATGACTTTTTTCCATGGAATTTTTCGACATACTATACTATGACTTTTTTCCATGGAATTTTTTTATATACTATATTGACTGTTTTTTACATGATATGAATCCACATACTATTCTATAACATTTCGTCATGAAATTTTTTGAGTTGTTACAAAATAACGTTTTTCCATGAAATTTTTCGACATACTATACTATGACTTTTTTCCATGAAATTTTTTTATATACTATATTGACTGTTTTTTACATGATATGAATCCACATACTATTCTGTAACATTTTATCATGAAATTTTTTGAGTTGTTACAAAATGACGTTTTTCCATGAAATTTTTCGACATACTATACTATGACGTTTTTCCATGAAATGTTTCGACATACTATACTATGACTTTTTTCCAGGGAATTTTTCTAATATACTATATTGACTGTTTTTTACATGATATGAATCCACATACAGTTCTATAACATTTTATTGACATTTTTTGACTTCTTACAAAATTACGTTTTTTCATGAAATTTTTCGACATACTATACTATGACTTTTTTTTTTTACATGAAATTTGTCAACATACTAGATTATGACATTTTCTTATATGAAATGAACCCACATCCTATACTATGACGTTTATCCATGACATTTTTTGACTTATTACAAAATGACGTTTTACCATGAAATTTTTCGACATACTATACTATGACGTTTTTCCATGAAATTTTTCGACATACTATACTATGACTTTTTTCCATGGAATTTTTCGACATACTATACTATGACTTTTTTCCATGAAATTTTTTTATATACTATATTGACTGTTTTTTACATGATATGAATCCACATACTATTCTATAACATTTTATCATGAAATTTTTTGAGTTGTTACAAAATGACGTTTTTCCATGAAATTTTTCGACATACTATACTATGACGTTTTTCCATGAAATTTTTCGACATACTATACTATGACTTTTTTCCATGAAATTTTTTTATATACTATATTGACTGTTTTTTACATGATATGAATCCATATACTACTCTATAACATTTTATCATGAAATTTTTTGAGTTGTTAAAAAATGACGTTTTTCAATGAAATTTTTCGACATACTATACTATGACGTTTTTCCATGAAATTTTTCGACACACTATACTATGACTTTTTTACATGGAATTTTTTTATATACTATATTGACTGTTTTTTACATGATATAAATCCACATACTATTCTATAACATTTCGTCATGAAATTTTTTGAGTTGTTACAAAACGTTTTTCCATGAAATTTTTCGACATACTATACTATGACTTTTTTCCATGAAATTTTTTTATATACTATATTGACTGTTTTTTACATGATATGAATCCACATACTATTCTGTAACATTTTATCATGAAATTTTTTGAGTTGTTACAAAATGACGTTTTTCCATGAAATTTTTCGACATACTATACTATGACGTTTTTCCATGAAATGTTTCGACATACTATACTATAACGTTTTTCCAGGGAATTTTTTTAATATACTATATTGACTGTTTTTTACATGATATGAATCCACATACAGTTCTATAACATTTTATTGACATTTTTTGACTTCTTACAAAATTACGTTTTTTCATGAAATTTTTCGACATACTATACTATGACTTTTTTTTTTTACATGAAATTTGTCAACATACTAGATTATGACATTTTCTTATATGAAATGAACCCACATCCTATACTATGACGTTTATCCATGACATTTTTTGACTTATTACAAAATGACGTTTTACCATGAAATTTTTCGACATACTATACTATGACGTTTTTCCATGAAATTTTTCGACATACTATACTATGACTTTTTTTCCATGGAATTTTTCGACATACTATACTATGACTTTTTTCCATGAAATTTTTTTATATACTATATTGACTGTTTTTTACATGATATGAATCCATATACTACTCTATAACATTTTATCATGAAATTTTTTGAGTTGTTACAAAATGACGTTTTTCCATGAAATTTTTCGACATACTATACTATGACGTTTTTCCATGAAATTTTTCGACATACTATACTATGACTTTTTTCCATGAAATTTTTTTATATACTATATTGACTGTTTTTTACATGATATGAATCCATATACTACTCTATAACATTTTATCATGAAATTTTTTGAGTTGTTAAAAAATGACGTTTTTCAATGAAATTTTTCGACATACTATACTATGACGTTTTTCCATGAAATTTTTCGACACACTATACTATGACTTTTTTACATGGAATTTTTTTATATACTATATTGACTGTTTTTTACATGATATGAATCCACATACAGTTCTATAACATTTTATTGACATTTTTTGACTTCTTACAAAATGACGTTTTTTCATGAAATTTTTCGACATACTATACTATGACTTTTTTTTTTACATGAAATTTGTCAACATACTAGATTATGACATTTTCTTATATGAAATGAACCCACATCCTATACTATGACGTTTATCCATGACATTTTTTTACTTATTACAAAATGACGTTTTACCATGAAATTTTTCGACATACTATACTATGACGTTTTTCCATGAAATTTTTCGACATACTATACTATGACTTTTTCCCATGGAATTTTTCGACATACTATACTATGACTTTTTTCCATGGAATTTTTTTATATACTATATTGACTGTTTTTTACATGATATGAATCCACATACAGTTCTATAACATTTTATTATGACATTTTTTGACTTCTTACAAAATGACGTTTTTTCATGAAATTTTTCGACATACTATACTATGACTTTTTTTCTTTACATGAAATTTGTCAACATACTAGATTATGACATTTTCTTATATGAAATGAACCCACATCCTATACTATGACGTTTATCCATGACATTTTTTGACTTATTACAAAATGACGTTTTACCATGAAATTTTTCGACATACTATACTATGACGTTTTTCCATGGAATTTATCGACATACTATACTATGACTTTTTTCCATGAAATTTTTTTATATACTATATTGACTGTTTTTTACATGATATGAATCTACATACTATTCTAGAACATTTTGTCATGAAATTTTTGGACTTCTTACAAAATGACGTTTTTTCATGAAATTTTTCGACATACTATACTATGACGTGTTTCCATGAAATTTTTTTATATACTATATTGACTGTTTTTTACATGATATGAATCCATATACTATTCTATAACATTTTATCATGAAATTTTTTGAGTTGTTAAAAAATGACGTTTTTCAATGAAATTTTTCGACATACTATACTATGACGTTTTTCCATGAAATTTTTCGACACACTATACTATGACTTTTTTCCATGGAATTTTTTTATATACTATATTGACTGTTTTTTACATGATATGAATCCACATACTATTCTATAACATTTTATCATGAAATTTTTTGAGTTGTTACAAAATGACGTTTTTCCATGAAATTTTTCGACATACTATACTATGACTTTTTTCCATGAAATTTTTTTATATACTATATTGACTGTTTTTTACATGATATGAATCCACATACTATTCTATAACATTTTATCATGAAATTTTTTGAGTTGTTACAAAATGACGTTTTTCCATGAAATTTTTCGACATACTATACTATGACTTTTTTCCATGAAATTTTTTTATATACTATATTGACTGTTTTTTACATGATATGAATCCACATACAATTCTATAACATTTTATCATGAAATTTTTTGAGTTGTTACAAAATGACGTTTTTCCAGGAAATTTTTCGACATACTATACTATGACGTTTTTCCATGAAATGTTTCGACATACTATACTATGACTTTTTTTTTTTTTACATGAAATTTGTCAACATACTAGATTATGACATTTTCTTATATGAAATGAACCCACATCCTAGACTATGACTTTTTTCCATGGAATTTTTCGACATACTATACTATGACTTTTTTCCATGGAATTTTTTTATATACTATATTGACTGTTTTTTACATGATATGAATCCACATACTATTCTATAACATTTTGTCATGAAATTTTTTGACTTCTTACAAAATGACGTTTCTTCATGAAATTTTTCGACATACTATAATATGACTTTTTTCCATGAAATTTTTTTATATATTATATTGACTGTTTTTTACATGATATGAATCTACATACTATTCTATAACATTTTATGAAATTTTTTGAGTTGTTACAAAATGACGTTTTTCCATGAAATTTTTCGACATACTATACTATGACTTTTTTCCATGGAATTTTTTTATATACTATATTGACTGTTTTTTACATGATATGAATCCACATACTATTCTATAACATTTTATCATGAAATCTTTTGAGTTGTTACAAAATGACGTTTTTCCATGAAATTTTTCGACATACTATACTATGACGTTTTTCCATGAAATTTTTCGACATACTATACTATGACTTTTTTCCATGGAATTTTTTTAATATACTACATTGACTGTTTTTTACATGATATGAATCCACATACAGTTCTATAACATTTTATTATGACATTTTTTGACTTCTTACAAAATGACGTTTTTCATGAAATTTTTCGACATACTATACTATGACTTTTTTTTTTACATGAAATTTGTCAACATACTAGATTATGACATTTTCTTATATGAAATGAACCCACATCCTATACTATGACGTTTATCCATGACATTTTTTGACTTATTACAAAATGACGTTTTACCATGAAATTTTTCGACATACTATACTATGACGTTTTTCCATGAAATTTTTCGACATACTATACTATGACTTTTTTCCAAGGAATTTTTTTATATACTATATTGAATGTTTTTTACATGATATGAATCCACATACTATTCTATAACATTTTATCATGAAATTTTTTGAGTTGTTACAAAATGACGTTTTTCCATGAAATTTTTCGACAGACTATACTATGACTTTTTTCCAAGGAATTTTTTTATATACTATATTGAATGTTTTTTACATGATATGAATCCACATACTATTCTATAACATTTTATCATGAAATTTTTTGAGTTGTTACAAAATGACGTTTTTCCATTAAATTTTTCGACATACTATACTTTGACTTTTTTCCATGAAATGTTTCTATATACTATATTGACTGTTTTTTACATATGAATCCACATACTATTCTATAACATTTTATCATGAAATCTTTTGAGTTGTTACAAAATGACGTTTTTCCCATGACATTTTTCGACATACTATACTATGACTTTTTTCCATGAAATTTTTTTATATACTATATTGACTGTTTTTTACATATGAATCCACACACTATAAAATGACGTTTTTGTATGAAATTTTTGACATATGATATTATGTAATTGTATAAATAAATAATTTCACACATTACACTATGACAATTTACCTTGAAATTTGTTGACACACGACACTGCTTTTCCATGAATTTTTTTGACTTATTACGAAATGACGTTTTTTCATGAAATTTCTCGACATACTGTACTGTGACGTTTTTCCATGAAATTTTTTTTATACTGTATTGACAGTTTTTTACATGATATGAATCCACATACTATTCTATAACATTTTGTCATGAAATTTTTTGACTTCTTACAAAATGACGTTTTTTCATGAAATTTTTCGACATACTATACTATGACTTTTTTTACATGAAATTTATCAACATACTAGATTGACATTTTCTTATATGAAATGAACCCACATGCTATACTATGATGTTTATCCATGAAATTTTTTTACTTATTACAAAATGACGTTTTTCCACGAAATTTTTCGACATACTATACTGACGTTTTTCCATGAAATTTTTCGACCTGCTATACTGACTTTTTCTTACATTAAATTAATTGAAATGCTATACTATGAAGTTTATCCATTAAATTTTTTTTATATATTATATTGAGTGTATTTACATGATATGAATCCACATACTATTCTATAACATTTTATCATGAAATTTTTTTGAGTTGTTACAAAATGACGTTTCTCTATGAAATTTTTCGACATACTATACTATGACTTTTTTTACATGAAATTTATCAACATACTATATTATGACTTTTTCTTACATTAAATTAATTGAAATGCTATACTATGAAGTTTATCCATGAAATTTTTTGACTTCTTGCAAAATAAAGTTTTTTTCATGAATTTTTTCGACATATGATATTATGTAATTGTATAAATAAATGATTTCACACATTACACTATGACAATTTCCCTTGAAATTTGTTGACACACGACACTGCTTTTCCATGAATTTTTTTGACTGATTACAAAATGTCGTTTTTTCATGAAATTTCTCGACATACTGTACTATGCCTTTTTTTACGTGAAATTTATCAACATACTAGATTATGACTTTTTCGTATATGAAATGAATGCACATGCTATACTATGACGTTTATCCATGAAATTTTCTGACTTCTTACAAAATGACGTTTTTCCATGAAATTTTTCGACATACTATACTATGACTTTTTTGCATTAAATTTTTTTACATACTATATTATGACTGTTTTTTACATGATATGAATCCATATACTATTCCATGACATTTTATCATGAAATTTTTTGAGTTGTTACAAAATGACGTTTTTCCATGAAATTTTTCGACATACTATACTATGACTACTCCCATCTCTTCCTTCATGGCTTCTTATAACATGACAATTTTTATGACACTTTATGAATGTTTCTGGCAGACGATATTATGATTGTTGTAGACATACTATATGAGTTTTTTCGACATGTCTTTTTTTCGACATCCTATACTATGACGTTTTTTTTTTCAACATACTATATACTACCGATATGACGTTTTTCAACATACTATATTATGGCTTTTTTTTATCAACATACAATGACTTAGTTGTTGACTTTCTATTACTTATTTTCGACGTACTATACTATGACTTTTTTTTTCAAACACACTATAATTAGGACTTATGACTATGACTTATTTTCAGACTATACTATGGCTTTTATTTCAACATACCATAACATGTTTTTAGACAAGCTATACTATGACTTTTGTCAACTTACTATACTATAACTTTTGTCGACATACTTATTACGATATACTATACTTTGACTCATTATCGACATTATACTAGACTGTGACTTTTTCCCCCACATAATAGTATGACTTTTTAAAATTTTTTTTCAACATACTATGACTTTTTGAACTACTATACTATGGCTTCTTTTTGACATATACTATGGCTTTCTATTCAATATACTATGACTTCTTTTCGACATACTGTACTATGACTAATTTTTGTCATACTATGACTTTTTTTGACATTGTATACTTTTTTTCTTCTTTTTCTACTTCTTTTTTCCACCTACTACTGACATACTATACTATGGCTTTTATGTAAACATTCCATGACTTATTTTTCAACATGCTATACTATGACTTATTTTTGACATATTACACTATATTTTTTTTCAACATTTTATAACTTTTTTCGACTGACTATACTATGACTTTTTTCGACTGACTACACCATGTTTTTTTTTTTTTTCGACAAACTATACTCCGGCTTTCTTTTCAAAATATGAGTTTTTTTCAACATACAATAATGAGTTTTTTTGACATACCATACCATACCATACCTTAACTTCTGTTGTCATATTGTACAATAATCTCTTATGTAATATAATTACGTATTATGACTTTTTAGACATACTATACTATGTTTTTTCGACATATATTACAGCTTTTGTTTCAACATACCATGACTTATTTTTCGACATACCATATTTTGACTCCTTTAAAACATTCTATACTATGACTTTTTCGACACACTATACTATGACTTTTTAGACACACAATACTAAGACTTTTTTTTCGACATACTATACTATGACTTTTTTTCGTCATATTGAACAATCATTCTTTTCTTTGATATGACATACCGTATTTTTCGCACTATAAGGCGCACCGGATTATAAGGCGCATTAAGCGAAACAAAACGGTCAGATAGGTCAAACTTTATTCAATTCATTTAATAACTCAATAACTTCAATAACTCAACATATTTCAGTTGTAACACATGAAATACAAAACAATACACTCACTTTTCAGTTCATTCCTCTTCCACAAATCCATCAAATCCTTCATCATCAGTGTCTGAGTTCAACAGTTGGGCGATTTTAAGTGTGCCTTATAGTGCGAAAAATACAGTACTATCCTATGATATTTTTTTAACTTCATTTCTACATACCATACTTAGACTATTTTCTTTTCTTTTTTTTGACATACTATTCTATCACTTTTTTAAACATACAATACTATAACAACTGCTCAAACCGGAGAGCACTGCAGAGATTGCTGAAATCTGCGAGGCGCTACAGGATTCTCCATCTCATGACAAGCATGTTCAGTAAAAACTTTTTCCCCTATGGTGTCACCTTTATTCTAAATGTAATAGTCTACTATTAATATTACCTGTAATTACTCTCTGCACTATGTATTATATACTTGTACTCTACCTGTAGTGCTTAGCGATTATTGCTGTGGTCATACTTAAGAAGTAAATATCTTATTGTAGTGATACACACTAACACTGTTTATAATGCTCATACTATATATCTTTTGTATTCATACCCTCTCTCTTTGTATTTTATTCTGTGTAAAATATATACATTGCTCTGCACTGAACTGCTTTTTGCATTTTTTTGCACTAAACTGCATGTCGTATCTCAGTACCTGTACTCTGCAGTTAAAATAGTTTTTAATCTAATCTCGTCTCATCTCTTCTTTTATGGCGTACTGTAACGTGACAATTAACGTGACTACACTACATAATTTCAACATGCTATACTTTAACTTTTTTCTACATTATGACTTTTTTCAACATACGATACTGACTTTTTTTTTCAACTTACTAATCCAAGACTTTTGAGATATACTCTGACTTTATTCGTTACACTATCCAGTGATTTTTTTTTATATGCTATACTTTTTTCACAATATTATACTGGCTTGTTTTTTGCAGTTATATAGTGAATTTTTTCGATATACTATACTATGACTTTTTTTTTCGACATACCGTAGGATGACATTTTTCGACATACAATACTATGATTTTTTTTCTGACATACTATAATATGACTTTTTTTCAAAATACCATTCCATCACTTTTTTTTGACAGACTATAATGTTTTTTTTAACATTTTTTTCCAACACACTGTAGTATAACTTTTTTCGACCTAGTATACTACGACTTTCTTTTTGACATATCATACTACGACTTTTTTCCTGACATACTACTCTGACTTTTTCCAGCATATCATATTATGACTTATTAGATTTTTTTTCTACGTACTATACAATGACTTTTTTAGTTTTAATCAACATAGTTTACTTTTTGCTTTTTTGACATACTATGACTTTTTTCATTATTTGCATTCAGAAAGTCTTCAGACCTCTTCACCTTTTTCACATTCTGTTATGTTGCAGCCTTATGCTAAAATCATTTAAATTCTTTTTTTCCTCTTTTTTACTGAAATATGACATTGACTTAAGTATCAGACCCTTTGCTCAGGTCCCAGAGATGTTCAATTGGGTTCAAGTCAAGGCTCTGGCTGGACCACTCAAGGACATTCACAGAGTCCCTAAGCCACTCCAGCGTTGTCTTGGCTGTGTGCTTTGGCCCATTGTCCTGCTGGAAGGTGAACCTTCGGCCCAGTCTGAGGTCCTGGGTGCTCTGGACCAGGTTTTCATAAAGGAAATCTGTACTTTGCTCTGTTCATCTTTCCCTCAACCCTGACCAGTCACCCAGTCCCTGCCTCTGAAAAACACCCCAAAGCACGATGCTGCCACCACCAGGCTTCACTGCTGGGATGGTACTAGGCAGGTGATGAGCGGAGCCTGGTTTCCTCCAGACATAATGATTAGAATTGAGGCCAAACAGTTTAATCAGACCAGAAAATCTTGTTTCTCACAGTCTGAGTGTTTTTTAGGTGTTTTCCTGTGTCTCTGAGGTGATGCAAGCATCTGGCCACTCTGTCATAAAGCCCACATCACTGGAGTGTTGCAGTGATGGTAGTCCTACTGGAAGTTTTTTGCTCTGAAATGCATTGTCAGCTGTGAGACCTTATACAGACTGGTGTGTGCCTTACCAAATCATGTCCAATCAATTGAATTTACCAGGGATGGACTCCAGTCAAGGTGGAGAAACATCTCAAAGATGGTCAGGGGAAAATGGAGGCACCTGAGCTAAATTTCAAGTGTCGTAGCAAAGGATCTGAATACTTAACTTATATTTAAGTTTTTCCTTTTTAATAAATTTTCAAAGAATTTCTAAAATTCTGTTTCCACTTTCTCATCATGATGTATTGAGTGCAGATTGATGAGAAGAAAAAACAAATGAAGAAAATTTAGCATAAGGCTACAAAACAACAAAATGTGAAAAAAGTGAAGGGGTCAGAAGACTTTCTGGACGCACTGTATACAATGAATTTTGTTTTCAACATACTTTACTATGAATATTTTATTGTGATATTATACAATGACTTTTTTTTGACATACCATGACTTTTGTCGACATAATATAACTTTAGTTTCAATATATTATAATGACTTAAAAAGACATACTATACTATGAGTTTTTTGATATACGATCCTGTTATTCTTTAATTACATTTTTTTAATTTTTTTTTATTTTCTTTATTTTTTTTTATTAGAGGCATACTACTATATTTCGTAACATGCTAGGCTGTACGAAGATGTGTACATACGGTAGTGTTCATCTGGTCCACCTCTTCTTACCTTTATGCCATCGTCTCCATCCAGGCTGCTGCTCCTCCCCCAACATCTTGTTTCTTTTCTCTGAAAAACAACAAAAAGACAAATGAGCTCCTAAATTTGTCTGTAATGTCAGCTTCAGGTATAATGAAGTTCTGAGCATTAGAGACAATGACATTCTCAGGAAATGTATATCACACTAAATGATCTCTGAATGTCCATCTCTATTATGGTCCATATCCTACAATATCATGAATTTTCAAGAAGTTCATAATAAAGCTAAAGAGGCAGCTGAATTTAATATATGTTGCATACTTTCAATATTCAGCAACATTTAACAAAACACAGCTGGCAATGAGAAATAATAATATATTTTACCTCAGAGCTTCAGCACAGAGATGACGTTGTGTCATTTGGTCTGTAAATTGTTCCTCTTCTGCCCAGATGTCATCCATTGAGGCCATATACCTACAAGTGTGTGACAAACAAAAGCACCTGTCTTAACATGCAACACAACTAACAGTTAAAGTAAAAATCATACAACAATAATAAACTTTTATAGAATTTATAGTTAAATTTGTAGTTAGCATTGACACTGGAAAGTGTGTTACGGACTAATGTAAACTAGATCCTGCTCTACAAAGTCGGGTACGATAGATGGTGTATGTAAAGTTGGCATGGCAATTTGCCAAAAAACGCAAAGAAGAAGTAGATGACGACACTGGAAAGTGGAAACTGCATAATATTCCTGAATAAAACGACAAAGATATGCAGGATTTGGACAAAACTGAAGATTCTTCTTTAATTTCAAGCTGAACCACGATGCACACATTGAAACCAACCTTGGTGTATGAAATAAAAATCATTTCATTTTCAATGATGAATTACAGTCCCCTCCAAACTATTGCAACAGCGAGGCCATTCCTTTATTTCTGCTGTACGCTGAAAAAAGTTGGATGAATATGAGACCAGAGATCAGCATTTCAACTTCTATTTCCAGGTAATTACATCTAGATCTGTTACACAACTTAGAAGATCACACGTTTTGTTTGAACCCAGTCATTATTGGAACATGTGAGTGACAGGTGTCTTTTGTTGCCTAGGTGTGTCCTATTACATTGATTATTCAAATAATATCTAGTGCTGAATGTCTACTGTCAATTTTATCGTTGGATTTTGCCTGTGCAGACTGCATTTATAGTAAAAATTGTAACCAACATGACGACCAGAGAGCTGTCTATAGGAGAAAAGCTGAGAGAAGATGGAAAATCAATCAGAGCCATCGCACAAACATTGGCCATAGCCAGTACAACCATTTTGAACGTGCTGAAGAAGAAAGAAACCAGTGGTGTACAGACCAACAGACGTTGAACCGGTAGACCAAGGAAAACATCAACAGTTGATGACCGAAACATTGTGAGAGATGTAAAGAAAAACCCTAAAACAACTGTCAGTGACATCAGCAACAACCTCCAGAGGGCAGGAGTGAAGGTATCGCAACCCACCGTTCACAGACACCAGAAAATACAAGCCACTCACTAGCAATAAGAAGAGGAAGGACAGATTGGAATTAGCTGAAAAGTACAGAGACAAGACTCAAAAGACCTGAGATAATGTTTTCTGGACAGAAGAGACAAAGATGAACCTTTACCAAAGTGATGGAAAGGCTAATGTGTGGAGAAAGAAAGGATCTGCTCATTATCCCAAACACACCAGCTCATCTGTGAAGTACGGTGGAGGTAATGTCATGGCCTGGGCTGCATGGCTTCATCTGGGATGGTTCATTGATCTTCATTGATGATGTAACACGATGGCATCAGCAAAATCAACTCAGAAGTCTACAGAAACACTTTGTCTGACAATTTAAAGAGAGATGCAACCAAACTGATCATGATCATGCAGCAAGACAACGACCCAAAACACACTGTCAGAATCACCGAGGGCAAAGAAGTGGAAGGTTTTAGACTGGCCAGTCAACTTCCAGACTTAAACCCTAGAGCAGCATTTTACCTGCTAAAGAGGAGATTGAAGGGAGAAGCTCCCCCAAAACAAACTGCAAGAGGTTGCAGTGAAAACCTGGAAAAGTACCACAAAAGATGAATGCAAAAGTTTGGTGATGTCAGTGTGTCGCAGGATTGATGCAGTTATTGCAAACACAGGATTTACAACTAAATGTTAAGTATTGTTCACTTTAATCCATTTTAAATCTGTCCCTGTATGTTTGCTCACCTACAAATGTGGTGTTACGTTACAAACAATGCTATCTTCCAAGTTGTGTAACAGGTATTTAACAGTAAATACCTGGAAACAGAAACTGAAGTACTGATCTCTTGTCTCACATTCATCTTTTAATGTCAAACCCAAATATTTTCAGCGTACAGCAAAAATAAAGGAATTGGCCTCGCTGTTGCAATAGTTTTGGAGGGGACTGTATCTTTTATTTCAATTCATTTCCATTTATATTATTGCCAGTTAATACATACCTTTAACACATTTAAGCTTATATGAAAGCATGTTTTAAGACTAAGCGGCCTACTTCTGTGACACTGGGATCTGGCATCTGTCTAGAATAATAGGAATAATAGTGTGTAGTTTTGTGTAATGTATTGCTTCAAAAAGAATGATACAAACCACTTGTTTTTTGTGTTTCTTAATCTTTCGCATTGGTACTCACTCAGCATGGGTACCTTCACTTATTGTTTATGTCTACCAACATGGCATGTGTGTAATACGGTCCAGAATTATTCCAGTATTCACAAGGCTATAATGAAATGGGTTACAGAGCAAATGGGGGTTAATTAGCCACTGTAGAAACTATCAATATATACCCACAAATCACTGTGTAAACTGATATGCTATTACTAACTTAGTTACACCTCCTAAAATGAGATAATTCTGTGTACAAGAGCAATGTTACAGTATTTACGCAGTTGGTAATATGGGGCAATAACAGAAACAGACACACTGTGCGCTGTAAATTAAAACTGTACCAACACTAATAAAACTGATGCTGAACCTGTCGCACACTCAGAGAGTAATTAATTAGTTGCTTATTCAGCATTTTGTTGTGCTTAGCGCCAGCATCGAGTGTCACTTCTGGTTACAAAAAAACAACAGGGTGACGGCCAAAATGCCAAAGTCAAGGCTTTAAAATGGTATGGTGACTTCAGATGAGGTTGGGTTTACCATGTTTATGAGTTGGGACCATATGAACGCCTCCCTCATGTCGTATTCACGACCTCCTAAGTGAAAAGTTTCTGAAAGCTCAGAGTTCACGACTTGTGTTTGTTGAGAAATGGTGGCGCCTGTGGAAGTTCATTTAACAGTGCATAACAAGTTAATATTGAACACTATATTTTCATTTTAGTCATATATTGTTTTCTGTGGTAATTTTATATGTCTGAGGAAAATGTTGATATTCTCAACGATGTCATCTTTCTCCTCTGTCATTATACCTTTGCATTTCCTGCATCATGTTACCCACTAGCTAGCTTGCTAAACTGTTAGCCTGTGTGGCTTCTAGACTCAGACAGCAACGTTAATGTTGCCTAGCAACGGTGTTCTGAGCAACTTAACCACTTGAACGCAACGCATGTGGTGTTCACGTCTCATAAACACCAGTAGTCCACAAACCAATGGGTGGGTTTCCAAAATAAATAAATACATAAAGAAAAATCCAGAGTGAACGATGTGTACAACACAGACAAGTACTGAGTACTGGGAAGTGCATAGCCTACATATGACACCCTCCAAACACAACGTGACACGAGAAAGCGTCAGTGACAAAATCAGCTTGATTGCATCGTTTTCCATTGGACTGAACTGACTGGCTTCAAGCGTCGACCTTTAAAGCTGAAATCTTGCTCTATTTATTGGTGTCGCTCACTTTGAATGCACAACGGATGAGGAATGACTGTGAAGTTGAAATGAGGAGTTATCTATAGCATACCTTCTCATTTCACTAAAAAAACTAAATAAGGTCGCTGAAGGGTGGAGGGAGATCGCGAACCACTGAAAGGTTACTACTGTTGGCTGCGTTGTAAACATCACAGTATAAAACCTGTATTTTCTGTTTAAAAACGCAAACATCGGAAGATAACAAGTACAGCTCTGCATCTTGTAACGTCTCCAGTCTGATCTTAACCACCCAGCTGACAGGTACATGGTTTGTTTAGAAAATGCACATTTTATGTCGTTTGAGTGTCCCATAGTATTAGGCCTAAGTAACTAAAAGATATCGATGCATTTTCTAGGGCGTTCACTGAGCCCCTTGAACCAACGCAAACAGCACCGGTGAAACCACAATGCTAACCAGCTAACCTCAGGTGGGGAACTCACCTGGATGATCCACGTCTTTCCACAGTCCCTCTGTACCGCAGTTCAACGGTTCCCCTCTATCTGTAAACAGTGCGTTAGCTTCTGTCGCTTCCTATTTATCTCAATCTTACATTAAATCACGTTATTACACGGTTTCCACGCACCTGTCCGTGTTGCATGCGCCGCAGTAGCCGTTTAGCTAGCGCGCACCTGGCGTCTACTGACCGTCATAACGTGAGACGTTCACGGAACCTCTGTAAATGGTAGGACTATAAATAAACAGGGTTCATCTTCATTTGATTTGGCAGACTAGACGAAGAAGACGATCCAATGGCGTGCTGCTGCCCTCTACTGATAAACTAGGTTACATCCTTGTCTCATCATAAATAAACAGATAATCAGAATCACGGTCCTGGGTTCTGTTTTGTCTTTGTAACTAAATCCACATTAGCTGACGCCTTGGTGGCCTTTAATCCTCCTGGGGTCCACATAAATGACAAGATATAATACATACTATAGGCTAATACATGACATAAGACATACAGTTAAAACTATACAGTCTTATAGATACAGTATAGTCAGATACTTAGCTGTATAGTAGCAATACAGACAATATACATTATAGTTTGGTTATTGCATTTATGCAATAAAATCTGCACTTTGATTGCTCATCATCAACGATGTGTGTCTCAGTATATTTAAATGTATTGTGCTTATTAATTTTATTTTATTGTACAATCTAAAAGGCACACGTCGTATTCAAGAGAAGAGAATACAAGACAATACAGTTCACAATAACGAAACAACCAATGGAGCAATAACGATAACAAACAAAAGGGAAATCACAAGACAAAACTATAATAATGAAAAAAATAAACTAAAAAGAGAGGGTAAAAAAACACCTTTTTGAATTATACATTTTGCATATTTTTGTGCAGTATTATCTCATTTACATATGCAGCAAATATAAGAATAGTTTTTAAGAAACATTTCATTTGTGTATGAAATGTTTTGCCAAAATAATTAAATTGCTTTTCTCAAAATATTAGTCCAAATTTTATTTTAAATGTTATATTAGTCAAAATGAGGCAGATAAAAAACAAACACAATTAAAAATGCTGAGGGTGGAAATGGAGCAAATATGATGAGAAAAAAAGTTATTTCTAGAAAAAGGTTAATATATCCTGACAGTAGCGCATGAGACAGGTATATATAATATAATATAATGAATCAGTATTCTGTTACTGTAATGACTATTTCTCACCTCAAGTTTTCAGAAACATCTTGTAGTTACTGCTTAGCTGTAAAATGAGAAAGTTTGTGAGCTGGCAGCCATGTTGAGATCAGTTGAGGTAATACCAAGCACCGCCCACCAACTGGAGCACAGCCAATAGGAACGCTCTGTCTTTCTAAAATGACCTGTGATTGGTCCAAGTCTGCCGTCACAGGCTAGATTTTTTTAAAGCCTGAAAACAGCTTGTGTGTGTGTGTGTGTGTGTGTGTGTGTGTGTGCGTGTGCATGTGTGTGTGTGTGTGTGTGTGTGTGTGTGTGTGTGTGTGTGTGTGTGTGTGAAAAGCCTGCTGCCTCCTGAAGCTTTAACAAGGACAGTGAATTGTGCTACAGATTCATCCATTTAAATTCCATGTGGAGCAGAAAACATGAAGGCTTTCTTTCCCATCTCCATCCCAACATTGGGGACACACAGATGTTTTTGACTGCAAAATGAACTAAAACTGCCAGAATGGTTTATAGATACAACTATACTAATGCCAGTGTTTTAAAGAAGTATGTAATATTTACTCAGGAAGCCAAGTTGGGAAAGCACCTTCATCTGAATTTACTCTAAACTTCCTAAAGGAAAGTTCCACTTAAAGAAGCTGTCAGTGAAAACTCCAGATGTTTGCACCATCAGGCCGGGTGTCCTTTTACCTGATGAACTCTCTTGTGAAGTCTCTCTGACCTCCCATGTTCCCTCTTGGCTGCTTTATGATCTCCGTGTCAGGGTTCAAAGCAGGGCCATAACCCGGAGCAGCCTGTGGGTCTGGACTGCTGCTCCTCTTTAGCGCTGGTCTGGGATTTGAGGAATGGGAAGTGCAGAGTTCCTGGACAGGATGTGGAGTCACTGCTGCAGCGCACAGCCCCCCCATACTGCGCACAGAGCTGTCTGCTGCACGAGTCCGCATCTGGAGAAGATAGGACGACACATCTGGACATCTCGCTGTCTCCGTCTACCTCCTGGTGACACAAACCCGTTCATAAGGGCGAGTCTAACCCGGGTAAGTCGTCGCTAAGTTTGTTTCACTTTTACGCGTATCGCATCATTGCTCTAGAAGTTAGTCCCACCGACTTTTTTATTGTTTTTCATCGTTTTTTTGTCGCAAAAGTTCTCACTAATCACCGCTGCTTTTCATATTAAATTCAACTCAGTTTATGTAAAAATGCAGCTGTGTTTCAGCAGCTTTAAGTTTCTTTTGTTGTGTGCAGACAGCCCAGGGGGCTGATGTTAACTTAATTACAGGGTATTCTTACCCCTACGTTGTTTTGCCTGCCTGGACACGCACCGTATGGCTGCTGTGACTGCTGCACACCATTCATAGAAGGCCTGTTTCACTATAAACTCACATTTATAGCCACATGCTCTAAAACTGTCATTTTCTGCATTATCACACACTTGGAGCCGATTTTCTGTGGCCTGCTGGTGGCTCAGTAAACACACATCTTCCTCTTCACACAGATTCAGGTGATGATGACTCACTTCAGGACTCTCCTGTCTGCCCTGCTGCTGGTTTTGTTTGTGTCCTCCGAGCCTCTGAGCAGCACTGAGGAGCATGAAAATGAAGTCCTGGAACACCAAGAGCTCACCAAGAGCCAGGCCAGTGACCAATTAGGAAACCCTCCGCGTTATTAGAGATTGCAGCGTTCAGTTTTCGTGTTAGAAATGTCCATGTTGGATGTGATGTGCATGAATTAAACTCAGTTTGTTGGTTTCTTCTGTTTTTAGAATCAGGTGACTGAAAATGCCATCGGAAACCTCAGCGAGACTACACCGAGCCACACACCTACCACAGGTGAGCTTTTTGGCTTTTACTGCGTTCTTTCATTTTGCCCTTTCAGTTTCTCCTGAAATTGCCCTTTTTCCTTTTACATTAGCAGCTCCCACATCCCACATGACTACCACATTTCCTCCGAGTCCCAGTCTTGCTCCTCAGTGTCCAGGAAACCAGGTGATGCTGGAGAACAGCACCGGCTGCGGCTGTCCATCTGGCCTGGTGAAGGATGGTGACAATTGTACCTGCCCTGTGGGCTTCACTCTGGAGGGGGACGCAGGGTGTAAAGGTGAGTATCAGCGACAGAATCAGTGTTTAACTGAAGGTGTAGAACATCAATAAATCAATTTGGGAAATATGTGTTATTATACAGGCTACAAATAAAGCAGCTGAAAAATGATGAGCAGGCTGCATCTAGTGGTGTGGTTGTAGATTGCAACCAACAGAGTACCCTTCCACTCACTCCTTTCTGCCTTCCCAAGAATGTGGTTACATGAGCCGCCAAGTGCAAAATGTTGCAGTTCACCTTGCTCAAAGACCATCCTTAGCATAATATCACTACTTTAGGAGCAGCGGAAGTCAGATTGGAGCTGGTGGTACCATGGTTTTACACTCTGTGGTTCATGTTTCACAAGTGTGTCAGAGAGCTACGATGGCCTTTGGGTAACATAAAACAGTGAAAGTCTCTCTCTCTCTCTAGAGCCAGTGTTTTGTTTGTCTGTTCTGGACTACTGTAGAAACATGGTGGACTCTGTCAAAGAATGTATTGCCAAGAAGCAAAATTCAGTTGTTTGTTCCGCTGCATCATCAGCGACCAGCGGCAAAGCTATGCTTCCAACTGAAAGTGACTACCGGATGCCAGTAAAACGTCCGTCTACAAAGTGCTGTATGAAAGTAAAACTAAATAATTTCTATTATATTGCCATATTCTACTGAAATGGCCTGTGTTGAACAATGAAATTATTATAAATTTAATAAGTATTTTCAGTCCAACATAGCTGCAGCAGCAGTTTCGTTTGGAGTTTTGTCTCCTTGCTTCTATACTCTTTGAAGGGCTCATTTTAAGTTAACAAAAACACAATGACTCTTAGTTTCAGGTGATTATACACTAATGAAAACATAGTTATGAATATTATATTCCATTTCTGCTAATAGATCGCCTAACATTGTCCCTTTAATGTAGCCTTTAGAAAAAGGCCCATCGTCTCAATTATAATCTACTTTCTTTACAGCAATTACGCATTTCATATTTTAATGCTACACAAAATATCATCCATCATGTACAGTAGCACCTGTTTGCTTAGTTGTATAGTGATGTCAGTTAGAGGCAGTGCATTACCTTCTCTCTACTCAACAGATGTCGATGAGTGTGAAGGAGAGGGACCAGGACCATGTGGCCTTCATGCCAGCTGCACTAATGTCCCCGGCACTTACTCGTGTAGCTGTCTCCGTGGTTACCTGATGGGTGCTGGAGGGTGCCAGGGTTCGTCAGCATCTGTGTGTGTGTGTGAGCGACAGAAAGGCAGAGAGGATGTACTGTCTGTGTGTGAGGGCATGTTAGACGGAGAGTTGATTATCTGTACCGTTCTAGCCTAATATGTAATGTGGTCATGATGCACGTGTGCCGTATGGGTGTTCCAGATGTAGACGAGTGTGCTCTGGCTGCAGTGACGGGTCTGCAGGCCTGTCAGGGTAATGCTGAATGCAGAAACACTCCCGGCTCCTTCATCTGCTTGTGCCCTTCGGGATATGTAATGGCTCTAAATGGACAAAGCTGCGTAGGTGAGGCAGAAGCATTTTATTGAGTGTGTATTGTATACTTAGTGCAGTGGTTCCCAACCTAGGGTCTGGGCCCCCCTTAGGGGGGTGCCACAGTTCACAGGGGGTGCACTAGGATTTGTCTGCTCTGACGTTGTCAAAATTAGATTTATTTATAACTAAAATCATTCTAACACACTTGGTGAATCATTTCTACAAAAGTCTGGAGATAAAGATTAGGATACACTATTATGTATATCGTAGTATTTGTAGCGGTGGCTGCAGTGTTTCCGACTCGTGTCATCCAAATATTTCCAATAACTCCAGAGCACTGTGTCCAAAAGTCAAATTTTATTGAAATTCACAGCATGTTTTTGTTTAACAAACTATTCTGCTTCAATCCAGATATGTTGGTATTTAGCCTTTCAGACACAACATTTCATCGTGCTCTGCCAATTGCCGCACACAAGTGGAGGCGTGCACCAGTACTAATGCAGCAATTTAACAGCAACAAAAATTTAATTTATTTAACCACAATAACAAAAAAATCGATTTTGGCTCCAGCGCTATTAAAGTAAATTAACTAAGCTGTTAAAAAAAGATTATGTATCTGCATTCGCTTGGCAAATCCACCAAGACATTTTCATTAATTTATTTATGAAAATGCCGAGATATATTCATTAATCAAATTGAGAATTTTTTTTTTTTTTATAATGTTCTCAAGGGTAATGAAGTCGGAAAATATGGGGGCTTCAAGGAAAATAGGTTGGGAACCTCTGACATAGAGCACCTCCACTGAGGTTGCAGTGAGGTGTAAAAGTCTTCCCCAAGGACCCTTTGACAGCATGTTTGGGTGTTGTTATACATCTGTAACTTTGCCATGCTGTAAAATCCATACAAGCCTGTCAAGTGGAAGCTTCCTATTTAAAGTGCTTGGTTTCTCTCCTCTGTAGATGTGGATGAGTGCAGCTTCGAGGAGCAGTGTCGCCGAGAGCTGGGAAACGTGTGCGTGAACACTCCCGGCAGCTTTGTGTGCCAGTGCCAGCCGGGCTTCAGAGCAGAGGCCCCAGCTTGTGTCGGTAAGTCTGGGTTACACAGCTGGATGAGACTGGTGTCCAGATTTGTTCTGGTGTTGTTGTGAGTTTCTCATATTTCCCTTGAGTTGACCCAGACTTAATAACTTCTGCTGACAGGAAGTAAGACTTTGCAGGAATAGAGATCTTTAATCTGCTGCTTTGCTGCTCGCCTGCGTTGTTACTCTTTATTTTTGTTTTTCGTTCTCTGCTCTTTCACCTTTCCCTTAATGACTAATTTCCTCTCATGTCCTCTAAAATCTTCCCATTCGCTTTTTACATCTGCCTCGTGACTCCTCCGCACTTCTGGTCTCAGGTCCTGTGTGTCCAGACTACACCGTGTGTCAAGGTATGATGTGCTTTCCATGCTTAACACATGCTGCTTGCTTTTTAAGGAGATAAGTTGTCATGGTAACATCATAAATTATAAGCAAAGTTCTGAGCGTTTTGGAAAAGCTCATATTTATAAGCATTTCTCGTAATATTTTTACCCACATTTTAATGCTATTTCCAAAATTACAGTTTCTTTAAAGAGGACCTATTATGCTTTTGTGCTTTTTCCCCTTTTCTTTATTGTGTTATATCATTTTTTCTGTGCAGGTTCAGGTCAGTGTATTTGTACCCATAGGTAGATTTGGTTTGCGGTAAAAAGACAAGACACCCATTGCAGCACACATGTTTTACAAACACAGACAATAGACAAACATAAAACAAACAAAAAACAGTCAAGGCTCCACTGGAAACCACTAAAATACAAAAAATAAATACATAAATATATAAATAAACAAGCACCGCTTCCATAGCATCCGTACAGTGTAACTATAACTTGGTTCATCTGAGTGATGGCTGCTGGCACAAAGATATTTTCAAACCGTTTTGCCCTACACCTTGGGACGCTAAACCTCCATCCAGTAGGAAGAAGCTGAAACTCATGGTGCAGAGGGTGGGAGTCATCATTTGAAATGAAGCTGGTTAAACGCTGACGTACAGGGACTCTGGGTTAAGCTGTGACTCATCAGTCAGCCTTGTGCATGTAAAAGGTCTGCAAAGTTACAAAACTCATAGTCTATGTTAAAGGGAGTTACTCTCCTCCACAGAAACACTCCTGAACTGCCTGTCGCTTGAAGTCACGCCTTTTCTTCCATAACATAGTGATGTCACCAAGTTACACATTTGCATAATATCTGCCTAGCAGCTGTTTCACCTGATAATATGTCCTCTTTAAACACAGCTATGGGTAAGTAATGGATGTGATGTTGGACATAGGGAATTATTTTACATTTATGCAACAGCTCCTCATAGTGTTGCAGGAACAACTTTTTAAAATGCCTAATAGACTTGATTGGGTTGTGCTTACGTGAAACTCTTATAGTAACTTAAGGGTGCATTGCACAGACAGCAGTTGCTTTTTACTGAGCATTAAAATGTTTTATTATAAAGTCAGTCAGAGCAGGAAGTGGATGAAAAAAATCCTAAACTGTGTGTAGCATCGTCTTCCTCTGTCCATTGTCTCTGTCCCAGATGTGGATGAATGTACGGAGAACGCTGCGGTGTGCGACGGTCAGGGTGTGTGTGAGAACACGCTTGGGAGCTACAAGTGTGTTTGTCGACCAGGTTACCGGGGAAACGGCACACACTGCGAAGGTAAGCAATTAGTGCTGACGTCCCTCGATGGCAAACTGACGGGGTCAGCTTCCTTGTGTGCGCGTGTTTTAATGTTCGCTGTTATGCCTTCCATTAAAATGATCTCAAGTGGCAGAATGCTAATTATTGAATGGAAATGAACTGAGTTTAGGATCTTTTTTTTGTTATTTGTGTGAGTGCTCTCTTTGCAGATGAGAACGAGTGTGCATCTGGTCGTCACGGATGTGACACCAATGCTCGTTGTGGCAACATCATCGGCTCTTATTTCTGCCAGTGCTATCAGGGCTTCAACGGAGATGGACACTCTTGTTTTGGTGGGTAAGCACCAGCGTGTGGTGTGTTTTCATTCATCCATACATTAACGGTGCTCAGTATCACTTAGCGTCCGCCAGTGATACTTGTGTCATGCAAACAATTCTTACCTGCGTATGCCAGCAGCACTTGGGCACACAGCACTCAGCAGACAGCAGTCCTTCAGGATTGTCCTTGTTTACAGACATTGATGAATGTGCTCTGAACAACGGCCACTGTCAACACAACTGCTCCAACAAACCAGGAGGCTACAGCTGCCTGTGTGACTCCGGCTACCTGCTGGACCAGGATGGACTCAACTGCACAGGTAAAACACAGGTCAGGAATTCACACCAATTTTTAGGTGAAGAAGGAAATAGTTCAACATTTGGAGAAATAGGCATATTAGCTTTCTTGCCATGAGTTTGATGAGAAGATCTATACCTCTCTTGCTAAATATGTAGCTATGAAGAGTGGACTCGGGGAAATGTTAAGTTCTAAAGCATCAATAAACACAATCATAACTCTGCACAACCCTGCAGGAAGGTGGCAAGTTGCTGGATTTTGAATGAATACAGCCAAAGCGCAGTCTTCGTCCTGTTCGCTGTAGCGCAGCGCTGCTCTCAGTCAAGTGAGGACGCCGTCTGAAGTACATAAGAATACACAACCCGTTGTCATCTGTGAAATACGGCCACTTTGTATCTGACAGAGCTAAAGAGGAGCTTGTGCCTCGGTATCAGACACCAAGGGATGTGTCAAAGCGACAGTATTTGATGACCTGAATGGGCTGCAAACCCTGCACGCTGTTATTGGCTGGGGGACTACACCCCCATGTTGGGCCAAAAGGCTGTTTACAGATGCCCAGAACACAGCAAAATAAGAAGAAAAGATACAGATACAGACACCACCACACACTTCTAGTGGGTCAAGAGTGACAATTGAGAGGGATTATTTTTCTTGCATATTATACCTTTCACTGGTCTTCTGTTGCAAACCCACCAACCTGGCCCTCCAAGCTTGTTGAAACAAGTGCTAAAATGAATTGCAAATAGTGTTTGGCTAAAGTCTGAATGAGTCGTGCTGAGCCATTAGAGAAGAGTTAACTAACTGTCTCTGATCCCCCAGATGTGGATGAGTGTTTGGCACTGAATGGGACCTGCGAGCACATTTGCGTCAACACTCAGGGATCTTTCCAGTGCTCCTGCAGGCCCGGCTACCAGCTGCACATCGATGGCCGCACCTGCGTGGGTCAGTGTCACCCACCGACACTCTTTCACTTCTCACTGTTTACCTGCTCATTTTAGTCATTTAAACAGGCTCATTTACCAGCGTGCAGAAGAGACAAACACAAATATGTTATCCGACATTCTCAGTTGGTGTGTGTCTGTTTGTGTGCATGCATCATTTCTGCCCAGACATAAGTGGATGTCCAAGGGGCTCATTTAGGAGGATTAGTGAGATGGGAAAGCCAGACTCAGTGAGGAATCTGTTGCACAGCAGCAATGAGGGTGTCCAAAGATGATGTTGACCTGTGTCTGTGTTTGTGTTTGCTCAGACATTGATGAATGTAAACTCCAGAGCGGCGGCTGCTCTCACACCTGCACCAACTCTCCAGGAGGACACAGTTGCCACTGTCCTCCTCCTCTGCTGCTGGACACAGACAACCTCACCTGCAGCAGTACGCCTCTCATTACAGTGCTGACAGTGCTGGCTTTTTTATGAGTTGCACCTTTTTAAAGTGTCTTATATAGTTACTTGTGCATGTAAAGTTACAAAACCCAAAGTCCAGGCCAAAGGGAGTCAAACTCCTGAACTGCCTGAAACGCCTCGCTCGATGTCCCGCCTTTTCTTCCGCAACGTGGTGATGTCACCATGCAACACATTTGCAAAACAGCTAGTTTGACATGTCCTCATGCAAAGCTAGTTAGAGCGGAGCCAAAGAGTTTGGCTCAGTTGACCAATCACAACAGTGAGCCAGCTGACCAATCAGAGCAGAACACGTTCTGGTAGAAACTCAAAGTACGATTATGCACCTGAAAATTAACATAGTAGGTCCTCTTTAAATTTTTGTTTTCCGTGACCTTAGCCCAGATATCGTAGTTTTAATATGTAGCAGTTTAGCACAGAATACACAGTATATATCAATCTTTTATTCTTTAGGACTGGTTCAGGAGTCCCTAGGTATGCTTTCGATTACAGCCTTTCTTACTATGAGATAAATTTAAATAGCTGATAGTTCTTTGAAAGGCTATAAACAATAGCTTTAACTATTTATAGTGACTGCATGTTTCTAAGAAGAATTTTTGTTTGATGATTTTTGATATTGTCTGTCATTTTTTCAAGACTTGACCAATAATTTGACAGTTCAGTTGGCCAAAATTAGGGCTGCGATGAATGAGAATAGTTTTGTGAGCAGTAATTAGCAGCTCGGCGCTGATTGGTTGTTTTCAGATGCAGTGAAATCTTCCAGATGCCATTAGGAGCACAGGAGGAATGTGATTCTTTTCACAGATTATCTGTCTCGTGCACTACTCTCAGAGTATAGTGATTGTTTTTTTTATCATATTTGCTCAAAGTTACCAACTGTAGGTGTAATCATCTTGTCTATGAAATGTCAGGAAATAGAGAAAAAGGCCCATTGTGATTTTCCAGAGCTCACTGTGACCTCTTCATATGTCTTGTTGTGTCCATCTAACACATGAACACACTAACCAAAGCATTAAAGAGATTCAGGTTGCTATCAAAAAAGGCCAAACTAGCAGGAAATTTCACAATGAAGAAACCAAAATCAGGGACTTTTTGGAAATATTGCCTGAAAAATTATATAATTGATAATCTATTGACAAATCAGTCTTTTCAGTTCTGCCCAAATCATTGTTATGATCTGTAAATCATGTTCAATGTTCAGATTATTTCTTTTTCACCTGAACAGATGTCACATCCTGCAAGCTGAGGAATGGTGGTTGCGACCATGTATGTACCGTGCGGGCTGAGGGTCAGGTCCAGTGTAGCTGTGGAGCAGGCTGGAAGCTGGGAGAAGACCAGAGGAGCTGCGTAGGTGAGACTGGATTTTCTGTCCTCTTCACTGCCACCTTCAGTTTCTCTGTTTGGATGACACTGTGGGCTCTGATTCAGAGTTATTATAGTAAACTGAAACTGAAACTAAAACAAAAATAAGCAGTGAAAAATATTTTTAGTAAAGTGAAACTAAATAAAAAGTATATTCTTTAAGAAAAACTAAAACAAAACTGATATATACAATATTTCCTGGTTAAACATCAATAAGAACAAAATAAAAATGAGCGTGAATGATATACAGTATTCCACTTATATAATATGTCTCTACAGAATAAAGGAAACAGCATGAATTTCCATCAGCTCGACATTGAAATACAAAAACTGAATGAACTTGACCTTCCAGGAGACGGCGCTATGCTGCACTGCTTCACTAAAGTAGCATGAAAATTCAACATTATGGCCATTCCTACACAGTTCTGCAACCATGTATTTCGCATGTATATAGCTGCATTATAGCTGGCCCTAACAAACACAAAATAAAACTACTGGAAAGCTAAAACTAAAATAAATAGTAAAATTTAAATACCGTAAATAAAAATGTAAACTAAACCTTTCTGTAAAACTGAAACTAAACCAAAACTAGCAAACATACTCTGAAAATTAACTAAAACTAGATTACAATAAAATCAAAAAACTAAAAACTAATTGAAAAGTCAAAATTATTATAACCTTCATCTGATTGTGTAGTCCTGTAAATTAAGCTGTTTATCTACATTTCATAATGTTTTTAAAAAGATTTTTGGAACAGCTAATGTTAGTTAATATGAGGTCATATTTAAGCTGAATAAGTTTGATGGGATTTTTTAATCTTAAGGATATAAAATGTAAAAAACATTCAAGACTGTTGAAACAACCATACAAAGATTCCCTGAGCATCATTTTAGAAAAAAAATTATTGATGAAGTCCAGATAAAAAGAGTAAAATGAGGTTTAAAATCGACTACAATCGAGTGATCTGATGACTCTGAACGGTTCAGCTGTTGTAAAATGTTCTTGACTGTTAAGCTTGTGTGCACACAGACAAACTTCCCTGGTCGCTCAGCCCTAAAGGAAGTAAACACACTGTGTGCTACAGATTGTTTGCAGCTCTAAACATACATTTTACTTGACTGTCTTTTATCATGAGATGTGAACGAGTGCGGGGACTTCACCAAAGGAGGCTGTGAGCAGCTCTGCGTGAACCACCCTGGTGGGTTTAACTGCACCTGCAGGGAGGGGTATGAAGTACGAACCGATGACCTCACCAAGTGCCAGCGTGAGTCAAACATCTAATAAGTCAACTGTGATTAATCCTGAAACAGTATTATCAAAAGGAACCGCTTTATTCTTGTGTTTTTAAAGGGTTGAAATATTAAATTAAGCTTATTAATGTCTCTGTCATTCCAGCTGTGTGTAACCCTCACTGTCAGAACTACGGCGTGTGTGTCGCCCCAAACAGCTGCGACTGTCCTCCAGGCTACCCTGGACTGGGCTGCTCAGGTACTAACATGGATACCATATATGGTATTAGGGCTGTCAATCATTCGCATGATTGACCATAGTTAATCGGGATAAATCGCAAATTAATCACACATTTTTTATTTGTTGAAACTGTGTCTTAAAGGGAGATTTATCGAGTATTTAATACTCTTATCAACATGGGCATGGGCAAATATGCTGCTTTATGCAAATGTATGTATATACTTATTATTGGAAAACAATTAAGTCAGTGTGCTGACTATGACTTGCCCCAAACTGCATGTGATTATTATAAAGTGTGCGTTAATGCGTCAAAGAAATTAGTTAAACAAATTTGTTTTGAAGCTGCAGTAGGAAGAAATGGAGCAAATATGATTTGAAAAAGTTGTCACTGTATCCTGACAGTAAACCATGAGACAGGTAATCTGAAATATAACATGTGCCTCTGTGTCCTCATCCACAACATGGTGATCCATGACAAAATCGTCTCAAAATCAGGCTAGATTCGTGGAGTCTGATCCTGACATTACTTTAATGTCTATTTCTCAACTCATATATTTCCAGAAACATCTTGTAGTGTTCTGTTTCGCTGTAAAATGAGACTTTGAAACTTTGCAACCCGGCAGCCATGTTGAGATGTGTTGAAGAAATACCACGCATCACCCACCAGACAGAGCACAGCCAATAGGATGTCTCTGAAGTGACCAAAGTTTCCCATCAGGGCTAGATGTTGTAAAGCCTGACATGGAGCCATGAGGGGGTGCAGAAGTCTAGTTTATTCTAACAACACTTGAATTACAATATGCTGAAAGGTTATTATGGATTTTTTTGCCATTATCACATTACCTTTGACAGCCCTAATATAATACAGTTATTTTTTGTTGCTGTGACAAAAGGATCCATGTTGATTATTGTTGTATTTCAGCCATGTGCTCCCCACCCTGTGCCCATGGAGGTACCTGTATGCGCTGGAACAAGTGTCTGTGTCCTCCTGGCTGGACCGGAGCAGGCTGCCACACAGGTACATCACCTCTTAACAAAGACTGCCCCACTTCTGTACAAGCAAGCACTGCAGGGACGCTGCCTATAAACATAGAAGTTATAGAAGTTATACTGAGCAAACAAAGCAGGAAAAAACACAGTTGCATAAGCAGTAATGACATTTTCTCTCTCTCTCTCTCTCTCTCTATCTCAGCGGTGTGCGAGCTGCCTTGTGCTAATGGCGGCCGCTGTGTGGGGCCGGGTAGCTGCCAGTGTCCCTCTGACTACACCGGCCCCCAGTGCCTCTTGCGTGAGTAACAAAACCACCAACACATCTGGCATCAGTTACACCAGGCATGCAGGTACCGCCATGCTTGTTAACAGCACCTCCTGATAAAATGTGTGTTATGTTCCCAATTTACCCCCAGGGGATCACTGACGTATTTCTGATTCTGATCTGAGACCATGATGGAAAAACAAAAAAGCAACGAGTAATCTAAAAATCATCATGTTTAGATTACACATTATACCTATACGCCACCTAGAAGTGTCATTTTCCAACATTACCGCATTCTGTATGTGTTTTGTAGCTCTGTGCACGCCTGCCTGCCAAAACGGGGGAAGATGTGTGGATGTCAACAAATGCACATGTGTTGGTGGATGGCAAGGAGCTCGTTGCCAGATAGGTGACGTTTCACTATCTGTTTCTATCCATTGCTGAAATATAGGTCAGCATCAAGTTTATGATAGTTTCTAATTTTCAGTTAGATTTTATTTTATTTTAGTTTTGACTTTTTCATTTTAGTTTACTTTTCTGAGCGTGTTTGCTAGTTTTAGGCTTAGTTTTAATATATATTTAGTTTAGTTTACAACAGTTTTGGTTTGTTTTTGTTCGGTCCAGCTAAGTATGTAGCCACATATACATACTAATCACATAGTTGAAACTGTGTAAGAATAGGCATAATTTTTTAATTTTAATCTTTCACTACTTTAGGGAAAAAACCCCATCATCATCTTGTCTGTTCTATTTCTGTGGTTCAAAGTTCAAAATGTTCAGTTTTACCCAGGCAGTATCATTTCAGTTTACGCTTATTTTCACATTACTTTACTAGAATAACCCTGGTTAGCATGTATTTTACATACAGAGCCCATGTTTAACCAGTGTTTCAATATAGTAAAACCTATAAAACAATATTATTATCAATAGCAAATCATTTGTCAAAGTAAAAGTCATGTGTTCCCTACTTGTGCAAATGTATGCAAAACAGAAAACATAATGAATAAATAAGACCATATGACTTCTAATGGCTTTGCTGAGCACCTTTTACACACTTTTTTAATTTGCTTCCATCAGGACGCAGGTTTTTCCTCCCTGGAGGAGTCGCTAACTGAAATATGAGGCTCCATTATTCCATCAGCTCTTGGGCCTTTTAAATTAAATGAGACCTGGGTTGTTACCAGCTGTGGATGCAGCAGAGTTTTCACCGGTTTCTGGCTCCTTCTTCTCTTTGCTGCTTTCTGTAGATATTGTTGGATGACAATGACAACAGTGATGTAAAAAAAAGAAAACTTCATATTTCTGTTTCACTTTTTCATAGGGCTGTCAAAGTTAACGCGATAACAAATTAGTTTTAACACCACTAAAGAGAACTTGTGATTTTTAATTAACCTCTTAAAAATCCGACAGGCCGCCGCTGGGCCCGGCTGCTGTTCAGTCTTTTCAAGTTTTAAAGCTAGAGTGAGGATACTGGCATCAGATGAAACTAGAAAACCTAATGAATCCATTGGTACCAATCACGTCATACTAGCTTGTCCATCCATCCATCCATCCATCGTCAACCGCTTATCCCGTTAGGGGTCGCGGGGGGGCTGGAGCCGATCCCAGCTGGCATAGGGCGAAGGCAGGGTTCACCCTGGACAGGTCGCCAGTCCATCGCAGGGCACATAGAGACAGACAACATATAGACAGACAACCATTCACACTCACATTCACACCTACGGACAATTTAGAGTCATCAATTAACCTAAACAGCATGTCTTTGGACGGTGGGAGGAAGCCGGAGTACCCGGAGAGAACCCACGCTTACACGGGGAGAACATGCAAACTCCACACAGAAGAGCCGCAAGCTGGAATCGAACCTGCGACCCTCTTGCTGTGAGGCGACAGCGCTAACCACTACACCACCGTGCAGCCCTACTAGCTTGTCATGAGGCAAATTAATGCTCCAAAGCAACACTAAAGTTTGGTGAGAAAAAGCTGGCATGGTGATTTTCAAAGGGGTCCCTTGACCTCTGAACTGAAAGAGCCAAACTGAGAGGAACTGAAAAGATTAGTCAGTTAACAGAAACTTAATTGGGAACAATTCTGATAATTGAAAAATCATTTCAATAATTTCTGTAGGAAAAGTGTAAAACCAAATTGTTGGTTCCAGCCCTTCAGATGTGAATATTTCCTTCTTTTCTTTGTCGTATATGATAGTAAACAGAATATCTTTGGGTTTATAAGCATTTTGAAGAAGTCATCTTTGGCTTTGAACTATTTCTATTTTACACTATTTCAACATTTTACAGACCAAGCATCAATCAGCAAAATGTCTGGCAGATTAATTGATAATGAAATAATGAGTTGCAGCCTAGCCGCATGTAGACATAGCTTTATTTTAAACAAGCCAATAAAGTTGGATGTGCAGTTCTCCAGGCAGCCAGTTGGTGGAGCTCTGCACAGATTCAAGACCAGGTAGATCAGCAGCCTCGGTCTTTTGTTTTAATGTGTTACATTTCTATTTTTTATTGTAAAGCACTTGGAGCAAATCTCTTGTATGAAAAGTGCTCTATAAACAATTATTATTATTTAGACAGATACTACAGTAACAGTAATAGATGCTCTGTGAATTTCGACCATAAACTTTACTGTATGTTGGTTTTTCTGTCTCCCTCAGAGCCTGTTCAGTGTCACAAGCATTGTAAGAACGGTGGAGTGTGTATTGGCCTCAACAGGTGCCGCTGCACCAAAGGATTTACAGGAAGTCTCTGTGAAACGGGTTAGTCACTCTGTTTTGAAAAGACCTTTCTTTGCCATCACTTTGCATTAAGACCCTTGCTGTGTGGTGTGTCTGCAGCGGTGACCACCCCCTGTGTGCCGCCCTGCCAACATGGGGCCACATGCAGTCCTCACAACACCTGTACCTGTCCAGAGGGCACCGCAGGCCTCCGCTGTGAGAGACTGTAAGTATGAACAACACCAACAACAACAACAGTCACATAAAAAACACCTGTTTCTTCAATCTACTGCTCATTACTGGTCTGCTCTTTCACTGAAAGTTTCTTTTACTCAAGCTCATTATATTAATAGTGTAAAACAATTTTAAGACCTATTATGTGATTTATAACTTTCTCTATATTAAATAATATCAATATAGATCGGGCACAGTCTACAGGGTCTGAATTTTCCTGAAAAGTTCAGCTAGTCTCAGTATTTCCGGTGCACTGCATTGCGTTGGCCGTGCTGCTATGCAAACATGAATGAAAATTCAGATTAATAGTTACACTTAATGACAGAATACAATTAAGCAACTGATATACTTTAATTTTGCTAAGTTTTCACAATAGTGGAACGTGCAAAAAGAAAGACCAAAGAACATATACAGTATAAATACTTCATGTCGAGATAAGTTTAATAAATATGAAACACCAATGATGCTGCTTTGTCCTTTTGTCAGTTTCTTCCAGAGTGTTGAGCAGATGATGAGTGTGTGTAGGTTTGGGAATGTCATGTGATTCAAATAATAATTATTACTTATTCTCATGGATGTGTGTTCATGTGTGTTTGTGTCCTAGGACGTGTCCCGTGGTCACTACGGTGGTCAGTATGGCTCGAGCCGTACGAAAGGCGTTTAGGGAGAGTTACGTTGACCGCTGTGGACCTCTGGGAGTTCAGCTATGCACTAAATACAGGTGACCTCTTTTCTTATTATATCCTCTACATCTGGATTAAGTAGTTCATGAATTTGTTATTTGCTCCGAGTAGCTGAAGGGTGGAGATTTATCACAGGACTGTATAAAGCCATTATATCACGCTTTTCAAAGCCATCAGACCAGACTCCATTCACAAAAACAGTAGTTTTACCTCACAGAACACAACTGATGCTGACTCAGCTAATGCTAGCGTTCACATTATTCATAACCTTATTAATTAGGTTGTTTTGGTAACCTAAGTCACTGCTTTTTGCTAACGGCTGAGTGGGCGTTTCCATTTGAAAATAAACCGAAGAGAACCCTTAAAGTTAGATTGGAGTATAATAATAATAATAATAATAATAATAATAATAATAATAATAAATTCATTGTGGTTGTGTTTCCAGGATAAACCAGGCACGTGTGTACCTGCAGGCCTACAGGGTGGGCTACAAAATCCAGTGTCCAGAGAGGAAGGGCAGATGAGTGATGATGTAGAAATGTTTCATGTCATGAAATGAGACGAGCTGTAAACTGTAAAATGAAATGTTAACTGAGTCGGTTAGAGGGCGTTGTGGCGAGAGTCTATCATAAAAAAGGGATATAATAACTGTATCATAAAGGCTGTTTATTTGATCTGTGACGTACTGCATCTTGACAGTTATCTTGAAATCACTTCTGTACACAATGTTTACATTTCATGAGAAATATTCCTCAGTATCAAAAATGTGCAATGGTTTCATTATTTGTCATGTTTGTATATGGCAGCTGAAAGTTATTAAACATTACTCCGTGTTTATCTTTTTACAAAATGGTGTCAACATTTTTTTACAGTCCGAACTCTGTAAAAAAAATAGACCATATCTACACACAGATCTATCAGCACATCTCTTCCCGTACAGTAACATTTCTTTCTATTTGCTTTGTTGCCTTAAAGCTCCACTTTAAGCTCACTGTTAATCACTCTTCACGTGAAGTGGCAGTGGAAAATGTACAGGAGCAAAATGGTGTATTGTTTATGAACTTGACCCAAAATACTTCATTAAATGAAATATTTCTACCTAATACTAATCAGACCAGATTTGATATTATTTGAAACCTAACATAAAAACGAAATAATAGCGCTTTCGATTATTTGTTTTCTTAATAATAAATTTCTTTCTAATAAATGTTGTGAAATGGTCCTCACCAGCAGAGAACGGGATGAAGGCAGCTGGCTTCACAAACTTGCCCTCCTTGTCCAAAAAGTGTCCAGGGTTAAAGGTGTCGGGCGTCTCCCACTCATTCTCACCAAACAGCTCTGAGGTCAGATTAGGGATTACTGTAACTCCCTGAATCGTTATGATGATTCATTACAGTGCAACATTGTCGTGTACGTGACATAAAACCTGGGTACGAGAGCTGACCTTTGGGATTGTGTAGCCTCCCAGCTGGATGTCCCTGTTGGTAACACGAGGCAGACTGAGAGGAACTATGTTGCCCATCCTCTGGACTTCGTGGATGACAGGGGCAGGTTTGCACGATCGTCAATGGGCGGCTATCTGGATCAACCAATCACTCTGTCTATCTCAGCCTGGACCTTTTCTGTGAAACCCATTAGCAGAGGAGGCAACAACAAATGAGTCTCTGAGACTTAATACGTGCAATTCAGGTTTCTGCCAATCAAACTTGTACTGATTTCTCATCCACATCTATGAGCTCCTACCCTGAATCTCTGCGTAGTGTTCAGCGCAGGGCGATGGATGTGGCCTCAGTGCCAGCCCAGTCTATGAGCAGTCACTCATGAAGTATCATCATCATCATCATCATCATCATCATCATCATCATCTCCTCAAATGTTTTCAGAAAAATCTTGAAGTTACTGTTTAGCTGTAAAATGAGAAAGTTTGTGACCTGGCAGCCATGTTGAGATCAGTTGATTGAATACTAAGCACCGCCCACCAGCCGGATCAAACTTTCTCATTTTACAGCTAAACAGTAACTACAAGATGTTTCTGAAAACATTTGAGGAGAGAAATAGACATCACAGGAAGAGTATATTGATTCATATTTGATCAGTGCTGCCTAGTTTGATCGTTTGATTGGAGTTCAGCTACCTCCGTTGAATGAACAGCCAATTGGAACGCTCTCTCTCTCTCTCTCTCTCTGAAATGACCTGTGATTGGTCAAAGTCTTCCATCAGACTAGATTATCTGAAGCCTGAAAACAGAGCCATGAGGAGGTGCAGAAGTCTAGTTTTCTCTTGAATTACAATATGCTGAAAAATGATTGTGGATTTGTTGCCCAGTGAGAAAATTTGGCTACTGCAGGTTTATTGAAAGATATATAAACATCAGATATATCTGGATAATGCAGATGCCTATTAAATTTCAGTTAATATTCTGAAATTCAAAACATACTTTATTGCTCTGTGATTTTGATGCTCAGTAACAATATTTCTGCATTTATTAGATGGTATGTTGTAATTTTAAACCTGTCCACTTTCATGCTATGTAAATGTTTTTAAAGTGAACAGTACGCAAAGTGACATGTCATTTTTAAATGAAAAATTATTTACAAAAACATCAAACAATGGAGCCAGGCTAAGTTAAAGTAGCCTTATAAACAGATGATTGGTAGACAGTGCACTCGAAGCGAAATACGCTCTCCTGATGTAGAGAAGAAAAGAACAGAGCAGGAAAAAAAATGGAGACATGTAGGTGCTGCTGCAGAGTTTATTGATCTTTATATGCATACAGAAAATAAGGATAATGATTTTATATGATGAATTCTATGTATATCTTTGTCCTACTTAAATATTTATTGTATATCATTGTATATTATCATTAAGTGCACTTGAGTGTAAATGATTAATTGATTAGTTATTAAATTAATAATTATTAAATTAATCACCAAGTATTTTGATAATCAATTAATCAGTTTTTGTTGTTTTTTTTTATAGAAAACAGTCTAAATTCTCTGATTTAAGCTTCTTAAATGTGAATATTTTCTTTTTTTTACTCCTCTATGACAGTAAACTGAAAGTAAAACTGAAATAAAACACTTAGGTTTGAATTTATTGTATGAAAAGTGCTTTTCAAATAAAGATTATTATTATTATTATTATTATTATATCTATTAAAGTTAAAGCCAAAATTACAGTTGGATATATTCATTAAACCCTGTCACAGTGACATAATCACAAGAGGTCAATGCTTTTTTAAAGTTTTTTTCTTTTATGTCAGAGCTACCCTTAGCGTGAAGTTGCGCAGATTTCATATTGAAGCGGTGCCAGGAGGACACCATAGCGAAAACCCATCACAGGCTCCATCCCAGCAGGCATGGAGAAGGTGAAGTGCTGCATGAAGGAGGTGAAAAAGAGGAAAAGCTCCATCTTGGTCAAGCTCTCCCCAGGACACAACCGCTTACCTGAGACAAGAAAACAAAGTGAAAGGAAACATTTCTTTGACACAGTTTTGGCACAGAGATCATATTAATTATTAACAGCAGTAATCTGATTCTCATCTCATCTGTTACCTTTTCTGGTAAACATTATACATTTTGTCCAGATTTTAGGTCTTGACAAAAGGTCAGAGGTTCACCAAAATCATTACTCAGACAGGTTCTGCTGGTGCCCACTAGTAGGCCAAAAGTAATGATGGACATGTCCCACTCCTGATCTTTTTAATTCCTTCCTCCTAGTATACTTTAAAACTAACTTGTGGGAAAAAAATACTATCTCTGCAAACCCAAAACAAAATTCACCAGCTGTTGACAGCTGTTGACCACATGTCAACAGCTGTCCACAAGAAATACTGAAAGTGTGAACACTTCCAGTCCATTATTACTGGGATGGCAGTGCAGTGATCAGTGTAGATTGTGCATGATCCCTGGACCCTGTCCTGTCTGTGTTCTCTTGATCTCACTTGATCGTGAGAGTTTCCTCTGGATCAGTATGTGAGGAACACTGTAGGGTCCCGGTGTATGCAGGGACAGGCTCCAGGCTCCTGTATTAACAGATAAAGACACTAATAAAACAAGAGACTGTGTTGTTCCTCACCAGCAGAGAACGGGATGAAAGCAGCTGGCTTCACAAACTTGCCCTCCTTGTCCAGAAAGTGTCCAGGGTTAAAGGTGTCCGGCGTCTCCCACTCATTCTTGTCAAACAGCACCGAGGTCAGATTGGGGATTATTGTAACTCCCTGGTGATTGGAATGACAATTCATTAAGGGGCATCATGGTCCATGTGACATAAAAATTACCTACGAGAGCTGACCTTCGGGATTGTGTAGCCTCCCAGCTGGATGTCCCTGTCGGTAAAATGAGGGATGCTGAGGGGAACTATGTTGCCCATCCTTTGGATCTCGTGGATGACAGCGTCAGTGTAAGGCATGTTTGCACGATCTTGCATGGACGGCCGTCTGGACTGACCAATCACTCGGTCTATCTCAGCCTGGACCTTTTCTGTGAAACAGGATGGAAACCGATGGAAAAGCATTTCATCAACAGGCTTAAAGACTCATGAAGAGATGAGGCACAATGCAACACTCCCACATTATGAACAGAGAGATTTGTGTTAATTTGCCATCTTGAACCAGTTGTAAGAGGGTATACAGTATTATATATATATATATAATATATATATATATATATATATATATATATATATATATATATATATATATATATATATATATATATATATATAGAAAAACAAGCAGATGCACAGAGTTAATCACAAATGTAAAGGATGCTGGTGATTGCACAATATTTATCACCTTGGAGTAACAGTGTTTGTCCTCTTTGTATTATTATTATTATTATTATTACATAATGTATCAACGTCCAACCCGGTCTCAGCATTTCATTTGTACGTCATGCAAATGTCTGCAGTTAGGTTTAGGCATGAAAAACAGTAACTTAGGCTCAGGCATCAAAAAACAGTAAGTTAGGTCCAGGCAGGAAAACCACTTAGTTAGGGTAAGGGAAAACATCATGGCTGGACTTAAAATAAATAAATAAAAGACATACAGAAACAACTACCAAAATCACGTCACAAACAACATGTGACAATTGTTACATGACAAATGTCACTAATGCAACTTACAAACCAAAACAACGGCCTCAAACATGGGTCTCCTGGATAAAAATCTGATGTTTGTTGGACCCATCCACCTCCCCACCCACCCAACATAAGTGGTCTTTCTTGCTTTTTATACTACATTACAAACAATTGGCATACCAATTCTACGCAGATGCATTTTCTGTACATTGCAGTCAGTAGAGGATACATGGCATACAAAAGAATAATAAAGAAAGGGGTATTTGCTTATTACTTATTGCACGCTAAATGCCTTGCGCATTATTGTGGCATTGATATGCCTTTCGTGCCTGCCTAAATTGCTTGAGGCAGTGGAAATCTTACTCACATATGTTTTCTGTCTGCATGGTCTCCCCACGGAGACATTGTCTCTGACTGGGGGCCACAGTTCACCTCTTGTTTCTGGATGGAGTTTTGTAACCTCCTAAAAGCCACTGTCAGCCTGTCCTTAGGTTTTCAACCCCAATCCAAACTGAGTACATGAATCAGGAAGTGGCGAGTATGCCCTCAGCACCCTTCCTAACCTTCCTAGTTTCCTGTGGAAACCAACCTCCCCCTTTTCCCGGAGCAGGAATGAGACGCCAGTTTTACATCAGTTCAGGCCTTTATTCGGCTCTATTGTTGCACCTGGATGGAGGCCTGCTTCACTTCCCTCCATGCATCTGAACCTTATCAGATGCCAGTCCACCACAATCTGGGCCAAAAGGTTTGGCTGTCTATGTGGGACTTACTTCCCCTGTTAAAATCCAGGAAGTTGGCTCCTTGGTTTTTGGGCATGTTTGTTGCTCGTGGTCATCAACTCTGCAACAGTCCACCATACCCTTCACTGGGCCATGCACGTCCACCCCACCTTCCATGTCTCCTGTCTTAAGGCGGTCAAGCAGAATCCAGACCTTTTGCTCTCTGCCAGATTGTTTAGTTTGCATCCCTAGCTTTCCAGCATTATTCCTCTGTCTACTTAATCTTAATGCTTGTCTGAACCCTGGCCTGCTTCCCCCCTGACTGGTTAGGCTTTGCCTGTTTTGACTGATAACCTGAATTTGACCCTTGACTGCTTTTCAATTAAAAATTTTGTATATCATCCATTTGGGTTAGAGTTTGATCAGTGCCGCCAGCATTACAAGGTCAATGGGCAAGAACTGGAAACACTGGTGTTCAGTTTTACATCTACAAAGTTACCACCAATAAATGTTTTGGTATCACCCATCTGCACATTATTAAGTAAGAATGAAGCACTTCAGTGGTTGGGTCAGTGCCCTTACTCTGGATCTCAGGGTACTTTGCCATGTAGAGGAAAGCCCAGCGCAGGGTGGTGGATGTTGTCTCAGAACCAGCCACAAATAGATCCAAGACACAGATAACCAGGTTTTCCTCATCAAAAGCATCATCAGCTGGTTTCTTACCCTGAGAATATATACAAATACATGTGGTTAACATGCTGCAAAATACTTCAGAATGATTACTCGTCAGCACTATTACAGCCAGGGTTCTAAACATTTATGGTGTAACTTCATTAAACACCTTTAATTTGAGCTGGACCTTGTATCCTGAAAAAGACTTTGTTTTGTTAGATTAAAAGGAGTGTACGCTGTTGGAGATTAGGCCATAAAAGGTAAGTGATGTAAGGCAGGGGCCATCAGGTCATTGCTCATTTCAACACAGCAGTCATGAGTGGTGCCACAACAAAAAGTTGTGTCAGTACAATACCTTAACAGCTGATAGTTTTGATGTAGATGCAAAACAAGCAGAGAACTGAACAACACAGTATAACAACAACGGAGCACCATGTTGTGCCAATCACCGTCTGAATCTCATTCAGGAAGGAGTCGATGTAGTCTCTTTGGTCTGAGGGATCCCACTTCTTTTTGTGTTCCTTAAGCTCTTCTCTTATGAAGTCCTTAACATCGTTCATCATGTGCTGGACTGTCTGATGTGGCCCTGGCAAACATCGCATCAGCAGAGGGAACGAGTTGTAGAGCTGCAGAGTAGAACAGATTGGAACAACAACATATTGATAAGGCGTTTCTGAGAACGACTGGATAACACACATGTGACTGGAGCCACAAGCATGAATGATAAACTCTCCAAAAAGTAATGTAATGCACAACAATGATACACAGTATTTAGATTACTTTAAACTTTAAAATGCTGTACCTGAGCCCAAATGGTGCCATGAATATGGAGAGCTTTGCCCAACCACCTCATCAGTGTCAAGAACTTCTCATCACTGTATTCAAAGCGATGACCAAAAACCAGGGAGCAGATGACGTTGGAGACAGTGTTGTTGATGATGAGGTGTGGATTAAAGGGCTTCCCTTCACAGTGTAACAGAGAATTAGCTGTAAATTGTTTGTTTTTTTCATAGTGGCTCATTCTTAATGTATCACTGCATTCACTATTCACCTTTATGGCTTCTGAAGTGTTTTGCACAATATGCAAATTCATTCAAGATGATGGGTTCAAGTGACTTCTTGCCAAATCCAAAATCTCTGAGGGTTGAAAGTGCAAAACGCCTCTGCTGCTTCCATCCATTCCCACTACTGAAAAGCAAACCTGATGGGAAATACATCAAACGTAGATTAAAAATACAGTAGATAGAAATCATGAAAATGAAGGAATTCCTTTAAACACATTAAACATGAACAATCCATGTTTTACAAAACACAAATTTTTATCTTCTCAAAAGAACAATGCTATTATTTTATTATGAATGGTCAAAATATTTAGTTATATTTTGCAACAGCTAAATAAGATAATAATACATAATATATAAAAACAGACTTATTGTGTGTGAAGCACCGCATCATATTGTCACCATTATATTGTGACATATTGTGTGTAACTTAAAAATACTTCATACCTAAAACAAACTTTGAGCGTATTAAAGGGTATGAACAAACAAACTATAAATCTGATCGGGGAAAGCAATGTATTACACAGTGTATTCAGTCAACAACACTCTGCTGTATAAGCATCACAGGAGTTACATTAGCAGTCAGATACACAGGCTTTGTGTGTGTAAAATGCCCTCTTACCGAGTCCATTGCTTATGTCCACTATCAGAGGGAGAGTTGGTCGGTCCGCCAGGCTGTCTTTCTGATTTACCAGAGCTTCTTTCAGGATCTCTAACTTGTTTAACACCACGACCCACGCACGGCCTATTCGTAAGCTGTACACATCTCCATATGTCCCTGATAACTGTGAGAGAATTTGTGAAGAGGCAGAGAATCATCCTTCACATCACAGGAAACAGAACTGTTGCATTTTTTTTTTTTTTTACGTTTTTGACATCTATTGATGTACCTGTGTCAAAAATTCATGGTTCCTGCTGTAATCCAACGTGAATATGTTGCCCACAACAGGAAACACCGGGGGTCCTGGAGGGAAGCTGTCCGGACGACGGCTCTTAATAAAATCTGCAGTGAGGATGAGAACTGCAGTGAAGAGCAGCAGACTTTTGGCATCCCAGTCAACATAAGACCCAAATAGAGAAAATACTGAATCCATTCTGCAAACTGGGGCTGTTAGTTAAAGATAAAACTGTGTTTTCCTTGCTTCTTCTTCTTCTGACACATACAATCTGGTATTGTGTTGCCTGGGACCTTTAATATCACTCTGGTTGCACTGGACTCTGCCCTCTTTGTTAATGGGAACGGGTATCAAACACCGTTAAACATTGACTAAAAACAAAATTCAGAATTTGTCAGTGGGTAATATGATTTGTAAGGAAATAAGCTGGTAATTATCTAAGATACACCAACACCAGTCTGGAAATGTTGTTCCTTACAGTCAGTTATGACACTGAAATGGTGATTTCTGATTCCAATCATTTTTTTGAAAAAGACTTGCCATGTGATTTAACCTGCAACTCATTCAGTCTTATACAATCATATATAGATATGTTTTAGACAGCCGATTAGACTGTTATCAGGCCACTAAATAGGCGTTATCAGTCATAAATCAATCATATTAGGTTTTATCATCGACTCACATGGTCTATAACAGAAAAAAGATATAAATATTTTGAATTTGGGTATAATAGAAGGTATAATAATAATATTTTTATAGATTAAAAATAATTAAATATGTATATATTTTCTTTATTTATTGGGGGGGGGGGGCAGTAGCACAGTCCGTAGAGACTTGGAATTGAAGGGTTGCCGGTTCAAGTTCCCATATGGACCAAACACTGAGTGTGAACTGGTAGCTGGAGAGGTGCCAGTTTACCTCTTGGGCACTGCCGACGTGCCCTTGAGCAAGGCACCAAACCCCCAACTGCTTGGGGAACTTGTCAGCGGCAACCCCTTCACCATCTCGTTGTTGATGCATGTATATAGGTGCTGTTGAATTTCCCCACAGGGTTGAATAAAGTCGACTGCACGGTGGTGTAGTGGTTAGCGCTGTCACCTCACAGCAAGAGGTTCACAGGTTCAAATCTGGCTTGGGGCTCTTCTGTGTGGAGTTTGCATGTTCTCCCCGTGTAAGCGTGGGTTTTCTCCGGGTTCTCCGGCATCTTCCCACAGTCCAAAAACATGCTGTTTAGGTTGATTGATGACTCTAAATTGCTCGTAGGTGTGAATGTGAGCGTGAATGGTTGTCTGTCTCTATGTGCCCTGCGATGGACTGAAGACACTTAACCCCAATTTGCTCCCAATGGCATAGCCATCAGTGTGTGAATGAGTATTCAGATTAGATCGTGATGGGAAAAGTGTATGAAGGTGTGTGTGAATGGGTGAATGCTGACATGTACGTAAAGTGCTATGAGCGGTCGAGGGCTAGAAAAGCGTTATATAATGGTCCATTTAGAATACAATCAAGAGGTTGCCCCACATCCTAAGTTGCCCCTTGAGTTTCTGCTTGGAGCAAAGCATCTCTGATGCATGTTCTGTAGACATCTGCCTCCATATCTTCAACATGTGTGACATAAGTCCAAAATGCAAAACAATACACACATTTTACACTCTAACAAAAGAAGGCAATAAAAACATTTGAATAATGTAGGCACTTATTAAATTCCAGTTAATATTCAGAAATTCAAGAGCCTTAATTGCTATGTGATTTTGACACTCTGCGACAACATTTCTGTATTTAAGATTGTATCTGTCCACTTTGCTATGAGAATGTTATGTTATGATAAACAATAGGCAAGGTGACTAATTCACCTTTGTAAATGAAAACCAGAGGTATCACTGCAATTAAACAAAACAAAAATTACAAATAAAATAACTATGTCACACTTTGCGGCCTGAAAGAAACATCTAAAGTGGACTCATTGAAAATTAAAGCCAAATATCAGTTTGATATATTCACTAAACACTCTCACAGTGACATAATCATGAGTGGTGAAGACAGGAAAAAAAACCCATTTTGCTCAGCATTTTGTATGTGAGAGCCACCCTTAGCGTGACGTTGCACAGATTTCATAATTATGCGGTGCCATAGTGATGCCAAAGTGATAGTCCATCACAGGTTTCACGCCAGCAGGCATGGAGAAGGTGAAGTGCTGCATTAGGGAGGTGAAGAAGAGGAAAAGCTCCATCCTGGCCAGGTTCTCCCCGAGACACAACCGCTGACCTGAGATGGGACACCAATCCAATTCAAAATTTGACTCAAACAAATTCAAGTGTAAGTAATCATTTTCATAAGGCATTTGGGGAAAATTCAGCCATCTGGCCTGAACATGTCAACAACCTTCCCTAAGAAATGAATGTGTCAACATTTCCGGTCCATTATCAGTGTTATGGCAGTGCAGAGATCTGTGGCTGGCAGTGGTGGAATAAGTACCAACAGTTAGATCCTTTACTTCAGTAAAAGTACTAATTCCACACTGTAAATTTACTCTGTTAAAAGCGAAAGTCATACATTGAAAATGTTACTTAAAATATGGGTCAGCAACATTGGGAGACTTGCAAAGTTACACAAGATTTTAAAAATAATCCAAGCAATAAACTCAGCCCAGTACTCCCAGATCTTTTCCAATGAAAGTAGCTAATAGCACTACTGTTTGCCCTAAATCAGAAAGAAAGACGCCAAGTCAGCAACTCTGACAGCACGTCCCTTCAGGCCTTCCTCCAAAGCCACTCCCCAAAAATGATCATTATGAACATAAACATAGTATAATGACGGTAAACAATGAACATGTCTATTGCTCAAACTCGCAGCCATCAAGCTAGCGGCTTGTGGAAGACTCTGGTGACACACAATGAGTGTACAGGCTGAATGACGGACTGTATGGGCACAGCATTTGACTTATTGATTGCTGTTGTGTTGTAATTACAATTTCAACAAATATAACAAAACTGTCTCTAAAAACATTACCCACCCTAGCTTTAAGTACAGTTATTAGGGCTGTCAATTGATTAAAATACTTGATCGCGATTAATCGCATGACTGTCCATAGTTAATCGCAAATTAATTATATTTTTCTATCTGTTCAAAATTTTGCAAATATGCTACTTTATTCAAATGTATTGATTTATTATTGGAAATCAATTTACGACAAAACAATGACAGATACGTATTGTCCAGAAACCCTCACAGGTACTGCATTTAGCATAAAGAATATGCTCAAATCATAACATGGCAAACTGCAGCCCAACAGGCAACATCTACATTTGTGAAGCTGGAAACTTGAACAATTACTTACAATTATCCAAATACTTGCCAATTTTTTTACATTTTTTTTTTCAACTGTACTGAATGTAGTGGAGTAAAAAGTCAAATACTTGTCCCTGAGGTATAGAGTAGTGGAGTAGAAGTATAAATTGGTATAAAAAGAAAGTACTCTGTACTTCAGTACAATATATGAGTAATTGTACTTTGTTGCATTCCACTACTGCTGACTAGCATTCCTCACAAGAAGGATGCAGTTATGGTCTCTGTCCTCTATCCTGTCTGTGATCTCTCTGGATCGTGAGAGTTTCCTCTGAGCCAATCAGCAATCAGTATGTGAGGAACACTGTAGGGTCCCAGTGTATGCTGGGACAGGCTCCAGGCTCCTGTAGTAACAGACAAAGACACTAATAAAACAAGACATAGTGTTGTTCCTCACCAGCAGAGAACGGGATGAAAGCAGCTGGCTTCACAAACTTGCCCTCCTCGTTCAGAAAGTGTCCAGGGTTAAAGGTGTCCTGCGTCTCCCACTCATTCTTGTCAAACAGCACCGAGGTCAGATTGGGGATTATTGTAACTCCCTGGTGATTGGAATGACAGTTCATTAAGGGGCATTGTGGTCGTGTATGTGACTTCGAAATTACCTGCGAGAGCTGACCTTTGGGATTGTGTAGCCTCCCAGCTGGATGTCCCTGTTGGTAACATGAGGCAGGCTGAGAGGAACTATGTTGCTCATCCTCTGGATCTCGTGGATGACAGCGTCAGTGTAGGGCAGGTTTGCACGATCTTCCGTAGAGGGCTGTCTGGACTGACCAATCACTGTGTCTATCTCAGCCTGGACCTTTTCTGTGAAAAAGTGGGTTACAGTATTTAACAGTAGAATTAACTATTTCATCAACAGGCTAAATGGAAATATGAAGCACAGTGCAGCACCACCATATGAGTGAACAGAATGATTTGTGTTCCTGTTGATTTGCACCATTTAACCAGTCATATGAAGATATTGTATGTTTTAAAGGAAGATGTTTGTTGTACAGAATTAGTCATAAATGTGAAGGGCACTGGTGATTGCACCACATTTGTCACCTTGGGAGTAAAAGTAGTTACATGATGCATCTCATTTCTAAAAGTACCACCAATAAATGTGTTTTGGTATCACCGATGTACACAGTATTGAAGAAGAACAAAGAGCTTCATTGGCTTGGTCAGTATTCTTACCCTGGACCTCAGGGTACTTTGCCATGTAGAGTAAAACCCAGCGCAGGGTGGTGGATGTGGTCTCAGATCCAGCCACAAACAGATCCATGACACAAATAACCAGGTTTTCCTCATCAAAAGTATTGTCAGCCTGCTCCTTGTTCTATAGAAAATATATACATATATTATATGTTAAAGGTACAGTGCGTACAGAAAAAAAGGAAATTGCAAATTTATTAAAAAGGAAAAAGTGAAATATCGCATTGACTTAAGTATCTGACCCTTTGCTCAGTACTTAGTTGAAGCACTTTTGGCAGCGATTACAGCATTAAGTCTTCTTTGGTATGACGCAACAAGCCTTGCACACCTGGATTTGGGGATTTTCTGCCATTTTTCTCTGCAGATCCTCTCAAGCTCTGTCAGGTTGGATGGGGACCGTCAGTGGACAGACATTTTCAGGTCTCCCCAGAGATAAGATATAGATGGGTTCAAGTCAGGGCTCTGGCTGGACCACTCAAGGACATTCACAGAGTTGTCCCTAAGTCACTCCTGCATCGTCTTGGCTGTGTGCTTGACCAGAGAATCTTGTTTTTCACAGTCTGAGTGTCTTTTAGGTGTTTTCATGTGTCTCTGAGGTGATGCTAGCATCTGGCCACTCTGTCATAAAGCCCACATCAGTGGAGTGTTGCAGTGATGGTAGTCCTACTGGAAGTTTCTCCCATCTCCACACAGGATCTCTGGAGATCAGCCAGAGTCATCATCAGGTTCTTGGTCACCTCTCTTACCAAGACCCTTCTCCCCCCTTGATCAGTTTGGCCGGGTTGCCAGGTCTAGGGAGAGTCCTGGTTGTTCCAAACTTCTTCCATTCACATAATTATGGAGGCCACTGAGCTCTTGGGGACCTTCAGTGCAGCATTTCTCTTTTTGCCTCGACACAATCTTGTCTCTGAGCTCAGCAGGCAGTTCCTTTGACCCCATGGCTTGGTTTTTGCTCTGAAATGCATTGTCAGCTGTGAGACCTTATACAGACTGGTGTGTGCCTTACCAAATCATGTCCAATCAATTGAATTTACCAGGGATGGACTCCAGTCAAGGTGGAGAAATATCTCAAAGATGGTCAGGGGAAAATGGAGGCACCTGAGGTAAATTTCAAGTGTCGTAGCAAAGGGTCTGAATACTTAACTTATATTTAAGTTTTTCCTCTTTAATAAATTTGCAACCATTTTTAAAATTCTGTTTGTGCTTTATTATAATGTCAGTATGGTGTATTGAGTGTAGATTGATGAGGGGAAAAATAATTTAAACAATTTTAGCATAAGGCTGCAACATAACAAAATGTGAAGAAAGTGAAGGGGATTCTGGATGCACTGTAGATATAAACAGCTCATTCTAAGCTTATGAAAACATGGTGTTTTTAGTTTCGGGTGATTATACACTAATGAAAACATAGTTACCTCCACCAAGGAGGTTATGTTTTCACTTTGTTACCTCCACCAAGGAGGTTATGTTTTCACTTTGTTACCTCCACCAAGGAGGTTATGTTTTCACTTTGTTACCTCCACCAAGGAGGTTATGTTTTTGCCGGCGTTTATCAGTTTGTCTGTGTTCAAGATAACTCAAAAACTTATGGACGGATTTTGATGAAATTTTCAGGGTGTCGAAAATGTGAAAAGGAAGAACTGATTTAATTTTGGGGATGATCCGGAAGAAATCCAGGATTCTGGATCACTTTGAAATTTTCGTTAACATTGGGGTAAATGGGACCCAAAAAATTGTTTCTCAATATCTCTGGTAATTGTTGCCCAGAGCTCATGAAATTTGACTCAGGGATTTACAATGTGTACTTCTATCAAATCCCAAAGGCTGATCCAGATCTGATCCAGATTTTATCGCAATTTATATAAAAAAATGGGGGTACTCTTACATTTTGGCCTACTGTTCATTTAATAGTAGAGGTAGAGATTTCTAACAAGCGGCATCGTGTAGCTGAGACAATTCAGCATCTGAAGTATGTCAACAAATTTGATCTAGCTTTAATACTTGAGGAGACAGATCCAGAAGAAACCACCAGGGGGGAAACTGTGGTGCTTGGCGGAGGTCTGCACTCTCCGAGTGCTTTTCTAGTTATGTATATTATCATATTTCTGCTAATAGAGCCCTCAAATGTTACATGCTGTTCCTTTACATGCTGCAAAATAATCTAGAACAACTCCATGTCTCCTATTAAGCCAAGGTTATGATCATTTATGACAGAACTTCAGTAAAATGCCTTTAATTTGAACTGGACCTTGTATCTCGAAAAAGACTGATTTGTTAGATTAAACGGAGTGTATACTGTTGGAGATAAGGCCATAAAAGATAGTGCTGTAAGGTAAAGGCCATGGCAAAAGTGCAAACAAGGTCTCTGCACTTTTCAACACATAGCAGCCAGGAGCGGTGAAACCTTGTGTGGCAAAACAAATAGATCTGATATTCACAGGAACTGAACACAAGATAATAAACACAAAGCATCTAGTGCCACCAGTTACCATCTGAATCTCATTCAGGTAGCAGTCGATGTAGTCTCGACATCTGTATCGTTCCAGATGTGCTGGACAAACGTCTCATCAGTAGAGGGAACACATTGTAGAGCTGCAGAGTAGAGCAGAGTAGAAAAATAGTATATTGATGAGCCATTTACAGATCTGCCCTTGTGTATCTGACATGTTTTACATCTCAAGCTTTGTATGTGCAACATATTACTTTTATTAGTAAAGAGGAAAATTACACAAAGAGGAACGTATTCCATAACAATATACACAGTGTTTTAACATTTCATCAAAATACTGTACCTGAGCCCAAATGGAGATTTCCATTTCGAGAGCTTTGCCCAACCACTCCATCAGTTGCATGAACTTCTTATCACTGTAGTCGAAGCGGTGACCAAACACCAGGGAGCAGATGATGTTGGAGACAGCGTTACTGATGCTGAGGTGTGGATTGAACGGCTTACCTCCACAATGAAACAAAAATTGGATGCAAATTGTGTATTTGTCATTGTGAATCATTCTTAAAGGGATAGTTTGGTTTTGTTGAAATGGAGTTGTTTGAGGTACTTATGCATAGTCAGTGTTTTACCTACAGTATGATGACAATCGGCACAGAGAAACAGACAGGAGTTACCGACACTGGAGCAAAGCAAAACTGTTGTGGATGGGGGCAGCAGTAAAATGTATTCTAACTAGCTAAAAGGAAGGCTCACCTAGACAAAAATTTATATCTAAGTGTGCGCTATATTAACAATATTTTCACCACTTTATCTTGCTGTCGGACAGCCCTTCCTGATGGTGAAATGAACTCAACATGAAACTTATCTATACTCTCCTCAAAGCAGCCAGACTCCACTAACAAAAAACACTCAGACAGTGGGAAAATATTCTAACACTGTTCAACGCTGGAGCGAGTAACGTTATTAACGCCAGTCCAAGAGACCAAAACTACAGTGTCTGCTTTCTGACCACAGTCAGGAGGCTGAAGTAGGAAAAGTTGACAACAAGTTGATCAACATCGGCCGGGCCTTTGATTCATGGAGGGACCTTCGTTTGGTCAGCTAACGTTACTGCCAAGCATTGTGAAATCCATCCATCTGCAACCACTTATCCCGTTAGGGGTTGCGGGGAGCTGGAGCCGATCCCAGCTGACACTGGGCGAAGGCGAGGTACATCCTGGACAGGTTGCCAGTCCATCGCAGGGCACATAGAGACAGACAACCATTCAAACTGGAGAACCTGGAGAAAACAAACGCCTGGGTTCAAACCTGCACCACCGTACAGCTGTACGCACTGCACCTTTAACATATAATATTTGTATATATTTTCTATAGAATAAGGAGCAGGCTGACAATACTTTTGATGAGGAAAACCTGTTTTTTTGTTTTGCTGCTGCACCAGTCCATAGCAGTACATTGCTTTTCTCCTGTGCTGGTACTCCTATCTGTGTGCCAACTGCCATCTATTATAGGTAATACATTGACTATGGATAAGTACCTCATACAGCCCCACTACAAAACACCAAAACAATCCCTTTAATGTGTAACTGTATTCACTATTTACCTTTATAGCTTCTGAAGTCTTTTGCACAATATGTAAATTCATCCAAGATGACAGGTTCAAGTGATTTCTTCCCAAATCCAAAATATTTGAGGGTTGTCAGTGCGAAACGCCTCGGCTGCTTCCATGAGTTCCCACTACTGAAAACTAAACCTGATAGCAGACAAAAAGTACATAAAATGAAATACATAGGAAACAGGAAAATGCAGAAAATGTGCAAATGAATATACATTAAATGTTATTTAATGATATTAAGTACATCATACAGTATGTCCCCTTGGATAAATTTATCTTGTCATTCTGTGCCCCTGTGGTCCCTTTGGACTGAGCTACTAGCTACTAAAGCCAGTCCATGTTACATAAACTCTTATTGGTTTCATTTAGCTTTCAGTACAATTTTAATTCTTTATTTTTACAGTGCTATCATTTTATTATGAATGGTCAACATTTTTGGGAGACTCATGTTAGATAAAAATTGACTTATTATTATGTGTGAAGTACAAGGATACCAATTAATCTCTAACAATCACACAGGAGGAGAAGTAGATCAAAAGAAGCTCAAATAAGGATCATGAGGATTTGACAAAACTGAGAATATGAAACTGCGAGGGAGCAGCAAACCATCCCCACCAACATGAAAAATAAGCACACACACATACTGACTGTTGAGTTCAAGAAAACGGATTAATACAGAACGTTTAGGTTTATATGTAGTGCTTTTATTTTGGGGAACTCCTCTAAGAGCCCTCTCTTTGAGGCCTCCTTGTAAGTATATACTTGGCATAATAAACCTGATTCTGACCAACTTTAACAGTGACGGGGGGAAAGCAATGTATCACAGTGTATTCACACTATTCTTAATAAAAATCTGCAGTGAGGATGAAAACTGCAGTGAAGAGCAGCAGACTTTTGACATCCCAGTCAACATAAGATCCAAATATTGAAAACACTGAATCCATTCTGATATTGAGGGCTCAAGTCTGTCTAAATTAAATCTGTGTTTTCCCTGCTTCTCCTGTCACATAAAAGGCTGGCAGTGGAGCCTTTAACATCCCTCTGGTTGCACTGGACTCTGCCCTAAACACTGTTCATCAGTCAACTGTTCTAATCTAGTGGAAAAATTATGTGTTGCATGGTGAGAATAAGGTAAAGTATAATTTTATGTGCTGGAGCTGTTGCTTGACCTGGATAAATGATTGACGACAAGTTGAGATGAGCTTGAGCAGTCTTGTCACGTATAAAACAAATGATTTCTGATTTCTAAACCTGTCTGCCAAATTCTTCTTTATCCATTGAACTGGCATGTAGGACTGACCTAATTTAACCTGCAACTCACATGTTCAAGCACCGCCATGCTAAGATCTGCCTCAGAGCAGATCTTTTTTTTACAGTGCATTCAGAAAGTCTTCAGAGCCCTTCACTTTTTTCACATTTTGTTATGTTGCAGCCTTATATTAAAATCCTTTACATTATTTTTCCTCTCATCAGTCTACACTCAATACATCAAAATGACAAAGCGGACAGAAAATTTTAGAAATTTTTGCAAATTTCTAAATTTGTCCCTGGGCTCAGAAGGGTTCCAGTGTTTCTTGTGTTAATTGATTTCTGTTTTCTCCAAGTCCATTGTTCCACTGTACATGGTTTGAGTGTGGTATGGCTCCGGCAGACTCCTCCTCAGCGCAGGAAATGCGTTGAACAGCTGATGATGATGACCTCCATATCCTTTGGGGCATGTCTTAGAAATCAAAAATATAACAAATATTTTTGAGATGTATCACACATTTTAGACTTTAATGTCAGAAAGCAACAAAAAGACAATGTGACTCATATCACCTTTGTAAAAAAGAGACTTAAAAACCATCCATCCATCTGCAACCACTTATCCCGTTTGGGGTCGCAGTGGGCTGGAGCCGATCCCAGCTGACATTGGGCGACGGCGGGGTGCACCCTGGACATGTCGCCAGCCCATCACAGGGCTGACAGTGCTAACCGCTGCACCACCATGAAGCCTGAAAAAGCACTGTGCTAACAAATGCCAGCTTGATACATTCACTAGACTCTGTCTCTAGAGCTGCAACTATTAACCAATTGGTTGTCAACTATTAAACCACCAAATATTTTGATAATCAATTTATCGGTTTGAGTATTTTTTTCATTTAACAAACAAGTGATAATTCTCTGACTCCAGCTTCTTAAATGCTGAATATTATCAAAAAAAGACCATTATGGTCATTTACTTTGAGAAACTCAACATTTTTCAGCAATTTCTGACATATTCTAGACCAAACAATATCAATTAATCAAGAAAATAATCGTTAGTTGTAACCCTACCTGTCACAACAACAGTCATACATGGTGACAACAGTAAAAAAAAATCTTTTTGCTTTTAAGTGTTTTATTTTTTTTAAATTAGATCTACCCTTAGCGTGAGTTTACACAGATTTCATACTGAATCGGTGCCAGAGTGACGCCAAAGCGAAAATCCATCACAGGCTTCACCCCAGCAGGCATGGAGAAGGTGAAGAGCTGCATGAAGGAGGTGAAGAGGAGGAAAAGCTCCATCTTGGCCAGGCTCTCCCCGAGACACAACCGCTTACCTGAGCCAGGAAAACAAACTGAAACAAACTGAACATTTCTTTCACAAACAGTTTTGGCCCAGAGATTAAACTAATTTAAAGGGACTGTACGTATGTAAGTTTTTTGACATACTGTATATACTGTATGTGTTTTAGCCATTTTTTTATTGCTAATATATGAACAGGTTGTATTGTAAATTAAAAGAATGACACCTTCTGCGACTGTCTGGGTTTGGAGGGACAGGCTCCAGGCTCCTCTATAAACAGATAAAGACACAAATAAAACAAGACATAGTGTTGTTCCTCACCAGCAGAGAACGGGATGAAAGCAGCTGGCTTCACAAACTTGCCCTCCTCGTCCAGAAAGTGTCCAGGGTTAAAGGTGTCCGGCGTCTCCCACTCATTCTTGTCAAACAGCACCGAGGTCAGATTGGGGATTATTGTAACTCCCTGGTGATTGAAATTATAATAACAATCACCAAAAGTCAAAAAAACATAACATCATCATGTATGTATCATGAAACCTGGGTACGAGAGCTGACCTTTGGGATTGTGTAGCCTCCCAGCTGGATGTCCCTGTTGGTAACATGAGGCAGGCTGAGAGGAACTATGTTGCTCATCCTCTGGATCTCGTGGATGACAGCGTCAGTGTAGGGCAGGTTTGAACGATCTTCCATAGAGGGCTGTCTGGACTGACCAATCACTCTGTCTATCTCAGCCTGGACCTTTTCTGTGAAGAAGAGGGAAATAGAAAAGAAGTTGTATCATCATTTTATCAACAGACTGTAAAGGACTCGTAGAGAGATGAAGCAAAATGCAGCATATCAAGTGAATTGAATGATTCATGTTGTTGATCTGCAACCTTGAACCAGTCCTAAGAGAATACACTATGTTTTACAGGAAGCTGTTTGTTGCACAGTATTAGTCTAAATGTGAAGGGCACTGGTGATTGATTGGTATCACCCATTTGCACATTACTGAGTAAAAACATAGAGCTTCATTGGCTTGGTCGGTATTCTTACCCTGGATCTCAGGATACTTTGCCATGTAGAGGAAAGCCCAGCGCAGAGTGGTGGACGTGGTCTCAGAGCCAGCCAGAAATAGATCCCAGACAGATATAACCAGGTTTTCCTCATCAAAGGTAGTGTCAGCCTGCTCCTTACTCTGACATATAAAAAAAACGTGTTAAAACATGCTGTAAAATAATTTGAAACACCTGCAAGTCAGCGTTCTTACAGACAGGGTTATGATCATTTCTGATGGTTACTCAAAATTATATTATGCAGGAAATTCCTAAAATATATTACATTATGTATACTCAATCATCGCTTATGACCCACTAGCAGGGTTTGGTGGTGTCTGTACCTTCTGCCTGTATTTTCTCTACCCTCATTATTTTGCTGTGTTCTGGATGTTTCTGGGCATCAACCTCTGGGTAGTGAGTGCTTAGCCCCGGCCAATAAGAGTGCACAGGTGAGGTCGGGACTTTATTAAAAGGTAGTGCCTTCCTCAAACCACCCCAGACACCCTCTCCCTACCCACTTCTGCTCTGTTTGTGTGGAGGGTCTGCCATATTAAGTGCCATCCCGAACCATTTAGCAGGCAGATGAAGTGAGCAATGTAACCCTCCAACAGCGAGCCTGCATCGATGCCAACTTCCTGGCCGCGTCGCAATAATGTTTTGCGTTTGCCATGGAACACGCTCTGTTCAAATGCTAGTTTTACAATTCTGCAATTTAATTTAGCAGACGCTTTTGTCCAAAAGCTACGTACATCTGAGAGGGTTCATACAACACAAGTGAGGATCTAGATAGGAAGGAACAACCTGAGTACGGGCCAACAACAGCTTTGAGTACAATCGGAACACAGGTGCCGACAGACAAAGGTAACACAGAGGGTGTATAGAGGCAGATCTTTTTTTTTTTTTTTTATCATCATCAGCGTCATAAATATCATGACTATCCCAATCAACATCCTCAATATCATCATCATCAACATCATTCATTAATAGCCTCAATGTCATGAGGTGCGGAAGTGTTCATGAAAGAGCTAAGTCTTAAAGGTGGAAAGAGACTCTGGATCGAATGTGTGATGGAACTTTCTATCTATTCCCCATCAAGGTGTCTCTCGTGTTGACATCACTGGGTTGGATTCCTGATCTGGGCGGCCACTGTTATCTGTACAGCTGTGTCTGCAGTAGCAGCCATAGAGCCAGTCGCTGGGGCAATCAGTGTCAGAGATGCCAAAGGGATTTCATAAGTCAAAACATGAGGATAAAACACTGAGCACCAGAAGAACGGGCAGTCTTCACGCAGAGAGCACACCAACGTCGCAGCCTGACAATTCACCTTGATCAAGCTTCAGTAAGACATCAGCAGCTCATGGGCCTCTTCCTTCCTGTTGACCGAGTTAAGCTGAGTATCTGAAATTCGGTGACGCATTTCACCATCAGGGGACTATCAAGGACAAGAGGCTATAGTCTAACTAGCGACTTAGGGCCCTGTTGTGATGGGAGTATCAGGCGCCTTTCACTGGCAGAGCAAAGTGGGAGTTCAGGTAGGAGGGAGCTGTTTTTGTTGCCGTTTTGTAAGCAAGCAACAGGGTTTTATTTGATGCGAGCAGCAACTAGTTCTGTACAACTGCCTGTACAAACAAACTGTCGTACAGACCTTAACAACTTCAGGGTTGCATTGTATTTGTGTGTCTAGTGTGTTATAAATGGTACATGTGGTCATTTGATTGTAAAGGGTTGTATATTTACAAGGACTGCTGTAAAAACCAAGCAGCTCATAAACATCAGCAATAAAAACAAGATATTTAAAAAACCCTTTACATATCTTTGCACATAACTGCCAAGCGCTTTCATTTTAAACAGTAAACAGATATACTGTATGTACAGTACATAAAAAGTAGGCCCAATTTAATATTTTTATTTGTAATTTAAAAAAAGGGTATATTTTTATGGTAATATTTCTATTCTATTCTAGACCCAACCATCCCAAATCAACTGTACTGTTCCAACTCCAGCATCCTAAATTCTGTCTCATGCATAACTTTTTCTTCTGCCAATTTCTCCGTTCAACTTACAACTGTAACAGCAGTTCCTTTTGCTGCTCAAAAGCTAAGCCAGGACTTAAACCAGGACCACCAGGAGCAGACAACTCAGCCTGGAACAGTGCTGACAGGATGCGCCATGACTTTGAAAACACCATCCTCAAACAAGTTAGCCGTCAGAATTGATTTAATGTTCTTTCATCCATTTGTCACCAACATCCATACCAAAATGCTCTGCAATTTCCACCAGCTGCTCTTGACTACAACATTCCTAAACCTCCTCTGATGGGGTTTTCAGAAAATCTTCAACACCTGCCATACCCAAAACAACTTAACACAATGAGAATGAAACACTAATGCACATGAAACAATTAAACACACAATCACAGGAGAGCACAGACAGCCAAATGCACACCAGCAACCCAAAATCAGAGCCAGTCCTTCTAACTGCCTAGCCAGAACCTAGCTAAACTCCTGCCTAGTCTTCAGGTAGCTACTTGCAGTGGGTACTTATGCACCAACAGCCTGATGGGACAACGAGGCAACCAGAGAACCGGCAACCCCTCCGTAGCCACGGATGTGCCCCTGAGACAACCGCTCTAACCACGTTCACCAGTTCACCCCAAACGAATTCCAAAGGGAACCCGCTCTACAGCCTAACCAGGGCGTAAAAAACAAGGTTTAATGTGCAATGGACTGCCTGTATTTACCCGTCATGTGCCTCCCAATTACCAATGCATGTGCAATCTGGCAAAAAAAAAAAAAAAAGATATTCCTCTACTTAAAATCCCCACCCAACATATAGTGTCAAAAAAACAAAACCACAAAACTGACAATTTATACTCACTTTAAAGCATAATACCTGTCCTAAAGTGTCTCATAGCTTTGTGCAATTTACAATTCACTTTACAAACTCTGGACATGTGGTACCGACAAACCAGAGACAAGTTCCACTGATTACACACTTCACAAATTACAAACTGTGCCTACAGAGGCCATGACTACACATTTCATGCAGGTCCTGAGAGAAATGTGGAAAAATACATTACTCACACATCTAGAACTGTAACAAAAAAAACGGGAGACAGACGGGTATACTAAACAATTGATTTATTAATCAAAAGTATGTCAAATCAAAAGAATGTACGGGAGGAACCTGTAAAGTCAGTAGTGAAGGGAGTGGATGTGTGAAAACGTGCTGCATTGATGTTGTGTTGTAAAAACAAGAAAAGAGAACCCAAAACCAAGGAACAAGACATCTCTGTCTCTGCTTCTCTCCTCTGCTCTTTGTCTGGTTCGTGGATGTATAAAGAGCTGCAGGTCTGTCTGTTTGACCGAGGCCAGGGGTGAGACGCACACAGACCAGAGGCTACAGCAGACAGGATGGAGGGAGCGCTTCGGCTGCATTCACATAGGGTTGTGCATGTGGGCATGTTTGTTTGTCCTCACATTCCTTCTCAACCACAGTTTGAGCTACAACGTTGTGTAAAGGTGAATATACTATTAGAGATAAGGCCTTAAAAGATAATGGTGTAGGGCAGAGGCCATTGCAAAAGTGCAAACCAGGTTACTGCACTGGAGTGGTGCCATGATGAAAGGTTGTGTAGGGGCATAACAAGCAGATATGATATTCACAGGAACTGAAAACAGTGTCAAAGTGCCAGTTACCATCTGAATCTCATGCAGGTAGCAGTCGATGTAGTCTCTTCGGTCTGAGGGATCCCAGTTCTTTTTGTGCTCCTTAAGCTCTTCTCTTATGAAGTCCTTTACATTGTTCCAGATGTGCTGGACTGTCTGATGTGGTCCTGGCAAACGTCTCATCAGCAGAGGGAACGAGTTGTAAAGCTGCAGAAAAGAGCAGATTGGAACAATAGTGGCAGTAGCTCAGTCCGTAAGGACTTGGGTTAGGACGCGGAGGACGCCGGTTCAAGTCCCCAATGGACCCCCATGGTTGCTGGAGAGGTGCCAGTTTACCTCTTGGGCACTGCCGAGGTGCCCCTGAGCAAGGCACCGAACCCCCAACTGCTCTGGGCGCTTGTCAGGAGCAGCCCCCTCACTCTGACATCTCTCCATTGACACATGTATATGTACTGTGTGAACAACAGAGTGTAAAACTGAATTTCCCCACTGTGGGACTAATAAAGGAATATCTTCTTCTTCTTCTTCTAAATAACATATTGATAAGGCGTTTCAGAGGAAAAATATTCTATTATAATCCATACCAAATATTGAAATCCCATTTATTCCATGTAGAGTTGTGTGTGTGCTGTGTAATGTAATACCTGTGTCCAAATAGAGCCACTGGCATGAATGATAAACACAATGAGAAATTATTGTACAACAACAGGATTAAGATTTCATCAAAAGCTTTAAAATGCTGTACCTGAGCCCAAATGGAGCCTTCAATTTCAAGACCTTTATCAAACCATTTCATCAGTTTCATGAACTTCTCATCGCTGTACTCAAAGCGATGACCAAACACCAGGGAGCAGATGACGTTGGAGACAGCATTGTTGATCATGAGTTGTGGATTGAATGGCGTACCTCCACAATGAAAAACAAAATTGGATGTAAATCGTGTATTTATTTGTCTTTGTGAATTTTTCTCAATATATCACAGCATTCACTATTTACCTTTATGGTTTTTGAAGTCATTTGCACAATATGAAAATTCATCCAAGATGATGGGTTCAAGTGACTTCTTCCCAAATCCAAAATTTCTGAGGGTTGAAAGTGCAAAGCGCCTCTGCTGCTTCCATGTGTTCCCACTACTCAAAACTAAACCTGATGGTAAATATGAAAAGATTAGATAAAAATTATGATGACAGAAACCAGGAAAATGAAGGAATAGTCACACATGAAATATTAACAGTCCATGTTCTACAAAGTTTTATTGGTTTAAAAAAAAACTTTAAAATAACTGCTATATAAAAGTGGATTTATTATGTGTTAAGTACAGCAACAGGAAAGCATAGTAGATAAAAAGTGCTAAATATGGGATTGGAAGAACTCAACAGCTCTCAGCATGGTGACGGTGAGCCAGTGGCTCGCAGCTAACGGTGCTAACAGTGCTAACAACTGCAAAGTGCTGACAGAGCTAACTGTTTACCTGAGGGGAATCGGAGGGTGGGTGCTTCACCTCTACATCTTTACTTAGCAAATAGTTGTTTGATGCTACATTAATACTGTATAATAACTGGATATCTAATTTAGCACCTTTAATAGAAGGTTCTAATGAATTATACAACAATGTAGATCAAAAGAGGCACACAAGAAAGATCATGTAACTCTGACAAAACTGAGATTCCCAGAAGCAAAAAACACATCTCAATTTTTTTTTTGTTCATTCAGTGCGCAAACTAACAAATATGTTCAACCCTTTGTTTTACTCTCTATGTAAAATAATGTGACATAGTATATGTACATTAAAATACAACATAGTCATGAAAACTTTTATAAAAGTCTTAAACAAACCATAACACTGATTAGGGTGGAAAAGCTTTTCATGTGTATTCACTCAACAATACTTTCACAGAAGTCACAGTAGCAGTGAGTTGTGTGTTACCTCCTCTCACCTCGTCCATGGGATATGTCCACCAGCAGAGGGAGATCAGGTCGGTCCGCTAGACTGTCTCCCTGATTTACCAGAGCTTCTTTCAGAACCTCAAGCCTGTTTAACACCACGATCCATGTCTGGCCCATTCGCAGGCTGAACACATCTCCATATCTCCCGGCTAACTGTGAGAGAATTTGAGAAAGGAGGAAGAGCATGATGCTTCATGTAACAGACATCACAAGCAGTCCTATCTGTTGACATTTTGCATTATTTAATGACGTGTTGATCTACCTGCGTCATACTCTCATGGGCCCTGTTGTAATCCACAGTGAATATATTGCCCACAATAGGAAAAGCCGGGGGTCCTGGAGGGAAGCTGTCCGGCCGACGGTTCTTAATAAAATCTGCAGTGATGATGAGAACTGCAGTGAAGAGCAGCAGACTTTTGACATCCCAGTCAACATAAGATCCAAATATAGAAAATATTGAATCCATTCTGCAATCAAGGGCTCAGCCTGTCTAACTGAAGCCTGTGTTTTCCTTGCTTCGCCTGTCAAATAAAACGCTGCCGTTGTGCCAGGAGTCAACAACATCACCTCGCTCTCCCCTGTGCGGGAGAAGCTTGATGTTATTCGCTGTTGGCAGCACAGCAAAGGCCTACTGGTTGGACTGAACTCTGCCCTCTTTATACATGGAAAAATGCTACGAAACATAATCAGTGACCCTAATAATTATTCTCATTTAGCAGTATAGGTAATATAATTTATTGTATGGTGTGAATAAGGCAAAGTTTAATCTTATCATATATATATACATATATAATATGATTAGACAGACAAATTCAATTGATCCGATTCCAAAATTTAATATTGATTGTGTTCTTATTTTCCCCACATCCCACACCACCTACTCCCTGAAATGTTGTTCTTTACAGTCTGTTATGAGAATGAAATTGTAATTTCTGCTTTGCTAAATACTCTGATCACATTCACATTCTCACATCAATAACACCTTCTCAATCCGTGGAAGTGGCATGTAGGACTTTTTAAAAGCTTTCTAGATTATTAGATAGATAGATTTCTAGCACCAGTGCCAAATAGAATAACAATAAAGTAATATGCATTTAGTAAAAAAAGTAACATAAAATAAGTGAAATAAAAAAGCTAAAAATAAAAATAAGTAAGCTAAAAACACGAAAGAAAGTCATATTGCATATGGTGATAAAAAGAAGTAATATTGTACATGATGGATAGTAATTGTGCACACAATAATAACAAAATTAATAATTAATAATGCTGCAATAATAACAACAACAATATAGTATGCTGCGAATTAAGATTTCCTTTAATTCTAACTAGTCCACTATGCTATACTGTAGTCTGTCAGTGTACTGATTATGTAGCTGGTGTAGTACTACTAGTCGTCACATGGTGGTGGTGTATAGTTTTAGCATTTTGACCCACGGGAAGTACAGACGATTCTGACTTCAAAATAAAACACATTTGTCGCTTGATTGAAAAAAAAAAAAAAACAGTTGTAGAAAAACTGCTGCAGAGTGAAGGAAAGGTAATTTTAGGGTACTTATTCTTATATATAAAGCCATAAGAAACGTTTTGGTTATTATGTAGCCTGTTGTGCCTCCGGAAAACTTTTTAAAGCTCGTATCAAATGGTTATATCTCGAGTTGTATCGCCAATTATTGAGACAGTTTGGTTGCGTCAGGCACGGCTCAAACGGTATTTAACAAAAGTGTAATTTTCTAAACGTTTTGGGTGATGTTGTCTTTATCCCCATGGTAAAATGTAAACTAAGCTGGTTACCCGGACGTTTGTTGTGAAAGTCCGATGACCGGAAACAGCGTGGCTACTTTTTGCTACCTTGTTAGCTACCCGCTCTGTTTGTGTGACCTGCTGCGTCCTCCAACACTAGAGATTTGACAGCCGGTCACCTAAGGACAAGAACGCCAAAATAATGGTTTTCGAGGAGAAGATGATCGTGAACGGAGAGCCCGATGATGTTAGTAGCTTTGACAGGTTTAAGACAACTCTGCTATGACTGTAACGGTTGGTTATCTTGGCTAGCAAGCTAACACAACACGGCTAATTAAGCTATATCATCGCCTAGCTTACGTTAGCATTAGCCTACGTTAGCATTTCCATCGGCGTTCAGAAACATGCTGAAGCTTAGTCATTTAGCAGGATCAAAACTGCTTTCGAGTTCGACGTTGGTACAGTTGTCTTACAAAGTGATGAATGTGTCCTTCGTAACAAAACGACGGCTGACAACAGTCTGATGTCTGTTTCAGGAGGAGGAAGAAGAAGAGGAGGAGGAAGAGGAAGAAATGGTGGTATGTTCATACATTCTACATCAGTATCAAAATATGTTAACTGTTCCTCTCTATTATTGAGAGATTGATCACGAGTCTGATCGCCCTTTCTTTTGACTTGTGAAGCAAGAAAGTTAGCATTTATCTGAACTACTGTCACTGTTTAAACTGTCAAACATGAAAAACATAAAGAAGTGTTTAAAAAATAAAAAGGTGGACAATATTTAGACCAATCTTCTACATGACCAACAATAACCAGACATAGGGTCGCTTCAGGCCTTCTCTTTTGCCACCCCTCCTTCTGGTGCTTAGTTTATAAATATATGAGACATTTTCACTCCCATATAAATTAATTAAAAATTTCATTTCAGTTGTTGATTCCAAACTCCACAATGTTTTGATATATTAAACAAGAAGGATGGATGTTTCTCTGGGTGTTTTTGTCTCTTTGTGGAGAAATGGAGTTATACCCACTGAATCCCTCTCATACACTCGGTTATCAGTTTTATCAGGTACAACTTTATGGTCAGTTTGTGATGGTGTTGCTGAGGGTTTTTTTTTTTTTCATATATTTAGTTTATCCTGGTTGATACCGATAAGGCAACTGAGTCCACCTGTCCATTACATTTACATCCATTGCTTTTAAGGGCTGGGACGATACACCTAACTCCAGATTTGACACTATCACGATACTTGGGCACTCAATTGATATATATTGCGACTTTTAAGTATTGGGATTCTACAGCATTGTGATTCCATATGAGTTATTGTGATTGGGGAAAAAGTTTAATCATACACTTCTAGGGACTTTTATACTTTGGAAAACATTGAAATTAATGCCATAAAAATGTTTGATTTTCGATAAGTATGTGGTCTTAGATGTCCTGAAATCAAATATATCATTGTCAGGCGTCTTATTTTTCTTCCAGCAAGCCAAAAATTCAAAGAATAAAGACATTTCCCTCACAAATTAGTGGTATTTTTGTTTTTATTTGTAAGGGAAATGTAATGTTTTATAATTCTGGTGAATATAATCCAGTCCGTCTCATTTCCAAATATATATGTTGTGCATACAGTTCCCTTTGTTAACACCTTAATTTGAAAACCAGATATAGTCACGTGTATACTTCTCGCTAGCTCTCCCATCATGTCTGTTGTCTTTATACATCCATGGTCAGCTTCATCAGGGCCATTTGAATGCATTTAACATAAATGTCAGCGTATGGGTGCTCTATAGTTGTAGCGTCGGCCAGAGATGCAAGTGATGACAGCTGGCTTCAGCGCACATTACTGAAATATAATAATGCTACTGCTTCATGACAAAGTTAGCATGTAGCTTTAGCCATGATGTGTAGATCAGCTTTTCCTGGCAATATGTGAAACCCAAAGTGTTTCCATACTTTACGGTATGTGTAGCGTTTACCATTTTGGATTTAAATGTGAGGGTGCAGGTCGTATCCACACAGACCTGCCATCATTTTCTGCTCTGTCGTATCTGCCGGTTTCTGCTGGTCGACTATTTGTTTTGAGTGATGTATACAGAATGGATATTTCGTCGTGCTACCTTCTACCTCCACAATGACGCAGATGAAGCAAATACATTAATTCTGGCATTAAAAAAAAAAAAAAAATGCAAAATCATTAAAAAAAAAGTAAAATTGCAATACATGAATGAATTGATTTTTTGTTTTTTTTTCCTCTCACACCTACCACCTCCACCTATCCTATTCAGGGGGGGCTGGAGCCGATCCCAGCTGACATTTGGTGAAGTTAAGATACACCCTGAACAGTTTGCCAGCCTATCACAGGGCTGACACACAGAGACAGACGACCATTCAGGCTCTCATTCACATCTACGGGAAATTTAGGGTCAACAATTAACCTAACCTGCATTTGGACTGTGGGAGGAAGCTGGAGAAAACCCGCACTAACACAGGGAGAACATGCAAACTCCACAAAAAAGGGTCCCAATCCAATTTTGAAATTGAGTGTAGTACTGAATCTACTGAATTTGTATCCCTTTTTGAAGGACACTCATCAAGGTTCATGTTCTGAATGCTGCATGTTCTGTTTCAGGATCCCCTCGAAACGATGCGACAGAAGTGTGAAGAGACGGAGCACTGCGTTCACACTCGGCAGCGTCTTGAAAATTGTGAGACCAGAGTTGGCTCCCGGTCTTCGACGACAGAGGATTGTACGGAGGAGCTGTTTGACTTCCTGCATGCTCGAGACCACTGTGTAAGTGTGATATTTGCCAGTTGTACCAAGCAGAAAGATTTTAAAAAATACATCCCCAAGAGGTGCCAAGGCTGTCGTAGCTTGACTAACATTAGTCTTGTACAGCAGGGCTCTGTATCAGCCACCTTATAATACAATAATAGACTATGATTAAATAATATTCTTTGGTGAAGTTTGAGTTCAGTTGATACATTCAGTTGATAAATGTGGTTTGTAGATGATTCTCACTCATGATGCAACTTTGTATTGTTGTAATCCAGTAAAATCTCTTTTGCAACAGTTCCACAGACATTAGAGTCTCCTTTTAAGTGAAATGTGCTCCGCATCGTCCCCTAAGTTTGACAGTGATTTTTATTTTTAAGATTGATCCCCAGAAATTTCAGAGTACATTGTGCTGTAGAAAGAGATAATAGTATAGTATGGTGTTCTCAAAATAATTTTTGCCCAGCATTTGAAAGTAAGGCTTGGGGCTCGTAGCTGGCTTTACATACAGGAAGTTAACTGGTGGGTGCATGCGGCAGCAGTGAGCACCTCTTCCTCTAATTCAAAGTTTTATTGAAATACAAAAGGCATTGTCCATTTCCACTGTCCTTTTTATGTAACAGTATGTCCTTACAGCTCAGTAACAGATTTTTACTGTAAGATTGCCACAAAGGTGCATGAAATTACCATTGCTTTGGATGTCATTCATATACAGTGAACCCTCGTTTATTGCGGGAGTTGCGTTCCTAAAATAACCCACGATAGGTGAAATCCGTGAAGTAGTCAGCTTTATTTTTTACTATTATTTTACAATGCAATACTGTACTATAGAATGAAACCAAAAATCAAAACCTGTTTTCAGGCCCAAAATATGTTTAAGAAATGAAAATATTAACGTTTTCTTACAAATAACTATGATAGTTTAAAGAACCGTATTGTAAGTATAGTAATGAATACAAGGTTGGAAACATTGTCACTCGCGTATTTCGCAGTCCCTCCAGCTGAGCCTCTCCGTCCTCACTCCGCTGCGCTGTAGCGTCTGTTTCAACTGCAGGCTGCGCAGGAGTCTTTCTCCGAGAGAACAACATCGTTATGGGTCGTTGTTGGCACTCTTTCTTTTTCAATCAGGATTCAGAGCACAATAAATGCACTGTAAAAAAATCTGCGAAGCCGCGAAAGGTGAACCGCGTTATAGCGAGGGTTCACTGTATAACAATCCAGCCGTTCAGTAACATTATGATAAGAGATGCCTTTATGGATCCCCAGAGGGGCAATTCAGTTGTAGCAGAGGACACATTTGTTTCACCTTGCACTGTATGTACTATGTTTGCATTAATGAATTCCCTCTTGTCCTCTGCAGGTGTCACACAAACTGTTTCACTCAGTCAAATGAAGTCGTCCCTGACTGGTGCACCACTGGCTGATGACATTCTTCAAATACTGTACTATGAGGAGAACATGGTTTTAAATGCATCCATATGTGGATCTGCTGTATGTTGTAACATTAAATGTATCCTATACTGTATCTGCTTGTGAAGAAACCAAAATATTTAACAAGGTAGCCTGAGCCAACATTACATTAAAATGGTTGGCTTGAAATCCTTAACAAGTGTCACAAGGTTATTTATGGCTCTTTATAGAGGTGAAGTCCTGCCACTTCTGGAGGACATCATGGGCCATTTTATTTATATATTTACACACACATACACACCAGTGGCAAGAGACATTTTTCTGATACTGTTTGAATTGCAGCATGAAACACGTTTGTCAGTTTAAAAGATAATTTTTCAAGTCGCAGTTTGCTGTTGTATCATTTGGGTCCTTCAAATGGGTGTGCATTTCCTTCATTATGTTAGCTGCTTGCTAGCTTGCTAAACTGTTAGCCTCTGTGGCTTCTAGACTCAGACAGTAACGTTACTATTTCTGTTGCTTAGCAGCAGTGTTCTTCATGAATCAACCACTTGAACGCAACGCATGTCGTAAACACAAGTTGGCAATAATGGCAATGCCAATATTAACATTACTGTCTGAGTCTAGAGGTCACAGAGGCTAACAATTTACCAAGCTAGCAAGTGGTAACAATGCAGGAAATGCAAAGGCATAATGACAGAGGAGAAAGATGAGGTTGTTGGGAATATCAACATTTTCCTCAGACATATAAAATTGCAAAGAAACAGTATATGACCAAAATTACAATATACTGTACAATATTAGCTTATTATGCACTGATAAATGAACCTCCATGAGCTATACCATTCCTCACAACTTCAATAAACACGTCACAAGTTGTGAACTCACTTAGGTAGTGAATATGACATGAGGGAGGCGTTCATATGGGCCCGACTCATAAACAACGTAAACACAACCCCATACATTTCTCGTCTTGCACAACATACATAACCAACGCTAGCTTAGCTAGCATTGTGTGTTGTCTTTCTAATTAGCCTACGTATATTCAGTCTGCGACAAACAAACTGTTACTTTCTTGGCTTGTAAAATTGGTTTTAAAATGACAAACGTGTGATAATGGAAATAATTTAATTCTTTTGTTTGTTTGGGTTTTTTTTTTTTTTTGGTTTGTTTGTTCCCCTGCCAACCTGCTGGTCCACACTCCAGTCCAGTAGGTGGCGATAATGCGCCTTTAAGCTGGTTTGCCAGCCGTCAGTTAGCAGCAGCTGCACTGGCGCCCTCTACCGGCTCTACAATAACCTGCTTTCCGGCAGTTGTGAGTAGGTTTTTTCCAGAGTACGCTGCTAAATGACCCGAGGAGCTGGAGCTCCACGAAGATCATGTGTTAACCCGACCTAGTTGTTAACTTTATAGCTCTGACAAGTCAAACAAACAGTCATGACTGATCCATCACCAGCCTGTTTGTTGTAGCCTCAGTTAGCCTGCCTTCCTAGTGCTCGGAGTGAGAGGACAAACGGGGGGATCATGGAAAACGTGAAACAGTTTCTTCAGGGTGTGGAGCTCGACAACCGGACCGCGGCACTACTGACGGCTGTTGCCTGCGGTGCGGGGGCTCTGGCGGTGCTGGTTCAGAGGGTCTACAGCCGCCAAAAGGCGCAGGACAAGATACAGAGAGCCAGAAACCGGAGAGCAGAAAGCCTGCAGCGGGCTGAACATGCTGTTCTCCAGTACAAGAAATCGGTAAGAGTTGCATGAGAGCTGAAAGCGTGTTTATCAGGTGGAGAAGTTATCACACTCTTACTGCTTTTAATGACACGGATTGTAAATAATGTAAACAGCATCGATCAAATGTGTCTCACATCAGCTGACAGGAAGTTAACATGACCCCAAGCTGCCTAGCAATGCAAATTTCTTGAAATAGTCTATAATTTTTAATATTTTTCTTTATAATTAGTATGATTTGTTTCTTTATAATTAGTAGGATTTGTCTCTTATGCTGCCTGTAAGTTTTAAAGTAAGGGAACATTGAAAGTAGGGCTGTCGGTCGATTAAAATATTTAATTGCACAATTTTTATTTGTGCCTTAAAGGGATATTTCTCAAGTATTTAATATTCTTATTAATGTGGGAGTGGGCAAATATGCTTTCTTTATGAAAATGTAAGTGTATATTTATTAATGGAAATCAATTAATAACACAAAACAATGACAAATACTGTCCAGAAACCCACACAAGTACTGCATTGAGCTCAGATCTGAACAAACAGCCCAACAGGCATCAACAGCTGTCAGTGTGACAGTGTGCTGACTTGCCCCAAACTGCAGTATTAATGTTTAAGGGCTCTTTAATTCAATTTAAAAGGTCCTATATTTTAAAATGTACAATTTTCACGTCTTTTTTTATTATGAAGCATGTTTAGGGATTATAAAAATACTGTTAAATTATCAAAATATTCAATTCACAGACAAATACACACTGCCCATATTCAGCAATGAGCCGTCTGAATTTCCGTAAACTAGTAATGTCATAAATCTGCAATATAGACCTTTACAGTTTTTAAACATAGACTTTTGTGTGCCAGTCGCGTTGTATGTGAATGATATCAGCTGACAAGAATTAAACACAGACCAAAACTGTTTAGTAATGCATTTCTGTGTTGTTGATGTAGGATCTCAGAGAGAGGGTAAATACAGGCATATTCAGACACGGTATGAGGAAAATAAGTCTTTTTTTTAACATTAATGCAAGCATGTAATGTCAACATGTACTAATAGAAACAGAATCCAGCTTGAACCTGAAAAGGAGCACAATATGGGATATCCAAGGTACAGATTGTAAGATCTATGTATAACACCTGTTCTTTTCCTACCATGCCAAGTCAAATTTTCTTCTGGTCTTTCCCATAAATGATAATTACGTAATATTTTGGGCTGTTGGATCAGACATAAACAAACGAACAATATGATAATTTCTAATTATTTTTCTAGACATGATTCATTGATTAATGCAGACAATTTGCAGATCAGCTGATAGAATAATAGTTTGTTGCTGCTCAATATGTGTCATCTGTTAAGAATGTTAAGCTAATTTATAAAAGGGATGATTATTGTCTAGTGTGTGATTTCATTTCCCACACATGCAGTATGTTACTGTGACATAGCCTGTTGATGTGTGTGTGTCCTCTAGCATCCAGTGACCGACTCTGCTTTCATCTTGTCGCTGTCCCTGTCTGAGCTAACCAAGAACCTGCAGGACGGTTCGCTGAGCCCCGAGGATGTGTTTTACTCTTACATGGAAAAGGTTCAAAACCATCATAGCAAAGCTAATCCTTTGTCACATACCAACACAGAACAATGTTGTATATAAACAATATGAACTGGTCTGGGCTGTTTTTTTTTTTTTTTTCCTTTTGCCACAGACTCTGGAAGTACACAAAGATCTCAACTGCTGCGCTGGGATCTTGTTGGAGAGTTTTGACCAGCTGAAAACAGTTTCCTCCTCCAACAAGCGAGGTCTCTTGTATGGAGTTCCAGTTAGCATCAAAGAAAACTATGCATACAAGGTATTTTGTGGTTGTGTATTACCTGCATCGTTAGGTAGACAGATTTTTATTGTTCCCAAAGGGGGGATTTGTTTGCACAGTTTCCATACTTTTACATGCAACATAAATAAGACAAGATAAACCTTTATCATTATCCCACAGTGGGGAAATTTGCAATGTTACAGCAGTGAAGGAGACAGTGCAAACAACAAGAGGCACTAGTAAAAAACAGAACAAGATATAATAAATAACAGGGGTGGGGGATTTATTCACACCTTAATGCCAGAATGCCAGTATATTTGCTTCATTTGAGTCTATGTGGAAGAAGAACGAAGTAACAACTTTTATTGTTCTAGTCTAAGTAACGTGACATCATCTGTTTCGCAACGAGGAAGTACAAAACGGCGGCTGGTCTGTGTGGATTCAACCTGTACTCTCGCATGTTAAATCCAAAGTGGTAAACACTACACATACAGTGAAGTATGGAAACACTTTGGGTTTCACACATTGCAGGAAAAGCAGAGCTAGGCATCATGGCAGCGTGCGGTCAAGCCGGGCACCACTCACATCTACATGGTCAAATCAGCCAACACTACAACTGTACAGCACCCATATACTGACATTTATGTTAAATAATTCCCCGATGGAGCTGACGATGGACGTATAAAGGGAACGGAGCTGACGGCAGAGCAAGCAACAGACTTGGTGAAGTTAGCGGAAGTATAGTCAAGTGACTACGTCTTCAATATAAGGTATTAACAAAATACATATGGTGAAATAAGTATAAAACATTATATTGTCCTTGTACATTAAAAAGAAAACACCGCTTTGTTTGGGAAATGTCACCTTTGATTTCTGGGTTGCTGGAAAAAAATGACTAAATAATGCCTGACGATGACTGATATACAGTATTTGACTTAAGAACATCTCTGACTACCTACATGCTGAAAATCAAATATTTTTATTCTATTAGATATTTTCCAAAGTTAAAGTCCCTAGAAATGTATGATTCAACTTTGTCCCATAGTCTAGTGTTAAGAAAGTTAACAAAAATCGCAATAAATCATCATATCGAATCGCAATACTTAAAAATCTCAATACATATTGAATTGGCACACAAGTATCGTGACAGTATCAAGGACTCCTGTAATTGTCTTAATAATATGCTGTTTGGAGTGATTTTCAGTATTATAAATGCCCCTTATATTTTCTATAGTGATAAAATAGAGGTTACCTCTGACAGTATTTGCTTGGCCCCTGGCAACAATCTGGGTTTCTCATGCGGCCCCCAGGAAAAATAATAGCTCACCCCTGCCGTACACTTACTTTACACCGGACACACTATGTACGCAGAGTGCAGCTCCTCTGTTTGGTTGCCATTGAAATGATTGTCCCGCTGAAGATGATGTCATGGCAGTTTCACACGCTGTCACTACGGCAACTGAAGGGGTGCTATTTGTAGTGAAAACACAGCAGAAAGAAAAGGGCCGGTGCCAAAAATGAGTCAAGTCGAGCAGAGCCGTACCATGCTGTGGAAACACAGCTTAAGTATCCTGTATCTGCGTCCAGACAGGAGAGGAGTGAAAATGGGTTGAGGGGTTGTCCAGGGTCATGTGTTATGGTGATTGCCATGCGAGTGATGTCTCTGTCATTGAAATGCAAGAGGTTAGGGATTGGTAGATCAGTATTTTGGACGCAGCATGCAGGACAGCTTGTTCTTCTTGGGGACAAACAGCATGGCAGATAGCTCAGGTTGATGTCTCTGATGTGCTCTTAAGTAACACTGCTCTCTTTCCTTATCGTCATTCTACAACGCAAGAATTACGACTCGTCTTGCGGTGTGATCATTAATCTGGACCAGCCTGTGCAGGAGGACAGTGTGCTTGTTAAAGTTCTCAAGAGACAAGGAGCTATTCCCTTTGTGAAAACCAACTTGCCCCAAGGACTACTTAAGTAAATAATTTCCTAATGAAGTTATCGTGAAGTTAAGCTGTGACACACATTATTTGTTTTTGCATGTTCGAAAGCTGTGATTCTTATCTGTCTTTTATTATTTCATCTCCAGTTATGACTGCGGGAACCCCATCTATGGGCAGACCGTGAACCCCCACAACCCCCAGAAGACCAGCGGAGGTTCGTCCGGCGGGGAAGGGGCTCTCATCGGGGGAGGTGGCTCTGTGCTTGGTTTAGGCAGCGATATAGGGGGTAGCATCCGTATTCCTGCCTCATTCTGTGGCATCTGTGGCTTCAAGCCAACATATGGTCGCCTTAGGTGAGTGTTTCTGCTTCAGTCAGTTTTGGATAATCGCTGTACAGTCATGACACTTTGAGCTATGCTTAGTTTTAGATGTTTTATTTCTATGTCTCAATCAGTTCACAAGGTGTGAGACCCATTTTTCGAGGGCAGAAATCAGGTAAGTTACAGTTGTTTCATCATTGCTTGCATACTGCATATGTTGTCTGAAACAGTGTGGTTACTTTTTCTTATGTCTCTCATTAAATTAGTGCTGTCATGTCCTGGACCCATGGCGAGGGATGTGGACAGTCTGGCTCTGTGTATGCAGGCTCTGCTCTGTGACGACATGTTTTATTTGGACCCCACCATTCCTCCTGTACCGTTCAATATGCAGGTTTGTCCACTACAGACTGTTCTACAAGGGATTATGGATCAGACTATTTCTTGGAGTCTCTGGACAAAAAATAGTCAGGTGCATGACTCCCCGTGAAATGGTGAACTGACGTTTTCACACTTTGATGTTTGTACAGATTAAACAAACAAGATATAACATGTAAATTAGTGCACTGTTGACGTGGTTGCTGGTGGATTTTGTTACCCATTTGTTGTTACCTGTTACCTGCTAACCGGCTGCTGGCTCTAGCTACTTACATATTTAACAATAATAGGACTGTGTCCAATATCACAAAGCCCTTGTTCCCAAAGTTAGGTCCATAAACAAATGTTTACTCAAGTTTAAACCCTGACCTGAACCCCACCTTATCACCCATCTTAAAACAACCTCACTTATGCTCTTCTGGCTGAATGGGAATGTCCCTGCAGACAGGGTCCAAAGTCTCATGGAAACCCTTCCCAGAAGGCTGCTGTTGTGCCAAACTAGGCCAAGCACATTTCTCTGTCCATATCACTAAATGGAGGCGCAGTGATGACATGCATTTCCTTTAACAGCTGTGAAATCTGAAAAGACTTGTTGCATCTGTTTTCTATCAGACATTCCAAACTACAGTTTCCTTTCTCGCTACCAGAGATTTGTGTAATTGTGGTTCGAAATACTGGACCTCATATTCGTAGCCATGATTTTTTCTTATGTTAGTAGCCATTGATTTCTGGGATTCACCAATCTTTTGTTAGTTTTACTCTTTTCTTAGGTAAGAGAAAATTTGAGAGCACTCTTTTTTTTCACAGTCCACAAAATGTACAACACAAGGAAACACATGAATGTCTCATCTTGCAGAGTGAGGAAAGGAACGTGATGAAAACCCCCTTGAGCTTTGCTGCCTGTTGTTTGCAAAGTGTTCACTCTGGGAGAATGAGCTCTGCGGTGACTACGAGTTGATTCACCTATATAATGTGCAGGAGCAACATTAAGACTCATTATCTATGGTTGCATTTATTTTTCATAATGATTCTAAAAAAACATCATGGATCTGGCCCTCTGACAATGAGCAAAGCTCTGGATTTGTGGACACACTGACCCTAACAAGGCGGATTTAAAAGGATTATGAGCTGATAAAGCTCAGGCATGTTTAAACACAAATTAAACCTACAGTTCATCTTCAGCAGTTCACCCATTCTTTTACTGTACCTTAATTAAAGTAAATAAACTAAAGCCTTAACATAAACAAAAAAGTTTCAGTTGCCTACCTACAAATATTTATTAGTTATGTACCAAAAATGAAACCAGTTCTGTGCCTTTCCACGCTGATGTCTCCCTACTGATCTGACAGAATTAAAATGTCTTGTCCTCAGATATACCAGAGCTCCAAACCTCTCAGGATCGGTTACCTAGAAAACGACGGCTACACACAACCATCTCCAAGCATGGCCCGAGGCGTCAGAGAGGTTAAAGCTCTGTTAGAGCAAGCAGGGCACACTGTAAGATACACACACACACACACGCACACACACACACACACACACACACACACACACACACACACTATGAGCTACGGCCACAGAAAACGTTAAATGTGATGTGAACTATATGTTTTTAATGCAGTTACTTTTTCCCTCTGTCATTTGTGCCTTTAGTTGGTGCCCTACACTCCTCTGAAGATCAGTGAGGTTCTACTTGAACTTGCTGTAAAGGGTATCCTCGCAGATCAAGGTACCTCCTTGCTTCAAAAACTGTGAGTTCAAGTTTCCTTTAAGATGCCAGTTATTTAATCAGTGCAGTCCTTTTTAATTACAGAATTAATTTGATGATTGAACTATCAGAGAATCAGCATAATTAAAGATGCTAAATGCGAGATTGGGAGCATTTCTAGTGCCTCTGCACTGCTCTCAACCTGGCGCCAACTGAGCCAACGGCTCGTTGCTAATGGTGCTAACAGCGCTAACAGTAAAAACAAAAGGCAACCAGGCTGACAGAGCTAACAGTGTTAAAGCAATTGAATGATAACTTTTCAGCATATTGTAATTCAAGTATTCTGAGAGAAAACTTGACTCCTGCACCGCCTCGTGGCTCTGTTTTTGGATTTAAAAAAAAAAAAATCTACCCCATGATGGGAGAGTTTGGCCAATCACAGGTCATTTCAGTGAGAGAGCGTTCCTACTGGCTGTTCAGTCAACGGAGGCAGCTGTCAATCACTCGAAAACTCTGATAAAACAGTCAAACTAGGCAGCACTGATCAAATATAGATTAATATTCTGTTACTGTAATGCGTATTTCTCACATAAAATGTTTTCAGAAACATCTTGTAGTTACTGTTTAGCTGTAAATCTCAAGTTCTTTTGCTTGATAAATGGCTTAAAAGGTAAAGTGTGTAGGATTTGGTGGCTGGTGGTGTAGTTTCAGATTGCAACCAACAGAGTACCCCTCCACTCACTCCTCCCTGTCCAAGACTGCAGTAACATGAGTACAGCTTCAAAGTCTAGACATCTGTCGAATATGTCACAGACAGTGACGGTTATCTTCTGGTGATATTGATATTGACATATCAGCAACATAACTACACTTCTGAGGTCTAAATCTGTAGAAAATGTCATGATATGAAAAAAAAAGTCATGACTTATTATTAAACTAGAAAAGCACTCAGGGAGCGCAGACCTCCGCCAAGCACCACAGTTTCCCCCCTGGTGGTTTCTTCTGGATCTGTCTCCTCAAGTATTAAAGCTAGATCAAATTCGTTGACATACTTCAGATGTGGAATTGTCTCAGCTACACGATGCTGCTTGTTAGAAATCTCTACCTCTAATATTAAATGCACAGTAGGCCAAAATGTAAGAGTACCCCCATTTTTTATATAAATTACTATAAAATCCGCCATCTGGATCAGATCAGGATTTGATAGAAGTACACATTGTAAATCCCTGAGTCAAATTTCATGAGCTTTGGGCAACAATTACCAGAGATATTGGGACCCAAAAAATTGTTTCTCATTTACCCCAATGTTAACGAAAAATTCAAAGTGATCCAGAATCCAGGATTTCTTTCAGATCACCCCCAAAATTAAATCACTTCCTCCTTTTCACATTTTCGACACACCCTGAAAATTTCATCAAAATCCGTCCATAAGTTTTTGAGTTATCTTGAACACAGACAAACAGATAAACGCCGGCAAAAACATAACCTCCTTGACGGAGGTAATCAACACGTCCTACTTTCATTTCAAAATAAAACCTCTCAAGCATTTTTTCTGTGGGCAGAACTCCATTTGTTAAAACAAGGCTTTTATTCTGAAATATTTGCAGGACAGTGTTGTACAACATGCAGTGATTTGCAGGGCTCCATGAATGAATTTACGTATTACACGATTTTAATTGTGGATTATTACTACTTACAAATTACCACATTTCTTGACGTTTCTCTAAAATGTCTAAAATAAATAAAACTTACATTTATAATGAAATGAAATGGCCATTATGAAAGTAAAACTCTGTTGAAAGAGCAGCAGCTGACACACAGCTGGTGAGAACAACGGACGCGTGAATCACGCCGCCGTGAGGTAACGCAGCCGCCACACACTCCTCACGCGGCTGGTCTGGCCCAGGCTTAAGCTACCGAAAACACAACGACTCTTCGTTCCAGGTAATTAAACACTAATGAAAACATAGTTGTGTTCCATTTCTGTTAATAGATGATCAAAATGTTACACACTGTTCCTTTAAGCGATTAATGAATAATCAGATTTTTTGGCAGTGTTGTTCTGACGGTTGGTAAACTACCTTGGTCCAACAACTCAACAACTATCAGATGGATTACCATGAATTTATCATGGTCCCCAAAGAATGAACCCTAATAATTTTGGTGATCCTCTGTCTTTACCTCTAGCGCCACTATGAAGTTTATATTTGTGCTTTTGAGTGAAATGTTTTGACCATGTTTAAATCCATTTGAACAGATTTTGGTCTTGTTTACCAATGATTGTGAATTGTGAATTTCCCCACTGTGGGACCAATAAAGGAATATCTTATCTTATCTTATCTTATGATCCCCTATTGTTTCCATTTTAGGGAGGGGGGCCCTCTGGACCCCTGTCTCAAAACACAGGTTCTCCCTTACTATCTTCCTACATGGTTGAAGAAAACCCTCTCATTCCTCCTCAAGCCCCTGGTGAGTTCTCTACTTCTCTGACAGACATGCATTAATACAAACTAAAGAAAGTGTAATTCGTTCTTCACGGGCACTGAGTATGCTAATGGTTTCAATATTTCCTCAGCAGTTATTTGATAAAACAGTTAGGGCCCTATCTAACACCAAGCGCACAGTACACGCAACGATCATTGCTGGTTCCAGACCAACACATAAGTCATTTTTTACACTCAGCACCCACGTTGTGTAAGTAGCAAATGTACTTGTGCCTATCTGTGTGGTCCTAAAATAGGTGTTGTCCGGTGCTTTGTTGGCACATTGCTATCTTGAGGCAGCAGAAAGCGATTGCGCCATTGACCAACAAAAACCTGGTCTTAAGTCTGGCGCAGTACTTTCCTGGTATTTAAAGGGCTCGTTATTCTGATAATAAGACGCACCTACATAGGGGTTCACAACACACATGCATTGTTTCACACACAGCGACACGAAACAGCGCTCCTCCTCCTCAGTTAAACACTGTGTCGGCACTAGAGCAATGTTAAGGAAAACACAAAATTCAGGTGGCAGTTCAGAATATAAAGGAAAATAATTAATTGAGGCTCTGAGGCATTCTGTACTGATCAACCTACAGCAGGTTCCTCTGGTCACTGTGGCCGGAGAGATCACGGTGCACTAATACCTCTGTGGTGTCTCCTCCCTTCATCCCTCTGTGTGCAATGTATGAGTAGACTACTTCAAAGTTTGTGGGCCTTCTCCCCCCATGCCGTTGCACTGGTTAAACATGTTATCGTGCATTTGCTCATATGCAGTCAAATGGAGTTGTTGATGGCAGAGAGGACTGGGAGATGGCAGGGGGCAGAAGGTCCACCAACCAAGGACCACATACATCTGGTCGAGTGCTTTCACTTTGCACACAAGGTGATCTGTTTCCACAGTAGAAAACCTCCCTCTTCTCGAACTTGACAAATCCACCTGGTGCAGGTGCACCTGGCTTTTAAAGGGAATGGGAGATGACATTCTGATTGGTTCGATTTATGTTATACCCAAAACACACCAATGATTCATTAAGAGACCAATTGCAACCCCTTTGCCCCTTGTGCCTTACTTTGCGCCAAGATTATGTACTCCTTAACTTGCAAAAGTGGAGTTGGACACGCCCTAAATGCACTTGTGCCCTGCACTTTAGGCCATGCGCTATAAATCATTAAAATAGGGCCCTTATGATGCGAGTTGATACATACGTTTTTTTATGTCTTGCTTGTCTTTTGCAGTCTCCTCGTGGTTCTGCTATATTGAGTGCACTTTGTGGAGTTGGGTGAGAAAATCATTTTTGCACTTGCATGTAATGCAGAAAATGTCAAACAAACTGTCAAAACATACCAATTGTTTCTCCACCTTGTTTTTAGATCTGTTACAGATCTGTGGAAGCAGCATGCTGCTGTTGAGGTACTGTTCGTTGTTGGCTAATGATGCTTGTACATGTCTGAGTGCATACAGGGAACGCTGAATTCTGTTGTGTTTTCATCAGGACTACATTCAGGAAACAATAGCAGACTGGAGAAGATGTAACATAGACGTGCTGCTGTGTCCTGTGACCGGACCAGCCTATAACTACTTCTACTGCGGCAAGCTTACCAGTACGGTACACTGAAACGTACAATATACGCCATAAAAGGCAGAACACTACTCCAAAGAACTAGAGAGCAATTTCTCTGCATCGTAATCATGATTACTGTACAGAACAGCAGTTATATTAGTGAATAACTGGTTTATTTTTTCTTTCCTTCCAGTTGTTGTCTCTTACACAATACTTTACAATCTCCTCACCTTTCCCGGCGGAGCTGTTCCTGTTTCCAAGGTGACAGCAGAGGATGAGGAGGAACTCAAGCACATTAAGGGCATTTATCAGGACCACTGGGAAAAGCTCTTCAAACAGGTATCGTAATAGGTACCATACTACCTTATGTGTTTTTCAGGCTCAGTTAAACCAGAGATAGTTCAGGAAGTAGACGATGTACTGGGAATCAACTTCCTGTATCTGTGTCACATGGGCCAATGCCCATCCCTTTAGGAGACTAGCGGGGTGTCCTGAGTGTATTTACTCCAACGGGAGAAGTGAACATGGATGACAGATTCTTTCGGACCCATTAATTAAATATTGGACCCATTTTTCACAAGCCATATAGCAAAAGAATATGCAAATATAATCTAATCTGCTACCATCCATCCACACTATGTTCACAACATTTGAGGCGGCTGTGGATTACAGGGTAGAGCAGGTCGTCCACCAATCAGAATGTCAGTGGTTTGATCCCTGGCTGCTAAAGTTGGCACCTTGCATGCCTCTGCCATCACTGGATGAATATGTGTGTGTGAATGGGTGAATGCTGACATCTACTGTAAAGTGCTAAAGAAGACTACAAAACCGCTATAAAAATGAAAGTCCATTTACTTCCAAACGAGGAGTATGCACTGCTTTAAATACGATTGGCCACCCCAAAATTTCCAAATCTCAAATACACAGTGTCGTGCATGAACACACCAAAAGTGCGTGTATTTTGAACATGGAGTCGGTGTGTAAATGTGATTGACATGTGAGGTCGTATTTATGTTTAAACCTGCAACTATTTTTAATGAAAAATATGGACAACTTGTCAAGGTTTGTTTATTAAACCACTGCCTATCGAGCCTAGTCAATGGTAACAGATTGTGATTTATACTGATTTATTTCTTTGAAGTAGAGATACAACTAACACATTTTTTTTCTTGGCATTAATAAACTATACATTATTTTTCAGTGTAAATAGACTAATGTCAATAAACTAAATATTAAACCACATATTATAAAATTAAATTCTATCAGTAAATTGCTGGTATTTTTTAACTCCAAATAGCCTACAGACATGGACAGACTATGAGACAACAGGCCCCAGGACTCAGATATGTAAAAGGGCCCCCTCCTCTCCTGCAAAGGAGACAGACAACCAGACTAAAGTCTTAGTTCTTATTAGTTGTTTTGCATCTCTTTGTAGCTGTTTTGTGTCTCTTAGTCAATTCAGGAAGTCTCTCCACACAGTTTCTATGTAATGACACTGACTTCACATCATTTGAATATCTTGCCCTGAAACTTAAGACAACAAATAACTGTAATTACGCTATATAGGCCACCAGGGTACTCGTCCGTTTTTCTATCAGAATTTACAGAGCTGAAGTAATAAGAACGACCAATGCCATGGAGCTTATGAAATTACTTAACAGCTTTGACCTCATCCAACACATACATGAAGCCACCCACCAGTTTGGTTAAACACTGATAATATTTCAGTATGTGAACTACTTAATGCCACCTTAACCTCGGCAAAGGTTAAGACATCTTGATGTGGAAGCCAAGGCCAACTTTGCTAATATCATGAGATCATTAGAGCCAAACAGTGATGACCTCACTCTAAATGACATGGTTGAACAATTCAATAACACACTGTCAACTGCCTTAAATGGCCATAGGGCATAAAAGGGTTAATCCATCCAGGATACTAACAGTACAACTACCTATCAGGCCCCCGGCCTGGGCCCCTGCCACTCCTCTGGTTCCTCGCCTTAACTCCAGTCTCAGGCCATTTAAGGGATTCTCCTGAAACAGTAGTTCCACAGTTGGTCAGTAGATGGAGGCAGAAGACTGTGGTGCTTCTGGTTACTGCCTGTTGACTGGATATTGTGTTTGCGTTTCAGGCTGTTTCTGGAGGCGAGGGTCTGCCCGTGGCGGTGCAGTTTGTCGCCCTGCCGTGGCAGGATGAGCTCTGCCTGCGCGTCATGAAGGAGGTGGAAGAACTGGTCAAACAGAGCAGAATGTAAGGCCTGGAGGCCACAGGCGGAGATGCAAACTTCAGGGTCTTCATGTTGAATTTGTTTTGAACGCAATGAATGTAAAAATACTAACAACTACACTTGTTAACCACAATAAAACAAAATGGGAACATGAGTAGAGGTTAACACAATTAATATTGCTTTAGCAAAGGTGAAATGGCTTGTTGAATCATGTTTTCTGATCTAGACAGCCCACAAAAACCGACTGAATCACAGTTTGTAGGTTGGTAGACACTCCAGATACCCAAAAGAGAGTTTTTCATATGTTCCCTGTAAACTTGATATCAATGTTCACTCCTTGGAAAAGTTATCTCCTTCTTCATTTAACTCTTTCAGTGAGAAACCTCAAGATTTGATCATTTTGTTTTGTTTGTATTGTACTGATAACATAAACTTAGACATTGTTTGCTTAAATAAAAACATTTGCTTTAAAATTAAAAGTCTGATGTTGACAGGCATGATTAATTGAACTTTATGTTTTGTTTTTTTGTAAAAATCAGCATCCTGTTTGGACATTAGTAGGTGTGAAATAAATAAAGTCGGTTTGTTTTTTCCACCCCTGGCTTTGTTTTATATTTCATGTAATATAGCAAGAACAGGAAGTACATGCTTTAGAAGAAAATGAATTCACATCACCATTCAGTAAAGAGGAACCGCAAGCTCATGCAGAAAATAATATTGAAAATTGGGATTCATAGTGACTACGGAAAATGTTCTCTCCGCTTGTCTCTTAACAAGACCATATGTTTCTGGTATGATGACTAAGAATAAAATAAAGTGACTAGTTTCTCGTAGAGATGCTGTTATTTGTTTCCACAACAGAAATGCTTTGTTCTCAGATGTTGGAAGTCACTACAGATATATCCTTACCATTTTATTACTTCCCCGATACCAATACAGAGTACGGATCCGATACCAGTGTGATATAAAGAATATGTAGTTATTAAATTATTATTTAACAGCAGTTTACTGTTGACCATGTATGGATGTGATATGATTACCATCTTTGTTGTATGGCCTGTATAACAAATACTGTACATACAGACAATGAATGCAATAGAATCATCTTTTATTATTCAGTTTGTCAGTTACAAAGGACATAAATAACTGTAGCTAAGAATAAATAACAATTCTGTATTTTCTTAGCTGTCTCCTCCGTGGACAGCCTGTGTGCTAATTTGTCCTGCAGGGTGCAATATTCACACACCTACTAGTTTACAATGCCAGTATTTGTACCATTTTATGTATATTTTTGTAAGTGGCTTGCAATTTAGTTAATGACACTTTAAATGGGATAGGAACAGTAAAAACTAAAAAACTAAAAAAAAAACGAAAATCTAGGATTAAATAAAAATTCCTTTAGTAAGCTGTTATAGCGCAGCCACAATCAAAGTCATCCTGCTCTTTCACGTGATACGTCTTCAAACATTTTATGACTGCTGGTGTTAGGATTAGCAACACTAGTGCCCCTTCTAAAAACACCTTACATACTTATCGCTGTTTTACTTGTTGGATTTTCCACTGTGAAATTTTTCTAAATGGCTGACATTTTCCTCACTCTGACTACCGTTACACTCTCCACTAGCACTGTTGTTGTTTGCTATTGTCATGTGTAGGGATGCTAATTTTGAAAAAGAAATTTAACCAATGACCGACCCTCATTAACCAATTATTAACAGTTAACCGACAAGATTAGTGCCTTGCATGCAGCGGTGCACCAGCAAGTGAGTCAACAGTGCACCATCCGGGAGTGTTAGCAGCCACGGTGCTGTGTGTATTGTCGGACATGCAGCCACTTTCCCAGTAAAAGTCATTAGCAGGTCTACCGTTGCTGGTACAGTCACATACAGTCTGTCAGCATGGCGTAACTTTTGTGAGTTTCCAACAGACCGTGCGTGTTTGGCAGCGGTGAGTGTGGAGTTGTCAATGGCATTACAGCTGTTAACGTAGGTGTAGCAGACAGTGTGCGTCAGGTTTATTTGTCAGTGAATAAATGCTACAAGGCTACAACTTCTCCACTCTGTGCTCCACTCAAGACGGGAACCAACTTCCTGTATCTTGTAACAGCAGCTCAGACTCTGTTAAGGTGGACCAGCTTTTTAATTAATTATTGATATTTGATTTTAACTGTTTATCCGATAGCATTACTCGGTTAAAATGCTTAATGTCGGTTAACAGTTAAACAGTTAATTATTAACATCAGTAGTCGCGTGACAGACTACCTGTAATCAGTTCTTCTTCGCTGCTCTAAAATAGTGGTCGCCACAGGCCGCCATGATACATCCAGGGCAACAGCAAAGAGAAGGCTACAGATGTGGAGCGCTGAAGAAGAATTGATTTCCGGTTAAACACATTAAATTTTTTCTGGGTAATAAATTATGGTATCAGATCAATCTAGACTGCCTCACTCGCCAATATCCCAATCCCAAATTTTGGGCAGTATCAGACGTATACTGATAACGGAACAACTCCATAAGTCACCATGTCGTGATCCTCTGTTCCTTCCTCATCTCATTTGGTTCATCTGCCATGATGAATTTTGTGATCAACCATTTTTGAGTTGATATTTAAAGCTTTTAAAACCCGCACAGTGAACAAGTTTTTGTTGTTGACTATTTAACAAAAGTAAAGTGTGTTGTACCTTTAAGGCATCCAGCAGCTGTGAGGGTCCAACACCTTTGTCTTCATCCTCCACCTCTTCCTCTCCATCACTTTGCCAGAGATGAGCACAGATCATTTTCATTGTTATTGTGAGTGATCGTTGCGCCGATGCCTTAACAGGAAACAGAAAAGAGATAAAGGAGACTAATGACACATAGCGCCTCCATCTACAAGGCCAGCGCACCATGTCGTCATATTGTGATTACCCCGTGCTATTGTAAATATGTGTTTCTGTTGGGTTTACATAAATTTACATATGTTTTAAAACTCTCCTGGGATGGGAAACCATTAGGGACAATGTTAGTGTTTTCCATTACAATCGCCCACGTTTGCGCTGTGGTCTCATTGAATGGAAATAGCCGTGTGCGTGCGGCAGAGGAAGGAGGGCACATTAGGCGTGGAGGGGAGCTGGAATTGAGAGGTTGTTCTTAGCATTATCTGTGGCACATAGAGAGAGAGTGTGTGGCTCTCGCTGTGCCACTCAGTCAGGGAGCATTAAGCTTTAAGAGGCAGTGAAGAGACTCAGGTCTTCAGAGGGAACTTGACATTGTTCATAAATCCCTCAGGATCTGAGACAGAAGCAATGACAAATACACACACAGATGCACAAAGTCAGTCTGCACATTGCCCCATTAAATACATTCACCAATTACAATTTGGCAGTTGTGTGTATTATATTACATATTAAAATCAATTTAAAAGTTATTATATACTGTAGCACTTTAAAAACATCACAGATGATCAAAAAATAAGAGATACAGTTCAAAATACTATTTATCAGTTAAATAAAATAAAATAAATACCTGTATTTTAAAAAAATGAATGGTGACCATCTAATCTCTAATTTTTTATATTTAATCCTAATATTGTATTTTACACACAATACTACATAAAACACAAACACGTCATTTTCAGCGTGTAAGACATGTCAGACTGTGATGAAAATGTATGAATTTTTGATATGCCGGCCAACTTTCGAGTAAGGGACTGCAGATGAAAATTAGTTCCACAGACACAAAGCATTTCCATTTTAGTAAACATTAATTAATGTAAACTAAATGAAAAGTTTTCATAGGCCTTTGTCACAGAGGACATTTTGATATGTTGCAGTAGAAAAAAAACGGGTGTAAATAATAAAATTAATGATGGCTGAACTCCATTTAGCTGCTTCAGTTTCAGGGTCCTTACATGTACAAAATATTCCAGTTTTATTCCAAAAAAGACAATATTGCAGTTTACATGGCTATTAGCTAATGAAAACGGATTATTGCATACTTTATGGCAAACGGTGGCGGACTTGTTCAACCGTGCAAACACAACCTCACCCTTTCATTCCTTCAACCACCTTTTTGAAAAGTTTGGGGTTGCAATTTTTGCAAATTTTCTAAAACCTGGTGAAATCCAGTGCTTTCCATGTTCACTTATCCTTTTGGACATGGTTCTTTTTTCCAGCTGTCAGGTGGTTGGGTTGTGTAGAACACACAGGGGTGGCCATAAACAGGAAAAGGGGGGAACACAAACTGCCATAAAAACCAAATAGATGTATGTTAAGATACAAAAAAAAAAAAAAACAAAAAAAAAGGAAAAAGACCACCCTATTCATTCGCTTGGCATATTCTGAATACTAGTGAAATATTAGTGTGCATGTAAACATAGTCACCGTCACGCCTTACTGGGACACTTGAACAGAACGGAGCCATCCTTTAAGTTTTTAACGCCTATGCTTTCCCTATTATGACAAGTCAAAATGTTTCCTGTGAAAAAGGCCCTTAAACAACAGGAAGAAGACATTCAAGACAAGAGGACAGTTAGTCATAACTACATATTAATAAGGGGTCATTCACTGGAGATAAAGGAGAAATAGAAATTGTATGATTGGTATATATTATATTTGTATTAGTGTAGTGTATATTTGAGCTTCATTTGATCCAAAGAGTATGCTGTGAACACAACGTAAGAGCTACGGAGAAAACAAAACTAAAATATTACGATTTTTAACTTTACACAAATAGAGTGGTGCAGGGATGGCGTAGTTTTGCAGGCCAACCTGATTTTGAATTAATACAGAAAATAAACACTGTGGCAAATGTTTATGATACTCACATTTTGTTTGGCAAGATAATCTCCACAAAAGAACGACCACTTTTATGATTTCTGAAGTGTGAATGCAATTGCCAGAAGTAAAAAGCTAACACTACACCAGTGGTTCTCATACTTTTGGGGGCCAGGGACCCCTTAAAGGGGAGAAAATTTTCTAAGGTCCCCCTCATAATTATAACAATGATTAAGCATATGCTATACTATTTCTACTCTTAGACAATATTGCAACTACATGTTAACTCACGTTAATACCACTTTGTTTTGCCCTGATAATCAGATGTCGCATTTAGCTTGGCCTGATTCATGACTTATACAACGCATTTTAGTATCCCGTCACTGTATAATTGATTTGACTGGCATCATATTTTGTAAATTCACATAGCTAAACACAGTAATCATGACCCATTTGAGGGCATCACATGACCAGCTCCTGGTGCTTTCAAATGGGGTCCTATTAACGAGTTGGTCCCATATGAATGCCCCCTTCGTGTCATATTCACGACCTCGTCGGTGGAAAGTTTCTGAAAGCTCCGAGTTCACGTCTTGTGAGGTCTTTGTTGATGTTGTGAGAAATGGAGGAGCCCATGGAAGTTCATTTATCAGTGCATAATAAGTCAATATTGTACAGTATATTGTAATTTTATTCATATTGTTTTTCTCAGTAATTTTACGTCTGAGGAAAATGTTGATATTCTCAACGACCTCATCTTTCTCCTCTGTCATTATGCATTTACATTTCCTTCATTATGTTACCCACTTGCTAGCTTGCTAAACTGTTAGCCTCTGTGGCTTCGAGAAGCCGACAGTAACGTTAATATTGTCGTTGTTTAGCAGCAGTTTACTTCAGGACTTAACCATTTGAACACCAAGTATATCGTGTGCACGACTTCCCATCTCATAAAAAACACAGTTAACACGGCCCCATTTGAAGGCACCATGACTTACCCAGTTGCTAGCTTGCTAAATTGTTAGCCTCTGTGGCTTGTTGCTGTATAACAGTGGCACTATCTGATAGGGAGCTACAGATAAGTACATTTAACTTATTAAATCATTAGTCCCCCTTTGAAATAAACTACACTTATTACACATAAAATGCAGCTGTAGCCATCCCGGTTTAAGCTACTGCATTAAACACAGTCCAAAGTACTGTTAAAGCATCTATTAAGATAAACCCAACGAACGCTAATTGCTTGTTAACATGACAGGTTGAGCCAACATGGCGTCTTTGCCGACTTACAGGCTTACACACACACACTGTCTCTTTAAGAGCAAAACTACGTAAATACAGTATAAAGTCACATATTATCGATTATAGTAGGAAGCGAAAATTGACAAACCTCGAGCCCTTATCAGCCAGGCGGTACACAAACAGAAGCAGCAGGATGCGCTCTTTCTTTCGGACACACATCTGACGTTAAACTGTTTCCGTCCGTCTTTTTTTCTTTCCGGCATTACCCTTTCAAAATAAAAGCAGCCACTTTTATACGATAAAAGGATCAAACTAGCATAACATTGAGAAACACCTCCAAAATTAATAAATATGAAAGCAACACACTATACAAATGTAGTGGACCGTGGTGAAAGTCATTTACAGACTGTATCTGTAGAAAAACTTTCCAAATGTCATAATAAAGCCTATAGTCATGATGCTAAAAATAATATTTGATCCAGGATTCAACATGATTGTAGGTCCTACAGTGGCTATAATGAAAGAGTTTGAGAAGTTGGATATAAAGGGCATCTGGCCAAAGCTCAGCCTGTTGTAATCATACCGCAGAACCATCCAACAGCCCTGGCGGGCCAAGGTGCTCTTCTCATGTAACGTCTCATTGATAAGAGCAGCAAACACCTCATTTACAGGAACCTTAGGCTATAAGATCAGGTACTTTAAAAGCCATCCAAACACATTCAGACCCTGCCTGTGTGCCAGCAAATAAAACACCTTGCTATCGCCCCAACTAAACTAGGATGATTCTGTCTTAATGTCCCATTTCAGGGACCAAAGAGTCCATAGTCTTTATGGCTTCGCAGAATTGCAGGTAGTAATGTCTGACACAGCAGGGCGTCCTTCCCTTTCAGATGATCAAAGTGACAAGTTCAGCCTGCAACCAGAGCCACTTACAGGAGACATCAAGAAGCAGCTAGATTGGCAGCTTTTAGGGTCTTTGGTCCATTTCATCAGCCATTACTACCAGCAGAGGCGACGTGCTGTGGAGGAGTAGTGGGAGGAGAGGAAGGCAGATTAACAGACAGCTGATACAGGTGTATAGGCGGCATCAAACAGCAGCTCTGTCAATACAGCAGGCTCCAAATTTCTTCAGAAGGGGCTGGGATCCCCAAAGTATGCCCACCGATTTCACTATGACAGGATTAACTGGGAGCTCCGTATGATTTTCGCAGATTCTGTGACTCAACAATTCAGTGATCCACGTTCTATCGGCTTTAAAGGCCCCTATCCCAAGTTTCAAAAGCTTACCCTTCGGACAAGGGACACTCTTTTTCTCCCATGCCGTTCCGCTTCCCCTTTTTTTGCTGCATTCAGTTGTTCATCAACCCCGCGTCCTCGCCAGCTCTCCGCATCCTCCCTTCTCTGCACATCTGCTAGGTTTGAGTTTCCTTTCTTCCCTCCAGCGCCTTGCTTGGCCCAAGGCCCTTATAGCCAAATTGGTTTACATTGGAGAGATAAATGCTCTGCAAATGCGCTTAAACACGTACAGTAAAAAATGCAGACAGTGCGTGTCAGGATTATCACCCAAGTCAGGGGGAGAAAGGAGAGCGTCTCTGTAGCACAAAGCTGGGGAGCCGGAGTGAAGCCTGCAGATATAGTCCGTCTCATCCACTTCTCAGGAGAAAGAGAGGAGGATTTAGCATTTGCATGCTAGTCTGTAATTCCTGGCATTATATAACTTGTCGCCAACAATCAAACTCCTGTGGTATTGTGAAAGTATTGTTTCACATGGGTGAGCAAAGTGTGGAGTTACACTCTTGGGGGAAGGGGTTTTTGGTGGAGACAGCTGGTCCAAGATACACAGGAGAGACCACCCCATAAGCCCACTGAAGAACTACTCTGCAACACAACCTCAGGTCCAACTACAGAAGGTGCACCTCAAAATCCTCTCAAAATATTCAGCTTAGAGCATAAATGATTCACCTGAACATGGCGAGTGATATGTAGAGAGAGGCTGATCCAAAATACAGCCACAAAATACACATTTGTGCTCCCAAAGGTCGCGTCTGCTGTGAAATTCATATATTTACAAGTGAAATGTGATATTTCTTATGAAAATGGGCTTCTATGTAAATTAGGGCTCAGTTTTACTAGAGTGAAGATACTGGTATGATATGAAACTGGAAAACTTAAGGAATCATTTCATGTCCATTTTCAAAAGGGTCTCTTGACCTTTGACCTCAAGATATGTGAATGTAAATGGGTTTTATGGGTACCCACAGGTCTCCCCTCTACAGATATACCCACTTTATGATAATCACATGCAGTTTGGGACAAGTCATAGTCAAGTCAGCACACTGACACACTGACAGCTGTTGTTGCCTGTTGGGCTGCAGTTTGTCATGTTATGATTACAGCATTTTTTTTGCTAAATGCAGAACCTGTGGGGGTTTCTGGACAATATTTTTCTCTTTTTTTGTGTTGCTATTTGATTTCCAATAATAAATATATACATATGGTACATTTGCATAAAGCAGCATATTTGTGCACTCTCAGGTTGATAAGAGTATTAAACACTTGACAAATCTCCCTTTACATACATTTTAAACATATAAAAACTTGATTTTTTGTGATTAATCGCAATTAACTATGGACCATCATGTTATTTATCGCAATTAATTATTTTAATTGACTGACAATATTTGTCATTGTTTTGTGTTGTTTATTGATTTCCAGCAATACATGTATGCACATTTGCATAAAGCAAGCGATAATTTGATTAATTAGTGATTAATCATGGTTAACTATGGGCAATCATGCAATTCATCATGAGTAAATATCTTAATTGACTGACAGCCCTAATGTAAAATCATCACATTTGAAATGTAGTGTCACATGTAATAATAATGTGAATTTATCACCTGAAGCGTGTTTCATGTGTGATGTTAAATGTCAAATTGTGGTTTTCAAAAGTGATATCTTTCATTTCACACTTGACATATCTGAAAATCATTTATTGCTGCATGTGCCATTGTAAAATTTATTCAATAAAAATGTGAAATGCGGTTTACATGTGATAAATTCACATATACATTTTTTTTCTTGTAAGGTAGTTAAATAGTTTACCTGCTCAGGGCCTGCAGATGGAAAATGGCGTGTGGTAATATGTGACAAAGCTTCTCTCTTTGCTTGAGAATAAAGTTTTTCTACATGGTCCTGGACAAAAACTCAAAACTGACTCAAAATAAACTACAGTGTTCATCATGATGTGTGTTTTAATAGTTTTTGGACAATAATGTAAGTCTATGACTGAGGAATACGCTATAACAGGCTTTGGCTACACAGACAATACTTGCTAACGAGATCAGTTCACTATTGTTTTTGGTCTTTTAATGGGATTTGTTGACAGTAAAAGAAATCCTTCATTAAAATACACTAATCAGAACACAGAGCCACCGTTATGTCCTCAGATGAGCCTACAAGTATGCTTGACACTCCCTTGTATCTACACAGATGAACCGTCACTATGTGAAAGAGGTCTCACTTGTTGAAGACAGGTACAAACTGGATCCTGAAGATTCAGGAAGCAGCCTTCTCCTTTCCCTCCCCACCTGCTGCTGTCGTCCCCTGGGGGACACCGAGCTGCTGTCCCTGTCCCCTAGCATCAGTGTAAAACCCCACCACATGCTCTGCCATGGGGATTTGGGTGTAAACCTTCCAAGAAAGACCCCCGCACCCACCCCCTACCCAAAAAAGCCCCCTTTTTCTCATCCCCACGACCTACCCCTCCCTCCAAATCAATGCCGTCCCCCCTCAGACCTCCCAACACAAAGCCCTCGGAGCAAACCCAGCAGCACAGAAATCATAGCACACCATTCAATCATTGTTTTTTCCCCTCTCTCACCCCTTTTATGGTCCCACTAAAGGTTTTAGCCGGGCAGAGAAGGAGGGCTGTCACTGAGGAAACCTTAGCCCATTGATGAAGTGACAGGAGCTGCCAGAATATGATCCTAATCCTGTTTCCAGCATTCTTATTAGAGACTAAGCCTGGAAAGCTGAGGCCCGCGGCAGCCCAGAGGCTTAGGGCTGTGTCCAGCTGTGAGTAGGATTAACTGGCCTGAGTCTGATGGTTGTCCCCTCTGTGGACTGCCTGCCTGTCCCAAGAAGAAGACAAACACACAGGCTACGACAGGGCTTGTAGGATGAAGAAGGGTGGTTGAGCACCTCGCTCCTGACTGGACCACTGGACCCTGCAGTTCGCCTTAGCCTGTTGGAGGGAAGCGCCGCTCGTGAAAGGGCTGCTATGGAGGAGGAGGAGAGGTGAGAGAGTTTTGACTTCTCAGTGCTTTAACAGCGTCCGCCGCCTCTGAGGACAAGCTTGGAATGAGGTGGATGCCCACTGGGCCTGGATACTAACTATCTACAGGTCGGCACAGTATGTGAGGTGAGAATGTACGCGGAACCATGTGAGAGCACGGGGGTCCCTAGGGAACAGTCTTGTCTCCTTCCTCTTCACGCTTTCACCTAGCTTAGCACAGCTCACCTCCTGCTCTGAGAAGTTTTAGAGCTCTGCATGTGGGCTGTTAAAGAGATAGGAGGTGAGTAAGAGGGTTGTGGAAGGTTTGTGGGATGGTGTGACCTAAATCACTCGTAAATTACAAAAACAAGGTGGTTTTGACTTTAGGAAAAAGGCCTCTAAACCAGTAGATAGGGGAGAGGTGGAATGTGGAGGATTAAAATCTCGGTGTCCCGAAATAAAATGGAGGAAAAATAAAGATTGTAAGAGGGTCTGGTCGCTGTTCTCTCAGGAGACTAGATCCTTTATGTCTGAGAACATGTGAGCGTTCTTAGGTGGTGGGGTCATCTTCTCGCTGTGTGTGCTGGGGAGAGGGTGAAGGTGCGCGAAGCTAGAAGCTATAGGAAGGCGGGTTCTGTTGGGAGTGGAATAGAGTCTTTGGGGAGGTGTGGAGAAGAGGATGTGAGGAGCTCTAGTTAAAGACAACACCTCTCATCCCCGCATGCCCTCTGGAGTCCTCAGAGCACCTCAGCCGTGACTGAGACCACCGAGATGTAACGGGCGTCAAGGGGTCTTTTCTCCCTGTGGCTAGATCTTCTCCTCCCCTCTGCTGGAGGAAGTTGAAATCTGGATTTTGACCAGATCAGTGGAATAATACGGCCTAATGTCTTCATCTTCTCTTGAATATCGGTTTTTCACCACCTTTTTTTCATGTGAATATTCGTTGTTTTTTGGATGTGCAATATTATATGGTTGCTGCATTCGATTTTCTGTGATGTGGTTATCAGTTTTTGTTCTCCTTTGATGAGAAAAGTCTTTTCCCCTCCTATTTGTACTTTAATCCTCAGTTCTTATCTCTTTTAAACTTGTTTCTCTCACACGTGTGTGTTATTGTGTTGTGTTTGTTTGTAAATCTGGTCTTGGAAATCGGGATGAATAAAGTTCAATCTTCTTTCTTATCTTATCTTCTTTTAGCCCGCTGGCATCGCAATTCCTCCACACATTCTCTGAGCTGTCAACTAGGAAAATCCCTCTAATAGCGCATTGCCCAGATACACATCAAAGAGCTCCTGGAAACCTTCAGCGGCTTAGCTGCCATAGACACACTCACACACACTCTCACACACACAAACATTCCCATTAACTTACACCAATATGATCGTTACGAACACACAGACGTTCATGACAAATTGACCACATATTTAAAGAGTAAAAAAAAAAAAAAAAAAAAGGTCTTTGCAGCTGTGAAATTTTATGCACTGTAATCTGCCCCCATCCTAAACCAGCCACCCATCTCACCCCATTTTCTCCGCTTAGACAGTGATATAATCTTTACGGTTATGGAGCAAGAAAGCGGGAAAAAGACCAGGAAAAAACAGGTGTCTGAACTTTGCTGACTCCAGGAACCCTTTCAGTGCTATTTTATCTCATTCTATTCTTACTTAATCCATCGATATCCCAACCAAAGGTAATCTTCTTATGGCAAAGCATTCTGTTTCGGTGCAGCCAAACCTCGGCTGACAGGGTGGGGGAAGAGGGGCGCAGCAGTGAGAGTGAAGGGTAGGTGGGTGGGTGGTGGATTGGAGACTCTTTAGAGCCTGACGCTGTGCTTCAGTCATTTCATTTAGGATTAGTTATTTTGCACCGAGTGAACAAGTGGCAGGTTCTCCCATATGTGGTGTGTAAACCTCACCGTCAGGCACGCTAGACCTCCTGTGTCTACATTATTTACGGTTCATCAACGTGTCTTTAGTGAAACGTGTTAACCAAACTTTACTATAAAGGGTTGAAGGTGTGTTGGGTGGAAATCAAAACTGTTCCGTCAGCGCTGTCAGAGAGGAGCTGGATAAACTAATCCCTCTCTTGTCGCAAACTTCTTCTCACAGGAGGAAGATACTGATTTAAAACCTATATATGAGTACATGTTTGTGTGCATGTTGGTTGGATGCCCTGCTATGTGATAATTCCTGTTTCGTGATCTTATTTGGTCATCTTCGTACTCACCTTTTAGCTGACAATGGTCCAAAGATTTAGAAATCCACAAAAAAACTTCTAACACAAAACTTCCATTAAGAAAATGTCATTTTTTCATAGTGTCTCTATTTTCATAGTTCAACCCAAATATCTAAATGCAGGACTTCTGTTCAAAAAAGGTTGCCTCATGTGTTATTTCTTACATTTTTAATAGCAGCAGCTTTGTTTTACCTCTGCGTATTGATCACTGGAGTCATGGTTTTGGAATAAAGCTCCCTCTTCGCTTTGGAAAAATGTCAAAACGAGGCAGCGCAAGCAAATATTTTCATCTTATATTTCCAACCGACGACACTGAGAACATGAGTCATTCTTATGTGTGATTTATTCCCTTGCATTAAACAGATAAATTACTCACATTTTAAACAATTGAGAAATACATGTCTTGAATCTACAGTGATATAATACATAGAAGATGGGCCTGTGCGTCTTTCTCAGAAAAAGTGGTGAATCTGTCGAGTTCAATCTGGCACAGACAGTTAACAAAAATATATGTCGGCTGGATTCATATTTATTTGTCGCTGTGCCTCCTCCGCAGACTCTCCCCCTTATTTCACTGCTGCCGTAGGTCCGTCGCTTAAAGCCACAATTGAAAAATAAATTTCCTCTCAAATCCTTCACACAAAAGGAGACATGGAGTCACTCTTCAGCCAGGCAGATGGAGGCGAACACTGAGGGATATTTACAACGCTCAATGGATTCAGATGAGTGTTGTAACTTTAAACAAGGAGAGTCATGTGTCATCTACAAAGAAAGACAGTTGGGTGGGGGATTATATTGAGTGATCTGCGCTTTACTTCTGATAATGTGACTTCATTCTGTGTTTTGCGGCTGTAAGCCATGCTTCAGAGGGGTGCATGCATAGTTCACATTCAGGGGTTGAATTATAGAACATTTTAATATCTTTTATCTGTCCTGAAATCAGCTCAGACGTTCTTCCCTGACTTCACTGAAGAGGCTGAAATCCCAGTTCGTATTAGTAGAGTTGGCTTGTGTTGCTGACCAGGAGTCGAATACAAGCAAAGATCCACTGTATCTTCAGTCACAACTGCTGTTTTTTTCCATTAAGTCCATTGAGTTCTTGCTATAATCTTATTTTCTGTTAAGTCTATCCAGCAGAGCTGTTCTTCATGTCCTGGTTTGCTCTGAGCGGTGGGCTGCACGCCCACGTGATGAACGATGAGGTGAAGGGAAGCAGGTGCGTCGATGACCCCTGTCCCCAAACTGAGGACGTGTGCCTGCACTAAAACACATTTTGTTTCCTCCATGTGTGCTGAAAAAGTTGTTGTTGTTGTTGTTGTTTCTTCTGTTTGTCACACTGCTCTCGCTTTGAAATTATTTGAAACATAGAAAACCGTAAACAAAGCATCAGCTGTTGTTCAGTTAAATTACAAGAAACAAGCACAAATTCAAAATGTGGACAGGTTTTGAACATAAGACAGAGGAGAATTGTTGTTATGTCCAACAACAGACTCACCACAGTTCGTGAAAAAGTCACAAAGTTTAATCTATTTGATTCATGTACATAGACTTGAATTTTCCTTTTGTTTTCATAATGCTCAACACGACTTTCAACAACAGATTTTTCATGCGTTTTCCTATGAATGTCCAGCACCATGTGACGCATGTTGTAACTTCTGCTCCAGTCTTTTCAAAATAAAACTACTTAGGTTTCCTAAAAAATTGACTTGGTTAAATTTGGGCAACAAAACTACTGAGTTAGGTTTAAGAAAAGATTGACTTGGTCAGGTTTAGGCAAGAAAACTACTTTGTTAGGTTTAGGAAAAGTTTGACTTGTTTAAGATTAGGCAAGAAAACTACTTAATTAGGTTTAGGAAAAGATTGTGGTCTGGGTTAAAATTATTCCGGAAGAGCTGTAACTTAATTACAGAAGTTATTTGAAAAATAAATCAACGCTGGCTGCAAAAATTGGCCTCCTGGGTGAAAGTTCTGTGTTTTTTGACCCAGCCATCCTCCCTGACCTCCATCCCTGTGCAGTGGTCACCACTCTTTTCTGATTTAAAGTTACATGGATTACATATGAATTGATTTTATGCTGACCATTATGAAAAAAAAAATTGTGTCTATGTACAAATCAATACATTCAATTTTGTGACTATTTCACAAACTGTTGTGCGACTGGGCCAGTATCTTATGCTTAAATCTGACATAATTTGAATTGACTTTGGAGATGTGTCTGTGTTTTGGATGACAGAGGTGAAAGGTCAAGAGGAAGTGAAGAGGGGCCCAGAGACACCTCCTGTGGACAGGGCCCATGATTCATAGGTACGGCCCTGACTAGAGGGCGAACACTTCAGCAGCTTCAGTTGGGGAGCGTGTCCAGTCCCAGCGAGGCTGCATGCTGCTTGGCCCTCAGGCGGAGGTTCTCTATGCTGGTGGTCTTGCTGTTGAGGCTTCCGGGGAGGCTGCCTGGCGCCGCCTGCAGCAGCGGGCTGTTCCAGACCTGCTGGGCCTGCGACAGGGTCTGGTAGTAGGACTGGCAGGGCAGCGAGCTCAACGGGGACGGCATGTTGACGTTCATGCCCAGGTAGGGCAGGGAGGACGCCGTGCTCATTTCAAAGGACGGGTAGTGCACCAGGTTGTTGGTGGCAGCCATGTGCTGGCGAAACTGCTCCTGCAGCCGGAAGAGGCTGAGAGGAGACGACGCGTAGGAGTTGCTCTGGACCAAACCGCTGGTCACGCTGCTGGAGGACGGCAAGGTGGGGGAGCCGAGGGGAGAGTCTGAGGGACAAGAGGAGAGGATGAGGACTTTAATATCTGTGCATTCCTGTACCCAGGATGTTCTACTACATCCGGTCACATTTTGCAGTGTGCAAGCCAGCATGCTTTTCTGGCTGTTCTGACCCACAATCCTCTGGGTATATGAGCAAGAGGGTCAAAGTTCAAGGCACAATGTTGTGGGGAAGTAGTACATCCTAACTGTATTCATACTGCATGCAACAGTATGTACTTTGTAAAGGCAGCTGTAGGCTTTTGGAGATTTTTTTGTGTGTTTATCCTGTTTTTAAATAAATTGTGTGATTTAGATACCAATTCACCAAAAACAACTTGTACATGAATGTGATTGGGTTCTTAAATGTGACATCAGGGAATATAAAAGAAAATGCATTAGACAGCGATATTTTACCTGATGTGGGGCTCAGCTGTTTGCAGGAAGGGGAGTTGCTCCGTGGCAGCGCCTCCCCCTCCCCCTGCATCTCCTCCCTGATCTTCACCCTCGCCTCCCCTCTCATTTCGTCCTCCTCTCTGTCAGCACTATCTTCCGCTGCTGACTCGCTGTCCGACGGCTCAGGGGAGGTGACGTTGACTTCCACGCTCATCTCTCCAGGCTGCGGCCGTGAGGCTGCCAGCCTCTCCGTCTCTGAGTGACAGGATGAAGAGGAGGAGGGTGGGGGAGGAGTACGGGCCTCTGGAACCAGGGTGGTGGTGGTGCTGGTGTTGGTGTTGGTGTCAGTCTTGGAGTCCTCTGTAGAGCCCTCTGCAGTTCCGGACGCCTCCTTCTGTTTCTGGAGCTGCTCCTTCTGCAGGCTGCGCTGCTTCTTACGAAACTTGGCCCGGCGGTTCTTGAACCAGACCTGCAGATGGGTGGACGGACAGATCAGGTCTTGGGCCAAAGACTACAGGTATCATATGTGGACAACTTTATACCACAGCAAATGAGTGCCGTTCACATTTTGCAGCAACTTATCACTTTTAATGGTGCATGATTAAGCTGAGCATCTCTGAGAGCAACAGGCACACCGTACCTGAACGCGTGCCTCGGGCAGGTTGGTGCACATGGCCAGACGTTCACGCATCACCACGTCAGGGTAGTGGGTCTTCTGGAAAGTTTTCTCCAGGGCCTCCAGCTGCTGGGCGGTGAACGCTGTCCGGCTGCGCCGCTGCTTTCGGTGCTGGGAGCCATACCGGGCCTCGAGGATAATGTCTTGAAATGTGCAGCCGTTGAGAAACAAGAAACATGACCAGTTTAATTGAGGCACAGGTCAAAGGTCAGAGGTCAACACGCGTTATAAAGTGTGTTTATCTGCAGTAAAAGATGGAGATCGTGAATGATAGTGGATTGATGATTGAACGTCAAAATGAGCAACTGATTGTTACCAGCCAGTCTCTCTGCCAGAGTGAGGGCGTGCACTGAGGGCCTGTAGTCCGGGGCGTGCTGGGCCTGTTGCGCCGCCTGCTGGTGAAGGTTGTACATGGCGCTCAGTGAGTTCATAGCGTGCAGAGAGTAGCCGTTCACCCCGTAGTGCTGCATGGTGGACGAGCTGTGCGACTGTCAGGCCTCTTCAGACAAACGACCCTGCCCTCTGGTTCTAGTGCCATAAAAGAGCGGAGATGTTTGTATTATATCGTTTGCTGCAGGCTGAATAACTGTGATGGCAACAGGTGAAAAACAAGAATCACAGACTGCACTTCCTTCATTTTATCAAAGAATAATTAAACAGATAACTAAAGAGTCTAATAATAATAATAATAATAATAATAATAATAATAATAATAATAATAGAGATAGATAATAGAGATACTGAAGCTGAAAATTTGTGTGTCGTTACATTTAAGCAAAACGAAACGCAACATTTTAGGAAACTGTTTTCCACTGTTGTACACGGAGGGTTTACCCACTTAATATTTTTTTTTAACTTTAATCATTTTCATTATTCAGAAAAAAAACATAAATAGCTTGGTTTGAAACTTTTAATATCTTTTAATATACAGTTTGAGCAAAGCTTTCAGGAAAAATAAGATGTTTTATGAATCCACAGCGCAACAGATTTAGTTTTAAGAGTCTGAGGTGTGCAGAATATTTATTCAATTCAGCAATGAAAAATAAAATGTATATTATTCACTCAAATAAAATGTGGCATAGGTCTACACTAAAACACTGGAAAAATCACATAATGTTGCGGTAATAGTCTAATCTACTTTGTAATTATTTTGTTGTTATTGTTATTCTAACATGCTCATTAGGAAATATTAAATTCGTGCTGATGATAGTCTAATTTGTTGGTCCATAATTTCGATAAAATAATAATAATAATAATAATGATAATGATAATGATAATAATAACAATAATAATAATAATAATAAGAAGAAGAAATAATAATAATAATATCTAAATTATTGATCAGGAGGGTAAAAAATAGTAATATTTTCTTCACATACAAAAAAATGTCAATGAAATGAAGTCTTCTTCTTATTTCACCATCTAGGCCACAATCAAATTAAATTAACACTGAAATCATATTATAATAATATATAATGTCAGACAGACAGAAGGAGCATCAGCATACATTTACTTTGCTCCCTGGAGTTTCAGGGCCGTTGATTTCAGTCTGGCGGGTCTCAGGTCAGTTTCAGACGCCTGGAGGCTTCCGGAGACGTGTGACCGTCTAATGTGGCCGCAAACAGCGTTCAGCTATACAAAGCTATTAATTTATCATCAGGCCTGACACGTGAGAGATGGACCAGCGTGTTACTGATCAAAACGTGTGACTAATACAATAACATGTATTTTTTTCATGTCACTGTTTCATTTCGTTATTTATTTATTTACTAAATGAGCCTCTGGCTGTTTTCATGTAATCTGTTCAATTTGTTTTTTATTATTTTTTTTCCTTTTAAATCTGCAGCTTAAAACTTCAACATACATGCTCTTCTTTCAGGACAATGTCACGAAGCCTCGGGCTCTGATTTAAGCCCAATTATGCAAATTGCCGTGGATTTATGAGTTCTACAGCTTTTACTAAAGATTGCCTGAGGCCCGCAGCTCCGTGCGCATCCATTCAGCAGCAGAAGTTAAACGACAGAAGAAATTAATGTGGATAATTAACATTCAGCTCAGTCAATTAACAACCTGCGATGTTAAATAAAAACAAACAGAACCTCCTTAAACATTTAAATGTCCCGTAAATGACAATTTATTTATTTACAGCCTTACAGCTGTCACCTTGATCCATATACACATTTAATCGATTAAAAAGTCAGTCGCTTGATACTGAATCATTAGTTTTGTTGCACTTTTGAAGCCGTTTTTCAGAGACTTCATGGGCACAGCACAAAAAATGAAATAAAAAAAAAAATTAAGAATGCATTATTTTAAAACAGGTAAGTAAACATAATTAAGGCCAATAATTAAGTGGAAATAAGAGTTGTGAGGCTGCAGAACTGCAGGAAACTTCTGCAAATTTCTTACCTCTCTTCTGTGTATCTGAAGCCAAATATCTCCACCAGGAGCCGAATATTTTCCTTTCAAATCTGCTTCTCGAAAATCCAGCTCAGTTTCTCATGTTAGCTTGAATTCATTCAGTGTGATATCCTGAGAATATCCCGCTCGGTCCGCTCCGCGCGTCGCGCTCCGGCTCGCCTCTCCGTGGATGTGGGAGGATGCTGCGCAGCCATCTACCGGCCTTTAAAGCGCACCGGGTGGGGTCACCGGGACGCGCACACGCTCCTTCTCTGTGCCAATCACGTCGCTTTCCTCCTCTTCCTCGTCCACCTCCTCCTCCTCCTCCTCCTCCTCCTTCATATTACTCCTCACTTCAAACAGGATTTTTCTGCATCCGAGGTGCCGACTTTTCTGCTGCCGCTGTTGTTTTGGAGGAAAAATTAAGCAAACAAACATATATTTATGTCTACTTTTAAGTTTTGTATATAAGGATTTTTTTCCAGCAAACTATTATTATTCTAATTATTAATATTCGTATTATTAAAATTATTATTAAGCCTACTGTTGTTATTTTTGGAGGTGATAATAATGATGATGACTGACCTAAACAGCAGATTCTCTTAATAGTTTAAAACTGATTTGAACAAATCTCAGCATGACAAGATGCTTTTGAAGGTTTTGCACATTATGTAGCAGTCTTTGTTTTTTTTTTATTACATATTTTTAATATGTTAGGGTTTATTTAAAATGTGCTGCTCAATAAGAGCTAAAGATGACATCCAAGAGCAGACTGCACATCTGTTTTCTCTTTTCTAATTAATTTATTAGTCGTTTATTTAATTCTTTTACTTATTTTTTTCATTTACTATTTATATCTAATTCAAAGTCATAAATGGAGAAGCATTCTTTTAACCACAGTAGTTTAAGTTGATTTCATATTATTATTAAAAGGCTAATAAACACTAAAGTTGCCATTTTTATTATTTTTTTGTTTTAATTTTAGCCCTATATTACCATTACAAATGTCACGAAACAAAAATTTTAATAGATAAATAAATCCTCAGAGTCCTCAGAGTATATATCTGCTTCATCAGATCTTCAGTGTCTATAATAATAACGAGCTTTTTAATAATGAAACTCAATAATTGTTTGAATTCAGTGCCTATAACACAGGTCTTAATTAAATGATATGCACATCGTAGTGGTGGCCTGTCCCAGTCTTGTTGCCGTGTTCTTGTGCTCAGTGATTTCAGGTTCATTCCGAGCTTTAATTTGATTTTGCTGGTGTTTTTGGTGGGAACGCAGCTGAGGTGCAGAGATGCGGGCTGGGCTGCTGCCTCCAGCAGCTCCGCGGCCCCGAGGGATTTAGGTTAGGATTGGGTAGACAAGACGCCATTTCACCCTCCAAAAAATGTCTTAAAATGACTGCTGGTAAGAGGATTAAAACAATAATGCCCCTCTCTTCTTCGGGGTTTTTAGAAAAGATTTCTTCTCCCGAAGAAAAACCGTTTAGGCTGGAATTAAGGGCAGCGAAAAGTAGCCTTTTAATGTAAAGCTGCATATTTTGTTGAATTTTCTCCGAGAGAGGAAGAGGAGGGAGGAAGAGGAGGGCTGGGCGGGGGCTCAAATCCTAAACTCAGTTTGATCTTTGGCCACATTCACTGGCAGAACTCTGGACTCCTGACAACAGTGAAAAGAAAACGCGATACTCTTGAAGGAAAAGTTCACTACAGAGTTCAAATTGTCCTCTTACTTCTGTTTTAACTGAGAAACTCCAACAAAAAAACCAACAAAATGAAATGACTTTATTGGACGTTTGAATGCAACAGGTGGTTATCAGTGCGTAAATGGATTTCATTTTTTTAATGGAAAAAGGAGCCATCAATAATAATAATAATAATAATAATAATAATAATAATAATAATGATGATAATAATAATATACTTTCTTTATTTGTCAGTAGCTGCAGAGCATTTAGGTCTAAAGAGAGAGGGAAAAAAATCGGATTAACTTGTGAACCGATGGAAATAAGAACTTAAACTGGAGGTAAATCTGGCCAGTGTCTCTTTGTGGGAACCGTTTCTAAAGCAATTAAAGCGAGAAGGAATTCCTCTCAGCTGCTCTTCCTCAAATCAGCTTTCTACGCCCTTAAACCGGGCTGATGTCCAGCCCTGAGGAGCTGCTGTTGGGCTGATATTAGGCCAGTGGAGCAGCATGCAGGGGTGGACTGGACACTAAAGTCACACTGACTCACTTTACAAGGACACTTTTTTCCTTGGACATGCATATACATTTTCACAAGAAATATGAATAAAGTCTCAAAATGCCCATATTTACAGTTTTCTAAATGTATACTGAATTGTTTGACTTTGTCATCTCACATGCTGCAGTGACTTTCTAAATCTAGATATCTGTTTTCCCCATGATGAGATATTACGAAGATCTTTAAGGAAGAATAATGTCATTTTAAAACATATGTTTAATAAAGTTTAACCATATTTTATATATTGACCACTTTGCTGCTCATTGTCATTGTATTGCCTGATGCTGGTGTACTAGTTTATAGTGTTTCCTGTTACATGTAAAGCTTGTTGTGACTGTTTGTCTTGACTACTTGCTCTGTTGTTATCCACCTTTTGTTGATATCTTTTATGTAATGCTTGTTGGCATATAAGTTATGCATGCCAGTGCTTTCTTTTTAATATTTAATATTTCTTTTTACCCCCTTCCCTCTGGAGGCTTTGCCTTTTTAAATAAATGTTGCCTGGTTAAATAAATGTTAAATAAAAAATAAAAAAATGAAATGAAAATAAAATGCATGTACATTATGTTGCAGGGTTAGAATTGTGACAATGATTGCCATTTATTAATCTGCCAGCAGAAAATATATTTTAAAAAATTCACCAAAACAAATATCTGGTTTTGTTTGACCAACAGTCCAAAACCTCAGACAGATAGAAACAGAGAAAAGCAGCAGACTTGTGGTAGTTTTGCTTGAAAAATGACTTAAACCATTAATGGATTATCAAAGTAGATGACATCTATTTTTCTGTTAGCTAATTAATCGACCAATCATGAAGTTCTTTTGACTTTAAAAGTCACCAACTAGTTCCAGATGTTTTATTTTGAAGAAAATTGTTGGTGGTTTTGAAGTCTAAGTCTTGTGGGGCGGCAGTAGCTCAGTCTGTAGGGAGTTGGCTTGGGAACCGGAGGGTCACCGGTTCAAGTCCCGACATGGACCAAAAAACTGAGTGTGAACTGGTAGCTGGAGAGGTGCCAGTTTACCTCTTGGGCACTGCCGAGGTGCCCCTGAGCAAGGCACCAAACCCCCAACTGCTCGGGGCGATTGTCAGGAGCAGCCCCCTCACTCTGACATCTCTCCATTTAATGCATGTATGTGTGTTTCAGGTCTGCATGTACCATGTATGAGTTTAACAGAGTGTAAATTGAATTTCCCCATTGTGGGACTAATAAAGGTAGATCTTCTTCTTCTTCTTCTTAATCACGATGATAGTTTACCCATCTCTTATTTTCACACCGCTTCTCATCCTGATCACCTTCGCTCTATAAAATGGCTGAAAATATTGATAAACAGCCACCAAAACTTCAGAGTTCACAGTTACATCAGCCAATATCTGGTTTTGTCAAATCAACAGTCCAAAACCGAAAGATTGTCAAGTTGCAATGATATAAAACACAGAAAAGCAGCAAACATGTGGCATTATTGCTTGAAAAATGACCTAAACCATTATGGATTATCAATATACAATAGTTGCCATCTATTTTTCTGTCAATTGAACAGTTGACTAATCATGAAGTTCTTTAGACTTTCAAAGACAACAACAAGTTCCAGATGTTTTATTTTGAAGAATATTGTTGGTGGTTTTGAAGTCTAATCACGATGATAGTTTACCCAGCTCTTATTTTCACATTCTGATCACATTCGCTCTGTGAAACGGCAGAAAATATTGATAAACGTCCACCAAAACTTCCAAGAACTCAAGGAGACATCAGCAAATTTCTGGTTTTGTCAGATCAATACTCCAAAACTTGAAGATAATCAATTAGCAGTGATATAAAACACAGAAAAGCGGCAAACTTTTATTTTTTACCATTACTTTTCCTTGAAAAATGACTTAAACCATTAATCAGTTATCAAAGAAGCTGTCAATTCATTTTTATCAGTCGATTAATGGAGCAATCGTGCAGCTCTTTGACTTTAAAATAACTGTTTAAAAGGCACAAACAGTAGTTCCAGGTGTTTTATTTTGCAGAGCAGTATTGGTGGTTTTGAGGCCTTATCAGGATGATAGTTTACCCATCTCTTTATTTACCACTTTCACACCACTTCTCATCCCGATCACCTTCAGGATCTCAGCTCTGCTTGCTGCAAGCTAACTTTCTAAACCCCAAATTCATCTCAGATTTCTGCGGATTTCATCTGCGCCCTCATTGTTCTCTACACTCTGGCTGCGTTCAAGCTTTATCGTGTTAAAGCCTCTCCTCCGATCTTAGTTATCGTCTTTGCTCTCAATCATCCCCCCGCCTGCTTTTCTGGATATCAAAACTTTTATCCCTGCATCAGGACTTTGGCAGCTTGAATCAAAGCTCAGCCGAGGAAGCTGCAGCGATTTATAAATCATGTTCAGTTTTTAATCAGGTTTATAACGCATGAATGATTGTAATGTTACCCCTCAGATAGCTCCCTATATTTCCAAGTGGCATTTTACATCAAATCGAGGAGAAAGTTGATGCCTTCAGCCTTCAGAGTCCATTACCTTTTATCATTAGGTTTTCTTTAACTTCATGAATATATTAGGTTTCTATCCAGCCGCTGTGGCCTGCACATGCTCTTAGTCAAGGTTAGCTTGTGCTCATTTGGGTGAAATTAATCATTTTGATGTATGGTTTAGAATTGACTGCTTCCTTGGGACTTGTGTGACTGGAGTAACAAAGCAACTTTCCATTAGCAATCCTCCGGCTGTGTATTAGCTGGGCATTCACCTTTAAGACTTTCTTCATATGTGTTGACTGCAATGGACACGTCTCTGTACTCAGATATCAGTTTCCTTTGTGTCAGTACAATATCATTCCTCTCAATCACACATTCATATGGTGCACATCTTTTTTATCTATTAAAATCACCAAAGTGCTGTAAGATATTCACAGACAAACATCAGGCGTCTGAATTACTGAGTTCCTGTAACTCAAGAAACCAGTGCAGAGGTAAAGTTACACATTATTTATTATAAACACTCATACAGACATCCAGCAGACAAACAACATTAATATTTCATTTGGAGTTGTGTAAGTCTTTGTCTTTGTGTAAGACTTCTTTTTGCTCTGTTTTTGGTCTCCACCAACTCCTGAGGGGAAATTTCTGGCCCTTTAACTTCTAGCTGCTCCGCTATGTTCACCAGCTAGTTGTTAACTTTATCTGTCTGGAGTTTGGTGCTACTGAAGTCACTGAAGTAATCACTAATATAAATATATTGATACGTGCAACTTTAAAGGAATACTTAGCCTTGCACTCCTATAACATCATACATCATCGGATGAGCCAAGTATCAAAATCTATTCAGCGGAACCAGAAATATAATCTTTTTAATTACACACATTCGTCCTCCATGCCAGAACCTGGCGCCTACATCACCCACAATGCAACTTGGTAGATGACAGTTCAGTTGGCGGAATGGTGCCTTCAAATGGGGTAATTTTTACAGTGTTTACGAGTTGGGCCCATATGAACGTCCCCCCCCTAATGTTGTATTTACAACCTCCTAAGCGGAAAATTTCTGATAGCTCCGAGTTCACGACTTGTGACGTGTTTGTTGACGTTGTGAGAAATGGTGGAGCCCGTGGAAGTTCATTTATTTAAGCTAATGTTACAGTATATTGTAATCTTAGTCGTATATTGTTTTTCTTGGTAACTTTATAAAATATCTGAGGAAAATGAGATTCTCAACAACCTCATCTTTCTCCTCTGTCAGTATACCTTTGCATTTCCTGCATCATGTTACCCACTAGCTAGCTTGTTAAAGTGTTAGCCTCGGCGGCTTCTAGACTTTGACAGTACCGTTAACATGACTGTTGCTTAGCAGCGCTGTTCTTCATGACTTAACCACTTGAATGCCACGAATATCGTGTACACGACTTCCCATCTGGCAAACACGGTAAACACGACCCAATTTGAAGGCACCAATAAACCAGACCTGCGGTGTGTCGTCACCAAGGCCACGTCCCCCTTTCAGGGGAAAGAAATGCACCGTCACAAATGGAGAAAGGCTTTCACACTGAGATCTGAGGCACATGGGACACATGCACAATCACTGCGAGTGTGGTAAATCGCTAAATGATGTGATAGTTACTACTGATGGATAAGTTAGCTTAGCTAGCCTGAGTGGTCGGCTGCAGCAGCATCACACTGAAGCCACCAACTAAATCCTTGTTATTCACAACTGAATTTATTTTATAGTGTCAAATCATAAAAGACGTTATCTCAAGATGCTTTTTATGTAGAGAATGTCTTGGCCATACTCTATAATTTAGACACCCTATAAGAGATCCCACATGAGCACTGTTATTCTTATTTTGCATTATATACTGCATGTACTACATTTATAGATAACAATAAGCTTACCAATACCTGCTTATTCAGTCAAATACAGTATGTAGTGCTATAAATGTACACAAAAGCAATATCCGGCCACTATGTTGGGTCATTTATCTACTTGAATGATGGAAAAATGATGGGGCATGACAGCAATCAACCTTAAATTATTATTTTAATGCAAACGCTCTGGTTCGGGCAAAGTCGCAAAATAAGTATTAGACATATCTATAAAGCAGATGTTTGTTTAACAAGAAATAAATGCATACAAACTGAATCAAAAAATGTAAAAAATCCAAAATCCACATACGCCAAACTGCACTGACCAAAAAAAGGGCATGACCTTGGCAATGACGCAGCGACGGTGTAATTTATTCCAGTGTGTTACGCTCGTAGTGGCTAGTAGAGATACAAAGGTCTGGTAAGGTCACTTCATTCTTTCAAACTCCCAATAATTTTCATTTTCAAAGTAGTCTTCAGCAACAATCGACACTGACATCTATCAGACACAAAAGACTTCATGCAACTTTTTTTAACATGCATAGTTTTACTCCCCAAGATCTGTAAACAGACTTAGAGTTCCACTTTAAAAATGGACCTAAAATATCTCACATTAGAGCTTTGGTATAAACTGGTGTTATCATATAAGAGTCTAATAATCGGGACAGAGACACAGTAATTCTCTCTATGAGAGGCTGACCACGAGTTCTTCACTTTCACTATTGTTTCTCCTCGTATGATCCTGTAGACACAGCACACCATGCTGCAGCCAGGACCGCTTCTCTGAACGGTTTCTCTGGCAGACTTGACATATCGAGGTTGGCAGGTTTGTTTCCTCCCTCTTTCTCAGAGCCGGTCTTTGGTTGTGCCCCTCAGGCTGCGGCCCAGCACAAGGGTTCCTATTGTCAGCGCCTAATCCAGGGGCTACACAGCTTTAGCAACATGGTGGGATAAAAGCCCATCAAACCACTACTTTATGGGGGCAAATCTTTCCTAATCCCTCGCTTTATCTAAACAAAAGGAGAGAAACAAGAGGATAGAATGAAATTGTGCAGACACAGGGCAAGACCGGGAGCTAAGATGCAAAGAAGTAGTTTCACTGGAGAAGCTAACCATTTTTGACAGGCTTTCACTAAAGGATTGACAAAAAACGGACACCAGGATTCCAAAAAGGGTCTTTTTTCTTTTCTAAAGTTAAGCTTTAAGATCCTTAAAGGGATATGTCGAAATTAGTGAGATTAAATTCAAAAACCTAAACTATTAAGAGGACTTGGCAGGGGGCACCTGTCAGTTTTGGACGCTCTAAAAAAATTGTTCTTGGTTTACCCGGTTGATGTAAACAAGCATCAACTGTGTGATCTTGAACCTATTCTTCACTCTTTTCTCAGACAGGGAAAAGGGAGTATGGGAATTTCTCTTCCCCGCCTCACACACTGCTTGGAAAATCTGCTCCATCACACCGACCGCGTGACCCCGACCTGTCCAAAACCACATTTACTTTTCAAGATCACCCAGCAAGGATCTGTTTAATTTCATGTGTGGGAATCCTTCAAAATGACAGCTACAAATTAGGCTTTTTATTCCGAGTCTGTTCATCTGCGACGCCATTGTTTGAACAGACCCCCCCCACCCTTGTAAAATAGAGGACCCTGTAACTCACATGTTCTGTGTGTGTTTCAGGGGACAAATCCTCTGACCCCATTTCATGTCTGCTGCCAATTCCAATTTCTATCTTTGCTTTGTGGCGACTCGCTTCAAATCCCAAGTGTTGCATCTGCAAATGACTCCGTGAATCAGAGGCTCCATATTTTCTGCCACAGCCCGAATGCTCCACCAGAGGACCGTTTGGAGCCCGGCGGTCAGAGAGCCGAGCAGAGATTGAGAACGAGCCAGTTCGTTCTGGCTCTATATGTACATAAACCACCACAGCCTTGGGGGTCTCTCACTGTCTCGCTCTACCTGTCAGATGTATGAACAGAAACTACGACGATGACATACATTATTCACCACTTGACAGTAAATATGCTGCCTTCATCCACACATAAAGTTCTGAAAGATAAAATACATCACGAAGCACAAACTGATTTGATTAGCATCGTGTTTGTTTGGGAGCATGCCCCCTGCTGGCCGGTGGGGATGCCTCCTGACTGGGGTAATTAAGAGATAATAGGCTGGGGATGCTCGTCAGGGACAGAGTGATTAGTGATTCATTACATGAGCTTAGAAGGAGGAAGAAGAGAGGAGGGAAGTAGTTGGGTTTTGGTGGGGGGGCACACCGGAACAGCCTGACAAATTGCCATTGGATTTATCCAGGGTAATTAACTATCACCCAGGGAAAGGGCTGGGCTGGCGACTATCAGTAACCCACAGCAGAGTCACACAGACGGGCTAACGCTGGTTTTCTTTCCTCTGTTAGTGGCTCTAAGTCCTTTTAATGCTGCTTTGTGTGTTTCGAAAAAACACAATACACAATGAGACTCTGTGGATGTGAAAATGGATTTTATGCTAATGAGAAATAATATTTGGTATTCTCTCACACTTAGTGTACCTTCAGTTTTTGGTGAATTCTATTACTTACTTTGACTCATACCAGTAGGGAAAAAGCTAGTCAGAAGATAAGGAAGGGTACCAGCAAGCCTAAAGCTCACAAATTAATAAGGGCTGTCAATCCATTAATATACTGATTCCCAATTAATCGCATCATCGTCCATGATTTATTACAAATTTATCTCACATTTTTTATGTGTTAAAAATGTATCTTAAATGGAGATTCAGCAAGTATTTAATCCTCTTATCAACATGGTAGTAGGCAAATATGCTGCTTTATGCAAATGTATGTATATATTTATTATTGGAAATCAATTAACAACACAAAAAAACAAAAATTGTCCAGAAACCCTCACAGGTTCTGCATTTAGCATAAAAAATATGCTTAAATCATAACGTGGAAATCTGCAGCCCAGCAGGCAACAACAGCTGTCAGTGTGTCAGTGTGCTGACTTGATGATGACTTGCTAAAAACTTGCATGTTATTATTATAAAGTGGGCATATCTGTAAAGGGGAGACTTGTGGGTCCCCATAGAACCCATTTTCATTCATATCTTGAGGTCAGAGGTCAAGGGACCCCTTTGAAAACGGCCTTGACAATTTTGCCTCGCCAAAACGTAGCGCGAGTTTGGAGCGTTATTTAGCCTCCTACACTAGTATGACGTGGTTGGTAACATCAGGTTACAGAGTAGGTTTTCTAGTTTCATATGATGCCAGTATCTTCACTCTAGCTTTAAAACTGACCACTACACGCATTATTATCACATTAACTTTAACAGTCCTAGCATAGGGATGCTTGATACTGGATTTTTGCAGATATCAATATGCTGATACCAATACATAAATATTTTTTTCCACCTAACTGTGGAGAACATCATGTTTCCTGTAGCTTTAAAACTGAGCCCAACCTAAAAATCACAAGTTGCGTTAATGTGTTAACGAAATTAGTGCCGTTCAAATCTGCATTAATGTGTTATTATTGCGCTAACTTTGACAGCCTAATATAGAGAAGTAAACAGTACACAAAAACCAGTCGCCAGAAACCAGTGTGCATTATTTAGTTGAACACGTTAAACTAAAAAACCAAAGTCTAAGAAATGCAGTATCAGAAAGTATTAAAAGTATTTAAGTGTGAAATTCAGCTGTATTCCCCTTTAAGAATCTTTGCATGGCGCACACGAGTGGCTTCCATCCACTATTTGACTGTCATGATCCTGTAAAGTAGGAAAGTCTATATTTCCATCTTCATAGTCCTTCAAAAGCCAGCCTCCCATCCAGGAGTAATCCTCTCTGGTCCATATCAGCCTCACAACGCAGCGCACACTTACATGGAGAAGTTGATTTTCTCTGTCTGTTTTATCTGATCTGGAAGCACTTAGAAACAGCTCTAAGTCTTCTCTCGATTAAAAGGACGGGGGGAAAAACGGAGCCGGTGTGATAACCACTACCTCTCAACATCCAACATCTGGCTATTGTTGTTAAATCTGCTTTAAAGCATCTGTGGGTCATCTGGATTCAAACATTTAGAGAATTGAGGCTCATCTGTTGAGCTTAAGTCACTCCTCTCCTCTTTAATCTCTCATCGGAATAAGGGCTGCTGAAACAAAAGCTCTGTTTCAAACACCTCTGAAAGTGCTGCTTCCTCTGCCTAATATCTGATAAATTAGCTACAGTTCAGTCAAACACAGCTGTGTCTGCATGTGTGTGTGCACACATACAGCATAAACATGCATACTACTGATTCTTGGTTACTTGCAGTTCAGTTTCATTATCGTCTCCTCACTCAGAAGTCGTCGGCCTGCTGCGAGAGCACAGCTCACAAGACCTGTTAAGTCAAGCTCTTCCACCATAAGCTCTATTATGCTGTTTTATGAAATGAGCATTTACAGTAAGTGGTTGATTTATTGTTATTTCATAATCTGGGTTTATGCCTTGTTCTGCAAAAAGCCTTTTTAAAAAGGCTTTGGCTGGGGGTCAGGGCTGAGGCACATCCGGCATTAACCCACTGACTGACCGCTGCTTGAAGCTCGACCATCTAAAGAGAAGCAAGAAATTCAGCAAGAAGGGTCAAAACTGTATGATGTGCGGATGAGTAATGGTGAAACTAACAATGAATTCAAATATTAAATGAATAAAGAAACAAGTGAACAGTGCTGCACACAGCTCCCTGTAAAACCGCAGTTTGTCCTTTTTATGTTTCTGCTTTTGTACAGACTAAATATGAAGTGTTGATTAGTGAGCTTAGTCCGAGCTTAATCAGAGCGGATTTGATGCTTTTGCTTTGTTGTCTATTTAGTCTGGTTTGGTTTCACATTGCAGGAATTAAAACAGACTAAACAAAAAAAAAAAAAGTTAAGCGGTCTGTACAACGGGTCAGACTTTGATATATTGCTGTCGAAGATTTTCCACTTTGACCTGGCACGAATCCCTTCTCCTCCAATTTATCTCCAATGACATACACATCAAACTTTCTGTAGACTTTATTTAATATATATTGTATGTTCTCTTTGGCCCTGATGTCAAGCAAACATCAGTCAGTCCTTTCCCACTCATGTTAACCTTGTCGTTTACCTGTGTCCAATCTCAACGAATGCCTGCACAGGCAGCCTGCGTAACACCGTAGTTCGCACAATAGTTTGATTACTATGTTGAAAACTACCCAAACAAACCACCAGGAGTTGATCTGCACCAGAGTCAAATTAAAAAGGACTTAATGTTGGCTTTTGAAAGCACCCTTAGAGGTGCAGTTGCTGAAAAGCCAAATTTTGTTCCCTTAGGACTAGGGATGTTAATAACTAACTGTTTATCCAATAACTGACATTAAGCATTTTAACCAGTTAACACTATCAGTTAAAGGGTTGGCAAAAATATTAATAATTAATTAATAAGCTGAGAAAAACATAGAGGAGCGACTTGTCACTGGTCCATCTTAAGAGAAAACCGACAGATACAGGAAGTTGGCTCTGGACTTCCAGCTGAGGAGTTGTAGCTTGTAGCCTCGTAGCATTTATCAAAAAAAAAAACTGTCACACACACACTGTCTACTACAGCTACGTTCACCGCTGTAACCCCACCAAAAAACTCACACTCACTGCCGCCACACACACTGTCTGTTGCAAACTTGCTGAAGTTACACTACAGCAGACACAAAGCCACCAGCAAACCGCTTTGAGTGGTCAGAAGACTAGAAAAGCGCTATATAAATGCAAGTCCATTTACCATAGCAGCTAGCAGCTGCTGACGTAGCACAAACACATGCACTGTTTGTCGGACAATCGCTATCGTTAATCTAGGCAGACCGAGTATTGTTATGCTGGACAGACACACAGCTGACAACCTGCTAAGCTAAATTAAGCTAGATGTGCGGTGAAGACTTTTACTGGGAAAGTGGCTGCATGTCCACAACACTACATGCTGTGGCTGCTAACGCTATTTTATGAATTCAGCTTAACTACAGATATATAGTATGTGTACAACATTGTGTGTAACCCTGAATTTTACCTCAGACAAATTACACTTCCCTTAATTACTGCGCGCTAACAATGGGCAGTAAAGTTGATATCATATTTTACTGGGTTCTAGCTGCAGATCAGCAGGTCGGCTCCCAGCCATTTGGCTCTAATTACAGTCTGCTGGAAGCCTCTGCAGAGAATGCGAGTCGGTGTGGAAATAAGTGCTTAAGAAATGACTGTGTGAGATGGCCTGAAGGCATTGAACGCTCTGCAGGGACGCTGTGGTTAGCCACTTAACCTGGATACCTGCTCACACGGATCCCACCAATCAGGAACACATATTGTAATGTTGGGGTAAAAGCAGTTTGACTGGTACTTGTATCACCTGTAATGCTGAATACACCCACAAATGAGCACATCCTTTACCATCAGAGACAGGGAGTAAGAGAGGGAGAGGTGGTGAATGAAAAAGGGTCTTACTGGAGCCTTGCTGGGCCTAACTGGCCATGTAAAGAGTCGGGCCGTCCTGCCTGTCAGATGGCGGCTGGCTGGAGGAACCCAGGACGGGGAGCTGCTGTCTTCTCGTTAGATAATCCCTCCAGCACACAGCGGCAGCGGGGGGGCCTGTTAAAGAGAGCCAGTGCTGATGGATATCTGTCTGTATTTATCAGCTCCTAATGAGCGCTGCTTAGCTGCCCACCGAGCTGGAACGTGGTCATGACAAAAATAAATACTAGAGCAAAAGACTTTAATGCGAGTCTGATTCTGCAGGATATGAAATGTTTGTTTCCCTCGTCAAGCAAATGTATGGCTGGGTGCCAGTTAGATATGTGTTGCGATTTTTAAGTGTCAACACTAGACCATGGGAAAAAGTTGAATCATACACTTCTAGTGACTTTTACTTCAGAAAACATCTAAATTGATAGTCAAAATGTTTGATTTTAGTTTGTATGTAGTCACAGATGTCCTGAAGTCTATTATATCAGTCATTGTCAGGCATTATTTATTACATTTTTTTCCAGCAAACCAAAAATTAAATAAAGACATTTCCCTCATAAATTTGTGGTATTTTCTTTTTAATTTATAAGGGACATGTAATGTTTTATACTTCTGGTAAATATAATCTACCAACCTTATTTCCATAGATGTATTTTGTATATACAGTCTCTTTGCTAACACCTTATTGTGAAAACCAGATATACAGTAGTCACACTTCGCCAAGTCTGTCTCTAGCTGTCATCCATCAGCTCCATTGGGGCCGTTTGACTGTATTTAACATAAATGTCAGTATGTAGGTGCTCTACAGTTGTAGTGTCTGATTTGACCACAGAGATGAGAGTGATGGCTGGCTTGACCACAAGTTACCGCAATACAATAACATTACAGCTGTAGCCATGATGTCTAGCTCTGTTTATCCTGCGATGTCTGAAACTCAAAGTGTTTCCATACTTTTCTGTATGTGTTGTGTTCACCACTTTTGGATTTAAACTATGTGGGTGCAGGTCATGTCCATGCAGACACTCTGCAGTTTTCAACTCTTTTTCTTGGCTCGCTGCTGTTTCTTTTGCTTTCGATGGATACGGAACGAATATGACGTCTTTAACGCGTTAACTTCCTTCTACCTCCACATAGACTCAAATGAAGCAAATAGATAAAATACATTTTTCTGTTGCTCCCATCTACAGCACTGTGTACACGCCAACAGCTATCTACTGTGAGTAATACACCAACTATGGATGAGTACCTCAAACAACCCCACTTTGAAACACCCAAAGTATCTCTTTAAATACTACTCCTCGAAATCCCACACATTTGTCAAACTATATAAAGAGTACAGTATGCATCATGCTGAGATTGACTGCAGTGGTTTATGTGTGTGTGTTTTTTTTTTTGTTGCCTCGAGGTCCTGCCGCAAACCCCCCACCCAGCAGAGGACCCTGTGGCAGAGATCTGACTCTACATGAATATGAATGAGGAGGTAACACACAGGGGAGAGACGGGGAATCTGATGACAGTGCAGGAAAAGACCAGAGCATCTACGGGGATGTATGACTTCTTAGCCCTGCCACTGATATGATAAAGTGGCTGAATTTGAATACGTATGAGAGTGTGTGTGTGTGTGTGTGTGTGTGCCTCGCCTCAGAGTGTGTCCCGTCAGATGGATATGAATAATGTATTGATAGCCAGCCCCCTGTGGTAGTCCATACAATCTCGCAGGCTGTGTGTGTTGTGTTTAGCCGGCCCAGCTGGCAGGGTCACAGGGGATGCACACACATTATGTCACAGTCCCAGGAGAGGTGTGGGTGCATGTTCCCTTTTCACCATCAATCAGCAGAGCAAACTGTTTAACAACAACAATGAGGCAGTTAAGAGGCCCCTCAGCTCATGCCAGAAGTGGTGATAATTACCTAAACATGAAGTTGTCACTCTTTCTCTCACTGCATCTGCCCCTTTTGACTGTGTGCCGAGTCGAGCGTGACTCGAGTGAGACAGACAGTAATTGGTGAGATTGATTTTTAAAAGCTTATTCATTTGACCTGCGCCATGCCCATATGGAGTCTTTTCATTAAGCTTGATTAATGGCTCAATGAGTTTCCCGATGCTCTCATAATTGTTTCATTTCCTTTCCCAAAACTTCTTCTTTCTCTTCATAAAATGAAAGTGAATTCACCTCTTTCTGCTAAAAGGGATGGTCAAACACGCCTCCTGTCAAAGTGTCAGCAGGTCTGGATGAAGAAGCCAAATGCCTCACACTGCCTGTCCACTAAGCATTTACTTCTCTTTCCACACCTTAAATACACCCACTAAAACATCTGTTATGTCAACCTAAACGCTTCACATGCAGCATGTAAGCAAAGAGCAATGAAACGAGAGTCTAAGCCAGTGGTTTCCAACCTCTTTCCTTAAGGAACCTCTTTTCAGTCAATGAGTAAACTGACTAAGAGCAACTGATAATGTGATGTATGTAATGTTTATGTGAAACGAGCAATTTGGATGACATTTGAGTAGATTATCTCCAGTGAAGATGAGTTTCCTGTTATTTTTAGGAACTTTTAATACATACACTCCTGATCAAAATCTTAAGACCAGTTAAAAAATTGCAAGAATTTGCATTTTGCACTGTTGTATCTTAAGAAGGTTCTAAGCAGAGTTTCAAAATGCAAAAAGAAGAAATGGGAACAAGAGACCAAATGTTTTGAGCAGGCAATTTATTGAAAAGAACAATTTAACTGAAATAGGCTGTTCATCAGCTGATCAAAAGTTTAAGACCACATCCTTTAAAAGCCCAAATCTGTGCAAAAATTTGGATTCCATGTCATTTTCTGTCAAGTAATCACACTGTCAAGACCTCTTGATGGGAAAAGCAAAAAAACTCACTGCCTTCGAACGTGGCAGGATTGTTGAGCTGCATAGACAAGGCCTCTCACAGCGTGCCATCGCTGCTGAGGTTGGACGCAGTAAGACCATCATTTTGCATTTCTTAAAAGATCCTGAGGTTTATGGAACAAAAAAAATCAAAATCAAGTGGTAGACCCAAAAAAATCTCACCGGCACTGAGCCGGAGGATCCGAATGGCTGTCCGTCAAGACACGGGACGATCCTCATCCCAAATTAAGGCCATTACTGGTGCTGACTGCAGCCCAATAACCATCAGACGGCATCTGCAAAGGAACGGCTTCAAAAAAAAAAAAAACTTCAAAGGCCACGTCTCCTTCAACGCCACAAAATTGCCCGTTTGGCCTTTGCAAGGGAGCACCAAACATGGGACGTTCAAAGTTGGAAGAAAGTTTTATTCTCTGATGAGAAAAAATTTAACCTTGATGGTCCTGATGGCTTCCAACGCTACTGGCATGACAAGGAGATGCCACCTGAGATTTTTTCAACACGGCACAGCGGAGGGGGCGCCATCATGATCTGGGGTGCTTTTTCCTTCAATGGAACAATGGAGCTCAAGGTTGTGCAGGGGCGTCAAACAGCAGCTGGCTACGTGGAGATGTTGCAGCGGGCATCCCTCATGACTGAGGGCCCTCGTCTGTGTGGTGATGACTGGGTTTTTCAGCAGGACAATGCTGCAATTCACAATGCCCGTCTGACAAAGGATTTTTTTTCAGGAGAATAACATCACTCTTTTGGATCATCCTGCATGTTCCCCTGATCTAAATCCAATTGAGAACATTTGGGGATGGATGGCAAGGGAAGTTTACAAAAATGGAAATCAGTTCCAGACAGTGGATGCCCTTCGTGAAGCCATCTTCACCACTTGGAGCAACATTCCTACAAGCCTTTTGGAAACACTCGCATCAAGCATGCCAACACGAATTTTTGAAGTGATCAACAATAATGGTGGAGCTACTCATTACTGAGTCTGTTTTTGAGACTTTAATTTCTGTTTTAGGGGTTTTTTTGAGCTATGGTCTTAAACTTTTGATCAGCTGATGAACAGCCTATTTTAGTTAAATTGTTCTTTTCAATAAATTGCCTGCTCAAAACATTTGGTCTCTTGCTCTCATTTCTTCTTTTTGCATTTTGAAACTCTACTTAGAACCTTCTTAAGATACAACAGTGCAAAACGTAAATTCTTTTTTAACTGGTCTTAAGATTTTGATCAGGAGTGTATCTGTCTGTATTATGGATTTTTTTATTTTTAACAATCATACATACTTAATACGCTTTTTTTGACAAATTTGATGTTTTCTTCTCTCTGATGTTTGGCCATTGTTCTATTAGCTCTTTTGATTGTTTTAACTTTTCTAATTTTGAAGTTTATATCTGAAATAATGGGCTGCACGGTAGTGCCGTGGTTATCACGGTCATCTCACCGCAAGAGGGTCGCAGGTTCAAGTCCAGCTTGGGGCTCTTCTGTGTGGAGTTTGCATGTTCTCCCCATGTTAGTGTGGGTTTTCTCCAGGTTCTCCAGCTTCCTCCCACAGTCCAAAGACATGACTCTAAGCTGCCCATAGGTGTGAATGTGAGTGTGAATGGGTGTCTTTCTCTATGTGCCCTGTGATAGTCTAGCGACATGTTGGATGTACCCCTCCTTCGTCCAATGCTAGCTGGGATCGGCTCCAACAGCCCTGCGACTGCAATCTGCAGTTGCAGATGGATGGATTTGAAATAATAACCCAAACTTTAAAAATTATTTTATTTAGTTTTCTTCATAGAAATAAATTAAATGTTGAGATACAGGCCAACTATATTTAAAAAAAAAAAAAAAAAGTTGTCATACACTCCTTCAGATCAAGATGGCCCCACTGGGGGTCGGGATCCCCAGGTTGGGAAGCCATGGTCTAAGCAGCTGACACTGCTCCCTCTGGTGCACCAGTTGCCAAATATCATGGCAGCATTATGTCTCTTTCAGTAACAGTCCTCTCATGTCTGAATACATACAGTGTGAAACATTTATTGGACACTTATCACATGTCTGAATAACATCGACATCTTATCACCATAGAAAAACGTGCCAGCAAACAGTTGCGTACGTTCACATCCAGCAGACATGCAACAACATTAACACCTATTTGGAGTTGTGGCCATCTTGCAAATACAGCGCCACGACGTGTCATATGATGTGCGTCAGTTACACCAATAGGAAGCGTCTCGCTGCAGCACATCTAAAGAATTAAACTGCAGTATTAGTTTTACTAAAGTAAAATATCTCCACCTCTGCATTAGCTTTAAATCATGTGTGAACAACTAATACTTAAATTTGATTTCTCACCTGAGGAGCCATTCTCGACTACGACTACGACTCACCAGGCATTGTGGGTCGTACAGCTCTGGATATTTATTTTCAACAACTAGCCTCTCCTCATCTATTCATCGAGAGGGTTGAGTGAGGAGATCAGAAGTCAAGCTGTTACAGGAGCCAGGATGTAGGAAGAAGGGAGCGAGTGGAAAAAAAAAGTCTTTTTTCGGGGCGTCGTGGCTGGAATTAGGACAGCGGCGTGAAGCGTCTCGCCTAGCTGCTGCCGAAGTGGGGGTGTAAATAGAAAATAATAGTGGCAGCTGTTTTGACGCACAGGGTTCGGCAGCAGTACGTTTTGGCCTTTAGTCTAATAATCCTTTTAGCTTTTTTGTCTCGACCAACTCCTGAGGGACATATCAGTTTTTTTAATTGCTAAATGCTCCACTATCACCGGCAGTCTGTCTGCTGTTTGGTTCTGAGCAGGTAGCATACAGTGAGTTTTTAGAGCTGAAAATTGATGCCTGCTCCTGCTGGAAATGACGCTGAGAAGCACGACGAGAGTGAACCAAAACAGAAAAGGTTATGGGCAATAAACCCAAAAAAAAATGAGCTGAAAGATGTTAAAATGCACCGTATATGTGAGGAAAACACATATTTATTTATTTGTTCGTGTAAAATTGCTAAAAGTAGAGAGCAATGTCAAATATTGCTCATATTTAATATCTAATATGTGGGAGCACTGAAATGAGAGTTTTCTATATTTTAGTCTCTTTGCAACAATTCACCAAAACAATCAGTGATCAACGTGGAGGCCACTGTCTCTGTGGGAGCTGGTGAGACCTGAGGCCCACTGCCACCTTGTTTCTATGACCTTTAACCTACAACAGTTAGCCCTACATTGATTTCTGCTTCCAGTGCCATCTACAGCAAACAGACCTTTCCTGGTTTGATAATGTCAGCGATGAACTGGCACAGTTGAGAAGAGACAGTAAAGAAATAATCGTTGCGGAGGAAGAGGATTTTTGGCGATGCACAGCTGTACACTCCGACTGAAACTTTATCAACGAGCACTGATGTGAATAAGGAGAATAATACCAAAAAGGAAAACTTTATTTTTTTTCCTTTATATTTGCAGGCTTGCAAAAGCAGACTCGCTCCCACAGAGTCGCATAGCCTTGAAACACAGAAACTAATCGATGATATTGATCAGTGTGTTTCATATCGGCCCCTGTAATCCATCAAGCTAACAGTGTGGGATAGGCCTAATTTATATCATCTGAAAGGTGTAATCAAAGATGAATGAACCCCAGCGTGATAGAAATGTGCACTGGGTCATAATTTCTACCACTCTGAGTGATGGTGGGAAACACAACAGTGGCTGCGGAAAATAAGTAGAACTAAACACAAGGTTTGAGCAGCCCAGCAGAGCACGTGTGGCACCAACATGATCCGAATAGAAACCTTTTTATGAGGTTTGTGCAATATGATACAACATAAATTATGTAATAAATAAATGCATGAAAGGTGAATAATAACAGAAAATTTCAGAAGCAAACTTTTGGATCTCCATAAATGTTTTTGATAAATATACACAGTTTTACTTCATTTTAAATTTGAGTCAACAACAAAACACAAAATTTTACTCAGTATATTTCTCTAACTACTAGTCAAAATATCTCATACATAGACACAATCACCTAATAAGTGACATTTCGGTGAGATATCGGGACTTGATAATGCATCTTGAATATCTTGTTAAATGAAAAAATTAGGGCTGTCAGTCCATTAAAATATTTGATGGCGATTAATTGCGTTATTGTCCATAGTTAATGGCTATTAATCGCAAAAAATCATTTTTTAATCTGTTCAAAATGTATTTAAAGGGAGATTTGTCAAGTATTTAATACTCTCATCAACCTGAGAGTGAGCAAATATGCTGCTTTATGCAAATGTATGTATATATTTATTATTGGAAATCAATAAACAAAACAAAACAATGACAAATAATATCCAGAAACCCTCACTGATACTGTATTTAGCAGGCAACAACAGCTGTAAGTGTGCTGACTTGACTATGACTTGCCCCAAACTACATGTGATTATCATAAAGTGGGCATGTCTGTAAAGGGGAGACTCGTGGGTACCCATAGAACCCATTTTTATTCACATATCTTGAGATCAGAGGTCAGGTTACCCCTTTGAAAATAGCCATGACAGTTTTGTTTGGAGCGTTATTGAACTTCCTTTGCAACAAGCTAGTATGACATGGTTGGTATAAATGGCTCCTCAGGTTTTCTAGTTTCATATGATGCTACCATCTTCACTCTAGCTTTAAAACTGACCGCCACACGAGTTATTATCACATTAACTTGGACAGCCCTTGAAAAAAACCCACTTTGGAGCATTACAGGCTTATAATGGCACACTTCCTAATAGGGTTGCAAGATATTAGAGGTTTGCAGATATATGATGATATTTTTAAACTCATTACCGACCACCGAAGTGCAGAAAACATCATGTGTTTCCTGAAGTGGAATTAACAAATTCCTATACAGTAGTTCTCTTCATTTTGAATAACATGTATGTTTTAAGGTTGTGATGTCATTCGAGGAGGAGTAGGCTACAGTATGCGGTTTCAGACATCCCTTTTTTTATCCGGTGCAGCTGGGAAAAAAATAATCCTGTAAAATGTCAGATGTACCAATGCAACCAATGAAAATGTTTAGTTGCACTTGACACATTTTTGGTCTTGGCATGGCATATTTAAATTTATGTGACATATTGGCCCGTCATATCAGAGGAAATGCTGATTTCTCGCCAAAGCCGTTGTTTTATTTTGAAGCCTCTATCTGCCGATACGATGACGTCTCAACATCATTGTGCATCCCTACTTCCTAATACAAGGTGAAATATAGCTTAAAATGAACTTTCCCAGCTAATTTTAAGATGTCTTTTTATCCTCAAAGGCCTAAATATTACATCTTTTTTCAAGAAATCTTACCAATCACTTGATTTTTTTTTTACTTACTACATGCAAAAACACCTCACATTCATTTCTATTTTACTTATTTTTTAAGTGGCCTTTAGCAGTTTCATTCATGAAAAGCAGTCACTTCAGCCACACTTATTCAAACATCTATGTAATGACTGTAGATCTATAGTCATCCTTAGCTTTGGTAAATTAGTTATGAGCGTTGCTGTAAGCTAAAACTTTAACATCAGCTTTATCCATTGTGCAATAGGAAGCTGATGTACGGGTGTCAATGCAGGCTGACCCAGAGGGTAAAAGATGGCGGTGAGGAGCTTCCAGAGTGGTCGTGAAGAGCGAGAGAGAGGAGCTGTAAATATATGTGTAAATATATATAAATGTTTCCTTTTAAAAAGCCACTTAAGAACTGCAACCCTTTAAATAAGGCCAGGAATAATCTGTTTCCTTCGTTGCGGTAGATCCAGCAGGGATTTGCGGAAACATTCGGCAGTGACACAGATCTACATAATCATTTTAAGTTTCTACCCGCTCCTTCCAATGATTCTCCTGCTGTCACTTTAGATACCGCTAAAACTGATTTGGGCTCCCTAATCTCCCAGTATTTCTTAGACTTTAAAAATCTCTAATATTATAAGGAGATTATTTCATTTATAATTGATTGAGTGCATTTGCCGGAGTGCCACTTCAAAGTTGCTGAATTAAAGATGCATTTAAGAAGCCTGGTGCCGGGCGCTGTGAGTCGCAGGGTGGGGTGGGAGGTTGCGTTGGGTGGGGGAGAGGGTGGTGGTGGAGTGGGTTTAGGGAACGGTGGTGGGGGAGGCTTGTGTCTTCTCGGTGGAGCGAGCGGGGCTGATCCGTGGAGATTTCATAAAATGGGCTCACGCAAAGTGCCTTGCTCGGAGAAGGCATCGGAGGACACTAGCCAATGGCAGCGGGCCAGCAGTGGTGGGAATCTGTGTCTGTGCTGGTAAGAGGTGGCTGCTCTCGTTACTTCCTCAGAGATACTGCGTCAAGTCCTGTCCGTCCTCGGAGTTCCTCTGAGAACACATCAAGAGATTCCCAGGTGAAGCCCGCTCTACCTGTAACAGACTTTACCCAGATATCTTCCTTTCAGCTCAAGTGAAACCACGGCAGACTGCCAAAAAGTGTAAGTTTTTCAAAAGCCTTTTTTCTTAAGCTCTATCTTTGCACACAGGACCCTAAAATCTCCACAGGCCGGAGCTAAAATATGAAGCTCCCCCTTTTCAAGCTGAACCCCATTCAGGAGTTAGCCTCCTCATTGGCTTACCAAGGCCTGCAACTCCCACTGGACCACTTTGAGGGTCTTCATTAACGCAGAGAGAGAGATAGAGCGCCTTTAAATAAAATCCACCCCCCACCACCCACCCAGCTAGAAAAGAACAGGAAGAAGATATGGCCTATTGGAGAGCTCAGGCCTATTGGAGTACTTAGTTCTGACTAAATGAATCTTGACAGTGAGGAGGATGCTCTCCTCCTGCCCAGTATTGTACCAGCCGACTATATACCCCCCACATATTGCTGCCTTAGATGCTCCCCTCCCCCCATCCACCACCACCACCACCACCACGGCCCAACCACATCATAATCCTCTTAACGCTCTGCCTTATTAACCACTCATCTAAATGACATGAAAGCAACCGGCTGGAGAGGGGAGAAAAAAAAGCAAATTATTTCCCCTGGAATAAAGTCCTGGCCCTTTCACCATACACTACTTTGTATTTCACATTTGATTATGTGACAAGTGTATCTAAGTCTGCTCGGGGCTCAAGAGAAATGTATTTCAGAGCCCATCAGGCACAGCAAATTTAAAAGAGGGTCCAACGTGCCCTGTATATGCACACACACACTGTGTCACATTAACACACACAGCTAAATTGAATTCCAATTAAGACGAGTCCACAGATGATGAATAAATGGATGATCCATTTGGCTCACTTTTTCAATTGAAGAAAGTGTGATCCCTCTTACCCCTGGAGGAATCCACTCATTAGGGTCCAATTTTTTTGAATTAAGGACTCCATTTACCCACATTCGCGCTCACGCCCTTCATCACCTCCCTGCCTGTACAACCTGGTGAACCTTTGTAATGCTCGATACCACCACCTGTAAATTAATTCTTGGTTCAACCGTTTGACCCAGTTTTTGATCCAAAGGTAATAGAGGTTTGTCCCTGTGTGTATTCACGTACCGAGGCTTAAGCAAGACTAACAGAGGGAGAATAACTTGTATTCAGGGAGTTGGTTACACACACACACACACACACACACACACACACACACACACACGCTCTGTTAGGTCTCTGGTGGAGTGTTAAACAAGTGTGAAGGAGTTATGTTTAAGACTGACATGGCTGCAAGAGCCAGGAGTTTCATTACACCAACATCAATATATCTAAGAATCGTAACTTTGGTTGTCAAATGTTGAGGCAATAAAACATGTTCCCTGCATCAATTCATGTTGCCACACATGTATTTTAAACCTCCTTTAATTCTTATTTTTATATCAAAAATAGATAAAATAAGCGTAACATGAAAGGAGTGATGAACCCACAGAGAATTATCACCCGACTCTGCAGTTCCCCTCAGATCAACGAGCGTTTTAACCTCTTTCAGCGTACTATTTCGTTTTTTCAGCCCACAACTTGACGGTTTTGCTTCGCTCTCACAGCAATCATTAGCAATACTGTTTCGAGTATTTGGTGTCCTGGAAGTGTCACAAGAGTGTAGGACACACTACACTCTTGGTTTATCACGATGTACATGGAGCCAGGTAAAAAGTCCACTCTGGCCAGCTGCCTGTTCAGAACACATGTACTGCTGACTCGATTCACCTTGAATTCAAGACATAAAATAATCCTCCAGTGTAAGTCACTCTGGGTCTCCAGTTCACTTCTTCAGTCTCCAATTAATTGCTCTAAATATTTTTCCTGAACAGCATGCTGCATAAAGTTGATAACTAATGTGATAACTGTGTAAATAAACAAAAAATGTGTATGTATGTTGTATTTATGGCAGTAGCATAAATGAAAAATGCCCTGGATATGAGGTAGGTGTTTTAAAACAACATGCAAAACAATTATTACACAAACACCCAACAAAAGTTGTATAACCATCAACCAAACAGCAGCAGCAAGTACAAAGTCCGCAGATAGCCAGATATACCAGTCCTTTTTCATTTCCAGGGCATCAAATACCGCCGCTTTGTCACATCCCTCAAAACGTGATACCAACGCACCCTTGAGCGTCTGTATGAGACGCACTGGGTTTTTAAATAACTACAATATAAAACCATCTGCGTCAGTATTGAACAATCAGAGAAAATGGTTGGGGAGTGTGGTGATGCAGTTTAAAGAGAGAAAATACACACATAGGAGGGAGGGGAGGTGGATGGTCTAACAAACAGGGTTTTCATCCAGGAGACCCCTGTTTGTGTCCTGTGTTCAACATTAAGTTTCATTTTGACTTTACAATATAGTCATTTGAAGCCAAACCATGATGTTTTTCCTTTGTTGCCTAAAAATAAGTTGTTTTTGTTTGAATTCACAACATCAAATCAGGTGGAAGAAACGGCTTTGTAAATACTGAACAGTCTCAGCAGTGAGCACATACAGATTTGGAGATCTCCGAGAGGAAACACATCTCAGTCAGTCAAAGGAGTTGGTGGGGACCAAAACAGAGCTAAAAGGAGAGTGAATGCTGATCTCACATTCAACAGGTCTCTTAACCAGGCAGCTCAGTTGGTGGAGTGGATTGTCCTTTAATTGCAAGGTTGGAAGTTTGATTCCCGGGTCCTACTGTCCTCCTACACTGAACCCCAAGTTGCTCCCTGGGCGCTTTACAGCAGCCCACTGCTCCTAAGGATGGGATAAATGCAAAGGTCAGCTTTCTGCAGTTGAAGATGGATGGATGGATGAATATAATTTGTCCTTGAATGTTTGAGTTTAGAGTATATATTTCTCACTTTCCATAAAAGACCAACAGCTAATAGGAAGATTACTTCACTCTGAAATAGTTTTCACCTAGCCTATACAGTAGGTTTGGTGGCATCATCACAAGGCTTGGGAATGACTGTAAAGGGGACGCACATTGAACCTGTTTATCTTAAGGTCAGGGGTCAAGGGACCCCTGTGAAAACGGCCATACCAATATCTTCTAGCCAAAATCTAGCCTAAGTTTAGAGCGTTACTGAGCCTCCTTCTAGACAAGCTAGCATGACATGGTTGTTACCAGTGGATTCCTTAGGTTGTCTTGTTTCATATAATAAATGTACCTTCCAGCTCTAAAACTGAAACTGCTACAGGGTTAGGGGGTTAAGATCGGGTGCTAACTCTTAGTTCTCGACACAGACTCAAGAACTCAACACGTCTCTCAGTGATGCCCATGAAGCCAAAGAATCGTCTTTAGCTCACCCTATAGCTTGGAAATAAACAGTTAAATCCAATTCAAAGCAGCCATTCAATGCGTCTGTAGAACTAGTACTGGATAAGAGAAAGCAGCTGAAATTGCACTCATCTCTAAAATCTTCAAAATTGTGGGTTGTGTTAAAAGAAGCGTGTATCCTCTTTATGGCCCAACAGCTGTCCAGGTTTTAAATTCCTCATGTACTTCCTGTCTCTCTTAAGCCAGTGTGTGGACTGTATTATCATGGCTGTGACAGAATCTCACACCATGATCATAAATAACACTTCTGGGTCCAAGTCTGGATCACTAGTGCTGCTCTCAGCCAGAGTGAGCATCACGTTACCAGCGATCAATAAGTGACAGCTTTGGCTGTTACAAAGTGGAATAAATGTTGTCTTTCTATTCAAGATTAAAGTATCAGACAAACTTTATTTCACTCAGATTAGAAGAAGAATCGAGACAATAAACACATTTTATATAAATATTGTAGATCAGACGGAAAACTGGTTTAACAGGCTGTTCTCCTCTGTTTTTTTTTCTGGTGGTATCACTTCGACACTTTTCAGCATGAAATACAGCACTGGTCTGTGTTTGGACCTGCTGAGATAAAACTCAGCTGAAATTTGCCTTTCCTTTTACTCCCCTAAAGTGAACACCCTACTCCTGTTAGGCTGACTAAAGACACCATGTCCAGGGCTTTGTAAGGTCTGTTTGGTTTCCCCACATCTTGTTTTCTTGTGGCTCCTCAGCACTCTAAGTCCTTTTCAGGGAGTTTATGAGGGCCCGCCTGGTGGAGAGAAAGCCTTGGCTGTGTTTGCTTTGGGAATAGTCTCCTGACAGGGTGCTAAAGGAGCATGTCAGAGCACGGGTCCCAAAGTGTTTGGGTAAAGAGAGCCGCTACCTCTTGCCACTGAGGAATCCGCCCTTCTTCGGTAATCTGTCACACCTCCTTCCAAATAAAATGGCTCAGAGATTTTCACACAAGTCTGTCAGGGTTAATATTTACCCCTGCCCTCTGGTCAAGAGGGAGAGAGAGAGGCAGCCAGGGGGAGGGAGGAAGTGGGTGAGTTTGGTTTCTGAGGCAGGGAGTCATCTGCGTGTCTTTACAGCCAGACCTGACAAGGTGATAAAACACTGACAGACAACATTTTTCTTCAGTTGATGCTTGTGATCACTTAGAAAAATCTGATATAGGTTGTTTGTTTTGTTTGCAGAAATAATTTTAGACAAATAAATACATTATAAAACTTTAGCACAGTTTGGATGTTGTAATGCTTCCTCAACAGTTTGCTGAGACGATTGATATGACTCAAATGTGTCTGCAACCCTATCTCACAGCAAGGTGTATAAATAGCACGACATTTCTTGTGTCCTGAGGATGCATTTTAGGCTTTTCACGTGTAATTTATACGCCACACGACAAAACTTGGCAGTTGGGTTTAGACAACAAAAACATTCACTTAAAGTTTAGCTTGATTTAGGAAAATCATCATGGTTGGGCTTAAAATAAGTACGGAAACAAAGTACAATACGTACAAATGTAACTAAAAAACACATCTCAAACATCACTGAGTGTGTGTGTGTGTGTGTTTGTCCATCCTCCTCCCATCCCGCCCACTCTGCGGCCTTTCTTGCTTTTAAGGGTGCATTCACACCAGCCTTGTTAGTCCGGTTGAACCGAACCCTGGAGCGTCTACCTCCTTGGTTTTGTGTGTTTGGGTCGGTGTGAATGCAGGTATCGAACCCTGGCGCGGACCAAAGAACTGCTCCCTGTTCCACCACGAAGGGGTGGTCTCGGTCCACTGTTAAATGAACTCTGGAGCGATTCGTTTCCCGTGTGAACACCATTCAAACTGATCACAGGAATCGTACCATTTTATCTGTCAATTGTCAATTTTCAATTGGTCCAGAAGGTGTATAAGAACACAGAGGAATGCCTGCATTAATAAATAATTTAACAATCACCGAAAGATGCGCTCCAGATCAACAACAACATGAACAGAATCTGACGGTGCTCCATGATATCCAGCTAGAAATTAGGAGTGGATTGTTGTTTTTTTTGTCTCATCTGTCTGACAAATATTCAAATGGCAGGATTCAGTAGAATTCAGGAACCAGACCTGTAAGCGTGAACACAACCTTATACTACGTCACCACTTTGACAGATGCATATTTAAGTGGACAGTACAGGTACAGACTACATGGCGTACAGATGAGACGCCAAAAGAAATAAATTGTACGCTAAATGCCTTACGCATAATCAAGTCATTCATATGTCTTTTCCTGCGAGCAGGCTGCTGTCTGAAGCACAGAGACAGAAAACAGGGGTGAACAGCTTGCATAGCTCTGTTTAAAGGTAACAAAATAGCACCTCTAAAACTTACGTATTAGCAGGTTATATCTCGTTTGTTTAATCTGTAGGCTACATAAAACTGAAGTATAAACATGACAAGTTATGAACTATTTCTTGGCCGGGAGCTGTGACTTCCCCGCTGTCTCCACTGGCTGCATGTCAGTTAGGGAGCTTTAGATGTGCACATACACAGATTTTAAGCTAAGCTAAGCTAAGATAACTGTCTACTGGCTCCAGCTACATATTAAGTGGACAGGTATATGAGTGGTATCAGTCTACTCATCTAACTCTAAGACGGGTCTCACACACTGTTCAAAGCTATACCTGCAAAAAGTAATGCAGCATAATTAATATATATCCCACAAAATCACTTTGAGTGTAATTAACATTATAATTAACCAGGAAACATTAAGAACTGCAAATATTGTGTAAGGACAAGGTCGAATGGATGAATGGGTCAAAAAATACCAGACTTTCACCCAGGAGACGGGCGTTGGTGCCCCGTGTGAAACCAGAAGTCAACGCTGATTTATTTGTCATGTAACTAACGCCCCTTCTGGAGGTATTTTAAGTCAAACCACAATATTTTCCGAAGCCTAACTCAGTAGTTTTGTTGCTAAACCTAAGGAAGTTGTTTGTGATGGAAGTTTATTTTGAAAAGACTGTATGCATGTGACAAGTGGAAATTGGCACATGTTGCTGGATATTTGTAGGATTACAAACAAAAAATGAGGTATACCTTTGCTGTAAGATACATGAACCGAGGATATGTTGACTCTCTGCAAGAGAGCAACTCAAGTCCACTTCCCAGAACATCAAGCTACTCCTTTAAAAGGTTCCAACAAATACAGGCTATTATTCTTCTCATGTGAATAGAGGTATATTTTTCATAAAGATGATAAAATTCCCCTCTATCAGTTTCTGTGTTTGTCGCAGGCTGTCAAACACGTGGCGGCGGGTGAACTGGGGGAGTCGCTGCAGGAGAGTAAAGGAGGAAGGAGCGAGTGGAGCAGAGGGGAGGAGGCAAGGGGATTTAGCGTGGCCTGTCGGAGGGCTAATTCCTGTGCTGGCGTTGGAGCTCCTCAGCTCCGCCATGGCTCAGATATTCAGATTTGGGCTGGGCTGCCATGTGGGCTCGAAGATACTCCGCAGCCGGCTCCTCCCCCGCTCTATTCAGGGCCTGCGAGGAGCCTTGGGATGGCGTTAAAAAAGGAGATTAAGTTTCCTCCAGAGAGCAAAGCTCCTTAAGGGGGTATCTGTGTGTCTCTCAGCCGCCTGGTCAGTGAGGGATGCGCGAGGGGGCCTCGCCATGAACTCCGGTGAGACAGAGGTGGGGGGGCGGGGTGACACATAAGAGGTGGGGGCGAGGAACGCTAGGAGGCTGACCTGACTCCCACCCCATGACTGGCTCCACCCTGACCCCTGTTCAGCTCAAATGTTGATATCAAATCAGATTCACTGCTTCGGGCGCTACAGAAGAAAGAATCCGGATGGTATCACCTCAGAGGATTTTGCTTTTGTTTGTCTATATTATACTATCATATAATGAAATTTTAGAGGGTGTCTCAGGGCTTTTGTGAGCATGACAATGTGCTTTTGAGTGTGTGAGGGACATACAGTGTGTGTGTGTGTGTATGTGTGTGTGGGTGTGTGTGTATACCAGGACATTCACAGAGCTTTAAGTTGGGCTCCAAATGTAGTGGACGACTATTTAACATGTGCGAGTGATGCTCAAACACTGTCAATCGATTCAAATATTTAATTGCAGGATTGTCCAAATTAATTGAAATTGATTAAAATTGTCGCAAATTAATTGCACATATTTCATCTGTTCAAAATGAACCTTAAAAGGAGATTATTCAAGTACTCTTATCAATATGGGAGTGGATAAATATGCTTATTTTATGCAAATGTATGTATGTACTACATTTAGCATAAAAAATATGCAGCTGTCAGTGTGTCAGTGTGCTGACTTGACTATGACTTGCCCCAAACTGCATGTGATTATCATAAAGTGGGCATGTCTGTAAAGGGGAGACTGGTGGATACCCATAGAACCCATTTTCATTCACATATCTAGAGGTCAGAGGTCAAGGGGGCCCTTTGAAAATGGTCATGTCATTTTTTTCCTCTCCAAAATTTAGTGTAACTTTGGAGCGTTATTTAACTTCCTTCCCAACAAGCTAGTATGACATGGTTGGCACCGATGGATTCCTCAGGTTTTCTTCACTGTAGCTTTAAAACTGAGCCTGCTATAACCAAAAAAATTACCAGTTAATGTGTTAAAGAAATTAGTGGCGTTGAAACAAATGAGTTATTATCACGTTAACTTTAACAGCCCTATCAACTTGTATAAACACACTAACACAGTGTCTATGTACATACAGACACTAGAAACTGTCTTTTGTGGTGGATCTGACTTCTGAAAAATTGTCTGAATAGCATCAATCAGGGGTTTGGATTAGATCAGAAGCACTAGGCATCTATTACACTTCTGATATAAGATCATTAGGTAGCAGATTTATAAGTATAGTACATTCGGACCTGTGAAGTGAAGTTAAAATCTACCCTTCAAAAGGCTTCGATTTGTTCCTTTGAATCAAAAAGAGCTGGGGTGCCAAAGCAGAGAGGAAAAAAGCCTTACACATTCCTTTATTTGATTAGCAATACTGATGACGGGGTTGAAAGAGAGGGGGGCTAAAAAAATCTAATGACTTCTTCTTCAGCTTTGTGGCAGCGCTGAAAAAGCCTTATCTGCTCTATTCAGCAGCGCTCTCTCCTGGGAAGCGAGGATCACTGTGCTGAGGGACTGTCAGGTCCTGCCAATAGCCGTAATGGGCCCTAATTCCACATTAATGCAGTCTAAATGAAGTGTCACAAGAAGATTGATCTGTTGAGGGCGTTGCCTTGATGAAGGTTGTTCTAGTGAGTGGGCGCCTCAGTGGACACCTGGTTACCCTCTGCAACGCCCCGGAGGCCTCATCTGAAGCCTGCAGAGCAACCTGTCACACTCTGACTGCACATTCAAACAGTCTTCAGTATATTTAACTGCAGTCAAAATGAGAGTGTAATTTTCTCTGATTCTCGTGAATAAATGCTAGCAGGTATAGAAGGATGGAGCCGTCCCGTCTCGTTTTGATGCGTTTTGATGAAGGTACATCATTCGTCATGTTCTGTTGTCTGACAGGTACATAGGCCGGATAATGCTGCCAGTGGGAGACTTTGCAGGGAGCTTAAATACAACCAGTCCTCCTACTGTACATATCTAAAACCCCATTTTACTCCTTTCCATTAGTAATTCTTGTCCACAGAAATGGATTTTTACTCACTGTCAAGTTTAAACTGCTACTTTTCCTGTATGTAGAGTATTAGGCTAATCGCGCAGTAATTCTAGTTTCTGTATGCTTGTCAAATACATACAGTATATATACAGCATATACATACACAGAGCTGATGAGACTGTTCAAGTTAAGATCCAAGTCAGATCAAATGATGGAGCATATTTTACGGACATTATTTGCAATATTTGTATTTAAGCACAGTGACAATCTGTAATTTACATTTCTAATAAACTTTTTATTTAGTGTCAAAAATATCAAAGCATTCGGGCTGTCAATTAATTAAAATAGTTGGTCATATTGTTATGGCTGATCAGTGTGTTTTTCAAGTAAAATTATCTTATATTAAGTTATATTGTAAAATAAAGGGTATTGTATTAAGAAAGTCCTTTTTGTTTAGTTCTGTTTTTTTTTTTGTTTTTTTTTTTTGTTTTACTTTATGAAGAAGGGGAGTTTGGGGGTCCTTGTCTGTACCAAAGGTTGTCTGAACTGAAATTGTAATTTTGGGCTATACAAATAAAATCAACTTCATAAAATTTATTTTGTTTCAAAAAACAACAAAACTACAAAACCTAGAGTGCATTGGCGTACAAAATAGACAAAGTTAGCCTCGCTCTAGTACAGGGCAACTGATATTTTAAAGAATTTATTTGACTTACTTTATTTTTTTGTCATATGTGTAGAATTCAATTTTTTCTTGACTCTAATAATCCAAAGTGTGACTTTATAAAAAGATGAAATAAATAAATGAGGCCTGTAGGCCCTTGAAGGTTCTATTTGATGTTTAAATCACATTCATGCAATCATAACCATGAGGCTTACAGTACTGGACACACATCAAACAGTCTTCCACACTTAATTGGAACGCCATAAATGATATTTCATTTAGTTATGGTTGCAGATGAGCATTGCAATGAGTGTGTCAGCTTCAGAGCGTGTGTGACTATAAACATATGCATACTTCATGTGTGCACCTTGGACATTAGAAGCAGCAGGGACCTGGATGAGCTTCCCGGGTGACCCAGAAGACTGCAGCAAGTGTGTCAATGTCAGTTTGATTAACTCTAATACCGGGGCTTTTGGTTCATGTGGTCAGGTTAATGAAACTCAGTGAGAAGGCACTTTTTGCTGGTTCCCTTCCCGCCAGGAAGCTGCGGGTGATGGGATGAGGTTCAGCAACTCGCTCCCTCTCTTCCCTGAGCGGCCCCCCTCTCCACTACCGGGACGGTCTGATACCCTCTTTAGGCACCGAAGCTGTTGAGATGTATTACTCATCCACCTCCACATCCTTCCCTCTCTATCAGTCAATTCATATTCTACTGATGAGGTGATCAGTTTGTTTACTGATAGAAAGGTATACATGGAAAGTTTAGGAGATGCTCTTCCTAGCGATTAAGATTTAATGACATCTCCCAAAAAAATGCAGCAAAAATCAACTTGGAAACTTCCAGCAATACAAATCCAACCAATAATAAAAATCTTTTTTTAAACACACAGAATTTAGTTAAGGTTTTTCCTCAAGGATTGCCAAGGTTATCATGACACCAGCTCCTCAAAACCCCAAAGTGTTTCTCCTTGCTCTCTCTTTCTCCGCTGACACAGAAGTAGGGCACACCGGAGAATGAGCAACACAATTGGGAGGCATCCTGTCGCTTTAAGAGGGGGACCCATCTAATCTCTCCCTATCCACTCAGGCCCTGGATTTATAAATTTCCTGCAATCTCGATTCTCAAAGCCGTCTTGATTTTGAGAGTGTGTGTGTCTGCTTGTGAGAGAGGAAGTGTAGGACTGGCAAGAGGTACTATTGGGGGGTTGTGGTTTGTTTGTGCTGTCCTTTAGAAAAAGAGCTTACGAGTTCAGCAGAAGAAACGCGGGGAGCTAATGTGAAGATTTAGGACTTTCTCCGAGGCTTGGCCTCGTCTAAGCTCTGTTTGCTTGAGCCGTTTGTGGGGTCCTGCTCACACTAAACCCAGATTAATATTCCCCCCATATCCAACCAGCCCAGACACCGGCTCCCGGCCTCGCTGTCCTCCACTACCCCCCTCTCTCCCCTGCCTTTTCTGGCCGTGATCGTCTCCCTTCCCTAATCCAAGTCCGCTGCCTCTCATCTCGCTCTTTATCTCGTCTAAGTAAGCACCTTTCTCATGGCTTCTTTCCATGAGGGGGAAGCAGCAGGAGGAGCGTAAATATGTTTTCCCCAAGCCCTCCTCATTGCTCACTGACCTCTGTGAGGTGTTATTATCAGAGTGACTGCTAAGCCCTGAGATTGCTTTTAGCCAGGTTCACCAGGGGAGAGTAAGGCTGGCTTTATTGGCTCTGTATTGGTTTACATGCCACCCAATGAACACATGAAGGATGGGTACTTATTGTATTAGGCAAATAGTTCGATCATTTACACACTAACATACCCAAATAAATGGAGATTTTTTTTATTTATCTCCTGAACAGACAGATTGTAAATGCTAAGGAGATATATATTGACTTGTCATTCATTTAACTCATAGACTGTATATAAGAAGTGGATGTAGACAACGTAACGTCATCCACTGGTTTGTGGACTGACGTTTTGAAGCCTCGAGTTTGGCATTTTGGCCGTCGCCATCTTGTTTTTTTGCAACCAGAAGTGACACGAGAGGGCGGAGTTAAGTAAGCACGAACACTGAATGACAAAATTTAAGCGGCCAAAATGAAAATGAAATGATACATTTAGCTTTCATGAACTGAAAACACACTGTGAAAGGGTTAAAGTTCAAAGATGAAAACACAGACAACTCCCAGACCGGACAACACCTGTCAATCACAAGGTAGCCACCCCCTAAAGTATACCCTGCTTTATGGTCTGTTTTGATTCTAAATGGGACCATAATTTACTAAATGAACATCATGCTGTATTGAAGAAGACTTGAAAACAGTGATAGAGACCATAAACTCATGTTTACAATGTTTACTGAGGTAATAAATCAAGTGAGAAGTAGGCTCATTTTCAATCAGAGTCCCTTTAAGCAACCAGAGGAGAAAGAATGCAGGTTTAGCACTGGCTTCACTTTTCAGACCCTGGAGGTTGTCCACTGGTATTACACTTGTTTGGAAACCATGTCATTTAAGATCTTCTTCAATATATCTTGCATATATGCAACTTGAAAAAATGTGAGACTATTTTTCACTGGAAATGAACAAACTTTAGTCCTAACAACTTTCTGCCACATCTCTTGTGAAACTCCAAATCCACTGTTTATATGGACACTGAATAAAATGATCCGATCATGACATGCATAAATGTGCACCAAGCGTTTAATCAGACTAAATCCTTTGGGCATGCGCAGAGTTGTCTAATTTTCCGGAAATAATAGAATAAGATAATTTTACCCCAACCAGAAAGACACGATCCGAATGGATGAGTACATGGATGCCAATCAGAACAACAATCGAAATAAACCACCTCTCGCATTCGGAATGAAATTTCTTTCCGAATGGGCCGTAATCAGATCAGAATCCTCCGACTGGCGTGTTTACATGAACCATTTTTAATCTGATTGGGCTTTTATTCAGATTATTTGTGTCCATGTAAACGCAGTGACTCACAGCAGTTTGCTATGCTATGATTTGAGCTTTTTTATGCTAAATGCAGTACTTGTGAGGGTTTCTGGACAATATCTATTATTATTTTGTGTTGTTAATTGATTTCCAATAATAAATATATAACTAAATTTACCTAAAGCAGCATATTTCTCCACTCCCACGTTGATAGGAGTATTAAATAATTGACAAATCTCCCTTTAAGGTACATTTTGAGCAGATAAAGATGTGTTTAATTAGTGATTAATCACGATTTACTACAGGCAATCATGTGATTAATTGCAGTTAAATATTTTAATTGATTGACAGCCCTAATTTTTATACAACAGGAACACTTCACAATATTATGTGATCCAACAGAGTAACACCAAGTCTTAGCTTCGAAAATGTATGTCCACCTGTCCACCTCCTTAATGACTAAACACATAGGCATTTGAAAATTAGTTGATTAGTTAATTTTTACACGATACTTTTGCAGTTAAAAGCAACCAGTTGCTATTTTATTTCATACTGATTAACTGAGAGAGCAGCAGAATTAAAAGCCATGACACAGAAATGCACAAGCAGCAGGCCAGTAGCAACAGTACTCCTTCCTGCTGCTGGTTTCCCAGACTCTCTCACAAGATTGTCACCAAAAGCCTCTTCTTCACTCTTTTTGTTGTTGTTTTTTCCTCCCTTTCTTGTTCCTTTTCTCCCATCTGGATCAAGGCTGAGAGAAGAATAACAAATGCATTTTGAGCCGAGAGAAAAGGGGGATGAATTTGGCGTGCTAAACAGGCAGGCTAAACCCATTACCTAAGTGTTCTTTATCTTCCCATATGCTTTTGTTGTTTAATCAGCTTTGTATCTCTCCAAATCCTGGATTGAGATAACAAACAAATGGATGAGCTCAACGTGCAGAGTAAGAAAGCCTTTTTGCTGGCACCTTAAATGCCAAAGACGACCGTGGTGCTGTGCAGTGGTCAGACCAAGAAACACAACTGGGTCAGATTCTCTGATTCTTGGACCAGGCCAACATCCAGTTCTCCCTAAATTTACCTCCTCTCCCCCTCCCCCCCCCCCCCCGTTGTAAGGGAATGGACCCAGAGAGAGAGGGAAGAAGGGGGAGTAAAGCTGGAGCTCACAGATTTGCAATCTTCAGCCACGATTTCTCTCTGCTTCTTCTACATAAGAAAAGGAGGATTCTAGATTATCTCTGGCACTCAAAGCCAGGGAGAGTTGAATGCAGAGAGGACTTTACTGCCAATGTGGTTGTACAATAGCCACAGTCCTTATCAGATTTACTTTGGGGTTTCTAAAAATATGGATTGTGTCTGTTGCTGCTATATACTGACCGCAAAGACCTAAAGGTGACTATAAACTTTGTGAGGAAAAGAAAAGCAGTAGGTTCGCAAATATTTAAGGGAAATATAAATGTTTAAATTCTGCATGTTAGCCTAAACTGTGACTTAACGTGTTGCTCTCTATATTATCATGTTGTGATAAGAAATTATGGTAAGTCATTTTGAAATGAGGTTTTTATGACACACCATGCAGCTTCTGTATCATCATATTTCCATCTGTCATAACTGTCACTTTCTTGTCCAAGAATGAGAACTTGATGTACTTTGAAACTTATTTCAAGAGGGAAGGAACGCTAGAAGACAGTGAAGCTTAAACCTCCAATAACTGTTTTTTTTTGGCCACTCACAAGCACTGGAAACAAGCTGTAAATGCAACATTGACAGAGTATCATGACCTTTTAGGTTGATATGATGATATTTACATATCCATTATACACGGAACAGCATTGGCATGCAGCAGTCATGTTTCTGGCCACCTGGTGATGTAAGTCTAATATTCACTTTTTTTATTCTACTTTTAGATTTGTTTTGGTCTCCTGACGGAAATAACTAGCTGCTAAATACTCCACCATGTTCTTGCTTGTCTGCTGTTAGGTGCTAAGCAGGTAGTGTACAGTGTGGTTTTACAGCTTTTCCACTGACAGTGAACAAAAATCAACCCAATATCACGATATAGCGTATAATAGACCTGCTGGTCCACCAGAGGATAGTGTGTCAGTGTAAAGCTTTGCTTCGCTGAGTATTATACACATGTATGCAGGTGCACTACCAGCAGGGGGCAACAACACCCCTTTGTTAGGTTTAGGGAAAAACATCATGGGTGAGCTTAAAATAAGTATGTAAACTAAGTAAATTATGTACAGAGATAATGTAACATCAGTACAGCAAAGTGACAAATGTCACTAGCGTAACCTGCAAAACAAAACACCGCCTGGTTGCAAGTCGTGCGTAGTTTTTGTTGGACCCATCCACCTCATTTCCTGCCCACCATAAGTGGTCTTTCTTCTTCTTCTTCTTTTTTCTATGTCACTAGCTCTGACCGAAGCATACTCACGCGGATCCATTTACACTGTAGTCAGTAGCCTTCATAATACATAGTGTGAAACACCCTTTTCGTGCGACCAGGTTCACTAGTAAACAGTAAACTGAGGAAAGAAAACAATGAGCTGAAGAGGTAAGAGGAACTGCATCATGGTCTGAGGGTTCGTCATTACGACCGACTCCTTTGACATTATACACAGTCATTTGATCCACTGTTAGCATAAAAATATTGATTATAGTCACTTGACATTGTTTATATGCTTCATTTTGGACAGTCATTTGAGAGGTGATTGTTCCAGGACCTTTATCCATCCTTAAATCATCCTTAAAGGTGCTAAATGCGAGATTGGGAGTCATTTCTATTGCCTCAACACGGTGACAGCTGAGCCGGCGGCTCGCAGCCGGCGGTGCTAACAGCGCAAAAAGTGAAAACTACGGCAACAGTCAGACAGAGCTACTGTATAGTGTTAAACTGGGGGAACCGGAGGGTGGGTGCTACACTTCCGAAACAGCGCTGTCAGCCGCGATGGTGTTATCAGCTGTAACCGCCGGGTGCAGTGGGGCACACTCACATGCACAAACATGCACAAAAACATGCACGGCTACCAAAACAAAAACAGAGAAGCTCTGATGAAAACACACACAGAGGGAGAATGACTTCATTCTCTCCTCAGGTCTCCTCTGTATCTTTACAAAGTGATATTAATGCTCTAGATATCACATCGAACGCCATTGATCTAATAGCCACACAAAAAAAAAAAACAAGAATGCACAGGACTACATAAAAAGTGACTTTGAGAAATCACTATTTCTGTTTTGATATTTATCTTTTTTTATCCGTTTGCACTACATACTGTATATGAAGTGTAACAAAAACAAAATCATGGGGTGGCAAACTCACACAGACGTGTTTGTTCCTATCTGAGACAAGGTTGACTTCATCTTAAGTATACAATCATTTTTTGATTCAACATGCTGTTGAAAACAATTTAACAACTATCAAAAGCAGCATGAAAAATACTGCATCGCTTGTCAACGTGTTGAGAAGTTCCTCTGAGTGAAACTCTTCTTTGACAGATGAAAAAAAAGAGCAAAGACGCACAGAAACAATTCTGCTCAGACAGGAGAAAGTGATGATAAGAGTGGGTGCAGGCGACCTCGATGTGCATCTCACAGTTGAATTCCCCCGGGGTAGAGGGGCTCATCGCCCCTTCTTGTTCCCCCCATCAGCTCGTATACACACACTGACACACACATACACACAGCCTGGGAATGCTGGGGAAAATAGCCCTCATTTATTATTGCCACACTCCCTCGTCTCGTCCCCTCGGTTCAGCGGGTGCGCCGCCAAAGCACGTCTTCCACCGCCAATGTCACACAATTACCTCTTAACTGCTCAAACAAATAGAGCGACCCAGAGAGTGACATCAAATCAAAACTGTCACAGGTGATTGAGTCTAGTCATCAAGGCAGCCCGCCCGCTACCTGTCAGGAGAGTGAGGGAATGAACGGAAGAGGGAGAGAAGAGGGAGAATGTGATAGCAGCTTTATAATAGACCCCTAATAATGTATAAACACCCCCTCTCTCTTTTCTTGCTCCACTCATATTAAAGTTGGGCACAGAGTGCACGATGCCCTCCTTTTCAGCCGCTCCGCTCCCTCTCGGGACTCAGGATGGAGAGAAATGGCTGTGAATGGAGTAATGATAGGGAAAATGATAGAGGGGAGATTGAAATTTCCATCCTCTCTGAACCATGCCGGCTCTGCTCCCAAAAAGACATTGGCTGCTAATGGGGTTAGATCACACGCATGAGAGTTTGAGGCCTGAGTGATGTTAGCTGTTGATACTCCAGACACAGAAAAAGCAACACTCTGAAGAGGAAAAGTCCCTTAAGGTTTGGGCAAAGAGTGATTGTCCCCAGACCCCAGAATCCTGCAAACAGTTTTGGCTTCACTCTGCTCAGGAAATCACAGATGGATCCCGATGGCAAATGCACAGGACGCAGATAGGCGGCGAGTGGTGCATCAGAGAGAAAAAAAAAAAAAAACAACAACGAAGAAATAAAGAGCGTGAGCAAAGGGTTGAGCAAGAGCAAGCCAAGGGGACATTAGGGACATGATGATGTTGTCAGTGTCTGATGTAAATTGGAGAATGACACAGTCAACAGACACGGCTGGCTGCTCGCCGCGGCGACACGCCGGGGCCGTGACACTGACAAATGGAATATTTCAAAGGACTTAATCAGAGGAAATGGGGTTTGGTCTGCAGGTGACATGAGTCCCGCTCCAGCGCTCACAAAAAGAAAACTGATTGCCTGCCTTGAAACCCCCCCCATCTCTCTATTTCTCTGTCTCTCTGCTGCCTATCAGATTCTCACCGTCTCCCCGTCTTCGTCTGCCTCAGTCACTCCAGTACAAGTGGGGGGTTCACCACCAGCATGTCGTTCAATTAGATTCAATCTGAGACTATGGTTCTACATAACTACTGTCTACTGTATAGTTTGTTCTCTAGACTGTATGCAAAGTCAAAGAAGAAAAAAAAGCAGCTCTGTGAGGTTATACATAGGCACAGCTGTGCTTTGAGCTAAATGCCAATATCAACAGGCTCACAGTGGCAATGCCAACAGCAATGTTGACCAGGTTTACCATCTTAGTTTAGCATGTTTGCACACTAATATTTGCTAATGTCTTTAGTTCTGTATTGGCCAAATAAAACTTTTGACCTGATGATGGTGCTAGACAAAAAGTTAAAGCATCACTAAAGCTGATGTTAAATTCATCCTGAATGTCTGTACCAAAATTCATGGCAAGCCATCAGTAGAGATATTTCACTCAAAACCACAATGTAAACGTCATGGTTGCACCAGAGGAAAAATCAGGGGCCAGCAAGCGTCATGTCGCTCACAGGGAGCCAATGAGTCCATAGACCGGCATGTGCTTTAGCCTTCCCTTCATGCAGAGCAAGGGCCAGAACAAGTACTCTGCTTCATTCAGACAGTTTTACTTCAGTGGATATTCTGTATTAAAAACATTCAAAACCAAAAATGCCAAAATGGGGCATATCTGCACAAAATTTCATGAAGATTCATCCAAAAGTTGTTAAGATATTTCAGTTTGGAGCAAAGACATCGAACCCTAAAACTGACTGTGCATACATATTAGAAAGTCAACACAAAGCCACATATATTGTTGACATCTTCTTTGTTGTACACTGCTAACACAGTAATAAAGCATGCACAGCAACATTGTGTCCCTTGCTTCACTGCGCTGCAGGTTACCAAACAGAGGTAGGTCTTCAGTGATAGATCCCCTGCTTATAACCCGGGGAGAGGTGGGGGCATCCTGGCTGATGACGCAGGGGAAGGACGGAAACAACATGAGCAAGAACGGATGAGGAGATGAAAAGAACACCTCTAGGAAGAAAGTTAAGTTTATTTAACTTTCTGCAGGCTACTTCGTCTAACTAAGTCAAGTTAGATTTTAGAGTTCTGGGACAACATGCCAAGTAAGACTCTCTTGCTGGTAATTACTTCAAAACTGCCACCCGGAAAGTAGCAGCAAACCCCTCCAAAATACTGAAATCCATCTCCTAACTCCTTTGTTTCCAGGACCGAGCATGGCAGTGCCACCAGAAGCTGCTATGAGATTGGTGATTTGGTGCCTCCAGTCCAGCAGCCCCACGCCAGGAATGAATCACAGCAAGGCAGCGCCGCCCTGTCACAGCGGCTACAGATCAATGATAATTACCACCTTGACACGAGTACGCTTATTACTGAACAGGATCAGGGACAGGGGCCCGAGTTGTGGTGGCCGTAGGGCCCGATCGATACTCCAGGAATAATGGCTCTCTGGGGCCCTAGATTGGACTTTGCCACTAAACAAGCCATTACAGCCGCACGCATGACAGCTTAGGTCTAGATATGCGTCCTAACTCTCCTTCTCCTGGAGGCCTCTCTCCTAGAGCCCGCCTCACTATGGCTCCCACATGCCTCGGTACTCAATCTTGTCGGGGACCGTTATGGGCAGGCGAGACACATGCCTCTGGCTTTGAGACGTGTTAACCAGAAGTGAGTGATTGGGGTAAGCATGCTGCTACAACACAATGTGCTCCTGTGCAACACGCCGGTGAAAAGGGCCTTGCAATGTGACCTGATGATTGCCACTGAGTATAGAGATCAAACACAGCCGCAACAGCGTGTGTGTACACAGGAACGTACACACACACACAAACAACACACACAAAAGCGAGCACATCAATGCGTCTAAGCGATGCTGATCCGTCTATGGCAGCCCTCATCTTCTTTTCTCTTTGATTTTTACCATTTCCCTCCTCCAGATCCCTTGTTTTTTTCCCTCTCCTTTTTTAATCCGGTCATACCTGTAATCGGGCTCTGCGACAGGAAACTTCAGAGAATCAATTAGTCCTCGCCTCATCCGGGAGCCAAGACGATTCCTCTCGACTTGAGCCGCAAACTCCTTCTATCAGGAGTCATTCTGCCTGCCTAACACCCAGACTCCTCTCTCCTGAGCCCGGATAGGTTTGACTCTAAGCCTCTAAAACGTTGACAACCCAAAGCGCCTTTCTCTCTGCAAGCCCTAACCGCCTGCCTCACCCCGGCCCCTTCTCCTCTTTCTAACCGTCGTTGCTGCTAAATAAAGAAGGATTTGTTTTTTCCTCCGCGGCAGAACTGTGATAATGATGCCGCGTTACGCCGTTTCATCCACAATTTAATAAACAGTCCGTTTCCAAAAGAATTCAAACTACATCTAAAGCCCGATATGAGAGGGGAAGCTGGTGACTCCAGGCCGTCCTTTGTCCCGGGGAAGTTAGCCGCTGAAGAGGCAGCGTTGTGGACGCTGTTGTTTTTAAATGCCGCCACATGGCACAAAAGGAAACCTGGGACTCTTCTACTGGCTACAGCAGGCCCTCGAGTGGAGCCTTGAACAAACAGAACATTGAGGGGTCAGATTTAATCCCCCGCCCCTGCCTTTTGTATTCAGATTAAAGACTAAGGAGGATTTGCAGGAGCCTGGAGTCTCTTGTTAAAAGACTGTGTTCTCCACTTAACCTGCAATTTACCTGTCACTTAAGCCCGCTGCAGCAATCATCCACACCTCTGCTAGTGAAAGGGGCTGTTATTTTTTTCACAACTCTGAAGAAAGGCTTTATGTTCACTTGAGCATAATGAATTCCCTGACAGATGCTGATTAAAGCAGCAGCTTGTGAAAGATACTTAACACTTTGGAAATAAACAGCAGCAAGGTTGCCACTAGTCACACACACACACACACACACACACACACACACACGTCTACTTCTGATAAAGCAGAAATCACTGTTTGACCAGTCGGACTGTTCTGATGAGGTTGTGTATTCTCTAGAGCGCCGTGAAAGAGACGCCTCCAGGCCACAGAGCTGAAACACACAGTGACGCTTCTTGACTTGATTTGTATAGCCGACCCTCCTCATCTGCTCTGCTGAAAAATCCTGCCAGAGAAACCTGACCTTCTTTTTCCCTTCATAACCCTCTCACAGAGGCCGAGCGTGATTCATCTCCCCCAAACCAAAGTCAGGGGAGTGTATGAATCCGCCGCCGTCATTCTACAAGACCTCAATCATTTCATCCTCTCCTGTGAGTCGTCTCGCCGTCTGCTGGACGGCCATAACGCCGCTCTAAATCTTCCTCCTGAACAGAACTCGCCAGGTCCGCGGAGGCAGGAAAGTGGACCATTCGCTTTCACAGCACAGCCAAGAGGAGTAATGGGAGTGATGTGGAGACATTATCAGTCACTCACTGGCTGCCACAGCTCTGAGCTAAAATTAAAAAAAAAAAAAAAAAAAAAAAAAGCATGTGCAGATGCCCACCAAACAACCGCACCACTCTTGATGGAGCTTTACACAAGTCTTTGATACGTCCCTTAATCTCCACTAAACTATCCCACTGGTTTTAACACCCTTACGCATTAGCCTATGTCTTATAACTTAAGAGTTTATCATTCAGCGCTAAATTTAGACACCCTTTCTTAAGACTCAAGGCAGCCTGGAAGCTGTGTGCATGCAGCGTGCAAAATTATAAACCTTCAGAAACGTTCATTGTTTTAGGAATCAGTACCTTCTGTGTTTGAGCCATGACAGATTAAAACAGTTTGGAGGAACAATCAGCTGGATGGAAGAGATAATATTTCACTTTGTTTGTGTGAACATTCAAAGCAAAAGAAACTCTTTCAGTAAGCCCAAAGTGAGGAGTAGGACCAAAAACAGAAGTCACCATCTGCCTTGTCTTTGTGTTTAAAGCTGCAGTGGGCAGAAATGGAGTAAAGTTATTTTTATAAAACGGTCGATATATCCTGACAGTGCTGCATCAGACAGGTAATCTGAAAAAAAAAAACATGTTCCTGTGTCCTCCGGTGTTCCTAACGGCATCTGCAAAATTTCACAAACCAGAGGAAAACAACCAATCAAAGCCAAGGTGGAGTCTGACAACTACAAGCAGCTGTCAATCACTCGCAAAACTCTGATCAAACAGTCAAACTAGGCAGCGCTGATCAAATATGAATCAATGTTCTGTTACTGTAATGCCAAAATCTCATCTCAAATGTTTTCAGAATCATCTTGTAGATACTGTTTAGCTGTAAAATGAGAAAGTTTGTGACCTGGCAGCCATGTTGAGATCTGTTGAGGAAATACCAAGCACTGCCCACCAGCTGGAGCACAGCCAATAGAAACATTTCTTTCTGAAATGACCTATGATTGGCCAAAGTCTCCTGTCACAGGCTAGATTATGTAAAATCTGGAAACAGAGCCATGAGGAGGTGCAGAAGTCTAGTTTTCTCTCAGAACACTTGAATTACAATATGCTGAAAGGTGATTGTGGATTTGTTGCCCAATGATGCCAAAAATATTCTGCCTATTGAAGCTTTAAAGAGGATCTATGTGCTTTATTTTTAGAGCATTTCCCATCCTCTTTCTCATCCCTTTCCCCCCATCAACCAAGCCCGTTCTTTCCGGTGCCCGTGAGAGCTGCCATCTTTATTCTGAAGGAACCCACCTGTCTGCCTGCACATCACACCAATCCCCGGTGGGCTTCTGTGTTAAATTCCACAGTTAAAACCCATTACAGAGCTATCAGCCTGCTCATAATGCTGTCTAACGACCTCATTTCCCTAAGTGTTAGGCCTGTCAGTCACCAGAGGCCCTGTCAGCTCGGCCGCCCATGTCCAAGGGTCCCGGCTGCTCTGAGACATCACCGCCACCGCGCACATCGTCCTCATCAAAAACAGGATAGAACGCTCAATCTCTGAAAACATGTCAAGGCAAAGTGACTGGGGACACAGGGGGTAAGAGACTTTGGAATGAAAGTGCCGGGTATTTCATTTACCATATCCACTCTATTAGTCAGAGCGGCGCAGTCAATCAGGGCCCCCATTTTGATTCGAAGGGGAGTCAGGGGAGAGAGAAGTGGGACACGGCAAGATGGCTGACGGTCACGGCGCGGCTATTCCAGCTCAGCCCAAATCAGTTTGAGGAGTCGAGTGTGTATAAAATGGATTATTACCATTCGGATCCAAACGTCACTGCCTGCCCTTGTTAGCCGAGGAGGTGGCACTGAGCATGTGCAGGGAGGAAAGTGACGAGAGGGTCGAATCTGTGTGTTCGTGCATGTGTGTGTGTGTGTGTGTGTGTGTGTGTGTGTGATGTCTGTCTCCAAGGTCTCTCAGCACACCTTTCTGTGAAACCATTTGGTAAATATGGAAAGGGGCCCCTAGGCCACACAGGCCCAGCCCCTCTTTAGGAGTGGATAATTGACTCCTTTTCCTCCGTGATAATTCATTGCTTGCATATGCCAGCTAATACATCAGCTGAAAACTGCCATGGCCCTCATCTCCCTTGACACAGACACACACACACACACACACACACACACACACACACCACCACCACCCAGAGGAATGAGCGACTGTGGAGAGCATAAAAAATGGGGATGACAAATGGGAGCACTTCTAGATCTATGAATGAATTATGTCTTCTAAATACCTTGAGCAGAGGCAACTGTCAGCCGGCGTCTATACTAATCTGGGACAAAATATGACCAGCTCCGCATTAAAAAGGAGGGAGCAGAGCTGCTAGAGAATGAGGCGAGAAATGAACGAGCAATCAGGCCATTAAAATGTGGTGTCTGATTCAGCTTTGGTGGACATTTGCACATTTATCACAAGATGGAAATATCCTCCCCCCTTTTGTCATTTTAATACGGCCCCTTCCATTGAAATAGATTAGGATTATTCCAACAGGACAGAGATATCATTTGTTTTACAATAGCCGAGTCAGCACTCACAACAGTCATTAGGAATTAGATCAAACCGGCTGCTGTATGTTTGGAGGGACGCTTTACAGAGTGAAAAGAAGGATAAAATTAATGGCACTTCACTTCAAGAGGTGGGATGTTAAACGGCTCCTCTACCCGACAACAGAGGTGGGACGGAAAGACAAATGGCTCATACAGGACGCCGGGGCAAACCGCATATGAGCCGGGCCCGTGTATAGGAAGTTCAGCGTGCGTGAAACACATGGGGTCACTCACCTGGTGATGATTATGTTCACAGAGGAGGTCAAAGACACTGTAACCTTGCTATTGTTCTATCTTCTGAATATCTGGGAGTGTAGTGTATTACCTGTGGGAAATGTATTTTTCCAGGCGGCGGTTCAGAGACGACCTGGCGGTGGCTCAGGGCCGCAGGAGGATCGCTGCATCCCTCCGAAATGCAGTGAGCTGCAGGCAGGAGGAGGCACCAAGGACAGGGCAGTGCAGAACAAGCACAGTTGGAGGCCGTGATGCATTCAAGGTCCAAACACTTTGGATGTAGGAAAAGTATAAATTGACACCACTAATACAGCCAACTGAAAAATAAAGAAATAAGCAGCATTTACACAGTTTGAGAGTTCATAATGTAACTTACAGGAACAGGAACTTTGACAATACAGCAGTTAACTTTTTTATTAACTGAAAAAAAAAATGCTGTGGCGATTTAGGGTGTGAATCTTTTGGTATCTCACAATATGATTTCAATTCTTGGGGTCACCATTCAATTCAAAATTGATTCTCAATTCAGTAGCTACAAAGGGGTGCTAATTTCAGGATCTACATCAGTCCCTTGTGCGCTAATAAAGGCGGTGAGGCAAATTATGGCATGAGAGCAGAGAAAAGTGTTTGTTTTTCTATTTGAAAAAGTACTATCAAGTAATGTAAACACGCACAGGCAAAAGGTAACGGTTATTTGTGCTAAACTTAAACAAAAATAAACAATTTTACTAAAAAGCTTTTAGTAAAACTCTCAGTGACTTCAACAATAACAAATTCAAGATATACAGAGTTTCTTAGAAACTTGCCTATTTCAAAAAATAATTCATGCACAAAATAACACTGTAAAACTGGTATCTATAATATACAAGTTTTGGGAAGTTGTGAATCGATTCAGAATCTAAGAAGATATGAATATTGTTTCTAACATGAATTCATTTCCCCCCCACCCCTAGTAGTGATATTTAATTCCATAGTACTTCATTTATTTATTTCTTTATTGCAATAATCCCAAAATGACTTGTTTGATGTCTTGGGACACATAAAACACTGCTTTTAATAATAATTTGGGTCTGATGTTTTTTTCCACAAAAATAGTTAATTCACCAGAACGAATATTTTCATTTCAAAGTTTAAGTACTGGCTGTGTACTTCTTCTCTGAAAAATCCATTCTGAGTGTAAGTGCACTGGAGGTTTCAAGTTTCCACATCACACTTGTGTAAGGCCCTTTTCACAGACATGTCATGTAATTGTAGGGTAAACACTGGTGTAATTAATACAATTAATTATGGTCCCATTTTTTATAGTCATTCTGTGGTTGTGTTGGAACCACTGTTAAATAGCCCACAGCAGCTCTGCAGTAACACTGAAAGGTGTTTCTGATTCTAATATTTTGTCCATCTTGTTTATATCAATGAGAGTGGACTTAGTAGTATTACCATCTCTGGGTTTACTGTTTTATATAATGCTAAAGACGATTTCATACTTGTAAATATTCCAAAATCTGTCCCAGTTTATTTCCGGTTGCAGTGAACGTGAACATCAGCTGACCGGAAGTACACAAGGACCGAAGCTGTATCCTAGCAACACACTTCCTCTGAAACGGTTTATTTATTCATTTACGCAATATTAAACAACAGCAGCACAAACTACAGTGTGCCAAAGTCAATTAGTTAACACCTGTCTGAACACAACACAGGACCGTTTCAATAAAAACTGAACAATATAACCACGAAGGAGTTGTAGCAGCGCATTAGTTTTAGCTAGCTAGCTAGCTAGCTAGGTGTAACGTTAGCCTACTTAATAAACTGAGTGTAACATTACTTACTTGAGAGACTGACAGGACCAAAAAACGAAAATTTTCTTGATAAGCACTTTGAACACTGAACATTTTGGAGAGGAATTGTAAGTGTTGGACTGAATTTCGTCTTAATTTCTGATTAAATATAATGTAAAAGTCAAAGACTAAACCAAAACAAACCAAATAAGAGTTCTTACCTCGACAGGAACACGACCATCTCCACCTGGTGTGGAAACACTGTGTGAAGGCCGATACTGCCCCCTACTGGCAGGACTCAGTACTATTATATTATATTATATTATATTATATTATATTATATTATATTATATTATATTATATTATATTATATTATATTATATTATATTATATTATATTATATTGTATTATATTGATCAGACCTTTTTTGATATTTTTTATTCTTTTTAAAGCACACATGCTTATTTACAGTGGTGCAAACATGGACAATAAAAGAATACAAAACTGATATATACATATATTACATATACGTTTCATAATGCCGGAGTTAATGTTATATTCTGTACAACATATTTTATTAATTTGATAACTTTAAGTCTTTTTTGTGTTTAACATTGGATAACACGGTGCTATATTGTTTGAATTCATTAATAAATTGTGGGAAAATTGGCTCCTGACCATTTTTCTTATGAATATGTAATTCTCAGGAAAAAAATAAATAATTGTATTTTATACGGTATGCTATTTTCAATTTTATTTTGATTAAAATATAGCATTACATCAAGCATATTTATTTCGGTATTCATCTTGAGTTTCTTGTGTAGAAAGTTGTCTGTGTTAATCCAGAACATTCTTGTATGTGTACAGTGGAAAAATAGATGGGAAATATTCTGTTTTACAAGTCCACAGAAATCACACTTAATAATAATAATCAATCCTCTTCCCAGGGCTGTGTGGGTGTGTATAGACTGTGACATCTTCCTGAGTCTCCTGTTGGGGGCGGGACAAAGTACAACTTTTTCTACTTTTTTTCTACTGGTAGATGATTTCTGACCGAATAAATTCTCATCAAAGCTGTGGCTCACCCTCAACTTGATCAGAGGTCTAATCAGCCAGAATAACTGAAAACACCTGGTCAGATTTGGTGTACTTTTATTTTACTGACATTAACATTAGGCTGCATGGTGATGCAGTGGTTAGCACTCTCGCCTCACAACAAGAGGGTCACAGGTTCGAATCCAGCTTGGGGCTCTTCTGTGTGGAGTTTTCCCATGTAACCAGGCACTCCGGCTTCCTCCCACAGTCCAAAGACATGTTATAGGTGTGGATGTGCATGTGAATGCTTGTCTGTCTATATGTTGTCTGTCTCTATGTGCCCTGTGATGGACCGGGTGTACCCCGCCTTTGCCCAATGCCAGCTGGGACCCCCCCCCCCCCCCCCCCCCCCCCCGCGATAAGCGGTTGACGATGGATGAATGGACATTAACATTAAATAAAATTCAAGTTTAACCTTATCAAAATGATCAAGATTGCTAATGAATGCAGGCTCAAAATAAGAAGAAACAAGAGGTGATTTCTTAAAGGTTACATATTATGCCAATTTTCAGGTTCATACTTTTATCTCATGTTATCTATCTATGTTATCTTATGTTTCTATTAGAATGTGTTTACGTGCTGTAATATTCAGGAAAAACCCTTTACTTTCCTCATACTGTCTGCCTGAATATACCTGTATTTACCCTCTGTCTGAACAGAACTCTCTCTCTCAACAGAACTGTGTTGCTCTGCAACAGCTTGGCTCCATGGACGGTGACCTGGAGACAGTGAACGCAGCACCGTGGCTGCCACAGTAGCTCTCCTGATGGTGAACTGTTTGACTCAGTTGTCTGTTGGGCTCATATACAACAGCTGATGCACCGCTGCATGCCGGTTAATAATCGGTTAACAAGGATCGGTTATTGGTTAAGAAATTTCTCCAAATTAGCATCCCTAATACAGCACTTAAACCTGCTTCATGATAATAAAAAAAAACATCAAAAACTCACTTTTTACAATGTGGACCTTTAAAATAACATTTGTTAACTGACATCTTGTCTAAATTCTTTTGAAACACAGGCTATATTGATGAACTATATCTGTTTTATTACTTTAAAGGAGTCCTTTATTAGTGATAAAACAAGGTCTCTCCAGTCTTCTCTCCACAAGGTGGAGTTATAAGACTTGATATAGTTTCATCTCTGTCAGTGGAGCTGAGTTCAATATAATAATCATTTACTGAGCTGTTGCATGTGATTCCAGTTCATTGTACGCTTACTGAACACGCTCCTCGTTTTAATGGTAGCTATTTACATAGAAGTAATAGCCTCAGACGCAGCCTTTTGTAAGCCATTCAGCTCTCACTGACACATATGTGATTATGAGCACTATCATTATTGAATTCACAAATCATTACTTTAACGAGTGGGGTGGAACAAGATTTAAAAAAAAAAAAAAAAGCCTCGTAAGTTACAGCTATTTTATGACTTTGTCTATTATAAAAGACAATAATATTTGAGGAATCGTGAGGCTCTGTAGTGGATGAAATGGATACAAGGAATTATAGTGTCTCTACAGGAAACATGAACACACACAATACTCTTTTAACAACTGATTTGCTCTGTCATCGCTCAGAGCAACGTGACTTATTACATACTGTTTTGGTCAGGATTGTCACTTCATATCCTTTAGACACACAAATACAGTATATATCAGAGAATGACTGTCAACACCATAGTTGCTGTGTGTTCGTACTGTAGTGTTTAATCTGGTGGAGTAACCCACATTCATGTCAGTAAAAGTTTCTGCTGTCTTCTCTGTTGGTTGTGTTGTGCAAGCCCTCTGGACTGATCTAGGACCAGAAACCCTCAGTGTGTTTGTTGGTGTTGGAGGAGAGAAATTATTCCCATAGAGATTGTGAAGTACTGAGGACAGGCCAGGACCCCGGTCAGGATCTCAGGTTGGTGGATGATGACTTGTTCACTGAGTCATTTTTCATACTTTCTTTTTCATTATTGCACACAGGAAGTTTTCTTTTTGCCTGGAAAGCCCATTCTCAAATGTTTCACACAAGGAATATTCAAGTAATTGTCAAAACTGATTTCTGTTTAATGTAAACCATGCAGCCCTTGTGCCTGCTTATTTGTCACATACATCCATTTTCTAGTTTAATATACTGTGGTGTCTCTCTCCTATCTCCACTGTTGCCTAACCTCCAGCAGAGGGGCCAGAGGGGAGGCCATCACCAGCTGGGAGGAGTTATCAGTCAGGTTTACCTAGTGCCAGCTCACCCAAACCTGGAGGAAACCAGCTGAGGCATGTCAGCAGTTACTGACTGCTGAATAACAAGAAGAGGAAAACCAAGGGGCTGGGGAGAAGACAAGGAAAGTCAGGTGTGGAAACCAAGAGTGACATTACTGGCTGATCCCTTTCGCCCATGTGTTTCTCTAGGAGGCCAACAGCCTTTAAAAAAAGGAGAGTGACTGCCCCGGTCTGGGAAGAACCTGAGTTTCATTTACTCCCCTGGCTTCATTCCTAGTAGTTATAGTAAAGAAGTGTTTTTGGTTACTCCAGCCCTGTGTGCCGGTCTGGTTTCTCCATTGCCACAATACTGAGAAACTGCACAGTCCACTGACCCATCGCACATAATGTGTGACAAATAAAACTTTCAATTTTAAATCCAATGGGATCAGTTGAAAGTAATCTGTAGTCTAATATTTATATTTAATATATTTCCCAGAACAATTCAAACATGTGCTGTTGACTGACCCCTAAAACATCAACACATCCTAACAAGTATTGCAAGAATTCTGCATCTACCTGTCAGTCTGCTACATTTTGAAATGGCAAAGGTGAGATAGGTTTACACTTATTTTTATAATCGATTTATCTAGATTGGGCTATGTTTGGTTGATAAGTACTTTAAAAGTCTAGGTTTGATATAATTATCACAATCAAGCAGCTTTGTTGTCACATATTTGTGTCTGTTACTGCATGTAGGGTAGCCCATATGGAACTACCGTACATCTTGTTTTCTCCACTGGAAAGGCACCCTAGATGGCACTTTATCATGTTTTATCTGCCATAGCGGCATCCAACAGTGTTTTTCTTTCAAATAAATACATACATGAATGAGACATGTATGTGAGTCAAATCTACACATTAAGTGGGAGTAAATTATCAAAAATGCAAGAAGAAGAGACTGAAGAGACATGAGTAAAACATTGTTTTTGTAAAAAATGGCTCAGTTAGAGCAACCTGCAGTCCTGTACAAAATTAATTTCACTGTGCCATCCATCAGAGCAAAGTGACCTCATTAATATTTTACTGAAATGAGTTCAGGTTGCCCAGACATGTCACCCCCTTTATAGAAACACTATTGGTTGTATTTCTGACTCAGTGGATAACTACAGACGCTCACGCTGCCCGCCTGTAGCCATTCATAAAGCAATAACAGCAGGCGGCGGCTGTTTTCTTTTCCAGTGGTTGAGTTGTGAGCGGGGATCACACTGTGTGTCTTGGTCTGTTTGTGGACAGCAGATGTATAATGATGAGTAAACAGGGCTCTCGCCTTTGCCAGCAGCTGTCGGGTCAGACGCCAAGTGATGGACAGCGTGTCAGGACGGAGCAGTTTGCTCTACCGCAGCTGTTTTTTCTCCGATAACCAATGAATTATCATCATGTGCCTTTCTTGCGTAGCCTGACATGTATTGTGCTTTTTGTTTTAGATTACGTGCATGCTACACAAGGAGTTTGTCATTTTTAAATCCTCACCAGTGCTTTTGAACAGAAACATCATATAACTGACAATCAAATAACATCTCAGTTTTATTTATCAAAGATGCCACAAACATGTATAAACACCTGCAGTAACATGACATATCCATTTACTAATTTGCTCTTGAATGTCCATCTTGGCACAATGCAGTCATTGCATCTGTTGCTTGCATTTAAAGCTTCAGTAGACAGAATATTTCTGGCATCACTGAGCAAAAATCCCATAATAAACTTTCAGCATATTGTAATTCAAGTGTTCTGAGTGAAAACTAGACTTCTGCACCTCCTCGTGGCTCTGTTTTCAGGCTTTTAAAGATCTAGCCATGACGGGACGCTTTGGCCAATCACAGGTCATTTCACAGAGAGAGAGTGTGTTCCTATTGGCTGTTCATTCAGGGGAGGCAGCTGTCGATCACTCGAAAACTCCAATCAAATGGTCAAACTATAGGCAGCAACAGACATTGCAGACATTACATGAACAGAATATTGATTCATATTTGATCAGCGCTGCCTAGTTTGTGAGTGATTGACAGCTGCTCAGAGACCGTAAGGCTCCAGCTTGGCTCTGATTGGTTGTTTGCAAATCTTGCAGATGCCATCAGGAGCACCAGAGGACACAGAGGCACATTACTTTTTCAGATTACCTGCCTCATGCTCTACTGTCAGGATATAGTGACTGTTTTATAAAAAGAACTTTATTTTTAATCATATTTGCTCCAATTCTACCCACTGTTGCTTTAAAAACAGAAAAATATAACAGTTCTGTCAAAGTGTTTGTCACACTTACAGAGGAACAGCTAATATGACTCAGAAAACCTTGGCTGGACACCTTCTTTCTCAAAGTAGGTTGACAAGCGCAAACTGCAGTCAGTGTAGGTAGCAGTGAGTGAAGCATTAATAGCTTTAACTGGATGTTTTATGCAACAAGAAGAGTTCACTTGGATTAAGGTTTCTGTTCTGACAAAGTGATGCACATCCTGGGACTGAGCAATAAACATTGAACAGCACAACACACCGAATAAGCTACAATCAGCACAACACATTTCAGTCTGAGTCTGTGGGTCATCTGTCTGTCATCTCCCTTTTAAAAATGCCAGTCTTGTCAGTAACACCAGACATTACCATCCACGCTATGTAGAGGAAGTGTTCAGAGCAGGCACCATCTGTGTGGGAGTGCTAACCTTGCTGTCAGTGGGCAAGGTGGTGTTATCTCCAGTGACGCCCATGTCTGACATGAGCAGCTCACCGGCTCCATCCTGACAGCCGAGCGGAGCGGCGTCACCCCCGTGGCTGGAGCTGGACTTGTGAGAGGAGGTGGTAGGGGAGTTGGTGGGGCTGAGCTGAACGGCCGTGGTGTCCTGCAGCGTGTGCTCGCTCGTCTCCATCTCAAACGCCGCCGTCCCCATACGCATCAGCCCCCACTTCTCACCCCCTTTGGCCTTGTGGGCCATGTGGGCTGGGGGCCTCCTGCTGACCATGCAGCACGCCGTGAAGAAGGCCAGGGCTATCAGTAAGAGAAGAGGCCCGATGATGATGGGGGGGTTGCCAGTAGGGATGAAGGTGCCGAAGGCAAACACTCCCACCAGGGTGATGTTGATGCCAGCCAGCATGACGCAGAGGCCGCAGGCACAGCACAGGGCCGGGGAGGGAAGGCTCTGGTGGAGCAGGGGGCGCTGTTGCTGCTTGGGGACCTTCTTGGGAGCAGATGGTCTTGAGTTTTTTTCAGGTAGCACCATGTCTCATGGAGAGCTCTGTGAGACCCAGAAGAGCTGAAGATTGGATGTCATTGAACTCATCACTTTATAGCGAGGATGAAGAGGCTGACGATTAAGAGAAAAAAAAATATGGCACATTTTATAGGCTGTAAAGCTTTCAGAAACTGAACGGGTTTCTGTGACATTTGACTATTTTAAAACTTCAGTAGTCAACAAGTTTCTGGCATCACAGTATGGTATTAACCTTTCAGCATATTCAAATTCAAGTTTCATAGCAGAAAAACTGCTCCTTCCTGCGTTTTCTTCCGTAACATGGTGATGTCACAAAGTAACTCATTTGGATAATACCTGCCCAGCGACCTGTTTTGTCACGCCCTCAAACAAAGCCTGTTAGAGCGGAGCTGGAGCAAAGTCCAAAGTCTGACCAATCACAGTAGAGCAGGCTTTTTGGGAGGTGGGGAGCATAATAGGTCCTCTTTAAACATTTAATTCACAGATAACTCCTAAAATATTTCAAAAAAAAATCCTCCATGAATGAAAATAAATACAGTAGTTAAACCCACTTCCACTGAGAAAGGTTTCCACATGCAAACAGCAATAAATAACACAAAACATCCATGTGCCAATACCTCTAAAAGTGCAGCTATTCCTAATAATTATTAGACTGTCATACAATGAGACATAAGCAACACTAAAATTCTCCTCACTCCACAAGAAATTTGCACTTAGGAGAGACTGAAAACAACCATGCAGCTACATTGCTGTATTGTGTACTATTCTCACTTACCTTCAGATCAGACCTATAATCCTCTCTGATGTTTCCGTCCGTTCACCATGTGCAGGAGTTGGAGATGTCTCCCTCCAGCAGGTGAGCAGCCGAGTGAGCTGCTGCTGCTCACACACCACAGGTTATAATGAACATTGACCACTGGGGGCGCTGCAGGGCTCTGAAACAAACCGTCCAATCACATCAGGGGCAATCAAGTGATTACGTATTTGCATGTGTGCACTGAATAAATGAACATCTGATACACTGAGGAATCAGTTGAAACTCGAATACACCTTGTTTCTTTACATCATTTTTAAATTATGATAAAAGTACATTTTGTTGTTAGGTTATCTGGTGTCATAATGTTTCAGGTTTTCTGGATACGCACACCTCTCCTCTGCTTTAAAATAAGCCTTAACAAGGACAAAGCCTCCGTCAGAGCGATGTTATCTCACCAGTGTTTGTGCAGGTTAATCACACCCTCTTGCTGTCCCTTCACCGTCCTCCAAGCATTCAATACAAGAGTAGCATCACTGAATGAACAATGAAATGAATGAATGAAAGCTTTCAACCACACATCAAAGAGAATGAATGAGATCTTTTATTAAAAGGGGTAAATAGATTCATGTACAGTATATAACACAGATTACACAGGAGGAGATGTTTAGGTTCCTTTTTTATTGAGAACACAGCATACCAGTGAAAATGTGCTCCACACTGACTTTTATGCATAGGACCTCATAAGAGCTTTGACCAATTTCAATGGGACTCCATAATCACCAATTACTGCATCTCATTTGACGCCATTACATGTTGATGAGGGAAAAAAAGAAACAAGTCCTTTCACGATTCATAATGGAGGGCTCAAACGTAGCAAGTGGGTGTTTCCTAATGTGTGTATTCGCTCTGAGCAAATCTCAGTCAATTCCTGCCAGGCCCATTGTTGCTATAGGGATGGGGTGCCCATGGCAACAGTGTGGAATCAGGGGACGTGTCTTTAGCGGGCAACACATAAAGTTAATAGGGTGGTTAGGGGTAATAGAGGTGAAAGACCCATTTAAACATGGATGGGGTCCAGAGTGAGAGAAAGAAAGACAAAACTAAAAATATTTCTTTAAAAAAAAAAAAAAAAAGCACCTCAGCAACTTGATGGAGTCAAAAATGTCTTAGTCCATTATTCTTTCTATTGGCACATTCAGGGCCAGTCACAGAACCAAAACTACAAAACTGAATAATATACAAATACTTGTAGAAAAATAAATCCCTTCAACCCCAGTATGGAATCCTCTATCTTACTACTAAGTGTAACATCAGCTATTCATAAACCCTCTTTAAGTCTCACTAGCTTCATGCAACCAAAACAAATGCAATCCTCACATTTCAAGTCATTCAGACTAAAAACACTGAGATATCAAACCAATAAGATAATATGAAACTTTTTGGGATGGTGTCACATTGGTACAGTACAAAACGTGCAAAGATGTGGTGCAAAAAAGAGAGCCTGAGGTAATAAAAATAGTTGTTAAAACCCCTTAAAAGATTACTGCAGTTGTTGATTTAACACTGTTAGACCAAACTGATTTATGACAAAATATTCTCCTTTCCACATAAACTAAATATATGACCTATTTTAAAGTACATAAGTGCTACAGGTAGCTTGTGTTGATGTGAAAACTAGACATCATAAGAAATACAAAACTATTTGATCAAAAGGGTCTTCTCTAACTTTAACATCCATTCACATTCCTGCACTTTCTCTAAACTCTACGTAGACGATGACTTAAAGGGATAGTTTGAGTGTTTTGAAGTGGGGTTGTATGAGGTACTTATCCATAATCAGTGTATAACATACAGTAGGTGACAGTGTACACGCCCCCAATTTGGAGAAACAGACAGGAGTTACCGACACCAGAGCAAAGCAATAGTGTTGTGGACGGGTAGTGCTGTGTATGCTATACTTCCTTCTCCTTTCCGACAGGGATCTGAACTGAAAGTGAAACTTATTTACGCCTCCTTTCCCGCGGGCTCAGTTCGCTGTCAGAAAATATTCTTACATTTATTACAAGGTTGTGTCTAGTACTCGATTCTGATTGGTCAATCGTGCCGTTCTACGGTCTGTTATTTCTTTATAACAGGCCGTTGCAATGGACGCAGTTCTGATGTCGGACCATTTTTGTGTCAAATTATTGAATTTTTTTTAGTAGGTAGCGGTGTAACAAATGGGATAATGTACAGCTAGATGGTCATTATTGAGAAATAAACCCCTTCAAGACGATGTAAGACCCCTCCCTTTCGCGTTGGGGTGCCGCATCGCCCTGCCAGCTCGCTGTACATTATCCCTTATGTAGCGTACATTTAAATGTATAGCAATTTTTTTAGGTGAGCCTTTTTTTAGTGACTAAAACACATTTTTCTGCCATCCCCATCCACAGCACTGTATTGCTTTGCTATGGTGCCAGTGCTACTGTTTGTTTCTCGATACTGGGGGCGTAACACACCTACTACTGACAAGTACCTCATGCAACCACACTTGAAAACACTAACTATCCCTTTAAAGTAAAATGACAATCTCCTCTAAGTGTAGTCACTTTTTATCCTTTAAACCACAAACATCCTCACACGTCAAATCACATACAGTGACAAGCTTGAAAAAGCAAAAATAAAAAGATCCCTTCTCTCCAATGACTGAGAAGCAATAAGTAACATTTGCATCAAATATTAACCAATTCACAGTTGGACAACAAGAAAAAATAAAATCTATCAACATTAGATAATATTGCATTAGGACAGCAACAGCTGCAAAACTGTGCTGAACCCATGTAGCGCCATGTTGATAATGATATGCACCAATTAGATATTTAATATAAAGTGTTGACATTAAGAGCGGTTTCTGCTGAAGTGGAGTCAATGTAAATTTGAATCATCACTGAACAGAAAATAAATAACTGTTAAGACTCACTGTAAAAGTAAAACCAAAGCTATTCTCGAATTAAACAGCTCTTAAGGCAGATTAAAACGTGTTCCTGGAAAAATCTCAGGAGTTTCAACTATAGTATGTTTTAACTTAGAAGGTGGCAGCCGTTGATTAACTGTCCCCCTTGGTATTGAAGTTCTGTCTAGGTGATACGATTACTGGCCATGGGAAAGAGCTTTAACACCAAGGACAGTTACTGAGTGGCTGATCCTAATAGGCTCCCGGTGAAAACGAAAAAACACACACAAGGAACAGGCAGGGGCTGAAATCAGTCAGAAAACGAGGGCACTTGCGCTGGTCCTTCAGGCTGTGAGGTCGTCCGACGCAGGTGCGAACTCGCTGGTGCGCAGGGCGTTGGACTGCGCCCGTCTGCGGGCCAGTCTGGAGTTGGAAGGAGGAGAGAGCCTCATGGAGCAAACGATGGCCCCGACGTCCTCCTGCTGCTCGTCGTGCTGGGATAGCTGCCGGTTGAAGGCGATGGCTTCTGCTGCAAATTGGCTCAGGTCTTTGGTGCTGCTGTTCCTGGAGGAAGAGAGGAGGCCGAAGAGAGTTTGAGAGCCAGTTGGAGGTTTTTACCCATCTGTACCTTCTACACATTCATTCATGCCTTGGTGAAAAACACCTGTTATTGAAGCCGCCCTCGTCAAGTGTACTGATAACGTCTAGCCATGTAATGCCCCCAAAGTGAAACTTAACCCTTATATTAATAATCACTGACCCAAACAGACATGATCACTTTAAGCGGTTTCCACTGTACTATATTGTTTAAAGCACCTTATAAACTTCATAAATACATGTGTCATGAGTTCCTGTCATACCTCTGTAGAACATGAGGAGTTGGAAGACCTCTCTCTGGAGCGTTCTGTAAAAACAAAACAAATAATCAACTTCAAATCACAGCTGGCTTTACAATATCATAAAAATAGCACTGGATAAGTGATACGGTCGTCGCATGAGATGTATCAGCAGATGTAATGATACTCACCCCCTGCACCCAAGGGTGTTTGAGGACCTGAGCGGCACTGAGGCGCAGAGTTGCGTCCCGAACCAGCAGCTTGGAGATGAGATCTTTGGCCCCCTCTGTGATGTGATCCCAGTCCTTGTCTGGAAACTCATACTTGCCCTGCTGGATGCTCTCAAACAGGTGACTCTGAGAAGAGAATATGACACGACATCCTCATAATCTGTTCAGCTGGTGGTGGTGTGGTTTGGTTTAGTTTAGTTTAGTTTTGTTTAGTTTTGTTTTGTTTTATGGTGAAGCAGAATGATAACATTTCTCCAGGTAGAAGCATCAGAGTGCCTTTATGTAAATCCGGAGGTGACTAAAGGCTGCTTAGAGTTTAAACAATACACGCGGACACATAATAATTGGGTGACAACAGATGAAAAAAAACTCATATCCAGAACTACAGACATGCTCACACCTAAATCAAGCTACACAGTCCAGATACACATTTTGTTCCTTATGGTTTTAAGCATACATTTCAATTAGCCATGACTAAACTAAGAGGCACATGTACTATGATTACTGTTGAGCAACACACCCGGACTGTAGCGGGCAAACATTATTTATAGCACTATCTTGTTAAAACCATATGCATACTGTGTAACTGTAACCCATATGCATGACAAGTTCCCACAGTCCAAAGTGACATCTTAAAATGTCTTGTTTTGTCTGACTAACAGTCCAAAAATCCACAGCTATTCAGTTTCCTATCATGAAAGATGATAAAGGGCCAGTATACTCAATCAGAGGTGCTTGTTGGAACACACTTTTCAGATGTTCCAACCATTTCTGTAATTTTACGAAACCAGCAATCTGTCACTCACACCCACCATAAACACTGTAAGAAGTGGACGCTCAAGCCTTGTTTCCACTGCACAGTACGGCTTTGCTCAACACAGCTCCCTTTTGGCACCAGGTCCCTTTTTCTCTATACCTTGTTTCCACCACAGATAGTGCCCCCTCAATGTTGGCAGATTCTTAGCTGATCACCGCAGCAGCGGCGCATCAATCTGCCGTCACATTATCTTCAACGGGACACTTGCTTCCAATGGCAACCAAACAGAGAAAATATCTGCACTTCGTCTAATGTATGACGTATTGCACGGTGCATTTTTGCGAGCAGCCATTTTTTAAAATCTGGGTTAAGTGAATTAAAAATTGCGGCCGCTATTAAGCTTGGCTATCTAAAAATCGCAGGTTGTGCAGGATGTCCTGTGAAGCTTGTGACGATTCTCTCTGATCAGCGGTCTGCAGTGTTTTAACTCCACCTTCTACTATTGGCTCAGCTTGCCTGGAACCCCGACCAAGGCATTACCAGAAATGGAGTGGACTGGACTGCTTGGTGGAAATGTGCCATCACAAGAGTGTCAGGTGAGATGACACTGAGACAGCGGAGACTGATTGGGTGAACACACCTGGCAGGTTCTGCAGGTTTCCCCTCGGTCCCAGCCACAGTCGGTGCCACAGTGGCCTGTGAAGGGGGGGCTGCCGCTCAGCAGGATGTAGAGGATGACCCCGAGGCTCCAAAGATCACATCGTTTGTCATAGAAGGAGGCCTCATCAGTGAACACCTCCACTACTTCTGGAGCCATGTACTCAGCTGAGCCACACTAAGAAAGGGCAAAAATATTTTAAAAAATATACAATTATTATAGGACTGGGCAACAAGTCTTATAAATAATATCTAGATTTTTTAGGCTATATCACAATATATATATATATACAGTATATCAGACCTATAACCAATAAATTATTGAGAATTATTCAAATTTAAAAGAGCGTTTCTATTTTAACCAGCGCAGCTTTTCCAGGATGTCACAGGTTTAGTGGCCATGAAAACTCACAGACCAATTGTGTGCATTGTAAATCTTCTCACATGATGCTACTCAGCCAGTCTAATCTGTGCATCCTGATAATGACTTGGGTCAGTGAGTAAGATACACACATTCACACACGGGAGAGGCGATAGAGACAGTCTCTAAAAACAGAAAAGTAGACAGTGAAAATTCAGAACGGACAGACTCTTAAATGTTAATTCATCCCATGGCCAGTTCAAAACCAGTATGTCTCAGTATGTGGCTGGAAGCGGTAACGTCCTTTTTGAAGTGGAGGCTGGCATCTTCCATCACCTTTTCTGAGCTCAACACATATAAAACATGCTTTGGCGCTTCACACGTTTCTCTCTCACGTTTCACCCATGCTCATACTCCACACACACTCGCCCAGTGTGTCTGTGAGAGGGAGAGAGTCGTGGGAGAAGCAAAATGCCAAAGCTAGTCTCATGTAACGGTTTAAAAAAATGACAACTGACTACATCGCACGTAGAGCAACCTGCAATACATAGAGTATATTTGATATCACCACCCATAACCCATAAGACTGGTTCAGCTTCTGTGTGCGTGTGTGTGTGTGTGTGTGCTACATATTCAAAACTAGACTTACCGGTGTGGTGAGCTCTGGAGTTGTTATGGGCGTACAGGCACTGCTGAGCTTCACTCCGCTTCCCAAGTCAAAATCACAGATCTTTACTGGGGACACCTGAGCAGAAAGAGGGAGGAAAAACATTATACTGTTACACTCTGTACCTCTAGGAACAACTAATGTCCTTTTGAAAGCTCCCAATCCTTTAAAAGTCACTTACTCGATCAATGTATTCACAAAGGATGTTCTCCAGCTTAAGGTCTCTATGGGCAATGCCTGCAGAAAAGCACATTGGCACCATAATGAAATGACACAGCTATTCTCTTAAGACTTTCATAGGATAGCTGTTTGGATGTTGACCTACCTTTAGTGTGTAGGAAGTCAAGAGCTTGGGCAATGTCTCTGACCACCTTACTGGCCTCCAACTCATCAAAGTACTTCCGGTTCTGGATGTGTGTGAGAATAGAGCCTGAAGGAAGAGAAGATGACTGATTACAGCAATCAGCATGTTTAAAGTGAGACATCTGAAGAAAAAAAAAACACATATGCAGATGATGCAATACTTGAGCTTTTCGTTTATACTTACCACCACGCAGCTTTTCAAAAACCAGATAAAAGCAGGAGCTGTCCTCAAAGAATTGGATCAATTCCAAAATGTTGCTGAATCAAGATATTTCAAGATATTGATTAGAATCAATTTCTTTCCGTGTTGGTTTTAATTTTGTTTAAAAACAAAGTCTTGTATAAAATGCACTCACTTGTTTCCTTGACACTGGTAAAGAGTCTCCACCTCTCGAAAGACTCTGCTGCGGCTGTGCCCTGCACTCTTTTCTATGATCTTTGTAAAACAAAACAATTAAAGATATTAATCTTATAAAAAGTCACAGCATTTATGCAAACCCTTGCATAATTTACTTGAAGCAAGCCAAAAATTTCTACAACAAAACTATTTCTACAACACACCACGACAACAACACAGGCCTGATTTTGCTTAAGGTGGTGTTAATTTGATAAAGCAGAACACAGTTTACATCCTTAACACAGTAAAGCACAGGACAACTTATAAAAATATGATACAGCATCCAATAAGATGTCTAAAAGCCCTGACACACCGAGCCATCGGTGAGCATCTGTTGCCCTAGAGTTTCAGCTCTAGTCTGCCCGTGTCAAAGGTTTTTTGCTGATTCAGCATTTTGAATAGCGGTGGAGCCAACGGTGAGAAAAATCCCTGATTGGGTGTTCAGCTTAAATGAATCAGTGCACGAGAAGAGAAAAGGAAGTGGGGAAAGCAAGCCAATGAGTCAAGTCATCTGTCAGTCTTCCGGTTCCCTTATTTGAATGACAAAGACGGGCTACTGCTACCTGCTGGTGTGGAGAGTTATTCCCTCTCAGGCAAGCGTAGGAAGCATGTGGTAGTCGGCCGTTAGTTGTAGTCTTTCAGTGTGTTTGAGTGCAACTATTTGGCCAAGACATATGTGACATAGGTGACATAGATGATGTGAGGCGACACAACAGGCGGCTTTTGTCGCCGCTAGTTCTCTGATGTTAGTTGGGTGTGTCTGGGCCCTAATCATTTTCTTAGTTATACTGAAAAACATGTTACTTTGTTTACCTACAAGACATCTGTACTCACCTTCACAGCAAACTCCTGTCCATTCTGCAGACTTATACATCCTTGAACTTTAGCATAAGCCCCCTGACCGAGCACCTCATCCGTCAGTTTGTAGAGATCTGAAAATAAAGTGATATTGTGAGACTGCAGTAGGTGTTTGTGTCAGCTTTTGATTTTTGATGGCTCAAAAGAATATCAGCTTCATTACCATCAAAAGTGCCTGTGGAGCTGTCTGTCGCTCTGGTTCTTTTCTTCTTCTTTCTTTTAGCTGCATCTGGGATATTCACTGGCTGGGTTTTCTCAATTTCTGTAACAAAACAAAAAACCCATATGCGAGCAAATTCATTAAAACAGCACAGATGTTGCCAGTGTGTTACTGTATGCCCCGTGAGTTTCAGTAGCTCCAGAGCTGCTCTGAATCAGAGTTGTACCTGCTGGGCCTTGAGAAAGATGTGGTCTCTCGTCTGAAGCGACCCCGTTCTCCTGAGTTGCTCCACAACTCTGTCCCACTTGGCCCACAGCCAGGGAGTTACCCTGTGACACAGAGAAGGAAGCGGCATTGGAGGGGAGAGAGAGAGGAAGGGGAAAGAGCGAGAGAAGCCAGGGAGAGATCAGGTGGTGGTACAGTAGAGAAAGCACGAGGCGGAATACGCAATTCTCTCACTTTATTCTTCATGGTGAATTAAAAATTTCCTCCAGCTTTCTAAAATATCTATTGAAAAGTCTGCAGCGGGATGCCATATATAATTGATAAAACTTTCTTTTACAAAACATAACCTACTGTGCACTATCGCAGCCTAGCTGGTCTTATCTTCCCCTGTGGCAACTTGCCAAAACTGCGGCCTGATGAGAATACAGCAAACACCATGACAGGCCTTACCTCACCCTGGATATTACCAGAAGCATTTACACAACAATTTACAATGTCTGACTCATGGAAAATGATGAAACTTCTACAATTCTGTACAGATAATAACCTTGACACCTGTGCACTACTTCCTGGCAGCTTGAGCTAATCTAACACAACATGTTTCAGGAAGTTATAGGTTGTGATATCATCAGTATTGATGACTCAGATCTTACCTGGAGAGAGTGCTGGAAGGTTTGCAACTCTGTCATCATGCTGTGCCTCACCATATCTGCCAACTGAGAACACATCATAAACATTTTAGTCTGGAACAAACTACATCAGCAAAAACATAAACATTCATTTCAGTCAAAGAATACGGGCAATGAAAAAGCAAAAAGGCCATTAATCACCCTGCGGTAATTTGACATGTAACTAGAACAGTTTCCTCTTTTTTTCACTCGCTCGTGTTTCGGTCTGGCAAAGTTAAGGCAGGTTAGCTTTAGCCTTCCGACAAGTAAAAAGTAATGTTACGCATTATATTTATGGTAGAGAAGTTAGCGTATTGCTGAAATATTCAGTCTACCATCTCAAACTGATGTAGATATTCAGCTTAACTGCTAGTGTCCTGATGAAAGTCACTAGTTAGCAAGTGCGCACCGCCAGCCAATACAGCTAACAACTGCTAGGTCGTACATTAACATTAGCGCTGTTTCTACACAAACACAGGCGCCCTTACCAAGAGGGAGCAATGTAAAAGATTAACGAGAACACTGGGAAAGCTAGAGTTAGCGTTCACTGTCTACTGTGTATTAACCTTAGCTAATCATCGATGTTATTGTCGTTAGTCGCAGCTAGCTAGCAAGTACCTTCGGCTAACGTTAGCCAACTACCGACTAACATCCATTCGGTAGTTTGTAATTAAACATCGGTCAGGCCTCGTTAAAACGAAAACATAAATGCAATAAACTCCACTAACCTGGACTCTGTGTCCAAATGTCCAAACCAGCCAAATCCCCGCTGTCAAAGCCTCTCACAGCTGATGTAAGCATCCATTGCTAGCTGAAATCCATCAGTGACAGCAGACAGTGACGTAGAGGGCGGGAAAGCACACAAACAGACGTTTGCTCCGCCCATTTCAGCATACCCCCTTCTACCATTGGTCGACAATACGAGCGCTACGTGACGTCGCTTCGCTTGATTTTCCCGGCCACGCCCCTATCCACGTAGTGGGGATTTTTTGTGCATGATGATGACATTTATTTACAGATGCAGAGGTTTGGCAGGTCAGCAGTAGTGATTAGAGGAAGCAGTGCGGCTCACGCCACATACCTACAATGTTTCATCATTATTATCTTTTAGTTTTTAACATTGTCCTCATTTATCTAGTGAAATATGTCGTTGTCTGGGTTGGCCTGAAACTAAAGGCCTGTATAGCAGACCAAACATATAAAGCAAATATATGAATAATAAATATATTAGGGCTCTCAAATGATTAAAATATTTAATCATGATTAATCACATGATTGTCTATAATTAATCATGATTAATTGAGAATTAATCACATTTTTAGCTGGTCAAAATGCTAGTTAAAGGGAGATTTGTCAAGTATTTAACATTCTTATCAACATAGGAGGGGGCAAATATGCTGCTTTATGCAAATGTGTGTATATATTTATTATTGGAAATCGATTAACAACACAAAACAATGACAAATACTGTCCAGAAACCCTCACAGGTACTGCATTTAGCATGAAAATCATAATATGGAAAACTGCAGCCCAACAGGCAGCAACAGCTGTCAGTGTGTCAGTGTGCTGACTTGACTATGACTTGATCCAAACTGCATGTGATTATCATAAAGTGGGCATATCTGTAAAGAGGAGACTCGTGGGTACCCATAGAACCCATTTCCATTAACATATCTTGAGGTCAAAGGTCAAGGGACCCCTTTGGAAATGACTATGACAGTTTATCCTTTAGTACAAGTTTGGAGCATTATTTAGCCTCCTTCACAACAAGCTGGTATGACATGGTTGGTACCAGTGGATTCCTTTGGTTAGTAGCTTTAAAACTGAGGCCGCTATAACCTCCAAAAAATGTGTGTGCATATGTGTGTGTCTTTGTACAATTTATTTGTGGTGCAGTTAAAAACAACACAGTTTGCAAAAGCACTGATATTTTTTTGGCTGCATTTTTATGTTCAAACTATCAAAAACAACAAATAAACTCTAAACTTTCATTCAACAAAAAAAGACAACACTGTATATAAAAGGTCAACCGTACATGCACAGGAGGATAGAAAAAGCATGAGTACAGGAGATGAATTATAAACCAACACAAAGTCCTATAATGATGGCATCAAGCACCACAGTTACTGTAAGTCAAAACCTCTGTGAAGACACAGAGACACATCTGAAGAAGTGTGGTGAGTTAGTGGACCTTCCCAGTTATGCTTAAAAAAAACACTCAAACAACTTTATGTGGAATTGTTCTTTGTTTTGAGTGTTTTGAAGCTGACGGCTTCCCACAGGGCTCAGATAACATCAAAATGTAAACTCCTTTTGTCCATGTGGTTTTGTTTAATTGCATATCTTCTCTGTCATCTCTTTCTGTAGGAAAAGAAAACAAAGGACATGTTTAGCACATCAAATTCATACTGTACGAGGAGATGAATGATTATGACATGCAATCTACATTTTCAATATGAAGAACATTATCATGTTATCATGAGAGAGATAGCTGTTCCTGTAAGAATGACAACAAAAAGAATTGGGTACTAAAGGTGGGACTATGAAGCAGGGTCTGATTACAAGATTCATCTTTTCTGCGGTGTGTTGACACAAATGTCTCATCTCCGTTTCACTTTATGGGGGGAATTACATGGCCCAAGTGTCATAATGATGATAACTGAAGCTTTTTATTAACGCTCAGGGCACCATTCTCCATCTGCTCATATGTGATGGAGGTCCCATTGTTTCTTATGAGAGCTGTTGCTTCACACCAAACCATTTTCTACAGACCTTTTCAAACTTGACAATCCAAAATGGGCCCCTTTGCATTTCCTGTTGCGATGTTTGTTAAAGCAGCAGCTGACAGGAAGTAAACTTAAGCCAAAGCCGTTGCCATGGCAACAGACTGGCAATGAAAATGTCTATTGGTGCCTTCAAATGAAACTCGTGAGCTTGTGTTTACAACATGGGAAGTCGTGAACACAAATACGCTTGTCATTCAAGTGGGAACTAAGAATATGAAACAATATTAACGTTATTGTCGGCATCTTGATGCCACAGAGGCTAATTTGGCAAGCTAGCAAGTGTGTAACATAATGCAGTAAATGCAAAGGCATGACAGGAAAAAGGTGTGCCTGCTGGGAATATCAACATTTTCCTCAGACATATTATAAAATAACAAGGCCAGGGGGCCTGATAACATCAACCCTAGGGTGCTCAAGGCGTGTGCCGGGCAGCTGGCAGGAGCGTTCCAGCACCTCTTCAACCTCTCTCTCAGGCTGAAGAAGGTACCACAGCTCTGGAAGACCTCCTGCATTGTCCCAGTGCCCAAGAAAGGACTCCCTAGCACCCTCAAGGACTACAGGCCAGTCGCTCTGACGTCACACGTCATGAAGATCCTGGAGCGACTGGTCCTGCAGCACCTCAGGCCCCTGGTGAGTGACTCCCTGGACCCCCTTCAGTTTGCATACCAGGCAAACATTGGCGTGAACGACGCCATCATCTACATGCTCCACAGAGCCTACACGCACTTGGAGAAGCCGCAGAGCACAGTGAGAATCATGTTCTTCGACTTCTCCAGTGCATTCAATACAGTCCAACCACACCGGCTAGCTGAGAAGCTCTCAGCTATGCAGGTGGACCACGACCTGGTGGACTGGATTACGGACTACCTCACCAGCAGACCACAGTATGTCAGACTGCAGGGCAGCCTGTCTGACGTGCTGGTGAGCAACACCGGTGCTCCCCAGGGAACTGTGCTGTCACCGTTCCTGTTCACCATCTACACCTCCGACTTCTGCTTCAACTCCGGAACAGGCCACCTGCAGAAGTTCTCCGATGACTCCTCCATCGTCGGCTGCATCACAGATGACAACGAGGAGGAGTACAGGACACTTGTGGAGAACTTTGTAAGGTGGTGCGACATCAACCACCTACAGCTCAATATTGGTAAGACCAAAGAGCTGGTGGTGGACTTCCGGAAGAGGAGGAAGAGCTCCCCTACTCCCATCACCATCCGTGGGGAGGAGGTGGAGGTAGTGGACAACTACAAGTTCCTGGGAGTTCACTTAAACAATAAACTGGACTGGTCCAACAACTCCGAGGCCCTCTACAGGAAGGGACAGAGCAAACTATTCTTCCTGAGAAGGCTGAGGACCTTCAACGTGTGCAACAGGCTACTTCAGATGTTCTACCAGTCTGTAGTAGCCAGCTTTCTGTTCTTCGCCATGGTATGTTGGGGGGGTGGCATCAGCACCAGAGATGCCACCAAACTGAACAAACTGGTGAGGAGGGCTGGGTCTGTGGTTGGATGTGAGCTGGACAGTCTGGAGGTGGTGGCAGAGGGGAGGACCAGGAGGAAGCTGGAGTCTATTCTGAAGAACCCCTCCCACCCCCTCTATGACCAGCTGGTCCAGATAAGGAGTACATTCAGCCAGAGACTGATCCCCCGGCACACTACAAACCGTCTGGGTCAGTCCTTCCTTTTGGTGGCCATCAGGCTCCATAACCAAGGTCTGACCCCCATGTGACTCTGATCATCTGCTCCATATTTATTCCAAATGTATATATTACATATAGTTATATCATTACATATACATATGCTGTGCATATACAATACTCACCACCTGCTGCACTTTACTTATTACTGTTACTGTTATTTATTTTACTGTCAATTTTCTTCATTGCACCTTATTTCATTCACTGCACCTTCTCTTTTACTTTTTACTTTTTACTGTACTGTATTTATCTGTACTGTTGATGCTGCTAAGACACCCGAATTTCCCTCCGGGGATTAATAAAGGTTCATCTTATCTTATCTTATCTTATCTTATAACAAAGAAAAATAATATACAACAAAATTCCAATATATTAACTTATGTGCCGAAAAAATTAACTTCCATGGCTTCCACCATTTCTGATGTCAACAAATGCTACACAACTCGTGAACTCTGAGCGTTCAGAAACTTTCCACTAATGAGGTCATGAATACCACAAGAAAGGGGCGTTCATATGGACTCCTCTAATGAACACAGCAAACACGATCTGAAGGCACCATATAAAGCAGTTAACAAGTTTCTCTCATGATGAAAATTGAGGAAAAGTGAATGCTGATTCCACTCCTAGAATGGAAAATGATTATCTTATGTAGAACATGTCATCTGTGCAGCATCAGAAGACAAAAATTGCTGCTATTTTCTTTGCTGCTGACACGAGGACAGAACTCAACCTAACAAGGTTATAGATGGCAGGAGGGCTGATCTTTTCTGTGACACAGACAGTTATTATTGAGAGTGATACTGACAACCCTCCAAACACAAAAAACACCCATTTGATGCTTTTTCTGGCGTTACCCTCACACATCCGAGGTCACGCTATGTTGTCTCACCAGGGGCTCCAGTTCAGAGTGATCAATGAGGTTGAACTCTGAGATGAAGTAGTAGTAGTGCTTGTAGCAGGTATTGATGTGGGCCTCTGCGCCCATGCTGCAGATGCTGTCAAAGTGATGGATGTAAACGTGAACAAACACCCTGAAGAGACGGCTCAGGATCTTCTTGCACACCTGCTGGAAGTTCTTGGGGAAAGGTACACCTAGTGTGAAGAAAGGAGAGACGTGTTACAGACATTAATAGATTTTAAACCTGAGAAACTGTTTGATTTAATCTGAGACAAAGAGAAATCAATCTCTGTAACTGAAACTCATCATTTAGCAGATGTAATATTCTGTCAACTGACAACTGATGAAAGCCTCTTGATACTCTTTTATATATTTGTAAGTAAAGGTACAGTAGAGCTGTGATTCTCAGCCAGGGGTTCATGTACAGTATACCAGGGGATACTTCTGCAGTTACTGTGGAGTAGCTGCTTATTTGACTTAATAGAAATTATGACTTGGGATTAAAAAAAAGAAGATAATGAACACACATAGGATTACAAATTGGTGTAAGCCTAATTTTTAGCATATTTTTAGCACAATAACTAAAAACATAAGAAGTTGTGTGAAACATGGCAGAAAATTCCAACTTAATTGGTACAAGTAACAAGATAAATGGTAGAAATGTTTTTGGCTTTGGCTACTTTTGGTACATAATACAACTAAAATGACCACCTTGTACTTGTTTGCCTCCCCAACCAGTCAAGCTGCAGTTTACGTTCATGTTTGTCCAAAATATCATCACATTTTATCCTGTTAATACATGCAATTAGTGCAATTGTCATCATTAGCATATGAATTCTTGAGTTATGGTCAAAAACTTGTTCTGTGAGGTCACAGTGACCTCAGTTCATGATTCACTTCATCCTCCGCAAATTTGAAGAAATTCCCTCAAGGCTTTCCTGGGATATCGCATTTATGAGAACAGACCGGACGGACGGATAGATGGATGGACAACCCGAAAACATACAGCTGTCACCAACACAGAGGCATAAAAATCTATTAAATGAAAGAAAGACACCAGGTCAAACTTCAAGATTGCTATGTCTTGTATGGACTCAGGAAGGCCACTGTGTTTTCTCACCAGTGAAAAACTAAAATGATTCCTTGAAGTTACCCCAACTATGGAAGGGGATTATTATTGATAAGGGGCACTTCTGAAAGGACTGTGGGGGTGCGCCAGACAGAAAAAGGTTGGGAACCACTGTACTTGCTTACTCTATCCATCCATTTACTGCCCCTATTTCTCTCTGCTCAGGGCCATGGAGGATTGTGTACACACTGGGTTAAAAGTAGGGAAACAACCTGGAAGAACTGCCAATCTAGCACAGACTTATAAATGAACAAAACTTTGTTTTTTTTTTTTTATTTTTGGTCTATGGACCAGAGGTTGGACCAAGGCATTGTTTTGTAAGTCACATGTCAAGTCACAAGTCCCAAAGTTTGATTTTCATGTTCTTAACAAGTCATAATGCGCTCTTCAGCAAATGTAACATCATTTGTGTCACCATCTGTAATTTTTACATTCTGCAATTAATTTTTTGTTGACCACTACATAGTTTTTGTACACAAATGAAATAATCTTTGATACCCTCATTCACGTAATATTAGTTTTTCATGGTGTTCTGCTGCAGCTTGATTGGATGCTGTTAGATTGGTTCAAACAAAGCGGATCTGGGGAATAAAGTGTCAACTTGCTGGGAGTGAACAGCGTTAATGTTAGTTGGTTCCGGAAATGAAGGGAATTGAATTGATTCTTGGCAATTAGGTCAGGAATCATTGGTGTTAAAGTCCAGGTCAAGTTCCAAGTCTTTTTTGAGTTTGTCAAGTCGAGTCTGACTCAAGTCCAAGTCATGTGACTCAAGTCCAAACCTCTACTATAGAGTGGTGCAGCGATGATGTATTTCTCTAGACCAACCAGGAAGTTAGCATCGTCCTTGTTCCCCCAACAAAAAGCCAATGGGATTTTTTCATTGGATTTTGGATTGCTGCAGAAAATAATCTCTGTGGCAAACATGCGATTATGATATTTAGACGTTTTGTTCAGCAAGGTAATCTTCACAAATGTACACCACTTTTATGATTTATGAGGTGTGAATGCAATCGCCAGAAGTTGAAAGCTAACGCTATGAACGAACTACACCACCTGAGCGTGAATATACCCAGCGAGGCTGTAAAGGTGGACAAGTTGGCGTGATGACGTTTAGTAGTCTCATTTAGCCATTTGTTAGCAACTGCCTTTTTTAAGACACATTAAGGCCTCAAAATTCATGAGTGCGATATTTACTGAAATATTTTATATCGTAGAAAAAAAACGTTAAAATCTCTTAAGTTTGTGTTAACCACAGACCTTATTTCAGGCATCTAACTAAACGATGAAGGACCTGGAAGTGCTGCAATGCTAATTAACTTCTGGGTTTATGGACTCATTCCTGTAGCACTCTATGGACTGTAGGAAGAAAGCAGAGCTCCCAAAGGAAACTCCACACAGAGAGGCCTCTGAGTCTCTCATCTAATAATAAATATTGACTGTCAAATCTGGGGCTAAGATAAAATATCACCACAATCACTCGTTCAGTCTCCTCGAAATGTCAACTTCATTGTTTAATTAACCTCTGCTTGAACTTTCTCATCCCATTTGAGATGCTAATGAAGGGGAACAGCGTCACACTCGAGGCTGACACTTCAGCATTGATGCAGCACAACATCTGAGCAGGCAGCAGTCAATCAGGTGTTAGCTTACACACTCAATAATAGTCTGACTCCTCACACACCTACTCTGGTGGGGAAGATGTCCTCATTATTGATGAGTGACTCTATCCAGTCCATCAGCAGGTTCATGTACTTGAGAGCAGGCAGCTTGGTGGGTTTCTTGTAGTCATCGCCATCCTGCCACCTGTACTCGTACCTCAAACCCCCGGACATGATGGGACACGTGCGCTCGGAGCAGTACTCGCTCACCGTGCCATAGATCAAGTTGATCCTGTTGAAGAAATCCACCACGTGAACGGCAATCCAGTCGTTGATGTTCTCTCCCTCCGGCAGCTGAACCACTTTCCTCAGGTCCAGGCCGGACTTGAGTGAGGCCTGGGCCTTCTTGTAGAGCTCAAAGCGCTGGGTGCCCGGTTCAAACCGCTTCCTCGGCCTGAATGTTTTGTCTTTGCTGAACACTTGTCCAAGACACAACGCCATCGACTCAGTCGCTTCCCCCTGAGATAAGGGGAGAATGAGCTCTCCAGAATAATAATTAACTCTGAGCTTGATAAGATGTGACCTTCCTGAGAGATGGCACCAGGCAGCTCGGAAATCAGGTTGCAGCAGGTCAAGCGTCTGTTGTGTAAAGATTGCTGGGAGCTCTTGTTTTCAGATGGCGGGACGTTTCTGTGAAGAAGGAGAAGAACAACAGAAGTTAGGGGCCTTTTCCTTTCCTGTCAATCCACTTTCATTGTCAGATTGTTTACAGAGGGGCCACCCAACCCATGAAGCTGGCATGATTAGAACATTAAAATGACTCGAACAGGCAAACACATAGGAAACTGTATCCCCTCCAACTATACGGACAAACCAGTGAGCTTGTCCCAAATGTGTCGTTACTGCCTCCTCTGCTCCATGAGACCAAGACAAACTGATCACAAGAGCTTCAGTGGCACCCATCGATAAAAATAGCCACAGTTACAGTCGTTTGTGGCCAAACTCAGGCCACTAGAGTTGAGCATAGAAATGGAAAATGAATAGCATGATGCGACTCACTAAAGAGATTAACTGTTTGTAGAGAGGCTCAGACACGACCCTCATTCAGAACAGTGGGTGCTATGACGATGAAACTTAAAGTTTGGTGTAAAGACTCAAGACTGATGAACAACACAATGTCAGTTCCCCCTGGGATCGGCTCCAGCCCCCCTGCGACCCCTAACGGGAAAAGCGGTTGACGATGGATGAATGGATGGATGGATTTGTGACAAATGACGTCAAAATCTCAAGATGGCAATTCCTCTATCTGGGATATTTTGGCTTCATTTTTGAACAGTTGACGGAAGTGGAGACGTGTCGTCCATCACTATACAGTTGATGGTACTGACAGCTCACACTGAAAGCCCCGTGGGATTATCTAAACCATTTCAGAGGTAAAACCAAATTTAAGTGCATCTGTAGCGACAACAATAATCCTCCATGGCACAGTACTGTGTGCAAACAATCATGGAAAGTACTGTTGAATTAGTAAGCTGTTTTGTAAACAGTGATGGGTGTTAACAGCAGACACTTTGGGTTGGATATTTTACCGCTCCCTTTGGTTTTCTCCTCCAAATAAATCTGGCTATACCTGGGCATACACTGTTTATGAGACTATGACAGCTAAAACCGCTGATAACACCCAATTTAATGACCTGATAACATCATTCACCAATTTTTCTTATAAGAGCTATAAAATCAGACAGATAGTCTCTTAATTTCAAGGCAATTTCAAGTGAAGGGAGTGCAGCACATGAAGTCTGTGCATTTGGAACAGACAGCAGGTCCATCATCTTGTGATCTGAGACTATAGGTATGGTCAGATTTCTGTGCAATCAAAGTGCTAATAACCATCTGGCAGGAAATACAAACTGATCAGGAGCAAGCCCAAACTGGTTACATGATCCAAAGCCTTTATTGTTATGATAATAAAACATCATGTCAGCATTTGAATATTAACTACACACTTATAGATAAATGAGGTGGGCAGTTGGCAAAAAATAAAATCTAGGTACGTCATATTACACTTTGTTGTGTTACACTCCACTGTGTTGTGAAGCATATGTTGCTTCTACAGATTTGACACTGCAGTCACATTCAAGTGACTTTGGTTGCAACGTGATACTATATCCGCATTTGTGTCCCATTTTCAGCTGCCGGTCTCAACGTTTCCTGTGGTTGTTTCACTGTGACTCAAATTAGCAGAAGTTCTCTGCTGCATTATCATCTGTGCTCACACTATAGACCGAGCCCTGATACACTGGTTTGTTGTGAACTTCTGCTGACCTTATTTCAGACAATCCACAGGCTCCTCTCGTGTCTGTCAAGCTTGTAGTTTTCTGTTCGCTCTTATTCATTTGAGGAGACAGTGATGTTTTCAAACGGCATCTGATATATGAGAAGGGTATTTTTTTTTCCACTAGCTTTCACAGTCTGCCTGAGTTCAAGACTCGCCACTGGGGGAGCATGAATACGTGGTCATGAGATAGCTCTTAATGTGTCCATAACAAAAGGACTCTCTAAGGAAGGCTCAGTGTGTTATTACTCCATTCAGGGAGACACAGGTTCAGCCAAACATTAAACATGGACTTTTTACACTGAAGACAGGAATGGTTTGAAGAAAAAGTGACAGTATGTGGGACAGGGTGTCATTTTTACACGTCCCTGCGTGCCTCAACAGGCTCGAGCTGAAGCGTGTCTGATCACGCACTGTTGGCATACTGTTCTCGTTTTTCTGGAATTTGTATCTGACAACTGCAGACTAACAAATGTCCTCTCAAGACCCGACAAATACGTGAGAATGGAAAAAAAAAAGAAAGCAATGCACATAGCCGGCAAGAAAAGAAAGAGGGTGATCACACAGAAGATTACAGAATGGGGAAAAAAGCTGTCTGCACCGTACCTGGCTGAAATCCTGCAGCGGAGGAATGTGGTGGGAAGTTGTGGGAAGTTCAGGGAGGATTCAGACGCCCGGAGCCCTCGACTTCAAGCTTCCAGTGGAGGACGGCTCCAGCTGCTCGGCCCCCTCTAGCTCCTCTGGATCCTCTCCCTCTCTGCCGGCCACTAACAGACCTCCAGCTTCTCTCAGCAACACAGACAACACAGTGAAGAGAGAAAAAGTTGTTTGGCTTCTCTTCCTGTGGATGATGTCACATCCTGACTTTGCCTTCAGGGCTCTATGTGTGGGTGTGTGTGTGGAGGACCTATAAATTGAAAGAGTAGAAGGGCTGGAAAAGGCCCCCGCTCGGCCCTCCCTGTTTTCCATTTCTTACTTTTTTTTCTCATCCTGCAGGCAGAGCAGCCAGCCCACCAAAGCCCAGCCCTCTGGTAAAGGTCCTGAGAAAACAACCCCTCCTCCTTAAGCCACATATAGGACAAGAAAGAGCAGAAGGATCCCACAAACATTTCTGGATGTTTGGCAGTCCAAGTCTCAATAACATATCATTTAAATTCTTGGCCTTTTTGCGATATTGTCGTTGAACTCGGAGCTCAACCTTAAATAGAGAAAGTGCTAGTCTCTGAAAAAATACACTGCATTCAAATCCTGAACAAACAAGGCACGTCTGATTGAACGTGTCTCTTGCCCTTGGGGGCTGAGTGTTCTTATGATAGCTGCCCTGACTGTTCCCTTTGTCTCTAAGGTGAATGGGTGCCACTAAAGGGAAAAGGGTGTCTGTTTCTCTGCCGTGTAATGACACCAAACCTGCAAAAAGAAGCTGTCTAAACTCTTTGTGATATAAGTCCTTCCAGAATGGGAATGATAAATATAGGATGAGATAAAGTCTCATTCACACATGTTGAGTTTTATGACATGATTTACATTTTCTCAGTTAAAGAGGACCAATTATGCTTTTGTGCTTTTTCCCTTTCATTTAGTGCGTCAACAACACATTCTCACTCCCAACTCGTCAAATACACGGGGTATGGGGTTGGACGGACCAGCGATGGCGTGTCAACCTATGTATGTTTTCACAGGAAGTTAGGTTTAGGCAACACAGCCACTAGGGTTAAGAAACAGTCGTGGTTGATGTTAACTCCACTGACTCACAACTCACATGACTAGAAACTCACAGGACTGACGATGTTGAGTCATGTGACACCCGTAACGACTGACGTGACAAAGTTACCTTTAGTTTCACACAGGACATGAACAATAGTCTCTTGGTTGAAAGTCTGTTTGTTTGGCCCATCCAACTCCCTACCCACTTACCCTTTGCGGACTCACGCTATCACTTGCTCTGACCGTTGAATAACACCGTGGGTGGGTTTACATTGGAGTTAGTTGAAAGCCTGGTTCGTTGCTTAACATTGCCTCCGTGTTGGTTTCTGATGCTGAGGGGAAATGGCCACCCGGCAGTATTTGGTGAGTTGGGAATGAGTTCGGGTTGGTGCAGTTTTTAGTTACAAAGCCCAAAGTCCACATCAAAGTTCCTTCTGAACTGCCTGAAACGCCTTGCTTGAAGTCCCACCTTTTCTTGCGTTATGATGACGTCACCAAGTAACACATTTACATAAGCAATTTGTTTGGCACGCCCTCAAACAAAGCGAGTTAGAGTAGAGCTGGAGCGGAGTCTGAAGAGTTTGGTTCGGCTGACCAATCGGAGCAAACTGGGCTTTTCAGGGCATGCAGGAGCTCAAACACAGTTTCAATGAGAGGATAAAAAGAGGTGCTGCAGAACAGCCAGTATGAGAAAAATAAAGTGTTTTTTGAACATTAAAGCATGTAAACATGTTCTATAGAAACCCAAAATACAAGTATGAACCTGAAAATGCATGGCATCAAAAGCCAGCAGTGCAGACAACTAGAGCTAGATTTGTTATGATAAATTAGCTGTCTTCATTTCCAGGATTAAAAATTGTATTGCTTCCCTGACTTTATCTCAAGATGCAATTAATGTTGCTTAAGTGGAAGAATTCTGCATCCTGCATATGTACAAGTGTATGTAATTTATACACATTTGTCTGTATTTTTTGTATATATATATATATATATATATATATATATATATATATATATATATATATATATATATATATATACAAACCTACTTTTAAAAAAAATACACACACTAACATGTGCGGAGAACATGCACACAAGCAACATGCAAACTCCACACAGAAGGGTCCCAAACCAGATTCAAACCTGTGACCCTCTTGCTGTGAGGTGGCAGAGCCAACTACCGCCCCACCGTGCAGCCTGAGTATGTATAAATATTAATTATTATTTACTGCTAAATTTGACTGCATTTGGCTTCAAACAGGAGCTAGGATTCTGACATACAGTATACCTTTCATCATTTATATCTGTAAATGTGTAAACATTTACATACATATGTATGCATATGTATATAGGTAAATATCAATATATTTGCGTATTTTTTGTTGAGTTTCCTACTTAATTCGGCATCGTCACCTTTATACTATTCAGTTCTTACTAAAACCTTTAACAAAAAGGGACCTGACAAGTGCATAAGTTGCAGTAACCTAAGATCTCCACTTGGGGTCACCATGATTGCTATTATGAGTGCAGCTGTTTTATGACACTTCCTAAAGACAGAGTTATTAGTGAGTTACCATCAGGTGGAATACCCTTTATTTCAGACAAGCGGGTGGTTTCGGTTTACTCATTGAATATTGTTTAGTGCTTTTCAATGTGGCATAAACGGTTTGAATACTGCTATATATATATATATATATATATATATATATATATATATATATATATATATATATATATATATATATATATATATATATATATATATATATATATATATATATAAAGTGGCCCCGAGGTAAATGGAAGACTTCACAACTGAACTGAGGTGTTGTATTGTCTCACCAAACTCAATTCAAAAAATGTCTTAAATGACAAAAACTGTTTAGGACCTCTATATTCTTTTACATACAAACAACTGCGTGTGATCTAACCAAATATCTGACTTATACATATACAGTGCAGTTAAAAATGGTCAGAAACTCCCAACAGTGGCGACATACACAGGAGACGTGAATGACAAATGAGGCCTGCTGCTGCCCTATGCTCTACTTTTGCTTATGGGTGTTACTGTCATCACCCAGAAATGTGGCACGGAAGGAAGTGCAACCAGTCAGGGCATTTTTTTCCCACCTCTGATTGTCACTCAGCATAGCATTTTCTGTCAATATTCACCGAAGCCACGCTGCCTATCCAAACAAACAAGTTTATTGGCACAGATGTAGCCATAAGAAAGGAATTTGCATATATTGAACAGTGTATATGTTTTTCTGTCTGTTCTCAATTAAAGTAAAGGTCAAATACAAAGGCATTTTTAAAATATATTTTATATCTATTTTATGTACAGGCATTTTACTGTCAATTCAACTTTTGTCTGGGTTACCATAAAGCAATGGAGGAAGAAGTATTTGATCCAGTACTTAAGTAAAAGTAGCAATACCTCAGGGTAAAAAGACTCTTACTTAGGTAAGTACACAAGCATTAGCATCAAAATATACTTAAAGTACCACAAGTAAAAGTACTCATTATGCAGAATAACCCATTTGGCTAATTTTAACTACTATATATGCTGCCGGGTAGCTTAATCCATATTAATCCATCATACTTTATTAGTTGATTTACAGTATATTTTGTATTGATAATCTGAATCTGCAAAGTAAGTGGCAACTGTAGTTGACAGTTAATGCAGTAAACAGTACAATATTTCCCTCTGACATGTAGTTATGTAGAAGCTGCATCAGAAATACTCAAGTACAGTACAAGTACCTCTAAATTGTACTTAAGTACTTGAGTAACTGTATTTAGTACATTCTACCACTGCCATAAAAAGACATTTTTGTGTACTTCTTTGTTGAAATGTGTGTCTTCTCTGTACCTACACTATTTAAATAGATTACTAATGGTGTAGGAGGGGTTGTCCTCAGGTACTATTAGGGAGCATCCTGCATTTAAAGCAGCGGGTGAACAGTTTATCACCACACAAGTGGATGATTTACGATCATGCAAACTTCCGACTCAATACAGGTCTTTCATTCTCTGTGTAATCTAATCATTATAGGTGAAGCTCACCATCAGCAGAACATCACTAACACAACATGGATACATCCATCTCACTTTAACAGGCTGGGACTACCTTTATGTAAACAGCATTAGATCATTTTTTGAGAATGTTGCTATGTAAACTGACACATAGAGGCAGGTTTACATAATGTAAAATGCATGTACAAGCACCACACCTTTATCTTTACTGGGGATCAGATTCTGCCATTCATTGACTTGAAGCATGTATAATGGTGTTGAATAAATGATGTTGCTTTTTAAACTGTGCAGTGTGCCTGATGGTAGATAAAAATCTGTTAAAGACATAAAAGGTGGAGGCAGGTAGCTCAGGTGTGCTTATAGGATATTCTTTAGCTGCAAATATTATGGATATACTGTAAGTATGACAGTTTGGTATTTATATACTTGTTTGACGGTAATATGATGCTAACTAGGCTATGTAAAGAGAGCAAAGAAGCAGGAGTATACAGTATATACCAGTGATTCTCAAAGTGGGCTTTGGGGACCCCCAGAGGTAAAATGACCCTCTGTTTAAAAGTATATAAGTGGTATTAACATTAATAATGTTGCAAATTCCCCCACTGTGGGACTAAGAAAGGATTACCTTGTCTTATTTTATTACGATTAAAATTGCAATGTGTTTCTGCTTATCAAATAAAAGTTAATAATATTTCATGTCTTTCTACTATGCCTAAATGCTTCAGAACCATTATAGCCTTTATTCATTATCATTATTTATTTATTTATTATAGTTTTATTGCTTGTTTGATGTTGTTTGATTCTCTGTGTAACATCCACACATGAGCCTGGGTTTTGTAACAGCAATAACATTGTACAACAATCTATAACACTCAGTGTGAGAAAACTTGGCATTAGAGTACTGATATTTCTACAGTTTCTTTTATGAGTATGATATTGGCATTTTCTCTCTCTCTTTTTTTTTTGATTAGGATACATCCTGGGGATTTTGTTGTGATACTGCCCACCCTGTCAATGTGCTGACTTGACTATAACTATATACTATAACCCCAAACTGCATGTGATTATCATAAAGTGGGCATGTCTGTAAAGGGGAGACTCGTGGGTACCCAGAGAACCCATTTTCATTCAATATCTTGAGGTCATGAGGTCAAGGGACCCCTTTGAAAATGGACATGCCAGTTTTTCCTCACCAAAATTTAGCGCCAATTTGAAGCGTTATTTATCCTCCTTGGTACCAATGAATTCATTAGGTTTTTCAGTGTACCACATATCAGACATGACTGTCCCACATTAGAAAATCAAGATTTGTCTACAAATACTGTTACCAGTGATATCTGCATTTTCTCTTTTTGGGAGGAGGGTTTGATTAGGACACATCCTGGGGATTTCAGAGTGACACTGGGTTTGGATTTAACTGGCTTCATATCACAATATACTCCAGAAATATGAAATGCAAAAAAAATGTCCCACATTTGGTTAATTCTCCCTATAGCTACTGTGGACTGTACCAGAGATTAGACGGGTCCACTTCCATCAGCAGCCTAATTTACTCTTTAATTGGCATCAGTTGACATTCAACAGCTGCTAGAATGAATCCGCGGCTGATAGATTTTGTATTGCTGATTACTGACATCTCATACAGTCGGTTACGTCCATATTAGGCGACCAAGTGAACTCACAACAGTACGGAGATGACTCCACCTTTTTCCAGCTCCATCGAGGGCTTGCGTCCGTTGCGTCAAGACTAAGATTTGAGCAGAAAGGAAGAGGAAGCGGAGCTAAACTTCACACAGGCGCTGGGCGACGTTATCAGCCTGCTTTCGACCGCCGTCCGCGCTGCTTTACTTCAGGTGAGTACTTTCTAACACTGGCTTTGTACAATTAAACCTGCTAGAAACACGTTGACACGACGAGGTTTCAGTTCATTTCAGGTGCGGTTATTTTGAGGGGGTGTGTGGGGGCGCGCGTGCTGTCAGTTTCCGTAATGGCATATTAAATTTATTTTAATTCAAGTGGTTTAATGTGTTGTTTTTCTTTACAATTCGCTTAAAATTCGACAAAAACATTTTTAGGGTGTAATTTTAGTTTTTTTATGGAATTAAAGTTGGGCGCGAGCCACCTCTGACCTCGTTTCCGGTGTTATGCCCAAATGTGTATCCCCGTGAAAACGTGAGTGGTTGCAGATTAAATTTGCACACCAGTTAGCTTAGCTTAGTTCTTTTGGCTGCTGATGATATCATCCTGTATCTGCTGCTAGCTCTCATCATTTGCACCTGTTTCTGCTGCGGACAAAGAGCTCACTGACAGCCGGGGACAGCCTCCTCTCTCTGGGTGTTGTTCCTCAGCAGTTTGAAGGTACAGTAGATGCTCATGGCGGTCAGCTTTTGGTTGATTTATAGCTGTCATACACCTCCATGTAAGCGATGAAGAGGCCACGTTGATGTGTGTGTGCATGCTCAACAGGTAGGTTATGAATTATAATTCATAACCTACCATAAATTTCACCCTTGTCGATCAAAAGTGAAACTTGCCTGCTGGCTAAATGTCGTTGCTGTTTCTAACGGTTTACTTTGGGCCACAGTGGACTCGGGTACATCCATGATTGTTACACCTCTTTTCTGGCTCTTTTTGACAGCTACAATACTTTGACTCATGTCATATCAGAGAGGCACACATTTGGAAATGGGTCCAGTTTACACAGTTTTTAATACAGATGGGTGATCATATTTTTTAGGTGTGTTTTGAATGTTTTTGGTAGCTGAGTATTTGTGTATTTACCTGGCTACAATTAATGTGATTAGCATGTTTCAGAGGTGATGCAACTAACTAGCACAGGTGATATGTCGTAGCATGTATGCTACTTATGATGTGCATACGGCTGATATATGATGCTGATTTTGATACACAAAATTTCTCAACTTCAGTAAACATTTATTAAACAAAACCTATGGTCTGTCTCTCCAGTCTGCAGTTTGTGTCTGCACTGCAGTAAAACAACAGCTGTCAGTGTGCTGACTTGACTATGACTTGCCCCAAACTGAATGTGATTATCATAAAGTGGGCATGTCTGTAAAGGGGAGACTTGTGGGTACCCATAGAACCCATTTTTATTCTCCTATCTTCAAACCAGAGGTCAAGGGACCCTTTTAAAAATGGCCATGCCAGTTTTTCCTCACCAAATAGTGGAAGTTGTTATGTTATTTAACCTCCTTCACTCAAGCTACAACCTCTGAAATATCTATATGTTAAAGAAATTCATGGTGTTAACCATATTTTGCGTTAATACATTATTTTTACATTAACTTTGCATTCCTAATTTTTTTTCAAATGTAGGATTTTCCAGTATAACACATGAAACATTTGAATCATTTGAGCAGGAGGAGGAGCTGAACTTTCAACCATGTGATTCTAAATACATAGGCAAATATTGCCGTAATATGTCATATAAAGATAATGTTCTTGATAATTTTGCCTACCGCCTCCATTGCTGGATGCAACAGCATTAGTCATGTCAAACTCTTGTTTAATCTCACCATTCTGGGATAAAGACAGAACCACTAACAACCACACCTCTTTTATGCAATGCACAATGGGGAAAGAGCACTGTGAGGCTAAAACTTTGGGTTTTTAACCACACAGTCAAGCATCATTTGACATCTGAATGTGATGCAGATGAAATAGTACTGCATGTTACAACTGATACATGTCCTGTTAAGTTGACACATGGCCACATTTTGATGGAGAAATGTTCTGTGAGGTGTCTGTAACTGTTTGCACTGTCTTTTTATGTTTTCACAAAAAGACTAAAATGCTAAATTACAATACTGAGCTCCTGATGTTTCTTGAATGTCTCGTGCCGGCTGGCCCTCATTGACGCTTTTCTCACTCACTCATGGCCTACTGAGGTAGATTGTGGATCACTAGCGCTGTGTATACATGTAAACATTAGTCGTAGCTAACAACTGTGGGATGGAGACAAAGGGCTTCAAGGTCAACCAGCCCAGGTGTACCTCTGATAGTAATGCAAACACTACAGCGGCATTGTGACTGTTAACGCTTCAGCGTTGCATGTTGTTATCGCCTGTCATCAGCTTCCAATGTCAACACCCTCTCTGAAGGACTCGTATTTAAGGCAAGTTTCACTCAGTGGAAATGACATGGACTCTCTGTTAACCAAGGAATGCATGTTGAGCTTGGTGTGTTTATGCTACAGTCTACTTCACACAGTTCACCACAGTAGTAAAGTGCTCTGCTAGGTAGTGGAAAAATGTTAGTCATGCTTGTTTCCCTCACTGCTTATTCACAAGCAGCCTGGTTTGAAAGAGATCCTTCGCTCTGAATTAGTTCAATGAAGCACAAAACACAACGGTGTCCTTGATAATGACAGTTAATGACTCTGACCTCCTAGTCGTCTTCAGCCTTTTCCCCCCAGGTACTGAAATATCAAGCCGTTGCCTCTCAACCTCTAGCAAACTGTAAACCGTCTCTCTTTATGTTCGATAACTTGGGCCATATTATCTTTGTATGTTGAATAATCATTTGAATAAGTCAGCCTGTGAGATCTTTTGGATGTGTTCCTTTGTGTGGGAGGAAAAGCTACCTTACCTGACATTTTGCATTTCATTTGGGCACATGTTATTAGTGCCAGCAAGGGTTCTGTCAGGACACCGTTGTGTTTGTCAGCTACATGTTGTGGTGTTTAGTTTGACTCTGTGTTTTCATACAAGTGGCCATTGTCAAGTGCAACTTTCAAACCCATGCAGCCCCCGTACTCACATTGTTTTGGTTTAATTGAATTGATTTTTACAATCAACCAATTGTGAATTTAACCTTATTTGAAGCTGCTTTTTAGTGCCTAAACAGTTGAAAGTAGCACAAAGTTTTTGACATTATACAGCTTGCCCAAGGACAATCTACGGTGGATAGAAAAAGTCTCCACACTCGCCATTTGTTTGTGATGTTGGGGGAAAAAAACCTTTAAAAACCTAATAACCTGGCAGCATAAATATGCACCCCCTTAAACCTTTTGATTCTATTGCAGCACTCTGCAAGTCTGTCAGTGTGGCACATCTTGTCTTGGCAATATTTGCCTATTCTTCTTTGCAAAAGTGCTGCGAATCTGTCGGAGTGCAAGGACATCTCCTGTGCACAGCCCTTTTCAGGTCACCCCACAGATTTTCAATAGGATTCAGGTCTGGGCTCTGACTGGGCCGTTCCAAAACCTTAATCTTCTTCTGGTGAGGCCATTCTTTTGATGGTTTCGATGTATGCTTTGTGGGTCGTGCTGAAAGGTGAAATTCCTCTTCCCCGTCATCTTCAGCTTTCTAGCAGACGGCTGAAGGTTTTGTGCCAAAATTGACTGGTATTTAGAGCTATTCCTGATTTACTCCACCTTGACTACAGCTCCAGTTCCAGCTGAAGAAAAACAGCCCCAAACCATGATGCTGCCGCCACCATGCTTCACCGTGTGTATGCTGTTGTTTTGGTGATGAGCTGCGTTGTTTTTGCACCAAACATACTTTTCGGAAATATGGCCAAAAAGTTCAACCTTGTAGACCTTGTAGACTTTTTCTGTTCGCTGTATGCAGACGTAAGCAACAATTCATTAAATTAGGAACCAGACTAGTGAGGCTTGGGTGGTTATGCACCAGTTCAGTTCAATACCAGAGCTTAATAAGTTGGTGCTGTAACAGGGTTTGACTTGCTCTTGTCTAAACAGAGCAAGGATAAGAAGTGTATGCAGCCAGTGTGAGCACTGGCTTTGTTATTAAAAGTGTAAGAAAATATTGAGTTTTGTGATACAGTATTAATTAATCAGTCGCTTACATGAAAAGATGAACTCAGTCAGTACTTTGTCATGTGCAAACATATGCACCGTCTGTGTATGTATGTGCCCTCTCAAAGTAGTGCTATAATGTTAGATGTTACAGGGACTGTGATAAGTGAAAATTTAGATCTCATTGCTGTGATTGCAAGAAAAACTCTTTACTCAGATTTTAGGCATATAGCTTTGTTCTTAATACAGATTAGATGTTTTCCTACAATAATTAGATTTTAAAAATTGCAATATCGCCTTGTTTGCTGTATCTCAATATATCACAATGTATTGTATCATGATGCATATTGTGTGACCTTTTAAATATGTGCTGATGGCCTCGGTGGCGACGAAGTTCAGGTGTGTTTTTAGTGTCATCAGTGACTGCTTTTGTTTTTTATCTTGTCCTGTATTTATTACTTTGTCTGTTAGGTATTTAATTTTTTTTAAATATCCGCATGTCTGCACAGCCATGAAGATTTTTCACCGAAAGTCAAAGTGCTGTGCTGCAGTTTTTGTAAAAATGGGGCAAAGTTCAGATTGTAAAAAAACAGAGTTAATACAAATTGTAAAATGATATATCTGTGTAGGAGGCGTTTGCACAACTGCGGCGGCTATTGTCTTCCCCCTCCGTGTCATACGAGTTGTACCAGGACATTCCAGTTGTTTCACTATCGAGCGTTAACACGTGTACATGTTTGGAACTATCGAGTGGAAGTTCTTGTCGTAGTAGCATCTCAGGTATTTTTGACAGACATGGAGAGTGTCATTCCAGTCATGGTTTAGTCTTGCATAATCCCAGCTTGTTCAAAGGGAAGGGTTCACACTTGTCCCATATATCATGTCTGGAGCTGTTTCGTTGAAGAGTTTTAGCGTGCTCTCATGTGAGACATCTACAAGGGCACACCCTGGAGTGGGTAAGAAAACTATCGATGGCGGGAAATATTTGACTTTTTGCACAAATAACAGATAGTAAAACCAGTAACCAGCACACTGGCATACTTTGCTTCCAGATGTGCACCATTTTAACAAAACTGGTAATTCAGTTGCATATTATTTTATTGTTGTAATCTTGTGTTAATACAGATACTCATAGTACTAAACACGAGCCTACTAACTGTATTTAGTTTGACATGAGGCAGTTTGTATTGCAGCAAATTTCTGTAAGCGTTTAGTCTCAACATTCAGATATCGGTAGGTTGTTTCAGGAGAGACGGTAGGAGGTGTAGGGACCCTCCTGTGTAAATCCTGTGTAATTTTTCCTCTGTGCTCATGGGTTTGGTTGCAAATTCCTCACAGGTTACAAAACTGGCAGGATTACGCAGGGCTCCAGTCACAACTTGTATGTTTTTGCACAGTCTTGAGCATTGCTTCCCAATGTGCCATTTAGTAGGTTTGACTATTGTTTCAATCCTTATTCAGTCACGGTAACATCCAAGTTCATTGCTGAGATCTGCAGAACACAGCTACATCTCCAAAAAGAAGATAAAGAAAGGTACATACTGTTTGTTTGTTTGTTTTTTTAAGAAAGCCCCAGGTTAAGCCGGGCACACATTTCAAGATTTTAGCCCATTTCTGGACAGAATTTTGAGCAACACGACTCATTTTAGAGTCGGACCAAATTTCAGCTTCGTCGGCCGTTTGCCATGCAGTATACCGGGTGGACCGACGACTGATTAACTCCTCAATTGTCCACATGGTCTCACGAGGGATTTGCCTTCCAAGCAAAAATATTGAAAATCACAGGGAATTATTCGATTATTACCACATGATCCGCAACCCCACAGCAGCTCCTAATGCTGTGGATTAAGAGTTTATTTCAACCATATTGTTGCAACAATGGTAGAGGCTGGTGGAAAGACAAACCATGACGGTTTTGGTGAGTTTTATTTTGTTTCTGTCGGGTTTGAATGATGATATGTTGCGCCGTGCTGATCTACCTGCTGAAACTGCGGGCATGGCGCTGCACACACACAAACATACACATATCTGTAAGGTAACCCCCAAATTGAGAAATCTGATCTGAGATCTGCAAAAACTTGCAAAAACACTTGCGAGAGACGCTGCCCAATGACCTATCGTAACCATAACTATTCAAGGTCAATGCCTAACCTCAACAATCTCGCGAGAGTTTTCTGTTTGCTGGTTCCCTTTTAGACAATGCGACATTTGGGGAGCTGTCATGTCGTCCATCTTTATATACAGTCTGGTCTGAACAATCAAGTTCCTTCCCCTGTTTCACTTTATTGGTGAGGTCTCAACAGTTATTTTAATTACAATTTTGTCAAAACTAATGAGAAACGATGAATTAAAATTACCCTTTAACATTGTTTAATGTCACTTTATGTGCAGCCTTAATTGGCTGATTTCAAAGCTTTACAGTTCATTAGGTAACTATTTTATATCCAGTTGCAGCAGTTTTGCCCATAACTCAGTTGGGACCCATAGTTCTGCAGGTCCCCGTCCATACCTCGGTGTGTGCACACGGACTGAAGGATGCCACCCTGCAAGTTCACTTTCCCTCATGTTTCCTCCACCTATTGAGCGAGCTGCAGCTGTTTCTCCACAATTTGCATCAGCTTGAGGTCATTCATAAGGAGGCGATGCACTATTGTTGTCGGTGGAAAGTTCCAGAAATCTGAGTCGTTGAGACCTGCAAAGGGGACAGAGGGAGGGAGGGAGGAGAATGAGACCAGTGTTGAATGGCCAACCTCGACTGAATACTTGTAAGTGTGATACTGCTCCCCCACCACCTACGTACACACACACACACACACCCTCAGACAAACACAATGAAGGGGGAGATGGTGTAAACATGTCAGCGTCCAGACAAGTTTAGCAGCGTTCCTGTGCTGGAGGGGTAATGGTTACTATGACAAGCCATTATTTAAGTGTGTATTCTTCTTAAATGTGTTTTTTAAAAGGATGCACTGCTCTCAATTTGTGCATCGTTAAGTCTCTGGTATTATTATCATACCACAAATCTGCCATGCATGGCTGAACTAACTATGTATGTCACGTTATGTGCAGTCACATTCGATAAGCTTTTGATTTAGATCATGCAACAGACCACGTCACCGGCTCGTGTGTTCTTATGTTCAGATGCAGCAAAAGACAAGGTTGCAGAACAGAGAATTGATCCTGTGACATTTCATCTTAAAGAGAGGCACGTCGCCAACCAGGAATGTTTGCTGTAGATTGAAGTTGTTTATGGGTCCATTAGGTGTGGGGAGGGAGTTACTGGAGGGACAAATTTTCTTTTAAAGTCAGTGTTGTGTGAACTTTAACATAGTTAAAGGTCTGCCTGCAACAAGCCTGCATTTATGCCAGTATGTGTCTGCTTGACCTCAACTAGGCTTCAAGCCAATGCTGGAATTTTGAGGCTGTTATTCATTAGCTTTTATTTTCTAGTGTGCACAAACAACTAATTTTGTGAAATATATTTTTGACAGGATCTCTCAAATTTGGTAACTGCAGAACTGTGCTAGATTTTAAACAGATTTTAAGGATTTATTACAGCTTCATCATGACCATCATCAGCCTTTCTTTTCCTTAGCAGCCAGTTTAGGGCTGTAGCTAATGATTATTTTTATTGTCAGTTAATCTGTAGATTATTTTCCTGATTAATTGATTCATTGTTTGGTCTATAAAATATCAAAAAATGGTGAAAAATGTCAGTCAGTGTTTTCCAAAGCAAATATTTTCGGTTTACTGTCACAGAGGAGTAAAGAAACCAGAAAATATTCACATTTAAGAAGCTGAAATCAGAGTTTTGCCCTTTTTGTTTCTTAAAAAATAACTTAAACTGATTAATTGATAAAAAATAGTTGGCGATTTAGTTTAATAGTTGACAACTAATCCCAACAAATAGACCGTTGATGAGCTATATCTAAACCAAGTCCAGTTGATGCTGATTTAACCCTTACTCAGATAGGAAAGTAATATATTTTAATTTTATTCAACTGACCTCCTCTTCATTATGACCATAATCCAACCAGTTTACCAAACTCATCTGATTCATACTCATCATTCAAAAGTATATGACTTTTCTCCCCCAATACAACAATAATGAGGAAACGGAGGAAAATGGTGGATATCTCTACTGTTATTTAGTTTAATTTATTCGAGTCATAATGTAGCGTAGTAAAAAAAAAAAAAAAAAAAAAAACACACCATGCAGGCACAGGCGGCCTAATGTTGCATTCATTAATAAACCGTGATCTGATATTTCTGCTGACTGAAGTGCACACTGAGTAATGCCTTTGTTTAGTACTGAGTGAGACTGTCATCCCGCTGGCTTGATAGGAATGTGTCTTATTGTTTTTGCCCTGTGACACTAGTATTCACTTGTCTGATTGTATCCGTTTCACTTGGCATCCACTCAATTGTCAGATTGGTGCTGCCATTCAAGAATTTCTGCTGACTTGTTTAAAATTTACCTTAATAGACCTTAATACAACCTGACAAATAAAATGAAGATCATGTTTCTACTTCTGAGCTGACTATTATAACCGAAGTACCCCGTCAGTCTTATCTGACTTCTCAGAGTAGCATCAGGGCCATTTTTCACATTGCGTAGCTTGACCTGAGATTTGTACTTTGGCTGCAGAGTCCGACTCCTCACACCAGTGTGCGACATGCTGGTGGAATATTCAGGCTCTCGGCGACGCTGCTGTAATGCAGCTGCCGCACACATGTTTCTGCGTTTACACTTTCCAGGACAGCAGATCATCCATTGGGAGTGTACTGTTTTGATTTAGCAAGATCATCAATAGTTCAGGATTGAGTTTGGCAGCTGTATGTCAAACACACCTGAAATCCAGAGTTAGTTTGATGTAGCTCTTCTAATGCATTTAAAGATGAACTTATTTACATCACTTTGTGTAATGGATTGATTTCTAGTCTAAAATGAGCAGATGATGTTTGTTTGGCGGCTGAAGCAGGGCGTGTCTCGTCTGTGGAATTTTCCAGATGCCGTCAGACCTTTACAATCTGCTAATGCCTTAGTGCTAAAGCATGATCAAAATCAAATTACTTTGGTACTGTAGTTTGGTTTTACCCCACTAAATGCTGCAGTATGGTGCCCACAAAGCAGATAAGAAAAGTGGGACTAATATGAAGCCATATGGAGTTTTGGTAATAAGTTGAACTCCCACCATTTATTTCCCAGTCTCAGCTGTTATGACGACGAGTTTTGGGTAAAAACGATTCAGAAAATATGAATATGTCAATCATCACTTGGCAAAGGCATCCAGCAATCACAAGGGAGGCAAGAAGGTCACTCATTTATCTTCCACTACAATATATGTGGTTATGAACATTCAGGGAATTGATTTGTGCTTCTAGAAAAAAAATCAGTCAAAAAGTATTATTTTTGATAGATATCCGTGTTGTTTTGACGGAGCACAATAAACTTTGGGTTTTGGTTTCTATTTTCATGAATGAACTTTATACCTAATTGTGAAGAGTTAGAGCTGGGCTATATGGCCAGTATCTTCTATCACGATATCGGCCATTTCATATTTTGACAACAATATCACATATAGCATGTTTTCTGGTGATTCAGTAAAGTCTATATGAAAGAATCACACACTCCTGTGTAGTTTACATACTTGAAACTTGAAAAGTATTGAGTATTTTCTTAATTAACAACTTTAGTGCAAAATGAACAAGTGAAATTGTGGAAAAAATGTATAAATATTTCCAGCTATGCACTGATTATGTTTACATGCACCCAAATACAGAGTAAGACAATAGTTATGGAGTAATTTTAAATTAGCATGTGCTTAATCTCAATTCAGATGGCTTAATTGTGTATGACAGTATCTCGATGGTCGATATGTGGTTTCATCATGTTGAAATTCCATGAAAATTAAGGCCGTCAAAGTTACTAATTTCTCTAACGTATTAACGCAACTTGCGATTTTAAGGTTGCAGTGAGTTCAGTTTTAAAGTTAGGGTGAAGATGCTGGTATCATATGAAACAAAGAAAATCTAAGGAATCTGTTGATGCCAACTTTTGGTGAGGAAAAATGTAAGGCCTTTTTTAAAGGGGTCCCTTGACCTCTGACCTCAAGATATGTGAATGAAAATGGGTTCTGTGGGTACCCAAGTCAAGTCAGCACACTGACACACTGACACTTATTGTTGCCTTTTTTTGGCTGTAGTTTGCTATGTCATGATTTGAGCATATTTTTTATGCTAAATGCAGTACCTGTGAGGGTTTCTGGACAATATTTCATTGTTTGTGTTAATTATCGCCTTGCCCTACTTTTAGTTAACCAGAGTTAGCAACTTTAACTTTCATTCATGACTGCTTGTGGTTTGTTTGTTGTGCTTTGATGGAGCCTCTTCGAGTCATTCACTCTGAGTGAGGACAGCTAACAGTTCCAATTCAAAGGAGTGAAATAACGACATTGGTTTGTTGTGTTTCCTGGCATTGCTTATTTATTGTGGTGGAGAGGGGTGGCGGTTTCACAGGACGAGATGTCTATCATGTTTGAGATGGCTCTGTCAATGTCTAAAGTAGAGAAAGATGATCTATTTAGTTGTCAGGTGTGTTTTGGTATTTGGAGGAGGGGCTAAAATGCACTGAAGTGCTGCCATCACTCCTCCCATCATCCCCCCAGGGACAGAGTGACTGGTAAAACCAGCCTGGTCAATCAGATACAGTGGAGCATTTACAGCAACAAGATCAGCCTTTCTTGCTCTCAGATGTCTGTGATTGTGAACAGCCAAGTTCAGCCAGTCTTAACCAAAAAATGACATCAAACAATATGCTTTTAATGGCAATTACAGACTTCTTCTTGCATTTTACTCATAAACCTTCCAAAGCTAAATTTTGTGCATGATGTGGCTTTGCAAGGCTGAGTCTGTATTAGCCTGCAGGAGTGAACTTTGCCTCCATTACCAACGAGTAACTTGATCTCAGAAACCCTAGACGTTTAAGCCATTGTATGTGTGGTTTCATTAGGCCACATTTAAATATGAAGGAATTATGAATGAGACAACAGGGTTTCCCTTGCATTCCTCCCTGTAGTGGTCATTTACCTCTTGCCAAAGGACTGACATGATTTATCAGCATATTAAACCACTACTATTGCTTTTATTAGAGTGTTTTGTTGGTCTCTTTAAGCGACTGGGTGTGGCAGTGTGAGCTCTTATCAGGGAGATCAAAACCTCCTTACACAACGCGCTCAGAAGGATTTTAAGCATTATTGTATGAGTCATGGCTTCCCTTTGCAGCAGTCGTATTGGTATGCCATTAGCCTGATGCCTGATTTATATTACGCACTGTATGCGGGCACCTCTCACACGCACCAGGCATACAGTATAATGTACTGCACATAGTATGTACTTTATTTAGGATTTGGACCCGCGTTGCGGCATCTGTGCGAGCTCCGAAACCATCTCTGCAGAAGCTCTGGACGCTTTTCTGCAGAAGTATAAATTAAGCTTCGCTCTCCAACCCTGAGCAAACATCAATGACTGTTTATGATGCTTCCTCGCTCGAATGGATTCATTTTTTTTTCTGGAAGGCTGTCATGAGTTGTACTCCTTGTATTTGCTTTGAGTCCATGAAACATGCACACAAATGGACAGAAATTAGGGCTGTCAGTTGATAAATAATCCCCAAACTGCATGTGATTATCATAGTGGGCATGTCCGTAAAGGGCAGACTCATGGGTACCCATAGAACCCATTTACATTCACATATATTGAGGTCAGAGGTCAAAGGACCCCTCTGAAAATTGACCACCAAAACTTAGCGCAAGTTTTGAGCGTTATTTAGCCTCCTTCTCAACAAGCTAGTCTGACAATGTTGGTACCAATGGATTCAGTAGGTTTTCTGGTTTCATGATACCAGCTTTAAAACGGAGCCCCCTACAACTGCCCGAAGATCGATTTGTGTTAATGCAAAATCAAGGTCGTTAAAATAATTTTGTAACGCATTATTGCGTTAACTTTGATTTTCATTGTCGATTAATCTGACGATTGTTTTCTCGATTAATCGATGAGTGGTTTAGTTTATAAAATATCATAAAATATCGATCAGTGTTCCTCAGAGGTCCTTAAATGACTTAAAAATGTTGAGTTTACTGTCATAGACAAGTAAAGAAACAAGTAAATATTCACATTTAAGAAACTGGAATCAGATTTTTTTTCTTTTGTTTTTTTCCTTAAAAAAATTACTCACAGGGTAAAAATAGTTGACAACTAATCGATTAATCATTGCAGCTGTAAATGCATGGACTCCTAACTTGTTTGAGGCTGTGACACTGATTGTTTCCCTGCACAAAGAGAGACATGGAATCTAGTTTTTCTTTATGGGTGTTGTCCGTGTAGAGAGCCAATAAAGGCGTAACAATGGCCCTCTTTATGATAACAGAGTCTCCTCTGATTTCTCTCCCGCTGCCTGTGAATAATATTATCAGCCCGCCCCTGAGCAAAAACGTCGAGGGTCGTGTGTGTTTCACTACAGTGTGTGTGTGGGGTGGTGGGTGTGACCATGAGAGTAAAAGGGTGGAGGAAGGGAGGCTGGCAAGACCAGACTTGTTGAATTCAGGGCGGTGTTCAGAAAATATCATTTGATTTGGGGGTGTTTTGTAGTGTGGGTTTAAACAGGGGCCATCTCACTCTCACCCCAGTTGTACTCTTGTCTTGGCACACAGTGCTGGCTCTCTCTGGCTCAGCCTCCGTCCCTCCCTCTCCCTCTGTGAGCTGGTTATTCATCCACTGTGTGAGTCAGGGAGGGTGGGGATTCGGAAGACTGCTGTACCAGTCACACTCTGTCAGTTTACGCTCCCACTCCCTTACCCATCTCTCCTCTCTCTCTCTCTCTCTCCTTCCCTCTCTCTCTCTCGGTTTCCCTCCCTGCTCTACGCTTTTCTCTCTTTGCTGCTGCCGCCCCAGCCCAGCCAAGCCAGCCCAGCCAAGCCAGCCCGCCTGCCTTCCTGCCCGTCGCCCGCCCTTACAGTTTTACGGAGAGGCTTCGCCGTCCTTTGAAAGAGGAATCCACTTTGGCTTTGGATGATTTAAGGGGAAAATTCCAGTCTCAACCAGGTAAGTTGCATATTGTTACATAAAGGTGAACTAACCTGTGTGGACAGATGTTGATTTTTTTTTCTTTCGGTGTTTGAGGATATCGGGCTGTTAACGGATACTTCACTGTGTTTGACTAATGGTTTCCTGTCAGCGGCTCTTGATGTTTTTTTTTTTTTTTTTGGTTCATCATTAACTCCTACCTCGTGAGCTTCCTTTTTCCATCCCTATGATTCATTGACACGGCTCTCCTTGGAAATGTTCTCCTCCCTTTCCACTGTTTTATATCTCCTTTTGAAGATGTAAACCAGCCACCTCCTTTTCAATTTTGCCTAATGTTGAATGAGGAATGGTTGTGGTGAGACATAGAAGAAGAAGAAGAAGATCTACCTTTATTAGTCCCACAATGGGGAAATTCAATTTACACTCTGTTAAACTCGTACATGGTACATGCAGACCTGAAACACACATACATGCATTAATGGAGAGACGTCAGAGTGAGGGGGCTGCTCCTGACAAGCGCCCCGAGCAGTTGGGGGTTTGGTGCCTTGCTCAGGGGCACCTCGGCAGTGCCCAAGAGGTAAACACACTCAGTTTTTGGTCCATGTCGGGACTTGAACCGGTGACCCTCCGGTTCCCAAGCCAACTCCCTACAGACTGAGCTACTGCCGCCCCCAACACAGTAATGAACTTTTATTGTAGTTTGGTCAAAGGAGTGGACTGATAATGCAAATAATGTAAATTATGTGTTGAGAGGGGACAGAAGTCGTTGCCTAAAGGTAGGGTGATGCTTTAGTGTTCGTACCTGCAGCTAAATTGCTTCACTCTGTCATGGGAATAATACAGCACAGACACTTTGTTGACCTCGCACAGTTATGAGGAAGTTCCTGTCCTCTTGTGGAATTACTACTAGCGTTGCTGATACAGCTGAGCAACAAATTGAGTTGATTGAAGTTTATACCACAGAGGTAACGCATAAGGTAACACTTAATTAGTGGAACAGATAAGTGGTGTAATTATGTTTTAAGTTCACTGAAGTGCAAGAAAAGGTGCAGAGGTGTCAGCGGTGGTGTTCACTAACTGCTGTTCTTGTAACTTTGCCAGCTGATGGCAAGTTTTGTGGTTTCACTAAGCTGGAATGGATGGGGCTTCGTTCTTCTATTTTCTTAAAGCTTCTACCTTCACCTGGGACTTAGGATACACAAATATTGTTTTTCTTTTTCTTCTTAGTGTTCATGATCATAAGACTGTCCCCCTGACTCGCACAATCAGTTTTATTTTTGTCAGTAATCTCTTAAAAAAAAAAAAAAACCCTCCAACTAGGGATGTTAATCATTAACCGTTGAACCGATAACCGACATTCAGCATTCGGTTAAAGGGTTAAAAGAAATATCAATAATTAATTTAAAAGCGACAAAAGAGAAACACAGAGGAGCGGCTCTTAAGTTTAAGGAGAAAAGCTGGTCCACCTTAAGAGAGAGCCGGTACAGATACAGGAAGTTGGCTCTGGACTTCCAGCTGAAGAGTTGTAGCTTGTAGCCTCGTAGCATTTATTCACCGACAAATAAACTGTGCACACACTGTCTGTTACAGCTACGTTCACAACTATAACACCACCGACAAACCAACACTCACCGCCGCCACACACACACACACACACACACACACACACACACACACACACACACACGGTCTGTCGGAAACTCACTGAAGTTATGCTACAGCAGCTGCTAACACACACTGTTTGTCGGACACTCGTTCCCGTTAATACGGACAACCTGCTAAAATAAACTAAATTTGTGGTGTTTGAATTAAATTTGAAACATTTCCCGGACGCTGAACTGGAGACAGTGAACGCAGCACCGTGGCTGCTACAGTAGCTCTCCTGATGGTGAACTGTTGACTCAGTTGTCTGTTGTGCTCATATACTGCAGCTGGCGCACCGCTACATGCGAGGCACAGATCTTGTCAGTTAACGGTTAATCATCGGTTAACGAGGGTCGGCTATCGGTGAAGAAATTTTTTCAAAATAAGTATCCCTAGTCTCAAATGAGTCACGTTGCGTGGTCATACAGCAGTTTGAACATGAACACTGGGAGATTTAGATAACATATTTCTACATCTGTTATTATAGATTTCTGAATAATCACCAATGCCTTTTTCCAGGCCACTGTTGTAAATAAGAATTTCTTTTCAATTGACTTGCCTGGTTAGATAAAGGTTAAATAAAAAAGTGCACTTTTACAGTGTCAACAACATCATTTGATCAGAAAAGTGGCTTTTGGTGCCAACAAGCTAAATCTGTTTTCTCATGTATACAAACTTACACCAAACTACTAAAATTTAATGCATTACCTATTTAATTAAGGGAGAATTTTGGCATAAAGTGCTCCTTTTAAATTTCTACTGGAAACAAATTGAGTGGTCAAACTTCCACTACACAATTCAAGATCACTGTGTTACAGTAATATATAATATTATCACTAGGGCTGGGCAATATAACTATATATCGTCTACATGATAGAAAAACGTTTTCTATATTGCTTCTATTATGATATAGGCGAGGCCTATATTTATTTTTTTTAGCTTGTCCTAAACTGCATGTGATTCTCATAAAGTGGGCATGTCTGTAAAGGGGAGACTTGTGGGTACCCATAGAGCCCATTTTCATTCACATATCTTGAGGTCAAAGTTCAAGCAACCCCTTTGAAAATGTACGTGAAAATTTTGCATAAGTTTGGAGCGTTATATAACCTCCTTCGTGACAAGCTAGCATGACATAGTTGGTACCAATGGATTCCTTAAGTTTTCTAGTTTCATATGATGCGAGTATCTTTACTAACTTGAAAACTGTGCCTGCTACAACCTAAAAATCACAAGATGTGTTACTGAGTTATGGAAATTAGTGGTCGAAATGAATTTGCATCAACTTAGACAGCCCTACCTATTATTTTTTTAAGTAATCGTCTACATACAAATGTTATCAAGACCTTTTTAAAACGGTTTTGTTCATTTTGAGAAAATACTTTGGATGTGTCAATTATTTAACTCACACAGGAGTATATAAAAATAGGGTTTGCCTTGTAATTATTCCATATAGACTATTTGATAAATCTATGCTTCTTGTTATTGCACTATCCACTTTGCTGCTGTAACATGTAAATTTCTCCACTGTGGGACTAATAAAGGAATATCTTATCTTATCTTATCTTCTTAATTGACTTTCCAGAAAACATGCTATATTGGGATATATATCGTTATCAAGATATGAAACGACCTATTTCGAGATAAAAGATATCGCCCAGCCCTACAGTAGTTCTCACTAACCTGACCAGATGGTCTTCTGCTCAAAATAACTGTTCAGCATTTTTCCTCAGAACAAGACTCTACACAACAGACATGATGGTACTCTTGTTGAAATGTGAGGTGCCTGACGAAATGCCTCATCCTCGGTTCAAAAACAACCACAGCGTTTTGTGTAAGAGTTTTCTGAAATGTCATGTATCTCATCTGCTATACAACACCATCATTTGCTTAAAAAAATAATAATAATAATTTGTGCGTATGATGAGAACAGTGAGGTCTGCAAGAAGACAAAACTCCAGTTAAAGTTTTCACCATAATGACAGGAGGAAGTTAAGTCATCGGTGCAACTGTTATAAATCGGTCCGGAAGGCTGGACTCAATCACCTGGAAGCTCAACAAGGAGATCGACCAGAAAGATAACTGTGCGGTGGTGTTGACATTGCCTCATGGTTAACAGCTGAAAAGCCCTGCGGCGAACTAACCTTAGGGGGGGAGGGGGAATCTACAAAAGAAAGAAGAATGTTCAGTTTGCGAGATATAATCTGTTTACACTGTAGTAGTATGTTTGTTGTTCAGAAACCGTTTGAACTGTGACGCAATGAATACACAAAATGTACCAGGGCAGATCAAGGGCTATTGTATTATATTTTTGGGACCACAGCTCAGTATCTGTTTGGTATTTTCTATTATTTTGCATTAGTCTCTAAAGATGGAGGATAATGAAGTGCTACAGGAATGAGTCCTTAAACCTGGAGATACGGTTCCCGCTTCTAGTTAAGATTTTTGTTAGAGGCCTGAATTAAAGTCTGTGGTTACAACAAGCTTAAGAGATGTTAACATTTTGTTCTGTATTATAAATCATGTCAGTGGTGTAGTCTATCACTTAACGTTAGCTTTTCATTTCTGGCGATTTGCATTCACGCTTCAAAAATCCTAAAATTGGTGTTCATTTATGGAGATTATCTCGCTGAACAAAATGTTTGTTTGCCACAGAGATTATTTTCTGAAATAATCCAAAACTCAATGGAAAAATCCCATTGGCTTTTTGTCGAGGGAACCAGAGTGACGCTAGCTTCCTACAAAAATGCATCATCCCTGGAGCACTCTTTTTTTACATGCATTGTCTTGAAGCGTTCAGTGGGTCAGTTGCAGACTTAAGTGGCCTTGAAAACAAGTATACTAATTATAATTCCTCTTTGACATCCCGTGATGACAGACGGCAATTTTAAAAACGGATACTGAAAGTTAACATCCTTAGATCCAGCTCATTATTTACAAAATGAATGGCTGTAGTTTACACTGATCTTTATGCTGTATTATACTGAGTCCCCTCTTACAGTTTACCTGTGCAACACCTGTGAGGTCCTCTCCCCGCCAGCCCTTCATTCCACAGTACCAAATTATAAGTTGTTAATTATATTGGTTTAAGGCGGGCTGTTCTTTAGGCCTTGGGCAGTGAAAACTCAGAGCATTGTAGATAGCATTGTGAGAGAGGACCGCACCCTGTGTGTCCTCTACTCGGTGAATACGCTTTACAGTTTACACTTGATATGCTAAGCCTAAGTCAACAGAGACATACGCAGATGTGAAAACCATAGCAACGTTCATGTATGCGCATATTTGTATTTGTGCTGATAAACTCAGTTTGCAGTGGCAGTTTTCCAAGAAATACAGTTGCTACAGAACAAGAAGTAACACTTGTCAGTTTAAGGAACTTGGATGTCAGTGTCTGGGTCCTGCAGTTGTGTTTTGAATTTTCCCTTTGTGGGGTTCATTTGAGGAGAGTAACGTCTCGACTTCTGCATACAGCCAGTAGGGTGTCGCCTTACTGTGGGACGAGGGCTGCCCTCCCAGTCCCTTGTAGCACCTCCTCTCTGATATCAGGCCATGTCTGATGAGTGCTTGGAGCAAAGCATCCTGGTATTTTTTTTTTTTTTTTTTTTTTTTTTATTGGGAGTGTTTGGTGAGAGATGAGCTGCTCTGTCCCGGTAATTGCATTTCAGTCCCGCTGAATCAGGAAATGTCTCAAAAGGCTCCTCCTTGTAGGCATTTATTGGTCACGGGTGATTCCCCAGGAAGACCCTAGCAATGAATAACATGTGTTTTGTGTTTAAGTATTTATATAATCCATTCTTGAAGGAAAATACCATTGAATTTATTTTTTGATGTCTCAGTATTTCACTGTCTAGGAAAAGTGAACCGCTTTTATAAGGTTCCACACAGATGGGGAAGGATAATGGTACATTTTACACATCTGGATTGAGAAGACCTATCCAAGATGTGCATCTTTTTTTATTGTTGGACATTAAACACATTTTATGAATTAATTACTGTTGTGGGAGTGGTGGAAGGATTGCTGCTGTGTTTGGCTTTGACAGTAACAATGAGCTTTTTTTTTTTTTTTGCAGATAATTGGGTCACAGCAATTCAAGATGGCAAACATGATTCGAGAGATTCAGGAAATTGGCTCACATGCCAGGGATATCTACGACTACCTCTTGGCGGGACTTGGTAGGTAGTTAAACTTGATCAATCTGTCATAAAGCAACAGAAATTCTCCTTTGACAGAGCTCAACATCAAACAAACAGTGCACATTTAAAAACACATGTACATAAAATAGGACTAAACAAGCATCAACCTATATTTTTATTGTCTTATGTATTGTCTTTTTTAGATCCACGGCTGAAGGATTATCCACTGATGCAGAGTCCGATCCCCATGTCTGCAATATTGCTGTGTTACCTGTTCTTTGTACTGTATCTTGGACCTCGCATGATGGCCAATCGCAAGCCCTTCCAGCTGAAGGAAGCCATGATAGTCTACAACTTCATGCTAGTGGCGCTGTCGTTATACATCGTCTACGAAGTAAGACACGGTTACTTCAAGTATCCCAGCATTTAAAGAGACTCTTTAAAATCTTCCAATGTCGGTCACATTCTTGTTTTGCAAGATGAACTGCGCTGTTGTGCTTCCAGGGAGTTTGTGTTGGAGTCAGAGTTGTGATGGGAGCTGGTCATTTGTCGGCATTAGCGGACTCCATTTCTAACTGAACGTTAGCTAAGCTAAGGCACTTGCGAGCATACCAAGGACTATTGAAGGAGGCTGGGACACCGGCGGACAAAGGTCTTGGGATATGGGGTATAACACATGCACAGTGTAAATAAAGCTGTGGCCATGCATTACGATTGGCTTAATTTCGGCGAGTGCAGCCCGGATCTTACTGTGCATGTGTTGTACCCCAAAGATATGAGGTGTTGATGAAGTATGACCCAGCCTCCTTCAATAGGCCTTGGAGTGCACATCCACTGGATTTTACCAAAAAAATGGGCCAAGGTTTTTCACATTTAAAGCAGCCTACAGGCTGATAGAGGAAACCCAGAAAGTCGCAGAAGGTCTCTTTTTGGTTACGTTACAACACATTACATTGCATACAGTCCCCTTAAAGACTTGTAATTAATTTACTTTCTACAGATTTTGCTCTCTGAATGGTTTTTATGGTTTTGAAGGTTTTGAATTTGTACCTGTAAGGACCACTTTTTTTTGTTCTTTCTTACTGTGTGCTGTGACTACAAACCAAGTAAAATGTTCATGTTATTTTAGTTCATGATGTCCGGTTGGGCCACAACGTATACCTGGCGATGCGACGCAATTGATACGTCTGACAGTCCTCAAGCCCTTCGAGTAAGTCCCCTTTATCTACTCTTACACAATTCTTGATTTAATATGCGAAATCCTTATTTACCACGTGTTTATTCTCCTCACCAGATGGTTCAAGTGGCCTGGCTGTTCTGGTTCTCTAAGATTATTGAGCTCATGGACACAGTAAGTCCAGTCTCTTATTTGGCCGCCTTGGTGTTTAGTTTTGGTCCCTGTAACTTAACTTTAACTGATCAATATCCTCTTTTGGTCAGATGTTCTTTGTGCTGAGGAAAAAGCACGGCCAGGTCACCTTCCTACACATCTTTCACCACTCCTTCATGCCCTGGACCTGGTGGTGGGGAGTTGGCTATGCTCCTGGTGAGTACACATTAACAAAATCTTTGATTATTCTAAGAGTTTGAGGATGATTAATGGAGTAGCAGGTGGGGGGTTGTAGCGTTATTATTTCATCCTGCATACCAATCTTGTACACGTTGACCTGTACAATCAGCAGCACTGTCCATGTAGTTTCTGCTTTTGTCTTATTAAAGGGTAACTTTGGTATTTTTCCACGTGAAACTGGTCCAATATTTAGAGAGGGAACACTGTAGACTGCCGGCTGCAATATGGTGCTATTGGGCAAGCAGAGAACATCATTTACATCCACTAAAAGTGTTTGTTTTTGCCACTGACAGGATCTGGTTGGTATTATAAGTGTCTGACATGATGGAAAGAGTTTCACTAAAGGAGAAGTCTTGTTCTGAAATATGGCAAGGTGACATATTGCCAGAAGACAATGGTAGAATACATCCATGGTGGAAACATTAGGGCCAGCAGAGCAGAGTTTGTTGTGGTTGAGTACAGAAAGTGAGATTTTCAATGTAATGGCTGAATATTTGATGATTTCCACAATGTGGATGAACTCTTTGAAGTCGATGACCAGCCGTATTTATTTGAGCCAGAGTATATAGATATTCAGACTTCTCCTTGAGTAGGACTTGGACACCATAACAAACCGACTGAATCGACCGAAACGTAAGAGAACATTTCTCTGCAGGGTCTTTCCTATAATGTTGCCACACTTATAATAACAATCTGAGCTTGTCAGTGGTCAAAACATTTTAGTGAACGTAACTTTACAACGATGCATCTCGTGACCTAATTATCCCTCAATATTGGACCAGTTTAAAAAACTGTTGAGCCCATTAGGTAGTTAGACACAAAAACATGGGAAAATAGGGTCCAGGTTGAAAACTACAGATGTTACTACTTAAAGAAACCCTGTGCAGTCTAGTTGTGAAGTACTGATTTCTGTTTACTCATAAGAAAATGATTAACAGAGAGTTTTTACAAGAAAAATAAAAACTTTGGAGGTTTTAGCAGTCAGCGGTTCTTTGGCTGGTCTGAGTCGGCCTAATGCTGTTTGTGATCATTCCCCCAGGTGGAATGGGATCTTTCCACGCCATGGTGAATTCCTCCGTCCACGTCATCATGTATTTCTACTACGGCCTTTCTGCTGCTGGACCACGCTTCCAGAAGTTTTTGTGGTGGAAGAAATACATGACTGCCATTCAGCTGGTACAGACACCCTATACGACTGCAGTTTTATGTGTTGTTCATCTCATCATTAATTTTTAATTTTAATTTTGCTACTTGTAGGCTTCAGGGACCAGCTGCAGGACAGCTTGATGTAGCTTGAATGCATTTATTTAGAGCCTTAAACTACTCTGTCCTTTTAATTTTAATGTCTGGTACTGTGGTTCCTATTTAATTTAGTTGCTCTGCTCCAAAGACGAATTCCTCTACATTTATTTATAGTAAGTGCTCTGCTGACTACCGATTTCTTCCCAACAGACCCAGTTTGTTCTGGTATCTGTCCACGCTACCCAGTATTACTTCATGGACAGCTGCGACTACCAGTTCCCCATGATTCTGCACCTCATCTGGATGTATGGGACCTTCTTCTTCGTGCTCTTCTCCAACTTCTGGGTCCAGGCGTACGTGAAGGGCAAGCGTTTGCCGAAACACGAAGTTAAGCAGTGTCAGAACGGCACGGCCGTGTACACCAACGGCAAACACCACGAGAACGGCATCAGCCACGGAGCCAGCAACGGCACCAGCAATGGCTCGGCTCGCCACGAGATCAGCAGCACTCACATGAGCAAGATGAAGAAAGCCTAGGATCTCCGGAGGGAAACACCCAAGAAGTATGACCCAGTGAAACTGTTAAAACGGATTCCAAAGATAGTTTTGGCTGTGTTTCTGTTCCTGTTTTTAGTTTTATATGCAATACATGGGGAAATGACGTGGTCAATGATTTCCACAGTTGGGGTCCCACATTTGGTGTTTGTTTTTGAGTTGGAAAACCATTTATGGATCAAAATGTATGAAGAGAAGATGTTATCACTGAAATGTTATCTTCACTGATGTTGCAACGATGACCTCCTAGTTCAGTATCACATTGGTGGCCTTTCACCCCTCTTGCCTTCACTACTTCTCTTACCCCCGACATCATCCCGACCCCCCCTGTGGACAGATGACTGTACAGTTTCTATCAAACTTGAAAATACTTTTTGTAAATAGTTTTACAAAAAATAAACCAAAAAATAACTAATTGTATTGGTTTAGTCTTTCTAAATTTTGTTATATTGTGTATTTAAAATTAAATGCCAATAAATTTAAATTTTTAATTATCTTATACATTTTGAGCGTCAGTATTTTCATTTGCAGAAGAGGTGCTTGCACTTGCTGAAAAGGTTTAGAGTCATAGCGGTCAGAGCTTTGGGGGGAGGCTGACATTGTACTGTGTTGAAACAATGAAAAGTATTTGTGTCGCTTGCTTGAGCCTCTTGTCTTCGCCATCTCAAGTATGTGGAGCAAGTAGGAGGTGAAACAAGAGCCCCATTCTGCTTTGTTTGAAAAGATTCCTCATTAAAGAGGCAGAGAGAAAGCATCCTGCAGACCGGATCTACACCCACACGACTCAACCATCAGCCGGTTCATCAGGGTCAGAAATGCGGTTGTGTTAGCTCTGAAAATGTGTTCTTTACATTCAGCCCGCAGATGGGTTTAAACTAAACCATCCACCGATTCAGTGATGACTGGAACAAGCAGTTTCTTCCTTTATAGCAGCACAACCAGCTGCAAATTAAACCCTCTTTATGAAACTGATCTTGCTGATAAGCGATTGTATTTGACTGCATTGTATTATATATCAAAAGGTGTTTCTAACATTCATCCTCCATGTTTGTAAATGGGGTGGGCAAAACAAAAACAGACACATCCATAATCTGATGCTGTCAAGTTCAACGCCACTACAGCCCTCCGTGATAAACATAAAGTTAAGTTTTCCCTCTTTGATAGTGTCAATAAAATCATCAAGCTTGTTGGAAATGAGCCAGTCCTGCGCAGAATCGATTACCGGCAAACGCCGCGTAATGCATGCCGATTAGATTTGTGTCTGACTTGATCCTGACTTCCTCTGACGTCATGCACACATGGGCGACGATATCCTCACAAGATCGAGACGGCTGCAGTTTCTCTCCACCAACTGCAAGACCCAGGGCATGATGGGAAACGCCTGGCTGGGGCCTGATCAAAGAGCTGATGATAATAATGTAATGTAATGATAATATTTAATACTAGATTGTAGGTTATTAGTCTCATGTTGTGCAATGAAGGTTTCAGCTAACAAACATACAGTATCTATAATAATAATAATTATGATAATGACGGTTTAGTGCTCATTACATAGTGCTTCACAAGGCAGACATAAAAAATACTAATGGATAGAATCCAAAGCCAGAGATATGCACATTTCCACATATATTTGCAAACAAATAGAAATAAATCCCAATGTGGTCTGAAACTACAAGTAGCCTATAAATCGGATCTAACAGGATGTAACTGTCTCTGTGACTTCCTGTTGGAAATGGCCTGCCCTACTCTGCCTCTGATGTTACAGTAACCAGTCTCTCTCTTCATTCCTAATCCTAACCACTTCTAGTAATGAAGGCAGTGAGTAGTAACCAATCAGAGGCAGAGTAGGGCGGGTCATACCTTTACTATTGCAGGATTTGTAATTTGGCAGCCAGGGAGCATAATTAATTTTATCAATTAAACCTGTGGATACATTCCAAATCACATACTTTTTACTTTTAGTACATACTGCAGCTGCCCTTACAAAGTATGTACTGTTGCATGCAGTGTGCATACCATTGGGAAATACTACTTTGACACAACATTGCGTCTTGAACTTTGACCCTCTTGCATACTGCAAACTGTGACCAGATACAGTAGGACATCCTGGTATTCTTTGGCATACTGCATTTGACACACTATGTATTGGGACATACATGCTGTGCCTTCCAGTACTATCGTACTACTTTGGAATGTAGCCTACGTCTTTGTAAATGAACTGTTGTATGTGTCATTTTCACAGCAGCCATTTGTAATTGCAGGGTGAACACAGGTGTAATTATGGTGCCTTTAAATGGGGTCACGTTTACGAGATCAGAAGTCCTGTAAACGACATGCGTTGCGTTCAAGTGGTTAAGTTGTGAAGAACACTGCTAAGCAACGTCAATATTAACGGTACTGTCGAGAAGCCACAGAGGCTAACGGTTTACCAAGCTAGCAAGTGGGTAACAAGTAGGAAACGCAAAGGCGTAATGACAGAGGAGAAAGACGAGGTTGTTGAGAATATCCTAATAATATTTTCCTCAGACATATTATAAAATTACAATATACTGTAGAATATTTACTTATTTTGCACCGATAAATGAACTTCCATGGGCTCCTCCATTTCTCACGTCAACAAACACATCACATGTTGTGAACTTAGGGGGCCGTTCATATGGGTCCAACTCACAAACACTGTAAACAGTAAACACAGTAAACATGACCTCATTTGAAGGCACCATTAATAACATTAATTATGAACCAGTTCCATTTAGGTGGGCCAGGAGCCATAATTAATTATTTTAATTGCACCTGTTTACTGATGTTGCATCTGACTTTACAGGTGAGTCAGTGAGTGTATATTTTAGGTGTAAAATCTTGATCTGCAAAGTAGTTTGTAATCATAGCTGTTGGAACAAATGTAGTGGAGAAGAAATATCCATCTGAAATGTAGTGAAGAAGAAGAAGAAGAAGATATTCCTTTATTAGTCCCACGAGGGGAAATTCAATTTTTTCACTCTGTTGTTAACTTATACACGGTACATGCAGACCCGAACACACACATGCACAAACATGCATTAATGGAGAGATGTCAGAGTGAGGGGGCTGCTCCTGACAAGCGCCCCGAGCAGTTGGGGGTTTGGTGCCTTGCTCAGGGGCACCTCGGCAGTGCCCAAGAGGTAAACTGGCACCTCTCCAGCTACCAGTTCACACTCAGTTCTTGGTCCATGGCGAACCGGTGACCCTCCGGTTCCCAAGCCAACTCCCTACAGACTGAGCTACTGCCGCCCCCCCAAAAAAAGAAGTAGAAGTATAAAGCAGCGTAAAATGGCAACACACGAGCTCAGTGATTTTCAAAGTGGGGTTCAGCGACCACCAGGCACTCTGTCAGGGAATCCGTGAAATAATTTGTTGTAAATTATTATACACACCTATCAGCCATAAAATTAACATTATGACCACTGTCAGGTGAACATTGATTATCTCGTTATAGTGACACCTGGCAGTGGGTGCGATATATTAAGCTGCAATTGGACATTTTGTCCTTAAAGTTGATGTGTTGGAAGCAGAAAAAAATGGACAAGTGTAAGGATGTGAGCGACTTTGACCGAAGGGCCAAATTGTGATGGCTAGACGACTTAGTCGGAGCATCTCCAAAACTGCAGCTCTTGCAGGATGTGCCCGGTCTGCAGTGGTCACGATCTACCAAAAGAAGTCCAAGGACGGAAAAGGTGAACCGGCGACAGGGTCGTGGACGGCCGAGACTCACTGATGCACGTGGGCAGGGAAGGCAGGCCCGTGTTCAGCCTCAAATTGCTGAAAAGGTTAATGCTGGTTCTGATAGAAAGGTGCCAGAACACACAGTGCATTGTAGTTTGTTGCGTACGGGGCTGAGTAGCCGAAGACCGGTCAGGGTGCCCATGCTGACTTAAGATAAGATAAGATAAGATAAGATATTCCTTTATTGGTCCCACAGTGGGGAAATTCACAAATGTTAAGACTAGACTTAATGTTATGGCTTATCAGTATCATAATACAATGTCATTAAAAAGTGTGTATCTACAGAGAAGAACATTTGCACCAATAAAACAAGCATATTGTGTCCACCCACATCAGCTATGGGTCAATAGAAACTCTGATATGACACACAGCAATAAGTTCGTTTAAGTTGAAGCACCAACTTAAAGTCGGCTTTAGACTAGTAAGTTAAATATCTGGATTCATCAGGACTGTCTTGCTACTATTCATTTTCTGAAACCTTTTAAGATACACTAGAAATATGGCTATAAGCTGTCAAATTGAGTCCAAATGCAACTTGAATAAAATCATCCTCTGTTTAAAGGTACAGTATATAAATGGTATTAACTTGCAATAACGTTGCAAATTACTATTATCTCATCTTATCTCAACATGAGTCAAATTGAAATATGTCATATGTGTCATCACTCTGAAACATGTCTGAAGTATTTAGGTTGAAAAGTTTTAGAGTATAAATAGTTTCAGTGGCATCTAAGGATACAAATCTGTGTTGTGATTTAGAGGGGGGTCCTTGGGTAATATTTTTTTCTGTAAGGGGTCCCTGACCCAAAACGGTTTGAGACAAAACAGTCTGCTCCGGTACACTGAGCACTTGGGTAAATGTGTTGGGTAGAGGATCCTGGATGAACAGGCAGTAACTTGGTCATCGTTGCAAGTTTAATTCCAGGCCAACATTACATTTCATGAGCAATCAGTTAAAATACATCCAGTATGAAAACATTCTTCAGGCATTCATTCATTCAGTGTGCATCAAATAGCTACAGATCTACTTTCTTCAAGTCATTTTCTTTTTCTCTTTGCTTTAAGGTCGTGGTGCTGAACCCAGCTCCCACTTTTAAAGGTAATCTCCGTATTGAACATTGTGACATAAATGATATCAAGCTATGAGGTTGCTACTGCTGTACAGCGTACAGTGATCTGATGGTCCTTCCTAGGCTTCATGCGTACCCAGATTGTCTGCTGCAGGGCTGGGTGAGATCAGAGAACCACTAAGAGTCAGACCACGTCTCTCTAATCGTGAGAGATGGATGAGATGGATGCAGACCTCGGATGTGGTCCGGTTCGCCCTTTGGATGCGTCTGTTGCCCTGAAACGGTCGGCAGCAGCGGTGACAGAGTTGTGGTCAGGGTTAAAAAGATGTGGGTGAGCTCTAAGTGATGTTCTCCAAGATGTAGAAGATGAGCTCCATCACGATGGGCTCGTCGCCCCTCTTGCGCCCCCTGCTGTGGATGACGGGGATCAGCACACTGTCCAGGGCGTTGAGGTACTGAGCTGGGAGGGGCTGCCCATTGCTCCCAGCCACAAATCCCACCTGGAATTACAAAACGATCCACTAGTTAGTTTTAATATAGTCACACCCAGGAGTTTATTAGAAACCCTTCAACCATGTGAGTCATGTTTCCTGTTATCCCCACCAACGTTAGACCAGTAGGAAGTTTTACAAAAGATCCTAGACTAGACTACTTTTCATAAACTTTTTGGCAAGTGGAGGAGGATCAGAAACTTTAAGGCAGCACGTCTCAAAGTCTGTACCAAAGTCTGCAACTGGACTGAATAGCAAGTCAATCCGGACCCAGCCTTGTGTTTAGGGATGAAAACCTGATTCTGGACCCAAACTGAAACCCAGTATTAAACTGGCACTGGTGCTAAATTATTGAAAACTGTAGTATTGATAATTTGTAAAAAAAAATATTGCTGCTACCTTTGAAACAACAATTAGTTATGTTTAAAATATAAATAAATTCTAATCCTTTTCTGAATGTATTCTTTTTTTTAAATAATATATTAAAAAGCAATTATTTCGTAATGAAGAGGAACCAATAAGATTCTTGATAGAGTATCGTTAAGAGTCCTATAGGCTGATATTGATAAATCCTTAACAATACTCATCTCTGCTTGTGTTATGAATACAATACATTATGATTTTATTTGCTTATTGCCGGATCTCTGCCCTTACATGAAAATCAGATGCCAACCTTTGAGTCATAAGTTTGCGAACCCTGGCTTTTAGCATTCCAGTGCGGATGTAATTATCAAATAGTTAGTAGAGTACGACCGGATTCTGTAGCACAGAACCTAAATATCTTAATGATTATTAAAGAACTGATAAATAACAACTGTGGAAAAAGAAAATGTTGGTAGAAAAAGGATTTAATATTGATTTCAAGGTTGTAATGGCTTCATTTTATGCTTTTACAGGCTGATAATTTGACCAAAAACACAATTTCCATAGACCTACAAAATACAACACTACACTACACTGAAGATAGTCGTCACATAAGGAAAGCCACAAATGTATTATCTATAGACAGTGTGCTCTTTCAGCTATCTTTGTTTGGGAAATACAGAAAAAATAAGAGTGCTGCACTGGGTCAGAAAACTCTGTGTTGGTAATACTGAAGTAAAAAAAAACACAGGCGCTCTTCAAGGATGGGCCAAGTAGTCAAATAGCAATAAAACCTGCGACTATCCAGCTTACTTTGAAAGATCGTCCTTGGAAACTACACGTCCTAATGAAGACTTGCGAGTCAAAACATCTTGGTGTTATCCATGTCTATGGATTAAATGTTTCTCTGTTTTGCTGTGTTTGTTCGCCCTACTAATGATTTTTATACTGAAGTCAATACAATTCATTAATTAACCATTTAATACACTGAAATGATTTAAAAGTAGATTACCCTCACCAAATCACAGCCAGAGTGCAGTTAGTGCAGCTTGACTTGGTTTTAAGTCATTTTTTTGTACTTTATGCAAATGTTTCAATCTGTTTTCACAGAAATTACAATGTCAAAAAGGTCACATTTCGGTATTAAAGGTGCAGTGTGTCGGATCTGGTTGCGGATTGCAACCGACTGAAACTTCTCCAGTGTGCCAAGTGTGTAGGAAAACTACAGCGGGCAACACAAAAAAACGTAAATGGCCCAGTCTAGAGCCAGTGTTTGGTTTGTCCGTTCTGGGCTACTGTAGAAACATGGTGGCCATCTCCATCGAAAGGAGCTGCTCACTATGTAGATATAAACGGCTCACTCTAAGGTAACAAATACGCATCGACTCTTAGTTTCAGGTGATTATACACTAATGACAAACCATTTCTGCCAATAGATCCCCCAAATGTCACACACTGGTCCTTTAACTAAATTCTCACCAAGTATGCAGTGATTGAATTTTGGCTTTGCAGGGCGGTACTGATGATGCAGCCTTATTATGGGAAGATAGTAACAATATGGTGTAACAAACATCTTTTCTGACCTCTTGAGAGTCAAAAGCGACACGCAGACCCAGCTTGGCCATCCCGTCCTCCTTCAGCAGTTTGAGGTGTGGACACAGTGCCAAGCAAAACGCCCGGGCGATCCGCTCCGTTAACCGGTCGTGTTCAGCAGAGTCACTCGCTCCTCCTTTGGGATGATCCCCCCTCTGCAGGAAGAACACCTGCACAACACAATACACAGGAATGTGAAGAGAAGAGAAAAGGCAGCTTCACATGGACGTATGATGAGATTTTAACCAGATTATTGTTATGTACTTCTGTCCAGCGGATGATCTTCCCATTTTCTTTGTATTCTGACTTCTGAAACATCTTCATACTGCTGACTGACTCCATGGATTTCCCATCAATGGGGCTGATAACTCTGGAGCACAAATACACAACACGGGCCAGAAATTAAAATGCAGTGGGTGTAGTGTAGAGCTTGGTTGGTTAGATTTTTGATCTCTTTGAGCACAAAAGCTTCAGCCTGCCGCATGAACATCAAACACCCCTTACCCCTTATTCACAGTGCATTTCTCCTCCACCCACTGTACACACACCAGCTCCTGGCCATCTGATTGGTCCAGCCGTCCACAGGTGACGGTGTAGTCTTTCATGTCCCGCAGCGCCCGGCGGAGCTCCGCCATGGTTTCCACGGTGATCTGCACCATCAGCCCATCTGGGGAGAGGGGACATCGATACAGGAGAAACACACAAACAGACACACACACATACACCCACATGCATCAACGTGTACACACGCCTAGACAAACAGTCTGTTAAAATGTACACAGACACACACATACAAAGATCGACACAATTCTGAATAAAGCAGTTTTAAAGCAGGGCTGTTAACGTGCACTACTTCATGTCATGTCAAGGTGAACCTGACTCCCGTCTGAGCAGACATCCTACCTTCTACGATGCTGGACTTGGCGAGGTATCCTGCAGACGCTTTCAGTGCACTACTGAATATAAAAAAGCATGACCCAGTAACTGCAATAAAATAGAAACAGACCAAAAAAAACATGTTTAGAGACAAACTGTGGCGCCTATCCTGATACGTTAGGAAAAACCTATCATGTAGTGCCATCTAGTGTTATATAAGGGAGCTGTTTTGGTCCAGTGGGCCACTTGAGCCCTTTGGGTCTGTGAATGTTGTCATTTATCCAGGTCATATTCATTCTGGCAATTGAATCGAAGGCAACTGGACTTAGATTTGTCTTTGAAGACATTGCGCCCCTTATCCAAGTGGCTTCATCAGTTCGTAACGCTACAGTCTGACTAGTCTCCACGAGTCTGACTAGTCGCTCACATCCTCACGCTTGCCCATTTTTTCTATTTCCAAAACATCAACTTAAAGGACAAAATGTTCACTTGCTCCCTAATATATCCCACCCACTGTCGGGTGCCATTGTAACGAGATAATCAATGTTATTCATGTAACCTGTCAGTGGTCATAATGTTGTTAATGTTATGGCTGTTCAGTGTATCTAAGAGATAAGATAAGATATTCCTTTATTTGTCCCACAGTGGAGAAATTTACAATCTGTGAGTGTCCTTCACAATTACTTGATCATGTAACATCAAGTCCAGACTCTGATATCTTGATATCCTTCACACAGTATCCAGTTATTGTTGCCCACCTTTGCGTGGCTGATTGTGGATGCTGATGGCCTGGGTCTGGTACTGGCCGTCGTCTCCTTGTACACAGATGAGGTGGGAGTCTGCCGTCTCGTTGAAGCACGCCCCGATGGCCAGCACATGCTCATTGGACTTATTCAGAGCCTTCATTAGCTAACAAAAGAGAAGGATAACCACTGATTTAAAAAATACATAAACATTATTATTAACTCTGTGAGACATTTCAACAGATTCTCATCCCAGCTCTTCCCAGACTGATGCTGTCAAATCCCTCACTGTCACTTTTTTCTGTCACGAATTTCCCTCTGGGGATTAATAAAGGTTACTCTTATCTTATCTTATCTTATCTTATCTTATCTTTTTGGTCACAGTAAAAACGTGGTTAATGTTGTGAATTAAACAAAAACACTTCCTTGGGATTATGCAACAAAACCACTTAGTTATTTTTAGGGAAAAACAGCATGGTTGGGTTTAAAATTAAGATTTTTCAGTGCAAATATGTTACTGTGTACGGGACACAAGTGAACAGCTGATGGTAATGTGAAAGTGAGACGTAATGCACAGGACACAATCAGCTGTCTCCTGCATGAAAGGTCTGTGTTTGTTGGACCCATCCACCTCCCCTCCTGTGTGTCTCTTTTGCTCTTTAAACTACATCGTCACAGCTTTTTCACTGTGCATTTACTGTCACCGTTAATGGAAAGCACGGCCAGGCGCCCTGGGAATGAGAACGGCTTGGGCATGTAAAAGCTCATCCTAACCTCCGTATACCCAGTGGTTGGTATCTTTATGCAGGTCCTCTGAGCCTCTAGATCCACAGTGAGCCCCGGCACCATCGGTAGGCTGTAACGGTAATTCCTAAAGTCCTGGAACAGGATAGGAGGAACAGGAACCTCAATTATGGGGAATTTGGTAAAAGACCAAACTTAACTACTAATGGTGGAAAATAAGGTTAAAAGGTCATACTCACCACTAGAAGTCTCATTATGGTGTGGCCAATCTCCCCAAACAAGGGCTTCCTAAAGCGCACGCTGTACAGAGGACACGGGTAGACTGGAACAAGAAAGAAAGTAGCTTAACTGGAGAGAAATCCTGCAGCATTACAGACGCAGCATTTCATACCAGGTCCTGGCTTACATCTGTATTCAGCCCCCAGTCGCAGCATGAGACGCAGGGGAAAGGCTTTGGCCCAGGTCACCTCTGCTCTGTGGACCAACAGGGCAAAGAGGTAGGGCTGGTTGGGCAGAGGTAGACCTTGGAGGGACTGGAGAGTGGAGCGGATGTACAGGAAGCCCGCGTGCTCTTCGCTGCCCAGGAAGCTACTGCCGAACAGGGACAGCGACAGGTGTTTCACAACCTTCCCTACAGGAATACAGAGGGAGAGGAGACATGTTGAGGGAGGTGACAGGCAGTTTTCAGGATGGGTGAGAGTCATTTCCAAAAATCTGTCAGACCGTCTGGCTGAAAAGGTTTTTCTTATCGTACTATATAAGATAAGATAAGATAAGATGAACCTTTATTAATATATAGACTTTGAGCACATGGAAAAAGAAAAACAGTGGTCTCCAGCTCAAATACCACTGTAGATATAGTGTGATAAGAAAATGTCTGTATACAAGTACAATCAAGTATTTGGTATCTATAAACTCATAACAAGTTGAATTTTTTTTCAATTTTCATTTCATTTTAAAAAGTTATTTTGAACATGTAAAATAAAAAATACCACAAAAAATGAGTCATATTTACAGACAATAAAAAGCCTAAAAAAATAAATTGTCTTGATGTCTTGGTTTACATATTTGAAAAGGAGTGATAAGAAGTACAAACTTATTTAATCCCACGCTTCTCCATACGTCACTCAATGATAATTTACTGTCTTTCTCATTGAAATAAACATATACTCCAATTTTCCCAAGCTTGTCTCAATATAATTATTACCTTTTATCTCTGCCATGCAAAAATATAAATTAGCAATATAAAAATTCAATATCAACCAAAATACCCATTCATTACTTATACATGTATTTTAACTGAAAATTCATTACTGACATATTTATCTTAATCATATTGACTAGTTCTTATCTTATATGAGTATATTGTTATTTATAATATACAATAAATATATGTAATATAATAAAAAAAATAAAAAATCCTTAGAAAAACATTTAATAAACACAATGTTTACATATTCCTCATTTTTGGGGGCGGCAGTAGCTCAGTCTGTAGGGAGTTGGCTTGGGAACCGGAGGGTCACCGGTTCAAGTCCCACCATGGACCAAGAACTGAGTGTGAACTGGTAGCTGGAGAGGTGCCAGTTTACCTCTTGGGCACTGCCGAGGTGCCCCTGAGCAAGGCACCAAACCCCCAACTGCTCGGGGCGCTTGTCAGGAGCAGCCCCCTCACTCTGACATCTCTCCATTGTTGCATGTTTGTGCATGTGTGTGTTCGGGTCTGCATGTACCGTGTATAAGTTAACAACAGAGTGAAAAAAAAAAAAAAAAAAATTTGAATTTCCCCTCGTGGGACTAATAAAGGACTATCTTCTTCTTCTTCTTCTTCTTTTTAAAACTCCTGAATTTCACTAAAAAGCTGCACTGTTATTTTATACTGTGAAATTCAAGACTTTTGACCAATCAGAACAAATTTGCATTTGTCCTTATCATACCAAATATAGTCTTAGGGCACAGGTCTGTTAAAATCAGTCCAAATATAACACATCACTGCTGCAGTATACTGCATATAACAGGCTGGAAATGTCTGTATGTGAGCATCTTTCAGTGCGAGAGGCTCTGACCTGTGAGGGTGTCCCTGTACAGCTGGATAATGTGGCTGAAAATGTCTTTGGGGAAGCTTTTCTCTTCAGGCAGGCACTGCAGCAGCACCACCACCTCCACCTGGCCCACAGCATGCATCCCCTTGGTCGTCACGCACCAGCACTTCCTGTTAACATCTGTCACACAATCAAGGCACAACCTCAGAGGTCTGCAAGGACAGGATGATTTTTTAAAAGGGGAGACACCCCAGACAGAAACATTGTTTTTCATGCAGATTAGCAGCTAGAAACCATCCAGCATACACATTTAGGTGTTTATTTCTGTCTACTTTCATCTGTAGATTTCTCCTGAATTCACCCAAAGTTAGCAAAAGATAATGCCTCATTTGCATCTTCACACATCACATTTCAGAAAACTTGTTATACAAAAAATAATTGTCTTAATGTAAGTAATCTACTGGGGTAGTTTTGTTAGTTAATAGTTACATTTTTGCCCCATTCACCTGAGGTGTGTGTACAATCTATATCTTAAATAGGCCGTTTTCTCTAAATCAGTTGTTTCGCAAACTCTGAGCCAGAAATGTGGCTCTCCAGTTTCATTCCTGGCTGCACCGATCAGCCATAACATTAACAACATTATGACCACTGACAGGTGACGTGAATAACATTGATTATCTCGTTACCATGGCACCTGGCAGTGGGCGGGATATACAGGTATGAGGCAGCAAGTGAACAGAACCTGGCTGTGTGTGTTTCTTGGTGATAGAAATATGGCTTAAAGGACTAAAGGAAGAAAGCATGACGGTAAGTAATCAGCTGGGGACGTTTCATGGTGATATCTGTTGGTTCAATGTTTTTCCATTTTCACTTGTGTTGTCCTAAATGTGTGGACTATTACAATACACATATTTAAAGGCTGTTTTCTCAAAATTAGTTTTTTCCTCAGATTCTGAGTAAGAAATCTCCACTTCAGTCGCACTTACATAAACCAGACTTTCCAGTTTCATTCCTATCTCTCTATATCTAGATATAGCTATCATTCATAGCCTGATTTATATAATATTTTACTCCTACTACTAAAAATACTATGGCTGTTGGCTTTATTTTCTGATTTATGAAGTGATATCTAAAATTCCCTGTTGAAAATCTTTGAATGACACAACAATTTTGAACCAGGCTTCATTTGATGTTCAAATTTCTATTCTGGTAATGTATGAACATTAGTGCATATTAAATAAAATAATGCCTCATTTGCATATTTAAACATAACATTTCATGAAACTTGTACTTCAAAAAAATATTTATCTTAATGTAAATAATCAACAGAGGAAGTTTCATGTTTATATTTATTATTATTATTATTATTATTATTATTATTATTATTATTATTATCATTATCTGTACTATCTTGCAGTCCTTATCTTTAGAGGTTTTTCTCAGACCCTGATCCAGAAATCTCAAAAACACTTCAGTAGCGCTTACATCCATCAAACTTTCCAGTTTCATTCTGCAGGTTTACAGAAGAGTTAGTTCACATATCCATTCACTGACTTATAGATTTATACAACATTTTATTCCTAAAAACATGGCGGAAATTCATTTTTTAATGGCTGTTGAAGAGTATTTTCTGATGTGACAAAAAGAAAAGTTCTCTCCCTTTAAATGTTTGGCTCTAATATGTCAACACAATGAAACAAGAATTTTGGACCTGTTCACATTTCTGTTCTGTAAATGTTGTACATATTTAATAATTTTATGCCTCATTTACATATTTAAACTTAACATTTCATGAAACTTGTCGTACAAACACTGCCTCCCTTTAAAAAGTCCAACTGAAATCACCTTCAGTCCCTTTTTGGATCACAGCAGCACCTATACTAGATTGTGTACAATATTTTGTTGCTGTCTATGAACTTTATCACACACGATAAAAAGAAAAAGTACACGTACAGTTGACCAGCTTGACCATAGCCAGCAGATTGGCATTGAGGACAAAAACCAGGGGTTTGGGTCTGCCGCTCTCCAGCTCCTGGATAAGCAGCGTCTCAGACGGCTGCTCCTCCACAGTGTAATCTAAAGAGAAACAACCACAGTAACCCTGCTGTTAGACTGTAGTATCTTCTACGACTGCTCATGCTTTGAGCTGGCACAGAAAAGTACTTTTTCTGGCGATGCACTTTTATCAGTTGTAAGCAAATAATAGAGCTAACTTCAAGATTCGTGTCTGAAAATGTACTCATAGCTGTGTGAGGATTAAACCTGCAGTAGACAGAATATTTTTGGCATCATTGGGCAAAAATTTCATTATAACCTTTCGGCTTATTGTAATTCAAGTGCTCCTTTTGTCAACACAACAGTGTCAACTCCTTAACATCAGATACCAAACTTTCTCTTCGCCTCGTGCTGCCTGATTTGCATGGAACTCACTTCTGTTCCCACTGTGCACAGTTCAAGGTCAGACAGATACCAGCATCTGGGCATCTTTTTACAAAACCTTTGACTCTCAATTGGATGGAACGTGTCTTACCTCCTTTGACTCCTGTGGAGGTGAGGATGGGCGGCAGGCCGTCCAGGGGGATGAGGTTGGCAGAGCTGCTGACTAAGGTCGTGGTACCCCAGCCGTACGGACCACAGGCCTCCTGGAGGAAGAAGGAGGAAGAAGAGGTGTGTTTTTCTACAAACTGTCTATCTGTTTTGGGTGATCTTACATTGATATTCGTCCCATGTGGCCGCAAAGCTCTCCTGATCTGTGGTGAACCCGCTGGACTTCTACCCGGCCCGCCCAGCGCTCGTCTCATCAGCGGTGAGAACCCTCTGACCGGTGTGGTCGGAGCCGACTCCGACTGCTTACAGGGGAGGATGTCATCTGCAAACCATACCCTCCTTTTCCCTCTCGGAGGTGTCCCTGAGGAGAGGATGCAACAGTCACTTAAAGAGGACCTATTATGCTCATTTTCAGGTGCATACTTGTATTTTGAGCTTCTACTGGATCATGTTTACGTTCTTTAATGCTCAGAAAACATTTTATTTTGGTCCACTGCACCAAAATTCAGACTCCGCTCCAGCTCCGCTCTAATCAGCTTTGTTTGGGGGTGTGTCGAACTAGCTACTTTACTATGCAAATGTGTTACGTGGTGACATCACAATGTAACGGAGGAAAAGGCGTGACTTCAAGAAAGGCGTTTCAGGCAGTTCAGTTCAGAGTGTGTGTCGAGTCAAGTTTTCGTTGAAGCGCGTATCGAGGCTTATATCGTTCTGTCATTTTTTTAAGTGGTCATTGGTCAAAAATAAAATGAAGCCAAAACACAGTTGAGACACTATTGCTCCTCAAAGAAAAAAAAAAAAGTCTCCCCTCTTATCATTTTCATATAGTTATATAAGCACATTCACTTCCCTCTGCCTGGTTAAATCACTGCCTCACATCTGTGTACTGTATATGTGCCTGTTTTACACTCTTTGACCAGCAGGTGGTTTCATGTGCACATGAAGCCCAGACGAAGCCTCGAGAAATGAACCACACTGCGAACTTTGCAAACCTTTTACATGCACAAAAAAAAAAGGCATAAGTGAACATACACATACCCCCGCTCCCGCAAAACTGTCACCCATCGTTCCAACTTTGAAGCTCCTACGTTAAATAGTTTTCGAGTTCTGCTCCAGAAATGGAATAGAGGTTGCAAGCAGCGATGAACGGCCCCTCGCACCTTCCCGCGCATCCAGGGTAGTGGCGGGAAGCCGATTGACACGATGCACAATGAAACCAGAACTCTGAGGGGTTGGACTATTGTGTAGGGGGCAGGGATGACCATACCAATGAAACAGGCACTGCTCAGTGATATGACACTTCCCACAAGAGTCTACGACAAACGTGAGTTATGCCTGGGGCTAACCTTTTGGGGCAGGGCTATGAGTCTATGTTGCCTCAGTCCTGGACCGCCATCATGACTGAGAAATTTGGAGCAGATTTGACAAAGTGTGCAGAAGTTACAACCTCAGAACAACTTCCTGTTTCATGGTGAATCATGCCAAATGGCCGCCATGCTACAGCAACGCCGTTCAATGAAAACTCACTATCTTAGTGAGTTTAAGGCTTTTCTGACTGCGGACCGATGTGGAGCTGGTCAACCTGCTAGGAGGAGTATATTGAATAGAAAACGTTTTCGAGTTCCAGCTCCAGAAACAAAAGTGAAATCGAAAAAAAAAAAATCACATTTTTTTGGACAAAATTTCAAACGTTTTGGGCACCCTGGACTTCTAACCCCAACAAAGGCACAGCTAGACCACACTGTCAAACATCATATCAAATTTGAAGTTCGTAAGTTGAATAGTTTCTGCTCTGGAAACAGCTGACGAAAGGACGGACGGACAGACGCCATATACATCGTCGTGGGGTATAAATATTTAACACACTAAAGGAACGGGGGGAAAGCACAAAAACATAACAGGTCCTCTTTAAACAAATTTTCATTTAAATAAAAAACTGTGATCTTGAACACAAAAGAAAAATCCATGCTCACTTTTGAGGAGGGTTGAATGACAGGACACACAAACTCGTCCCTCTTTGCCGTCCAGATGTGTGAGTCTGAACTTCAGATTGGAGCAAAGTGCACAAAAAACCTGACGACGCAACACAACAGAACACATCTCACGTCAACCACTTGTTATCGAGTTATCAGAGAACATCTAATGTAAATCTCATAAACATTATTCCTCACCTTCCCACAAGCCCGGCAGTGATGCCTCCTCTTTGTAAACGTAAACTTGACCCCACACTTCATGCAGACCTGCGCCTGAGCATCAGGGACCCACACTGGAGCGACCTCCCCGAGGACAGTTCCTCGATCCTTGGACAGAATACCAACCGGGCTCAGCTGGGACTCATTATCAGGACCCAGAGGGGAAGCAGCACAGTCCCCCATCGCTCCCTCCCCGCCGGCTGCCTGGGCCTTGCCGCTGTTTGTCTCATCTCGGACCATCTTAAACTGACTCTGGAGCTCCTTGGGCGCCCTGCCATGATGCGTCTCTTCATGTGAGACAGTAGCGGAGGGTGCTGCTGTCGCCTCTGAGCTGCAGGACTGCTCTTGCTGCTCCAGCCTGCTCTCCTCCAGCTCCTTCTCCTCCACCACAGAGTCTTCCTTTGATGGGAGAGCCTGGGGCCTCTTCTCCTCTGCCACCTCTTCCTCCTCTTCCTCCGGCCAGGCAGCCTCTGCAGGGCTCAGCACCAGGGGGCTGGAAGACTCCCCAAAACGGCCCTCGCTCCATGTGGAGATGGCGGTCACTGTGCAGCTGCCTTCCTCCAAGCGGGAGGGTGAAGCAGTTTTGGCAGGATGTTCAGACGGTTTCTGCTCACATGGCCCAAAGCTGCTTCTGACTGATGCGTCTGAAGAGGTCTTAGATGGAGATTCTGATCTTATTTGGCCGCATCCTGGTTTGGACACGTCGCCATCTTTGAGCACCAGCAGGCAGGGTCTGTTCAGCCAGTGGCGCTTGGTGTCCTGAAGAGACGGATTGTCTCCTTCATCTGTTTCAAGGGGGAACATGATAATATCATGAGCGCAATGTCTTTATAGCTCGTTCCATAACGCACCCCACTTACCATGCACGCATGCTCATTAATGACAACTTATTAGGTGGGAGATGTTCACATGTGCTAAGTGGCCATTTAACAGCATGTGATGATCTATTCCATCACCCTGAACACACCCCACAGCCTTCAGTCATCACTAAAGGCTGCTTTAGCACTCACTCGCCCTTGAGAGGTGTTTGAGCTGGGAAAGGTTTGCTGTGGACTAAATATTGATGTAAGACCAAGCAATCGGTGATACCACATAGCTGCTGGTTCCCCAGAGAACCAAGAGCTCAATAGTGGTTCTGTGTTTGATTGTATAGCATCTCATATTGAGCGTCCACATATTACCAGGAGGATTTAAGCCTTCAGATGTTTGGGGTTTTTTTTTCAGTTGGCTTGAAGGTGTTCACACTACAGCTACAACAGTTAATCACTTAGTTGTCTATCAAATTAGTGGCTAGCTAATTTGATAATCGATTAATTGGTTTGAGTATTTTTTTAAAGAAATAACTTTAAAAAAAAATAAAATTCTCTGATTCCAGCTTGTAAAATGTGAATATTTTCTGGTTTCTTTACTCCTCTGGTCCCCTACAGTGCTTCCTTCTGGGGGAGCTGGTCGCCCTCTAAAAAGATAAATGAATAAATAAATAAACATATCAATAAAAATAAAGTAGAATGGCACTCAGAGAGCGCAGACCTTCCCCAAGGTGCCGGAGTATGGTTGCCCCCCCCCCCCTTCTCCATCCAGCTTGTGCCATCATCCATGTGTATTTTTGTTTATGTTGAGATCAGCTGTATGTAACGGAGCATCATAAAACGCTTCATTCAAACTGGACACATATGTGTTATACCCAAAAAATCCCGATGGATTGTTCATTGTACCAGACCAAACCTCTCCACTAAATTTAATTAAAATCCATAGCAAACCTTTGGAGTAGTCCTGCCAACAGTTAAACCATCCATCCATCCATCCATCCATCGTCAACCGCTTATCCCGTTAGGGGGTGGGGGGGGGCTGGGGCAGACCCCAGGGGGGATGGGGGGAGGGGGGGGAACACCCGGGAAGGGCCGCAAGCCAATCGAAGGGAAAAAAAAAAAAAAAAAAAAAAAAAAAAACACCAAACAACACCCCCACCCCCACAAAGGGAAAAAAAAAAAAAAATAAACAAAAAAAAAAATTTTTTGGGGGGGGGGGGGGGGGGGGGAGAGAGGAGAAACCCACCCAAAAAGGGGGGAGAAAAAAAACACACAAAAGAGAAGAGAGAAGGGGGAAACCAACCCGCGCCCCCCTTTGGGGGGGGGGGAGAGCCAACACCACCCCCCCCACAGTTAAACCAATGCTGGTGAAAACATAACCTCCTTGGCTTTAGTGGAGGCAAAAATGTTGGTGAGCGCTCTTCCTCAGTTTCTGCATTGAGGTAGCAAATGAACAAATAATAATAATAATAATAAATTCACTTCTCAACCCTGTAACTGTTGTTGTAGTGAAACTGACTCAACACTTTTAAGCCAACAATATCAGGGACTAATTATTTACAGTATATTATGATAACTACAGTTTCTTATGAAAATAAAAAACTAACCCTAAAGCGGCTCCAAATCTGAATTTTGCCTATGGCACCAAAAGGGTTAGTGCCAGCCATTAGTAAAGCGATGTGGTTCACTGTAAATAGTCAGATGAACCATTTGATTCTGAATTAATTCAAGTGTAAAATAATTTATGCAATAATTCAACTGTGCAGTCCTTTATTACTATATCCCAACAGTAGTGTATAAGACAGGTAATCTGAAAAAAAAAAAATCATGTTCCTCTGTGTCCTCTGGTGCTCCTAATGACATCTGCAAGATTTCACAGACTGCAGGAAAACAACCAATCAGAGCTGATCTGCAGCCTGCCGTCTCTGAGCAGCTGTCAGTCACTCATGAACTAGGCAGCGCTGATCAAATATGAATCAATATTCAATGTTCTGTGTATTCTGTCTGTTATTATGTGTTCAGAAACATCTTGTAGTTACTGTTTAACTGTAAAATGAGAAAGTTTGCTCCAGCTGGTGGGCGGTGCTTGGTATTTTCGTCAACACGGTTGCCAGGTCACAAACTTTCTCAGTTTACAGCTAAATAGTGGCAAGAGATAGGCAATACAACAACAGAGTATTGATTCATATTTGATCAGCGCTGCCTAGTTTGACCGTTTGATCGGAGTTTGCCAGTGATTGACAGCTTCCTCTGTCTGTCTGAAATGACCTGTGATTGGTCGAAGTCTCCCATCAGGCTAGATTATTTAAAACAGAGCCATGAGGAGGTGCAGAAGTCTAGTTTCCTCTCAGAGCATTTAAATGCCAATGTGCTGAAAGGTTATTATGGCAAAAATGTTCTGCCTACTACAGTTTTAATACTGTATTTACGCATACTGTACATTCACAAGATATTCTTATTCATTTCTTATTTATACCATTCAGGCATTTACATTTACCACATCTATTTGCTTATTTGGTTAATTTTTATATATATTGCACATCTTAATGCAAATATCTGTACATATTTAATATTTTAGATTCTCATTTTATTATTTTTTTAATGTTATGACTGATATTGTAGCATTTTGTACATAATTTGCATGTATACTTGTTTACTTCTATCTTATTACATTTTTCCATGTTTATACAAATATTTCTGTTTCTGAATGGATCCATTCATAATTTCAACATGAGATTCTCAATAAATTCAAAATGTCTTTTCTGATTACAGCCAATTACTGTTTCAGCATCCCTCTCTCTCTCATGGTGGTAGTTACATAATAACCATTAGTGTTAATGACCAGCACGCAGGAGAGTTAATGTCCATAGCTGGTGTTTCACTGAGCTGCAGCAGCCAGTGATTCATGAAGAGTTATAACAAGACTTAAACAACCACTAGGAATCATTCAGTATGGACGACTGCAACCCGAGTGTTGCTGGTTGTTCCTGTTTATGTGATGGGAATGATCTGGTCTTATTCCCCAGGTTAAACTGCATTGCAGCTCCCTCACATAAAACCATAAAAAGAGAGGCGGGTCGCGTCGCTCCCGCTGCGGGCTGCGGAGCGCAGATTCCGCTCCTCCGAGCACCGATCCGGCTGCCTGCACCGGAGCGCCGGCTTCCCGGGACAGTGACGCATTCAACACACACGTGCAAATGTTTAATCCGCTCGCAGGCACAGACGAGGAGGAGGAGGAGGAGGAGGAGGAGGAGGCCGGCGGCAATGCGACACTCACTCACCCCGCACCCCGTTCCGTCAGAGGAGCAGGACACCTCACTGAGCTGATGTTTACTGCCCGTCTCCTCACACGGGGATGTGCGCAACGCACACAGATGATGCGGGCTATGCGCGCAGCCAAATGCTGTATCAGCGTTTTTTTCTGTGACAAGCACTGTATCATCACCCAGGCTGTGAACGGGGGGAGTAAAAGCATCCCCACCCGGCTGTAATCAACGCAGTTCTTACCCTCAGTTATTGCTCCCAGCAGGCTTTCGTTCTCGTCATCCCGCGCAGAAAAGAACTTGAGCATTTTATCCGGTTACATGTGAGAGAAGAGGATCCAAGCGGCGGCGGCGGCAGCAGCAGCAGCAGTGCCTTGCTCACAAGCGGAGGATGGTTTCTCCTCTCCGCTCCCCCTCTTCTCTGTGATCTCCCTCCTCCCCTGTGTCTCTCTGCAGCTCTTTGAAGAAACTCAGGAGGTGAGCAGAAATGTCCCTCCCCAGTTTGCTGCCTGCACAGCCCGCAGGACAGCGAGCAGGCCAAGACAGCACCGCTATGATGTCAGATAGGAGACAACCTGTCAGACTGTAGCAGATATCATTCTCATGCAAAACTGCATCTTCAGTTTGGCTCAGCATTTCTCCTCAATGACCACAGCACCATCTAAAAAATGTTAATCACCTTTATTTTGTTTCATAAACAAAAAGTCTTAAGACTAGCTTTAATGACCACAGTAATCCTGAACATGACTGACAATGTGGAGAATGGACTTAACCAGAAGGGACTAGTTTTTCTTTCTCTCTCTCTTTTTTTTTTTTTTTTTTTTTTAATAAGAGCACAAGCCAGTCTGACTCGGACATCCGTGGACCATCGTAAAATAGAAAAGTCTCTGGTTTTGTGTTTGATAGTGTCTGATATGTCTGCGATGACTAGACTTAAAAACACCGGAGGAGTTTTCTGGCTTCATTGCAGTCCAGCCCGTGTGCACATGAGCTCCACGTTCGTCAGTTTGCCTCGTTCTTTGACGCTTCGTCAAAGTTCTCCACCAGATCTGCAGAAAAAACAGCAACACATTGTGATTTATCACACTGGAAGAAAACTGTCTTGCATGACTGTTTACTGAACTCCACAATCAGATTTACTCAGCTGAATCGCTACTTTTCCCCAAGGATTGCAGAAGACAATATACCACTTCTACAAAGTGGATTTTCTTTGTTTTAATAAACACTCTTCCAGTAACATTAAGAGGATTAGTTTAACCCTCATCCTAGAAACGTATTTAATATACAAGGACAGCAGAGGAAGAATAAACTACTGTAAGGAACATGATGTAAAATGTGAACTTATTTCTTCTCAAAACATTGTCTCCTTGAAAGGGACTGCTGGTACACGTCCACAGTCTCCGTCCTTTCCACGCTTCCCATTCACAGTCTGTGTAAGCTGCCATGCAATGCATTCTGGTAACACGGGAACACGATTCAGCATCACATTCAGCGACGCGTCGCCTCTGGAAACTCCAATTTAAACTAAGCCTCGTCGATCCAAAAGACTTAGGCTTATTTCTCTCATAAAGTGTTTTCAGAAACACATATCGGTGAACTGTTCTTGTGATATAAGAGAAGAAAGTTTCCGAACGAGCCGCCATGTTGGTTTCGAAAGCTGGGAGCTGCAGCCGTAAGAGGGAAAACATTCGTCCAGTCAGGTGCCTAGTTGTAGCCCATCAATGCTGGGAAGCAAGGCCCAAAACGCCCCTGTGGACATGTACCATGAGAGTGCCCCTAACCCTTGTAAAAATAAGACCAACAGGCTGCAATTGGGTGCTTTTTACTGAATATACTGGTCTTTTTTTTTTTTTAAAGCACTAATGAAAAAAAAGAAAATAATATGAAGTAATTAGGAACAAACTGATTGACAAAGTCATGACAATGGAATGATAGAATAAAGTACCTGTGAGAGATGATAAAAAGTAAACCTCTGGGGTCTGCAGGGCCCCTAGTTGATAGGATGAAATTATACTATAACAGTCCATACCTGGAACATCGTCATCCTCTTCCTCAATGTCCTCTGCCTTTGGAGCCTTGCTGTCGAGGGCTGAGATGAAGTGCACAAATAAGAAAACACATTATAGCTTTGGCTGTTCAATGACTGAAACCTGATTTGTAATATTTTCTTAAAGAAAGATGTCTGGTGATATTTGATATTTTTCTTATCGCCAACAAAACCCCACAAACAGAGCAAAACCAAAACGTATTTACCCTCCTAACAAAGACTGGTATATCTTATTGATCCGAAAACTATTAAATACACATCATTAACATTTGTGAGATATGCACGTGTTGCTTCATTATCATGAACATGGATCCTGTAGTTTGTTTTGAGTTGATCCCTCATATATCATCCTGCTGCTGTAAATTGGCTGCCGGCCAAAGAAATTGTTACTCGACACTCGTGCGATTTTGTCAACTAACAGATTAGTTGATTTAATCGACAGATCTGTAAAACTGAGCTTCTCCATAAATAATCACAAAAAAGCAGCACTTTAAATCACGTTTACCAGAGATGTGCTCCCAAGTTTCTTCTAAGTTAGTTATTTAGCATGAAAAAAGTATATAAAATGACTAATAGACTAAAGAAATTTTAGTTGACTAAGACCAAAAGTCAACTGAATGTGTATTAATCCACCACTAAAAATAGTCCCCAACAAATACACTACTTTCTCCTGTTTAAGTAAAATTTGCTAAAAACTACAGTGCCCTGCTGTTTTAGGACATTATTTTACCTTTTAAAAAAATGAAACTATTGAACTGAGACCTGTTTTTAAACATTTACTTTATGTCTTCAGTAGGAACGAACAACCTTCAATTACATGTCAAAATGGGAAAAAAGGGACAACAGAGATGACACATAAACATACGCCACTGTAATCATTCTAAACCACGACAGTGTTGCAAGAGCTTTCCTAGGAATGAAACTGTAGTCTGTGGCGTCAGCTACAGATGCTTCTCCTCTATAGGAAGTGACTAATCTTCACTAAACCACCCTTCTCTTTTTACAGTGATCGTGAGAGGTCCAAGAGGTCAGAGGTCACACCCACCTTGCCGAGGGAACTGTTCTGCCAGTTTGCGCAGGCTGCTGAGGCTGTCTGCTCCCAGCTGACTGAGGATGCCGGGGAGCATCTCTGTCAGCTGCTTGGTCTCAGCGTGGCCGGTGATGGCGAAGGTGTTGGCGGACAGAGAGGCCTGAACTTTGGGGTTGTTGAAGTGGATCACAGTCCCGTCATCCTTGATCATGTTCACCTGAGAAGAGACGACCCCTCAGTTTCTGGCGAAATGTTCTGGCCATGTAAGAATGTAAAGGTAAGATAACATTCAGGGCTCCCTTATACAGATGATCCATACCAAATTACCTCCTCAATTCCTGCAATGTTGTTGACAGCCAACTTCTTCAGTGAACTCTGAAGCTTTTTGTCATCAGCTGTTGCGGTTCTGTGTACTACCTTCTTCTTCCTGCGCGCCGATCCCTAAAACCAACGCAGGCATACGACTCGTCAATGAATGACAGCCACTTGAAGCTAGTTATGACTCACAAGAGTTGACAGCATTAGGAGAAAAAGAAAGGTAACATAGCCTTTTGTTGTTGTTTTATTATATTTCATACAAGGTTTGCAATTCGATTCACATATGAATCAAACAATTCACACTTTGATTCTGTTCAAAATTTGTTGGCGTTCAATGCTGCAGTCTGTAGCCAGGTACATGTTTAAGGCTGATATGGAAAGAAATATTTGAGAGATTAAGAACTCTTGGATTGATATCTCTGCCAATTTTACATTAGTGTTTAAAACATAATATAAACAGTGTGAATTAAGATCCCTTAACTTTGTTTCATTCGTCTCTTGTGGTCAAAGTACGTGATGTGTCAGTTTCTAAACCTAAACCTTGAACTCCTTCAAATCTGCATGTTAGTTCGAATCATCTTAAACTAAGGCACATTCCCATTTAGATCTGCAATGAGTAATCGATTAGTTGTCAACTATCAAATTAATCACCAACTATTTTGATAATCAATTAATCGGTTTGAGTATTTTTTAAGAATTAAAAAAGTTAAAACTCTGATTCCAGCTTTTTAAATGTGAATATTTTCTGGTTTCTTTACTCTGTGACAGTAAACTGAATAAATTTCAGTTGTTGACAAAACAAGACATTAGAGGACGTCATCTTGGACTTTGGGAAACACTGATCAACATATTAGGGACATTAATAATATCCACCATTTTCCTCCAAACATGATTATCCATGTCATTATTGTTGTATCGGGGGAGAAAAGTTTTATAGTCTTGATGAGTGTGAATCAAATAAGTTTGGTAAACTGGTTGGTGAGGAAAAGAAAGTCAGATGACGGTAATATATCAGCTGTCTCGGGGGTTAGTTGTCAACTATTAAATTAAATCACCAACTATTTTGATATTCAATTAATCAGAGTAACTTATTAGAAATAAAAAAAGGCAACACTCTGATTCCAGCTTCTTAAATGTGATTATTTTCTGCTTCTTTTTTTTTTTTTACTCCTCTATGACAGTAAACTGATGAGTTGTGGACAAAACAAGACATTTGAGGACGTCGTCTTGGACATTGGGAAACACAGATTCACTATATTATAGAAACTAAGCGATTAATCAAGAAAATAATCAACAGATTAATCAACAATGAAAATAATCATTACTTGCTCCTTATTCTTATTGTACTGAAAATGTATAATGACACAACACCCTAACATACCAAATCCAATAACACCACTTTTTATGGCTGGAAGTATTTTAGGTTTCTGACACACTGAAAAGGTGAAACACCCACTATCTCACCCCCCATCACACCTTCCCAACCTAAACAATACACCACTTCCTGGTTGTCAACTCACCTTTCCTCCTATCCGGACCTGGGCTTGAAGTTTTGCCAGTTTTTCTTGATTCATGTTCTCACCTACAGAAGATTGAAGCTAAAGCTGAAAACAAATACATGTGCAACCAGCTAAACGACTAGCAGGCTGCTGCTGTAGACTGGGAGCAACAACAACAATAACAGGAGCTAACCAAAAACAGCTAAAATAAAACAGTAACAGAAAATTATATGTTTAGCAACAAGGATAAACAAGAAAAACACGCTGAATAGACGTGTAAATTATAGCGCGCTAATGCAGTAATAACTGAGCCTAGCTCCAACTTGTCAAGTCTGAGATGAAAACACAACACCGGGCCTCCGGACTGAACCCGGCCTGTCACGGCTCGGTTCGACCCGACAGCTCCGCCACGACCTCACGCCAACAACCACAAGCTCCACAAGCACCAAACGTTACACACAAATCAACATTTATTATCTCAAACCTGCAGAAATATCCACACAGGCATGCGGTAGAGAGAGATGGAGGTTATGAGTAAGAGATTACGTCACACACACCACACGGGTTTCTTCTTCTTCTACGTTTCCGGTCGACAGGAGGGAGTTGAGCTTCGTGCTGCCACCTACAGGACGCTTTGGAGATTACACCAACAAACGCTGCTCCCCGAGAGACATGTACCCGCCCGTAGACGTCTTCTTCTTCTTCTTCCTATTATATGCCATCTCACAATTTATTTTTTCTCTGTTTTATTGTAATACTGAAATTTTCCTTATTGTGATTGCTTTACAGTAATTGAAGGTGGGCTCTCAAAGATTTGCAGCCAACAATTGAAATCAAATTAAACCCACAGAGCAGCAGTAGGAACTGTGATTTCCAAGAATTCTACCAACACATGATACCGTGCAAATTAACTAATCAATTCATAATGCCTCATCAAGATTGATTATAATTAATTGATATAATTGACTGGCATTTAATCATTATAATTGCATATATTTGAACTCTGAAAGTGTCTAGAATAACCCCGGTGCAATGCTCCAGACTCCACAGAGACAGAGATAGACAGGCTTTCACCTCAAAGATGTTTTTGGTGGAGAAAACACACATTACCCCAAACATTACTCATCATGACAAAACATTTTCAGTATTCACTTTGCTTTGCTCTATGTGCCAGCCCTGCGATAGTTTGGGGTCTTTCTTTGTTTTCCCATTTTCACGTTTATTGCACAGTTCAGCTCAATGGAAAAGATTCCATGAGCAAGAGATGATGCTACAAACACACTTGTGCAGAACATTACATTTACAGTAATGCACATATTACTACCACTGACCGACTGACGGGCCCCGCTCTGTCTGATGGATGCTACCATACATTAAACAATGTGTCATTTAGTCTAAAATATTCTGCAGACTAGATCAAAACTGGCAATGAGCTCAGTTATTTTACATGATTTTGCACATTCTGCTGCAGACATTTTTGTTCACATTATAATCCAGAGCAATGTCCTCACATATAACCTGGAGCTGATTGAATAGATCGTAATCATGAATCCGTATCACCTCACCAAGGTCTGGCCAACAAGGAGAAAATCAAATATCACAATATTTTTGACCAAATGCCTCAATATCGCCATTGAGGCAATATTATAGGATTGATTAATGGTGCTTTCAGTAATCATCAGTAATGTTATTATATACAATAGCTAGATCAGTCTGGTACATATACATCTTCTTAGTGTAATGCAGCCTTTAAAACCAGGAAAAGACACTTGTGCGATATTTCAATCCAAAATCTAAGACGATATCTAGTCTCATATCACAGTATCGATATTAGATTGATATATTGCTCAGCCCTAACTTTACCCCTCATATGTGGTTACTGCCAAAAACGGCAATAACAAAGTTGAGACAAATGAGAATTAGACACATTCAGTACAATCCTTGGATGAAGTTAAGGGCTGCTGTTGCCAAATGGAAACCTCAGCAGCATTAAGAACAAAGACAGCCACTTTTCCAAAAGCATAATAATAAAGCGGGACTGTGCACACTGTGATTATTTTAGACAGATTTTGTTCAGAGCTGCTGATGTGTAAACCAGCTGAAAGTTAAGATCAAAAAAATTAAATCCCATATTTTACAACAGAGCACAATACTGTCAGTTCATGGTTACCATTTTACAAGTCCAAAGAGGGCATGAAACATAACTTTATAGCTTATGTACATTATCTTTGATCATCTGTGTTCCAGCAAAGTTCTGCACATCTTCACAGCAGCAGGTGTTTTCAGGTCAGACGGGCTCAGGTGATGGATTTGATGGCAGTGTCTGGCAGAGGTAATCGACCGAGGAAGCGACAGTCGGTCGGGCTAGCAGCCGAGTTGCTGGTCTCCATGGAGCTGCGGAGCATACTGCGCTGCCAGCGGTGAAGGCTGTGAAACTTTGGGCCCCAGCAACTGTGCAACAACATGAACAGTTTCCTCAGAACAGCCTTCCTCAGCAGGATGTAGACCCAGGGGTCCAGGATCTGGTTCCATGTGGCCATACGAACCACCATCAGGAGGCTGAACGATGCAGGCTCGCCGTTGACTCTGGTACTCAGCATGATGACACGGATCTGGTAGAGGGGTCATAGAATAACAGAAAGTGGCAGAAACATTTGAATAGCTGCATAATAATCAAGACATAAATAAATAAGTAAACAATTAACTGTATCTAAATCTGATCAGTGTGTAACAGTTAATGCGACCTATTGGCAGATATTGAATAAAATATTCAATTACTATGTCTTCATGTATTATCACCTGAAATTAAGACTCTTCAGAGTCCACCATGTTGATCCGCCATGTTTCTACAGTAGCTCAGCACAGACAAACCAAACACTCGCTTTAGAGAGAGAGAATGAGAGCTTGAGCGGCAAAGAAAGAGAAGGATGGACAGATTGAAAATGAAAAGCAGCGGTGCAGTAAGAAAACCTTAAAAACAAGCTTCTCTTTAGTTGTCGACCACACATCAGATATAATAAAACCTGCCAGGTTTCTGTCTCATTTCAAAACCAGTTTCTCGGCCTCTGACCGTCACTTTGTACTTGACCAATGTTCAAAATCCATGGTAGACACATTGGCAAATGTGGTTTAAAGATCAGACAAATGATGGACAAGAAACTAACAACAAACTCAACTAACATAATAATCTGGATTAAAGGTACAGTGTGCAGGTTTTGGTGGCATCCACTGGAGTGGTTGCAGATTGCAAGTACCAGTACCCCTCTGTTCACTCCTCCCGTTCCAAATTGATGTTAATGAGAGCAGCCAAGTGCCAAACCGTGGTACTGCCATGACTCCTAAAGTAGTGTTATCATATTGTATTATGTATGGCCTCATAGTGAGGCGAACAGTGTGTCAGTCACAAGCACGTTGGAGAACAGGCTGTTCTCACACACTGTTCAGCTATATCTAAAAAAACGTAATGCACTGTAATTCCCGCACATCCCACAATTAATTTGTGCATAATTCATGTACTTGTGAAGCCGGAAATATAAAGAGTGGTTCACAGACTCAAAGAGCGGTGAAAAAATACTGGACTTTCACCCAGGAGTCATACATGTCCTGTGTAAAACAAAAAGCTTATGTCAATTTGTTTGTCACATAAGTTATGCACGTAATGCCACTTCCAGAGTTATTTTACGCCAAACTATGATCTTTTCCTAAACCTATCGAAGTAGTTTTGTCCCCTAAACCTAAGGAAGTTGTTTCCTGGACGTTTATTTTGAAAAGACTATATGCATGTTGACACGTGTTGCTGGATGTTCGTGGGAAAACGAACATAAAATGAGGAATATATGCAATATCATTTAAACGTTATACGACAATATGTTGAGGAAAACTACGGTGGCCTTCAAGTAACATAAAAAGTCTCTCTCTAGAGACAGTGTTTAGTTTGTCCTTTCTGGGCTAATGTAAAAACATGGCAAAGTAACATGGTGGACTCTGTGAAGAGGACCTGCTCCCTATGAAAGGCTCATTCTAAGCTAACAAAAACACAACAATTCTTAGTATCAGGTGATTATACACTAAAGAAAACATACTTATGAATATTGTATATGCCTGAAATGTTACACACTGGTGTGAGAGAGAGACTGTGTGACCTTCCTGTTCCTACCAGTAAGGGGCCCCAGCACACACAGGACACCAACATGATAGCCAGCAGCTGGCAGATCATCTCTATGTGATAGGACGTTCCTCTACAGTGATGCTTGCGGCGCAGTCTGGCCCGCAGCAGGGCGCAGCTGGTCAGTGCATTGCACGTTATGGAGAGCAGCAGGGCTAGCAGCCCCAGCATAGAGAAAAGCAGAGGGAGGAGCACATCCAGCCAGTCTTTGGGCTTCTCCATGTGGAAGAAGCACCAGCTCCTGGAGCTCTGGATCCTGTAGGGCCTCCACAGCAGCACCGGCAGCACAGCCACCAGGGCAGCAAGCAGCCACACGAGTCCCAGCAGCCTCTTCATGTGGTGGGAAGCTAATGTTGTGGAGTGGAAGATAGGCTTGGTGACTCCAATGCAGCGCTCCACCGCCATGGCGCTTCCCAGGAACAAGGGGCTCAGGCCGAAGAACACCATGCACGCCCCGAAGACGCTGCACATGATGCGGTGAGGGTCAAACGTCTCCCACTTCTTTTGAAAGCTGTAGACAAAGAGCACCAGGGAACCGTTGACGAGGTGACCCAGCAGGTCTGTGACCACCAGGCTGCTGGCAAACAGCAGGAAGGACGCCTTGGACTTGATCCGGATGCGGTTGTAGGATTTGGCGAGGATGAAGAGTGCCAGGCTGTTGGAGAAGATCCCTGCAGTCATGGAGACAGCGGAAGCAGTAATGGACAATTCCTTCTGGCTGCAGGTGTTGTTGTTGGGTCTGACCTCTGACCTGCTGCAGTCTGTCTCTGAGCTCCCATTGGCTGACATGGTGGTATGGAGGATGGAACCTGCCAAAATAAAAAAAAAAAATCAATCAATCAATCAATCAATCAATCAATCAACGACTCAATAAATTAAAAAAAAAAACATGTGATTAAATGTAGCAAAAATAAGATGAAAAATAAATGTAGCCATTAATTAAATTATGGAATGTGACACAAACTGATATTTGTTTTAATCTGCATATTTTTTTTATCTTTGTATCAATTGTCTTATTTATTTACTCTTCTGTTGATTTTTCCTTTTTATTTATTTGTCTAATTTTTATTTATTCTTACATCCATTTTATTTAATTTATATTTATATATATTTATTTATTTGTTTAAAAAATAAATACATAGATAAATAAAAGGAAACAGAAGAGTAAATAAATAAGGAGGAATTAATACAAAGATAAATAAAGAAGCAACTTAAAACTGAAATGTCAATTTGTCACATTTTATCAATTAATTAATGGATACATATATTCAATATTATTTTTGTTTATTTTGGCATATTATATATTTATCGACTGACTGATTTTTGATTTTGGCAGGTTCCGTCCTCCATATGGTGGACATGTATTCTGAAGGAGAGGATAAATGGTAGATAAAATACATGATTCAGTCGTACCAACATTTTGGAAATTGAACTTCAGATGCTAAAAACGTCTTTTTATGCATTTAGTTTCGTGTGAGATCACTTCAACTGTAGTTTCTCTTGTAACAGAGTTTAAGCTTTATAATAAGAAATAAATGATAATATAATAATATATGATATAATAAATGTTTAGAATATTTCACTATACAGCTCACATGCCGTTTTGTGTGTGACTTTGGGCGCAGTGAACGCTACTTTCATCTCAAAATCTCAATATGGAAATGTTCCACAGTCTTATAAGCCAATTAAAAAAAATCTAGCTCGCTTCCTTACCTCAGGTTTGATCTTCTCTCACAAAACTCGCCATAAGTCGACAGTCTTCACTCTCTGTGTCTTTTATGATAGTCAATAAAGCAAAGCGATGCGTAATCAGTCCGGCAGTAAATGCCATTGAACGACTCTCCGTCCGCGCTCCGCCGGTGCCAAGTCAGCCAGTGAAGGACGACGCGCTTCAGTCTGCGAGGTGTCTCTTTAAACTCACATCTGTTACATTCTGCAAAAGAAAAAAAAAATAGCTTAAGGGTCCTCATTTGTTTTGTGTTGACTCTGGAAAGGCATGCAAACGAAAATAACTGATAAAAATGTTATGTGTGCCAAAATACGCACGTCATTAATCCTAATTACGCATAAAAGTAGGTGGCTATTTTCGTGAGGTCTAGACATTTGTTTTTTCTTTTGTTGTATTACTTATTAGGCTCTCCATAATTTCACAGATATCCAAAAAATCCACTGTCTGCGGGTGTCTACATGACAGAAACAGGTTGTCAATAACTTCCCATGATGTCCTAATAGAGGTACACACAGCATGAAATCACCTGCTGGTTACTGAAGTCATATGCTGTGCTTCGTCCAAAAAGAAAAACTCACAGCAAATCTCACAATAAATCATGTAAAAACTAAGTGTTATCACTACTCTAAGATGCCTTTTTCTCAGTCATATCAGACTAAATAAATAGGTGTTCAATTTCTGAGGATGTAACACTGTGATATGAAGAAAACACTTGAACCAGACTGAACCAGTGAGAGGACAAAATGTCTTGTCTTGGAGTGGACGGAGTGCTGCTTATTCAACCTATTACTCACACCTTTCTTCTTTGTCATAGCATACTGAACAGGAGCCATCAGACGCAACCATTGTGCTTAACAAAAAGGATGGGGACAGACATTCCTTGCTTTAATAACAGCCGATGGTTTTCATTTTTTTTTTTACAAAATGTACTGTTGTCCAGTGGGTTTAAGTTGTAGTCCTTCGTCATCGACTGTGATATGGAAGATGCTTTTTGGAGATCAGGTGCTATAATATTACAGAAATACTGAATTATTACAGCCATGTCAGTCTTCAGTTAGAATAATTAGGATAATTTGGCAAAACAAATATCATACTTTGTATAATAATTAATGGTAACTGCAGTATTTACTCACTGTTGTAGTTTCATTGATTGATTCATGTCATGCCACCGTGAAATCTCTTTTTGCAGGGAGACCTGGGCAGACATGGGTCCAAACTGACTAGAAGCAGCTTCACAAAATTCATACAAGTAAAGCAATGTGCTCCATAAAGGAAAAAGGGTCAATGGCTAAACAAAAGACCCTCCTTTACCAAGTCTGACCAGCAGGGAGCAAATTATCGACGTTCAAAAGAGCATTTAGATGTGTTAGAGAGGACTACATGTAATTCTGATGCACACACCGAATGGACTTTGAATATTACCCTTGAATAGAGCCATAAGTGGGCCCTCATGCAGCAATGACTGAGAGATCTCTGTCAATAATTACTATACACAACAACAAAACAATATTCATTAGTCCTAAAAGAGAAGTCAGATTTAGCACTGTGTTCCTGTAACACTGTCAGGCAAAAAATGATCTAAATCGATGCAGCAGAGTCAGAGCAATGATCTTTTTAATCCACACATTCTTCTTCCTTCAACCTACATTACCCACAATGCAACTTGACCACTGACAATGTGGCTGGAGATTCAGGTGTGTTATGCTAGTAGGGGCTAATGTAACCTGGAGCCTCTAAACTCAAGCAGAGATCTGGTAAGCTCACTTCTCTCCACCGTCGTATCCCAGATGTTTTCATGGTTCAAACTCTTCAGGTGACTCGAGTGACATCACTCGAGGTCAGTTTATCAGATTTCACAGAGCTCCCCCTGGAGTCACAAAACGGCGTCTCCCCAAGACCTGTAAACAGACTTTGATGTGTAAAGCCACAGACTGAATATAAAGATGGACGATATGACAGCCTCCCAAAATTAAAGTCAAAACATCTGGATCGCCCCCTGGTGGCTGGCTGCAGTATAGGTCAGACACCCCGCCTCCTCCATGTTATCAACAGGATATGAGCCAAACTAAAAAGTCAAAGTACATGTGAAATAATTTTTTTCCAAAGATCATTTCGGTCATTTTAGGTTGTTCTTATCACGCTGATGTTTGTTCAAGTGTTATTTTTTCTGATAAGTTTGGTTTCAATTAGTTATTTCATGATATAAAAAGGGGTCATGATTGACAGCTGTGAAACTGCCTTCCTGACAAGCTGCAACCATCCTGCGTTGGGGACTGGTTCAGGCTGGTGACCTCGATACCGATCGCTCAATCACGACTGTGCAGACTCTGGCTCCAAATGACATCAAAGTCTCACGATGGCAGCTCCGAAGCCAGTGCATTCTGGCTTCACTTCTGTACAGCAGGAAGAAGTGGAGACACTTCATTGATCTTTATATACAGTCTATGTAAAACCCATGGACGTAGAAGGAGAACCAGATACAGCATTATAGACAGGCTCCCATTCATTCCTATGTGAGTTGCTCAACTCCACCTCCCAGCCCTCGCTCCACCCTCAGTCTGGGTCTCAATCACATGAACCGAGGAAGGAAAAACTCTGGATTCAGCTGTTAGTGCATTTTACAACTTTAAGGTCGTACTGTAATGTTTTAAATAAGGGCTATTCAAGTGTTTGTACTGGGAAGCTGATTTACCTCAAACAGAATTATCCATTGATTTACATGCGTCTCTTTCCCAATGTAAATCTATGGGAAAAAGTCTTTTTGGGCCTTTTGGCATGGCGGACACAGGAGCTGTAGCCTGTTTGGCTACTACGAAGATTTGCTTCAATGCTCAGCTCTCTTCCTCAGGGCTTGGTAAAACCGAACTTCCCTTTAGGATAAATAAACCACTTAAAAATTCACTGGATCACGTGAAAAAGCATATGACGTCAAAGCTAAAAATATATGTTTTTTTCTCCAAAACAGTAACGAATATACAGATTGCTGAAAAGTCCCACATCCTCCAAACTTGTATGTCTCTGACAGCCTTGATGTCCCTTCTTCCTTTACACCACTGGGCCTGTGACACCTCCAGAAAGGTCACCATTAACATCCATCATCTCTAACAGTTGTCTCAATATATCATATTATATTCTGCCATCTCACCTCCTCCCCTCAGTCTGTCTTGGCTTCGGTGTGGGAACATATTTAGTTTTTGTTCTGGCTGCTCACATTGCCCACACTTTATGACTTTTTCATTTGTGCACAAATTCAATTTAATTCTGGAGTTTCTGTCAAAACATAACCATCTGTTTGCATGTACTTAGTTATAGCACTTGGAGAGAAGCAGACAGGGTGCGTCAGAGTGATATTTTGTCTGAGCAGAGAGAAAGTTTGAGCTTTTCAGATGATGACTGTGATTACTTTGATGAGGAGGCAGAGTCACCTTCATGCATTTCAGAGCATCATTATTTTCTTAAGTTCTCCAAGTGAGTGCAGTAGCAGACCCGCTAAGCTTATCGAGCCCACAGACTCCGGGGTCAGCATATTGATTGATGTCGTCTCCATGACGTCAGCTCAGCGCCTGGAACATCTTAACAAAACACTTCCTGAGTAATCGCCACGGTGCCAGGCAACTGGGTCAGACAACCTCTGGGTCGGCTGAAAGCAAATATCTCTTCATCCACAACTTTAAACCAAATAGGGGCATATTCTAACAATAATTATCATTATGAAACTGATTTCAACTGAAATTAATCCATGAAATGATGAGATTCCTTTTGCAGCCATAAAGTGTTTAATTCTGATGCTGTCACATTCATTATTTTCTATTTCCACCTCCGTGCTGCTGTGTTTTAGTGTGATTTCACTGAATCTCATATCTGTAGTATTCATATCAAACTTTGAAATTGGAGTAATATTTTTAATGTCTCGGTTACTGCAGCTCCCTGAAGGACTTCAGTGTGTCATCATGTCTGAAGTCTTGAAGAACTGCCGACTTATTTCCATCCTTAAAAACTTTATTTCCTCTCTTTGCTCTGCAGAAGTCGAATGTCCCCCTACACTCTGTGCTGCTCTTTCCTTTCAGTAATTACAGCTGGATGGAAAGAAGAGTGAGGAAAGCCAGGATGAGGGTTGATCTAACAGTCAGACTGCAGATGAGAATATGTGACAAGACGTGAGAAATCATATATCCTAATTCTTGTATGCAATTCATTAACTGTGCATATTGGTAGAAATAATGCAGTGTTTCATTCGAAATATGTTTTATGTTGCTAATTTTTGCTAATGAGTTTATCAGTCAAAAGTTTCCCAAAACAGCCTGATATCACATTATTTGAATCCTCACTGCATTATTTCATGTATCAATTTACAAACTTAAACAATTTAATTTCTAAATTTCTAAAAATGCTGTTCAATTTCTTTGTCTCTCTGTGGTTATTTTGACTTAAAGGCAGAGTTGAGAAAGATTTTTAGAAACATTTTTTGTTATATTTGTTGAAATTGTCATCACATCCCAACTGCAATCAATAAATCAAATGCTCTGACAAAATAAAGGAGAAATATTCAGTATGTGTGGCTGCCGAAGGACTGTAATAAACCCATCCAGTCATTTCATTCGGCCTGAATGAAATGACTAGACGGGGGTCCTGCCTCCCTGTCTACCTGCATGCACTCATTGTGCGTCATTGGATTCTTCCAATGCAAGTTACTTTCATTGGAAAAGAGTCGGTAACACTGGGCTTGGTTTTTCGTTTGGGTTATTTTTAGTTATCTAATGTACTCTTGGTGGTTTGTCAAGATCACCAAGCCTGCCTTTATGTGGATTTTCAAACACAAAAATTGCCTCAGACACATTAACATAATCTAAAATTACAATAAATTATAATATAAAGGTAAAAAAAAAGAAAAACACTAATGCTATGGCAACACAACACATGCATTACATCAAAAAGTACTAAAAATGTCCAATTATACAGTAAGCGAACTGCTGCTTCTCAAGTCTCAATGCTTCTAGATATAAAATCAAACGTCCACTTACAGTAAATGTATTATAGGCAATCTACAATATAGATATTCCTTATGGCAGTAGCTTAAAGCAGTCATAAAGTGAAGCGTAGAGTCTTTGATAATCTTATACTGTTTGTCTTTTTGAGGACTTGTTCAGTATTAAGCTGTGCAGTCACCTCTCTTTTTTTTGCAAATAATTTTAGAGCTGATGTTAACCTCAACTTGAGACAAAGTGACATAAAAAAAAATGAATAAAAATTTGAAATTGCAAAACAGTTGCTAATGTCAACAATCGTTCATATACTCCAGGGGGGTTAAGTATATGTAGGCAGTGGAAATGCTGTTGTATTCTCATTAAATCTAAGTTATCAAACACAAGTATTTGTAGGTCTTGTTGACCTCAACACCCACATGAATACTTGTTGGAAGTTTTGGTGATTTAATGACATTTTTCATGAAAAGCCCCACAATTTTTTTGTGTGAACAACTTTTTATTAGATCAACTGCTCGGGGCGCTTGTCAGGAGCAGCCCCCTCACTCTGACATCTCTCCATTTGATGCATGTATATGGGTCCTGTTTATGCATTTGTGTGTCTCGGGTCTGCATGTACCGTGTATAAGTAAAAACAACAGAGTGTAAAAATTGAATTTCCCCTAGTGGGACGAATAAAGGAATATCTTCTTCTTCTTCTTCTTGACAGAAAAGAACAGATATACATATACAGATGTACTTCCAGAGCAATCAAACTTAGGTTGATTCATGGTATATTGTGTAGGTGCATGTAGGAGATAGTCCAGCAGTTTCATTACTTCCACGGAAAAAATGCATCCTTTTACACATTTTAGACAGCTACTAAAAGAGTCCAGGAAGGGACAAAAGAATGTACTTTTAAGTCTGTAATTGAGATGTTGAAACCTGCATCTGAGCTTTTATCCAACAAGGTGACTCTTGATGTTCTCCAAGGTGACATTACACCTTCAGCTGTGGTGTCATACAGTATCTGCTGTACTGACGGGCGGCGGAGTGCTTGGTCACAATGCGAGGAAAGCCCAGGCATGGGCGAGCAATCACATTCTTTTGTTGGCTGCATTAAATGGGGCTGTTGTAATAGACTGCCTGCCTCAGTGGGGTTCAGATGGAGCCGGGAGTAGATTGAGCGAGATGGGAAAATTACCCATAATGCAGGCTTTTTGTTGGTGGCACCGTCGCTTCCTCCTTCGCGTCTCTATCTCATCACAAAAAAAACCCTGTGCAAAGATTCACAGGTAACAAATGTACTCTTGCTCCTCTGTTCACACTCATCTTGTACCTCCTGTCATGTCTTCTGTCTGTCTGTCACCCTGACCAAACAGTTTCCCTCATTCTGGAAATTGTTAATGGAGCAGAGTTGGTGCCATACAGTATGTGAGGTGGTCACAAAATGTGTCAAAGCTGTTTATCATGCCAAGAAGGGACAAGTGGTCAGTCCAGAAGGAGAGAAAATCCTCAGCAGCACAGGCTGAGTTAGCTTCTTTGTGCCACCATCTCTTTGCTAATATCTCACATTTCCTTCATGATCAGACACAAATTTTGATCCTAAAAGGTCAAAACAGATGTCCCCCGATGACAAAAGTCACACGTCAGGGTTTTTATTAGTGTGTGGAATCAATTTATAATCCTGAAGAGACTGAACCAGACCTTTATGAGGGCTTGACGCTGAGATAGAAGCTGAGCAGCAAATGTGATTGAGGGATCACAGGGGGGGATTGTAGGGATTTGTGGTTAGAGTTTCATAAAGGGATCAGCATACATCTCATAACTGATGATATTGTATATCTTCTAAGTAAGTGTTTTGTTGATTCTGGTCTACTAGAAGCTTCACTGCTGGTAGTCCGGTTTCTCAACTAATGAAGTTATTAAGGTTCAGGAGCAAGACAAAGCATCCCTGCCTCGCTACGTCAATCACTTGTGTCTCGTTGATCCACCAGCCATTCCTCACTAACTCGATCACCTGTGCACAAACATGTCGGCATGTCTCAGTTCTCACGACCCCCCTCCGCTTCTTCTTCTTCTTCTCAGCAGGCGTTGTCGCCTCACAAGAAAATCCTATTTGACCTCGTTCATCCCCATGTGATCGACCCCTTTTCAACCCTCTCCTCGACGCCTACCATCCCACCAAATTTGACCCTTATGACCAACATTTAGCTTCCGTTCATCCCCAAATAACTGCCCCCTTTTCATCCTTGACTCCCACCATCCCACTGTATATGACCCTGACCAACCTTCAGCTCCCATTCATCCCCAGTAACTGCCCTGTTTTTCATCCCTCTCCTCCATCCCCATCATCCCACCGACCTTCACCCAATCATCCAAATAAAACTACTTTTTTCTGTACTAATGACATGGTCTTTGTTAGTGAACTAAACCTTCAACATCAAGCCAGGGTTGTGTTGTTGATGCAAGTTATATTTGAGATGTCTGTGTTAAGAGTCTACAGTGTACTTTTACATATAGTAGGCACAGCTGTGCTTTGAGCAAAATGCGAACTATGCTAACTTTAGCTAATTAGCAGTGAAAACAAAGTACAGCTGAGGCAGATTGTGTCTATGTTCCCCTACTCAACATCCTCTTAACGGCACATTACAGAAACATTTCACAGGGTTTTATGTTCTCAGCAATTCTGTTTTTCCCCGAGGTCAAATGTACAATATATGTATCCCTGAGTCAGCATGTAGAAATCACCAACCTAAAGTTTATAGCCTACTACTGTCATACTCCTCAAATTTGCAGACAGTTTTCTTGAATTTAAACATTTATATCTCCACAACTGAATGGATTTTTGTCATTTAAACAGCACTGAAATATCCATCTCCCTTTGTTCTTTTGCAATTTGAACTGCGAAGACACAAATCTTTTGCAATGATGACCCTGGGAAAACAAGGATGACACCGGCTGCTGGGATTATTGGATGGAAGTATTCGGTTTTGATTTCACTCAGCGTCGATTGTCAGATTTCTCTGAAACGTGTCTTGCATCATAAGGTGTGCACTATTTCACCTCACAAAATCAACCGAAGTGTCGTTCTGATGAGAAGCCTGAGGGTTACCAAAGTTATAACAATTCATCCTCTGGGAACATTATGTGCAAACCAAAGTCAATCAGTCCAATACTTGAGACATTTACCTGAAAACCTTAAAAATCAATCTTATGGTGGCTTTAGAGGAAAAGTCGGATGGCTACCAAAGTTGGTAGGATTCCTCATATGGGGACCACGAATGTCTACATTAAGTGTCATCTGAGTCTGGACCAGCACCATCTGACCGACACTGCATGCCACCCATCCATCCATCCAGACAGTCCATCACAGGATTGCTAGATAGACATAGAGACAGACAACCATTCACGCTCACATTCACACCTATGAGCAATTTAGAGTCAATAATTAACCTAAACTACATGTCTTTGGACTGTGGGAGGAAGCCGGCGAACCCGGAGAAAACCCACGCTACCATGGGGAGAACATGCAAACTCCACACAGAAGAGCCCCAAGCCGGATTCAAACCTGCGACCCTCTTGCTGTGAGTCGAGGGTGCTAACCACTGCACCTCCGTGCAGCCCTGCATGCCACTCAACTAGATAAAAAAGTGTCTCTCTAACATGGATTCACACACAACTCAGCCACTAGATCCGACAATTATTGTACTTTTGTCCTAGTTTATTATACTTTGTCATTTTCCTTTCTTTACGTTTAATAGGGCTTGCACTGGATCAGCAAACCTGATGTAACAGCTACATTGTCAGGAAGAAACAGAGCGCTGTGCAGTTTGACTCTGATATCTGTGAGGAGCTTGAACATTAAGCTGACAGGACTGTCAGGCTCAGCGCTCACAGACCATAATGACCCTCGGAGAAAAACAAACATGCTGATCCATCGAAAGCCGTACAGCTGTTGTTAAAGAGGAGCATTGCAACTCCCACTGTTGCCCTGGACTAAAGAGAGTGGAGGCACAACTGGTCACTTACCTCAACAAACACTAAAAATGTTTGCTTCTGCAGAAAGTACAAACCTGATCAGAGTAGCTCTATGAAACCACAGCAAATGAAGAAAATCTTTGTTGTGTCTCCATCTGCTGGGTTCAAGGTGAAAAGGTCAATAACATCTTATTGCACAATTCCTTTAACTTAGCAGACACAAAAATGAAGAGACTCTAATCTGATTACATATCTAACAGGTATTAACACACATTTAAGGACATTTTACAGTATGACTGAGTTCTTCAACTCATTTTCCACATCTACTCGGCAACTAAATGCTGCAGCAGCAGAAGTCTTTAAAGTGTACACAAAATAATTCAGACCCCATGCATGTTGGGTATGAAAACCCAGTGAATACATTCAAATAGGTTTTATTTTGGTGGCAAGACCATTTTTATTACTCCCTATAATAATAATAATTTAAAGCCAGACAAAAATGGTTCCTGGTATGTCAAATGATGCAGTATGAATTCAGATGACAGCAATCATAGCGAAGTTTAGTTTCCAGCTCATTCCAGAGCTCTTCATAATGGAAATTTATGCAAAAGACTAAAGGCGAGCAGATGTGTTGATATTGAAAATGATCTCACTAATGCTGAGGCTGAGAACTGAGGAGATGACATTTAAATAATGAAAATATGTTCATCTGATGGGATGTGTTATTGTTGTTATTATCAGTAAAGCACTCCAAGCTACTTCAACTGAAAACAAAACAACTGGCGAGTGGTCAGAAAAAAAATCTTTTATTTTCTTTTTGAGGGGAGTGCCATCATCTAGTATTACCTTTATTCACTTTCTGTACACAGAAGCAGTAACACTATGAAGCCCTCAAGACCAAAAGACAGCACTGAGTGATCAAATTTCCAGAAATCTTTTTAAATGCCATTTAATTTTTATCTGTTACGCTATTATACATTGTTACATCACATTATACATATTATGTTATGCATCTATCATATACAGTACATGGTTGTCGGTTTAGGAGCCTGAACAGAAGCTGCTGAGCCACATAAGGCCACCAGGTGTCAGTGCAGACTCATAACACACAGGCATGAATTTAAATTTTAATAAAAAGGTTCAGTTTAACCATTTGTTTTACTGGATTCTGTCTATAAAACAGAATACTTGGCGAAATATGTAAATCAGAGAGAGCTCAATCACAAAGTCTTATCTCTAAAACATGATGGTATTTTACCGGCTCACTGATAAAGCTCCACGATGCTTTACAGCCTGCTATCATGAACAGGCAGCTTCGCACACTGTGATATGTGTCACAGTGTGTCACAATCAGAATCACTGCAGAGGGGATGAAAGTGAGAGTTTTACAGAGGTGTCACAGCCAAACACATTCTGATGGTGTTTGAGAATAAACAGCTGCAAAACTGCTGCATTAAAACTGTGCCGTCTGCCAGCCAAAGTGTTTCCAGCTATTGAGAGTTGCATTAATGCTGCACCGGTAAATCATTTCTTATATCATATTGTGCTGTTCAGTAAAAGGCTCACAATTCAGTACAATAATGTGCTAAACAAATCACAACACAATTCAAAAAAAACAGTGCTATGGAAGATGTCACCACATCTGACTGTTTTTATCACTTAGTAAAATGCCAAATTTGTTTTGTCTTGTATTTAATGTTTTCTAGACAGTGTAGTCCCAAGAAGTATTAAAGTAGCACACATATAAATATAATACTAGTACTGTACATTGATAAAAGTATACTTACTACATAAAGTATACTAGGGAAATATATACTTGAACTTACTAATTTATACTTAAAAAGATAAACTTTAAGTATACTACTTTTCATAAGGGTCGTCACGACAACTGTAGTGAAAGTCTGATATCGTGGCAGTCCTCTGTGGCGTACAGATGATGTGCAAAAAGCCTAAAATATGTCCTCATGACAAGCAGACAGTTGTGTATAGCCTTTGTGTAAGATCAGGTTCTTCGGTGAGTTAGATGAGAAAATTGCTGCCACTCTCATATCTGCAAGGTAAATATGTGGCAGAGGCCAGCAGCTGGTTAGCTTATAGCTGGGCATGAAGAGGTGTTTTGTTAAAATGCCTGCGACACCCCTCTTCTGGCTCCGTATACCTCAGTATCATTGTTTGCGTCCTCAGGTTTCCAAGGTCGATGAAAATCATGATGTCGCCCGGAGCATGTGTTTAAGACAGATGCTCATTTGCAGCCAGCTTGTCCTTTGAAGCTGTTAAAATCCAACTTTTCTACCTGAGGGGCCAGTAATTGGTGTGCAAAGCACACAGCGCAGATCTCAGGAGCAGCGAGCGCACTTAGCATGACACCAAAGCACTGCACGGGCTTTGCTCAGAGCACCTGAGAGCTTTACAACATTAAGATTCCACCTGAGTGCAGGAGCAGGCAGCAGTCAATGTCTTTTTTGCAGCCTCCCCACCCCTTCCTCTGCAGGACATCACATCTTGGATTCTGCAATAGTCTTGCTGCTGCGTTCACCCTGGAGATACGGTTGGATAGCACAGTGTAATCCCTCGCTAACAAGCTGCTCTCCTACGTATGCTGAAGAGGCTGAGACAGACGCCTGTGGGTCAGGACTGGACAGGCTGCTCGGGACATTTTGATGTAATCATTTGTATCAGTATTACAGTGAGGGCTTGTTCTGACATTTGGCTTTAATAAGAGGACAAATCATGGCCTGGAGTATTATTAGACACATGGGCTGGCAGGGCCCTTCCGAGGAGCCATCTGTTATAGAGCAAGGGGACAAAATAATCTTAAAGTCTTATTCAAGGGTAGTTTTCAACCTGGACCCTATTTGCTCATGCTTTTGTGTCTAAGTGACTAATAGGGACAACACTGTCTGAAACTGGTCCAGTATTGAGACAGGGCACTGTAGCTGGCATCTACTCAGGTACCGCAATATGGGGCAAGCTGGCACCGCCATTCACGTCCACTAAAAGTGCTAGTTTTTGCCATGACAGGTTCTGATTAAGTGTCGAACATTATGGAAAGAGTCTCGCTGAAGGAGAAGTCTTGTCCTGAAATCTGGTGAAGTGATGTATTGAAACGGTGGGATAAAGGAATACATCTATGATGGATACACAATGATATGATGCCTTCAAATGGGGTCGTGTTTATTTTTATTTGTATAATTATTTTTATTTGTATATTATTTTTATACAGTAAAATATATTTTACTGTAATGAAATGTTTATGTATTGAACTCTCAAAATAAAGTATATTTAAAAAGGCGGACGAAATGGCGGCAGCGGTCCGTGTCCGTTCAGGCAGTTCCGGTTTTTCGTTTGAAAGCAAAAACGAAAAAAACGGAATTGCCATAGGGTTCCCGTTTTTTTGTTTTGACTTGAAAAAAGAACCGTTTTTGGTTTCTGAATAAAAAAATGAAAACGACAAAACTAAATACAAAAAAACGTTTTTTTTGGTGCTAGCAAGTGACCCGGAAGTACAAGAAAACATGTCAAATTAAAAGCCAAGAGGAGAGATTGGTCATTCTAAAATAGTATAATAATATACGAGCACAGGATCTATACCAGGGTAACATTAGAAGAAAATAGAAAAATACGGCAGCATAAAATTGCATAAATAGTGTGTGATGTACCGTATGTGTACAGTATATTAGTTTTTAATGCGTTTCGACTCGGAGAAAAGGGGGCTAACGTTAGCATGCTGAGTTCGCCACCTAGCTAGCTGTTAGCATAACAAACATCGTTCTCCCTCGTGAACTGCGCTGAGTCAGTCCAGTTGTCTCACACACGCTCAGCAGATGACTTCACGCGTTTGTATCACCACAGGTAAGGAGATGAAGTGTTTCTGTTGAAAATGTTGTTATTTCTGAATGTGTTTAGTTTGTAATTAAATGTTTTAGCCTTCGTTCATTCACACCAGTCTAGCTAAAAAAGCTGTCTAGCTGCTGTGGTTGTTGTTGTAGTATAACAGGGTTGTCTTTTATGCTGAGCTTGTGACTCTGAATTTGAGATGTTAACATTAACTGATACTGTTTATTTTATTTTTTTATTGCTTATAGCGAGAAAGTATGGGTTTTCTTTTATTCATATTACTCAAATCTATATTTAGGATGTGTAACTATACCAGGTTATATTTAGTATTGTTTACATGTTATAACCTGGACAGTTGAATTTTAAAGTTCTGCTGCTGTGGTAGGCAAGTATTTTTTTGTGTGCCACTTTTGAAATCTTAGCACAGAATGAAGGAATAACATTTTAGATCTGGTGCCATTCAATGTTCAATATATTTTACATTTAAAAAACATATGGCTGGTACAGTACAGTGTTATGAATTGCATTGTAGCTTCTGAGACAGCCCTATTCGTCTGGGGTGAGAGGATAAGGTACAGAGTACTATACTGTACTTTGTTGTTGTCATCTATTGTGGTTATTTACATAAAAAAACGGATTATTTAAATATTCGCTTTTTAATATATAAATCTTGGCATTAGTAGCTCAATGATGTATTATAAGCTGTCTAGAGCTAGTGTTAGGAAGTTAAACAGCTCATAATTTCCTCTCTATTATCTGTTTTTAATTACTGTGAAAACATCTCCTTCAAACAACTGTATTTATTCATGTTTCTTGGCAAAAGCTTTATTTTGCAAGATTACATTTGAACACATCATGATAAGATGTAATTTACCTTTGCCCCAATACTCAGTTTCATTTTTATCGTTACACTTATTTTTGATCTTGAACGCACCATAATATTTAACCAACCAGGACTGTGCTGCCCACCAGCTACTAACAGGTAACGTTACTGACTCTCCTCCTGCCGATTTCAACACAGTTTTGTTGTTTCACAGTGCAGCATTATTAGGGGAAAATGCAGTACGTCCCCTCAGATTTAGTCGTGGTAGTGCCATGCTTTTGAGCAGTGGTCTCAAACTCAATTTACCTGGGGGCTGCTGGAGGCCGAGTCTAGGTGAGGCTGGGCTGCATCAGGTATTCCACAAAAAAAGCTCTGTTAAAAAAAAAAAAAAAAATCTTCTCAAACATCATTATTAACAGTTCTTTAACTTGAATGGGTCCCTCTGAACATGAACTGTCCTGAACATGAATGGAACATTGAAGAACATGAACGGTTCTTCTGAACATGGCTTCTCTTGCCTTCTCTCGCCGCTTCCTCTCACATAGCTAAGCCACATTTGGCTTGAGGAAGGAAGCAGCTGAGACCCTCAGTATGGCTTGAAAATGATCATCAGTAAGTCTGGACCTGTAGTTGTAGTTGTGCCTGCTGTGTTTGTGTTGCTCTGTAATTACATCACCAGCGGGTGCTAATTTCAGACTCTGGATTTAAGATGTGGAGTAGTATTGTGTTCTCATTAAAAAAAAAGCCTTTTCTTACTGATATGAGGGGAGGCAGTTCTTTCCACACACACACACACACACACACACACATGTTCCCTGGATGACTTTGTGCATTTGTATCACCACAGAGATTGTGACTAGAGAACCAGAAATCCACTTCTGCCTCCTGCCTCTTCTTTACAACTACGCCAGAACAAAACGGAGTCGTACAACTTGGGCATCAAGGGACCGCTTACATACATGGATTTTCAGATTTCACAATGAGACTTCTCCTTGAGGGGGACTTGGACACAATAACAAACAGACCGGATCAAGCAAAAGGTAAAAATAAAATGTTTTATTTCTCTCTAGGGTTCTTTCCATAATGTTGTCAGACACATATAATAACTATCTGAACCTGTCAGTGACAGAAACAAGCACTTTTAGTGAAGGTAATGTTACACTGATACTGCTTACTTGCCCTCTCAGCTCACTTTTCAGATGCTGGATGTGTGTTCTCCCTCAATACTCGACCAAGTTCAAAAATTGATGTCTTCATTAGTCAATTAGACAATAAAACATTGTGAAAATAGAATCCAAGTTGAAAAATACTGAAGTTATTTATTAACATTTAAATTTATTTTGATTTATTTAAATTCTTTAAATTCTTAGTTCATACATGCGTTATTTTAACCCTTTTTGAGTATACAAGTTCACACTATGGGTCTGTGAGAAACAGCATATCGATCCTCTATATGTCCTGTACATATTGCAGAATTGCCAATAATATTGACTTTGACTTTCGAAAAAAACAAACCTACCTCATTAATCAGGATGAGCACATCTACAAATGATTTTTCAAAGCATCTCAAGTGAAATCAGATCAGAAATCACTACAAAAATCTTGATTCTATGAAAATCCAACAAACATAAGACTTTCATCGAGGAGACTGGTAGTCATGTCCCGTGTTAAGTTTCACTTTCACATTACAGTCAGCTGTTTGTTCATGTCCCGTGTTCACATCAAGTCACATTTTCACTCTTTAAAGTAGTCGCTTTAAGCCCAACCATGTAGTTAAAGTGGTTTTGTTGCCTAATCCTAAACAAGTGGTTTTTGTTTGAATTCACTATGTTAAGCGTGTGTTTACTGCAAAAAGTGATGCTGAGGGGTTTGACGAATTACCAATGTATGAAAGTTGGGATGACAACGTGTGAAATATGAGGTGTCTGTAACTGTCACTGTTTTTTTCTTTGTGTTGTCTGTATTGTGAATATCGTGTTGCTGAAAAGGGTTTAAAAAAATTAAAACAAAGTGACTTTAAAAACCACAGATTTGGGGAAAAAAAAAAGTATAATTTGTGCATGAGCTCCTCCTCAGGTCATTAAAACTACCAGAAATAATGAGGATGTGACCTCAGTGTTATGAAAATGAATCCGTCTTATTGCGGCGGTGTGCTGCCTCATCGTCTGCCTCCTCTCTGACAGCTCCGGTGTTGTTAAAGCAGCTCTGTACAGAGTTAAAAAGAAACACTCGAGCCAACCTCCATGGCTTTGATTCCAGTTTGAAATTCATCCTATTATAGTTACACTTCCAAAACATTGTTGGGGCTTTATGCTGCTATTATGCAATGAGCCCATTCTGCCAAGCTGCTTATGCAGCAGGCTAACAGCCACAACAGTTGCCTGGTCTCCCCTACTGCTGTCTCATGCATTCATATCATCCAGAGCTGGAAACCGTCCACACTAATATTCCACACCGTCTCTGGAGTGAATCTCATGATCCAGCTGGAACCGGAACGTAGGAGCCGTTCCTACTGGCGACGACAGCAGCTGGTTTCCAGTCTGGCTGGTGAAAGTGGATGCTGAGGGTTCGAGCCCAGTTTGCAAACACGGCCTTCTCCGTGATGAAGCGGTGGTGGCTTCCTCGTCGGCTCCTCTCGTGGGAGAGATACATGGAGCACTCGTCGGGCCCCGAGGGCTCATAGTAATGATACGGCAAAGAGGGATGAGAGGGGGATCTACGCCGGAGAGCCGAGGAGAGGAGAACAGAGAGAGAGAGGAGTAAAAAGGCATGAAAGTCAAAGTGTGAGGGAGGATGTGGAAGATACCGTGGGGATGATTATGAGATGAGGGTGGGGGAGAGGAAGCGAGTCACAGTGGGGGAGAAATAGAGAGAGGAACAAAGAAAAACAGAAAAAAGATCAGAAGAATCCAAGCTCACAGATGTGTTCATTATTCAGCATCTTATTCCTCTGATATTCACGGTCACGCCAAGCTCAGAGGAAGACTCAGCCACATGACAGTCACTTCAATTTGGACTGCTTTCCTCTATGAATATCTAAATATGTCAAACTGTCCTCTGTGCCCTTCATGTGAGAACATTATTAGCCAAATTTTTCTTCTGTTTCCATTGAACCTGAAGCCATATTTAACGGCTGTACTTTGCATTTCTAACCCATTCAGTGAAATGTGTTATTTTCATTGTAAAATGTCAAGATGAACATTTCCGCTGGTGTTTAAATCACAGTCATTCGGCAGCCTGACTGCACGGCAATAAAAGACTCCTGAAGTTGTCACTGCAGGGATAAAATTTTAGATTGTCTTCACAAGTTGAAGACACCATTAAAGATGTCGCTGCTAGACAAGGTTTTTATGTAGAATGACACCCATGTTGTCGGCACACAGTATGGTGGGAGCGTCCCATCCGCTTTGTGCACCACTTGCTCAAACAGGAAGTGACAACCTGAAGTCCTGAGGATACGGCATTTTGATGTTTAGTGTCTTGTATGTTTGGGAGCTGCCGTAATTTAACAGATGAAACGAGACGTTGCAGAGAGCAACTGTTCAAATGTGTTAGTGCATAATTTTATTCGTAACTTTGGTGTCTTTCAAATATATAAATAAAAAATCTCTCATTTTGTGATTATTTACTATTATTTGGTTGGTTCGCTGGTGGAGTTTTCCTGATTCTCTTTCCATATAAGAGTAAATATAATATTTAAAAATAAATATGTATATTAAAAGCTAAAAGTTTTGCTTTAGAATATGAAATTAAATAGTACATGAAAAGTTGAGTTTTATATTATATTGTGATGCCTTCAGGTGAACCTCTTGAGGCTTTTATCTCTAACCTAAAAAGTCAAGGACACAGTATTCTTGGCATTAAGGTGGTCATGTGAACACTGTTGCTAGGAAACTGATAATGAAAAGGGACATTGCCTGGTTTCTTTTTCAAAGATGTTTAACAATTTTGTGCTTTCTGCGTCTCAACATCAAACAACTGATGAGAAAATAGTAAAAATTAGCTTTCAAACACTTTTGGAAACATCACAGCAATAGTACATAGTATTGGAATTTTGGTATTTGTAGCTTCCTGCTAGTGTGCAAAATTAAATTAAAATTGATAAATTCTTGGATTATAAGATAATGTGAGTCTACCTGCAGAAATCTGGTGGCACCATCCCATATACGTCGATCCGGTCACACAGCTCCATGGCTATGGCCATGGTGAACCAGCCGGTACTCAGCCAGGAGTTGGATCTCTTCCTGGGAGATGAGAGAAAATCAACATTTTTAGTAAATCCATCCATCCATCTTCAACCGCTTATGCTGTTATGGGGTTGTGGGTGGGGGGCTGGAGCCGATCCCAGCTGGCATTGGGCGAAGGCGGGGTACACCCTGGACAGGTCGCCAGTCCAGCGCAGGGCACATAGAGACAGACAACCATTCACACTCACATGCACACTTACGGGCAATTTAGAGTTATCGATTAACCTAAATGTATGTCTTTGGAGAACCCGGAGAAAACCCAAACTGACACGGGGAGAACATGCAAACTCCACACAGAAGAGCCCCCTGCGACCCTCTTGCTGTGAGGCGACAGTGCTAACCACTGCACCACCGTGCAGCCCATTTTTAGTAAATACATACTCGTGTAGTGTAAATATACTGGGAGTACTGCTTCCTTCCAAGAGACAAACTGATCAAATGAGACCAAATTAAAGTTGTGAACCCATAATTCAAGATTTTATCTGATCAATCATCTTTTCATAGATAAACAGAAAAAGCAAAAAGACATAAAAGAAAGAGTCTATGCCTTCTACACAGTAATAAAGGAAATATCAATGAGCAAGACAATTATTCTGACATTGACTGTGCTTGCTTGAAGGCTGAAGTGATTGGATTCTCCATTCAACGTACTCTTATCTGTCTGTTGCCTTACTCTTCACATGCAAATGAGTTTATGAATAGCTAGAGTGATGTTGACAAAATGTCTGTCTATTATGAAAGCTCATTTTCAACCAGCCATTGTTCTACACTACAGGCACCTGCACCACATACGGTATGAAAAGAAACGTGACTATCGTGTTAAAGGCAGGAAGATTGCATGTTTTCCATATTCAATATAAAAAGAAATAAATGTGTCTATTTAGGGTGGTCTCAGTATATCAACATCCTGTTTGGTGTGACAGTTTTCTTATTAGCATCTGATTCGACTGCCATTAAATAGGTGTTGTCGGTCGCTGTGAGCACCATACTGTGGATGTGGGTCATTTGGAGCCTGCTACGCCCAGAATATTGTAAAAGTGAAAGCGAAAATTAAAAACAACACATTCTCACCTGTTATAAAACTGAATGAAACATTCTGAACACAGATTAAACAACATCTTTAGGTTTAGGCAACAAAAACTTCTTCAGTAGGCAGCAATTTTTTGGCATCATTGGGCAAAAATTACCTAATCATTACAATACGTGGATATTTTCACGACATGGTCATCGGGAATGAAGCTAAGTAGTTAGTGAGAGTGGGGTGAAAGTGGTTGACAGACACCGCTTTGTTTCAGGTATCATAACAACGGTTTGTATATCGACAGTCTTCTGGTTTCCCTTTTTGAGTGACAAATAGTACCGTGACCTGCTGGTGTGGAGAGTTATTTCATCTCACGCAGGCGCAGCACGTATACGTGGTAGTCGGCTGGCAGCTGTAGTCTTGTAGCTGGTGTGTTTGAGTGCAACTTTTTGGCCGAGATGACGTGAGGCGACTCAAAGGTCAGCCTTAGTCGCCGTTATTTTTTCGATGTCGGGTTGGTGTGTCTGGGCCTTTAAGACTCGACATCCAGCCACTCCCCATCATCACTGCTCAGTGAAAGAAGTTCAGATGCAACACAACAATGTATGCTGTCAGTTCTTACTCCAACACACTGATTTATGCTTACTTACTATTATTCTCTGCTTGTAGTCACTGGGAAACACAACAGTTCTGACAGAATCCAAATGACATTGAAAGACAATTATGTTTAGCCACTGCACTGTCTCTGTAAAGGTCCTACTACAGAAGAAAATACTTTGCTGTAGTCTTCCTAAGCCTGGTATCAGTGGGTTAACTGTGAACTTGGCATGAATCAAATCCCTTAAAATCCTTCCAGAGATCACAGGCAAGTTTGAATCTAAATCCTATTAATAATGCAGCAAGTGTTTAGAGCTCTGACTTATTCTTTTGTGAGCGAGTTTACCAAAATATGTGAGGCTTTTCAGCCTTCTTCACTCACTGCAAGTACCATTACAAGTGGCCATAACTCATAAGCTGTCATTTTTTTGTGCGCTTTAGTACCTTTAGTCTTGAAAACAAACCTCACAAAGACGGGACTCGATGGACATTTACCTATCGAGCCCTGTTTCCTTTTTAAATAGCTCATCGAACTTCAGCATTTTGATGCGAGAAATGACGTAGACTTTAAGTTTGGGCAGCAGCTGGTTCAACAGCCGGAGGTGGTTGTAAACGTGGCCTTTCCCATCGCGCCTCATGCAGCTGCTGGGTCCCCAGAAGATGAACACCGAATCTTGGCTGGCGTTGAGCAGCTGCTGGCGGCTCCGCAGCACCCTCTGCAGGCTGGAGTGAGCTACGACACGCAGGCTCGTGCGTTGGCCGACATCCTGCTGGTAGTTTATGCTGGGTGCATCGTTCATGCGGATTACACACTCAGAGCGGTCGATTTCTTCACCTCTCCTGCTGCCGGTTAGCTGGCCCGAGCTGGTCACCAGGGAACAAGTCCTGCAGTGCATCTTGAGTGGCTGTAGAGGTGAAAGGCTAAAGGTCAGGAATAGTCTGTTTCATGCAGAGAATATTGAAAATAGGCTGTAACACAGTCATTTCAATTCAGAGTATAGTCTTATGGTTTTCTGCCACTAAAAACCTTTAAAGAAGACCTATTTTGCTCATTTCCAGGTTCCTACATACATGTTTACATGCTTTAATGTTCAAAAAATGCTTCACTTTTTCCTCATACTGGCTGTGCTGCAGCACCTGTTTTCACCGTCCGTCTGAAACGTTGTTATCTGCAAATATTTGGGCCTAAACTAAAGTATTGGACCAAAAGTTGACCTGCTCAGTACACTAAAGGAAAAGCTGAGGGATTATTGATATATTCAGGGCTGTTAATCAATGAAATATTGAATTGCAATTACTCAAGTCAAGTCAATTTTATTTGTATTGCCCAAAATCACAAATTTGCCTTGGGGGGCTTTACGATCTGTACAGGATACGACACCCTCTGTCCTTTACAGTGTGATGCTATTTGCAAATTGATTCAACATTGTTCATTTGTTCAAAATGTACCTTAAAAGGAGATTTGTCACATACTCCTATCAACATGGTAGGGTGTAAACAAGCTGCTTTATGAAAATGCTTTATGTCTACATTTATTATTGGAAATCAATTAACAACAAAAAAATGACACATATTGTGGTGAAACCCTCACAGGTACTGCATTTGGCATAAAAAATATGCTCAAATCACAACATGATAAACTGCAGCCCAACAGGTAACAACAGCTGTCAGTATGTCATTGTGCTGACTTGACTATGACTTGATCCAAACTGCATGTGATTATAATAAAGTGGGCATGTCTGTAAAAGGGAGACTCGTGGGTACCAATAGAACCCATTTACATTCATATATCTTGAGGTCAGAGGTCAGAGGTCCCCTTTGAAAATGGCCATGTCGTTTTTTCCTTACCAAAATTTAGTGCAAGTTTAGAGCGTTATTTAGCCTCTTTCGCAACAAGATAACATGACATGGTTGGTATCAGTGGATTCCTTTGGTTTTCTAGTTTCATATGATGCTACATGCATCTTCACCAGCTTTAGAACTGAGCTGCAACCTGTGTTAAAGAAAATAGTGGCGTTAAAATGAATATGCGTTAACACATTATCACATTTTGACAACCCTAGTTATAATTCATCCTAAGAGGAACATGAATGTCTGTACAAAACTTCACGGATCCGTGAATCCACATGAGACATCTCACTCAAAACCACAAACGTCTACTTCAGGATGGTGCCAGAGGAAATGTCAGGGGATCACTAAGTCGGAAAGACTGTTATTTCCATTCATAGAGCTACCCCTCTAGCTAGCGCGGCGAAAGAGTAGCAAAAGGTTAAAGTAGCAACAGGCAGAAGGAATGAATCTGCGCCCCATAGCCGACGAGGTCAAGTTTTCCTGGCAGAGAAGAAAAATCCAGCAACCCTGACAGAGTTCAGCTCAGTCACATGTAGACACAGAGTCATGACGACACTTTCCCAAGCTTGACATAAATCATCTCTGATAATGTAATCAAGACATTAGAGTTTAATTTCCGGCCTTTGAGGTTGATATTCACAGATTAATGTAGTTTTCGTCAAACACACACACACTTAGCTTCAACGGTGCTGCCCTTCGTAACACCATGCATGCGCTGCCACCTGCAGCCGCGCAGGACCCGAATACAGTGTAAACCGGCTCACAGAGTGGAGCAGCTAGACTGGTAATCGGCTGCTCTGTCAGGTATCCTATTATTCAAATGCACTGCAGGTTGACAGCGGAGCAGAGGCTATTCTGTGCAGTGCTTTGATTTTTGTAGGAGCATCATGAATACACATAAGCCGCTATATTTATTCAGTCAAACACCTCAGAGCAATAAAAGGAAAACATGTACACCAGTGGTCAGAACACATCAGCAGGGCTGCTGTGTTGGTTTGTATTATATAAACCAGGAGTCTGAAATCCTATCTTATCTCAATTTAGGATGACATTTAGGACTTTTGGTATTACAGACACATGTTTCCTGACTGCATTTAGGAATCTTATGGGATCTTCTCGTAGGATAGGAATCCTTGAGCAATAACTTCATACGTCAGGCTGTTAGGAGGCTGAACTCTGTACCCTCTACCCCCAAGAAGTCTGGACTATAACTCACCCATTTGTTAACACCATGGGTCTGAGAGAAACAGCATTTCAACTCTCTATATGCCCTGTACATATCGCAGAATTGACAATAAAGTGGACTTTGAGTTGACTAAGTTAAAATGACATAGACCCTGTCCTAAATTTAAAATAACCACCATAAATGGCAGCAGTACTGCTGTTAGGTCTATGGCGGTGAAGATGAAGATGGGGAACATGAACACCGAAATATGTAAGGGGAAATGTACTGCGAGCCGGTTGCTGTTGTGAAACAAACCCAGACAAGGTGATGCAAGGGGGTTTATTTCACAACAATGACCTGCTAGCTGTACATTATCCAACTTATTACACGACTACTTAAGAAATCATTATTTTGACACACATATGGTCCTCCAGCGGTCTGTTATACATAGCAACGGTCTGCTATAGAGAAATGACAGACTGTAGAACGCCACAACTGACCAATCAGAACTGAGTATTCAACAATGCATCGGACCCACAGGGCTGCATCGCCCTGTACCTTTATATGACATATCTGTTTCTGCCAGCTTCATGCTAGCTGTATGCAGTTGTAATGAATATATTGGCTGTAATTCATCATTTTATATCACATATACATCTTGTAATACACCCATGGGCTGTATACTGTAAGCCTGTACCATGGATGTATTATCGTGTCTGTTCCCAAACAACCAGCTATCAGACAGTAGCTAGTAGTGCTAGAAGAAGAAGAAGAAGATATTCCTTTATTAGTCCCACAATGGGGAAATTCAGTTTTACACTCTGTTGTTCACACAGTACATATACATGCATCAATGGAGAGATGTCAGAGTGAGGGGGCTGCTCAAGACGTAAACTGGCACCTCTCCAGCAACCAGTTGGTCTTGGTCCATGGGGGACTTGAACCGGCGTCCTCCGTGTCCTAACCCAAGTCCTTACGGACTGAACTACTGCCGCCCCCAATGTCATGCTAGTAGCATGACATAATGTGGGGTAAACACACAGGGCACAACCCCTTATACATCCCTGGTCTGTGGTCTGTGGTCTGTTGGACATCCATTTTGGAGGTTCTTGATATGAAAAAGTTTGAGATTACTCTCAAAGTCTGTGTGCTGGATTTTTTTGAACTTCCATTTATATCCTTTGCTAAAATCCTGCTCCTCTGGGAAGCGGCTGGGCAAAAAACATTAATAAATATTAAGTAAATAATTATAATAGTATGCATGTTTATAAGATGTTTTATTGTTCAACACAGGCCATTTTGGTTAAGGCATTAAAATTATGACGACAGAATAGAAATAGTTTTGTTTAAATTTTGTACGGCACTTTGTAAGCGGACGTTTTACCGACGTCTGGTAGTCGCTTTCAGTCCAAAATGGCAGAAGTGTAGCTTTGCTGCTGGGCACTAACATTGCAATAGAACGAACAATTGACTTTCACTTCTTAGCAATATACGTTCTTTGCTGTCGGTCTCATAAGACACAGTCATGAGTTTAGGAATTGCCTCTGTAATAGGAAGATTTTTCCTGTCTTTGAAGCTTAAGTTCAGACAGGACAAGCAGTTAGGATATTTTTCTGTAATGAGGCCCCTGGTGAATGAGTTTTGTGTCCAACCAGGTTTTCCAAGTTGAAAAAGAGGAGCTCAGATTGAGTGATCTGACAGCAAAAACCCAGAAACTCTTCACATGAATTATTCTGAACCTTAATAGAGGACTGCATTGGCATTCTGAACTGAGCTCAGCGCTTCACACTCCACCAGGCTCTGAAGTGGGAGGTGTGTGTGTGTGTGTGTGTGTGTGTGTGTGTGTGTGTGTGTGTGTGTGTGTGTGTGTGTGTGTGTGTGTGTGTTCATACAGGTGATATTACCAACACCACAGGCTCTGCCTCTCCCACTGCTATATTTATAATACTCTCCCACTATCTCTGTGACCCCACACTGAATGATTGCCCACTGTGTGTGTGTGTGTGTGTGTGTGTGTGTGTGTGTGTGTGTGTGTGTGTGTGTGTGTGTGTGTGTGTGTGTGTGTGTGTGTGTGTGTGGGGGACAGGTGGTGGAGTCTGTGGATGTCCTTAAATGTTTGTGCAGAGTATGATCTCGACCCAGATATGGAATACAATCACGTTTCTCTGGAGTCTGAAACTGTCTAAAAAGTGTCAGGATCCAAAACCAGTTGTAATCCCGTCAATACAACACATTCATATAGTTTACTCAGACTGTGCATTGAGGAACAGGTATTTTCATTCCCCAATACATTGCCCAATGTGTACACAGACCTCCTCCCTCAATAACAAGTTGGCTGAAGCAAATTACATGCTTCAGTGCACAAACACCCTCCCTGCCTTAGCTGGGGAAAAATCACAGTCCTTTTAGCTGTTTTTCTTCTACATTCAACTGATAGAGTGCATTTTTCTCTTCGGCCAACAGTTACTCCCATGCAACTTTTAATCATTTTAAAAGTCAAGAAATGTGTTAAAGGCAATTGAAGGTTGCACAGACATTGTCGTAGTTGAAAGTGTTTGTGAAATACTAAAAGTGTCCTTGACGGTGATGCTCCAGCTCCCTGAGCTTGTGACAGCTTGATGATGTTGGGAAATAGCCACTTATAGATATCACATTGAGAGGGGCTTTCAGAGTCAGATGGAGAATATTTTCAGATGGCAGGCAGCTGAGGAGACCCACGGACTGTTGAATGGCTAAATGAATGAGTGTGATGTGTTGCATAATACAGTTAGATTTTTAATCAGTGTTGAATTAACACTGAGGTCCTTTAATGCTTGAACACTTGCTGACTCCCACACACACTCAGCCTGCACTTTATCATGTGGACAGAGGGCTGTCTACCTCGATCAATAATGCATGGCCTCATAAGATAACACTTTCCTGGATTATTCCTCTTAACAAGGCCGTTCAGTGAACTCTGATGTGTTGGCGACTGGACTAAAGAGAGACTTCTGGTGTCTGGTGTCTTGGCGGTGTGACGTGTCGCCGCATGTAGTCATACAATTACAGTTCACCTGGGAGGTAGTTTATCAAAAATGCATTCAAATGGTTTCTTAATATTAACTGTTTTGGTACTAAAATTAACCATCTTTAAAAAACGTCTGGCAGGTCCGACGGTTTGACCGACTTTCGGTCACGTCTACGTAGTTCGAGCACAAGTGCGAACAACGGGAAGCTGACTGTCTTTAACTTAACATCTACTGGTGTCACTGTTAACAAGCAAGTTCTGACTCTTACATAGAGTCCCTTGAATGTAGGCATAACATTTCTGCAGGAAACTTATCTTTGTAATAAAGATGCTAGGAGGATACATGGTAATTGGGAAGGGGAAGTTTATCATTCTGGATCAGATTCTAAGGCCAGAGGCGCAGTTATACGTATTCTTAAAGACATCCTCTCTGAAGCAGGCGGGGTTGTTTCTGATTCAAATGGCAGATATATCATTGCCTCTGGAAAACTTCAACAAACCTGTGACTCTGGCAAGTATTAACGCTTCCCACTGGGACGATGAATAATTTATTAATGCCTTTTTCTCCTCGTTACCAAATGTAGATACTCTCTCTCTTATAGTAGGGGGAGATTTGCACAACTGAGGAGTTTCAACAATTCAACACCTTTCCACATTTAGTCTTACACTTTATTATCATTAAATAGAGAAATTAAGGATATGATCTCCCAAATATAAGAATGAATTGGTGCATTGAATCCCTAGTCTATGGGCAACAGCGTAATGGGAATAAGATTTGAGCCCTCTGCTTTTGAACATTCATGAAATTTAAGATTGTTTATTGCATCCATTTAACAAAAGACAGATTATCCTAAATATAAATTTTCATCTTAATATTTGACAATGTCATGACAACACTTGAGTGTAAAACCAGAGAATGCGATCTGGTCTGTGAATATTTACAATGCTGGTGGATTTACCCATATCCTGTTTAACTGGAAACCTCCATAGCACCGTTCTCATGCCAAGTGGTTGAAAGATGTCATGTTTAATTTAAAACTAGAGAAAATCAAAGTGGCTGATAGAGCCCTTTATGTGTAGGGAGGAATGGATTGGGTGGAGGGTTGTGTTTCATAAGGAAGCTGTATTGTGTACTATATGTAGTTTTTGTCCATGTTTGTGTGTGTTGGGATACTTTGTTTGTATATAAATTAAATAAAGTGAGTGTTAAAAAGAGAGAGACGTGGCGTTCAGGGCAACAGAAGAAGAAGCAGTTTCTGTAGGAGTAGGCTACGGCTCCGGTTCTAGTCCCCGTCAATTACAGCCCACACAGACTCATCAGTATGATCTTGTTTATATGCTTCCCAGGGGAACCCAGGATCAGAATTGCTTTCAGAGCAAACCCCATCAGTCAGCCTCTAATGTTTCACCAGAGCCTCTGCACCCCCTCCAGTTTAAGAGAATACCAGAAAATAGACTTGGCAAAGCTGAGCTAGTTAGAGGTCAGAGAAGAGGCGTTACTAAAAAAAACAAAAATAAACATGGCCTTGTTTCATTGTTAACCATGGATAAGGCTGTGTTAATCTATATTCATCTTGTCAACAAATCCCATGGAAAGAACATGCCATTGTCAAAAATCACTTCCTGATTGGGCTACTATATACAGTAGTACACTGTAATTACTGAGTGTCAGGGTTCTGTGAGATGTCTGCACAATATGGTGCCCTGAAACACTGCCAAATGGAATGAAAAGTAATTATTATTTTAAAGCTTTAGTTACAAGTCTCTTCATTTATTTATATTTTGTATCAGTATATAATATAAGCCATCCAGCACAGCAGCATAGTAATTAAAATGAACTCCACCTTTACCAGCTGCAACATTGCAGTGATGCACACATAAACGCACCGATAATTATAACTCAATAATATATATATTTCTGTATTCTGAAAAGTGCTATTCTCCATGATGAATATGTTAACTCTTGGTACTTTAAGAATATGTGGATGCTAATAGGCTGCTTTTGTACTGTTACTTAAGTAGGACTGTGAATGCGGGACTTTTACTTGTAACAGAGTATTTTTTACACTTAAGTATTGACATGTTTACTCAACTAAAAGATCTGAACACTTCTTCCACCACTGAACAGCATATAACAAAAAGTGTTAAAATAGAAGCATGGCACACTAAAGGTGAAAATATAAGTTTGTAATTAGAGGTTGACCAGTTAATCGGCTGGCCGTTTATTCAGGCCGATTAGTTGACTTTTTTTTCCCCCCATGATTGGCATTGGCCAGTGTCTGAGCGTAAATGTGAAATGGGGAAAGGGAAAGGGAAATGTTCATCCCTCCATGCCCAGACTGCAAATGAATCGCGTATGCACATCCCGCCGCTGGTTGGATATAAATGTAAGATTTTCTATGTCTTAAATAAATCACTGTGCTAAACTCTGCACTGCATTTCTCTCACACAGCCTCAGTCACTTCCTCACCTCGTCCTCTGTAACATAAGCACAGCATAACCGTGGATACCTTCAAACAGCGTAGGTAAGCAAACGTCTAGCTGGCTAGCTCATCATGTGTCAGTATAAACTGTACACACAAAAATACAGAGAGGAATGGGAATTAATTAAAATTAAATGAATTAAAAAAAAAAAAAAACTAACTCCTCTGCATCTGTGATAAATGCTGCTAAGTGCACTTAAACTAAAAAAACTCCAAAAGTTTATTTGACAAAGTTTAGTTTTTTGGATTATTTGTCTCATGTATTTGATGTTTAGTTTCTACATTATTTTTATTTAAAATATATAGTGCAATATAGTGCACTGCAGTGCAGACAGAAGATGTAGACTGGAGAGGTGTTGTTCAATAAAGTTGAGAAATTTTGTCTATCATTTATTATTATTAAGCTGTTTTATTTTATCAGAAGGAGGAAAAAAAAGAAAATCATCCAAACATATCAGCCCCCCCAAAGAATCGGCATCATATATCATCCATCGGCTGTCCTGATTCTGTAAAAAAAAAAAAAAAAAAAATTGGCATCGGCCATAAAAACCCCACATCGGTCGACCTCTAGTTATAATAATGTTATTTCCATAGTGGTCCTGATGTAATGTGATGATGATGTGAGGACATCATTCGTCCTACATCTCAATGTACTGCTCACTATAGAGTAAACTCTGAGTAATGAAGGAGGGACTGATTTCAGACCAACATGTGTCATAGTCCATAGTCTGTGGCTCCCCCCAAAGTACATTTGTTCTGAGACTACCATCTTTAAAAATACAAAAATATACTTTCATGTCTGCATTCTTTTGAAAATGTTACTCAAACAGCAGTAAATACTGTATTTGTTAGGAACTATTTTCAGCCGCAGATTTGGTGCTGAGTATTTATCTCTGAATGGTTGATATACATGGGATTGACTCCAGATAAACTATACTGAAACATCATCAGGAACATGTCACCCAACAAAGCATCAGTGTAGATCTGTGGCTCAGAGAGGAATAAGACACGTTAGGCTTTAGCAACACAGACATAAATTGATGGTTTTGGTCTTTTTGTGGGCTTTACTGATAATAACACAAATATAGAATATCTCCAACCTGATCCCTCAATGTCAGACATCCTCTGGTGTGAGCGGCAGTGTGCAAACATGAAGCTGTATTTGCTTAGAGCGGCACAAATTATTTAGAAGTCGATCCTTATCATAACAGTAACTGTATACTTCCTAATACAGAATTAGGCCAATGGTTCAACTGAGAGCAGAGGTGGATTAAGTGGCACCTGTTGTATTGTGAGAAGGTTTAATGATCAGAGCTGCTTTCTTTTCTCAGAGGCCAATTAATTACACCGAAATCCTCCCGACAGTTGACATCTCATTAAGCTCCTCCTGGTAACATGCATTCGAGCCGCAATCCTGAACTCGCTCTGCTCTCAATTTGAGCGAATAAAGGCGAGAGAATCAAGGCGCCTGTCTTCATCTTCTTCTTCATCATCCAGTCAACCTCAGACGGAAATAAGGCGGCATCTCTGCATCTCGTTAGCAGCGCATTGATGGGGAGATGTGAAAATGTTTGGCTGGTTTCCACTCTGGTTTCCACTCCCACTGACTAGGAAGAAGATGATATTCATGACTTCCTGTCAGCTCTTGCCATTCATCTCGTCCATCTAGTAGTACAGGCATTTGAATGAGCAAGGAGTTAAATTGTTTTTGTACTCCATTTACACCTGGCATTAAAATGCAATCTATTTCAGATTGATGAATTAAGGGGGTAGAGCAGGTCGTCCACCAATCAGAAGGTCGTGGTTCGATCCCCGGTCGCTCTGGTTTCTGATTCTAATGCCAGGTGTAAATGACCCATTGACTGGATGTCATTAGGCGGATACAGAGCACATGTTAATACCAGGTGTAGTTGGGGACGTCTGGTATATAAGCATGACTGCAAACTGATGTGTCAGTCTGCGGATGACATCTGATAATTTATTCTCTTTATCCAGGAGTGAAATTAAAATTTACATATCCTGGAACCTCAACCATTAAGTAAGCTGTACATTAACATACCTATTGTATAATACATCTAACATAGAGAGAGGTCAGCATAGAAGGGAGATTTTTTTTTTTTGCATAAATGACTTTCTAATGACACCTATTTCTCCAAGGCTGACTGCATTACAGGCTGTGAAAGGCACAGAGCGGTATGGCCCATAATAAGTAGGTAAATCATAAACTGGCACAGCCGCACAATCCACATTCATGCTCTCACGCAGACTTTGTGTTTGGAGCGCATAAAGGCCAATGTAGATTGATTCTGCTGACAGTTCTTCAAAGGTCAACATCTCTTTAACTGCAATCGGCAAAACATCAGAAAGAGAGATAGAAGATGAGGAGCGAAGCAGAAGAGGGGAGCGGCTGTCTTTGTGGGTGTCTAGGTGTTCAAATTCAGTGTGTGTGTGTGTGTGTGTGTGTTTGAAGGGGTCTATTCAACTCTGCAGCTCTAATTACAGCAGCTTGTCAAAGAAAAATACACACAAGAGGACATCTCACAGAAACCTGCAGACACTGCAGAAGCCAGGCAGAGAGAAACATAATAAGACTCCTGGCAAGATGCTCAAAAATACCCCACATAAGTGCGCACTATAACTTTAAAATCTGTTCTCCCAGTATAAAGATTTGCGGGTTTCAACACTGCTGTTCTGCTGTTTTCACATCACCATTAAGCACTGAAGGGGCTGAGGGAAAAGCCAAATGTTTAGCCTTTAACCCTGCGCTGTACGAAGCAGGGCAGCCATAGTGATTAATGTGTGCTGGGTGTTTTGCGAAGTCTTGGGTGAGACATAAATGAGCGAAGCAACCGCAGAACCATCACCCACTTTTGCGAAATCACAGCCCATGCAAACAAGACATGCACATAACTTGATAGCGGCCATAAACAGGGTCCAGCAGGCACATTAGAGAGAGCTCCCTTCACATTTTCAAGCATCCCTGGCTCTGACGAGGGTATCAAATTTTAACAACATGTCTGGGCATTTGCTTTCACAATGTCTGCATGCAAGCACCCACCAGTGCTGTGTGAATATGTCTGTAGCCCTGTGTGTGTGCACAAGTCAGAGCCAAGATTCCTTTTCAGCAGCAGCAGACCTCAGATGACCCTGGAGGAAACAGCTCAGACCAATCCACCCACTCCACACATCCTACAGCAGGTCTGCTCTCTGGTTAGTCATTCCCCAGCTCTGTCGGTACAGCAGCAGACAGAGCTGGAAGCCCCCACAGGAGGTAGCACTAAGCAGTATGAAAATGTCGCAGTGTGGATCCATCATGAATCAGCTGTCAGCCAGGAGGAAGTGGACAGTCAGGAAATATTGTGAATAATGTAGTGCCGCCACCGCAAAAGACTCCAAACTCTTATTTCTCTTAAAGGAACAGTGTGTAGGATTTAGAGGATCTATTACTAGAAACAGGATATAATGTTTTCTTAGTCACCTGTCACCAGAGTATTTGAGTTTTTGTTAGCTGAGAATGAGCATTTCATATTTATATAGGGAGCGGGCTCTCTTCACACAGTCTGCCATGTTTCTTTGTTTTTACGTTACCTGAAGGCCACTTTAGTCCTCCAGCATGCTTGTTAAACTGAGGTAATGTGAGCCACCTTCTGAATTTCATTGCACCTAAAGTAGTGTTATTATGGTAAGGATGGCCTCTGAGCGAGGTGAAGGTCCTGAAAGGTACCGCAGCGTTACCACGGTTTTGCACTTGACGGCTCAAATTACCACAGTCTTGGAAATGGAGGGGTGAGCCAACACGTTTTTGATACAATTTGTGACATACTGACGCTTTGTCAGATCCTTCTGCATCACATCACTGTCGCAGTAAACACATGCATAACATTGTGAATTGAACCAAAACACTTGCTTTGGATTAGGCTATAAAATTATGAAGTTATGTTTAGAAAAAAACATCAGGGTTGGGCTTAAAATGACTACGTTTGTGCAGTGAAAATGACACTGAACGTTGTGAACACGGGAGACAAACGAACAGCTGTGAAAGGGAAATGTAACGCGCAGGACACAAACAGCGATCTCCTGGGTGAAAGTTTTGTGTTGTTGGGCCCATCCACCTCCACTCACCTTTTCACTCTTTTTTTTTTTTTTTTTCTTCTCCACCTGTCAGCGCTGACTCCCATCGATGAATACCACAAAAGGAGGTAACAACTTTTTATGGGATCTGTGCTTATTTTAGTATTGCACAAAAGTATCTTAATATTTTAGTGCGTGTGTGACCATCACCGGCCCTCCTGGTAACTAATCTTTATTGGTTTTTCCTATTACGAGCCAGAGAGGGAAGTGCTACACTTAAGTGAGATGAGGGGAGAATGTGGGAAGGATAGGGGGAGATAAGATGGGTTGGGAAGGGTACATGCTATGAATGTGAGGTGCTGATTTATACCCACCAACCAATAACCCATGAGAAAAAAAAACGGAAGGGAGAAAGTTAAACCGTCAGAGATCACGAGTGATAAAGTGCATGAAGTCCGTGAGTCCAGTGTAAAGTTCGAAGAATGACCTAGCACATTTTTGCGGGTCCCATTAGTTCTCAACAATGGGACTCGACAGGTGCTGGCAGGCCCTGAACCCAATAATGCATGTGTTATTGATACCGAAGCCCAGAGCAGCTGTCGTGACTAAACCTGGGCAAATCGGTCAAGTGCACCCCACCATCCCAGGGTATGAGAGCACCAAGGAGGCAACACCCAGATAGCCGTCAGAGCCGCCGGGCCTTCACTCTTTAAACTACATCACCACGAATGGGTTTATATTGTAGTTCAGTGAAAGCATTTCATACAGGTGCTAAAGGATCTTGTGCGTTGGTATCATGTGGATGTGAAAGAGCATTAGTAATTTATGCCCTAGATATGAGAACATGGCTGAGCGAAAGGTTGCAGTCTGCAACCTCACCACTAGATGCCACTAAATCCTACACACTGGACATTTAAGAGCCACTGTTAAAAAATTCATTGACTTTCAAGGTCCAGTGTGTAGGATGGTATCTAGCGGTGAGGTGAAGAGATTGCAAACAGCTGAAGCCTCTCCTGTGTGCCGAATGTGTTGGAGACTACGATGGCTGGCGCCAATGTCCCTCTCTAGAGACATTTGGAGCAGAAGCAGTGTGTAGAGTCTGTGTTTAAGTGGGAAGTGAGTGATGAAGCAAGAGAGAGAGAGCCACGGTGATGGGAGCGAGTAATGTTATTGACTCTGGTTCAAGCAGGAGAAGTTGTTTGGTTTTGTCCGTTATGGGCTACTGTAGAAACATGGCGGTGCAACATGGCAGACTCTTTGAAGAGGACCTGCTCCATATGTAGATATAAACTGCTCATTCTAAGGTAACGAAAACACAACAATTATTATCAGGTGACCGTACACTAAAAAAAACATGCTTAGTAATATTAGATTTAATTTCTCCCAATACGTCCCCCTAATTGTTACACACCGGGCCTTTAACGGGATCTGATGAGGGCTCCAACATCTCAGAGGAGCTCTAGAATCTCATCATTAATCACTGAAAGGTGAACCGTAAACAACACTTTTTCTCCAAATATTCTCCTTCCCGCCGCTGCCTGAGCGATGTACTTTCCACTCCGCTGTGCCTCGCTGCGTATCTTTCTCACTGAGGCCAGACACGACGGCGTCTGAATGATCTATCTATCTGAATGGGCTGTGGCACCGTGTCGGGTCTGAACGATAGGCCCCTGCCTCACAATAACGCTGACTGTGGCGCCTATATGGCCAAAAGATTACAGTGGTGATTTCTTGAGAAGCCGCTCTAGTAGGAGTCCATCCTGTTTTAAGTGCTTTTGTTGCTAAATATTTCATGGCGGGCACATTAGTTATGAATGAGGAAACAGAGTAAAGTACAGAGATAATTTAGAGACGGTGCTGCCAAAGCAAGTTCAGCTTAAGACTTCAATGTTTAAGAGATTAAGTGATATTATTAGAGCCTTACAGGAGACAATAAAGCTGTAATAAACTCATATTTCATTCTGACATTTCAGAAATTGCTACTATTACAATTTCAATTATCACATTTAGAGAACTTTACTACATAAAAATGTGCCAATAGTCACTGTATTACCCAAACTGAACAACCTGGATACCACATAAAGCTGTGAGGTTGCGGAGGACAAGTCAAACACATAGAAGAGGATATTTCAGCTCTCCCTGAATCCAGGGCAGCACCCAAAGCTTCAAAAAGCCATTTTCAGTGAACCCTACATTTACATGCTCGTCTCTGTGCTTTACCTGGATGGCAGTAGAATACAGATTAGGTGCAGTTTGTATTACATTATGTGCAAACATGCCACAGCAATCAAGGTTTTTCTTCAAGGGCCGGATGCTCGACATAAATATGTCGCACTCAAATATGTCTAAATGCTGTATTAAAATTCCTTGCTGTGGGGCAGGAGAGTGTAAGGGCTCTGCTGTCATGTCAAGGGATAACCACAGAATCATTGCATCAAGCAAGTGACAATAAAGATATTTAAAGAGGTCCTATTATGCTTTTGTGCTTTTTGACTTTAGTGTGTTACATATTTTTTTGTACATTTAATAAATCTGCGAAGTTACAGTCTAGGCCAAAGGGAGGTACTCTCCACCACAGAAACACTAATCCTGAACTGCCTGAAACGCCTAGCTTGAAGTCCCGCCTTTTCTTCCATAACATGGTGATGTCACCAAGTAACACATTTGCATAATATCTGCCTATTGGCTAGTTTGGCACGCCCTCAAACAAAGCTAGTTAGACCCAGTGGGTCTGAGAAGTGAAGCCAAAGCAGAAGTACCTTAAACTTGCATTCTTTCAAACAGCCAGCAGGGGGCGACTCATCTGGTTGCACAAAGAAGTCAGAATGTATAGAAGTCAATGAGAAAATTAGCCTACTTCTCACTGGATTTATTGCTTCATTAAACATGAGTTTATAGTCCTAATCACTAAGTCTTCTTCAATACAACATGATGTTCATTTAGTAAATTATGGTCCCATTTAGAGTGAAATAGACCATAAAGTAGGGTATGATTTAGGGCGTGGCTACCTTGTGACTAACAGATTGCTGCCACGGCGTTGTCCAGTCTGGGAGTTTTCTGTGTTTTCATCTTACAAATTTAACCCTTTTACAGTGTGTTTTCAATGTTTGAAAGTTATTAACATTATTGATCGCCTAAAAATATCTTATTCAGCGTTCAGTTGTACTTAGCTCCACCCTCTTCTGTCACTTGGTTGCAATAAAGCAAGCTGGTGATGGTGAGTCTCAACAGAGTGAGCCAGCTGACCAAACAGAGCAGACTGGGTGTACAAGTATGCACATAAGCATTATAGATCATCTTTAAAGTGACTTTGCTGCTCCTTTTTCTGTCGATTTTCTCCTAAGTCTGATATCACAAAGTCCCATGCTGTTGTCATTGTCAGTTGTCTCTCCTCAACTGGCCTCCTTCCAAAACTTTTAAAAGCCACTTTTCATCTGCCAGTATGCTATTCCCCCAAATCCCACTCCGCACTCCATGCAGGCACCTAATGCCCTGACAAGAACCTGATCCCTCACCCCAAACACTGCCATTGTTTTGTTGGAGCACACACAACCAAGCTGAGATTCAAACTACTGTATATCTCTGAGGCGGTGGTGTTGGGTGAATGTTTCATGCTTTGCATCAAACTGCACATTTCCTACATCTTTTATTTATTTGGAAGTGATTTTGGTTCTTACTTTTCAATTAAGACAAACCCAATAAAATGAAAAATAAATGAAGTTCTTCCTTCTGGCCAGGGCAGGCTCTAGCCTTTTTGGTTGCCCTAAATTTGGTTTAATATACACTAAACAAAAATATAAACACAACACTTTTTGCTCCCATTTCTTATGTGCTTATGTCAAATATCTAAGACTTTTTATGTACACAAAAGGCCTGTTTTTCTCAAATATTGGTCACAAATTTGTCTAAATCTGTGTTAGTGAGCACTTTGCTGAAATAATCCATCCACGTTACAGGTGTGGCATATCAAGATGCTGATTAGACAGCATGATTATTGCATGTGTGCCTTAGGCTGGTCACAATAAAAGGCCACTCTAAAATGTGCAGTTTTATCTGAGACATTTAGGGGGGTGACAACCGGGATTCGTCCGTGAAGAGAACACCTCTCCAAAGTGCCAGACGCCACTGAAGGTGAGCATTTGCCCACTCAAGTCGGTTACGATGACAAACTGCAGTCAGGTCAAGACCCCGGTGAGGACGACGAGCATGCAGCTGAGCTTCCTGTAGATGGTTTCTGACTGTTTGTGCGGAAATTCTTTGGTTATGCAAACAGATCGTTGTATCAGCTGTCCGAGTCTCATCTTGCAGGTGAAGGTGCTGGATGTGGAGGTCCTGGGCTGGTGTGGTTACACATGGTCTGCTGTTGTGAGGCCAGTTGGATGTACTGCCAAATTCTCAGAAACACCTTTGGAGACGGCTTATGGTAGAGAAATAAACATTCAGTTCACGGGCAACAGCTCTGGTGGTCTTTCCTGCAGTCAGCATGCCAATTGCGCACTCCTTCAAAACTTGCGACATCTGTGGCCTTATGATGCGTGCTAAAACTGTACATTTTAGAGTGGACTTTTATTTTGACCATCATACTGTCTAATCAGCATCTTGATATGCCACACCTTTGAGGTAGATGGATTATTTCGGTGCACACTAACACAGATTTAGACAAATTTGTGAACAATATTTGAGAGAAATAGGCGTTTTGTGTACATAGAAAAAGTCTTAGATCTTTGACTTCAGCACATAAAAATAGGAGCAAAAACAAAAGTGTTGCTTTTATATTTTTGGCCAGTATATTTAAACAGTTGGTCCCTGATATTAATTTTCACAACAACAATAGTTACAGGGGTGAAAGTATATTTCTTTCTCTCTTTATTTGTTCATTCTTAAGCTGCAGGGGCATTTGTTTTAGCCCATATGGCCTAAACCTTAAGCCCTGCTTCTGATCCTGCTTCTGGCCCCCTAGCTTTTACATGTATTTGACATTATACAATATTTTGGACGTGCACTGAAATAGCACACATATTCTAATGATTTGAAGGAAGAAGTTGCAACATCACTATGGTGCACTGTATCCTGAAAGGAGACAGATTGTCTCACAGTGCACAGATGGTGCATATTTACCTTATGATCCATGACACCTGTGTACCCCTCAAGTGTTGGGAGTCTTTGCAGTTTCTCTGGCTTTTTGGTGGATGGAACATCTGAACGGTGGGACGACAGAGATGATGCCGATGAGGAAGCTGATCTGTCGCCAGAGCCACTGTTGTTGTACACCAACATAAAACTGGTAACCATGGTGATGATGATGATGCCACTAACCCCTTGGCACTGGAAAGACACATGAAAGAGTTCAAAAAAGAGCATAAAACCAACATCAAGCACTTTAGAAAACCAGCTTCAGGACAAAGAATAGCTACATTTTTGTTTTTTTGGATCAAGAAGATCACTGCTGATTAATTGTCACCTTTCAAAGCTGAGGACGGCAATGCAATATTTTCATCTGCTCTTTTCCTCATGCAGGTCTGCAGATATTTTAAGGTCAGCTGTGCCACTCAAATGCGCTCTGTCAACAAGGCAACATGCTTTAAAGAGCGGTGCAGAAACAGCTGCTGAATTCATAATTCATTATCACTTTCCTTGCATAAAAATAATCCCTGGATGTGTGCATATAAGATCAATATAAGATACTGTAAAGGATGAAAATAATATAAGTGCAATCAGGTGACACATAGACTATATGACAAAAGCCCAGTCTGTAACTCACTTCTGAATAACACCAAAGCTCCCCACAAATGCACATTACAGTGATGCTTCATTCATAATTACCACTCTTATCTTCATCTTCATGTCCCCTCAGAATTCCAACCTTCATCCCATCATCCTGTTAAAGCTCTCGCTCTCTTTCAGCAGAGCGTCGGGACTCTTCAGCATGCAACACTTGAGCGGCAGCATCACTGGGATCAGCGAGAGAAAGCGACGCTCCACTACTCCTCTTCTCCCATGCTCTCCTCCACTGGGACGCCCTCACTCGACACTGCACTCCTCATGGTCCTAAACAACTCTACTTCCCAGCTCACCTCACTGCCAGGGTTCACTGGAGGTTCATGAGATGGTAGTACTTTGCATTATAATCATGGTGTCCAGTAATGGTCCTGTTTAGTCTCAAAGCAGCTCTCTGAAATGTGTGTTTATAGTGATTTCATTGCATCTCTGTTTTTTATCAATTCACTAAATTATTCCTTTGCAGTTTTTTTCTTGGCACGATTATCAAATGACAGTCATTATTCTCAAGACACTGTGTGAAATAGCCCATTTTCTCGTAACAGTGAATGTATTTTTCATCGCTTTCAGCGCGTTCAGTCTCTTTTAATGAAATGTATTATTCTCAGGTGTGTTAATCAATATGCTCACTGTGTAAGTCCACACATCCAAAATCCAATCCAAGCATCATAACCGAGCACCTGGTGTTGTATAGGCACCTTGCTGTTTTTTTTACTGTGGTTTCTCCCATTCTACTCCCCATTTTTCAATCCAATTGAAGATTTCTGTTCTCCACAGAGATGGCAGGTCTATAATCATCACTCTCATGACCATGCAGTATGACTGTGTGCTGGCTGGGAGCAGAGGATGCTGCCTATGGCTCACCAGATGTGAGGTAGATGAAATACTTGATGTTTTTGTTTTTCATTTATTTCTACAAGTTTCTAAGTTACATTTAGACTTTTTCTTTACTGTACAATGCAACCACAGCTCTCGTCATATATTAACAATAATAATGTAATGAGCTTACTGTCAGGGTGGAGCCAGATGGTGTCAACATTGTGGGCTCAGCTCAACCCTAGGGGTGTTCTCCCTGAGCCCGTTCTCATTCCCAGGGCGTCAAACACAGACGCTTTGTTACGGCTGTCTGCGTTAGATACTGATGCTTCAGGCAGCCTTTAGCGTCAGTATGTGACGCACTGGATTTTCCACTAACTGCAATATAAACCGCATCATTATGAAACACCCAGGGAGAGTGCGCCGGGAGTGCGGTGACGTAGATTTAAAAGCAAAAAGATACACACCAGCCAGGCAGGAGGGGAAGTGGATGTGTCCAACTAAACACAAGGAGACCGCTGTTTATGTCCTGTCTGTCACGTTACAATCAGCTGTTCATTCGTGTCCCATGTTCACAAGTTCAGTCACTTTCACTGTGCAAACATAATAGTTTTATTTGTTGTTTTTACTAAACTTAACTACAGTGGTTTTATTACCTGAACCTAAGCAAGCGTTTTTGTTTACTTCATAACATTAAGCATACGTTTGCTGCTACCAGAATGTGACGCCGAGGGGTCTGACACAGCGTCAGTATGTGCAAGTTGAGATGAGAACGCATTAGTTCCCCCACAGATATATATATTTTTCCATTTACAGCAGCTGTATGCTGTTTTTCAAACCATTTGATAAGAGAATGCCTGAAAATCTGTACATCGTTTGGGAAAAACATGATAGTTGCTCAAGAAAAAACAGCATCCCAGAGCCTTCATCCTATTTTTGTTCTCCAGCTGTCTGCATCATTCTGAAACCACAACAGAGTTTCTCAAGTGGATGACTCATTTTCACTCAGGAGACCTAAAAGAGGCAAAAATTGTCTGATGTTACTACTTTTAAGTTACATAATAGGCCTATATGGGTAGGGTAGGAATTTGAACAGCATTATTAATCTGGAAACCTGTTTTGTTATTCTATGCTGGAGTAGAGTGCACAGAATGAATGTTTAGCTGACAGATCTGCTACATTTGAATGAATCCATGTCATAAAAATCTCAGTTGCTCTGATTGCAATTGAACATTAGGCCAACAGAAGAACATTTGCTCAATTACATTAGATTTCTTTAGGAAATAGCATATAGTAGTATTAGTAGTAGTAGAGAGAAGAAGAAGTAGCAGTAGCATAGAACAAGACCTCTAGTCTGGCGACCTGTCCAGGGTTTAGCCCCCTTCGCCCAATGTCAAGTGGGATTGGCCCCAGCCCTTCGTGCCCCAATTGGGATAAGCAGTTGTGGATGATGAATGAAAAATTAATATCGATGAAAGTTGAAAGATAATATATTCATCATCTTTAAGGTACGCCTTTGAAATTCCAGCTTCGTATTTATTGCCTTTGTTAAAAAGAATAGATTGATTGTCATTTAAATGTCTGGAAGAGCCTGACAATAAAATTGCAAACATATTTAGTTGCTTTTTGTGAGTTGATATAAATGTAACGATGTTACTAATTTTAAAAATGTTCTAAACCGATAACTGACCCTCATTAACCGATTATTAACTGTTAACCGACAAGATTTGTACCTCGCATGAGGGTGTGCGCAGCTGCATAGTACATATGAGCACAACAGACTGAGTCCACAGTCCGTCAATGGAGAGCTACTGTAGAGCCACGGTGCTGCGTTCACTGTCCCCAGTTCACCGTCCAGAAATGTTAGCAGGCACAGTGCTGCACGGAGTGTCACAGACATGCAGCCACCAATAAAAGTCCAAGAGCACCGCCACGCATTTACTTTAGTTCTGTTATCGGTTATCCGATAATTATTAACGTCCCTAAATGTAACTGATATTATATGCCTATATCGACCTCAGGGGCCCTCGGAATTGAATCAAATCCAAATGGTAACGTGGCAGACATTGTGTATTATTACAATATTATATTGAGAATCAATGTAATATTGTATTGTGATGCAACTTAAGATTTACACCTCTGTTCAGTTGCTTCATTAGCCAGTTGGTCTAAAGGGAAAATGGTCCATGGGGGATTCTGAACTGAGACTACAGAGGTCCTCAAACACAATATTTGATCATAATCATTATAAGAAATTAAACACAGAAACACCATTTCAGGGACTCTCTCTACGGACATGAGCTTAAAAAAAAAAAAATTTCTCTCTGCTATCAGCGATTCACTGGATGACGATATTTATTTTAAATGTCAGGAAGTGTTTTGAGTGAGTGACAGCTTTTTGTTGGTCAGATGAAGTCTGAGTGGTAACATCCATCCATCCATCCATCGTCAACCGCTTATCCCGTTAGGGGTCGCGGGGGTGCTGGAGCCAATCCCAGCTGGCATTGGGCAAAGGCAGGGTTCACCCTGGACAGGTCGCCAGTCCATCGCAGGGCACATAGAGACAGACAACCATTCACGCTCACATCCACACCTACGGGCAATTTAGAGTAATCAATTAACCTAAACAGGATGTCTTTGGATGGTGGGAGGAAGCCGGAGTACCCGGAGAAAACCCACGCTTACACGGGGAGAACATGCAAACTCCACACAGAAGAGCCGCAAGCTGGAATCGAACCTGCAACCCTCTTGCTGTGAGGCGACAGCGCTAACCACTACACCACCGTGCAGCCCTGAGTGGTAACAGTGTTTCATAAAATGTGTTCACGATATTGAGGAAATATTTTTGCCTTATCTTATTGTTATTGCATCCCCCTAAAAGTTATGATAAGATTACTATTGCTCTTCAAAGGGTCTTAGTGATAATACATCACCATTTTTTTATCATTCATGGTGATTTGGGGACATCCCATTTAAGGACAGGGAACTATTTGGCTCATCTGTCACAGCAACCTGAGCAGCTAAAGCTCCTCGTGGGAGAAAGATTTGCTGGAGGCTGTAATCTAGTCAGGAGGAGCTGAACTGGGGAATGAGTCTTTTTATAGACGCCCTCTGAGCTGCTATCATTGTGCTCATTTCCTAATGTGTCTTTCATGTTCTAGTCATTCCTCAGCAAGTCTCACTTTACAAACTGAAACGTATCTGTTGCCTTCGTGGGAATTAATAAGTAATTTATCTGAAAAAACAGCACAGAATAGCAGCCAGACCGCATGGTGTAGGAAGAACCAGGGTAGCCTACTTTAAAGCTACAGAGGGAACAGCACGGCTTCCCTTTTATGTTTCTGGCCCAGATTTATTCAAGTTTAAACAATCATCTTTTTAGACTAATTAGCTTCCTGTCGGATACAGGGATTCATATAGAACATGATGGGAGACAAGATAACATAACATTACAACGCAATGCAAAATATGGTATAATGCAACATGATGCCATACAATATGAAGCAAAACAAACTAATATGAAACTGGCTACAGTGATATTAAATTAAATTAATAAAATAGCTTTTGTTGACATTAGATGATCCCTAACAAGACCATGTTTAAAGTCAGTGGTTCCTTGTGGCCACAAGATGATTAATAATATAGGAAAAGAAGAAGAAGAAGAATTTCTGCTCCACAAAATTATGGATATTTTTTCAAAACATACCTGTTTGTGAAATACTGTAGAGCTTTCCCTCTAAAAACATTTCAAGTGAACGTAATGTTTTGGCAACCAGTGCTCAGTAGCACAAATACATCAGGAATATATGTAATGTCACTATAAAGGAAAATTTTTAGACTGGAAATAATTTGTCTATTTGCTTATTTGTCTCCTGTAAAGTAAAAAAGTGCTTCAGTTAATATGATAATAGTAAGAGATCAGAAACATAATTACAAACATAGAAACAAGTGACACTCAACTATTATATGGTAATTACAGTGGAAAAAACAACACAAAAAATAATGCCATAAAATATGCAGCTAGACAAACTCTACAGTGATATTAAATTTTATTTTATTTTATGAGATTACATAATTGCATTGCAATCTTGATGACAAAGATAAATTTCGTTGACGTTAGATGATCCCGAGCCAACAGGGGGTCCAGGACACCTCAAGTGGTCGCAAAATAAACCTGAGCAGCCACAAGATGAGTAACAATATAGGAAAGAAGAAGAGGAAGAATTTTGTTTTTCAAAACAAACTTGTTTTGTGAAATACTGGTGATCGTTCTCTCTGAAACATATTTTAAAGGAAGATCACATTTTGGTCTTCCTGCAGCTCACATACAGTATGACGAGGGGTCGTGCTTGCGTCACAAGCCAAAAAGGCGTCCAGTGCTCAGCACAAACAAATCAAGACTACATATCACTAAAAGAAAGTTATTTGACTGGAAATAATGAACAGTTGTCTCATGCAAAGTAAAAAAAAAAAAAAAAAGTGCGTCAAAATAAGAGAATGGATCAAGAACAGAAATACAAACAGAAAAAAAAGTCCTGACATAAGAAGAAGAAGAAGAAGATCTACCTTTATTAGTCCCACAGTGGGGAAATTCAATTTACACTCAGTTTAACTTATACATGGTACATGCACACAAACACACACACATGCATTAATGGAGAGATGTCAGAGTGAGGGGGCTGCTCCTGACAAGCGCCCCGAGCAGTTGGGGGTTTGGTGCCTTGCTCAGGGGCACCTCGGCAGTGCCCAAGAGGTAAACCGGCACCTCTCCAGCTACCAGTTCACACTCAGTTCTTGGTCCATGTCGGGACTTGAACCGGTGACCCTCCGGTTCCCAAGCCAACTCCCTACAGACTGAGCTACTGCCGCCCCCATAAAGCAAAAATGTACTGTTCATATGATTTTTAATTAAACAGGCCTACGGCTAGATGAGTTGTAGTTCAAATGTTCGAGAGTGCACTGTTTTGATCACCTCTGGTTTAGCCTCTGAAACAGTTAAAAGATGTGAACCAAGCTCCTGAGAACAGCAGCTCTGAAACAGTAGAACCTATTATGGAGCCAGCTCATTTGTCGTCTTGACAGCGATCAATATCATTTTAAATTCAGTCCCACATATAAATGGACGCCTGAGCGAGGTTGCTAAAATGGAGACAACACTGTCATTTCTTTAAGCTCTGAGTTCTACTATTGTGGAATAGCTGAGAAAGTGATGAAAACTTGTGCAGTATTGTAACATTCACACTGTTTTTTAATGACTTTTCCCATTGTACTGTTTTCCGAATTATTTTAATCACCAAATTATCTGTGTCACTGAGGAGCGGCGCCTCATAATGCACCTCATCATTGTGAATTCAGAGGACTCGGAGGCTGGCAGTGTGTGCGTTTTGATTAGAGGTGTCCCTGAGGTCTTGGACGTACTCTAGAGAGCACACACCCACACACACACACACACACACACACACACACACACACACACACACACACACACCCACACACAAGCTAGACAAATGTCTGTGGAGCAAAAACCTTTTTTTAATTAACTTGAAGACGGCTGTCTGCCTATGCTGGGCCAAATGCAATACAAGTGTGAAATCATTTGCATTGTTTCACACCTGTTTGCTATGTGTTAACAACTGCTTGTTTTTACTCATTATAATGTCCCCAGCTTGAAGAGTAGATGCCTCCTTGTGTCAGTAAAGAAACTGAGAAAAGACTAAAAGTCAAGGGACTGTGAGTGCATCCCCAACATACAAATCTGTTTCTGTTAAATTGCTGTTCTAGTCGGCACAATATATGTCATACTACGCAGTCAGATTGATGACTTGGTTTTCAAAGTAATAGTGGCATCTCTTTTATCAGTTTAATGGCAGAAGTTATGAAATGATATATTATTTTCACCATAATTGTCTTGTTAGCAGGGTAGATATACCTTAAAAAGAGCAATTAGACCATTACAGGACTCTTATAAATGTAAAGGTTTCTTGTGGTAGAGGGTTTACAGACTCTTAAAGGTACAGTGTGTAGGATTTGGCAGCATCTGTGGTTGCAGAGTGCAACCAACCGAGTACCCCTCCTCCACTCACCTCTCCCTTTCCAAAACTCGCTAACGTGAGCTGCCGAGCGCAGAACCGTGGTAACGCTGTTCGCCTCGCTCAGAGGTGCCACAGCAACCTGAGCGAGACGAATGTTACTGTATCCTCCAGTCCAGACAAATACTGTGCACTTTAGCTGTGACACTTCTTTAAAAACAGGCCACCGGGAGGTAGATATAAGCTTTATGTCCTGCAGTTCCAGGCTCGAGAGGTAAAACATCTTCATTCTGTTTGCAAATCGTCTCCGCTTACAGACAGATCATAGGCTCATCGCCAGGCATCCCCACCAATCACAGATGCATTTTCCTGGTACCCAATATGTGTTTCTCAGAAGTGTTGTGTTTATCCAATTGATTGGGAAAAAAAGAGCTCCAATCACCTGGTGCACTCTGTATCTCTGTTGCTCGTTCATTCAGCAATGATGCTGCTGTACAGCGTTACTGAATCACTTCCTTTAATGGTGGGACTTGGGGGGGATATCAGTTCTTAGGAGTCAGCAGGGTTGATTGCAACTGCAGCAATTGCAAGCGCTGAACGGAAATGAAAAAGGGTGATCGTGTTGAGAGCATCTCCTTCTGCTTCTAATTAGAAAAACTCACTCACTATCCAAACTGCAGAAGGACAACCGCTGCAGAGAAAGAAATTATCTTTTGTTTCAGGAAGTGGAGAAAGGCTGCAAACCAAAATCAGCTCAAAATGTGACTGCATCTGTTGTGTACCCTCTCGATTATGTAATTAGCAAGCTGTTGGCATCCATCATTTTCACTGAGTGACAAGCAGATGGGCTGAAAACTCTGACAAATACTGTTATTCTTAGAGGGGAACACAATTCACCTATGAAATGCGTCATTGTCCTTGTTCAGTCCTTGCAGGATTAGTGAACCTTCCCACTGGCTGGCAAATGAGCAAAAACACAATGCTATGTAGTTCAGCCCCATTCGTAAAAATATGGAAATCAGTCGGAAAAAGCATGTAGGTAGATAGATATCTCTAACTCTATCAACCTCTTTTCTCCCTTAACTCACTAATTATTGTTGGTTTGCACATATGCAGACACCTACACCATTCAATGGGCTTGGTTATTTGTATGTTTTATATTTTGATTCAAAGATCCCATTTTGCAAAAAGTGAAATGTCGATGTCTTTTTTTTTTAATTATAATGCAGGTTTATGTGCTATATAAATACAGTGAAGATATCAAAACGCTCAATAAACAGAGAATACGCACAGCCCATATTCAGGAACTGCGTTGTTAGACGAGCCATTAAGATTTCTGTACATTTGTGCTGTCACAAATATACAATATTTAGACCTTTTCTACATGTGTCCTAGCTTATTTCCTGTTGCAGTTATTGTTGCGTCTGAAATTACATACTAATGTGCTGTTTAGCACATTAAAACAGTTTGTGAGATATGATGAACCAATAGTACGTAAATTGCATGCTGTTTCCAGTCAGATATTACAGTATGACACTACGGCAGCATAAATATCCCATAATGCAATGCAGTAGTGAGGACTATGTTCATAACAGAAGTTGACGGACAGCTCTGTAACATCAATAACGATTCAAATTAACCATAAGATTTTACTTTGCTGGACGGAAGGGATATATTAAATTAATTCAGACTGTGATTCTCACAACTGTTTTCGTCACAAGGTTGGCATGGGTCACCATGGTTACACGTCTCCAACCGCCAAGGAAGTGACAACATAAATTACGCTCAGTGCATCCGAAAGGATACATACGACTGTTTATTCACACAAAAGTATGTTGAACGATAGTACACACATTGAGTATGCAGTGCATACTATGTGATTTTGGGCGAAGCTTGTGCGATTGACATCAGCTGACAGGAAATAAACATGGACCTAAGCTGTTGCCTAGCATCGTAATTCTGTTGAAATGCGCTAAAATGCATCATTTCAGATAGACGGTAAACAGGCATATTCAGACAGACAGTATGAGAAAAATTACGTTTTTTTTTAACATTACAGCATCTAAACATGATCAAATAGAGACACAATGAACCTGAAAATTAGCACAATATGATCTGATCTTATGTGATGTAAGGTGAGTGTGAGAAGGCTCCATTAAAAGAAATTATTATAATTATCATTCACTTCTAATAATGTAGGAATGCACACAACAGCAGGCAGCATGTTTCCAACAGAGCTGTACAAAGCTAGAGTCCATTTGGCTGTGGTGTCTCTATTTATAGCATCAAAACCCAACTGCATCAATAAACAGACGTTCAAAAGATGCATTACAAGTTATCTGAAAAGCAGTCCTTTACATGACTACATCTTCTGGCTATACGTTTTTATTGTATGTCTCACAATCTTCCATATGAGACACAGCAGTATGTCTCTGTAGGATGTAAATCTTTAGGAGCAGTTTCAGGCCATAAAAGGTTGAAAACGACCATCCTAGGCCTGCGTCACCAAGACAAATGGTTCTACATTTACCGTATTGCGCTTGGGAATAATGCGATCCTGATTCTCTCCGTGTGCTCCTGGCAGTGATCACTCCACATCAACATATGATCTGTCCCAGGGAGAGTCAATCCCTTCTTAATGACTGGCCTTTGGCAACCTGAGCTCTCATTACTTTTATCCACAGAGCACTAAGACTGACATCGCTTTTTAGATGTCAGAGTGTGATACAAATTACCTGTCCCATGTCTAATCTAATCTTACATTAAAATGCATGAATTATTTAACGTTTTAGAACCTTCTGCCATTAAAGGGGGATAATGTTTGGCGATGTGCGATTATTATTCAGGTAACATCCTTGTTGAATCCCTTTTGGCTACAGCTGTCACAGATAAAACATGCTTCTTTCTAGATCTCACTTTGTTGGCACTGTATTAAAGTCTCACCCTGCAGCCAGTTATAGTGCATAATTTTCAGTCTCTGCTGCCACGTCCTGGCCATAGCCACTATGGTGGATCTATAATCAGTGTGTGTCTGTGTGTGAATACAAATATGGGAAGCACATACTGAAGTACTGTCCTTATGCACGATTCTGTTCTCCTATTGAGTGTTTTTGTTTTCCGACAGGGAATCAATACTCTATTTCAAATGGGAAATTTCCTCCACCACATTTATCTGCATTTATTTTGCAGAACAATATTTAACATGCAACTGTGATATACAGTTTGAACCTCCCAACAGTTAGACAACTGTATTTGTATGAGTAAACGAGAGCCAGCTGGATCACCCACAATAATGTAACACTGCACAGTATGTTACTGGTCACACATGAAATAATAATGGATTTTGAGGGTCTATCTGCAATCTGTAATATATTCTTTACCTGTACTTAAAGGCCCTCGACCACTCATACTGGTGTAAAGACTGGGCTTGTTTGACATCTCTGACCCTCCTGTTAGTTTTGTTGCATCTGTTTTGGTGGGAGAAAGTGCATAGCTGCACTCAACTTCAAACTAATCAGCCAGAATAAATAGAGACCCTTTCGAACAGCATATAAAGAGATAAAACATACATTCAACCTGCAGCAGGCAGAATGTTTTTGGCATCATTGGGCAAAAAAGCCATAATAATCTTTAAACGTATTGTACTTCAAGTGTTCTGAGAGAAAACTAGACTTCTGCACCTCCTCACGGCTCTGTTTTCAGGCTTTAGAAAATCTAGTATGTGACAAGAGACTTTGGTCAATCACAGGTGATTTTAGAGAGGGAGCGTTCCTATTGGAACAGAGGCAGCTGTCAATCACTCGTGAACTCCGATCAATTGGTCACACTAGGCAGCGCTGATGAAATATGAATCAATATTCTGTTACTGTAATGACTATTTCAGAAACATCTTGTAGTTACTGTTTAGCTGTAAAAAAGAGAAAAAGTGTGCTACAGCTGGTGGGCGGTGCTTTGAAGTTCCTCAACTGATCTCAACATGGCTGCCGGGTCACAACTTTTCTCATTTTACAGCTAAACAGCACACTACAAGATGTTGCTGAAAACGTTTGAGGCGAGAAATAGGTATTACATTAACAGAATATTGATTCATATTTGCAGCGTTGCCTTGTTTGACTGTTCGATCGGAGTTGTGCCGGTGATTGACAGCTACTCATAGATGGCAGGCTGCAGCTCAGCTCTGATTGGTTGTTATCCTCCGGTCTGTGAAATCTTGCAGATGCCGTTAGGAGCACCAGAGGACACAGAGCAACGTGATTAATTTTCTGATTATCTGTCTCGTGCACTGCTGTCAGGATATAGTGACCGTTTTATGATTTGCTCGCATTCTGCCCACTACAGCTTTAATGCCACTTTAAATTAAAGGTGCAATGTCGCAGAAGACCCAGCTGAGGTCAGTGTTTCTCCACCGGACGGCTCAGTGTGGCCGCAGATGTCACTGCCTCCTAAAAATACTACCTGCAATATTGGCTGTATTATTAATCAACCAAGAGCAACCTGGGAATCACCGCTCTTGTCGCAGTGTGCAACCCCCCCTGTCCTTTAGCATCGTTATAAACACTTCACAACATGCATATTAAGAGCCAAACTGCACAACAAAACGACGTGCTTTGTTAAATCCCATCGTAACAAAGGGAAACAGGACACCCAGCAGCAGCATCCAGGGTCCGCGTCCCCTTTAAGGCCGTTCTGGAATAATTAATGACGTCGCGCTGTAAACACGACTGACGCTCAGCTGCGTGGCCGAAGCATCCTCCTCCAAAGAGCCCGAGACCTCTCCAGGTTCCTCCTGTGTTTATCTCTCGACGGGACCGCGGAGGAAAAAAAAAAAGAGAGAAAGGCCGTAAAATAACTGCGGTTCACCTCGACTCTCATATGCGGTCTCCAAAACCAAGACGACGCTGCATTTGTCCCGCTAAGTGTCATGGCTAGAAAGACGGACATTCCCTCCTCGTACTATGGTGAGTCGGTTCGTCTTTGTTGTAAACGCCAACACATTTCTCCCTCTGTGCTGTGTAACGACATGACAGCGGCAGACAGTGGCATGTTATTCAGCCTGAATGATGTTTAGCGTCTTGCTGTGATTTATTTGGCTAGCCAGCTGCTAACTGTTTAGGGGCTATTTGACGGTTGACATCAAATACGCAGTAACGTTAACGGTAGAATCTGGTTTTAAATGGCTATCCGTGTTCAGATAAGTAGCCTAACGTGTTTTTGTGCGTGTCTTCAATCTGCCTTTTGTAATATCCCTGTATTTGTTAACTCCATTGATATAACAATTCACCCCCTTTGTGATTTTGGGCTATACAAAAAACGACTAGATTACCTGGTGTATAGGACCTCACAATGGGAGACAGTCTCATCACTTTCCTCCTCCACTTGTCGTCACTTCGTCTTTGTTGTGATCGCAGATGTTTTTCATAACGTTGGTGTGTACTGTGTGATAGTATGACAGTAGTATAACGTTATTATCCATTAATCCGTCGATTATTTTCTGGATTTGTAGATTTATCGCTTGTTAACTAAACTGTCAGAATATGGTGGAAAATGCCCATCACTATTTCCTGAAGATGATGCCATCACATTTCTTTGTTTTTCAGTGTAAGACAAAGAAAAGCAGCTAGATAACGTTACATCTTTTCAGATGTCAAGAGTTACCTTTGTGTCACCTGAAATCCTTCAACAAATTAAAAGAAAATGCATTGATTTTCTGTTAAATGATAAATAGTCGTTTCAGCTATAAACTCTTTTAGCACACTACCATAGCTCACATTCAGTAAGAGTTGGCCATTTAAAGGTTTGACATCGTAGGAGTAAAATAGAAAGACCTCATAAAATACATTTCATTTCTGTGGTTGACATCAAATCCACAGTAATGGTAGAATCAAGTTTTAAACGACCATTTACGTGCAATTAAGTAGCCTAACATCTTTTTGTGTGTGTCCTCAATCTGCCTCTTTAGTGCTAGTTAACTCCAGTGATATAATAACTTTTGCCTTTGTGTTGTTTACCTGGTGTATAAAACATCACAATAGAAGACAATGAGCGTCATCACTTTCCTCCTCCACTTGTCATCTTTGTTGTAAATGCAGATATATTTTCATATATCATGTAACATTATGTTGGTGTGTACTGTGTGACGGTATAACAGATCATAACATTAACATTATCTTCACTACTGACTAGTCCGTCGATTATTTTCTGGATTTCTAGATTTATCGTTTATGGTCTAGTTAGCTAAACTGTCAGAATATGGTGGAAAATGCCCATCACCATTTCCTGGAGATGATGCCGTCACATTTCTTTGTTTTTCAGTTTAAGACAAAGAAAAGTAGCTAGATAACATTTATCCTCGACATTGAAAAACTCGAATTATGGCATTTTAGCTTGAAAGACTGAGACATCAAATATGCAATAATGGCAGAATAACAGTTATAACGTTTGAAAAAGTAGCCTAACATCTTTTTAAATCTGTCTCAAGATTGTCCATATTCTTGCGTTACCTGAAATACTTCAACAATTAATTATAGACCAAAAAATGTCCATTCATTTTGTGTTAATTGATAGACTAATCATTTCAGCTCGAGACAGCCTCAATGACCCATTGCTGTATTTTACAGGAACCTGAGTTAACACAGGTCACATTTGGTCAGAGTTGGCTATTAACCGTTCAAATAATTAACTGTAACATTAACTGTTTTTTGTTAAAGGGTTGTTTAGCCTAACTTAGGTCTAATGCCTTTTTATAATATGTCTTATTTTTCACCCTACATAGCTCAGAAATGATCCAGCAATAGCCTAGTTCACTTCTGTGACGTAATTTTTTGCCTTGCAGGTATTGAGTGAAACACAAAGTAGATCCTTTGTGTAATTATTATTATATACATTAGATACAGTGTGAGCATCATTACAGATGCTAATATAATACATATACCTGCTTCATCTTCTATTGCTTCAACTCAAGTGCTACTCTCCAGAGAATTACATAGAATATATTGAGACAGTTTAATTAAGGAACATAATTTTGCCTAACAGCATCCAACAATAGCTAGCTATTAGAGCACAGGATGGAGTTATGGGGCCTCACTGTGTTTAGGTCAGCTGCTTTATGTTATTGGCTCTCTGGTGCTTTCGTTCCAGCAGCTAGCTTGGCAAAAGAGTAATTCAGAGTATGTTGTTCTCACACCTGAGCAAAGAATGACAAGAAGAGTTTTACATCGGCATACTTGACCCCATAGTGCTGTCAGATTGCATTGGAAACTAATGTTTCACTAAGTGCATTTGTTGAAATGCGGACCAACGAAAATCATATTAGCTGATGCTAATCCTGGATGATTCTATCAGGTATATTATTTCCAGTTTAGCTAGTTGGGTGTATCTTGTCCAACTAGCTAAACTATGTGATGTCAGTTCTGCAGAATCAAAGAAAAAGGTTTCTTTCTAGACATGACACATTGCGGTTACACTCACACAGACAACACGCCTGTTTCTTTATGAATAGTAGCCACAACCACATGCTGTGGTTTGTGGCAGAAGTGCTAATGTTCTCACTTTTTTTTCTCATCAGGAAACCCTGCTACTTTCTTGAAAGTTATGTGAGTATATTTCGTGAAAGTGTGGGACGTTGAAGTAGTTATGTGGCTAACAGCATTTTCTTTAGATGGAATAAACAGGGTGAACAAAAACTGGTTGGTTAACGCTTCACTGTATCATCGGAGCGCTGAAAAACGTTTAGACCAGCTCAATTGTATTTGTTGTGCGTCACGCCTGTTGACTCTTCTCACGAACACAGTACACATGACCCCATTTGAAGGCACCATAACCCTCTTCACAATTTAATCAGCAGCAGGTGGAAAGCAAGACATGGGAGCTGTAGCATTTATTCACCGACAGATAGTCTAAACTCTACACATACTGCACTGCTACATTCACAGCTATAACGTTACTGATAAATGATAACGGCATACTCGACTACGCAGTCGTTAATGTTACGGCGCACACAGCGGGTACCAACGTTAGTGACACATCAGTGGGCTGAACGGAAATATTTCAACAATTACTAATATATTCACTTTCTGTTAATTGACAAACAGACTAAATGTTTCAGCTCTGAACTTTTCTAGCTTGAATGACCCCTTACTGTAGTCTACAGGAACATTAGCTAACATAGCAGTCATTCTCACTAAGTCAGAAATGGCTGTTTAAAGGGAAACAACTCCCAGGATGATATTTCCATGGTGTAGGAAAGTTCAGTGAACATTTGTGAATATGAGCTCACATGTTCTCTCAAGACCAGAAACCAGAAAAGTAATGGTGCCTTCAAAAGAGGTCGTTTTTATGGTGCTCACGAGAAGAGTCCATATGAACGCCCCTCCTCCTCTTGTGGTATTCACAGTCTCGTAAGTGGTGTTTCTGAAATCGCAGAGTTCACGAGTTTTGACTTGTTCGTTTGACGTTGTCAGAAATGGCGGAGGCCATGGAAGTTCATTTTTCAGTGCATAGTAAGTTAATATATCTATTTCCTTCATTATGTTACTTGCTGGACTGTTAGCCTCTAGCTTCTAGATGCCAACAGTAACGTTTGTATTGCTGTTGCATAACAGCGGTGTTATTCTTAACTTTCATTTCATTTCAATTCACAACTTAAAGCTGCAGTGGGTAGAAATGGAGCAAATAAAAAAAAAAAAAAACTTCTTTAAAAAAATCGGCATTAAAAAAACATGTCAGCCTACCTCTGTACACAGCTTCCCATGTTGTAAACACAAGCATGCGAGTTTCATTTGTAGGCACCATCAGTGACGTTAACAATTGTTCAGCCTCACTTACATGAGTAGTCTAATGGTTTTTTCCACCCTACACCAGCTCAAAAATGGTCCAATATTAGCTAACTCCTATGTTGTGGTTTTGTTATTCCATTGTATTTTTTTTACATTTGTTAAAAAAAAGTGTAGGAGACTGCTAACAACAATAAGCCTTATCTCCGCTTTCCTGCTTCTCTTCTCGCCCACATTAAAGATAATTACAACACTGTAACAACTGCAGTCCAGGTAGCGCAGTTAGTAATGAAGATTAAAAGCAATGTCCTCAGTGAATGGTTTTGATAACAAAGGATTTATTGTCTCAGAGTGGTATTTTCGCTGCTCCAAGCATATACGGGGGCAGATTTTCTGTCCATTAGCCTGCCTTAGTAATCATGTTGTTTATCAACGCAATATAATCCTTTATCACCACCAGATGCCCCACACTGTCTTTCCTCGGAAACAAAGAGGCACTTACACTGGTGATTTTCACCATGCTAGTGGCTTTTTGAGGTTTGATGCCAGTATTAATCCTCCCACAGCTAAAAACACGTCCCTCTATATTTAGTAATCTCTCGTTTAATCATTGAAAAATACATATTTAGTGCTTCTTCCACAATTTTATTCTCGTCTGTGTACAGTTGCTCTCAGGCTACTACAAGACTATCATAGGAAACTAACTAGCTATTGAAACCCGGACTATGATCCACCACATTGTCAAGGCAATTAATGTCTCCTTTCAATGAAACATTTCTTTAGAAGATAAAGTATCTCATATTCACCAAAAGGCCAACCCCACCCATAACACAAAACTTTATATAAATATTAACTTGTTGATGTCTTTCTTATCAGAGTGCCATATTACCAGTCACTAATGGATCTTATTATCTGACTCTAAGTAGTATGTAATAATTACAACCAAACTGATACAGTAGCTGCACAGTTTTAGAGCGACACAGTCATTGTCAGGTCTACTCCTGACAGCTCTTGATGGGGGAAAAACTACAGTGTCTCCCACATACTGACCCCATGTGTCCCTCAGACCTCATGACTGCAGCACTCTGCCAATCACGACTGCAACCTGTCATCTGTAGTTGATTCTCAGCAGATATGCAGCTCACCATCAGGGCCTTCAGATCCTACCACCATAAACCTGACACGATAGAGATGTTGTGCAAAGTGTTGTAAGCAAACAGCTAAGGGCAGTTTTGGAATGAAACATAAAGTAGAGCCTGGGCATCATTATAATTATATATCACTTAGATACAGTGTGTGAATCATGTTGTATTGCTTAAACTCTCCAGAGAATTACATAGAATATATTAAGACAGTTTAATTAAGGAACATAACTTTGCCTCATATGAGAGCTAGCTAATAGACCATGGGATGGAGTTATGGGGTCTCCCTGTGTTTAGGTCAGCTGCTTTATGTGATTAGCTCCCTGGTGCTTTTGTTCAATCGTCTAGCTTGACAGATTTCACATCAGCATATTCTACCTAGGAGTGTTGTCAGATTACATCAGGAACTAGTGTTTCGCTCAGTGTATTTGTTTAAATGTGGAGCATGCAGTGACATAATTCATCATTTTACAGGTCTGCAGATTTCATGGTTATTAGGTGATAATTAGCAAGTAACCTGTTTGAAATTTCTTTGGAATTACTGCCAAATTACCCCGATATTTACCTCAAAATTCATCAAAAATTACTTTATTATGAAAAATATTCAATGATTATATGCTAAAATAGAATATAGTGGTTAAAATGGGGCCCTCAGGCTTGAGAAGCGGCTGACCTTCGTCAGAGATGGAAAACCAAAACTAATAGAAGACACTTCTGATCAGGCACAAATCTCACCATTGTGACTTAATGTCTACACAAATGTAACCTTGTAGCTAATGTAATGATCCAGAAAATATTTTAAGATACTTCAAATAAGCAATAACTTGCTAATTATCTATTAATCAGCAGACATGGAAGTAAAGCATATCAGTTAACTCTGTGTTCCCTTCCTGGAAATGTATTAAATAAATTACCAACCATTGGGAAATAGCAAAATGTAATTGTTAAGTAATGTTTACGTGATTTTTGATCAATTTTGAGGTAAATATTTGAGTAATTTGGCAGTAATTCCAAAGAAATTTCAACTAGATTACTTGCTAATTATCACCTAATTACCATGACCTGTAACATTATATTATGAAATCATATTAGGTGTTGCTGGTAATTTTCAGTACACACCATTTCTGGCTTTCTTTAGTGGTTTATCTCTCTTATTCCAAAATCCATTGTGGTGACACTAAATGTCACCAAAATGTTTTTGTGACTACATGTCACACAAAAAGAAAGAAAAAAAGCACCTACATGTAGTTTTCTCAACAGAAAACCCACCTACTATCTTGAAAGTTATGACTATATTTGTGGGAAATGTAGCAGATCACTAACAGGTATTGACTGTATCGGGGGTGGGGGGTTGTTAATGCCGAGCAAGGCTTGGAGGAGCGGCTTGTCACTAAAATGTGGTTGCAAAAGTCTGATTTTATAGAAGTCAATGAGAAAATGGCCCTAGACCGTAAAGTAAGGTATACTATAAGGCGTGTCTGCCTTGTGATTGACAGGTCGCTGCCACAACGTTGTCCGGCCTGAGGCGCATTTTCGTCTTACAACTTTCAGTGTGTTTTCAGTTCATGAAAGTCTGTGAATGTTCTCATTCATCCAGGTCATATTCATTCTGGCAAAAAATTGAATCGAAGGCAACTGGACTTAGATTTGTCTCTGAAGACGTTTCGCCCCTTATTCAAGTGGCTTCATCAGTTCGAACGCTACAGTCTGACTAGTCATACTAGTGGGGACTAGTCAGACTGTAGCGTTCGAACTGATGAAGCCACTTGGATAAGGGGCGAAACGTCTTCAGAGACAAATCTAAGTCCAGTTGCCTTCGATTGCCTAAAAATTAGTGTTAAAGTTAACACAATCACAAGTTAATGCAAATTTGTTTTAATGCCACTAATTTCTTTGACATATTAATGCAACTTACAATTTTTAGGTTGTAGCAGGCTCAGTTTAAGGAATCAATTGGTACCAACTATGTCAAGTAGCTTGTCACAGAGGAGGCTACATAACACAAAAACTGGCATGGCTATTTTCAAAGGAGCCCCTTGACCTCTGACCTCCAGATATGTGAATGTAAATGGGTTCCATGGTTACCCACGAGTCTCCCCTTTACAGACATGCCCACTTTATGATAATCACATGCAGTTTGGGGCAAGTCAGCACTCTGACACACTGACAGCTGTTGTTGCCTGTTGGGCTGCAGTTTGCCATGTTATGATTTGAGCATATTTCTTTGCTAAATGCAGTACCTGTGAGGGTTTCTGGACAATACTTGTCATTGTTTTGTGTTGTTAATTAATTAACAATAATAAATATACTGGAAACATACATTGCGTAAAGCAAGCATATTTGCCCACTCCCATGTTGTTAAGAGTATAAAATACTTGACAAATCTCTTTTTAAGGTACATTTTGGACAGGTAAAAAATTAATTGCAATTAACTATGGACAATCATGCGATTAATCACGTTTAAATATTATATATATTATATAAATTGACAGCCCTACTAACAATGTATTATTCATATTAATCGGTTGTACTTAGCTCCACCCTGTTGTATGTCTTCAGGTTGCAAAAAATCAAGATGGCGACAGCCAAAATACCAAACTCAAGGCTTCAAAACCGTAGTCCACAAACCAGTGAGTGACGTCATGGTGACTACTTCCACTTCTTATACAGTCTATGGTTACAACATAGAGACCAACCAGTTTTCCAAATACTCTGGTATACTGTAATGCTCCCGAAGCGTAATGTCATTACACATTAACCTAAAGTTGGATTTTTCTTTTTAATGAACATAAATTGCCCTCATAAAAAGCAGCAAAAAACAGGTGAGCAGTCATAGTGAGCCATGTTTTTAGCAGCTGGTCGAACTACCTGCCATCCCATAATACACGTTCAGCAGTTCTCCACTTGCTCTACATCCCGAATGGATTGCACTCTCTAGGCTAGTATATTATATAACGTTTCTAACTGTGTAGCAAGTGTTCAGTGGGCTTATACTGTACTGCCGCAATGTTCAGTCAGTCAGAAAAGTAGAAAAACGGCTCATAATCATTCTGTGACAGGTTTATAAGTAACAATTTAGATATGAGTTCCATTCACCACAGAAAGTGTTGAGTCGGGCACACTGTTAATTAACAAATTTCTCGCATGGGCAGCTTCCCTAAACGGTGCATTTTTACTCTGACTCAATGCAGAGTCTTGACAGAAAGCTGAGAGCCTCGGTTCAGAATCAAACATTCACAGCCTCTTCCTGTGAAATTGCAGTCAGAGAAGGTTGTGGCTCAAATGGCCTATTTTACACCCAGGACTAAGTGCTGTTATGGGCTTTTTAAGTGTCACTGTCCTCTGCAAATACTCGTCTGAAATGAAGACCGATGCCCACCTCGTAGTGCTCCTACATATTTTATTAGTCTTTATGGCGCTATCTGCTCATTATTTTTAACAAGGTTATGTTCCTTTGCTACTAATTTCATGTGTCCTTTCTCAATAGAAAGCTATGTCGGTGCCTGGAAGTTTGAAGTATATTATTCACAGTAATGACAGGGTGAGTCGGTAAACAATTTCGGATTCACTCCTGCACAGCACTAGATGGTGATTGTTCAAGCCTGTAAAGATGGGACATTTAGCTGTGAAGAAGCTTTCTAGGCGACAGCAAGGAGACTTTAAATTTCCAATTTGCAGTACAGATAGGCCTGTAGTCAGTGTGTGTTTATGACTAGAAAGGCTAAGTGACATTGACAGTGATTTATGAAACACAAGCCACTGATTCACAGGAATATGAGTGAGAGATACAGCTACGCTCATGCTAGACACGTAGGTTTTGAGTCTCGGGTGCAAAGTGAGACTTGAAATGACTTTTGATGGGTTTAATGTGCTAAATGATGCAGCTAGCTTGATCAAAACAAATTAGTCATTATCCTAAGAAGAACAAAAGAGATATAATGTTGTGATGTTGTAAACATGTTTTTTTTTTTTTTTGCTCAGACGAGGGCTTTGCATTGCACCTTGTAGGTTTGCTTAGATATGTCAGGGTTTTGGTGTTGACACTGATCTGAGTTTGATGTGTGCAGACTGCTGAAAGGCAGAGGTTAAGAGGATTCTCTGTTGGAGAACACACAGACAGTGAAGTGATGACGTTAATATTGACCAAATCAAGATACTGGCTCACTCTTGAGGTTATAGAAACAAATACTGCTACCTAAAGGAGAACATCACTTGTTTTATGGAATCAGATTTGTAGTACAAGTGGCATTAAATGTCATGAGTGCATTAACATTTCTTGCAAACAACGAACCAAGTTTCGAAATCTGTGATGTGCTGTGACGCAGATATGCACTAATATAAAGCCACCTCATTCATAGTCAGTGAGAGATCAACTTTGTGGACCTACATTTCGTGTGTGAAGTGTTACTTCCACATAACCTTCAGCTGTTTGCTAGCTTTTTGTCAGCACAAAGTGCACGCACTTCAAAAAATATACAACTGGTCAAAAAACAGGGTTACTGTGATGGTGATAGTGAACTCGTTCGCCATGAAATGTGCAATAGCTAAGTATTAGTAATCTGGTCCCAGTTGCATCCTGCCTAACATAAAACTTTGATGTGCAAAGAGATATGAGGATTTCTGTGTTGGCACATGGCAAAAAAAAAGGAAAATCCCATCATAATTAGTCATTTAGTGCAGTACAGAGTCCTTGAAATCTTATCTTCCCAAAACATGCAAATAAATGTGGCTACAGGGTGAGATTATGTGCAGTAACCTGTTTTCAGTGCAGATTAATTTGTACACTTTGTGATACTGGAGTGATCTGCTTTATTCTGTCTTACTTTTATAGGGTACCAACACTAATACCTGACTAAGAGGAAGGTGTATAACAGAAAAAGAGGAATTAATTTTGGAAGTTTCAAGACAAGACTTGAATACTGAGTATGAGACCAAAGGCTATTGTGTTTACATTTGTAATGGTGTGTAGATGAGTACATAATGTTGGTGTGTATATTAAAGCGAGGGTAGGCAGTACATTTTTTCCATTATTGAACAAAAATAACATAATAGCATTTCAGCATATTGTAATTGAGACAACTAGACTGCTGCACCTCCTCTTGATTCTGTTTGCAGGCTTTAAAATATCTAGTCCGTGATGATCAATCACAGATCATTTCACAGAGAGCATTCCTATTGGCTGTTAGAAAGGCAGATGCATGTGCACGTCCCTTCAGATAGTGAAAGACTGATTCAAGGGTGGCATATCTTGAAGGAAAAGTTGCTATTCCAACATTGGCAACAACTGCCTACAGTGCACAGCAACCCAAAAAAATGAAGACGAACGTATCAATAAGAGTCTGACGAGATCAGTGAAGCATTTCAGAAATGAAAGACATTGTTGCTGATCGTTTAGCCTTCTGCTTACGGCTGCAGCTAGCGCTGTGAGCTAGCCTCACGGCTACAGTAGCTTGGGGAAGGCATCATTTTCTCTCCACCTCCTGTGTGACCTCAGCATGAATGTATAAAGAGAACAGAGCTCACAGCTGCAGCGCAGCCATGACAGCTACAGTTAGTCGAATTAGCAATATTTTCTCTCCATCACTGAAATGCTTCACTGATGTTGCAGCTCTCTAGAGTCTCATCTCTCTGTATGTCATCTCAAAGGGCTTTACAGGCCCACAGGTTTGCGAAGAAAACAGGACGGTATTACTCATAGAGATGATGCTATATGACGGCCTCAGGATCCCAATCACGATTGGGATGATGTTTCAAATGAATGACTTGTACGCATACCACTTGAATTACAATATGCTGAGAAGTTATTATGGAATGTTGTGTGTGCCCAATAACACAATAAATAAACTGCCTCCCCCAGCTTTAAATGTGTTACATCACCTTGGTATGTGTGTGTATTCATATTTAGATATCAAGATGTGGCATATCCTCTTATGTGTAAGTCTTTAAAAATCCAGGCCAAAGCCGGTTGAGCCTGTCACTGATCTACAGTAGCACTAGCAGGCCTGGTTTCACAGGATCCCAACGCTGCCACTGACATGCCTGGAGGCTCCCACAGAAGTAACCAAGGTCACAAAGCTCCAGCCACAATACTGCCATTTCTCCGCTTGGAGCAGCAGGCTAGCTGTCAGTGTCTGACACATTCAGATGCTAACTTCCCTCTTGGGGGTCGAATCCCAACCCGGATAACCACTATTCTCTGCATTTGAGGGGATGTCAGTTAGCATTGTGTCTTAGCTTCCCTGCGAAAATGTGCACAGTAAACACCGTTCATGCAGTGAGGGGAGTTAACCCAGTGGGCTACCAAACCACATATGCCAATGTATTAGTCCTCAAGCATCTCCTAAAAGTTGAGAGGATCCCAAGGGGCTCTGCTAAGTAGACCTAAACCAGAGATCTGGATGTTGTTGTCTTGTCCCAATAAGGAGACTGGCACTTTAAAGGTCGTACTGTTGTCCAGTGGGGTAAGTAAGAGAGAGGCAGGAAAGATTTTTTGGATACAAAAGGGCGATAGAAGAATGGCAGAGAAGAAGTGAGTGGTGGTGCTACATGGAGCATGTTTGTGTGTATTCCCTCTCCACTGTTTTAATATTATGAGAAAGGGGAGCCATCTGGAGCTTTTTAACTGGTTTTATTGTTCCAGAGGGGCTCCAAATCTCTGTTTTTTCTTTCTGGTGTTTGTGAGATACTTCCATGATCATAATGCTCTTTCTAATTTTCAATGTGTGTGTGTGTGTGTGTGTGTGTGTGTGTGTTGGGGATACTAATTTTGAAAATTTTTCATAACTGATAACCGACCCTCATTAACCGATTATTAATGATTAATTGATAAGATTTGTGTGTTTCATGCAGCGGTGCACCAGCTGCAGTATATGAGCACAACAGACAAGTGAGTCAACGGTTCACCATGAGGAGAGTCACTGTAGCAGCCATGTTGCTGCGTTTAGTGTTGCGGACATGCAGCCACTTTCCCAGTAAAAGTCTCCACCGCACATTTAGTTTAGTTTAACATGTTGTCAACTGTGTGTCTGCCCGGATTAACGATAGCGATTGTCTGACAAACACTGTGTTTGCGCTACGTTAGCAGCTGCTAGCTACTAGCGTTGCCAGTGGCTTTCACTGCCATTGCTCTGCTGCCGCTTTTTAATTAATTATTATTATATCTTTTAAACGTTTAACCGATAGCATTAATCCATTAAAATGCTTAATGACGGTTATCGGTTAAACGGATAATTATTAACATCCCTTGTGTGAGAGAGAGAAAAAAGCTGAACGTACACTGTACAATTTTAGCCTGTTTCTGGCCCACACGTCTCATTTTAGAGTTGAAATTTTAGCTTTGGTGGGCGTAGTTTGATATGCAGTGTTCGGGGAGAACGGGGGGGAGAACGAGGACTGATTAACTCCTCCCGACTGGCCATCAGACAGTTGGATGAATTTCTGACATGTCAGAAATTTTGGCTGGCCGTCCACAGGCTCTCACACAGTTAAAGCAGAGCCACGAGTCGATTCCCCAAAGTCAGTGCCTTGTTTCTATTTTTTTTTTTTTATAATAATCACAGCATAGTTATAAAGATAGCAATGTACAATAGATATTGTAAAACATAGCTATTTACCTCCAATTCTCTCTGCAAAATGGACAAGCTAACTGTCTATGTCTTCTTAGCCACCTGCAAGTCCATATATGCCGGCACCTTTTTGTGACTCGTACAGACCTCTGCTAGCAAACAAACTTTACCTGCCTCAGAGCTTTCAAACAAATCTTTATTGATAACTGTTAACAGCCAGAACGGTGTGAACACCGTCGTTGTCATGGCTGACGATCAGATCGAACAGTGTGAGCTTTGGCTTTACATCACAAACAATCTGCTCTTACAGTAGGAGTAGGAATTATACAACGTTTTTAAAATTGTATATTATATTGTATGCCCAGCTTTAGGGTTAGTGGGATGTGAGAGTGATGCCTGACTCAAGTGAAACCTTGCCAGTAAATTTCTGCCCCCATGACCCTCCCTCTCCATTCTGATTTCTCATTCAACAATGAGTGAGTCTCTACCCTACAGACTACCCTGAGACCTCTTCTCAGTCTCTTATCCTCTCATAGCTTTACTGGCCCCTTTTTCTTTATGGCGGTGATGCATCCAAGCAGTTTTGTTGCTGCCATGTACCAACACTAATATTGCAGCAGAAAACTGAACACTGCTAATTTTTAAATACAGACTAGAGGAAAACCCAAAGCCCCAAAGCCATGTTCCTGATGCTGCTTTCCTCTGTGGATTGGCAGAAGCCAGTGCTTTTATTAAATATGAATGAACATACTGTATACAGCGTTCAGACTTACAGGATGTGCCTACCCTGCTGAGCAACATCATTATGCTGAATTTTTTACATTTCTATTTTTACTTTTTTGTTTATTTTGTAGCTGGATCTAAGCCCAACGTTGCTTTGACAGGACTGCAGGAATTTCACAGCACTCCACTCTCTGCAGGTCTTGGAAATGTTTATGATCAGCAGAGTGAAAACAACAAAAAAAAAGTCCTTTCCAAATGGCCTCTTCTGACCCAGCCCATGTAGAGCACCTGCAGTGTTCGAGCTGTTTGCCTGACTCCGGCATGAAAGAGGCCTGTGTTGGACAGTGGAGCCTGGGCACACTGGTGCCTGTGTCTGCCCGTGTTGATGTGTCTGTGTGCTGGATGTGTTTACGGAGACGAGCTGGGAAACGCTGGGAAGGCAGGGGCTGTGGAAACGGGATAGAGGAAGTGAAGAAAGTTTTACTCTGGAGAGAGTGATGACGGCACTGTGCTGTATGATTAGCATTCCTACGACTATGACTTTTATGTGCTTTATGTACTTTCATTTCTTACTTGATTTTTAAGATTTCTGTATATATGTTTATATATAACTTTGTATATGTATATAATTTTCTTTTTTAGCCTTTTTTCATTTGTTGACAGCGACAATATTTTTTTAATATATATATATTATTTTTTGGAGAGTTTTTTTCTGTTTTTATTGACAGTTGAACGGGGAGACATAGCGGACGACATGAAGCAAAGGGTTCCAGGGTGGATTTGAATCCAGGACAACTGCAGCAAGGACTAAGCCTTAGTACATGAGGCGCCTGATCTACCAACTGAGCTATAACAACCACCCCACAGCAACAGTACTGAAAGGGGGAGACGGGGGGACAACATGCAGCAAAGGGCCCCAGGTCGGATTTGAACCCGGGGCCGCTGCAGCAAGGACTCAGCCTTGGTACATGGGACATAATTTTGAAAAAGCTTTTTTAATGCTAGAATCAATATATTTGCTTCATTTGAGTCTATGTGGAGGTAGAAGGAAGTTACCACTTTTATTGTTAACGTGACGTCATAGCCGTTCCGTATCCTTCAACCAAAACAAACCGCAGCAAGCCGAAACAAGAAAGTACAAAACGGCGGATGGTTCTCGTGGATCTGCATCCTCATAGTTTAAATCCAAAGTGGTAAAGACTACATATACAGTTAAGTATGGAAACTCTTTGGGTTTCACACATTGCAGGTAAAGCAGAGCTAGAAGCTGCATGCTAACTCTGTCGTGGACAGGAAACGTCATTGTATTGCAGTAACGTGCGGTCAAGCCAGCCGCTACTCGCGTCTCTGTGGTCAGATCAGCTGACGCTACAACCGGAGAGCACCCATATACTGATATTTATGGTAAATGCATTCAAACGGCCTGATGGAGCTGACCATGGATGTACAAAGAGAACGGGGCTGACGGGAGAGCTAGCAATGGACTTGGCAAAGTTAGCAGAAGTGTACACGTGTGATTACGTTCGGTTTTCAAAATATGGTGTTAACAAAGTGAACTATATATACGAAATACATACAGTATATGGAAATAAGATTGATTGGACTGTATTCACCAGAACTATAAAATATTACATGTTCCTTCTAAATTAAAAAGAAAAGACCACTAATTTGTGAGGGAAATGTTTTTATATTTGATTTTTGGGTTACTAGAAAAAATTTAATAAATAATTGCTGACAATGACTGATATATGTCACTTCAGGACATCTCTGACTACATACATGCTGAAAATCAACCATTTTTACTGTATTAACTTTAATATTTTCCAAAGTCCATAGAAGTGTATGATTTAACATTCTCCCATGGTCTAGTGTTGAAATAAATTATAAAATCAAATCGCAATACTTGTAGAATTAAAAATCACAATATATATTGAATCAAAACTTAATTATCATGAGCGTTTAGAATCTGGAGATAGGTGTATCGTCTCAACCCTAATATTTACTTATATAGGCTAATGCCATTTTATCTGCTAGTTTGCTTTCTTATTAACAAATCTCACACTATCTGCAGTGATATTTGTGACATAAAGTAGAAATATATGTGACTCAGTATATGTGCAAATAACCTCAAAGCAGTCTAACCTTATGATAAAGTGAGCTGCAGGAGATAAGTGTGCAATTTAGTCTCCTCCTAAATTGTGAAATAGAAAGCGATGAACTGCTTCTGTGACTTTCTCCTGAAGCTTTATCACTCCAGGCTGGGTTTTTACATCTGGCTCTCTTCCTGCACAGGCACTCTGAAGTTGATTCTTAGCAGTCAGTCTCAGCAGCACATACTTTAGAGTCTGTCTGACAGAGGTACGGACTTCAAATTGAGGCATTGTCACATTGCATTTCGATCTTTTTTTGGAGCTTTTATTAAACTTCTATTGGAAGAAGGGATTTTATCACAAAATATTTGTGCATCACAGGCTAAGTTTATGGTTGTCACCAATGTAAATTGATCCATAGATCTTGTTGCTAAGGCAGACTTGCTGCAAATGCAAATGGGATTTGAGAGTGAAGATTACTGCCAAAGCCTTTGTCTGATCCTGATGTGTAATTCCTCACCCCGTCCGGCCTCATTGCCTCAGAGCCTTTGATTACCACCATGATTGTTGTGTTATGGGTAAGTCCCAGTAGGACATGGTGGCATCATCCAACACTGTCAATAGAGGAGACTAGCAGTTAGTGGAGCTAACAGTGACTTTAGCTGTCCCGGTGTAGCATGCCTGCCAGGCTTTTTCCAAATGTTGTTGACTACAGACCCTCTTTCAGCCTGACCACAGCCAGCAGCTCACATCTAGTCCACAACCCTCATCTCCTGCACTGGCAGACTGCAGTGCAGTCTAAAACAGCCGTTATCTAATGCAGAGTGTGCTGGTATCCAGACATCACTGACGATTTTCACCACGCTCCTTTAACTCTTCATTGAAATCTGTTTTGTGGGACAGAGAGAAGTACAACAGCCTGGTGGAAGTGGTCTAGCTGATGTAGTGAGTAGGAACAGCAGCTAATTTTAGCTTTGCTGAATAAGCACACGCTCTGTCACCTGAACGTTATTGTGTTAGAACGAAGGGGTTTCTAATCCTCCGGTATGCTGTAAGCTATATTACAACATGTTTTCTGCTGTTATGCAGTGACGTTGTTTTTGAGATCCCTGTATCATATTGTATTGACAGTTTTGTATTCGGGGTTTTGATCAACATAACGACTGCCCTCATTTTTTGTCCGTTGGCGGGGGACCACGCTGCCTGCTGGTCCTCATGCCGGACATACTGGCAGGCTCCATAACTCCAAACGCAAGGCTAATCAAGAAACCACTGACATGACTCTGAAAAAACGCTCTGCTCCCTCCCCGACACTCACTGCACCACAATCTGTCCTCTCACCGCTGGCTCTCCTTGATCTCAGTGTGATTCAGCTTGCACTCACCATATGGACTAACCTGTTTGTGTCACAATTGCTCCTGCACCGTGGAGACCTGCATAATGTTTCAAATATTCGCAGTCGAGGAGGATCAGTGAAAGGACTCTTTTAAAATCCATATAAATTCTGCTTACACTGGTACCCAGTCTAACTAGTTATGCATCTTGTTCACCCCCAGCAGCTGTACCTCTAATTAGCTCTGATGTAAGTTAATGCAATGTCTCCTGCTGGCCATGTGGGTGTAGCAACAACCACTGGGATATAAAAGCAACTGTAGCTAACTTTAGACACAACACAGAGGAGTAGTTCACTCTAGCAGTACACTGTGCACAGTTGCTGACTTTAATGGACCCAAATTAAAAAGTGCTACGGAGCTGTTTTTAGTTCACATGGTTAAACTGAATGTAGTTTAGCATCAGTGGGCAACCTCCGGGTCTTAAAAGTGAAACTAATGCAGAAGTGCGTTAAACTTGCATTCTATCTAATAGCCAGCAGGGGGACGACTCCTCTGGTTGCAGAAAAAAAAAATCCAATAGTATATAAGTCTATGAGAAAAGGACCCTACTCTTCACTAGGGCTGAGACGATTCAGCTATCTCCCGATTCAATACTATCACGATGCTTGGGTACCGATTAAAGATGTATTAAGATTTTTAAGTACTGTAATGCGATAATATGATTTATTGGGATTTTTGTTAACTTTTTAAACACTAGATGATGGGAAAAAGTTCAATCATACACTTCTGGGGACTTACAATTTGGGAAATATCTAAATGAATACATTAGAATGGTTGATTTTTATGTCCTGAAGTCACACATGTCAGTTATTGTCAGCCATTATTTAGAAAAAAAATTCAGCAACCCAAAAATCAAGAGTAAAGACATTTCCCTCACAAATTAGTGGTATTTTCTTTTTAATTTGTAAGGGACATGTAATACTTTATACAGTCTTATTTCCATATATGTATTTTGTATGTACAGTTCCCTTTGTTAACACCTTATTTTGAAAATCAGACCTAGTCACACGTCTATACCTCCGCTAACTTCTCCAAGTCCATTGCTAGCTCACTTTGTCAGCTCTCTTTATACATCCATAGTCAGCCCTGTTTGACTGTATTTACCATAAATTTCAGTATATGAGTGTACTACAGTTGTTGCGTCCGCTGATTTGACCACTGATTTGACAGCTGGCTTGACCGCACGTTACCACAGTATGATAATGGTTTCCCGTCCTGATGTCAGGCTCTGCTTTTACTGTGTGAAACCCAAAGTGTTTCCATACTTAACTGTATGTGTAGTGTTTACTACTTTGTCCGGATGCAGGTCATATCTACATGGACCCTCCGCTGTTTTGTACTTCCTCGTTGCAGCCAGCCGTGGTTTGTTTGGTTGACAGATGCATCATATTACTCAGACTACAACAATAAAACCGGTAACTTCCTTCTACCTCTTCATACACTCAAATGAAGCAAATATATATATATTCAAAATCATAAAAAAAGTGGTACACAGTTGAATCGATTTTTTTTCTCTCCTACTTCTCACCTGATTAATTAGCTCAGTAAACGGTGTAAACTTGAGTTTATGGTCTCAATCACCAGTTTTAAGTCTTCTTCAATACAGCATGATGTTCATTTAGTAACTTATGGTCCCATTTAGAGTCAAATAGACCATAAAGCAGGGTCTGTTTTAGGGCATGGCTACCTCATGATTGACAGGTCGCTACCGCGCCACTGTCCAGTCTGGGTGATGTCTCAGATGCCTTAACTCTCTCACAGTATGTTTTCAGTTCATGAAAGTTAATTTTAACTTTTTTTAGATGCCTAAAAATGTCTTATTCAGTGTTTGGTTGTAGTTATTTCCACCCTCTGTCTAGTTGCAAATAACCAAGATAGCATCAGCCAAAAATCTAAATGGTGAAAGCCAAAATGCCAAAGTCGATGCTTCACAACAGTAGTCCACAAACCAGTGGGTGATATCATGGTGACTTGTCTCACTTAATTTCCCTGTGGTAGTTGGTCAGTTAGCAGTGTGGTTGAGTCAGTTGCAAATGTTTCAATCGGTATCATTATACAGGATCATGTGCATGTTACATCATTTGTGCATACATGTTTTAGCTCTCAACATTATAGATCACATGAAATACAGCATTGCATCCTCTTATATTCAGCACCATTTGCTCTTTCAAATGCTGCAGTGTGCGTCCTTGGCTGAGGAATTCACACTTAACCCAGAACATCTCCCATTTTTAGACATGAAACACAACTAAAGTGAGTGGCTTTCAGTGACAGCCAAACAGATGGCTGGGCACACTAATAGGGGTTTTAACAGCAAGGACAGAAGAAAAAGGGACATGGAGCCTCTCATATCAAGTACCTAAAAAGAAAGGTTAGCAGCTCAAACTGCCGCAATGAAAACGAGCTGAAATGGTCACAATCACACCCATAGTGCGTGTAAGGAATTTCCTCATGATCTAGTAGCTGCACATAGCCCCATGTGGTCATGTGAGACCACTTGACTTTAACGCATGCAGTTCTCCATCTGCCATAATTCTTGCCCCTCTCTAATATACGCTTCATAAGAATGAACGAAAACAGAAATGTGACAATTACTCACCTAGATTCAAGTACATTTCCAGTTCAGTGCATTTGTTTTTGCTGCTGACGCTGCAGCTTAAGGACACCGGGAGTGTTGGTGAATGAAACTGGTGCTCAGTCACTTTTCCTGACATTATTTTACTGTTGGCCCAGCGATTTGGCATCTCTATCTTTCAGACTACCACTGCTGTAGGGAGGCTGGAAGAGAAATCATAGTGGGGAACAGCAGGCAAGAATATATTGCTTTCACACATGCAAATGTGTATAACATCCTGTTTTTTTAATACCTTATCTTCATGCAGAAATATTGGCTGTAGAAACCTTGTTTGCTACAACACGAAGGAGTTCCACCATAGCCAGACAATTATGGTATCTCACTCAGTCGCTATGGGATGTGTAGCTGGCAGTTTGTGGGGAGCAGCTGCCAGGCTTTACTGTGCTGAATCAGTTATTCTAGGCAGAGAGGGTTTTTTTTAGTTTTTTGCATATATGTGTTGTATTACAGGGTTTCTCATACTGCAAGAGCTCAGTAATAAATTTGTCAAATTTAAGTCAAGTCCATTTTATTTGTATAGCCCAAAATCACAAATTTGCCTCAGGGGGCTTCACAATCTGTACAGGATGCGACACCCTCTGTCCTGTCCAGTACGACCCTCTCTTCAGATGAGGAAAAAACCCCAAAAACCCTTTTAACAGGGAAACAATTGGAAGAAACTTCAGGAAGAGCAACAGAGGAGGGAGCCATCTTCTAGGATATAGATGTGAAACAGATACTGTGTGTACAGAGTAACATCATAATAAAAATACAACATAGACAAAAATTGATACATATAATGGGAACATATACTGTACCTCTGGGGATTAATAAAGGTTAATCTTATCTTATCTTAACTTATATCAACGTATAGTTTAGTTTTTTTTGTGAGCTGATATAAATGTAAGTGATTCTGTTAAATGGGCATATGATATCGTCGTAAATCGATCGCAGGCCCTGAATTGAATTCCAAATCACATCATGGCTGTGATACTTTATGATATCAGCAAATATTTTGTTCAAAGAATCAATATAATATTGTATTGTGATTAGGGATGTTAATAATTAATTGTTAACTGACATGAAGCATCTTAACCGATTAACGTTATCGGTTAAACGGTTAAAAGAAATATTAATAGTTAATTCTAAAGCTGCGAAAAACTCAGAGGAGCGGCCCGTCACTTTTAGAAGAAAAGCTGGTCCACCATAAGAGAGTCTGAGCCAGCGAAGACACAGAAAGTTACCTCCCGTCGTCAGCTGAGGAGTTGTAGCTTGTAGCCTCATAGCATTTATTCACCAGCAAATAAACTGTACACACACTGTCTGCTACAGCTACATTCACAGCTATAACACCTCCGACAAACACACACTCACCGCCGCCACACACACACAGTCTGTTGGAAACTTGTCGCGCTGCAGCAGGCACGAAGCCGCCAGCAATGCTAGCAGCCGCTAACGTAGCACAAACACACACACTGTTTGTCAGGCAATTGCAATCATTAATCCGGGCAGACACCCAGCTGACAACCTGCTAAACTAAACTCAATGTGCGGTGGAAAGTTTTACTGAGGAAGTGGCTGCATGTCCACAGCACTAAACGCAGCACCATAGCTGCTAACTCTCCCAGATGGTGAACTGGAGACAGTGAACGCAGCACCGTGGCTGCTACAGTAGCTCGCCTGTCGGACATGTCTTGTTGGTTAATAGTTAATAACTGGTTAACAAGGAAAATTTTCAAAATTAGCATCCCTAATTGTGATGAAACTTATGATTTACACCCTTTCTGGATACCACACTCAAATATTCCACCCTATGAAAGTTGCTCACTGGGTGCATACGCTGAAAAAGCATCTGTGGGCTTTCTCACACATCCACGTTTTTGGGCCCACAGAACAGACACACTAGTGGTGTCAAGAAAATATCGAAAACATTGAATATCGTGATATTACATTTTGCGATAGAGTATTGAATCTCAAAAAGGCAATTGATTTTTAAATAATAGTTTATATGCAAAGATATTATATATTATATATTGCAATATATCACCTTGCTTATAGTATTGCAGTATATTGTGATATATTGAATGGTAACCTCTGTATCGTGATTTGTATGGTATCTTCAGATTGTTGCAATACACAGCCCTAATGCACACTAGAGTCCTTCTCCAGCCGAGCTAGCTGAGTCCGTCCAACACTGGCTAAGCTGGCTGACTTCTTGTTCACTCCCCACACACATGAATGGGGTAAAATAATTTGATCGTACTTCTGGATTGCTATTCTGGACTTAATAAATGTTATTGGACCACATGAATCAAACCCTGATAATTAAAGGAGTCGTTTCGGGGGGTTATGATGCTCCACCGTTTTACAACTGCAGCATACAGAACTGTGTTAGTGAGCATGTTTGCTCACAGATCAGTCTTCACAACACAGAGTTACTCTCCAGAGATCCACAATGCAGTGGTGGAGTTGTTCCAGAATAAACTGGCCATGTTCACTGTAATGAAAGATTATATCACCCAATGCAGCAGTATGGTTGTTTAATGTGTTTTTAATAGTTTTTGGATGATTACAGAGCTAGAGGCATAAGCTAAATCAGTTACAGTACTTGATTTTAGGATAAATTTGATGTTGTTGTTTTTTTGGGGGGTTTTGTCTTTTCTTCGGATTTGCTGATAAAAATAAAAAGAGGTTTCTGCTTGTTAAATTCAGGGCCTATTCTTTACAGTTCAGTACATTCACAACATGATGTGTATGTACGTATTATGGTGTACTCATTCCTCACACTTTTAGAGACAAGGCTGGCTTGTACGTCTTTCGACAGGATCAGTTTGGGGAATGGGCAGATGGGAGATTGGCCCACTCATGCTGCCCCCAAGTCTGCTCCAGCTGCTTGGAGATATTACACTCCATGTGTGGTGATTAATAGGTCCTCAGGAACACGTCATACTTAGTTTCTGCTGGGGTGGAGAGACTACTTGGGCACCAAAGGAGCAGCCGGTGACGAATGCAAATGCTTCCTCATACCTGCGTTAGCCCCGCAGGTGACTGATGGTGCACGACACTGTGATTCAGTATTCACTCTGCTGGGTCAAATGGGGATTCCTCACTGTGACCCAGATAAGCTTCATGGCTTAAGGCTTGTTAAAATGATTTATCATATATTGGTGTTAGCTGCATTGTTTCAGCTTTTAATGCTTTATCTTAGTATGATCATCCCTCATCATCCCAGTCCTGCAGGGAGAGCTGCACTGTGAATTGGCCTATTTAGTCTGTCCTGGCCAGTTGAAGAGCACAGTAGGTTAACTTTACTGGTACATTTTACTAGTATAGTATATATAGTGTCCATGTTATGAAATGTTGCTCATTTATAAATGTTTGGCTATATTATTCTCTGTCTCATCTATGTTTTCTCTTGCTTTAAATTATTCTCTTTTGTTTGTGAACCAGATATTAGTCAGCACACTTTGCCGCCATGTTGTGTATGTTCTGTATATACACTGCTTAAAAAAAATAAAGGGAACACTAAAATAACACATATGAGAACTCAGTGAATGAAATATTCCAGTTGAAAATCTTTATTCATTACACAGTGGAATAAGTGGAGAACAAAATAACATAAAAATGATCGAGGTAAATCAAAATTATTATCCCATGGAGGTCTGGATTTGGAATCATACTCAAAATAAAAGTGGAAAATCACATTACAGGCTGATCCAACTTGAGTGGAAATTCCTTAAGACAAGTCAAACTTAGGCTCAGTAGTGTCTGTGGCCTCCACATGCCGGTATGACCTCCCTACAACGACTGGGCATGCTCCTGATGAGGTGGTGGATGTTCTCCTGAGGGATCTCCTCCCAGACCTGGATTAAAGCATCAGTCAACTCAGTCTGTGGTGCAACGTGGCGTTAGTGGATGGAACGAGACATGATGTCCCAGATGTGCTCGATCGGATTCAGGTCTGGGGAACGGGCAGGCTGGTCCATAGCATCAATGCTTTCATCATGCAGGAACTGCTGACACACTTCAGCCACATGTGGCATGCATCAGAAGGAACCCAGGGCCCACTGCACCAGCATATGGTCTCACAGTGGGTCTGAGGATCTCATCCTGGTACCTAATCACAGTCAGGCTGTACAGCCTTCCAAAGAAATACCTCCCCACACCATTACTGACCCACCACCAAACCGATCATGGTGGAGGATGTTGCAGGCAGCAGGACGTTCTCCACGGCGTCTCCAGACTCTGTCACCTGTGCTCAGTGTGAACCTGCTCTCAGCCGTGAAGAGCACAGGGCGCCAATGGCGAATCTGCTAATCTTGGTGTTCTCTGGCAAATGCCAATCGCCCTGCATGGTGTTGGGCTGTAAGCACAAGCCTCACTTGTGGACGTCGGGCCCTCATACCACCCTCATGGTGTCTGTTTCTGACAGTTTGTGCAGAAACATGCATATTATTGGCCTGCTGGAGGTCATTTGCTGGGCTCTGGCAGTGCTTCTCCTGTTCCTCCTTGCACAAAGAGGGAGGTAGCGGTCCTGCTGCTGGGTTGTTGCGGTCCTGCTGCTGGGTTGTTGCGGTGCTGCTGCTGGGTTGTTGCCCTCCTACGGCCGCCTCCACATCTCCTTGTGTACTGGCCTGTCTCCTGGTATCTCCTCCATGCTCTGGACACTGTGCTGACAAACACAGCAAACCTTCCTGCCACAGCTCGCATTGATGTGCCATCCTGGATGAGCTGCACTACCTGAGCAACTTCTGTGGGTTGTAGACACCGCCTCATGCTACTTCTAGGGGTGAGAGCACTGACAACATGCAACAGTGACCAAAACATCAGCCAGAAAGGATGAGAACAGAGAAATGGTCTGTGGTCACCACCTGCAGAACCTCTCCTTTATACGGGGTTGTCTTGCTAACTGCCTCCCATTTCCACCTGAAATTGATTCACAATCAGTGTTGCTTCCTAACTGGACAAGTTGATTTCACAGAAGTCTGATTGACTTGGAGTTGTATTGTGTTGTTTAAGTGTTCCCTTTATTTTTTTGAGCAGTGTATATATATTCTAGTCTGTTCAACTGGATTGTAATCTTAACATACTCCACTTGTCTTGTAGGTGAGCCGCGCAAGTTTGACCCAAACTTCAGAGGGCCTGTTCATAACAGGTACGACACATACTCAACATCATCACCTTTTGCTTTGCAGGTGTTGCATCTAATAATGTAGCCACATGTAGAGAAACTAACATTTACTTATTTAAAAAAAAAAATATTTAATTGCAATCCACAAACAAGTTACTGCATTGCTACGAGTTATTTTGTCATCACCAACGTTGGAATAGTTTTGAGTTTTTTATTGTAGTTTAGTTTTGCCTTTTCAATTGATTTAGTTTAGTTTAGATTTAGTTTAGTTGTAGTTAGTTTGTGTTTGCAAGGTTTGGTTTGGTTTCAATTGATCTGAAAGGTTTAGTTTTAATTTTTCTATATTTAATTTTTACTATTACAACAGTCTTAGTTTGTTTTTGGTAGGGCTTGTTGTAATGACTCAGAAGTATGTAGCTTTATACACATACAAAAAACGTTGAACTGTGTAGGAATGGACATAATGTTTAATATTGAATTCATGCTACTTTAGTGTCCAATATGAAGCAACTGAGACATAGCACCATTTCCTTTGACTGTTTAGTCTGTTACAAAATTTCCTGCCTTTTTCTCCCTTTTTTTTAAAATTTAGATTAACTTTATTTTTATTCATTTTTAACCAGGAAATATCGTTTCAGTTTAGTTGTAGTTTTTCTTGTCTTCATTTTGATTTAGTTTGTTTATTAACAATATTTGTTGTTGTTGTTTTACAATAATATCCCTGGTCATCACTGAAGATATTAACAGGGAATGAAAATCTGTTCACTTAGAATGGAGGCAGATATCTCACTTAACGTCAATGAATTCAGAACTATATGCACACTTTTTTGTTGTTGTGTATTCAATTCTGGTGAACTGACCCTTTATTTATTACTCACTCTCTTCCCTGTATATAGATTTTGCCCATTGTGTAATCTTTTTGGCGCTCACCCAAGTCGGAGCGCTGATAGATTGATCGTTTGTCGTGCCGCGTTAATAAAGATTGAGGTCGAGCGCTGGCAGCTCTCTCCACTCCACCGCACAGATCAATGGCCATAAGTCAAGCTGGTGGCTGGAGTTAGCCCAATGACACACACTATTAACCAGCCAGATACACCCAAACAGATGTAGTCCACACATCAGCGGGGCTGTTGCAGGGAGCCGTCTCCAGTCACACTTCCCCTGATGAACTGCAGACTGCTGTCTGCCTCATGAGGGCTACAGCTCTATACACATCACAGCTAGTTATTGTTTCGCACGATGCCATCATTTCTATACAACACTGAAAACAGAATACAAAAAGATGAAGACATGAAATTGGCAACTTTTGTGATAATTTGTGAGGTCACATGCCCAAAAAGATTAAAAAAAAAAACCCTGATGTAAAAATGATAAACGATCCTCATTTAGAATCACAGAACTATAAAATTTAGTTTCAGAGTTTTCCTGCAAAAATGAATATATGGGATATTTAAAATGAAGCCTGATTTCTTTAGCACAATGAAGAGCAGAATATTGCAATGAAGCAAAAACCCTTCAAGGGTGTCACCATTGGCTCTTTTTTTGATGATTTAGTCATTTTCTGAGATAATGTAGGCTCTTATCTCTTTTATGTTCAATGTCAGTTTGGCAGGCTGCTGTGAAGGCATGTTTTAGTCCTCCTGTGTCTCTTTATTCCACCCTCTCCAGCCCATTTCACTGCTACAGCTGGGTGAAGGCACCAAGGATACTTTGATGTTTCTGTGGCTCAGAGACTTTTCTTAATGAGAAGTGGGAGAGAACCGACTCTGTGGTCGTCTTGTTTTCATGCGGGCTCTGTGCCTAAATGAAGTAACTGTATCGGTGGTTATTGAGCAGTCCTCTAAAGGACATGCAGAAGTGGAAACGGTGTAGTGTTAATTCAGACTGGCTCCAGCTATAAACAGTACAATACACTGATATAATCAGCATCACAAGTATACACAGATGAGCCACAACTGCACAACCGTATTGCAATGTAGTAATGCCTTTATAGTGTCCTGTTAAATGGGAACTCACTAACAAATTTAACTACAAATCGGTTGCGCCCCGCTGTCATAGCATGTGAGACAACTAAGGCCGTCAAAATTAACGCATTGATGCATATTTGTTTAAATGCCACTAATTTCTTTAATGCAACTTGCAACAGCTTTAAAGCTAGAATAAAGATGCAAGTATCATATGAAACTAGAAAACCTGAGGAATCAATTGGTGCCAACCAGGTCAGACTAGCTTGTCGCAAAGGAGGTTAAATAACGCCCAGAACTTGTGCTAAATTTTGGTGAGGAGAAACTGCTGCTTGACCTCTGACCTCAAGATATGTGAATGAAAATGGGTTCTCTGGGTACCCACGAGTCTCCCCTTTACAGACATGCCCACTTTATGATAATCACATGCAGTTTGGGGCAAGTCATAGTCAAGTCAGCACACTGACACAGTGCTGGACAATATTTGTCATTGTTTTGTGTTGTGAATTGATTTACAATAATAAATATATGCATACATTTGCATAAAGCTGCCCACTCCCATGTTGATAAGAGTATAAAATACTTGACAAATCTCCCTTTAAGGTACATTTTGAACAGATAAAAAATGCATGATAAATTTGCACTAAACATTGACAAATATTGTCCAGAAACCCTCACAGGTACTACATTTAGCATAAAAATATACTCAAATCATAACATGGCAAACTGCAGCCCAACAGGCAACAACAGCTGTCAGTGTGTCAGAGTGCTGACTTGACTATGACTTGGCCCAAACTGCATGTGATTATCATAAAGTTGGCATGTCTGTAAAGGGGAGACCCCTTTTAAAATGTCCATGACAGTTTTTTCTTCGCCAAAATTTAGCGTAAGTTCAGAGCGTTATTTAACCTCCTTCATGACAAGCTGGTATGACTTGTATGGTTTTATGGTTGGTACCAGTTGATTTATTAGGCTTTGTAGTTTCAAATGATACCAGTATCTTCACTCTAACTTTAAAAATAAATCCGCTACGACCTTCGAAAGATTGATTGACTTAATGCATTAAATAAATTAGTGGCGTAAAAATGAATTAGTGCATTATCGCTTTAACTTTAACAGCCCCAGTTTGAATCAATTGACAGCCCTAGTGACAGCTTACCTAAAGGAGTGTTTGTCAGAGAAGCTGTTCAGTTTGTCCCCCAACATCCCTTAGTGTGCAAATCTGACCCTCCACCTATCCCTTCCGGTAAGTGTCTGTTACAAATCAGGGACAGGCTGGCAGATTCACACCACAATAGCACCCATGCTATTCTGTGGCACTGCTGCCATCTGTGTCACCTTGGCTACTTCACAATATCAGCCCTGCAAATATAACACTGACACAAAAGTTTCTTACTGCACTGACAGAGCTTCCAGTACTCTTTTTTTTTTTTTTCCTTTCTTTCAAAGCAGCACTGCCTGCCAGTGCACTACACAAGCAGGGCAATGCTTAGGTCCCTTTGGTCCCTCTTCACATCTGAAGAAGCCAGGTCGGGGTCCGAATAGATTTGCAGTTTGGGATGTGGCCTGCTTTTCTGAGATAACAGAACAAAGCAGAAATGTTTTCACTCCCCTCTCACTTTGTCAGCTTCCCTTCCACCTTTGCATGCTTCAAAGGTGACTTTGTATTAGCGCTGTGGTGCTGCCGTGTGCACTTTGTCTTAATAATGCAGTCGTGGTGTCTACATGAGGGAGCTGGAGAAACAAGACAGATCTACAGTAACACATTACAGTGGAGGAGAGGCAAGGTTAGCTTTAGGCCCCCACCCTTCATATCTCCCCCTTTTTAATCATCTCTGCTGAGTGATAGCTAACTTATCTTCCAGCTAAAAGACGGAGAGGGATTCAAAGACTAGGGATGCAACCATTGCCATGACAACCCTGACAGCTCTTCCCATTGTTCTTCTTTTTACTGTAATAAAATGATACTCTCTTGTCTCCCTTTGTTAATAATATGCACAATATCAGCAACAGCTTTGCTTGTAGTGTGGCAGGTTGTCTTTATACTCCACAGTCAGTAAAACTGTGGCTGTCTTCATCAGGCAGAGCTGTGCCCACTTTAGCTGCCTTTGTTTCCCTATAAAATAATTGCTGTGCTTTCAGAAAAAAAGAAGGTTTTGTTTTTTTTTTTTTTTTTTGGTTACCAAGTCCCTTAGCCTTATTTCATATGGTAACCAACTGCTCTTTTAGACTTTTATCATCCAGTTTCATTTACTGGAGGTTTGGTCTGATGTTGGGATGTTTTCCTGAAGATACAAAGCTGATGGTCCATGAGTGGAGATGTCACATTTTGAATTTGCAGGTATCCACGGTCTTAATGTAATACAAATGAGAACAGCGATAATGGAGTCATTTTATACTGAAATGAGAAACGAGGAGAATTAGCAGCCCTGCTGGGACAGAAAACACTCCCAATCCTCTATATTGCTAACAAACCAATCTACCAGAGCAGCCTGTTAACATAGATTGCTAGTTTTACTGCAGTTATTAATGCAGGACCATAAAAAGAAGCTCTTAAACTTGCAAGCAGCGTGGGATAATTTGCAATGCAAGATTAAATTACACAGTTGATCCTAAATCTAGGCGGCGACACAGTTTAAATAGTTATGTTTGTTTCTTGTTTGCATCATACAGTAATGTAAATGAATTAGGGCTGTCAAAGTTAACGCACTATTTTCTTTAATGCAGCTTGTAATTTTTAGGTCATAACAACCATCTCTGTTTGAAAGCTAGAGAAAAGATACTGGCATCACATAAAACTAGAAAACCTCAGGAAGCCATTAGTACCAATCATGTCATATACAGTATATTGTGAGTCAGATTGGCTTATAATATCTACACACTGTGCACAGGCAGCTTTTGAAAATTCAGACAGAAGTTCCCAGTACTCTCAAGACAGTGGTTATAGTTAAAGCTGCAATAATCAATATTTTCAAATCAATCATGGATCAAATGATGCAATGTGAAATCCGTTGTATAATATTGTTGGAGAGAGAGGAGTAATGTTACTAACTCTCAAAACTGAGAGAGAGTAACACATACACATAAGTATTAAAATGTGTTAGCTTAGAAAATAGGAAGCAGACTGGAGGAAGCCAGGGGAGCCATCTTTTAAAGAATGGTCCACAGAGTCGGCAAAGGTGTCTTCAGATGAACAAATCTCTCTCAAACTGATGGACGGGACTGAGAAATATGCAGTGTAGTGGGGAGACTACTTGGAATACATTGCTCGTACGGACAGCTCTTGAAGCAAAGCACACTATCACGCAACACTTGCATACACAACGCATACACACACATACTTTATATGTTTGATTTTTCTTTTATTTATTGGAGTGTTTATTGATTTAATATTCTATGTGGTCATTGGGATTTTAGTGCCATTATTTTTTCAGTGTTTTTGTCATTTTCACATTAATATTTCTTTGTATATAGGAGGTTGATTTGGAGACCATGTGACAATGTTTGGTTGTAAAAGTTAATAAAATGTTAATGAAAAAGAAAATAGGAAGCAAAAAATGATGTCCATTGAACCCCTTAGACCCACAGAATCGCAGATGATCCCAACCGATTTTACTGGAGAATGTCAGAAATCCAGTAGTCCAGAGTACCAACCATGTCATACTAGCTTGCTGCAAAGGAGTTTAACTAATACTCCAAACTTATGCTAAATTTTGGTTTTGGGCAAGTCATAGTCAAGTCAGCACACTGACACACTGACAGCTGTTGTTGCTGTTTGGCTACAGTTTGCCATGTTATGATTTGAGCATATTTTTTATGCTAAATGCAGTACCTGTTTGACATTGTTTTGTGTTGTTAGTTGATTTCCAATAATAAATATACACAATACATACATACTTTTGCATAAAGCAGCATATTTACCCACTCCCATGTTAAGAGTTTTAAATACTTGACAAATCTCTCTTTAAGATACATTTTGAACAGATAAAAAAAATGTGTGATTAATCGTGATCAACTATGGACAATGAATAAGTGTCTATTTAAGCTATTTTCTGTCTCTTTGTATGTGCTGATCTGTGCGTGTCAGTGCTCCAGTCTCTCTTCACTGTCTGCTTCTTAATCATGAAACTGTATGTAGGGGCTGAAGAGCAGCCTGTATAGAACCATGTAACCATGCCGCATACAAAACAAGGACAATCCACCCCTCAAAGAACGACACAGAGGAAACACTGTCACATCTTTGAGCTCAGGCCTCCTTTTGACACTGGCTTTGCTCCTCTGGATGAAAGAGGAGGAAGGTTGAAAGCTGGAGGAGATGAGGGTCTCGAGTCAGCTTGTGTAGCGTACGGTGTTAGAGGGAGGCTACGTTTGTCCCTTGTAGAGTACTACTGGGCACAGTGGATTGAACTTGGCTTTATTCAAGGCTGGGCTCAGCGCTCATGGTCTGAATAGTTTTGAAAGAAGGCTATGAAGGGGCTGGAGCTGGTCTGACAGCTTCTCTCCGGGTAGAAAGGAGGGGAAGAAAGCTTGTTGTGGTAGAGAGAAAGTGAGGAAGGGGAGAGAGAGAGACTCTGAGACGCTGCTTTAAACTAGCAGGCTGAGGATACTGTGGAGAGAGAGGGGGAATCTTCAAATAGCTGTCTCTGTGCCTGTGGGACGGTTAACTCTGGGGGGATTCAGAGTCTCATTAGAAAGTCAGTAGACCTCCACTACAGTTTCTCTGAACACACAGTATACAGATGACACCTTGTTATACCTGGTAGCAAATGCTGCACCCACATATAAATCTCAAACTCACTTTCTATACAGCAGCTCCGTCATTATTACCATCAACGAAATGATTAAACACATAATACAGATTTATTTTTTCTTAAGATGAGCCAAACATCCTCAGTGACTTATTAGTACTTTTATTTTTCTATTAATGCTGATTTTGACAAAGGCATTGAATAGCCAACCATTCATATAAAAACCACTTATAATCTATCCCGTGTCACACCTCTTTTATTTGTTCTGACACATATTCTCCCCCTCCAGGAGCTGCACTGATGTGGTTTGCTGTGTTATCTTCATCTTTGTCATCCTCGGCTACATCGCTCTGGGTACCGTGGGTGAGTTTGACACACACATGTGATATGTTCTGGTCATGAAGTAAAAACTGCATGTCTGTGGCAATAATATGACAAAATCTTAAATTACCACAAACGAAATGGGCCTGCTCTTCTCCACAGGATGCACCGATATTTAAGGAGAAAATTTAAAATTTTTTTATTTTTCTCTGTTTGACTTGTTCATAGTTTACAGCAGGGTATTGCTGCTACACCAGGAGAAGAAAACAGTAACAGTATCACGTTATAATGTGAGCATTTTATTGGTATAACAACATTTTTTTCACATTATAACAACATATTTTCATGTTATTATGACATACAAACTTATCACGTTATAACAAGAAACTTTTCTTTCTATATTGTTTATATTGTTATAACGTGAAACTTTTCATGTAAAACATAATAACGTTTTGTTATAACTTGAAATGTTTCACATTTTAACATTATGAGTGATGATGTTTTAACATTATACTTCAGTATATTGTTATATCTTGAATTTCATCGTTTAACAAAAAGATGATTATAACGTGATAACTTATTATGTTTTAACTTGAAATGTTTCTTCTTTTAACAACATAGGTGATGATCTAGCATAGCATATAGCATATAGCATATAGCATTGGAATTTAATATATTGTTATAACTTGAAATATTTAATCTTTTATTATAGGTGATTTTGATGTGATAATTTAATATGTTTTTATAACTTTTCATTTTTTGCGTTATAACAATATAGGTGATGATCACGTTATAATGTTATAAATTAGTATATTGTTATAACTTGAAATATTTAATCTTTTAACAATATAGGTAATTATAATGTGATAACTAAATATGTCTCTTGTAATATTTTGTGTTTTATAAATATATATGATGATCACGTTGTAATTTAGTATATTGTTATAACATGAAATGTTTCACGTTTTAATAATATAGGTGATGATCACATTTTAACATGAAAAATTTCACGTTATAACAGTATAATTTAACAATATTTTAGCAATGTAGGTGATGATCATGTTATAACATTATAATTCAGTATACTGTTATTACTTGAAATGTTTCATCTTTAACAATATAGGTGATGATCATGTTATAACATAACGTAGTATATTGTTATAATGTGAAATGTTTCATGTTTAACAATATAGATGATGCTCACATTTTAACATGAAAAGTTTCAGGTCATAACCAGACAAACAGCATATTGTTTGAACAAGAAAAGTTTCTTGCTAAGTGATAAGTTTATATGTCGTAATAGGTGGAAAACATCTTGTTATAACAATAAACTTTTCACGTTATAACATGACACTGATCGTTTTGGGGTTTTATTCCTCATGTGGCAGCAATTCACTTCTGTAATAATTTCATGGTGGGCTACTCAACAAAATGGCTGATTGTTGAGATTTCTTCCTCCCCCAGAGAACAGGCTAGTCTTTTAGTAAGTGGGAGTTTCACCACAACATGCAGCTTGTACGGCTCGCTCTGGCTGAGTCTTGACTCAAGGGGATCGTGTTAGTAAAGCTGTTCTGACATCCCTGTTGAGTTTTTTTGACTGGATGACCAGTGATTCCCTCTGGCTGCTCATTTCATTCAAATTTCCTCGAAGCCGTTAAGTTCACTCGAGTGTGAAAGAGAGTCCACTTTGTCTGCAACTGACTGAGGCCATGCAGCATTGTGAATCTCCCCATCAGCTCCCCTTTTCTCTCTGCTTTGCCTCAAGTTTTCATTTTTCCCCATTTAATATTCCTGCCTTTCCCTCTTTCTACTATAATTTCTAATTTTTTTACGCTTTGCCACTTTTCTTTACCACTTTCTCATACAATAACATATCCTCTTTTATCCAGCACACCTGACAGCTCATTTCTTTTGTCCCTCTTCCACACCATACCATAGACTGTAGATAAGTAGAAGTCACTGTGACAACACCCACTTTGTGGACTGCCATTTTAAAGCATTGAGTTTGGCATCTTGTTTTCTTTATTTTTTTCTGCAACCAGACGTGACATGAGAGGGTGGAGCTAAGTACAATTTAACGCTGAATAACGCATTTGTAGGCAACCAAAAATGTTCCAATTAACTTTCATGAACTGAAAACACACTGAAAATGTTGAAGTAAGACAAAAACAACTCCCAGTCCGGACAATGCAGAGTTAGCGACCTGTCAATCACAAGGTAGCCACAGCCTAAAGCATGCCCTTTTTGCCCGTTTTATGGTCTTTTTGACTCTAAATGTGACTGTAATCTACTAAATGAACATCATGCTGTATTAAAGATGACTTGAAACTAGAGATTGAGACCAAAACCTCTTGTTTACAATGTTTGCTGAGGTAATAAATCAAGTGAGAAGTAGGGTTATTAGCTCATAGACTTCTGTGCAATCAGACTTTATTTTGCATCCAAACGAGTCGCCCCCTGCTGGCTGTTAGCAAGAATGCAATTTTAAGGCACTTCAGCTCTGGCTTCACTTTACAGACCCGGACGTAGCCCACTGTTTCACACATGTACATCACAAATAAGGGGAAAATGAAATCCCAATGCTGTCACAAAAGTGCCCTCCCTTGCCAGCTCGTTGTCAGCGGAGTCACGTCTCAATCTGGGCATGGGGAGGACTTATTCTTGCCCAATCATTTAAAAAGAGCAGGAGCCATGACAATGGATGTGACTTCAAATAAGCACTGACATGTCTGCAATCAGCTGAAGCACTCGCTGTTCTTTCTGTATAATTTTTTAAGTTTCATCATCCTTGTCGTGTCACAGACTTGCCTTTGTTCCGCACAATCCTTCATTGACTGGCAAGGCGAAGGAGCTGCTGTTGTTCAGGTTGGGCAAACAAATGAAACACAAGAAATGCTTAGTAAATTGAATTTCAGGGTTACTGCTACTCCTGTCGAGAGAAACGGAACAAAACTAATTAAACTAGATAGATGTGTTGTTTGTTTTTTAATCTGTGTATATTTTTTTATTAATTACCATGCATACATGCAATCCAAACACATTTCCCTTGTTCTTCCATTGTTTGCCTTTAGGTAGCAGATCATTGTCTCTGTTACAGAACACACAGTCTGAAAAGGAAGATAATGTGTTGGCCAGTGGCCTTGTGTAGTTCAGGCGATAGAACAAGGCAGTAAATCCAAAGAACGTGTATCGCCGAAAAGTGAAAGTCATTTGGTCTTCCTTTGCAACGTCAGCACCAAGCAGCAAAGCTACGACTCCATCATTTTAGACTGAAAGCAGCCAACAGACACCAGTAAAACATCTGCCTACAGAGAGTCGTACAAAAGTTCAACACAATTTCTCTGTTCTGTTGTCGCATTTAATATCTCTACTGAAATGTCCTGTGTTGAAAAATAGTCATTAAAAATGTGCATGCTGTTATAGCTATTTCTTACTTACTTATTTATACTTACTTACTCCTTTTACTTACTTATTTATTTATTAAACTTTTTACCCATCCCAGAAGAGCATAAAGTGAGCAACTGACATAAATGTTGGTCACAAAAATCCAGCACACAGATTTTGAGAGCAATCTCAAAACTTTTTCATGTCAAGGTTCTCCAAAATGAACCCCCAATAGACCACAGACCGTGGATGTATAAGAGATTGTGCCCTGTGCTTTTGCCCTGCATGTTGGTAAACAGCCTACAACTTCATTACATTCTGTGTATGTCGTGGTACTAGCGCTACTAGCGCTACTAGCTATTGTCCGATAGCCCGTTGTTTGGGAGCAAAGTTAATACGTCCTCCACGGCACAGACTTACAGCATACAGCCCATGGGTGTAGTATAAGATAATAAAAGTGATGAATTACAGCCAATATATCCATTATTACAGCCACATACAGCTAGCAGGAAGCTGTAAGAGCTGGCTATGTCATATGTGCATGCAGGGCGGTGCAGTCCTGTGGAGCTGATGTACATTTATTATGCTGAGGAAAATAACTCTGGATTCGACTATTAGTTCATTTTACATCTTTTAGGATAACATGACAGCTATTAAGTGTTTGTACTTGGAAGTTGATTTACCTCAAAAAAATTATCCTCTGATTTACAGACATCTCTTTATACATCCACGACCACAGACTTGTTGGTGTTTTCTGCCAAAAATGGCGGTAGCGCTACCGCATCACCATCTAGCAGCTGGTGTCAAAAAAAATCCATGCAGTTCACCGTTTTGTTGTGTTTACAGCGTGGATCCATGGCGACCCCAGGAAGGTCATCTATCCAACCGACAGCCACGGTCAGTTCTGTGGCCACCAGAACACCCCCAATGCGTGAGTGGAAAAATATCTTTCCGAAATGATTTTACACTGGAATAATTATTGTTCCCCAATTTGTCTGTCAGCTTTCCATCCTTATCTTTACCCTCACAAAAGGATTTGACCACAATACATGGTGATGGTTTGTGATTAATTAGGCTTTACTGCACGGTACACACTCTCTGGCTTGTGTGTGTGTGTGTGTGTGTGTGTGTGTGTGTGTGTGTGTGTGTGTGTGTGTGTGTGTGTGTGTGTGTGTGTGTGTGTGTGTGTGTGTGTGTGTTTGTGTGCTTAAATGCTTGCTGATAAAAAATTGCAGTAATGGACTGGTTTCTCAGTCTTTTCTCAGTCCTTCTAATCAGACTCCTGTCTTTATCTTTATCATTTGTTTCCACAGAAACAAAGCCATATTATTCTACTTCAACATGTTGAAATGTGCCAATCCTACAGTTTTGATTAACCTCCAGTGCCCTACAACCCAGGTAAGAGATTGAATGAAGCCCCGTCTACAGTAGCAGCACATTTTTGCTCTGCAGTATGTTCCACTCCAACCTTTCCTCCACGCTTGATTATGCAAGATTGATGGGCTTTCTCATTAAGAGGATGTGTTGCCTCCTCCAGCTCTGTGTCTCCAAGTGCCCTGACAGATTTACAACTCTCCTGGATGCGTGGAATAACAAAAACTGGGAATATTACAAGCAATTCTGCAAGCCGGGCTTCGAGATCAGCAGTAAGGTGAGAGACTGTGTTTAGTGGTCCGTTAAGTCTTTTTGCAAACTGGATGAAACTGTATTTATTGAACCTCATGCCTCTTCTGGATGCTGTGCTCACTCACTATTGTTTTGGAGACCAGGTCATGTATGACACCCAGATGTACATTATATTCCAGTTTGTCACTCCATTTGGGCAGGACCTGTACATGGTCCAGACAAAAAGGGCGAGTTCAGACCTCCTTCTTTTTCTTCCTCTGTTTTAGACACAGAAAATATAATAATTGTACAAGAAATAGCTTTTAATGCCCGGAGATCCCAACCGACTTAACTGTCTTTCAACTAGAGTAAAAGTGCAGCTATCATATGAAACTAGAAATCTCAATGAATCCATTGGTACCAAAGACAAATAACGCTCCAAAATTTTGGCATGGACTTTTCAAAGGGGTCCCTTGACCTCTGACCTCAAGATATGTGGATGAAAATGGGTTCTGTGGGTACCCACAAGTCCCTCCTTTACAGACATGCCCACTTTATGTTAATCACATGCAGTTTTCTGAAAGCAGTGTAATTGTGTAATTTTTGCCTATTCTAAAATGGTGTATTAGAATACGTTTGCATACTGGGGTCCCTAAACAGTCTTGGAATTACATGAATTGGGTATCACTGTAAAGTTTAGACTGTTGAGGATCAAATGAGCTCGACTTTATTCATGTTTGATGATGTTCCCCATAGTAGCCATTTCATTGTATTGACCATTTGACCAAATTGCCATTTTCTTTCATTTGACCTCACTGTATAAAATGACCTGTGGTGACCTCTAGAATAATCACAGCCTCATGAAACTTTACAACTACAAACTAGAGACCTAGAGCATTCAGAGGATGGATGGCTTTCCTAGCTAGACTGAAAATAAGGGGGTTTTGAGCAGTTTCCAGAACATGAGTGCTTGGTCTTGATGTCTTAATATGATATTTTGAAGGGATTATTGGTCATTTTTATTAATTGTCGAGTGGTAAAAAAAAAAGGTTAAATTTAGCACCAAATCTGTGTAACAAATAGTATCACCCCAAGAATTGCTTATGAGAAATAACAGCCATATACTTCTAAGCCATTATAGATGTTCACAATTATTTAATTTCATTAATTCATGTTTATTTCTGATTTATGACTAGTACTATTTGACGTACATGTCATCAGCTTTCAGATGATGTAAACCACTATGTGATATCTACTGTTGACCTGCTATCTCCTCCTGTACCATCCTAAAAAGGACAAAAACGGGTCTATTGTGGGTCTCAGAGGGTTAAACATATAAAATAATCCATCCTCAGATTTCATCACTTCTATCTGCACAGTGGTTATAATGAAGAGCTCATTTGAATGTGCTTTGAGCGATGGCCGGAAGTGAGCTAGCAGCAGCTGATGCACATCTCAGCCCCGTTCTGTCGGCTGGCAGCCGCTCAGCGGCAGTGACGTTGGCGCGCTGGTGTGTAAGAACCAGAAAGTGAGGTGGTATGTGGGAGCACCTCACAGCTCAGTCATACTGTTTGATCTGAATCACTGACTTCTCTTCCCACATCATCCCAAATATGACGGTGTTACATCAGATCTGACTTCAGGAGTAATGATATTAATAAAACCAACGTTAGAATCGCTGAAAATTAAACATTTCTGAAGTAAAATCTGTAAGTAAGAGTTATTGTTCTGAAATGGGAAGTATTTTTTAAAACATAGTGATGTCAAACCTGTGACCGATAGTTATTTTGTTCAGGAGACTAAACTGTGAATTAACTTTTTATGTAAGAAATCTAAAATGTAATATGGTGTTCCATAGCTGATTAAGTGTGAATTAAAATCTGTTTTTCCTAACACAAGTTATAAACAGCAGCCAGGCATACAAGATTTTATGTAAACTACAAACACCTACAGGACAGATTCAGATAAAACAACAGAAAGATCAGTTAATTGAATGGAAAAGCCTTAAACTCCGACTGTAACTGAATCACTATGATCAATGTATTGTTTTCATTTGTTGTTTTGTCTCCTTTATTTCCCTTCAGTCTGTCGCAGAAGTCATACGAGATGAAGACTGCCCATCTATGATTGTGCCAAGCAGACCTTGTAAGCGAATCTGAATAACTGTAAACACAAACACACAATAGTTCACTATTTGTTTGCCAAACCACTACAGAACAATAACAAATGTTTAAAAATGTGCTCCAGTCCTTCAGCGGTGCTTCCCTGATTTCATTACAACAAATGGAATTTTAACTGTAGCCAACCAGACCACCTTCAACGACGGCGACAATAACATGAGAAGTGTCAACGACCTCAAAGAAGCTGCCAAGTAAGATCTGCTTCCCTGCAGTGGGAATCTTTATTCTTGTTGTTCAACCAAGTTTTGCAATAGAAAAGTCACGTACATTAGATTGAAAACTGGCTTTGTTTCTGTAGTAAAAGAATATGCATAAATCATTTACTCTGTAAAATGAAGTGTTTTACTGTTATACTGTCAATAGGGCTGCTAACTCTGCACCCAGAGGGCTCTGGACAGATTTTACAGGGTAGGACGAGTGGGCATGTCACTGACGTCACTGATGCCCAGGAATGTGTCCAACCACATTCAGAGTCATTTGCATGTTTATTGCATGAAAATGCAGCTTACCTGCAAGTTCAGGGGAGGAACTTTATGTGTTCCTACAAGCTAAAAACAGCTGCTTTGTAAATCTACACGATCAATATGATAATCGGCTGAGGTAGCTTTGGAGATATCATGTATTTAAAGCAGTGAGCTGATATTATAACATACATGATTCTGTGTTTGCTTTGTATTTCCTTAAAAGATAATGTGCTTTAATGCTTTTCTTTTTGTAGCCGAGTAACTGCCATGCAGCGAGGAGTGGAAAGGTCTCAAAAATTATTTATTTCAGCTTTTTAACTTTTGCCTCCGCTGTAGCCAGTAGTTTTATGCAGACTAACCCTCCCTTGTCATTAAAGTCAATCTGTTCCTGCTTCCCTCCACTTGCAACAGTGAACAGGAATCAGGACAGATTAATACAACTGTCTGTGACATATAATGACCTCAAAACAACCAGTCATCCACTACTTTGAGTGTCAAATAACATAGAGAGTGATGTGGTGCCCCCTGGTGGTCATTAGGTTTGCTTCTGTGATGTAGATGTGAATGCAGGTTTGCATAACAATGCTGGATCTGATCCAAACCCCGGCCTATGGACAAGGTTTCAGTGACCTTTAGAGAGCAGCTCTTCATTATATGGTTGGTTTCAGAACTGCTTTCAGCGTTCTGTTTGTCCCATAGCAATGTCAGCTCATCCTCTCTCCCCCCTCTGTCTGTACTTTAGAGATTTCTCTGAGTCATAGGGCAGTGTGTCTGCAGTCAAACTTTGCAGTAGTCATGTTCTCACATTGCTACCAGTCTTGTAGTTATATTTTCTCTGTGGAGATCTCAACATCACACGTCTGTTTGTTATTTCCATTTACTTAGAAACACTGAGTTGTGCAGGAATGAGTCCTAAACCTGGAAATGAGTTAGCGTTTTAGCACTTCTGGTTCCCTTGTCTCAATGTTTTTGTTGAATGGGATTTCAGTTAGATGCCTGAAATAAAGTCTGTGGTTAACACAAGATGTTAACGTTTTGTTCTACAATATAAAATGCACAGATAAATACCCCTTGTGAATTTTGAAGCTTTGCTTCTGGTGATTGCATTCACACTTCAGGATTATAGCATCATAGACATTCATAAATGTTTGTCTGCCACAGAGCTTGTTTGTTTTTTTTCCAATAATCCAAAATCCAATGGAAAAAATCCTGTTGTTTTTTTGTTTTTATCAAGGGAAACAGTGCAATGCTAACTTCCTGGTTGGCCTACAAAAACACATCCTCCCTGCACCACAAGACATATGTTTGGTTTTATGCTGAATCATTTGTCTTTAGTTGAGAGTTTGGTTATGTTAAGATTTCAGATTAATTTGAGTGAGGTTTATTTCAATAAAAGTGGGTTCAGGTGACAAGTTTGCAACACTTACATAGTTTTTATTGGTTATCAGCTTTACCTGTACTGTGACCAAACTCCTCCGTATCCCATTCAGTAACACGCTGCTCCACCATTTACCGTCATACCGAAGGAACTATGACTCCATAGTGCTTCAGTAACACTAATGCTGTTTTTTGGCTCTTGATATGAAACTTGCAATATTTTTTTCCAGACCCTCATAACCCAATACGTAGGTCTTAAAGCTGAGAATATCAAAAACATTTTTGAAACTGTATTTATCTTTGTTTCGTAGTAAGAGAAATTAAAGATAAATAAAGTGTCAGAATGTTTTTGAGAAACCCTAGTAACCGCATATTAGAGGTAGTAACACAAACCTCTCTGTGTCCTTATTAAATCTTTTTTCTTTTGTCCCCTCTTCTCTTTCCCATCTCTCCTTGTTACTCCATCACAGAGGTATTGCCAGTCTGATGAATGCCAAAGAAGTTGGCATGAAGATCTTTGAGGATTATGCAAATTCCTGGGACTGGATCCTCATGTAAGAATGTGCTTTTGCTGGTTTTCATGTTTTTACATCTCTTTATGGATTATGTGCTGATCTGACCCATCAAATATAAATGATGGGTATGTGAGTATATCCTTCACATATCTCGAGAACCATTCATCTAACTGACTTCACACTTGGCGGCTGTATTGCTCAGCACTCAAGGGACTGCAGTGTCGACTGTGGTGCAATTTGAACAGATGGTGGCGCTATAACAATGAATTTTACATTTTGGCCTGTAACCTTTGAACCATAAGTCTCAGAAACAAAAATATGATTGATTTCCACCATTTTGATTTTTTTCTAAATCTGATTTTGCTGCTCATCCTACAAATTTTGTTCAATCGTCACCAAATTTGGTACAGATCATCTCTGGACCGAGCCAGAAATAGTTACTTTCTTGGATTTTTGATGTTCCATACTGTTTTGCTGTAGCTGGTCCTCAAATTTAGCTCAAATGCTGAGGCCGCCCTCAGCATTTGAGCTAACTTTGAGGGCCAGCTATAGCAAAATAGCTTTATATTACAAAAAACAGCATGTCTTCTGAGCACTTTGAGCTTTTGCAATATTTGGTGGAGATGTGTAAATGGCAAATTTGGTGCCATTTGGCCAATAGGTGGCACTGTAGCAGCATCATGTAACTATAAAGGAACAATTCTGTCTGTATATGTATGCATGACTGCCCTTCAGAAAACTCGAGAACCTCTCATCCAATCAACTTCACACTTGGCGGGTGCAAGCAGCCTCACCACGGCTCTCAACAACACTGCAAACAGCACTTTTGGGGGCCAAGCAGTCGGCCCCTTCAGGATGGGCACCGCACTAGTGTAAACTAGTTCTAAGTTAAAACAGTAGGCGGTTCAACTAGCATGTGATAAATTCCTATATACACAACATCCTACTAAATTAATCAGTTAAGTCTAATGTAATTTTTTTACCAGTGAAATGCTGGTTCCCAGTACGTATGTGTTTATGTTGTTACAGTGGTCTGGTGATAACCATGGCGGTCAGTCTGGTCTTCATCCTGTTGCTGCGTTTCACTGCTGGTGTACTCCTGTGGCTCATTATCTTTGGTGTCATCGCCGCCGTCGGCTTCGGTGAGTATTCACCATAGACTCTTACCTCACATTGCCAGTGGCCACCGTTAGTGCACATGTAAGAGATGTTGCCCACATATTTTACATTTGACTTCTTGCCCATCTTGTTCTGTGGTCATGCCAAACTGGCAGATTTAGATTCGTCTTACAGTGTTGCATTTTTTCCTGGCTCTTTCTTTCTCTCGGTGTCTCTCAGGTATCTGGCACTGCTACTGGGAGTTCAGCACTCTGAGCGGGAAGCCAGGCGCTAACGTCTCCATCTCTGATATCGGCTTCCACACAGACTTCAGCATTTATCTGCAGCTCAGCCAGACGTGGCTCATCTTCAGTATGTTGTCATACATTTACTTCACACTCGCTTCCATCGTGGCAGATTTGAGTGTTTGAAAATGAAACCTGGAGCAAATGTTGTAAAGTGATTTAAAGGCAGGGTACGTAAAGATTTTAGAAAAAAAATGTATTAGTTGACATTGTCATTACATCCCAACAGGAATCAAAAATACAAATGCTTCAATAAAGAAAAAGTAAAAAAAATCCAATATCTGTGGCTCTTGCAGGACTGTAATAAACCCGTCCAATCATTTTATTTGAATGCAATGACTGGACGGGCTACCTGCCCATGCACTCATTGCACATCACTGGAGCCTTCCACAAGTTGCTAGCTTGACAGCTGTGAGAACATAAAATAGCCATGTTCGCTGTTCCCATTCAATTTATTTATGTTCGTAATGATAATTGTGGGGGAATGTCTTCAGAGGGAGGCTTGAAATGACTTTTTCTCTGGATTTATTGACTTAAAGAGCTAGTTAGCAGTTAATACTGCAAGCTACTTTCATTGGAAAAGAGTTTATCTTGTCAGCTGGATTATTTTTTAAATCTAGTGCACTCTTCCTTGTTTCTCTAGATCGCCTCACCCTGCCTTTAAATCATTATTTTTACTAACTTAGGTAAAACTTTTGTAAATGCTAAAGTGACATGTTAAAATGTGTGCTGTATGTTCATTGACCTATAATGAAACGTGTGTTTTGCAGTGATCTCACTTTCTGTGATTGAGGCCATCATTGTGGTCATGCTGATATTTCTGAGGACGAGGCTGCGCATCGCTATTGCATTACTGAAGGAGGGAAGCAAGTAAGTATGGATAAAAACTCTGACTAGTTAAAATAATTTTGTGTTTGACTCTTTTTTTCATACATACAACACAGTTCATAAAGATGGTCTTTCTTGTTTCTAGGGCCATCAGCTACATCATGTCCACTCTCTTCTACCCAATCATCACCTTTTTCCTTCTGGCCATCTGCATCGCTTACTGGGCCGTCATAGCGGTGTATCCTTCTAACTGCTGGAGCATTGATGAACTGTCTCATTCAGATAGTTCTGCTGCATTCAGGCAGTCTGCAGTAGTTTAACTGGAAGAACACACTACATCAATTCATAACGATTATCCACAAGATCATATATAGAAATCTTTCAGTAAACAGCTGCGTTCGGTGGTTCGTAGTTATAGAAAACGGTTAGTGATTCTTTCACTTGGTGCTTTATAATTTTAAAAGCAAGAGCAAAATGGGAACAAGCTTATGTTGTTGTGTCTCATTGAATCATTTAACTATTTCCACACCAGTTCTCTTTACCATTGACTTATTTTTCTGGGAGGGAGGGTCTTTAGGGGAAGATAGCAGGTCAGCAGTATATGTCATATAGAAGTGGTGCAGCTCAGATGCAGCTGAGCACTGTGTATCATGGTGTTATGGATCAGAAATTTATACAAAAATGATCAATAATGCCTCCACAATGCAACATTACAACACCAAGACCTTGAGGAACATCATAGAAAAAGCCATGCTGTCATTTTTTTCGGCGACTGGATGTTGAGCACTTCCGTTCTGGAAACTGCTCAGAAACCATCAGTGTACCAAGGAAAGACATCCATCCTCTGAATGCTGTAGGTCTCTAGTTAGTGATTAGAAAGTTTCATGAGGCTGTGATTATCCTAGAGGCCACCACAGGTCATTTTAGATTTTTAGATGAACCTTTATTTATCTTTATATTTTAAACAGTGAGGTCATGTTTCAAAATGGTCTCATTACAATGAAATGGCTACTATCCTATACTACTAGTATACTACTGGCTACTACAGTTGTAGTAGTAGTTGTAAACTGCATGTGATGATCATAAAGAGGGTATGTCTGTAAACAAGAGACTCATGGGTTTTATTCACATACCTTGAAATCAGTGGACCGCTTTGAAAATCATCATGCCAGTTTTTCCTTCTCAAAATTTATCATAAATACGCCCTGCTATTTTTATTATTCCTTATATTTTTTAGTTGCATGTTACCAGTAGCTCACTCCAGCTCCTTGCTACAGTCCTTGAAAGACAGTAAAGTCGGCCTAGTCCTCAAGGAATGGAAGAGGTTAACTTAGACCTAGCATTGTAATGCCTGGATGAATGATATGATTTGTGTAAGTAAATTTTCCTGACGTATTAAAACCAAACTGACTGTATATTATCAGTTGGTGATCGCTGCGTGAAGGAAATATTTGTATCTTTGCGTTGCCCTTAACTGGTTTGACCTCAGCTTCTTAGCATCATCTGGTAATGCAGTCTACAAGGTCACACCTGCTGACAATAAATGCATGTATGCCAACCTCACATGCAGTCCAAAGGTTAGTTGTCTCCCACGCTCTCTTACACTGTAACGTCCATTTACTGGAGAAATACTGGTGTCACAGATTCTTTATTATAACTATAACTGTGTCATTTCTCTGCCATCTCTGCTTCTTGCTGTGTGAAATATTTCTTGGTCAGGCTGTAATCAGTCAAAGTGAATGTAATAGCTTCTTGTTATTGCCTACAAGTGAAATCTGATAGCTGGCAGTGAAGTCTTAGAATGAATCTCTCAATGCTCTAGTGTAAATATAGAGTTCATGTTAGTCGCTGGCAGCTATGAGCGATTATTTGACAAATGTTATTCATCAACCTGTCTGCCCCCCTCGGTTTGTGTATGGTAATGTGAGAGTCTAAAAGCATTTATATGCTATGTGGTCACACAACCTTCTAATAAATGCAGGATTAAAGACATACATTTGCAAAAATGAATCATTAATATGAAAACAGCGGTACAGTGGAGGAAAAAGCCAAGAATAGAAAAGTGTTTCTGCCTTGTCACGAATGAAGTGTGACAGAAATATTTAAGCAAATATTAGATCACATTACTCTTGTCCGACTTCACATCAAGATCAAATCTGTTGCTTTCTTTCAGACCTTCAGTCAGACGAATATTACCAAAGTGTGCCCCGGGTCACAATGCATGTTTGCCTTCTATGGCGGGGAGAGTGTGTACCACCGCTACATCATTGTCCTCCATCTGTGTAACCTGTTCATGTTCCTCTGGCTGGTCAACTTTACCATCGCGCTGGGCCAGTGCACCCTGGCCGGGGCCTTCGCGTCCTACTACTGGGCCCTGAGGAAGCCAGATGACATCCCTGCATGCCCCCTCTTCTCAGCGTTTAGCCGAGCCATACGGTAGGGAGCTGGAACATGTCAAAGTTAAGATGTCCACTGCTGTATGTAATATGTCCTTACCCATAAAAAAAGTCAGGTATGATTAAAAGTCAAATCTGCTTGTCTCATAAACAAGGGATTTCTCGATACAAGCATCTGTTGAATCCACTAAGATTCATATGCAAATGTTCAAATGTCTGTTACACCATTTGGTTTCTGTTGTCACAGTTACCACACAGGTTCTCTTGCCTTCGGTTCTCTGATCCTCGCTGTGGTTCAGATGATTCGAATTGTTCTCGAGTACCTGGATCAAAAACTGAAAGGTAAGCTGTATTTCTTAAAGGGACTCTGTAAGATTCAGAACTTGGTTGTTACAGCGACACCTGTGGCCATTAAGTCCGTTTCTAGTTGTTCGCGCTTGTGCTCGCACTATGTAGACGTGAGCGAGCAGCGATCAAAACATTGAGGCGACGCACAGACTGATTTACAGGCATCATGTTGAATAATGTCAGCAACATTAGCAGCTAAAACAACAATATCACGACGACTGATTAATCAGGGCATTTTTTTTGGACATTTTTTTCGTAATCACCCGATGCCTGAGCATATTAAGCCAATTAGGAAGCAGGCACGTCTGCGGGCAGCTCAGTGTTACTGCTGTGCAACATGTGTGACTCCACCCCTTTTGTTACCGTACTCAAACTGCCATTCTACCAGCAGACCTCAGTAGATGTAGCCCAGTGGACTAACCTTTGCAAGGGTGCATGAAAAGAACAACGTCCTAACTGGGAGAAATCGTGCAGACACAAAATGCAGATTGAAGAGACAGACTTTAAGTGGTGTTCAATAAATTTGTTCAATAAACGTTTACTTGAGAAATTTTCTGTATCATCACTTCCCAAGTACACGCTCACTCTTCACACTGAGACAGGCTTCACTAGATATAACTGGGTTTTTTTTGTGCTTCCGTGGAGCTTGTGTTGGAGTGTGAGTTGTGGTGGTGGTGGTCGTTGGCGTTAGTGGACTCCATTTCTAACTGACCGTTGCGTCGGCGAATTCACTCAGCCTACAGGCTGATAGAGGAAACCCAGAACGCTGTGGAAGGTCTCGTTTTATAGGTTACGTTACAACCTGTTCACAAAAAAAGTTCCACACAGTCCCTTTAAAAACACTAATTTTACACAACATTTATCTCAGATGGACTGTTGATGATTGTTGCTAATGTTTTCTCAGGTCATCAAAATGCATGCACTCGATTCATTATGTGCTGCCTCAAATGCTGCTTCTGGTGCCTGGAAAATTTCATCAAGTTCATAAACAGAAACGCATACATTATGGTGAGTTTAGAAACATCTGCTTTGGACTAATTTATTGCAAATATCTGTCAGCAGTTCAGTTGGAATTTGGCCTCAGTGCTTCATTACTCTCTACTTTACTATCACCAACAGATAGCAATATATGGAAAGAACTTCTGCACCTCTTCCAGGGATGCTTTCTTCCTTTTGATGAGGAACGTTATTCGGTAAGGCCTTTCTTTTAGGTCTGTGTCAGATCCATATATCCAAAAAAGCAGTTGCACATTTTTTTTTTTTTATTACTTGTCATGTGTTTAATGGCGTGCGCTCTCTCTTCTTCCTGCCTCCTCTGTAGGGTGGCTGTCCTGGACAAGGTGACAGACTTTCTGCTCTTCTTGGGAAAACTGCTTATTTCAGGAAGTGTTGGTGAGTTTCATGTCACATCTGAAGTGGCAGACAGGATGAGATATCCTCCTAAATATTAGGCAGATGATAAATTGTCTTTCTGCCATGCACGTACTCTATTCTCACTACCTGCATCATTATATGTTGAAGTTTACTGTTTTACAGGTCGCCTACCGGTCTGGGAAAAGAATTAAATCTCTTGCATTCAATTTTAAATTGAATTTGATTTGTGAGATCTTGATTTAACATAAATCGAATGAATCCTAGTAGTTACCTTTACGAATCCCTTTACGAAATACAGCATACTAATTGTCCTTAGCTTTCACTAATGTAAGATGTATTGATCTGAATGTAGCAGAAAGAGCGAGTCATTTTCCTCACTCAACCAATTTAAAAAGCATCAAAATCCCTTTTCTATTTATGTTTGGTCTTAAAGAAGAAGAAGATCTACCTTAATTTGTCCCACAGTGGGGAAATTCAATTTACACTCTGTTGTTTTTTTAACTCATACATGGTACATGCAGACCTGAAACACACATACATGCATTAATGGAGAGATGTCAGAGTGAGGGGGCTGCTCCTGACAAGCGCCCCGAGCAGTTGGGGGTTTGGTGCCTTGCTCAGGGGCACCTTGGCAGTGCCCAAGAGGTAAACTGGCACCTCTCCAGCTACCATTTCACACTCAGTTTTTTGGTCCATGTCGGGACTTGAACCGGTGACCCTCCGGTTCCCAAGCCAACTCCCTACAGACTGAGCTACTGCCGCCCCTTAAAAATAACCTTTTAAGGATTTGAAAAGAAATTAGACTGCCACATATTTTATTTTCAGGTCGACCGTATGTACAAAGCCTTCTTGTGAATGAGACATCTCAAGAATGTGTGGAGGGAATTTCTTCAAATGTGGCAGATTTTGGTGGTCAAAGCTCAAAAATCACTGCGACCTTACGTCTGTCCCATTCTCAATGACTTTAGCAATTTTTTTTTCAAATTTGGCACAATCATCCTCTTGCTCAGTGATGAACTGATTAGATTTTGTGATCAAAGGTCACTGTGATCTCACAAAACACAATGTTGGCTATAACTGGCCATAGCATAAGAATTCATTTACTAATTATGGCAATTTCACACCAACATCTAACAGGATAAAATGAAGTGATGACATTTTGGACAGGCATGGATGAAAACTGCAACTGAACTGGTGGCTGAAGAATATACACCGTGAGGTGGTAATTCTAGTTTTTTATGTTTTCCAGGTGTTCTCGCATTTTTCTTCTTCACACGTAAAATCCCAGTCATTCAAGAGGAGGTGCCATCTCTAAATTACTACTGGGTCCCCCTTCTGGTAAGGAATCCAAATGGGGGTATTTAATGTGTGATTGACTAGCAATAACTGACTCCGGTTTCTTCAGGAGGTTAAGGTGTGTTCTGATTTGGACGATTCACTGTGCACACAAAAGATTTTATCCAGTCTTCTCCTCTGTCTTATGTCTCTGGCTCAGACTTCGCTCCTGTAATTGTGTTTTGTTAGAATAACTGTAGAGAAAGATTAAAGTGCAGCTGGAGCATTAGTTTGGCCACTATATAAAATGAAAATCTTTCAGCTTTTCTCACAGAATGTACCACTAAAATATTTATATAGTGTTTATCTAGTTACATTTGTCATGTGTTTGCAAAGGATGAGGGAATTTAATAATTTAGAGCATAGCTCTCTAAGTTTTTAAGTAGTTTTGTTTCTTGGTGATTCTGCTCATTTCAGTGAAGACCTACAGGTAGGCCCAGGCTGTGGGATCTGATTTATTTCCTCATCCTCTATAACAGCATGTCTAACACCTCACCTGTCTCTGGAAAAAGAGAGAACACACACTTCCTGGTGTAAAGTGTGAGGGATGAATTAATATGTTTACTGTGCGCTCACTGGTTTTCCTTGTTTTTTAATTGTGGAAAGTTGTTAAGCACCATTCCAGTTATTCAAATCATATTGCATTGTTGCATGATGTAAATAGTTTTGTTGAAGGATTCACAGCTCAGTGGTTCATATGTTAATATGATGTTAATTTGATGTTTGTTAAATAATAAAGCAGACTTGCAGAATAAATGTAGACAGTATAGAATACTGACTTGGACCTGTTGACTCTTTCAGACGGTGATATTTGGATCCTACATGGTTGCACATGGCTTTTTTAACGTCTATGCCATGTGCGTGGACACGTTGTTCCTGTGCTTTTGTAAGTATGCTGCTTCTTTTCAGTCATTTATATGACACAGCGTGATAATATTGGTGCCTCCAATCTTGTGAGCTTGTCTTTACAACATGAGAAGTCATGCACACGATACACATGGCATGCAGGTGATTAAGTCGTGACGAACACTGCGGCTAACCAACGGCAGAAGCCACAGAGGCAGTTTAGCAAGTTAGCAAGTGGGTAACATAATGAAGGAAATGCAAACGCGTAATGACAGAGGAGAAAGATGAGGTCGCTGAGAATATCAACATTTTCCTCAGACATATTTTAAAGTTATGAAGTAAAATAATATACAACTAAATTACAATATATTAACTTATTATGCACCAAAAATGAACTTCCATGGCCTCCACCATTTCTGACAACATCAACAAACATGACACAACTCGTAAACTTGGAGCTTTCAGAAACTTTCCATTTATGAGGTTGTTAATACCACAAGAGGGGGGCGTTCATTATATTCTTTTCTCTATATTATTCATTATATGACCCCATTTGAAGGCACCATATTACTAGTTGTCCTGAGCGCTGCTATGATGGTTAAAGATTGAATGCTGAATTATAACTCCTGCCTTCTTTAAAACTGACCATTGAAACTGATTGCTGCTCATTCAGCTCTCTAATTCCTGCATGACCTTTTTGAATATTTCTCTCTACTAAGTCTTTGCTTTGCTTCCTCTCGCTGGCTGTCACTCCGCCTGCCCTTCCTGCTTCTCCTGTCCTGTGCTGTACTGGGACCTGGTCTCAGGTGAAGACCTGGAGAGGAATGATGGTTCTTCCTCCAGGCCCTACTACATGTCTCCTGGCCTGCACAAGATCCTGCTCAAAGGAGAGGAGGGTGCCAAATTATGCGCTGCCTCCTGAGCGATGCACGGCCATTTTTACTGGACTGCTGACTCTCTCACTCACTTCTCCATATCTGCTGTACGTGTGGAGGGTCTGGACGTTTGAGAGCGAGTACTGTAGGGCTAAACATCACAACTGGATGCATCCCAGCCTGGTCAGGGATGGCGTGGACATGAAAGGACATGCTTTTACTCCAGTTGCTCCCAGAAAAGGCACGGGTGACTAGAAAAGACCAGTTTACTTCCTCTCTTGAGCCAACTCAGATACTTGCCTTTTTTTTCTGCCACGCTTCTTTTCTGTTTTCTCCTCTGTATTCTCTGCTGACCTCTGCCTTACTGAGAGGGTACACGTCAACTCGCAGGACGGACACGCACAGGCTGAATATGATATGAGCATTTTTACCCAAACAAACATAAGGACCTTAAGATGTACAGATGCCAGTGATGGACTACGGCATAAGGCTTCACCATGAAAATGTGGTGGAGTTATGGGACACCCTCTTGTCGCACTTTGGTCTTCTAGTGTAAAATCATGTTTTGTATGCACTTTCACATATGGGAAAAGAACCATGTGATTTATTTCTTCTGTCAAGCATGATTACTTTGCTGGCTGTTGATGTTTACCATTGGTTTTATAGGTTTCTTTGATTCACCGTATTTATACTAACACAAACACACACATCCAAAAAATTGTGTGTAATTGTGCACTTAGCAAAGCAGGATTCTCTCATTTTACATCACGTCAAAGTTTCCATGATGCTCATAAACGTACTGTAAACCAGACAGAGACTGTGTGGGAGGTCAAGACTTCAAAAGACATTTTATGGTTTTTTGCTTAAAATTTGAACAGAACCTGACAGTTTTCAGGAAACTTCTGAATGCAGCCACTAGTTTATGTGCCTAGTTGTGAAAAAAAAAAATAATAATAAAAAAAAAAAAATGTTCCTCTTATTCTGTGGTTTTAGACCTAACACCAGGAACCTTTTGCGATACAGTTTATAAAAGGATGTCAAAGCCATTTTTGGTAATTTTTTTATTGGATGGTTCAGATGTATTGCTGTTTTAATACTAAGTATAATACACGCATCTATCTGGAGGTTATTCAGTGTTCTTTTTGTATAGGAGAGTTTTTTTTATCAATGAATTCCAATGAAAATGTGAATAATTTTTTTTTTTGAATAAACATAAATGGTTTAAGTATTTTCCAGTGGCAATTTCCATCTGGGTTTTTAACATGTTGCTGCTGCTGCCTCCTAGTGTGGGACCAGGAGGTGAATGACGGCTCTCCCGGCCGGCCCTTCTACATGAACAAAACCCTGAAGAGGATCCTCAACAAGAGAAACGTCAAGGCCACGAGGGGGAAGTAGAGGAAAGATGAGAGGTGGGAGAAGGCGAAAGACTCACGGTCATTTACCAAAGTACGGCAGAAACAAGCCCATGTGGCAATATGTCATTAAGTGTACACGAGTTGCAACTGTGCACTATAATGGAAAGACTATAGCAACTCTAATAATTAGATACACCCGCAAGATCATAATATGATGAATATATGAATATGAACTTGCTAGTTCATATTCAGAGCAAACTCCAGAAATCGTTTATATATCGTAATAAATCGTGTATATGTATATATATATATATATGTGTATATATACACATATACACATATGTGTATATATGTGTGTATATACTGTATATATATAATGTATATATATATATATATATATATATATATATATATATATATATATATATATATATATGTGTGTGTGTGTGTGTGTGTGTGTGTGTGTGTGTTTTTGTATGTATGTATGTATATATGTATATATATATATATGTATGTATATATATATATATATATGTATGTATATATGTATTTTACAGCCACAGTCAACCCATGCAGTAAGTTCCTACTGGAACAGCTGGTTTCTTTATTGACACTGGTAAACATCAGCTGTTTTTACTCTTAATCTCTTGTAGTTGCCAGTTTTCGCCACTTGGTGGTGCCCGTCGTTACCAGATGTCTCTGTGTTGTTGAGGTGTGATTGCACTGCTGGGTGAACCAGTTTTACCATGAGATGGTCAAACGTCAGCTCGTCTGTGTGTTGTGTTATCACCGTATTTGACCTCAGATTATCTCACATTGAGAAACATATTAGCGTCCACTGTTTTTGCATTTAACTGTCGAGGACGTAATAGTGCAGCAGTTCAACGTGCTTCACTCTTCAAGTGCCTTTTTCATTGAATCTCCACATCGAGTGTCCAATTACATGCTGCAGCAACATCGTTTTATTTTTTTTATGCTTTTAATTTCATTTTACATCTCAACGGACCTTTCAAAGGGATAGTCAGCAGCCAGGGATGGAAGCTCTTGTCTTTGTTCTCTTGTGAGGTCGAAGGATGTTCTGTGTGTGGTGGCGTAACCATAAAGTCACAGGTTTATTATCGGCTGCAGCCTGTGTTTCCAGTCAGCAAAGAACCTGGAAATATTACACATGTGCTTAATATTACAACATGTGCTCTTTAAGTGAAAATGTGTGATATTAGTGTTAAAGAATCGCCTCCTTTTAAAGAGAAGCTGCTTCCTTTACAGAGAACAGTGGCTGTGGTCATCTTGATTTGATGCCAGGTGCGAGTAGGGCTGGACCATATGGAGAAAATCAAATATCAAAATATTTTTGACCAGATACTGCGACAGTGCAACGGTATTGTTGGATTGACTGTTGGTGCTTTCCAATAATTTTTGTCAATCATGGGGGTATAATGATGAGGTGGGTAAAGACAAATAATACAGCCTGAAAGTCGCATCCCTTTACTGTAATACAGTCTTTAAAACCAGGAAATGACAACACTTGTGCCATATAAGGCAATATTATTCCAATATATTGTATATCGATATAGTATATATTATACACACTTTAGTATATCGCCCAGCCCTAATTGCAATGCTCTCCAACGATACTAGTAAATTTTCACAGCATCCATTTCTCTGTTGTCCATTTGTGTGCTATGAATGTTTCGACCACATCAAAATATGGCTGAATATGAGGCTTTTGTTTGTCACTTCACTTAGTCACCTGTGACAAATGAAAGAAACATCTGACAAGCATATAAAACAAACTGCATGAGCCACAGAAGCTGCGTATTTCCAACAAATAAACAGCCTGAGCACACAGATGGAGAGCAGAGAAGTTTGTCTAAACTGCTGGAGATATTTGAGGAGTTTCTGAAGATCCTTTTTAGATTTGAGCTGCAGTATTAAAGACCACCGTACTCCTGTGGAGGATGAAGCTTCAGGCTTTGCTGCTGTCATAAAACATCTTGGTAGATACACTTTAATTCTGAAGATTACCGAACACAAGACCAACATTTCGTGTTGGAGTCATGAACTTCATTTGAAACAGTGTTAAATCGTTTTGTCACTCTGGGTCATCTTGTTGATCCAAAGTGGGGCTGGTCCTGCGTAGTATTACTAAGTTTCTAAGGTGTTCTCCAGCAGAACTGACTGAAGGGCAGGGAGCGGGAATCACCGACAGCAAGTCGGCTATTTTTTGGAGGGTAAAGAGTATGAGTGCCATTCGCGCATCTGTGTCAAAAGATAAAACAGTGAATAAGATTTAAAAGGTGAATTTTAGTATAGTATACAGAGAGGTAGGCTAATGGGTTATGGGTTTCATTTTGCAAGATACCAGTAGATTAAATTTGCATCCGACGTTTTGTTAGTATTCTGTTAGCATAACATTAGGAAGCTTATCTTTGTCCTGATGTATAGTTGGCCTTTGGCTTGTAGATCTTAATGTCATATACTTACCTGTTGGACTGGACGTAGGCCTCCAGAGAGTCACATATTTTGAACTGCTGACAGGTCGCCAGAACACATCAGTGACCATAATGGGTGGCGAACTGTCAAGGTCCTCTTAATTTGTAAGGATTGACATCAGTTTTGTAATATATGGCCCCTTTGCCTCTGTCAGCTTCTCTTTATATGAGTATTTGATTTGATGATGAACAATTGAAATGACGATGATGATGAATAAACCGGTGGTATATAATGGCAGTCTACCGTAGCTCCCTACCTTACGCTCTAAATATGGCGGCATGCTCCAGAATGCTCCTTGATTCCCTATATGCACATCTGTGGCATCAGACAAAGTCTCCATGCTGTCAGTTTGCAAGACTATTTGTATTATTAGTGAGCCAGTAATGTGGGAGGTGCAGTCAGTTTGATGACATTTTTGATTAGTGAGGTGCAGCTTTTTTTTTTTCTTGTCTTGGAGTCAAAATGTCTCTGCTGAATGAATTATTCGCAGGTTTGGGTGTCAGCAGGTTGTTGGTGAAGTAAGCGAGTAACACATCTGCCGCTGGCAGCTTCACAAACTGTGTCCTTGTTTTTCACGGCCATTGAACCTCTGCTGAGGTTTTGTTTTTCCCTAAATGGATCCGTGCATCAGTTGAAATGATGCTCGCCTTTAGATCTTTGAGATGTGACTCATGCTCGTGAGTCTCTGTGCCGTGTTTGTCAGAGCTGAGAACCTGCCCTCATGGTGCCTCAGAGTGACAGCACCGCCAGGCTTAACACGCCTCCTGCCGCCGTTTGAGCTGAACACGCCAGGACTCGCACAACGTAACCATTCAGCAAAAGTAAAACAACACTGCTTGTGTATCTGAAAGGAGATAAATGATGCATGCGGTGTGGCGTATTCCACATTATTCCTTTTTTTATACTGAATAACTCCAGGTGAATTGTGTATCTTTATGTTCATGCAGCTCAGGTTTGGTTTCATTCCCATGAGGGTGAATACCTTAGATCTGATAAGTGAAGTAAAAACTGTGTTTTTATATGCCTCCCCCTCCTCCCTCGCATGTCTGGAAATTAGATTCTTTTGGTCAACCACAGACAACAAGTAGACACAAGTAAAACTGCTCTCCTTGTTAGAGTGTGCGTCAGTTTTCTTACCACAAACTCTTAAAACTCAGTCTCCGAAGATGCAGTGCTCCAACCTGTCGATACTCCAAACTGTTTTATTTATTGTGTCTCATCTGTGCAGAGAGCTGACAGTATAAAAGCCTCTGTCTAATATTTATTTATACAGTAAAGGTTTGTGTTTTTTTAACAGAATATATTGCCTTCAAATATAGATGTTTTGTTACTACTGTTTTTTATCAATAAATAGTTTTTCTACTATGTATGTACTTTCTTCCCAAATCTTAAATATGCACATTCAGGTCTCAACACTGCAGCACGTCAGCGGGCTCTTTTCTTTCATTCATCTCCGGTTTGTGAAATTAGACGTTTATTTTCAAAACAGACTTCACGTACAATAAATAAATTAAATTGCAATATGCAAACACTGCTATACAAACAATTTCACCTTCATAATGATTTGACATTTTGGGTCTGGTAGCTTTCACTTATAGAGTAGCACGGTCAAACTGTGTCACCAACTACACAAACAAATATAAATCTATCATGTCGTCATATGTCACAATCCAATGAGGTACACTGAAAGCTTTCCATTTCCACATTATACAGTACAAATTATAGTCATCCATAATATGCTCAACAGTGTAATGTCAACATGTAATGAATTACTGGCAGTTCAAGAGAAAGAAACGTTTCGTGGTTCATATGAAATGAAATTATATTTACCATGAAGATCTGAATACTGCGGCAGCTGATGACGATCGCTGGTGGATGGCTGAAGCTGCTGTGTCCGTGTGTGTTTGTGAGTGTGTGTTTGTGAGTGTGTGTTTGTGTGCAGCTCAGGCGTGGGTCACAGGCAGGGAGGTCATGGCGTGGGCTGGCAGCAGCGGTTGAAACATGGATGGAGGGGAGTGTACTGTGGGCACACAGAGAGCACTGGAGTCATTACATATATTACATTATATTACATGCATATATATATACACACACACACACACTGGCCACATAATTAGGTACACCTTGCTAGTAGAAGGTTGGACCCCCTTTTGCCTTCAGAACTGCCTTAATCCTTCGTGGCATACTTTCAACAAGGAGTTGGAAACATTCCTCAGAGGTTTTGGTCCATATTGACATGACAGCATCACGCAGTTGCTGCAGATTTATCGGCTGCACATCTATGATTTCCACCACATCCCAAAGGTGTTGTATTGGATTGAGATCTGGTGACTGTGGAGGGCATTGGAGTACAGTGAACTCACTGTCATGTTCAAGAAACCAGTCTTAGATGTGATTGAGATTGTCCAATTTTGGTGAGCCTGTGTGAATCGTAGTGTGGTCTTCTGCTGCTGTAGCCCGTCTTCTGCAGGGTTCGATGTGTTGTGCGTTCAGAGATGCTGTTCTGCATTCCTTGGCTATAACGAGTGGTTATTTGAGTTACTGTTGCCTTTCTATCATCACCAACCAGTCTGCCCATTCTCCTCTGACCCCCATTCCCCATTCTGACACTCGGTTTGAACATCAGCAAGTCGTCATGACCACGTCTACATACCCAAATGCACTGAGTAGCAGCCATGTGATTGGCTGATTAGCTAATACCTAATTATGTGGCCGGTGAGTGAAGCTTGAGTGAAGCTTGAGTGTTGTCTTCATGCTTCCTTTGTCTTAGTTAAATTACTTGATAAATGTTATTATAGACGATTCACAGCAAAATATAAATATTCAGATTATTTGAGTGTTGCCTTATTAAAATCATTTATATTTTCACAAAATACGTTTAACAAAATACATTTTTCTAGAACTGGACACAGCAGTTTCGTTAAAGATTTTATTTTGTTTCCTCTTAAATCTCCTGGTGACTTGTAGGACTTTCCATAAAAATACAGAAAGTGACAAATGTTATATTTGTAGAAACACTAACAGTGTTTGTTTTTTTTAATAAATACAAGAAGAGCAGTGACGGCCACGTGACAACGTCAAGTATGTGGATAACCATATCATTTCAGTATTTCTCCTTCCAGTTAAGTTTATGGGCAAGTCTGAATATTTTTAGTGCTATTTTAAGTGAATTACTCAAATAATTTAAATATATAATATTAAATATATATATATATATATATATATATATATATATATATATATATATATATATACACACACACACACATGTATATATATATATATGTATATTTATACATGTATATGTATATATATGTATAAATATATATTATTTTAAAAATATAATTTTAATTATTTAAAATTAAAATTTAAAATTTTATTATTTAAAAATATAATTTTAATTAAAAATTTGTATATTGATTTTCTTTATATAGCAATTTACCCCTCTTTTCTTCTTTTCCTTTGAAAATGTTGATGTTCACCTTATAACTTGATGTTTTAGATAAATCTTTCCTTTGGAATAGATTTTGTAATTTTTAAATATAGCATCAAATCATCAGCAAATGTGCAAAGTTAATCTGTTTCTTTGGCGACATTTATGCCACTCTTATCTCTCTGAAATTTTCAGAGCCAAATATTCAATCATGTATGTAAATAAAGAAGGAGATAATGGGCAACCCACAGATAGAAAACATTAAAAATAAAATAAAAATAGTTAAATAATAAAACTGTTTTATATCTATGGGGCAACCTTTCTTAGATACACTTCCAGTTAAATTAACCATAAAGTTATAACACTTAAAATGTTAAACTAGGACTTTGAAGTGTTTGAAGTGTAAAGCAGTCATAGTGTAATGAAAAGGCCGGTGCTCACTGTCTATGAAGGAGTGTAGTGCAGAGAGCATTGATCCCTCCGGGCCGCCGTACGCCGTGTACTGCAGCTCCTCGGGGGTCGGCGTGGGCTGGGAGAGGCGGCTGGGCTGCAGCGAGGTCATGGGGGCGCTAGAGGTGTGATTGGGGCTCACGTGCTTCTTGTGGCGGGCTCTGCAGTTCTGGAACCAGACCTGTTGGTTAACAGGACAAAAACCTTGTTGTGGGGCTGCAGTGGAGAACAGCGTGGCGTGAAAGAAGCAGCTATTGTCACAAAACACAAAGATGAATACTGTGAACTTGTATAAGCTTTTATCTGTCTGCCAAGAAATCTCATCAAGTGACAGTCGAGGAGTCACTTCTGCCCTCAGGTGAGTAAAACCAGTGTCACAATCAATCATCAAACCAGTGCTAGCAGTGTTTAAAGATTCAAAACCAGAAATGTAAAGCTGTGTGACTGGAACCACAAATGAATCACTACATCATTATATTGGTTGAGTTATATCCTTCAACTGAACTCAAGTTTGTTGGTTTCAACAAAGTTTTTCTATGTAAACAGAATAAAATTTAAAAAAAATGTGTTCTGGTTCTCACATACGTGATTATACACCCTGTGTACATTTGGTCATTACTGTACTACTACTACTACTACTACTACTACTGTACTAAGTATAATTTTGAGGTATTTGCACTTTTACTTGAGTTTTTCCATTTTATGCTGCATTGTACTACTACTCCACTATACTTCAAACCTAGTACTTTGTACTCCATTATAATGCAGTATTCTCCACAACAGTGCATTGTATTTAATTTTTTTAAAATGTAAAATATTAATCAACAAAGTATCCTGTAGTTACTTTTACAGTAACTGCATGCAGTTATTTTTCACCTAATTACCAAGTACTTTGTCTAGTTTAAAAGTAACTACATACAGTTACTTTTCACTTACATAGTGGGTACTTTATCTAGTTGTCTAGTCAACTCTAGTTAGTTGACTGCTTACTGTTGCTTTTCAACTAATTACAGGCTACTTTGTCTAGTTGTAACTGCATACAGTTACTTTTCACTACCGTACATACTGGGTAGTTTATGTAGTTGAAAAGGAACTGCATGCAGTTCCTTTTCAACTAGTTACTGGGTACTTTGCAGATTCCTATTTTACATTGTTATAATAAATGATCATCATATGAAATACAATGCACTGTTGGATTAAACTGTGCAGCAGAATAAAGTATTCAAAACTAGCTTTGCCTCAACCAGCTGCACACTATTTAAATGCATAGTCATACACCAATAATACTAGATACTGTATATATGGATGATGGAAACGCTGAGTTGGCTCTTCACATAAAAAACATTTAAGTTAAGACTGGGAGATGCGGGGGAAAGTCTTTAATCAGGATAAGCTACAGGCGTTATTGTGCTACTCAGTATAATTTTACAAAGACAGGTATTATTTGAAAGCACCAGAAGTGCTTTTAATAGTAGAGCTGATATTCTTCTTTTGGTTTTGCATGTTTTACCAGCAGATAGTGGTTAAGTTTTACCTCTTGCGTCTCTCTAAGTAGCAGGATCATAATGTATATGCCATCATCCAGTCATGCCCTTCATGTACAGCTCCTTCACTGACCTGTATGACTCGTCGACTGAGGCCCGTCTGCTCCGCCAGCTTCTGCAGCGTCTGGGCGTCTGGATTGTTGTCCTGAGCAAACTGGCCCTGCATCACCTGCACGGTCACAGGTAAAAGACAATCACCTCAGTAACACACAGGTTTATGTTGCTGATGTTGATGCTGATGTTGTTGTTGTTGTGTGAGGAGTTAACAAACCATGTTTAATACAGAAACAAATATAGAATTCAGTTATGCAGGTAAATGTGAATAAAAACACACTTAAAGTAACAGAAAATATAAACATTTTGGGTAATTCTGGCCATTAAATTATACTTCCATGAATAAAATAAGATAAGATATTCCTTTATTAGTCCCACAGTGGAGAAATTCACAATTCAGCATAATAATAATATCAATAATAATAATAATATTGATTATTATTATTATTAAACAAGGAAAAATATACAAAAGTATTTAAATTCCAGTGTTCTTGTTTGTGGCATTCTGCCTGCAGTTATATTACAATCAATGCTGTATATGTTTTTCTAGTTTATTAAAATTGACACCTTTCACTTTTACCTGCTAAATCTTTATTTTAGGCTCAGTTATTAAGGCCAAAATGAAATAATTCAGTGATTTATCAGCTGAATGTTCTCATTATTTATCTACAGTATGTGGATGGAGGTTATTAACCTGCAGCTGGTCAGCGGTGAAGCTGGTCCGGGCTCTCTTGGAGGGTTTCGGCTGGTTGATCTCATGTTCAGTGGGCACAGCCCCCTCCATGTTAACGCTGCTTCCTGCAACAAGAGCAGATTATCATATTAAAACATCTTGAAATATTCAGTACATATATTACACCATATGTTACTTAGAAATGCAATATTTCAAACATGTTAAATACAAAGAACAGCATACAATAACTATATTTAAACCAAGCCAGTAATTTCATCATGTAAAACAGATTTTTGGGACATGATGTTGTTTTAATCCAGTGTAGTAATTTCCATGTAGACTTAACGATCTAATATCAATAAATCAGCATATTCAACTTCTCTTTCAGCAGCTTGAAGTGAAATGAATTAGTGATTTGGTTTAAACATTGACTTTTATGAGAGGAATGGGAAGTAAGAAATAGTTTATCTTTTTTACATAAGGGAAATATTTGATCTTTTTTATTATATAATAAGGGAACTATTTTATCTGTTTTTCAGTAAAGGAAATATTTTTTCTTTATTTTATAATAAGGGAACTATTTTATCTGTTTTTCAGTAAAGGAAATATTTTTTCTTTATTTTATAATAAGGGAACTATTTTATCTGTTTTTCAGTAAAGGAAATATTTTTTCTTTATTTTATAATAAGGGAACTATTTTATCTGTTTTTCAGTAAAGGAAATATTTTTTCTTTATTTTATAATAAGGGAACTATTTTATCTGTTTTTCAGTAAAGGAAATATTTTTTTCTTTATTTTATAATAAGGTAAATATTTTATCTATTTTTCAGTAATAGGAAATATTTTTTCTTTATTTCATAATAAGGTGAATATTTTTATTTTATAATAGGGGATCATTTTTTTTTTTTATTTATAATAAGGGAAATATTTGTCTATTTTACAGTAAGGTAAATATTTTTTTTGTTTTATAATAAGGGAAATATTTTATCTTTTTTAATATAATGGAAATATTTTCCTTTTTGACAAAAAGGGAACTATATATTGCAATAGGGGAAATATTTTGTCTTTTTATAATAGTGGAAATATTTTCTTTTTCTTGTTTTGACAGTAAGAGAAATATATAGATTTTTCTACACTAAAGGAAATCTTTTTTTGACAGTAAGGGAAATATTTTGTCTCTTTTTTGACAATAATGGAAAATTGATAAGGGAAATATTGTGTCTTTTTATCGTCAGATGTAACATCCGTGTTAAAGTCTTGGGGGTAACTGAAATCACTGTTCCGGCCTCTAGGAAGTGCTTAAGTAAAAACCGGAGTAATGCAGGACCGGGTCTCGGAGGGGCCACCGGGCCGGCTCACCCTTCTCCACGGCCCGCTTCAGGTTGTCCAGCATGCAGTCGTAGTGGACCCGGCAGAGCACCTTCTCCTCCACCAGGGCGAACTCCTCCCCGGTGGACAGCTGCCTCTTACAGGAGAAGCAGGCGAAGCAGGCCAGGTGATAGACGTTGCCCTTCGCCCGGCGGACCCAGTCCGTGGAGTGGATGTTCCGGCCGCAGCACGCGCACCAGGTGCCGTATCTTCTGCAGGTGAAGTCAAGGTGAGCAAATTAGACACCACAGGAGACATAGAGGAGCTGCCCGAGGGCGCCTAAACACTACAAGCCTGATGTATTTTTTAACTCTTTCATCTGAACTTTTTTAGGCCAAGAATGAAATAATTTAGTGTTATTCAGCAGAATTTAGCCTGAACCACAGCAGGACATTTTAAGATAAAGTTAAAATAAATGAATCAAAAAGATCCCAGCTTTAGTCTTTAGTCTCCTGCTTGTATAGAGATCACACAATAGTACAAAAATCTTTTATGTGATGAGGTTTAGTTTGGTGAAAAGTAAATAATATCCAGCCAAACCAGTGAAATTAAGTCCTGCGACTATTATTGTTGTTGTTATTATTATTCCTTAATTTGCAACATAATATGGAGTGTAATTATTATGCGATTCATTCGATGATTTCGTTTCGGTAGCAGCGCTTATAAAAGCCGACGTACATACCTAAAGTAATCCAGTTTACAGAAAACCTCCTTTTCTTTGATGTAACAACTCGTGTGGCTGCCAAGTGAAGTTTGGCACACGCTGCAGGAGAGACAGCGCACATGCCAGCACAAGTCGTTCACCTAAAGCACAGAAAAATTAAAATTAGCAGAAGTCAATCACAGTGGGCCCGGTGTATAGGCGCACGAACACCAGCGTGACCACAGAAATCCAAAGGAGGAAACGAGGGGAGGAAAAAAAACATCCAAAATGAAATGGAACAAAAAAAAATACACAAAAAAATGTTTACCTTTAATAAATATTTATCCACAATTTCGTCGTTGCAGCTCGCACACACGGCTCTTCCTAACAGGGGCGCAGATGCCATCGCCTGTAGCGACGACGCGTCCTCATCCAGAACTTCCACCGGCGCGCCCTGAAGGGACCAGACCTGCGGTTACAATGACGCACAGCAGCGCGCCCACCGCCCCGTTTACGAACAGGCTGCAGTGGAACAGTAGCCTGCAGCGCACATAACATGTTTGAACTCTGCTCATCCGTTTACGGTCAAATAAAACTGTAAAATATGACTTTCCACATAATTCTAGTTTTTCCGGCTCAACTTAATTTGTGTCAATATTTTAAAGCATACCAGTCTGCGGTAATTATCTCGAACAGAATGGAAATTTTAAAAGCAAAATCAGAGTGAAGTTTTCTCACTCATTACCTGAAAATACAATAAAGTTAGTTAATCTCACGCCAATTTGAAGTAGGCCTTTGTGGAGCAGAACTATTCCTGACATTTGCCCATTTTGACCCAGTCACCAATATTTAGAACTTTATCCGTTAAAGAATGGCCTCTCGTTCACCTGTTGTGGAAGATAAATCAAGTTTTTGCTCCAGCAGTCCACTATTCCTACCATAATGTCCCTGCTGTCCTCAGTGCATTTGCCTAGCAGCTCTCCGTCTCCTTTACAGTCTTCACACATGTCGAGACGCTCCGCGGCGGGAAGTGGACGCAGCTCTGTCACACTGCCGCAGCTGCCTTAAATGCCCCCTGCTCCATCCCATAAATATCATGCCTTTCACTTTTCACCATGACAACCATGAACAGATTACCCGAGATGACATTTAAAAGAGAAGGATAGCCATTACGTACATAAACAGACAGCACTCGAGCTAATACTTCTCCTGCGCGCATTATGTTCTTGAGATGCGCATTTGTGATTCCGCGGCTGTGGTTAAACACCCCGACGCGCCAATTCCACGTGTCAATCAAAAACAAAACAGCGCGAGGTCTCCGGGAAAAGGGGATTGATTTTTTTAATAACAGCAATTAAAAAGGCCACAAACGTCTACCCGGGGCAGCCGAAAGGTGAAGAGGTCTCATTAACTACTTGAGTTGTTAATTGCAGAATTCAGGGAGGGCTAATTCTCCTCCACATTTCTTCAAATTGTGAAAATACTGAGCTGTCAGCCTGTGGAGGGCCGGTTTTAATAACACACTGAAGCCCACTTTGATTTAATTGGCAACGCAATTTCGACTAATATTTAATCTCCGACTATACTGACTCACACCTCAACCTGCCGGTAAGAAACACACGTTTGGTTTCCGTTACTCACCTCATCGTTGGACAGCAGAGATTCAGTCTCGTTCACAACGCAACACTCCACTTTGACTTCGCTTTTCCAGCGCATGTCTGCGTCCAGGAGCGACAGGAAGCTTCCCAAGAGTCAAAGTTCTCTCTCCTCCAGGATTCCTCCTCCTGTGTGTGTCAGTGTCTCTAACCTTGAGCTGTTTCAGAGGGCGGATCATAATTCATATGTTCCTGTCCTCTGTGGCCCGCCTCCCTTCGGAAATAAACTTATTATGTACTTTAATGTGAGCTTTGAGGGGGGAAGCACAAAATCTATCACACTTATATTCTCATAGGTGTTTTCAGATGACTGGAATTTAAGTTTTCATTCAAGTCCTGAAATGACTGTTGCACACACAGGTAACATAATAATAATAATGGTAATAACCAGAGGTGAAAGTACTCAAGTACTGATTATAAGTTTGAGGTACTTTTAATTATAGGCTGTATTTTATGTTTTGATTCGATGATATTTCTCCCTAAGGGTTGTGTGCTACTTTCCTGCACTATTTCATTTAATTTTAGGGCTGTCGAAGTTAAAGGGACTGTATGTATGTTTTTAAAGATCTAAACATTTTTAAATATTTCTATCGCAGATAATAACCTAAAACCGCAACTTTGTGGGTTTTCTCTATCAGCGTGTAGACTGCTTTTAATGTGGAGAACGTGGGATTTTATGTGAAAATCCAACAAATGTGACATCATGCACACTAGTCAGTCCCATTCAGTCTGGTGTGAGTCGCCTCACTGTTTTCACCGACGCTTCCTCGCATCTACGTAGTGCAGGGCACGAGCTCGATCAACGACGGCCACTGGTGTCCCTGCTAACTAGCAATTTCTGATTCTTACATGGAGGCCTTTTAAGGCAAATTTGTTTTAAATGCACAAATATCTTTTCTCCAAACTTCTGCTCAATTTTGGCAAGCAAAAACTGGCAATACCATTTTATGATATGAAAAATGGGTTCTGTGGGTACCCACCAGTCTCCCCTTTACAGACATGCCCACTTTATGATAATCAGTCATAGTCAAGTCAGTACACTGACACACTGACAGCGGTTGTTGCCTGTCAGATAAAAAAAATGATACATATTTTTTTTTTATAGGGTGACCACTTGCTCCAGAAGGTGGCACCCTATAGGCGACCGCCTATACGGCCTAACCCTTAAGCCAGCCCTGATGCAACATATTACAGCTCACTTAGCCTACTTGTCACATCTTACATGGCTACAAAATGTGATTATATAATAAAATAGGGTATTTTTTTATAGGTTTAACTACACAACAGTAGGCTACATAAAATAAATCAAATTAGCTTGACCACAACAACTAGAACATGTTCAGTACTCACTAATACATCAACCATGATGATGCAGTTGTATGAAATAAACTCTGAAAGGGGCCATTCTGCATATCAACTACTTTTACTTTTAAGTGTATTTTACTGAGCGCCGTTGTGTCGGTTTATTTAAAGCTAACACTACGGTACTTACTGTAAGTCTCACTGAGTGTCTCTGACTCCACTCAGTAGAATTTAAAGTACCTCTAGGCTACTAAAATATTATATACAGTGTTTAATTTACAGTTTACGGTTAGAGTGCATGGCCAGATTAACCTGTTAGGGCAGTATACTTCCCAGTCTCATTGTTCCATGACGCCTGAAAACGAATCAATGTCTACTCGCAGTCCCTCGTCTTTTTTCCCTGCTTTATGTGAATAATTTAACAAGGCCAAAAGAGAGAAAATTACTCCATAATTCACAAGACAAAACCAAACGTTATCAGAAAATCTGAAAAAAAAAAATCTACATTTTGTGTTGCAGAAATCTGTTTTATTTCTGTCTCAAGCCCAGTTTAGCGAAGGGTTACCACTTCAATACTTTTCTACATATTTGATTTTAAAGTGGCAATCTTGGAGTTTTTCATTTAAATATATGTCTGTTAAGTCACTATCTATCCAAGGAGGTAACACAATGGTGACTGAGCCTCTGGCCCGCTGATGAAAGTATCGTGATATTTATATATATTTTCAGTATAAAACTGGGCATTTGCAGTGACATTCCTGGAAAATATTGAGCTCTTCTCCATTGTATACACACAAAATATTGAACTATGCACACAAGTCTGAAAACGTGAAGCTTATGTACATAGAAATATAATTTTTCATGTGTCAACAAAGGACTCCAGACTGCTCAACTCCAATAATGCCATTGTTTTCTCTCAGATAGTGATTCTTAATCAGACAGGACTGAAATATTTAAGGTCTGAAGAAAAGGAAAAAATAAATAAAATATTGGTTGATTTTGCAGTTCATTATTATATTACACATACAGCAGTGTGGTCTGTGGAAACCTACACAACGAGGAAGTAAAGCCAATGTCAACTAAGGGTCAAGTGTACTTGAGTAAGTGTACTTAGAGTAAGTACTTTCCACTACTGCTCTTTGGCCCTCTAAGTGATTTTGCATCATCACAAAATAGAAAATCAGACCGCCCACCTGCCTTAAGTCTGTATGTAAATCATACCAGCTGTTAATCTACTGTACATCCAGGCAGAGACGGGGGACACTACGTCTTCCTTTTAAGAGGTAATACAGATACTTACGAGGATCAAGAGTACAGGAGTCTCATAAACAAAACTCTCTGGGTTTCTTGAAAGAAAACACACAGTTGCATACTCTTTATCTTTTTTCACTGAGTCATTCAACCCAGTCGCTCACGCAATCCCAATCATCAACCCCCCCACACACACACACACCGTTATCGTAGCCACACACACACACACACACACACACACACACACACACACACAAATGGCAAAAAGGCCATTTTCTGGCCTCAGCAGGATAACAGTCCAACCTGCACCGGCATGAGTCTGCGTCCGTATCGCACCATCGCAGAGGGATAAAAGAGTTAGCGTGCCTCCATCGAGATGTGTCCTGTTCCACCTGGTGGAGATGAATGCTCTTTATCAGATAACACATCTCAAACATGGCAGAGCAGACGGGTCACTGAGGCAGCCTGGGAGGCAACCACTCCTCCCAGAGTCCATATTACTGCAGGAAAAAGTCCTGAAAAACTGCTTTATTTAGGCCTCTTTGATGAGTTCAGATGGAGAGGTCAAAGGTCAGAGGAGAGGTGTAATGCCAGCAAGACAGTGACTGTTTTCAAAACCGCATACTACACACTATTGACGAACGCAGGATGCAGTATGAGCTGTGTACAGCATACTGCGTTTGTCAGTAGTATGTAGTATGGAGCGTAAATTGTAAAATTATTTTATAGTATGCAAGGCCAAGTTTTATGGGTTTCCAGTTTTGGAAAATGGAAGTAAACTGCATGAACGTGACCATTTCGGGGCTTTGCATTGCATACATGCATACTGGAGATTTTCTCCAAATCAGTACGACATCCAGGTATTTTTGGCATACCGCACCAAATCAGTACGTACTAGTATAGTACGTGGTTTCAAATACAGCTTTTGCTACTGTGAAATATCAAAACAAATACCTGGAGAGCAGCTTATCATGAAAAGACTAATCCTCTCTCAGACATGAAAGTTTTCATTGCTCCAACGCACCATCAGTAGAAAACCTGATATGACCACAGATGTTGGGAAAGATGAACATCACAGTGTGCAACAGTTGCATGTTTTCATTTTCCGCATTGCACGGCTCACTTACTAAATGTTTTGCGCGATGCGGACCAGACAAAAACAAAAGGCCCAGTCTGTCAACAAAACTTAGAAACTAGTTCTACACTCTGCTGCTTGAGGCTGCTGCAGTCTGATCTATAAATACTCCATCAATCGCTATGAGAGGAAGTAGGTCAGAGATTATGATGCAATGCGGGATGATGGTAGTTGGTCAGAGTATGCAAACACAACTTTGGAGAATTTTGCAACCAAGAGCTTACAGTGTTGCATGGTGGTACATTTAAAAAAAGCTGAATTTTATCAGTAATTTTTCGTCCTAGAGAGATAGTGAATATAAGAATGTGTTAATAATAACTTTTCCTAACCCTAATGTTCATTTTGGGGTCCTGGAAATCCTTTAACATCTCAAAAACAATATTTCTATCAATTTAATACTTCCTTCATTTTATGGGAATTGCTAATAAATATTGTTTTGAACTGACATGTTTCAAAGAAAGAAAAAGAAACGTTAGACTTCTCTGGGGTCTAATTGACCCCTAGCACAAGTAAAATCTAGTAAATAAATGCTAAAAAAAAAATAAATGTGAATAAGTACTAAAAAATATTACTTTCTAGATCAAATCTAAATTTCGAACATGTAAAAAAAAATAAAAATATAGGTAAGAAAGCAAGACCACAGAGCAAATATATACCACAAACACTCAGTAAACAAATAATAATAATAAACAATAATTATTTCAGGTGTGTCGACCCTTTGATAGATTTCTGCTTTCTGAGTTTTATAAGATCAGAAGGAAACATGTATATTTGTGATATATTTAAAAGAAAGTACCGGTAATTTGGTTAATTTTGCAGTGATTCTTATTTTCACACGTACAGTAGATGAGTCTGTGAGGAGGAAGTAAAGCCACAGATGTTAACATAGTTCCAACGGGCTTTAACAAAGAGCACGATAGACAGTAACTGAATTAATAAGTAGAGCCCAGTGCTGTTTCTTTGACCAACAGAATCACTCTACCAATATACAGTATAGCTATATCTCCAAACAAGATTGATTGTTTTTGTTTATAAGACACTAAAACTACAGCTGCAGTGGTCAAACATTTCATAGTTTTTCATTCAGTTACACAATTACTGACGCTATCAAAGTTAACGCGATAATAACTTGTTAACGCAAATTTGTTTAAACACCACTACTTTCTTTAAAGCAGTAACGCAGCTTGTGATTGTTAGGTTGCAGCGGACTCAGTTTTAAAGTTAGAATGATACTGGTATGATATGAAACTAGAAAACCTAAAGAATCAACCATGTCATACTAGTTTATTGTGAAAGAGGCCGCTTCAATTTGGTTGAGAAAAACTGTCATGGCTATTTTCAAAGGGCTCCCTTGACCTCTGACCTCAAGATATGTGAATGTAAATGGGTTTTCTGGGTACCCACGTGTCTCCCCTTTACAGACATGCCCACTTTATGATAATCACATGCAGTTTGGGGTAAGTCATAGTCAAGTCAGCACACTGACACACTGACAGCTGTTGCTGCCTGTTGGGCTGCAGATTATGATAAATGCTGAACCTGTGAGGGTTTCTGGACAATATTTGTCATCATTTTGTGTTGTTAATTGATTGCTAATAATAAATATGTACATACATTTGCATAAAGCAGCATATTTGTCCACTCCTAGTGTTAATTTCTTGTCAAATCTACCTTTAAGGTAGATTTTGAACAGAGTCAACAAACTCCTGAGCTTAGCAAATGAAAATCTGCCACAAAAAAGGTTCCCTTCCTGAAACACAACTCAAGTTTTTTTTGTCACCCAGCCAAAAGAAATTAATATAAATGGAGGTCATTTTACTGAATATACTTCCTCTTTGTCCACATAGACAGGATAGTAAAAAAAGTGTACCTCATTCTCCATTTAATCAATAGCGCAAACAGCAAACAAAATCCTGTAGGGCTGATGGTGATGTTCCTGAGTTTAACTGTACATAGCGATCTTTGTCTTTTGTTTAAATCATACCTCACACAAAGTTCTACATTATAGTTTTTCTTTATGAGACAATGACTTGGTCATTTTTGTTTGCACCATAAATCAACAGTGCGATTGATCGTGATTAACTATTGATTGACAGCTCTAGATATAAGACATTTTACAGTAGTTGTGCTGAGAAAAGTACAGTCTGTAACTTTTGTTTACACCATAAATCAACAGATCATTTTTCTCTAACATGAGAAACATTTGTAAGACTTTTCAGGTTCATTGCATCATTCGATTTTGCTCTGTTGAGCGTGTTTCTACATTCAAAGTGTGTTTTTCTTTGTAAAAGTTAAATTTAAAAAGATACACAGGAAGAACGAGGGATGTGGGAGAGAAGCGGTGAGCGTTTGGCCCCGGCGAGCCTCTGAGTAAATCTCCTAATTTGCTACTTCCACATGGACCTTTGCTTTCTCCTGGGCTGCACCTACTCATTTATTTCATTGAAATCAGTCCGAATTGGGGTGGTTTACAATTGACACAACGAGTTTGGCATGACCTTTTCTCCTTGCTGTAAATGGGTACTCATCGAATGTGAAGGGGGAGGTCGGGGTGCTGGAGGAGGGACGGGGGCGGCGGCGGTGGAGGGGAGGGGTGGGAGTTGTGTTGGCTGGGGGCCGATGGGGGATTGGGTGGAAATCACAGCAGTGAAAATGGCAGTGTGGTGAAAGAGGGGCCTGATTGCAATGGGACGGCATGCGAGAGGGAGCAGCATGCTCAGCCCAATCAGAGCGACATAAGGAAAAAGTGCTCTTATCAACCAGTAATGGCCCACTTGACAATCACACAGGCACAAAACTGCTCTATTTAACGCTGATTGCAAAAACTGCTGCCCCCCCATCTCAGAGCCGCATGACTCCCCGACATCTCCCCGCCACCTCCCAGCTTACAGCCAAGACCCCTTTCCTGAATGGAATTTATAATCACCCCTCTTCTATTTCTACGCTAATTGTTATTTTAAGACTTAGGCTGCGTATTAGGCATTTAGTGCTGGTGAAATGTCTGCCTTGATTACTGTGTTTATTGCGAGCATTGGAGGCATATCCATCTCAATTCCACATGCCTGACGGGTCTTGAATGTTTATCTACCTGGCTGTTCAGCCGAGTTCATGTCCACTGCTTAGTGTGGGCGAGACCTGCTGCAGTGCACATCTGTACACATGAACCATAGAAGCTCTGCTCTTTGACATCCTACTTTAATAAGAAAAACACATTTTGGGATCTTATTTCACATACACTTCATGTATATCTTGATTTGGCAGCAGACAGTTACATCAACCTGCTGTTTTTATACTTACAGAATACCACTAATAACAGTATTTTTATCATTAGTCGTATGGGTACTTCTCCATTTTATTTGCTCCTGAATATAAGGAAACTTATTCGCATTGCGTGTACTTTGTTTAATAATACTGACTGATAGTTATTTAGCTCGTAAATAAGCATGTACTGTACTTTTCTCAGCACAATTACTGTAAAATGTCTTATATCTAGAGCTAATAGTTAATCACGATCAATCGCACTGTTGATTTATGGTGCAAACAAAAATGACCAAGTCATTGTCTCATAAAGAAAAACTATAATGTAGAACTTTGTGTGAGGTATGATTTAAACAAAAGACAAAGATCCCTATGTACAGTTAAACTCAGGAACATCACCATTAGCCCTACAGGATTTTTGTTTGTTGTTTGAGCTATAGATTAAATGGAGAATGAGGTACACTTTTAGTTTTACTGTCCTGTCTACATTGATTTCTTTTCGCTGGATCACTATGAAAAACTTGAGTTGTGCTTCAGGAAGGGAACCTTTTTTGTAGCAGAGTATTTTGTTTAAAACCAAACGTTAAATAACATGTAATTTTTAGGGCTGTCAATCAATTGAAATAGTTCATTATTAATCATTATTTGCATATTAATCACACATTTTTTTATCTGTTCAAAATGTACCTTAAAGTTGAGATTTGTGAAGAGTTTAACATGGGAGTGCACAGATATATATATGTACATATTTATTATTGGAAATCTATGAACAACACAAAACAATGTCAAATATGGTCCAGAAACCCTCACAGGCATTTAGCATAAAAAATATGCTCAAATCATAACATGACAAACTGCAGCCCAACAGGCAACAACAGCTGTCAGTGTGTCAGTGTGCTGACTTGACTATGACTTGATCCAAACTGCATGTGATTATCATAAAGTGGGCATGTCTGTAAAGGGGAGACTGGTGGGTACCCAGAGAACCCATTTTCATTGAGATGTCTTGAGGTCAGAGGTCAAGGGACCTCTTTGAAAATGGCCATGCCATTTTTTTTTCTCGCCAAAATTTAGCATAATTTTGGAGCGTTATTTAACCTCCTTTGCCGCAAGCTCGTCTGACCTGATTGTTTTTTCTAGTTTTGTCTGATATCAGTATCGTCTCTAGCTTTAAAACTTAGCCTGCTACAACCTAAAAATCCTAAATTGCTTTAATGTTTGAAAGAAATTAGTGGAGTAAAAACTAATTTTAAGTCATTATTATCATGTTAACTTTGACAGCCCTACTTATAATTTAAACCTTTGTGGCTACACAAACAAACAGGCACATGCACATCGATTCACTCTCCGCTATACACACAGATATTCGTGCTTTCTCTGTTTTGTTTGTTTGTTTGTGGGGTTTTTTTTCTGTCTCTTATCACCTCTCCTCCGCCTTCCCATCCCACTCTCTTTTTTCCTTGAAGGCACCTCCACAGAAACATATCATCAGTATTCATTTGCTCATCGTGTTCCTTCACGCTAACACAAACAGTTCAACGTGTCTAATTCTGCTGTGTTTTTGTCTACAGTATTTTCATAAGAAATATCTCTAACTTGCGCCTCAGAGGCAAATGGTCATGGCTCCATAAAGGCTCCACCATGTCAGCTCTTAGACTGACCATGTACATGTATGCACACACGTAATAAACAAGTCATTTAAAGCATTCTTGTGTGCTGCACGTAAATACTATGCATAAAGTAAATGCCTACATGATCAGTCAAAATGTAACTGATAGCCTCTTTTCCTGCAGTTAAGTTGCTGGCACTTTATATTAGAGCTGCAACAATTAACCAATTAGTTGTCAACAATTAAATTAATCACCAACTATTTGTAAAATCAGTTCATCGGTTTGAGTAATTTTCTAGGGGGAAAAAAATAAAAAATATTCTGATTCCAGCTACTTAAGTGTGAATATTTTCTGGTTTCTTTTCTCTTCTATGACAATAAACTGAATATCTTTGAGTTGTGGACTAAACAAGACGTTTGAGGACGTCATCATGGGCTTTGGGAAACGCTGATCGATATTTCTCACCATTTTCTGACATTTTATAGACCAAACAACTAATCAGTTAATCAAGAAAATAATCAACCAACTAATCAAAAGTGAAAATTATCATGAGCTGCAGCCCTACGTGGTACATTATTTGTATTATTGTGATCCAGCTTTTGCATGATTTGAAATGAAATGTTGATTATGCCCAAACATGTCAAGGTCAAAATAATGAATGTTTGCACACTGACGTTTTAAAACCTACTGACGCATTTCTTTTGCAGCAGGACAAGCTGTTCGGTAGAGACCTCGAGGTCACCCTTCAGCATCAAGTGTTCCTGAGACCCTGAACCCCTACCAGCTGAAGGGAGAATGTTAATCTGCTTTTCCTGTAAGTTTCATATTATAGATATATATGTGTCTGTATCTCCTGTTGCATATTTGAACAGGATAGTTGTCAACCAAAAGACCAAAGCTCTGAACAATCCTCTTCCTTCCTAATGTATTTATCAGCGATCCTTTAAGTGGCTAGACTCCCAGGCTTTGTCACATAAGGGGGCAGAAACAAGACTCCTCTCACTGGTCAACTCTGGTACTGACTAAACGTCTCACTTCATTATGAACATGAGCAGATTATACCACAAAATTCAAAGACCACGTCTGACATATTGTGTAACACAAACACAATATCAATGCCAGTGGAAGATAGACAGCAGCAAGCAAAGCCACCACGCTCCTATGTGTCATGAAGATAAGCATGATTATTTCTAGTATACAGTTAATGTTAGTTTCACATAAGATGTGGGATAATTATCCACATGGTAATGGTGAAAAATGTGTTCTGGCAAAAACAATTCTCCACATTTCCACAAGAGGGCAACAGAGGACCTGCAGCGTCTCATCCTGTTACTCTGTGAATCTGCTGTAGTTTCTGAGGTGAAAACTGAGGGTTTAATCACTGAATCAGTGATGTTGTCATTGTGCTGGTTGGGTGATGGGTCGCATACAATATTTCATAACCTTTAAAATCAGAGGCTGGAGCAGTGATCTGATGTGGTTTTAGTCAATGAGAGTAAACAAATACTGTTTATTTATTTACTTTCATTATTATTTCTTTTTTTTTTTTTTTACATTTGTGCCATGGTAGCTCACCTGGTAGAGCAGGTGTTACATGTACCAGGGGTCAGTCTTTACCGCAGCAGGTTACCAAAAATACACACTCAACACACACACACACACACACACACACACACACACACACACACACACACACACACACACACACTCACACACACACGTACAATTACAATTGCATTAATATAGGTATATTTAGGTATATTATAGTCACTATTCTGTCTGCTAGTCAGTATTGTTGCTTACAATATAAAAGACATGACTAATCATTTTGTTTCATATTGCACATACAGTATGTAAATATGAATATAATGATAAAATAATAATATGAATATATAATGTTGTTGTTTTCCATTAGCCTATAAATAGAACTCTAGGTTAGAATATAAAGTCAGAAACAAAGTTTTATAATTTGTGTTTGTTGTTTTATTTCTCTGTTGTTACAATACTAATTGGCATTGTATTTTACGCCGTTGAAAAGCCTGTTTATTTACCTTCACAGTGAACACACTCTTGTTTTGAGCTCCAGGTGCCAATCAGGCACCACAAGACAAGACCACGGGTCACAAAGTGATCCGTTTCATGCTGAAAAGTCATCTTTTTCAAAACCAACATGGCTCAGTTCAAAATTTGGTTTCAAAACAAAACTCCTTATCGCTTCTCTGAATCAGATCGGCAGCACTCGGAGCTCAAAACAGGAGAATACACTGTTTAGCATTGGCAGAGGTATGCTGTGAGGACATGAATCTGTTTACATGGTCACTTTGTGAGGACTTCCTTTTGGGGACAAACTACACGTCCCCATAACATAAAACACTGTATTTTTTTAGGATGAGAACTTGGTTTAGGGTAAGTGTTAGGGTTAGGTTGAGGTTAGGGTAAGGGTTAGGGTTAGGTTGAGGTTAGGGTAAGGGTTAGGGTTAGGTTGAGGTTAGGGTAAGGGTTAGGGTTAGGTTGAGGTTAGGGTAAGGGTTAGGGTTAGGGTTAGGTTGAGGTTAGGGTAAGGGTTAGGATTAGGTTGAGGTTAGGGTAAGGGTTAGGGTTAGGGTTTGGTTGAGGTTAGGGTAAGGGTTAGGATTAGGTTGAGGTTAAGGTGAGGGTTAGGATTAGGTTGAGGTTGGGATAAGGATTAGGTTGAGGTTAGGGTGGGGGTTAGGATTAGGATTAGGTTGAGGTTATGGTAAGGGTTAGGATTAGGTTGAGGTTAGGGTAAGGGTTAGGATTAGGTTGAGGTTAGGGTAAGGGTTAGGGTTAGGATTAGGTTGAGGTTAAAGTGAGGGTTAGGATTAGGTTGAGGTTGGGATAATGATTAGGTTGAGGTTAGGGTGGGGATTAGGATTAGGTTGAGGTTATGGTAAGGGTTAGGATTAGGTTGAAGTTGGGATAAGGATTAGGTTTAGGTTGAGATTAGGGCGAGGATTAGGTTTAGGTTGAGATTAGGGTGAGAATAAGGATTAGGATTATGTTGAGGCTAGGATTACGTTGATGTTGACTGTGTGTGTGTGTGTGTGTGTGTGTGTGTGTGTGTGTGTGTGTGTGTGTGTGCGTGCGTGCGTGCGTGCGTGCGTGCGTGCGTGTGTGTGTGTGTGTGCGTGTGTGTGTGTGTATGAGAGAGAGAGCTTCTCTCATCGGCTCTCAAATGTGAAGCATTGTAGGTTATGTTACCATACATCAGTCTCTTCAGTGAAGCGTCATGCTTCCCAGAGGGAACAATAAGTCCAACAGGCTATCTCCTATCACCCCCTTCCTCTAACCTCACTACGAACTACTTTGCTGATAATACTTATGTACTGTACTTTTACTAAAGTAGGATTTGTAATGAAGTAGTTTGACACTGAATACTACCACGATCACAGTTAATTTAAAATAAGTTGACAAGCTATTAGGCTACTTATCAGATGACCATAAATAAAGTGTGAGTGTTATCCTGCTTTTCTCTGTAAGTGGAAACCAGCCTCACTGGCAGCATCGTCACGTGATCTCCATGGCAACCAGTGGGTGTCATCGGTTCCGCTGTGGGAGAAGAAGTGCAGCCTCATATGCTCAGTCAGCTGGAGAGACACTGACACACTTTAAAGCAACTCTGCCGGTTTCAGGTGACTTCTCCTCGGCTCAGACGTCCTCACAGCGACCAGCCCGGACCGCGGAGGTATCCGGACGGAGAGCGAGCTGAGCGCCATGAGCCACCTCAACCCAGGGTAGGCGCATTCACTGCTCTGATATTCACGTCCGGGGAGCTGGTGTCTGCTACTTTTACTGCTTTTAGTTCAACTTTATTAGTTTTACTTCACCTTTGTAATTACTCGAAAACAATTTAAACGAACTCATTAATACAAATATGTTCTGGGAGAAATGTCCAACAACAGAGGCAGAATTAGCTAACCGTTAGCTACTTTTAATTGACTCAAAATGATGCTAATGCTAACTTATTGTTAAACAAACGACGCTGTTGTACAATGACAGTATAATGTCAAGATAGTCACCAGCGAGGTACAATTTACTACTTATTAGACGAGGATTTACTGTACTACTACTTCAAACTTCCACTCACTTACAGCTCAGAGGGAAACTGTGCTTACTGTATAACTTTATACTTTACTCCACTAGGCTACATTTTTCTGACTGCTATAGTGACTTCACAGGTTAAGATTTTACATTAAAAACATTTTATAAAACATGATGCATTTTTATGGATTCAATTATTGTATGAAGTAGTTAAAATTAGCTCCTCCACCTCAAACTATAACATTAAAGTAATATAATACGTATAGCACTGATGGGTCACTCTGCTGCTGCTGCTTTTACTGCTGATACTATAAGTACATTTTGCTAATATTTGTGTTATTGTACTTAAATACATATTTAATGCAGAGGTTTTACTTGTGAGTGTTTTTCAAGTGTATTCAACTTTAACTAAACTAGTTTAATACTTCTTACACTCCTGGTAGAGTTTATAATTATTTATAATAATAATAATATGAGGATGATGATGTTATTATTACTATTTAACAAGAATATTAATCAAAGTAAATTCTAGAAGTACAATGTACAGTATTATAGTTTAATAGTCATTGTAGTATTGCAAATATATTATGGGAGTACATTTTCTAACAGAGGCTGAATTAGCTGTGAGGTACTTTTAATTGACTCAAAATTATGCTAACTTATTGTTAAACAAAGTGCGTCACAAAATGACACTATTGTACAATGAGAGTACGAAGTCTAGCAGCATAGTCACCACTGAGGCACAGTTTACTACTTTTAGACGAGGACCTACTGTACTAATAAGTCCATCAAGACTAGTAAACAATTAAAAAACTTTTTAGTATTAGGTACTTTAGTAATTCAATGAAGTGCTACTTTAAACTTCCACTCAAATACATTTCAGAGGGAAACTATACTTTTTACGCCACTGCATTTTTTTCCTACAGCTATAGCTACTTTACCCGTTAAGATATCCATCCATCCATCGTCAACTGCTTATCCCGTTAGGGGTCGCGGGGGGGCTGGAGCCGATCCCAGCTGGCATAGGGCGAAGGCAGGGTTCACCCTGGACAGGTCGCCAGTCCATCACAGGGCACATAGAGACAGACAACATATAGACAGACAACCATTCACACACATTCACACCTACGGGCAATTTAGAATAATCAATTAACCTAAATTGCATGTCTTTGGACTGTGGGAGGAAGCCGGAGTACCCGGAGAAAACCCACGCTAACACGGGGAGAACATGCAAACTCCACACAGCAGAGTCCCAAGCCGGATTCGAACCGAAATTCGAATTTCGACCCTCTTGCTGTGAGGCGAGAGTGCTCACCACTGCACCACCGTGCAGCCCCAGGTTAAGATATTACATTCAAAACTATTTATAAAATAAGATGCATTGTTATGGATTAAATTATTTATGAAGTAGTTAAAAGCACCTCAAACTGCAATAATAAAGTAGGCTAAACATGATAGGAGTTATTCTGCTGCATAATGAGTACTTTTACTTCTGATACTGTGCAGCCAGTACTTGTGTACTTAATAATATTTGTAATGCAGGACCTTTACTTGTAATGGAGTATTTTTCTAGTGTATAGATCAACTTTGACGAAACTTTTTGAATACTTAAATTTATAATCAGTCCATTAGCCTGTTGTATTTATTTGTTTATTTGTTTGTTTGTTTTTTGTTTGTTTGTTTATTTATTTATTTATTTATTTATTTATTTATTTATTTATTTTTTTAACAACCAAGTCAGATTTGTTTTACTTGCGTTTAAAAAAATGTTTGACTCCAAAGTTCTGTTACCAGAAGGGGAAAGTCAATAAGTATATTTACTTAAGTACTCAAGTAAACATTTGAGGTATTTTGAAGTACTTTTTCAGTGAAGTGTTACTTCAAACTTCAACTGACTTACAATTCAGAGGGAAATACTAAACTTTTTACTCCACTATCACCATTTTGGTGATAGTGACTTTACATATTAAGATTTTGTATTCCATTGACGCATGTATATGTACTGTGTGAACAACAGAGTGTAAAACTGAATTTCCCCACTGTGGGACTAATAAAGGAATATCTTTTTCTTCTTCTTCAAAAACAACTTATAAATATGATGTATTGTTATGGATTAAACAATTATATTAAGTAGTTTAAATGAGCTCCAAATCAAACTGCAATATTAACATAATATTATACAATAACACTGATGGGTCATTCTGCTGCATAATGAGTACTTTTACTAAATATTTGTGCACTTGCACATTTTTAATGCAGGACTTTTACTTATAATGGAGGATTTTTCTCGTGTAGAATTCAAAATAGTTTTTTCACTACTGGTAGACTTCATGTGCCTTATTTATTTATTTATTTATCTAGCTATCTATCTATCTATTAGATAGATAGAGTTAGTGTTTGTCAGGGTAGTGTGCTTCTAGGCCAACTAAAATCTAATAAAAAAACAACACTCGGCTTTAACACAGTTGCATGATATGTTTCTGCACCACAAAAATGACCTGTGACATTTCAACACTCTGTTGTGGTTTAAAGACAAATCTGCAGCCAAAGCTGAAGAGCACCAGAGACAAAGAAGGCACAGGAGCACAAAGAGGAGGGTTTAGTGTGCCATCCCCTCTAATTCCTGTGTGTAATCAGACACCAGTATCAGGCCCTATAGTTGTAAGGTCCTGTTGTCTCGTATACAAATGCTGGAGGAAATCAAACCTGTGTTGGAAAAACACTTTCAGATGGGCCGGGCTGAGGACGACCTGCTGTCTCATTAATGAGGACAAGAAACCAACAAACAAACATGGTGCCCCACTAAACCAACCGACTGAGGTTCTGGTTTTCTGTAATCAAGAACTCTCAAGTTACTCAAGTGGAAGACAAATTTAAAGTCTGGGTGTCATGAAGTGAAGCCTTTTTGGGAAATCAAGTTTCTTTGGCTGGGATTAATTGTCTCTTTTATGTGTTTATTCGTCTCTTTTCTGCAGACTTATTTCAGCCTACAACAGTCTCACAGACCGACATCTGGCGGGGTACTTCAGCAACACTCGGATCAGGAGACACCTGCAGAGAGCAGGACTGGTACGTCAACAGGTTGATGATGATCAGGTGCCATATTACAGAAACTTCCTATCTTAAGTTAAGACAGGAAGCGTCTGAGATAGGATTTTTCCCAATTTGGTATTTTAGAGGCAAATCCTTACTGACTAACTAGGAATCATATCTTGTCTTACTTCATCCTATCTGATCTCAACTCAGGCAATCCTGAATACTCAATCCAACATCGCTTTGTAAACTTCAAACCTGCGGCAAAAGCTTTGTTTTCATGAACGTGTGTCGTTATAGGATTTCATTTCTCATAGTAAGAAGCTGAAAGAGAAAGTACGTTTTCATGGCCTTCAACGATCTTGTATTTCTGATCAAAATATCAGCTGCTGGTGGCCTCAGTTTGAAAACACCATCTTCAAAAAGCCCATGTTGTGTCTTGAACCCTTCTGGAACCACTGTTGCTCTCAGATCACCAGGAGTGGACGTATCGTCCCAGACAAGGAGTACAGACACAAGCTGATCCAGAGAGCCCACCAGAGACACGTTCGAGAATGCCTGGCCCAGGCCATTTTCCACAAGGTGCTGGAGATGGAGGTGGGAGGATCACACTGTACCAGAGACAAACCAGTCAAAACACTGTCAGCTAATCTGTGCTTCTCCTTGAATAATAAATGATGCTAATTTGTTCTGTGCTCCTCCCATACAGCGCGTCCATCAAATAGAGATCAAAAGGAAACTGGAGGAGTTTGCAAGGAGAGAGAGAGTGCACAAAATGAAAGTACGTCAGTTACATTTAACACTGCTTTGCTGCCCTACTTTGTAAACTAATGACTCTTTAATCATATGAAACAAAAAATAAATACACTGAGCAAAAATATAAACGCAACACTTTTGTTTTTGCTCCCATTTTTTATGTGGTGAAGTCAAACATCTAAGACTTTTTCTATGTACACAAAAAGGTTATTTCTCTCAAATATTGTTCACAAATTTGTCTAAATCTGTGTTCGTGAGCACTTCTCCTTTGCTGAAATAATCCATCCACCTCACAGGTGTGGGATATCAGGATGCTGAGTAGACAGCATGATTATTGCACAGGTATGCCTTAGACTAAAAGTCCACTCTAAAATGTGCAGTTTTATCACGCAACACAATGCCGCAGGTGTTGCAAGTTTTGATGGAGCAAGCGATTGGCATGCTGACTGCAGGAATTTATTAACAATATTTGAGAAAAATAGGCCTTTTGTGTACATAAAAAAGTCTTAGATCTTTGACTTTGGCACATAAAAAATTGGAGCAAAAACAAAAGTGCGTTTATATTTTTGTTCAGCATACATTAATAGCATTTACCAGTATTTGCAGTGCCATTATTTATAGACAAATATGTTTCAATTTGGAACAAATCTACATAATAAATGTCAACAATGTTAATAAATGGTCTTGTTTGGAAGGTGGAGCGCTCTAAAAGATATGAAGAAGACATCCACATCCTGTCTCCACGCCCACCCACGGGTGCCAGGGGCATGAGAAAACAGCACTCTGGTCCAGAGGGGGAGCACTCTGAATCCTCCGAGTCTGTGAGTCAAAGCATACCTCGTGTTGCACCAGTAGATTGAGTGGATTGACTAGATATTGCTATGACATCACATGTAATAATCTACTCCAAGTTCTTAATCAAGTGCCTTAGAAATATGACCTTTAATTAAAGCATCTCCATCATGCAAAGAAGGTTATTAAATGCCACGACATGGTCTATGAGATATTATGTCTGAGTTTAAAACCTCGACCTTTAGTTAAAGACCTTTATCACTTAAAGATGATAGGTCAATCAGGTCTGTGTTTTACAAGATAAAAAATATGAGGTTCAGTTGTAATTGTAGTTTCCTCATTAGTGTGATTTTTTCTTTTTTTCATTTTATCTGAAAAACACTGTCAAAATACATCATCCCTCCACTTTGGTTAAAATCAGACAGTTAACCTTACTCTGTCCAAAGGTAACAAAATCAGCCTTCCAGCACCTCTAAATATGATTAATTAACACATTTTATCTTGTTAGTTTAATATTAGTATGTAAACACAGAGCCAGGCTTGCTGTTTCCACTGTTTCCAATCAGGCAGCAACATCCGGGTCTGAGAAGTGAAGCCAATGCTGAGGTGTCTTAAACTGTCATTCTTTCTAATTGCCAGCAAGAGGCGACTCCTCTGGTTGCCAAAGAAGTCTGATTTTATAGGTGTCTATGAGAAAATGATCCTACTTCTCTTGATTTATTAGCTCAGTAAACATTGTAAACATGAGTTTATGGCCTCAATCGCTAGTTTCAAGGCTTCTTCTATACAGCATGATGTTCATGTAGTAAATTATGGTCTCATTTAGAGTCAAATAGACAATAAAGCAGGGTATACTTTAGGTCATTGACACGTCGCTACCACAATGTTATCCGATCTCTGAGTTTTTCAGTGTGTTTTCAGTTCATGATAGTTATTTGAAACATTTTGGTCGCCTATAAAATATAAAGCGTTCAGTTGTACTTGGCTCCACCATCTTGCAACAACAAAATGCCAAACTCAAGACTTCAAAACTGCAGTCCACGAACCAATGGGTGACGTCACGGTCACTACGTCCACTTCTTATGATCAGTCTCTGGTCTTTATGTTAAACTGTGCACTAGCTGACTCCAGGACAGATTTATCTACCACACAGAGACGCTACATCCAAGATATTCTTTCAGGTGAGGAATGTCTGTAATGAAAATCATTATCTGTGCACGCTGATAGTTGGCGTTTGGCATTTTTACACTGACACCTCCGCCCACACATTAGCAGTAAAATCACTCTGTCCTGGCTGTTTCATTGTTGTCTTTTAGGGGCAACGGTGCAACCCAACTAGGCAGAAGCGCTACTCTTGGCTTGGCACACAGCTCAAAATTTCAAATTATTACAACTTTGACCTTGGTTGCCACTGACCTTTTAAAGTGCAACCAATGACACAACAGCTGCCTGATACCTGCCCTGTGCTTTGCCTCTGTGAGGCTCTGTGCCCTAAGAGCAAGTGAAGGCAACCATGTGAAGGCAACTTTAGGTTTGAAGAGCTCGTTCTGTTTGCTGTGTACGCAGACAAGAGTGTTTTAAGTGAAGTGTGTTATCTTTGAAACATAAAAAGTCACAGACCTTGATGCCAGAGTAAATAGAGCTGGTAATCTTGGCCTTGATCTCTGTGTTTACCCTGTGTAATCTTGTATTAAGTCTGCAAACCTCGGCAGTGCCCAAGAGGTAAACTGGCACCTCTGTGAACTGGTAGCTGGAGAGGTGCCAGTTTACCTCTTGGGCACTGCCGAGGTGCCCCTGAGCAAGGCACCAAACCCCCAACTGCTCGGGGCGCTTGTCTGGAGCAGCCCCCTCACTCTGACATCTCTCCATTACTGCATGTGTGTGTGTGTGTTTGTGTGCATGTACCATGTATAAGTTAAACAGAGTGTAAATTGAATTTCCCCACTGTGGGACTAATAAAGGTTGATCTTCTTCTTCTTCTTCTTCTGCAAACATCTCACACTTCAGCCGGTGGAGGCTTGTTTGAAATACGTCAACAGTGATTTGTTTGGGAACATGACTATGTGCCATGACCTGTCTTGCACACATCTGTTGTGTTACTTATCATGAATTGATTGTTTTACAATTTATAAAAGTAAGGGGAAATGTCTGTATAATGATATAAATAAATAATTATGTATATATAAATAAGTATGTAATATATAATAGAGCAGACAACATTAAATCCAAATACAACATATTAGGTGTAACGTTATATTGCAGCATGCATAGATGGTGTGTAAAAACCATAAACACACACACTTGAAAATGCAGAATTATGCACTGTATGAAAAAAAATATTGAAAATACACAGTGAGAAATATCAAAACGTAGAATAAAATGCCTGTCCCTCCAGTTATGTGTGCGTCCAACACATTGTATTTTTATGTTCTCTGTAGTGAATATTCATGAAATAAAGCAAGGACAGATATAATAGCATGGAGCAAATAAGCTGCATTTAACCGAACTCAACCTAAACTTTAAAAAAACGTTGCATATGATACGATCAAAACCTCCAGGGGAAATACTAACTTGACCTTATGGTGAGATTGTTTTGTAAAATGCTTTTTCTGAGATCAAGAATGAACTTTTAATCTCAATATAAATTATGAAAATGTACAATTATGATGTCAAAAAACTGCATTATTCCCCCAATTATGTCTGCCTCAAACAATAGAGATATAGATAGATTCTCTTTAATTTATACGTTCAGTTGTTTTGTTTTACTGAAGCACAGCAACCAATCAAATGAGACACTGTCAGGAATGTCTTGAATTCACAGCTTTGTATTTACTGTAACTCATTTTACACGGTACTCTATTGGTGTCCATAGCGATACATATACAGTGTATGTAATTAGCTGAAAGCTAACTGTGTGTTTGTGTTTGGGATGCTGCAGCCAGGCTCGTCTCGACCCAACACGGCTCCAGGGAAGATGCAGAGGCCGGTGCGTCTGAAGCCAATCCACAGTAACAGCACCACGGCTTCGCTCAGACGCAGCTCCCCTTACAGACTCCTGGAGTCCTCCAATGAGAACGACCAGCCGTTCAACTGCACTGTGAGAACGCGACAAATGAGACTCATTCGTTCATTCACCCATTCATGTGCCTACTTGTACAGAGACTGTGTAGGATAGTTTTTCTATACAGAAGTATGAAATGCATATTTTGTCTTTATAGTGTATTTTTAGTTTAACTCTGTGAGACCTGCAGGCGATCCTGACCGACTTTTATCTTTCAGAGGCTGCAGCAGGCTCATTTTTAGAGCTAGATTGGAGTAGAGATATGAAACCAGAAACATTAAGGAATCCACTGGTGACAAACATGTCATGCTAGCTTGTCAGGAAGGAGGCTAAACAATTCTTTTCGTGCAGAAATCTCCAAATGTCTTTTTCTGTGGTGTTTTTCTGTGGTGTTTGTCAAGGTCTTGGTGCCTTAATGTGGTATTTTGGAGGAATTATTGATAATTGTTTATCAATTCTCGAGTGGTAAAAATGGTTAAATTTAGCATCAAATCTGTGTAACAAATGGTATCAACCCAAAAATTGTTGCGACAACTTATGAGACATAATAGAGCATGGGAATGCCCCTCATATACAGTATTTCCATCATGATGTTCTAAGCCCTTATACACTTGCACAGTTTATTTTAATATTTAAAATTAATTTTGATTTATGACTAGAACAACTTGACACACAGTGCTGAGCTGCACCTCAAATTAATCTGCAGGTTTCCAGCTTTCAGATGATGTACACCACTTCTATGTGACATCTACTGTTGACCTGCTAGCTCCCCCTAAAGACCCCCAGTACTCCCCTAAAAAAGATAGGAACGGGTCTATTGTGGGTCTCAGAGAGTTAGATCTGGAGTGAGATCAATATTATCTACCTTTGGTCACGTTGTTTGGAAACTAGATGTAGAAATTTTACAGTTTTAGGATGTATGTAAAAATGCTAAACTGTATCATACATCATATTGTACAGATAGATGCAACAGATGCAAGCTCATAAACATATTTTGTGTTAATACTAGAAATCAGCATTAAATTACATCAGTGTTTCACATTACTTCTAAAAACTGTTTTGACAGCTTGTAAGTGGACAAACACCTTTCCAAAAAATTTTTGTCTGTTTTTACAAGCACACACACATCCATTAACCTGCTGCAACCAGTCTTTTCATTCGATTAACTTCCCTCCCAGATGGACAAGGAGTCCCGGAGACGTCGGCCCACGATGGAGGTCTCCCATGGCATCTCACCCTACTGCCTCCCAGTCATCAATAACTTTGTCACCCCAGTGCCTCCAGCCACGAAGAGGAAAGAGAGGGGGTGAAGGTCGCTCCCAGCAGCATGCTCAGAGGCCGCAGACTGCGTCCTACCACCGCCTCCAGCGGAGCTGACATTAATGAGGTCTTTATTAGTCTTAAAGGCAACAAAAACTTCCACAACAGACTTACAAGCTGCAGCCCCTTTGAATTAATTAGCAGCAACAATTAAAATTTCTTGGAGCTGCATTGATTTTTGCAAGATTTATTTACATAATTGAGTCCATTTTAACTAGTCATATTGTGATTAATCAGGACAAAACATCAGAGATGAGACAACGTGAAAAAGAACATGTAAGTCAGTGACATATGAATTATTTGCATTATATTTGTTTTTATAGAAATAGAGTAAACTTCATTTAGACCTAGATAATTCCTACTTGTGTAGATCAGTCACATCAAATTTGGGATGAGGAAATTCAAATAATTCCATAAACTAGATTTAACGGACCCCAACTTGCTGTTTTTTCCCATCCAGGACCTGCCCATGCTGAGGAGCTCTGTGCACCAGAGCAGAGTGTGTGTGAACATGATGTACTTTGGCAAAACGGTGCATCTCTCCCATGACCTGACGGACATGAGGGATGAGGTCAAAGTGTTTCAGCAACACTGTGGAGGAGAGAACCTGTGTGTCTTCAAGGGCAAACTCTGCGAGGGAGGTCAGTGTAAAGATCTGTGATTGTGTTTGTTAGAAATGAGTGTTTGTGAACACAGTTAAGAGCAACTCTCAAGAGGGAGGTTGTTTACATAATGCAAGTGTGCACAACAACCTTTGAGCTAACAAACTAACTACATATTATATATAAGGGTCACCCCATCTACAGAATAACTTTAAATTTAGTTGTTTTTTAATCTTTTATTAGTAGATAGTAGAGTATCATTGTAAAAATTATTAATATCTAACAAATCTATCAATGCGTAAAGATGCCTCACAGGATGGGTTAGGGTTGTTCTGCGACACAGAGGTCACAGATTTGATGATCTTGATCTTGAAACTGTTCCTGCATTTCATCTGCATCCTCAATCTTTCCCTCAGACACTTTTCAGTTCATTTCAAGGCGACACCGAGGTTTCCCTTTCAGCTTGACCTTCTTCCTGAACGGGCTGCAGGTCGAGCGGCTGAGCTCCTGCTGCGAGTTCAAACACAGGAAGGGCTCCAGACTCGGTGGCCGGCACGGACACTTTGGCTTCTGCAGCGTAGAGGGGGCCTCTCCCTGTTACAAGTACGTCTCTTATGTAAAGACCTTTGGGGCTCCAAAAGTCTAAAAGTTTGAAAATAAAAAAGATGGTTGGAAAGAAGTGAGGTTATAAGACCTCTGTAGGCTGTTGCTCATCTCTGCTTGAAGCTAGCGGCTCAATTCTACATTAGTCTCTTGTCCGCTGCTAACATAACACACCTGACTCTCCAACTGAACTGTCAGAGGTCAAGTTGCATTGTGGGATATGTAGGTGTTAGGGTTGGGCGATATGTTAAAATTCTCAAACTGGCCATCATCAGCCCAACAACCAGCTATTGCAGATACAGTGTATTCACTAGCAACCGTAGTTTTAACTGAGAGATCAGCTGTTCTAGCGCAGGAGGAGCATCGTAAAACATGCTTCATTCAAACATTGCAGAAACAAAATACACATCCCCAAAATCGTCTTTCTTATTCACCAACTCTTAAAAAAAATGTCCCTTGTGAGTCCAACAATGTTTTTTTCATCTTTCAGAAAGATGAAATATGCTTTTTCGCGTTCTTGTTAAGAATTAGATGAGAAGTTAGATGATACCACTCGTGATGCTACTGTACAGATAGCGGCGGTAGCATAGCTTAGCACAAACACTGGAAAAAGTGGAAACAGCCAGAATCTACCAACCAGCACTTCTTAAAAGCTGTTTCTCACCACTGCAATGTGAAAATACGGTGCAGGAATATGGGCATGACAACTATGCTCACTGGTCCCGGTGTGGCCAATGAGGCAAAATGAGTTTCATTCTTAATAGTACCCGTTTCCGCTTCACACAACAAAAACACAGACAGAGAACGTCCAAAGGGCTAACGTTAACTACACAATGCATAAACTAATCAGACCCCAAATTTGATAGTTAGCTAGCTGTTGTGGCTAACCTTATTCTGTGATCAGCATATAACGAAAGCAAGTGCATATCAACTACATTACCATTTTCTTTGTATCCCAGCCGTTGGGCGATCTTAAGCCGTATATTAGCTTTTATTTGGTTGTTGAGGTAGTAGTGTATGTTGTACTTTTTTGGGTGCTAAGAAGGGGATGGCACATTGTTATTCCAAAACACCAATAGTCCAAAAAATGTCCCATTGGACCAAAAAAATCTCATTTGTCCAACAGTCTGTTACTCCAAAAACAAACGCCCATCATTCCAAGGCCCGTTGCTCTAAAAATACACACTCTCTATGCAACAAACAGAAGCAACAGCAATCAGTTGCAACAAAGGATTTCGTTGGTCATATACATCACATACAAATATTTCCAAAGGCAGAAATCAGCTGAAGTCGAGGTCAGTCTGAATATTTTTCCCCTGCATAAGGGTTAGCATTCATAAGAACCTACAAAATTTTCGCAACTGATTGTTAACAACCACGTCATATTCATTTGATGAGAACCTGTCAAAATTTCGAATTATTCCTTCAGACTTCATACAGTATATCATGCTCATTTTATCAGGTGCATCATAGCAATGGGATTAGACAAGAAGCCCACTCCTCCACCGAAGCGGGTCAAAGAGGACGGAAGAAGAGAGGAGTCATTCACCAGCACAAAGGATGCTCCTGAGATGGAGACAGAGCTGACTGGAGACAATGCTGCATCCCACTCTGAAACCAGCCAACCACAGGACATGGAGACTCAAGTCAAAGAAGAAACAGCAGCTGAGGAGGACAAAGTCAGAGACGGTATAATGGCTGAGTACAAAAAACACCACAGACTTGGCAGATCTTTTCCATACAGTGCATCTCAATGAATTTTCTGCATGTCTTCCTCCTCAGATTATGAGGAGGACTTTGAAGCAGACGATGAGGGCCCTGAAGAAGATGTCGAGGCAAAAGAAAAGAAACCCTCATCACCTTCCGGTGAAACTGTAACACAGGTTAAAGAGAGAGACGACTCTGAGACTGAAGACGACGAGCGGGATGGTGGGTGGAATCTCTTGTTTGAACACATCTTTCAAGTACTGCATGAGAAGAAAATAACTGAGTGAAGTGGCTTTTCATCACATAATTTATTCATTTGACAACCACTTTAAATACAGCAAAACAGAATCACTTGGTATCTTTTATGGGGAATTCAAACACTAATTTCTGCTGATCAGTGGAGCCTAAATTTCAATGAGCCGCTGAACTTTATACTGTATACATAAATTACAGTGTGCCATCTATAAAGCAGCAAGCCATATTTGAATGATTTATGATGTATTTTTATAGGTTGGAGAAAAAGTAATACAGCATAGTATATTTTGGTGGAATATTTCATCAATGCACAGATGTCAAGTATTGATCTTATTATATAAACAATTAACCTCCTAACAATCCGACAGCCCAACGGTCTCTATTCTGTCTTTAGAGGTTGCAGAGGCTAGACTTGAAGTTAGAGTGAAGATATGAAACTAGAAAATCTGTGAGATCAGTGGTATGACATGTATGTTAGCCTGTTGGGAAGAACACAAATAACGCTCCAAACTTGCACTAAAGTTTAGGAGGAAAAACTGGATAGCATTTTAAAGGGGTGACTAAGATATGTGAATGAAAATTTGAGATGAAAGAGTGAAAACTGTATTTGTTAGATAAAACAGATGTTGACAAACTGCATAATTTGCAGTTGAAAAAGATGATAACAATAACAATATATAGAATATTACTGCTGTAAATTTAACGTGATAATAATGCGTGAACACAAGTTAGTTTTAATGGCACTAATTTCTTGCGGTTTCTGTGTTGTAGGGGGCTCAGTTTTAAAGCTTAAGTGAAGATACTGGTATATGAAACTAGACAGTCTGAGGAACCCATTGGTACCAACCATCTTATAACATGCGTGTCGCGAAAGAGGTTAAATAACGCTCAGATTTCTGCAAAGAAACTGTCATGGCCATTTTTAAAAGGGCCCCTTGATCTCTGACCTTAATATATGTGAATGTAAATGGCTTCTATGGGTACCCACGAGTCTCCCCTTTACAGACATGCCCACTTTATGATAATCACATGCAGTTTGGGTCAAGTCATAGTCAAGTCAGCACACTGACAGCTGTTAATGCTGTTGGGCTGCCGTCTGCCATGTTATGATTTGAGAATGTTTTTTATGCTAAATGCAGTACCTGTGAGGGTTTCTGGACAATATTTGGCATATGGCAAATCTCCCTTTAAGGTACATTTTGAGCAGATGATTAACTATGGACAATTGTGATTAATCACGATTAAATATTTGAATCGATTGACAGCCCTATGCAATATATCTAATTGTAATACTCAGCATATCTGAGTATTGCAAATGTTTAAAATCGCATTAAGAGCATATTGTGATAACATATCGTGGGGCCTCCAAATGAGTTTCTTACTTCTGTTCATTTACAGTATAAATTGGAAGTTTGGAGAGTGATTTTTTTTCTGTTAAAGAATTTAAAATGCTTCATTTTTTATGCACAGATGACATAAAGTCTCGTTCAGACTCCAGCTCCTCAGACAGCGACCAGGAAGAGAACAATGCTGAAGCCGCCAAAGACTCCGGAGAGGACGAGAAAACCGAGCAACCTGAAGAGGTCGACCAGGAGGAAACTGCTGTTCCATCAGATGAAAATAAAGATGAAACAAATCCAGAAGAAGCCGCTGAGGCCGAGCCTGCTGCAGCTAAAGACTCAGACCTACAGGACAGTGCTGGGGACAGCACAGAGTTAGACGTCTCCGACACCAGCGTCCCCTCAGGGAAGGAGAATAAACAGAGTGACGACACGTCAGGAGACAAAGAGGTGGAGAAAACAGTAGATGAGAGCAAACAGGAGGAGGAACAGGAGAGGGGTGAGTATAAACCAACTAATACAACTCTGCAGCTTTCACCTGAGTGACAAATGGATCAGTCCATCTTGCATGGAGGTTTTTCCACTATTATCTCAACCTGGACTTTGTGTGGTTTGTATAGGTAAATACAGTAATACAGCCATGGCAACAACTAGATGATACTGTAAGATTTGATAGTGGAAAAATTATTGTGTTGTTTTATTTTTTCCTTTATATTTCTTTTGTTTGTGTGTGATGATTTCATGTTTGATCCACTTTTTAATGTCAAATTTCAGTTTTATTCAAAATGAGTTTTGAGATAAGATAGGATAGTTAAGATATTCCTTTATTGGTCCCACAGTGGGGAAATTTACAAGTTAAAGAAGAAAAAAAAAAAAAAAAAAAAAAAAAAAAAAAAAAAAAAAAAAAAAAAAAAAAAAAAAAAAAAAAAAAAAAAGAAAGAGAGAGAAAGGAGAGAGGAGACCACATCCAGCCACAAACCGTCAACCGGGTAGGGGGGGGGGGGGGGGGGGGGGGGGGGCGGAGGGGGGAGGGGGGGGGGGGGGGGGGGGGGGGGAGAGGGGGGGGGGGCGGGAGAGGGGGGGGATAGAGACAGACAACATATAGACAGACAACCATTCACACTCACATTCACACCTACGGGGAAAATAGAAATAAAAAAAAAAAAAAAAAGAATGTTTTTGGGGGGGGGGGGGGGGGGGGGGAGCGGGGGGAGAACCCAGGCGAAAGGGGGGGAAAAAGGAAAATTCAAAAAAGAAGAGGGGTGGGGGGAAATTGAAGCTGCGTCCTTGTGGGGGGAGGGGGGAGAGGGTAACCCATCCCTCCAGGGCAGGGCGGGGGGGGAGGAGGTTAGATGTAAATTTCACCTATGATAATATTTGTTTAGTTTGCATTTTTATCACTTCTGACACTTCTGTTTTTAGGCTTAAAGTAAGCCTTTTCTAACTTATTTTATATTTTTACTCAATTTATTTGTCCTAAAGCTGCACTATGTCATTCTGGCTAAAGAAAAAAATACATGAAATGAATAAATATTTCAAAATATAGCTCGGAAACAAAGGGAGAAGCCAGTGGAGGGTGAAAATGCAATCAGAAAAGGAGGAGGAAGCTGCCACTGACTGTAAAAATGCATATATTTTCATACTGTACATACTTCTCTCTTGTCTTGTCATCTCTCCATTGTTGCATGTATATGGGCCCTGTTTGTGCATGTGTGTGTTCCAGGTCCGCATGTACCATGTATAAGTTAAAAAAAAATAACAGAGTGTAAATTGAATTTCCCCACTGTGGGACTAATAAAGGTTGTTCTTCCTCTTCTTCTTCTTAAAAGTCCCAGTGTTTCAAAAAGCACAAATTATGCGAGTGTGTAAGTACAGATTGTAAACCCAAACAAATCTACTTTTGCATACTCGCAGCATCCTTCTTTTTCTTTTGTTTAGAAAATGTATCACCATTGAAACCAGAATTGTTGGTTTCCTCAACCAAACTGTGCTCCTGGGATCTGTTTTTCACAAAACAATTTAGTGCCAAATTTTTCTTTATCTCTTTTAATCTTTTATCATCTAGCATTTCAAATTCACATCCTAATATTGCAATGAAATAGCTCTTTTAAGAAGAGGATTTGTTCTGAATAATGCTTATGTGTGTTTTTTCTTTCTGTGCATGTTAATCATTATTTTGCATGTTCTGTTTGCACCTGGAAATATTAAAGACATTCTTTTGTTTATGGCTGTTTGTTTCTTCATTGATTCAGTTCTGTCAAAATCTGCCTTATTTGCCTTGTAACATTCAGGCATCATTCATCACCATGAGTGGCTCACAAAAGTTCATCCTGTGCTTGTTTGAACATGAACTTAAGATATTCCTTTATTAGTCCCACAGTGGGGAAATTTACAACACAGTGTATCACTGCATGTGCCATGTCTCTTTTTGTCTTTCAAGCCAAATCTGTGCAGGAGAAGCTGGCAGAAGCCATACTGAAGGAGTCGCATTGCAGCTCCGAGCCCGAACTGAGCGACACCAGCACTGAGGAGGAGGAGGAGTCTGCTGATAAAGGCCCTGAACAGGACAGCAAGGGTACCACATGTTCATTTTCATTCAAAAGCATCAGCAAACTACACAAGAGTAAAATACAGACTTTCATAAACAGTCTCTCCATTGTATTTGCAGATGAGGTCGCAGTGAAATCTGTGACATTTACAGAACATCAACAGATGAAATGTGAGGAAGGTGCTGCTGGTGAAGCTGAAGCTGTACAGGATCATGAAGAGATGGCTGAACCGAAAGAACAGGAATATGAAACTGAGCAAGAGCCCAATGAGAGCAGTGATGCTAAAGACGAGAAGGTCAAAATAGCAGAGGAAGATGAAAAGGCTGCGTCAGAAGAAGACAAGAACACAGCAGAAAATGGAAAATCAGAGGACATGGATGACGCAAATGCACCTCTTCAACCTGGGTCTGCAGAGGACGACAAGACATCTGAACTTCAAGAAGATGCAGCAGCTAAATCTGCTGACGGTGAGGCTGCTGAGAAAGATGAAGAAAACGCAGATAAAACTGCAGCAGAGGCTAACGAGACGGGGCAAGGGGCAAAAAGCAGCGAGCAGGATGAGTCATCAGTATCAGTACTGGATAAAAAGCCTGATGAGACAGCAGCGGCAGATAATGAGGAGGCGGAGGCGATGACAGTGACCGAGACAGTGGAGATGAAAACAGAGGACTTCACTTCAGAGGAGCGAAAGGCCCTCGACCGTGAAGAGGCACCTATAACCAACACAGAGGAGAGGCAGCAGGGAGACAGGGAGGACAGAGACGCAACGTCAGAGACCGAAGTCACAGCGGCGAATGCAAGCAGCTCCTTGGAGGACAGCGGAGACACCACAGTTGAAAAAACAGCAGATATTAGTGAGGACAAAGCAAGAGATGAGAGCAGTAAAGATGATATTAAAGAAGAGGAAGTGTCAGCGGTAGAGACTAGTAAGGATGACGATCTGGGAGAAGAGCAGACAGAAAAATCATCTTTGGAAATAGATGATAAGGTAGAAGAGAAATGTGAAGAGGAAGAAAGGCAAACTAATGAGATAACAGAAGGTGAAAATAGAGAGGAAAACAAAAACGAGGATCAAGATAAGACAGAAGAAAAAGAGAATAATGAGACAGGAGAAAGGACAGACAACTTTTCAGCGTGGACTAAAAACACTGAAGGAAAGGCAAATGAAGAACAAGCTAAGAAAACCCACAGCGAAGAAGAAGATAAAGTTGCAAATGAAGAGAAGGCAGACGAATCAGAAAAGACAGAGAGAGACGAAGATAGCGAATGTGTCCAGAATAAAAATGATGAGGAAGAAGCTGAAGAAAAGGGAGCCGCAACTGATAAAACTGGGAGTGAGAAGATAAACACAGCTGATGATGAAGAAAAGGAAGAGATGGAGGACAAAGATGAGAAAGTTGCAAATAATAAAGATGATAAAGAATCTGTAGAGGAAAAAGTTGCAGCTGATAAGGTCGCAGACCGAGAAGAAATATCTGAGATTGCAGATAAATCTGAGAAAAGTGTAGATGCAGACTTGGATGAAGATAAAATTGAAAATATTGTGGAGTTGGAGGATGTCGCTGACAGTGAAGCAGCAAATGTAGCACATGGGACAACAAACGATGTGATGGAGGCTGAAGATGTTAAGAAAGAAACTGAAGGAGGAAATGACAGTGAAAAGGGAGAAATTGATGCTGAAAATGGAGAGCTTTCTCCGGAGGCAAAGCAAGAATCTCATGAGGATGAGGCAGAAGCTCAAACTGAGGGCAAATATGACATGAAAACAACAGAGGATGCCGAAGATGGGAGAAAAACAGAGGAACCTACAGAGGGCAAGAGCACAGAGGTGAAAGAAGTAACCGTGGAGTCTGAAGATGGTGCTGAAAAGCATGAAGACGACGAAGTCGACGGCACTGATGTGGTACAAAGTGAGTCTAAGGAAGAGGATGACTGTGCGGAAAAGCAAGATGAATCTATTAAAAACGACTCCGAGCCAGAGACATCTGGTACGAAAATAGATGAGGAATATAAATCAGATGACAGAAAGGACGATGAAACAAAACAAGATGAAAATGGCAACATATCTGACCCCCATGATGAAAACAGAGATGCAGGTTTGATGAGAAACGTCCAGAGCGATGTCACTGATGTGATTGTTGCTTCTTCAGCTGGTCAGGCACAATCAGCACAATCAGCACCTACAGCTGTGGGTTCAGACGATACAGCACACAAGTCCACGGCACCGTCTGACACTAAGGCCGACAAACGCCCACACACTGATGAAAATGCTGCTGCTGCTGCTGCTGACCTCTCGGAGGAGGCCAGCAAGGCCTCGGAGGAAGGAGCGAGCGTCCTGCTCAAACCTCAGGCACAGCCGTCGCTGTTCACACAAAACAATAACACAAGAGAGAACATCGCAGTAGGTGAAGAAACTCCAGAGGCCTTCGCGAAAGAGGACAACACGGATCTGGTTACAAACTGGGTGACCATGCATCAAACGTCAAAGTATTTTGAGACGTTTGTTGAACCTCTGGAAGATCTGAAGCGGGTGACCTCAGACGACTCTAATGAAGGAGCGACACGATCGACAGAGCTGCCGAGATCGAGTTCACTTAAGATGGCGAATGCGTCTGAAAATGCAGAAATAGAACCAGAGGATGAGTCAAAGGACAAAAGCAAAGACGAAGCAGTGGTGTCAGACCTTGAGAGCAGTCACTCTGAAGATGAACCATGTGAGAAAGACGCACTGCAAATGGAGGAGGCTGAAGTGAAAGACTTCCAAAAAACAGAGAGTGAACAAAATGATAAAGAGTCAGAGGTCAGGTCAGAGGAGCACAAAGGAAGCAGAGACAAAGTGCAAGAGGGTTTAATGCAGGACACCTCTGAGCAAACAGACATTTCAAAAACTGAAGTGGAAAGCATTGCAGGTACTCATCATTCAGTAGCCAGTGGAAGACTTGAGAGTGTCAAAACGGAGGAGAAAACTACTGATAACCATCCAGGCTTGAATGAAAAACAAACATCAATTGAAGATGTGGAAGATGTTCTACTCTCATCCAAAACAGAGGAGCATCGCGAGCGTTCGACGAGTCCAGAAGGCCTCTCCAAACTGAAAGAAACTGATGAAACGTGGGAAAGAAGTGACGAACAAAATCGAGAAGCTACAGAAATAACCGATTTTACGACGTCCAAGTCGGACGATGGAAGCCAGGAGGAGGCCCTCCATAAAGACACCCAACCCAACCCGTCAGACGCGAGCATCAACGGAGACAAAAGAGACGTGCAGCTGATCCGAGACATCAAACACACTGTCAGTAAAGACCAGCTGAGCTCTTTCTCAGTAGATGAAACACTGTTCGGTCCAAGTTCATACCCTCTGCTGACCGCTGCGAGGACAGAGAGTGGACATTAGAGCTGGCACTAAGGTACGGTGATGCTTTACTTGCTTAGTTTAAAAGAAAATGTATAAAAGAAGTTCAACTATAAAAGTGAATATTTAAAAAACGAGGTATTAGACAATTAGATGCCACATTAAGAAATGGAAACATTTGTCGTGAATACAAGATGATGTTAGTTTTGACAGAGGCCCTGAAGTGGTTTCTGTGTTTACATCACAATGGCTTCTTAAATAGTCTTCACCCTTCACTCACCATCAAGAAGCTGCATGATGAGTTTTGACTGCTGCATAAAATGTTTACAATAGACCATCTCTCCCTATTGTTGGTAACAAAGAGGCGTAGTCTGAGTGAGGTAGCAAGTGCAGCTGCTATCACCTATTACCTGTAAACAGATACTCTTCCACTCACTCACATACGACTGAATAATTCATAGTTGTTGGACTCCCACAGCTTAGTTTGTCCCAAGTACACTTTACATTTCCACTGGTGTTATTTCATCTTTGATCAGAGATCTGTAATTGCACTGTGTCTGTGTTAATGACAATCCTAGTGCTTTAACGTAATCATTTGTTTAGACGGCATCGAGATAAAAATGCAGCAGAACTGTACAAAACACTAACCTAAGCTAAAATGGATCATTTATTCATCGTCAGGCTGCTATTTAGTTGAATAAAATAGTGGTAACGTTGTGAAATGTCAAATCTAAACATTGAGTGCTGCTAACACTACCTCTTAGTTAAAAAGAATACTCCATATTTATTTGTATTACCTTATTTTTATGGCTAATGTGGGTTTGTGAGGCTTCATCTTTTCATTTGATAACTGACTGAACGCTTGTGTGATTTGGCCACTCAAACAAATAAAACACAGTGAGATGGAGAGTGACGTTCTGCTTTTTTTATTTTACTTGACTGAAGATATGTGTACATTGAACTAAAGCTCAAATTGACTGGGAACTTGGATTTCAGATATATGCAAGCAACATACACAAAAAACTGCTTGTCACACATACAGTAAAAAAAAAAAAACCCTCAATTAAATATTTAAAAAATGTTTATACAATACATGTAACAAATACACCTCATATAACACAAGGCTATTGATACTGTAAACTAAGAATGTACTGTAAAATCAGAAACAATCATCCAAATATTGTCTGCTACAACAAAGTACAGTTAAGATTTCAACTTGATTAGCAATACCTACTATGTAGTTTTACGTAAAATGAACTGTCAAAAACAGGCATGAATATCTGAATTAATACGGTGATAATAAAGGGGTTTAGTTGCTGTCCTCGAAGCTGCCGTTGCTGCTGTAAGAAGAGCAGAATCTCATGGTGCTCATGGGATCAGACACATACCCTGAAAAAGAGACAAATCAAACCATTTTCATGATTTCATGGGCTGGTTTCTTCTATGATTTCAATGGTTTCAGTTGTGAATAATAATACTGAGCATAACAACATCAGTACTATTCTACATAAGGCTGGTGAAATTCTGCACACTGTACATTCTCATCAGGCAGCAGCCTCTGGATCTGAAAAGTGAAGCCGATGCTGAAGTGCCTTAAACTTTCTAATAGCCAGCAGGGGGCGACTCCTCTGGTTGCAAATAGAAGTCTATTTGAAAATGACCCTACTTCTCACTTGATTTATTACCTCAGTAAACATTGTAAACATGAGTTTATGGTCTCTCTCACGCCACATGTCTCTGTCATGATGTTCATCTAGTAAATTGTGGTCCCATTTAGAGTCAAACAGACCATAAACCAGGGTATGCGTAGGTTACATTAGAGCGTGGCTACCTAGTGATTGACAGGTCGCTACCACTGCGTTGTCTGGTCTGAGAGTTGTCTGTATTTTGACTTTAACTTTAACCCTTTCACGTTGTGTTTTCAATTCATGAAGATTGATTGCCTAAAAATGTCATATTCAGCATTTGGTTGTACTTAGCTCCATACTCTTGTGTCACTTCTGGTTGCCAAAAACTAAGATGCCGACGGCCAAAACTCGAAGCTTCGAAACCAAAGTCCACCACCTAATGTGTGACATCACAGTGGCTACATCCACATCTTACTGCATATACAGTCTATGATTCTTATCATATGTAGCTTTTTAGTTTGTATGCGTCAAATGCATCGTCCTACTGACAGAAACACTCAGTAGGGTACCAAATGTGTATTCATCCACTGCTGACAATAGTCCCCAACAAATGAACCTTTTACGCCTTTTTGACTAATGTTTGCTAGAAACTACGGTGCCCAGCTGTTCTATAAATTACTGTATTTTTTTTTTTTAATGAGCCATTAGTGGCAGTATATTTGGGGCTGAGTGCCACAGACAGGGTAGGGAAGTCAAAAAATATTTTACATAAATGTAATATCTTAGTTGATTTTGATCTTAAAGTGACATTTGGTGAAACATAGAATAGCGCCAGTCTTATCTTTTAAATCCCTAAGAGCCAAATTTAGTTTGTTTTGCAAAAAGGTTTCCAATTAATATATGAAATTGAAATTAAGAATAATAACAGGTAAGAAAACAGGACAGTATCAACATTGCATACAGTAAGAACAAGTGATGATACTTGTGTACTCTGCAAACAAACCATTTCGATCAATAGGAGAAAACTGCATGTTCCTCCTGAGTTCCTCCAGTGAAAGGCCTCCGGATGCACGACGCTGCTCGCTGAAAAATAAAATCAGCCTTCACTCATTAATCCGCTGCAAAACAACACTGGTCCAGAAATATATACAGCTTCGTTTACATGGAGGGAGACAGATGAGATGGAGCCACATAGAAGCAGGAGAAATTCAATATGCAATGTCCGACCTAATACCAGGCCGCTCTCACTTTCTCTTCAAGAGTCCAATATACAAAATTGATGACAGGTTTGACAGGGTGACCGCAAACACACGTTCATGTTGCTTAGCATTTGATATTTGAACATTTTGTGCAATATCCTCATGAAATGTGAAAGTTAAACTCCATGTTAATGAACTGACCCTTTTTAGAAATGGAAACACATCACAGATCTTGTCTAACTTTTGATGGAGCACTACAGAGTTGCTGACAAGTCATTGCCACACCATTATAACCCCACCTCCTGTTTCTGGGCTCATAGTGACTGTTACCATGCTCCGACACGCAGCACAGAGGCCTTCCTCCTCGGTCAGAGCGCCATGCATGTTTTATTGCATGTGCTTTTCTTTGTTCCCTGTTTGGTATCCGAGCAACTCCACTCCTCACTGTTGCAGTAAGCATCTTAACTGGTTTACATGGTACCGGCATAACAATTAGTTCAGTGGGAGTCATTTCTACAAGGACGGTCCATTGATTCCTGTTAGTAGAGTTTTAAAGGACCAGTGACTAACATTTTGGGTGACCTATTTGCAGAAATGGAATACTTTGGAATAGTATTAATAAGTATGTTTTCTTTGGTGTATCACCTGAAAATACAAATTGTGCTTTTATTACCTTTAGAATGAGCTGTTTATATCTACATATTGAACAGGTGGCCCAGAACGGACAAACCAAACTCTGTTACTTGGTCCAGTAATGTTACTCGCTAACATCGCCACCACTCCGTCTCCCGCTTTGTTCACCTCCCATGTACACACACTCTACGCTCTGGCTATGCTCCAGTTGGCTCTAGAGAGGGCCATTTGCATGTTTGCATCAGCCACCATAGCTCTGCAACACGCTTGGCACACGGGAGAGGCTTCAGTAGGTTTCAACCTCCTCACCTCACCGCTACATACCTCCAGATCCTACACACTGGACCGTTAAAAGAACAGTGTGTAACATTTTGGGAGATCTGAGATCTAGAAATGGAATATAATATTCATAATGATGTTTTCATTTACGAATAATTACCTGACACTAAGAATCACTGTGTTTTCGTTAGCTTAGAATGAGCCCTTCATATCTGCGTAAGGGAAATGGTCCTCTTCACAGAGTCCGCCATGTTGCTCTGCCATGTTTCTACAGTAACCCAGAGTGGACAAACCAAACACTGGCTCTAGAGAGAGACTTTTAACTGCAATAACCGCCATAGAGTGCAAAGAGACACAAAAAGTTGTGTTATTATGGTGAGGTAAACGCTGATACCTCGGTTTTACACTCGGCAGTTCACATTACAGCAGTTATATACTGTACCATTAAACCGAAAAAGTTTAAGAAAGAAAGAAAGATATTCCTTTATTAGTCCCACAGTGGGGAAATTCAGTTTTACACTCTGTTGTTCACACAGTACATATACATGTCAATGGAGAGATGTCAGAGTGAGGGGGCTGCTCCTGACAAGCGCCCAGAGCAGTTGGGGGTTTGGTGCCTTGCTCAGGGGCACCTCGGCAGTGCCCAAGAGGTAAACTGGCACCTCTCCAGCAACCAGTTGGTCTCTGCGTTCTAACCCAAGTCCTTACGGACTGAGCTACTGCCGCCCCCTAGTTGAGCTTCCCCTGGTGAAAAAAACTTCAGATTTATTGGTTAAGTAAGGGATAATGTACAACGAGCAGGTCATTGTTGTTAAATAAACCCAGTCAGGGTGACAGAGCGCCCTGAAGGGATTCATTTCAAAACAATGACCCGCTAGCTGTTCATTATCCCTCTTTTTACCCAGCTACTTGCTTAAGAAATTGTCGCCCTCTCCACCCTCACCTGTCTGTGGATGCGCTTGTGTTCTCTCACCTCTGAGTCCAGAAGGCGTAGGCGCGAGTGTTGAGAGCGTACTCCAGCTCGAAGCGGGAACGCAAGGCAGCCACGTGGCTCCGACCGGGTCCTCCTCGCGCCAGCAGACAGTCAGAGGAGGAGGAGGGCGACAGGGAACCACTGCTGTTACTGGAGGCTGGAGACATCAGCTGCCACACAAACAACAACATACAATACATGTCGTACACTACAGCATTAATGACAGTTAAGAATATGTGGGATATTATATACCTCTGCATTGCACAAGCATTCCTCCAAGTTGGAAACTACTTCAGAGAACTCGGGCCTGTCCTGAAATCGGAAAAAGCTAATTTATTTCTGCTTCAACGTTGAACAATGAATAAAGTACTAAAGTATATAGCATAAAGTACTGTATATCCCACAGACACACGTATTCTCATTTTAGCCCACCCACACACGAAGCAAAGGTGAACTCTGCTTCAAACGCATCCTTAGATCTCCTGCCTCACTGTAAGAGAACAAACACTGCAACCCTGGAGCTGTTCAATTATACATCACATCCTCAGATGGAGGCCAAGGTCTGTCTGTGCATGCTGCGTTAATACACAAGGCCAACGGATCTCAAGAATACTGGGACAACACAGTACAAATTAAACACATGACAAACTTTTAAAGTTTTATACTTTTAGCCTACTTTTTGTTCACATATTTGTCAGTAATCAAGTATTTACTGCTTTATAGGGAAAAAAACTGCAATTTAAAGGTGCTAAATATGAGATTGGGAACATTTCTATTGCCTCTGCATGGCTCTCAACAAGGCGACACCTGAGTCGGCGGCTCGTAGCTAACAGTGCTATTAGTGTTAATAGTGAAAGCAAAGGTAACAATGCTGAGAGAGCATTGGTTAACCTGGGGGGGAACCACAGGATGGATGCTACGCTTCTGCAATGGCGCCATCAGTCTAGATGCCATACTACAGCAGCCATGACCTAGCTATATTAAAAGATATCATATAGAGCACCTTTAATGGTCTAGAAAGTTATTGTTATCATGTATGTAATTTCCATAAGCCTATTAAGAACATTTTTAAATTTCTGGTTATATCGGTGTCACACATCCAAGAGCAGTGTTGTAAAATCTGCTTCTCTCAGACTTTGACAAATGCCTGATCCTGAAAACACAGAACAGCGTGTCCCACTTTTAAACCCCATAGCAGCTGGTGTACCGTTCAGCAGAGGCACCACGAGAGATGCATGCACATGAAAGTATGTGACGTCCTATTAGGATCACACTCTTGTTAATCTGGACAAAGTTGTACTGGGACGAGGCGCCCACAGAGGGAGAAATGTACCGACATGCTCGGCCATGTCATAATGTGTTTTAATGAGGCTGAGAACAAAAACATGCCAGGCTAATAATGAGCATCGCAGCACTGAGGGAGGATCATCCAGGCTGCGTGCGCTCATAAATGTGAACATCCGTGCAGTAATGTATCATCTGGGGACGCTGCACACGTTTGCAGACTGAGCAGCTGACTCAGCATCAGTTGCCTCTCTGAGCCTCAGTGTGTCTAAAAAGCTAATGGCATGAAAGGATGCTATTGGTGAGATTATTTTAGCAATCTCAGGCCTGGTTGAGTATATGCTGGACAGTACAGTACATAGTGGAGATTAATTACATGGTAGCTCTATAAATTGTACTGTAACTTAACTGAGAACAGTTATTCAAGTGATTATATAATCAGAGCTCAGATGAAATTAGAGGTTAAATCGTGTCACTTACCTCTGGGCAGGCGTTCCAGCCTCTCATTAGAAGAGCAGAGATGAGTTTGGGGATGGAGTAGCCGACCGGAGGCCGGATGTGATGGTAGGCCATGTCTGCTGCTGCGGCAGCTGTGGACAAACGAACTTTAGTTTTAATTTATTAATTGAGTTATTGTTCTTATTATTAATTTAGTTTTAAAGTGATCTAATTTTGTCTGACAGCCTTTTGGTTCTTTGTTTGTGTTATATTTTAGTTTTTATTGTATTAGTATGTATGAGTTTTCAATATATTCTGTCACTGTAAAATGTAAAAAGTGACTAATATTTGTGTAGCCATGCTTGCTCTCTGGACAGAGATGTCAGCCTGTTATTCCACCACTTGTGCAGACTGAAATATCTATGTTCAATACGTTCCAGATCTCATACGTTTTCTTTGTACTATTAGTACATCCTGCAGCTGCCAAGTACATACTGCTGCATGTAGTATGCATACAATTGGGACATACTACTTTGTCATACCATTACACCTTGAACTTTGACCCTCTTGCTCATATATCCACTGTGCAGACTGGCACACTGCATTTTACATACTATGTATTGGGACATACTAAATATGTTTCTGACATACTAGATTGGATGGTAACATGGTAATATTGGAACGCACATTGATTGCCAGAGATTTTGTAGATCAGACGATGTATCATAATGACTTTGTTGATCCTTTTTTTGCAAGTAACACCATAAGGTTGATATTTAGGGTCTTGAGTAGTGTTGGGTAAAAATTGACGCCAATGAAATTTAAGCATCAAGTGCTAATCTTATTATTAACCTCTGTGCTTTTGCTACTGTGACATTGCTGACAGTGTCAGAGGTCTCTTGTAAGTTGCCCCCCCCCAGTTTGAACATATGCACACACACACACATCACCATTTAAGCCATGACTGATGTGAAGAAAAATACCAGGTTTCAAGTGAGCGAAGGGAATTTCTCCAGTGAGGAGCTCCCACAGACAGAGGGCGTAGCTGAACATGTCTGCCTTCACAGAGTAGCGAGTACACTGAGTGAACACCTCAGGAGCCATCCAGCGCAGGTTCTGTACAAAGACACACACATCAACACATTGGGGGGATTATGAGACAGCGGGCTCCTGGGCAGAAACATGCCAAAGACCCCTCCAACGTCTCCAACACGGGAGCAACAACATAGACTTTATGGTTCTTTAGTCTCGTTTTGTTGTTGATTTGTGTCTGTTTAGAGGTCTCTGTCATTTTGTGTCTCTCTGTGATTGTTTTATATCTCTTTTTAGTCATTTTGTGTCTTTGCAGTCATAAAAGTGTCTCGTTGTGGTTATTTTCTATCTTTTTTTGTGGCTGTTTTGTATCTTTAATGTATTGTCATTGTCTCTGTGGTTGATTTATGTCTCTTTGTGGTTGTTTTGTATCCCTTTTTAGTCATTTTGTGTATGTTCGTGGTCATTTTGTGTGTCTTTGTGGTTATTTTGTGTCTTTTGTAGTCATTTAGTATCTCTTTGTTGTCATTTTGTGTCTCTGTGGCTGTTTTGTATCTCATTGTAGTCATTGTCTTTTTATGGTTATTTTGTGTCTTTTTGTGGTCATTTAGTATCTCTTTGTAGTCATTTTGTGTCTCTGTGGCTGTTTTGTATCTCATTGTAGTTATTGTTTGTCTTTTTGTGGTTATTTTGTGTCTTTTTGTAGTCATTTAGTATCTCTGTAGTCATTTTGCTTCTCTTTATAGTCATTTTAAATCACTTTGTAGTTATTTTTGTCTGTAGTTTTGTCTCTCTTTGAGTCTGTAGTTGCTTTTTGTCTCTTTGTGGCTGTTTTGACACTTTTTCTAGTTGTTGTCTCTTTATGTTTCTTAGCAGCTGTTTACATCTCTTTGTGGTTGCTTTATGTTACTTTGAGGTCATTTTGAGTCTCTACCTGGTTGGTACGTGTCTCTGTGAAGTGAATTTGCATTGCCTTGGAGAGACTTTTCAGTTTTTAGGCCATCCACACACACACACACACACACACACACACACACACACACACACACACACATAAAATGAGGCCCAATTACTGGCATAAACACAGCGTCCCAGCAAGGGCAAGTAGTTCCTCACAACAGGCAGTTCCCAGGAGATGTAACACACTTAACACCAAACTGCAGGCCAAGCACTCTGGGTAGTGATGAGTCAGCACATCTAGTCTAAATCTGCATGAAGGCAGTTTTTTTCTGTTTTTTTTTTTTTTTAGCTGGTGGGTAATTGATGGCAGGTGCCAGCAGCTCAAGCTCAGGCTTGATCTCCTGCAAAATAACACCATAATACAAAGTGCCTTATTCTTCCATGGATGCTGCAGATGGTGTGAATGTATTTGACCAAAGAGGGAAGAAAAGCTTATTCCAAAAGGTTTTTATGTGTCATTGAATAAATCAAAAAAGGGAAAATTTACTGACCCCTGGCTGCTTAGTCATGTTGTCCTCTTCCACTGATTGTAGGAATCTAGATTCTGAAGGAGAAAGACATGCGATGAAAGAACCAATGTCCTACACAGTATATACTGACATTTAAGTTCAGCTGTAGTGTTGTGTTTCCCAAACCATCGTGACCCAAGTCACGTTTATCTGCAAATTGTGAGAAGAGCAAATTTGTGCATAAATGAACATTCCTGACGTCTTTTTACTGCCATATCAGCATCACCTTATTTCTAAGAGATACGTTTGATAAATCACAACTTTGTTTTGTACATTATTGAAAACATATACACATTAAATACTTTATAAATAAGACCAAATAAATGCAATTATGCAAAATTCACAGGCTTTTGTTTTTCTTTCTCATCAGTAAAACCAACAGAATGTGCGCTAACCTTTCGTATTAGATTTAATGTTATTAGTCAGCTACAATTACAGGAACAATAAAAACATTCAGGCTCCCTCATGAGGCAAAAACAGTGTACAGCAGAAATGAATGGTAAATAACAGACTGTGGAAGAAATAATGCAAATTTATTTGGCGACCCTAATAAAATCTGCTGTCTTTGGGAACGACTGATCTAGACTCGCTCACATTGAGCTGAACCAGCGAATAAAATCTTTGATTACGACAAGAAACTAACAGAAGTGAAACCAACAGAAACATGGCTGTCAACATTTTCCTCAGACATATTGTAAAATTACCAAGAAAAGCAATATATATGGCTAAAATGACAATATACTGTACAATATTAACTTATTATGTACTGATAAATGAACTTCCATGGGCTCCACCATTTCTCACAACGTCCACAAACACGTCACAAGACGTGAACTCAGAGCTCTCAGAAACTTCAACTTGTGAGTCGAGAATACGACATGAGGGGTGCGTTCACGGACTCAACTCGTAAACACGGTAAATACGCCCCGATTTGAAGGCACCAATAATCAATTGAGTGTTTGTAAACCATCTGAGCAAAACGGGTTAAATTAAAAAAACAATAAAGTTCTAAACAAGTGAACTATTAACTTGCGTTTCGATTTAATGCTTATATTATGTTATTAGACACTACAGTTGTTATAACTTAGCCAAATCTTTTATTTCACCCATTCCCTTTCTGACCAAAACTAACCGGAAGTTATGTAGTGCAGTTTACGAGCGCGAGGGAATGTCCGCCATACTGAGAGAAGCTCCACGTATCGCCATCTTGACAATCAGTAGCTACCTGTAATAGCTTCACTAAATTTGAGAAACAGTAGGAACTAAGTCAGAACAGTTATTGAAGTCGAGTAGTTCTCAGATGACAATGAAACGGTTCCCTGCAGAGCCACAAGACCGCCAGAAGTGCCGGTTTGCCCGCTTCCTGCCTCGGTAAGCTAACGTTAGCACAACAGAGCTAACAACTAACTAGCTCTGCTGTGCTAGTTTTGTTGTGCGTTATCAACAAACCTGATTCCATGTAAAGCATAGTCTAACATTTTACTGTGGTTTCTGAATATCAAATGCCTAAAGGGAATTGTATCTTATGATTAAAGTGTGTTTCTTAGTAACATTCACCATGAAAGTAAAAGAGAATAAAATGGGAATTTCTTCTAACCTTTAATTATGTTGCTAGAGATAATTAAGAGATTTGTCACAGTGTTTTGGATAAGAAATTATGAACTTGGAATATTAGTTGTATTGTTATTGATAACAGTCCTTGTTAACATTATTGTGTATAATCAATGGGTGACACCAGAGAGAATAAGGTTGATAGGTTTAATGTGTAATATATGTTTTATTGCTTACTCAAATATCAGCTTGGATTAATCAGTTTAATTTTGTTTTCATGTCTGATATTGGTATTGTGTGGGCTAAGCATATTTCGTTAGATCAAACATAATTCTAATATCATTTAATAATTTGCACTAGAGAGTAAGAAACCATTTTCTATATGTTAAATATTTACATCCAGTCAGTGCTAATTGTGACGTTAGGAACTATATTGTAAAACATAAGAGAAACACAGACCAGAGACTATAATTGTGTTTGGGAATGCAGGTCAGGTCTGTTGTTGAGTGACAAGATCCAACGACTCCAATAGATGGTGAGCCTCCCAACTTGATTTCCAAGGACCTGGATTGCCACTGAAACCGCGGGATGAACTCTCTGCTTTATGGTAGGTTTGTGCCAGTCACCTGGACATACGTTATACTTAGAGAGTGCACTCTGACTCATCAGATCCTGACAGATCAGACCTCCATTTAATCTGAACTCAAACAAAGTTGAGACGAATACAAATACTGTACACATTAAGGTGATCACCAATCCAAGCTTTGTTAAGGGCCAATTTTCTATGGTTTAAATGGCCCGTTTTTTTATTTTTCATGTCCATGTTAATGCTGCAAGTTTCAGTTAAGTGAATTCACTTCTATTGTTGTGTTTATGGTTATTGCACTCAAAACTGAGCTCCTTCCGAACCTAGAGTGAGGTGTACTTACCCAGGTGTGGTTTACATAAGTATGTTTTCTTTGGTGTATAATCACCTGTAAATAAGAATCGTTGTGTTTTCATTACCTTAGAATGAGCCGTTCATTTCTACATAGGGAGCGGGTCCTTTCCACAGAGCTGGCCGCCATGTTTCTATGGTAGCCCAGAACAGACAAACCAAACACTGGCTCTAGATAGGACTATTAGTGTTTTCAGGTTGTTGCATCGGCCACCGAAGTTCTCCTACACGCTTGGTACACAGGAGACGTTTTAGTTGGTTGTAATTTGCAACCTCACTGCTAGACGCTGCCATATATTAGACACTGCACCTTTAAAGCAAGTAAACAGACTCAGTCATATCAGTTATGCATTAATATCTATTGAACATTAGCCACCATAAGCTACTGGTCACACCACACCAAGTGAGGCTGTGACAGCAAAACTCCTGTGTGAATTAAAGTGAGTGTGGGGGGCAATTATTGCATGAATGAAATGAGCATATTATCTCTCTCACAGATTTAAATATATTTATTCTTATATTTCTTTATTGTTAATGCAGCTTTAATTTTCTTGTACACTGCAAAAGGTCTCTTACCTCCGAAATCAGCAACCACTGCGTGTCCATCTTCATACAGCAAAATATTGTGGCTGGAATGATCACATGTATTATTAGTAATGATAACACTTATTTCAGACTGCCAATACTATCCCACCACATACGCTACTATTGTGACACCCACCTGTTGAGGTCCCTGTGGATGATGGGCTGGGTGAGGTTGTGCAGGTACTCCATGCCCTTGGCCACGTCGATGGCAATGATGAGCTTGGACTGCAGGTCGATAAGCCTGTCCATTGACACATCATTAAAGCAGCAGCCACTTAGTGCCGGATCAATAGTCTCTGCCAATCACAAACAGCACTTTACACCAATCAATAGGACGGTCTATAAAGACAGCACCTGGCCTCACAGTTAGCGGAACACTTCATCTGGATCAATGATGATCCCGGCTGAGGGGGAGCTTCCAAGGAGGATAATGAGACCTGAAACAGTTGGTTGTGCTGTGCAAATATATCCTTGTAGGACAGTGAGTAACTCCTTAAGGTAGTTTGAGCTCTGTTTAGGTCTCAACATCAGGATTTAGTTACTGTCAAAGTGTGTTAGGAATCAAACAGACCTGATATTATCACAGCTGACCACATGGGCCTTACAAGAACTTCTGCTTGGGTTTTAAAGCTGGATGGGTCCATCTGCGTTCTTTTCTTTTTTTTTTTTTTTTTTCAAATGGAAACGCTCACGTAGCTGTTGCAAAAATCAGTGTGATGGGTTACCAAAATAAGCTAATCAATATGGTTATGAATAGGTGCTAAGTTTGGAATTAGCTGAAAGGGTTAGTTCAGATTTTTTGAAATGGGATTGTACAGCACATACTGTTCTGAGAGGTAAAAATCTTTTGAGTGGAGTCTGGTCAGCAATGTAACGGCTTCCATGGAGATAGATTTGTCTCAGTATTATTTGTTTGAACAGATCAACAATCTGGCTGTAAATGTGTAATCTGTACATATAAAACACCTTCCACAAATAAAAAAAAAAAGATTTGTAAACTCACAAAATATTTTGTAAATATAAAAAAATATTTATAAAATAGATCTGCAAAGACACAGACCATTCCACAGATAAAAAAAAAACATTGTGAATAAATTAAATAAAAATGAATTTGCAAATAAATGAAAAGCATTTGTGAACCCATCGTCCTAACATTTACAACTGTTGAACCAGCATTTGTGAATCCAGTTTTTATTTGTGACTCGAAAAGGTACTTGTGGCTCTCAGTTCTACGCTTGTGGATTTGCATTTTACAATCGATCTCCACAGACTTCAGTTCCCCGTAAGCAGCTGTGGACAGGAGCAGCGGAAAAGCTTATTTTTTCCACCTAAAAAAATATCAGTTTAAGTTAATAAAACATTTGGAACATTTCACCCATGTTACCTTACCATCAGACAACCCTTCCTGACGGGGGACTGAAACTGATATATCGCTGACCAGACTCCATTCACAAAAATAGTCATTTCATTTTTGCAGAACACAGGAGTTACTAGTCTGATGCTGCTTCAACGGGTGAGTTCATTAATTTGTGTTATATACAGATAGTCAACATTTTGGGTTGAAAAAGTAATATATTGTTCACAAAGTAAATAAAATGGTAGCTTGTAGTGGAAGCTAGTTTGTCAGCAGACACTATAACATGGGCGTCAGAATCATGTAGTGCTTTCTGCATTTATTTTTCTTAGTGACCCTGTCTTTGAATGAGACAACAGAGGAGACAGGTGATGGAGAGGACTGGAGATGGGGAGACAAAGTCATCTGTGCATTTCGGAGGGCTACTTCTCTTTACTGCCACCAGCCAAGCTGCAGTACTTACCTCTGTTTCAGCGGCAGTTTATGAAAAGGGACTGCTTTGTCCATAGCTTTAATCTTGTAAAATACATTTATACATCCAGGAGTAATACAATAGTGGCCTCCATCTGCTTTCGTCTGTCCTGTGTCTCCTCAGTCTCCATTTTTCACGGTCTCTACCATTGTATCTCAGTAACTTAGCTAAGCCAACCAACCTTGTGATATCACAGGCTAGAGTACTGCAACATGGCGGCGATCTTACCACAAAAGATGTAACGGACCTTCTTTTGTCTTTTAAATGCTTACATTGTTGATTGGGAGTGGAAATCCTTTAGTAAATCAGCTTAACTTGGTTGACTGCTTCATTTCCTCTTTAAATATTGCTGCTCTTGTCAGTGTGTAAAGTGGTTAGAAGTGGAAACATGAGAGGGAAGTTGTAAAGTTTAGTAGCTTGTGTGTGTCAGTGGGCGCTAAATGAGGCCTATTACAGTCAGTATAGCGTACTATAAGCGCCAGTGTTTAATGGTTTAATGCACACTTCCTCACCTCTTCTGCTCGTGCAGCAGAGAGAACAGAGAGCCTCCAGAGACGTACTGGGTTACGATGGCAAACTGACTCGGGTCATCCAGACACGCCCCTACAAACTGGATGATGCAGGGGTGGTTGAGGCGACAGAGGATGGAGACTTCTCTGCAGAACATGTCCACGTCAGACTTAGAGCAGTACGTGTTGGCTCGATAGCTGCAAAAAACAGTGGAAATTGACGAAGTCAAAGGGTTTCCTCTCACGATGGGATGCAAAATGTCTTTAGAAGTGGAGAAGTACCGTTTTATGGCAACAATTTTGTTTCTGCATTTGCCTTTGTAGACTCTCCCAAAGGAGCCTGTGTGAAACAGTTTTGATGATCAGTAATATTAAATGATTATCTGAAGTAAGTTGATTGAAAAGCAAACAGAACAGTTACCTGATCCAATAATTTCATTAAACTCCAGCTCAGACAGCTGAAGATGGAAATGAGATGGGAGGCTGGCCCTGAGCAGGAGAACCTCTGCCTTCTCTGAAAACAGAGGGCAATATTTTTAGAAAGCTTTGTCATCTCACTGGAGAGTTTTACAGGAGTCTAATGCATCATTACCCCACAATGAAAGATAACTTTAATTTCTCATAATGTGGAGAGGTAAAGTTCAAATAATGCTATAATGGTGAAAGTATAATGTATAAATCTGTGGTAGAAATATGGCCAAAATACATGTATGTCAAGGAACAATGTGTTTAAAGCAGTTTGTAGCTGCATCATAATGCAGATTCCTCATCTGAAGGAGCTACAGGTATTATTTTTTTTCTGCCAAGATAAGATAGAAAAAGAAGTGTTTAACTGTTATGGAGCAATCAGGGTCATCAGTGTAAATAGCTTCAGCCAGCAGGGGGCAGCTCCTCTGGCTGCAAACAGAGGTTTGAATGTATAGAAGATTATGTATGAGACAGTGAGCCTACTTCTCTTGAGTTATCACCTCAGTAAACATTGTAAACATGAGTATGTGGTCTCAAACGTGAGTTTCAATGCAGCATGATGTTCATTTAGTAATTATGGTCCCATTTAGAGTCAAATAGACCATAAAGCAGCGTATGCTTTAGGGTGTGGCTAACTTGTGATTGACAGTTTGCTACCACGGCATTGTCCAGTCTGGGTGTTGTCTGTGTTTTTGTCTTTGAGCTTTAACCCTTTCATAGAGTGTTTTTAGTTCATGAAAGTTAATTCTAACCTTTTTGGTTGCCTAAAAATGTCTTAGTCAGTGTTTGGTTGTACTAAGCTTCACCAGCTCATGTCATTTCTAGTGGCAAATAACCAAGATGGCAATGGCCAAAAGCCAAGATGGAGACAGCCAAAATACCAAACTCGTGGCTTCGAAACAGCAGTCTACAAACTAATGGGTGACGTCACAATGATTACGTCCACTTCTTATATGCGGTCTATGGTAAATAGAAGTAGGGTATGTTAAGTAACTACAGCTACAGTGAAAATACTGTAATTTGCTCCACAGATAATTCTCCCACAATGCCTAAAAGAAGGCTTGCTAGTGTTAGTAGCTGATATAATGTCCTCTTTAGGCCAATTGGCATAATTTTCATGTTTAACCCTTGATGTTTAGAGGTTTTAAACAGGGTTTTCATCCAGTTCAGTTTCTAATCAGTTTCTAATAAGGCTGCAGCTAATGATTATTTTCATCGTAGATTAATCTGATGATTATTTTCTCGATTAATCAATTACTCGTTTGATCAATGTTTCCCAAAGACCAGCATGACATCCTCACATGTTGTTTTTCCCACAACTCAAAGGTATTCAGTTTACTGTCACAGAGGAGTAAAGAAACCAGAAATTAAGAAACTGCAATCAGAGAAATTTGAGGTTTTTTTTTTCTTAAAAGAATTACTCAAACTGATTATCAAAATAATTGGCGATTAATTTAATAGTTAACTAATCGATTAATCGTTGCAGCTCTAGTTTCTAAGATATTAAGTATGAATATCACACAGACAGAGACTGGCCCGAGTTGCAGTAGTAAGGACATCAGCCGGGTGTATCACCAGCAGCTAACCCCCTCCCTTGGTATGTGCTGTCATGTCAGCTGACAGTGATGTGAAATGTGGGAAAACCTGCTGTGCTTCACTCCACCTCACTACCTTTAGTCATGCTTTTGATTTTCCCCAGAGGAGACGGGACAGAAACGTAGGACCCATCTGGAACAAAGATGACATGTTGTAATGGGAGGACTTGTGTGATTTTATAATAATGTTGGAGAGGAGTGACTGACTCACCCCCTCCCGGCTGGGAGTATTCATTGCAGGGGGAATCATCTGGACGTTTGTAGTGTTTCAGTAAAGTGACTATGGCGTCATGACCTGGGGTTTTAAAAAAAAAAAAAAACACAAGATCAGTAATATTAGTTTTCATTCAACCTTTCTTCACAGCTCATCATCGTACAAACGGACCTTTTTCATAAGCCCACATCAGGCAGGTCTGCTCGTCCTTCTCCCCACTAGACCTGCTGGGGTCACAGGCAACCAGGTTCATATCTGCCCCGCTGTCCAGCAAGAACTGCACCAGACGGATGTGGCCGTGAAAACAGGCACTGTGTAGAGCTAAAAGGAGTAGCCAGGGACATTTCTTACACAATTGTAATTAAAAACACAACTGGTCTTGCACATAAAGAAACAGTGTGTAACATTTAGGGGATCTGTTGGCAGAAATGGAATATAAGTATGTTTTCTTTAGTCCAAAGATACGTTTTTGTTACCTTTAGAATGAGCCCTTCATATCTACATAGTGAGTTTTCTCTTCGCAAGTCTTCTCTTCATGGAGCCGGCCACCATATTTCAACAGTAGCCCAGAACGGACAAACCACTGTGTTAGCTTTTCCTGCTTGGGCCGGATTCAATAACGTTATTCGCTCCGGAGCGTCACTCCACTCAGCCGCCGGGAAACAAGACGGATGTCTTGAGGAACTACAGCATTTATTTCTGTACAAACTGCAACCATGACATGACCAAGAACTGAGTGTGAACTGGTAGCTGGAGAGTTGCCAGTTTACCTCTTGGGCACTGCCGAGGTGCCCCTGAGCAAGGCACCAAGCCCCCAACTGCTCGGGGCGCTTGTCAGGAGCAGCCCCCTCACTCTGACATCTCTCCATTAATGCATGTATATAGGTCCTGCTTGTGCATGTGTGTGTATTTCAGGTCTATGTGTCCTGTGTATAAGTTAACAACAGAGTGAAAAAATTGAATTTCCCCTCGTGGGACTAATAAAGGTTGTTCTATTCTTCTTCTTCTTCTTCTTCTTCTTCTTACAACAACTGGCTCTAGATCGGTCCATTCACATTTTCATGTCAGCCACCATAGAGAAGGTTAAGTTGGATGCACTCTGCAACCTCACCGCTAGATGTCACTAAATCCTACACACTGCATCTTTAATGTAATTGCACGTATGTGTTTAGAGGAGTTTCAAAGGAGAGTCACCTGTGTGTCCATCTCTGCCCTGATTGTTGATGCTCATTGCATTCTGGCTCAACAAGAACTTGACCATCTCCAGATCTTTACCATAGGTGCATGCACTGTGACGCAAGACATGTTCTCATTAGCACCTCAGAGCAACATCAACAGGTTAAAGAGTAAATTAAATAGTGCCAAATAGCATGCATGTTGTGTCTATGCACCGGCCTTGTCTCCTAAAAAATCATGTTCCCATGTATAACTAAATTGCATTCTCAACAAATACCAGACTTTCCCCCAGGAAACTGCTGTTTGTGTCCCGTGTGAAACATAATCATTTTAATCCAAATCATCTGTTTCTTTTATTAAACCTATTTTTTTTTTGTTTTGTTTCAATATACAACATTAACCACATGTTTAAAACTGTTTAAAACTGCAACCGTAATCCGGGAAAAATGTATTTTGGTTATGCAGTTTAGTTGCATGGAAATGTAATTTTGTGGGAGACAAAATGTACCGTATGTAGATGTATCAGTGTTTGTTTTGCAGACTATAAATAATTTCAGTGTGTGAGACAATACCTGTGAAGTGCTGTCTCGCTGAATATGTTCTCCTTTGACAGACTGTCTGTGCCAGACAGCTGTATAATCTCCTTCGCTGCCTCAAACTTTCCATTATAGCAGGCCCTGACGAGACACAACATTCAATACAGCTCTTCATCTCCACTTCATGGTGTCTTCCAAAAACGTATAGGAGAATAGTGATGTTGTGAATCATTTACAAATGTAATGGTGTGTCTCCGTAGATGTTGACAGAGTGAGGCTGCACGTCAAAGTTGCCCTGCAGGAGGAAACGCACAATCTCATGGTGACCGAAGCGGGCACAGAAGTGGAGGGGAACGTGATCTTCATTGTCCTGGGCATTTACTGGAGAAAAGAGCAGAAAAGTTGAGGTGAGTTAGTCATTCCCACGCTGACTCAAGACTCTGACTCAAAAGTAAAGCACTCTTGGAGGCTCAGGTCTCACCATTAGCTTTGCTCCCTTCCCCCATCAGCAGCTTGATGATGCAGAGGAAACCCTTGGCTGCAGCTAGATGCAGCGGGCGGTCACCTACCTCACCACTCGCATTCACATCTGCACCAAACTTTAGTAGCAGCTTAGCCACCTGAAAGGCAGAGAGAGAGATGAGAGGAAATTAAGTTGAGAGAAGTGTGTTATTTCTCTCAGTTAAAAATGCAGACATGGTTGATTTTAGCACTTTACCTGCTCATGGCCGTTATAAGAAGCAATATGCAGCGGGGTGAAAAACACAGCATCCTGAACATTCACATAGGCTCCATGCTGCAGGAGTATATCTGCTGCCTGGTGGGGGGGGAACAGCATGCTATCATGTGTATTATAAAAGCAATGAAAAGTCCGGAGCTGTTTATATTTTTCCACATGGTAATTGAGGGGAAAAAAAGCCCAGCTCCTCACCTCATGGTGCCCAGCCAACGTAGCGACATGCAGGGCAGTGAGGGCACCGTAGCCCACCTGCTGTACGTCCGACCCTCCATGGAGAAGTGCAGTCAGCAGTTCAGCATTATCCTGTAAAACAGGGGATTCACAAGCCAGTATATGAAGTACTTAAAATCTGCTTCACCTGTACTGCAACATTAAACTGATGTACACATTAATGCATCAATGATAATAATCTAATAATATATATTATTCTGAAGTGGGCCACTCCGCATAATGAATACTTTGACCTTTTGGTACTTAAAGTATATTTTGATGCTAATGTTTTTGAATGCAGGACTTCTACTGAGTACATCTACACTGTTGTAGTGCTACTTTTACTTAAAAGTAAAATATCTGAGTACTTCTTCCACCACTGGTACTTGCACTCCACCATGTGGTAGGAAGGATCTTAACCACATAACAACACAAGAGAGACAAAGACATAGATTGCACATAGAAACATATTATGAAAATATTTTACTTTTGTATTTAATGCTCTTTAATTGTCGTCACCTTGTAAGCAGCCAGGTGGAGCGCAGTGAATCCGTTCCTGGACAGTCTGGAAGGACGCAGGCCTTTTAGCATCAGGGTCCGGATATGGGTCTTATTACCTGGCCACAAGTAGGTAATATTACATTCTGGTAATATATTTCACTAAACAAAACTCCATGTTTATTGTGAAGGACACTTAAGATCGCATTTATTTCTCTACTTTAACTGTCTTAACATAAAATTTATTTCACATCTGCTGTTTGCATTTATGTGACCTACACTGCAGAGGTCACCTTCAGATAATAATGTCAGTGAGTTCATAGTAATCCTTCCTCCCGCTGCCACATTTTGTTGAGGAGTTATTAATAAACTCATGCATACCTCTACACACGCAGCAGAGATGCAGCAGCGACAGCCCCTTCTCTGTTCGGTAGCTCACGTTCACCTTCTGAAACGCTTCATCAGAGCTGAGCCACAGAAAATCAACATCATCTGCTCGTGAGAAATGACACCCGACTGACACAGAAACATAAGCCGACCGAGGACAATACAGACATAAAAAGCACTGCATGATACATTAAATGTAGTTTATCACTGAGGTAACGTTTTATAAACAAAATGTTTTTTGTCACCTGAAAGCAAGTTGGAGATCTGCAATCTCACTCTCTTTGAGCTGGAAGTCGTCCTCCAACTTCTCTATGATCACAGAGTACGACTCTCCCACCTTCTTCTTCCACTCGTCTTCACAGCCCCATCGTCACGGTTACACGTAATAACAAGCAGAGTTGGAGGAAGTATTCAGAAATACTACTGCTTCTTTAAATCAAGTAAATGTACTAATACCATGTTGTAAAGATACTCTGTTACAAGTAGAAGTCCTGATTTTTATTTGGAAAAAAATGTACTTGAAGTTTTTATTTGAGTCAAAGTCAGGAAAACATACTTAAAGTATTCAGAGTAAAAGTACTTTGCGGATATTATGCGATATTACTCATGCATTAATGTAAAAGCAGGATTTGACTGTTGAGGTGGAGCTATTTTCTGACTATTTTGTATAGGTCTGCAATTAATGTTTATTTTCATTATGGATTAATATGATGAATATTTTTGATTAATAGATAGTTTTTTATTTATTTTGATAATTAATTATATTTTGTTTTGATTATTTTACTATTAATTTATATCATTTTATTTTTTTAATTAAATAATTCAAAGGAAAAGCAGTAGATCTTCACATTTGAAAAGCTGGAACCGTGAAATCTTTTTGCAGGAAACATGACTTAACATTATCAAAATAGTTTCAGATTAGTTTTCTGTCAATTGACTAATTGATTAATGGACTAATAAATTCACTTGTATAAACTGTTCCATCCATCCATCGTCAACCGCTTATCCCAAGCTCATCATAAGTTTTTTTTATTCTTAATTTGTAAAGTAACAAATAAATAAAGCTGTCAAATAATTGTTGTGAAGTCAGAATATTTCCCTCTGAAATGTTGTAGAATAGATGTACAAAGTAGCATGAAAAGACAAGTACAAGTACCTCAAATTTGTATTTAAGTAAAGTGCTTTAGTAGTTCATTCCACCACTAATAACAATCTGATAATATAGTTTCTATCACTTATTATTGCCCATATGCAGAAATATTTAGCTTTCACCTCTAGAATAAACTTATTATTTGAGCTCTACTATATGTAGTTTAAAAGAAACTCGTCAGTGTGATAGAGTGATGGCAGCTACAATAACACCCCTCCAGGCATTCCTTCTTCAGTTCAGACCTCGTTCTCTGTCCTGTGGATACATCTGAAATTAATATCCTCCTCACACAATCACAAACACAGTGAGCCACTACCTGTGCACGTCTGAGATGGTCTTGATTTGTAATTTCCCATTGATAAGGTCTCTCTTCTCTTGTATGGTGTTCTGTATACTTTGGTAAAGCAGTAATACAATCTCTCACTCTGCCACAATTGCACAGGTCCAGATAAAGGGGGGATCATGGCTGTGGGCTAAAAATAAACACCTTTGAGTGGAAAGCCTAACAACTACGACAACTGATCTGCCTCCAAATGACAGCAGGAGTGTTTCAGTGTCACTGTGTAGAGTATGTGTGTGCACAGGATCAATTTCTCTATATTATTATATATGTATATTTAGTGTATATGTCATTTTTCACAGCAGATAAGAAGATATGAATCAGAAATACTTTATTAATCCCCAGGGGAAAATTGGGATGTTACAGTTGCTCTTATATATAAGCATAAAGAAATATAAGAAAAATCTAAATAGAGGAGTATGTCAAATGTATATGATCTACATAATGCTACAAAATATATATAAAGCAATATAAATAAGACATAAGAAACTTACAAATATGCGCATCAAACACATACAGCACTACAACCACATAACATTAACAATGACTCCAATCCAGCAATTACTGCAGTGTGGCAATTAATAATGTTATTAGTTAACCAAATACCTAAAATGTCTGCTGTGAAAAAGGCCTGTTAGGAAATATAAGCTGAAAGTGGCCGTTGTCTCACAGTTATAAGACGATAGATACGTCTATGTAGATGCTGTAAAATGCTTTTAAAAGACACCAAAAATGTATATTTTCAATTACAAAAACTTACCAAACTCTCAAAAATGTAAGGATGAACTTTATTAAATGTCATACCACAGTAAATCAGACATCAGCTCTTCATACTGATGACACAACTCATTTGATCATCTAATAATCATACAATATAGAAAGGATTTTATAACTCAATCTATGTTATCATGTACTTAAAATAGGACCTGTCGTGCTTATTTTCAGGTGCACATTTTAATGTTCAAAATACACTTTACTTTTCAGGCTGGCCCCCTCTGTTGTGATTGGTAAACCAAACCAAACTCTTCATACTCCGTTCCTGGTCCGCTCTATTATGAAGTGTGTTACTTGGTGACATCATATTATGGATGAAAAGACGGGACTTCAAGCGAGGCATTTCAGGCAGTTCAGGAGCAGCGTTTCTGTGGGGGAGAGTAACTTCCTTTGACGTAGACTTTGGGCTTTGTAACTTTGCAGACATTTTATTTAGGCACTCAAGGAAAGGGAAAAAAGCACAAAAGCCTAACAAAAAGTGACTGACATGTTTTCTTAATTAATTCCATTGTTGTGTTTTCTCTGTGTGATGTCTTCATATAGTCCCTTTCTGAACTTCAACATCTCCTCCAGGTTCTTACACTGTAAGGCCTCTTGCATTGACATCAGCTTTGTGTCTTTGGGTAAGGTGAAAGTAGAGCCACTCAGGGCGGCCTGCAGCATCTCCAGAGACAACGAGAACGAGCTTAGCTGATCAGAGCAAACAGGAAACAGACAAGCGTTCCACAAACTACAGCTGGATGAATCACCGGAGAACCCCAGGACCTCATTTTTCATCCCCCAGTGGGACAGACACTGTGCCAGGCTCAAACCAAACAGCTTCAGCTCTTCCATGTGTGCAGGGGACTCCACGCTGTGCTTCAGGTTGTTGTTAATCCCAAAGACGACAGTTACAAACCTTGTTTGGTGCTTGTAATTCACACACAGCGAATGCATGAAGACTCCATCGGGCACTGACAGGCCTGCACTGACCCAGCAGCTGCTGACAATAGAGCCCCCACCGATGGAGGCTCCTGCTCCCAGTCTCGAATACTCCACCACTGATCCAGCTCCCACAGAGCAACTGGGATCGAGGACGCTGTACATAATGCAGCATCCCGAGGAGGCGTTTTCATTCATATGTACGCTGAAGGCTGATGACAGGAGACCCAGCTCACTCCTCAGTGCCTCGTCCTTGGTGAGGTGAAAGAGGTACTCTGACGTGGTTCCAATATGATAAAACTTGGAGTTGTTCAGGAGGATGACATTGAGGGGAGTCCCTTTCAGAAGATGGAAGATCTTTCGGCGGATTTCCACCAGACTGGTCTCCTCTTTGGTGACGTTGGCAGAGTTGCTGGTGTAATCTATTGTCGCTCTTGGGCCCAATGCTTGGAGAAAGTCGCCATATGCATCTACCTCACAGTCCAGAGGCCCCAACTCCTTCAGCAGATTCAGAAGAGACTTTGCAGTATCAAAATCGACATAATAGGTGCTGTCCGTGTAGACAAACTCAGTGTCAGAGAGAGAAAAACAACCACTCTGCCTTTTACAAACAGCTCCACTGTCTCGCATCTTCTCAATGCTCGGCTTGTGCAGAAAGTGCAGGCAGGAAGTGTTCTCCATTTCAGAGTTAGAGGACTTTTCATTTGAATCCAACACAAACACTCCGTGGGTCGTCCCAATGGACAGCGGGGAGGGGTGGGCTAAAGCTGTAAAGCCAGGTTTGTCAAACCGAACACTCTCATCCTCCGCAGTACTGTAGAGCTCTATGTCGTCTGCACACGTCACCAGCACGCCAGGCTTCATCTGGGATGGGAAATCCACATACAAGGCCAGTTTGAGCTCCAGCATCTGGTAGAGAGGGTCACCCAGCGGCACGGCGGTGAAGATCTTCCCCAGGGCGCTGGCGCTGGGCAGACGCTGACTAAACCCTCCTGGAAGGATGAGAAGTGGAAAATACCACACATAAGACGTACATTATATAAAATGTCTGAACATTTGCTATCAACCCCTTATAGGAACAGTGTGTAGCTTAATATTATATTATTATTATTATTATACACACTGTACTGTCAGTTTTAAACTTTCTTTTGAAGCCCTAAACATACATCATCAGAATAATTTGGAAGATGTCCATAATCCCATAAAAATTACACACATTTTAACTACTCATATTTTGGTATCATCGTGTGTTAAAGCACCTGTGTTCACTGTATTTATTTTCACAATATGCCACATTATTGAAAGAAAGTATTTTTTGTGATTTTTTTTTTTTAATCTGCTGAACTGTGTACAGTCTTTGAACTCATGCTCACATGCTGTGTTGCCCTATTTTATTTTTTGATTCTTAAATGTGAAAATAAATGATCTCAAATGGATGCAACAGTAACTGACTGTCGTGCGATTTGGGCTGTTTCACGTGCGAGTCGAGAAGCAGTGATGAAGTGTAAAATTGTAAATTAAGTATTCGACAGATTAATAGTGAAAAATATTCACAACCATACCAGCATGTTTTGGAGGAACAGCAGTGGAACAAATAATTAATTTACACTTAAAATAAATACCCAACAGCAACATGAATCCACTGAAATGTCACACCTGCGTGGATGAGGATGACTCTCAGGCTGCTCAGAGCTTTCCCATAGATGTCACTGAGCTGCTGCAGCGCATACAGAGTGGAGCCCCCATTCCCTGGAAGACACAAGCTCATATTGCCAATAACAATAACAATAATGTGCTCTGTTGATGCCCCTCAGCAACAACAGTGAAATGAAACCGTGTGACTCACTCACCTATTTTAGACCCAGGCGGATCAGAGAAGACCTGGTAGTGAACTCCGAGGGGAAGCTCTTTCCGGTCCACTTTCTGTGTGATCTGCAGCTCGTAAGCTTCTCTCTGGCTCACATCCACAGCGGTCACCACCACCACGTCCCAAAACTCACCGGGTTGCACCCTCCGAGCTGCGGCCAGAGAAACAGCAGCTGCTTATAACACACCCACTTCACATAAGAATAAATAATAACCCTAAATAATAAAATACAGGCGTGGTTTTTGAGATAAACACAGGAGGAAGCGATATAAACTCACCTCTCAGAGAGTTGAATTTTCTGAGTTTTTCTCTTGTTGCAGTTTGTAACTGTATGGTACACTCCCGACTCATACTGTCGCGTCCGGTGTCGATTAAATATGGTCGTTAGTTCCGTGTTCAGTGTTTATTACCGTGTAGCAGCGAAAGCGTTCCGTGTCTCACTTCCGGGTCACGTGGCTAGTTGTGTTTACACTGTAGGCGGGGGTTGAGCGGAGCACGTGGTGGGTGAGGGCTGAACTAGAGGGCCGTAGACATGACTTTAGAAAAATATGACCAATTCAATTCATATTTTATAATTTTATATGAACATACAGAATATTAATTTGAGAAAAGTAGCCTAAATTATTCCAACAGTGCCATATATATGATATATGATTTTTTATACACAAAAAACAAATATTCTTTCAATTTGCACAACACATTTTACTTTTAATTATCCCAGCAGAGATGCTGTATAAATGCTCAAACTCTATTTTATTGTATTTTTATTTCTTCTCTCTAGTGTTAAGAAGTTGATATGTACACTCATGTTTTTCGTCATAGTGAGTGACATGTTTTTTGGGGATCTATATAAATTGCTGCTGTAACACCTCAGTTTGGGAATCAGTAAAGTCAGTAAATCTATCTATTAGATGAGTTGGTAAAACTTGGTGCAAGAATAAATATTATATAGAGTCTTAAAGTGGACTTTCTCGACCCTGTAATAGTGAATTAACAGAAAGAAAAGAACTTTTTCCTAAAGGCCTGAATCTATTTTGAGAGTGAATATGTTGTTCTATTTGTTATTTTCATTATTTATGCTTTTTTTCTCATACTTATTTCATTCATTTTATGCTTTTTATATTTGCAATATTAATATTAAAACTGAAAATCCCTTGTTCATCAAAGTTATATATTTGGGTAGTTATCCAAATGATTTTGTTACTAAGAAGAACGACCAAACACTAATAGATCTGTGTCTCTTACAAGCTAAGAGAGCAATAGCTAAACTGTAGGTTGGACAAATGTGAACAAACCAAGTATGAATCAATATATTATGGATCAATCATGTATTGCTATGGAAAAACTAATATACAGAGATTAAACAAAGATTATAGAATTGCAGTAATTTTTGCTGTAAATTTTGTATATTTATTTCAGTTACTATGTTTATTATTATTTTCATTTTCCTTGCTCATTTAATGGTGCAATGATATTTTCTGTAAAGGTGTTCTTCTAAGACAAAACACCTCTATACGTTGAGTTTTTAGGGCCTTTAATGTTGTAAGTTCATTCCTGACCATCGAAACAGTATTGACAAAAGAAAGTAAAGGACCCGCGACCTACAGGACAGGCTCATTCTAAGCTAACACAAAAACACAACAATTCTTAGTTTCAGGTGAGTAAACATTAATGAAAACAGTTCTGAATATTATATTCAAATTCTACTAATATATCCCCAAACCGTGACACACTGGTCCTTTTCGTGGACTTTTTATTTAAAAGTTTTTATATTATCTATTACTAGTATTAAATAACATTATCGAGTGCTAATGTTTTTAAGGTTTTTCTTCACCATAGTTTGCAGGTAACTGATCTTACCTCAAAAACATCTACATCCTGATATCAACAGATCTAATCAGCTATTTGTCAAATAAATCATTTATTTTTCTGAACATGGATAATTTGCTGCTGCACACGTCAATGAATCCATTGATGACAAATACAGTCATTAAAAAGTGCACTTTACTCCCTGGATGTAGAATGAACTCATCTATGATATTCACTATGTTGAATAGAAATGGAAATGACAACAAATGGAAATGGAAATGTACAGGCATTGTTTGTCTGTCAAAAACCCTTTGATATCTAAGTGGTGCTAAAAAGGACACGTTAAAGACACTCAGAATCACAGACACTTGAGGAGGAGCGAGTTGGGTCAAATGTGTTTAAAATTTGGAGGAAGAGGTCAGACAGTGTCGATAACTTAAATGTATAACTTTTAGTGTCCTTCACAGAGATTGGATATGAAAATCATTAATACGTTTTGCTCTCAGACACGGCTGACTTCCAGAAGTCAGCCAACAGTTTGTAGGCAGACCCTGAGCAAAAGGAGTTGGTAAACCAGTCTATCGAGCTAAAGCGTCATGAACCAAAGATAGAAAGTATTCTGGCAGAGGTAGACAGAGCCAGCGGGGACAGGCAGGTGCTTGCATCATTCCTAAAACAGAGAGGACAAGGAGGACGGCTGGGGAGTGGGTACTGATGACGCCCCTCGGGCCTCAGTGACCGTAGTCTTAGAGAATAGCCCACATCAGATGAGATGCTGTTCAGTGACCTGCAGAGTGGTGTGAACTAGCAGCGACCATCAAGCCGCAGGTCGACATACTCATCAGAGATGCTTTGGACTGATTCATTTCGCAGGATAAGTGATTGGCTTGAAAGTAATTTATCATTTTACCTGAAATTTCACCCTGTGCTGACATAAAATGTTTCATTACAGATTCATTTGCTTATGCACCTTCCTGTTTTGCGGTCCAGGAAGCAGTGAGAGCATAACAGAATGACCACAGAACAAACACAATACCTGGAAAGCAAGCAGAGCAATCAGCTCTTTTAAACCCCAGTCAGAGGCTTTCTGTTTCACTTAGACTCCATCATGCTCCTCTGCAACTATTAAAACCCTAAAGTCACAAGTTACAGTGGGATACAGCCGCCAGCTGTGTTTTTCTTCATAAAAAATGGTGAAGGAATGGTAGGAATGCAGGGTGAAGGAGGTGAACACCAACACAACAGATCAAATGAGCATAATCCACCAGTCAGTTGTGTTTATTGTTTCAGTTAAAATCAAGACATGTGAGATGCTTGGCCATTGAATATCAACATATCATACAATCAGTGCAAGAGTTGTCCTCTAAAACTATACTGCGTTGTCGCAAAACAAAATGGCATCTTTACACTTTAAAGTCTTAATCAAAATAGTTTAAAAACTGTAGTTAGGAGGTATAAAATAAACTATAAAAAGAGGCTGATTGAAACATCTCAGCTTCATCTAAAACACTGGCAATACCATTAAAAGCATGGCTGTCTCAAGAAAATACATTGTGGTAAATACATACACCTATGTACCAAAATATGATTAATCTATAAACCTATGTACCAAAATGTGATTCACTGATCTATAAATTAGTATAGCACAGAGAGTGTTCCATAATATATTAGCTCTAATAAAACTTAAGAGGCTTAAAATTCAACAGACTCAAACACATTGTGCACTCTTGCTTCATACCTATTAATCTTGCTGAAAACAAGTAGCAAGTTAAAAAAAATATCAATATAATGTCCTTATTAAAGAGATTTCTCTGATTTTACGAGTGAACATACAGTGAGAACTGAGGTTTAAAGACCTGAAAGAAACTACAAATCTATTGTAAAAACATTTGTAATTTCAGGGAGGGATACATTCAACTATGAGCTCTTGAAGAGGACAGCACCTCCACAACAGAGGTTAGATTAAGATGAAGACAGTGAGATGATGTTCATCCTTCCTACTGCTCCTCTTCCAGGGAAACAACGGCGGCGGTGTTGTGTCACACTGCGGAAGGCGGCAGAGCAGCCAGGCTGTCCTTGTTGGCCTCCAGGAAGTGACTACAGGCTGAAAAGGTGCAGGAAAAGCTGGAGGAGAGGCCGGCGATGTCCGTGGAAATGTAGGGGAGGACACCCGGTGTGGCCTGGTTGTAGTAGGTGATCTGAAACCAAACGCATCAGTTAAACCACTGCATCTTGTAATTAGTTGGGGATTGTTACTGTTAGGGTGCAGTAATGTGCCCTTCTCATTTGGCCAACCTTGGTGATGGCGCTGGACTCTTCCCAGATTGTGAAGCCAGCACAGAGCACTTCTCCTCTGGTGTAGTCCTCAGTGGGAGGGTGAGTGGGCAAAGTGACAGAACGCAGAGCGATCAGATACGGATCCCTGAGAGGTACAAACAGGGAAAGCATCATGAGACTTCAAGAGGGAGCAAGCGAGAGGTAATGCAATAAGTGGTCGCATAAAAATATCTAATACTGCATCTAAGGTGGACAAGGAAATCGAGAAACATATGGGATAGTCAAAATGAGGAGAATGCAGCAATGAAGTGACAAACAAGATGTGAAATGACAGCAGGGTGTTTATTATGTTGTATGCTACAACACCTGGCGTCACAAGGCTTCCTCCTGGATGCCAGCAAGATAAAGTCCTGACCTTTGCCCCCTTTACTGACCGACGGTGTGGCAATGCGATAAAGGGTGTCTTCTTCATCCGCATGGTTGATCAGCTCACATTCCCTGCAGGGGCCACAAAGTAATGAGCAAATGATCAAATGCAAATAATAAAGACTTAAGATTAATGTCTCACACTGCCGTCACTATCACTTAACACTTAGAAAAAAAAATGGTGAAAAATGTTGATCAGTGTTTCCCAAACCCCAACATGACGTCCATTTTCTGACATTTGATAGACCAAACAACTAATCGATTAATAAAGGAAATAATCACCAGTTTAATTTAACAAACATAATCATTAGCTGCAGCCATAGTGCTATGATGTTGGATGTTACAGAGACTGTGACATATGGAAATGCAGACCCCGCTGTTCTGATTGCATAAAAAGTTAATTATTTTTACTCATATTTTATACATATTGTGGTGTGTTCTTTATACTATGACAGTTTTCCTAAAATCGCAATATATCGCTTTGTTTACAGTAGCGCAATATTGTAAACCGTAACACCTGTATCATGATATGCATCATATCAGATTCTTGCCAATATACAGCCCGTAATATGTATGAACCATTTTTAAAGACTGACATCTTCTGTAGAAACGAGCGGCCCTTGTTTTTGAGTTTTTATGCGATTTTTGACGATAAGAAAAACATAAAGCAATATCAGAAATATCCTTTAAGCTCATTCTGCTGTTGAATTAACTGTACGTTGAGCTCCTCAGACTGACTCATAGTGGTGGTCCCACTCCTTCCTCCTCCTAAGGTCTGACAGGAGGTGGAACGTCTGCTCCGCCGGTACGCTGACGTGCATCTCCACCTTGAAACACAGCATGTGGTTTTCCTCCAGCGTGTACAGTCTGACCTAAAGAGAGGAGAACATCCACAAAGAGAAAGAGGAGGTGGGTTCAGTGTCTATAAATAGGATTCGTTCCAGTTATTTCAATGTGCACACGTCGAGTTTGCCTGCTGTCAAAACTGCCACATTAACTGGTGGGTGCATGAGAGATTACACATATGGTAATTATACATGTTGTGAGGGGCGACTATATTCACGTCTCTAAATCTCTGAATTTGAAGATGAGCGGAGCAGAAGTAAGTTCACAGTTTCAGCTTTAGACAAACTTTTCAGACTTGTTCTGTGTTATCCCACGATTTAATTAAAGCAACATGGGCCTACGTACTGTCCCTCCAGGACTGTGACTTTGCAGCTTGTCCAACATAATACAGACCAGAATGTGCATGCTGGAATCACAACAGCTGTATCTATTTATCAAGCTATATCCTGTATGACAATACAAACAATACTGACCTTGTTTTTCTCTGAAGTTAATACCCAGTTGTTTCTGGTATCCATTAGTTTCAGCGCCGATACATTATTGTAGCTCAGGTACATCTGAAAAACAAAGCACCGCCTGAACTCTTGAATACAGTGGCAATATATCTAATAAGCTTCACTAAGCGTGTGTGCTTCTGTTTGCCAGAGATTGCAATACCTGGTTACTTGGATCCCAGGGCACAGAGACCGGCACCTCCGTTTGCTTGCAGGAGATAATGTATTTCCTGTAAACACATAGGGCAAAATGATTTACATTCGGGGACGGAAGGAAGAGCTAATAAATGTTTTGTTCTAGCAATGATTCAACACATTTGGTAAAAAGATTATACTGGACGCCGGGTATTTTACAGTTGAACAATGAACTTCTTATGCTCGACAGACCCAGCACCAAAGTCCGCTCAGCTGTGAAATGCTGCTCTGCCAAGTCATGTGCTGCTGCAGAGTATCGAAAATGGATTCTGTAGCACAACACTGGATGAATGAAGCAACGATGACACTGTTTCTGTATTACTACCAGTGTTTTATACTGCAATCATGCACTATAATTGTTTGCTTTTGTTGTTTTTTATGTTTTATGATTCATGCATGAAGATCCACTTTACACTTAAAACATACTTCTCCAACATAATAAATGAGTATTTATTAAGTTGGGAAAAATATGTTTTATTTATGTATTTATTGTTGTGTTTTAATGTTTCATGATCCATACACAAAGAGCCACTTTACGCTCAAAACATTTGTTTTTATGTATTTGTTTTGTTTTTTTTTGTTTTATGATCCATGCACAAAGAGCCACTATGTTTTTAATGTATTTTTATGTTTCATGATCCATGCATAAAGTTTGTTTTGTTTTATGTATTTGGGTATTTGTATTTGGTATGTATTTGCACAAAGAGCCACTTAACACGCAGAACATACTTTTCCCAACATAATAAATGTGTATATATTATGTTGGGAAAAGTATGGTTTTGTTGTTGTTTTTATGTTTTCTGATTCATGCATGAAGAGCCACAAAACATCCTTTTCCCAACATAATAGATACAAATTTTTAAAGGGAGCAGATGACAGTATGGTGAGTCCTTTGGGAGATAGAAAATTCATATGAAGCAACTTTTACACTGACAACAATACACATATCTACAATAAATGATGTCAGCCCTCTGCTATATGAGTAGGTAGTACAAAGAACACAAACCTGAAGGTTTAAGGGAAGATACTAACCTATCAAGGCGAATCTTCTTTCTGGCAATAGCCTCTTGATATCGTCTTTTCCCATCCTGTATAATAAAGAAAACCTAATGCTGAAATCCTCACAAAAGGGTGTTTATTTTGTGAACTTGGCACTTAAAAATAGCTTTTTTTGGTTTTGTACTTCGCTGTACGTTATGGGCAGCAACAGCGCATTAAGACAACTCACCACAGGCTCAGGTCGTATCCGTGGTAGCGTGCACGGCTTCCTGTCACTGTCCAGCACCTCAAAGGTCATGAAAGCACTATTTATATGGCGCAGAGGTTCTCCGCCCTGGTAGGCCTCAGCACACACTCCCACCTCCATGCTAGAGCACACCGTGTATGCAGGCGCGCAGTTTCAGAAAAAGAAGTGTGTACACGTAGACATACAGCAACAATACACTTATTAGAGGAGTTGAGTTATTTGTGTTTCTATTTGCGTCATTAGACTAGTGCAGGCTTACCTGTGCTTGAAGGCGTTGTTAACAATGGCTTTCAGCACCAGTCGGTCACCGATGTGAGACGGGCCACGGAAATGGAACATGTCTATGCTCCTCAGGGTTGGGTGAGCGTTACACAACCGGCTGCATCAAAATATGGAGAAAAAAAAGAGGAATCTTGAACTCCTAAATAGCCTCAGCTAACTTGGATTTGTTTAGAATTAGTACGAGTATGCTAATTTGTTTTCTTGGCGAGAGTTAGACAGAAAGCTTGATACCACTCTCACTATCTTCCTGTTAAATATGAAGCTACAGCCAGGTATCTTAGCTCAGCATAAAAACTGGAAACAGACGGAAACAGCTAGTCTGGCTGTGTCCAAAGGTAATAAACCTACTTACCAGGATCTCTAAAGCTCATTAAATACCCTGTTTTATCTTGTTTGTTCAATCCATACAAATACTGAAGTGTAAAAAAGACTATTTGTGCTCTTATGGGAGGAGTTTGTGTAGGACTAATTCTTGTCAGGATGCAGTGACTTCCTGGAGTCTCCGGTAGTTTACTGCCAACCAAGTCCCTGTGCCCAACAAAGAAATAGACAAATAACTCCCTGTAAAACCACAGCTTGATGTTAAACACACAAGATATATTGTCTGAATTAGCTTAGTGAGCTTTAAAAATGTTGTTAGGTGGATTTTGTTACCAGGCTAAGCTAAACTCACCAACTCTTGGCTGTAGCTTCATATTTAAAAAGGCAGATATGAGAGTGTTTGATCTTCTCAACTGAGCAAGAAAGTAAGAAAGTCAAAAAACATATTTTTTAAGAATTAAGTGTGAAAATAAGTAGACACCTAGCTGCAATTGTAGCCACATTCTCCATCCAGGCCATGATCTGGCCCCCAAAGGTGCTAACTTGGTGGTTGGCATGCGGCGGCAGCACCAGCTCCACGCTCTCCACTCTTGTCCGCTCCGCCGGCACGGCGTTCTGGTACTCCTGGCATTCTCCTGGTGAGAGCAAGGAAACAAGGAGCTTTAATCACTCGGATTTGAAATATGTGCAACAGTGCGGCGTTGTAAAGCTCTGTGTCTACAGCCTGTACCCAGCTGAGCTGTGCTGCTGCTCAGTAGGTCTGTAATGATATCAGCGTGGATGAGCCTCATCCTCCTGCGCTCTGCTGCCAGGCTGTACTCCATCTGCTCCATTTGAGTGCGAGGAAGCGTCTGCTTCAGCTGTACCTGTGTACACAGAGCACAAAAACTCAGGGGATGTTCAACTAGCTGCAGTGAAATGCATATTTCAGTTCTTGTCTCGTACCTTCCCAGCTTCAGTTCGTCTGGCGACGAAGGTAGCGAAGGCATGGCAAACCTTCCACTGCCTGTCGGTGTAAAGGTCCTCACAGTTCACCAGTATACCCACCTGACATGAAAAACAATCACCACATGCATTTCATTTTTTGTGAAATAGAAAGAACACTCAATATGAAAAGCAACGTCCACCAACCTCCATACTAGATGTGAAGGCTCTGTTGACCTTTGCTATAATGTTGACTACCTTTCCTACCCTGGAGAGGACAAATAGAGACGCTTACTATCAACACGGAGCAGTGATGACAGTATCAACACAATCTGGACTTCTCTACTGTGAGACATTAGGTTCAGTTGGAGATATACCTTGGCAGAACAGCATTAATTTTTATACTTTACCCAATGGTGTGTTCAAAATGGATGTCGTCCACAGACGCAGTGATACAGGAACAACCTGCATGTCTCTCAGCTGGGAGAGGAGATTACACAAATATTTAAGTAGTGCAGCACAGTCACAAAGTGTCTGCAAATAAGTGAAAGCTTATGAGCTATAAATATGTGCATCTATAAAAGTCATAGACCACAGAGAAAGACTTCAGTCAAGTTTCAAATATGAATGCTTTTAATTTGTCTGTAAAGCACCAGAATATATACATTGATGACCGTTATCTATTGCTTGTGTATTGATATATCTAAATATGAAGCAGTTGCCCATAAGAAAAACATATTTATACAGTTTCTGCAGTAGCCATCTCCTTAATATTTCTGTATTAATTGGGTAATATTGCAAATAAATGGACAGGACTAAGGTAAAATTAGACCGAAGATCGAATGTTCTTTACTGAAAGGAAACAGCAGTTTGACAGAAACTAAATCTTAGAAACTGTAACGAAGTACTTCATAACTTTGTGGAAAGCAGATAAAACTATCATCGATGTGTAGATCAGTTTTTAGAAGAGCATTCACTGAGACCAGAGCAAATCATAGCAGCTAAGCAACTATCGTCACTTGACAGCTGTATACGGCACACACAGACACACTGGTTTATCTACCTAAAAGCTTTATAGAGAAATGTCACACCACTTTGGAGACCTGGGTTTCAAATCATGGCAGTGGTTCCTCTGGCAATAAAATTCCTTTTAAATTATCAGGATTAATTTACAATGAATGTCCACTACTTCCTGCTAGAATACTCCACTGGCCATGATGGGATGTTCTTGGATAAAATATTGTGCATGTTCACAATTTGCATTTGGAGATGCATATTAGACCTGTGGGGTTGCCTAAAAATAACACTCAAAAACCTGCCATTTCAGAAAACAACCTCCTACAACCTGAGGATTTCTGAAAAACTTGACAGAATTATCAACATTTGCAAAAAGCTTTATTTCTCAGCCTCCGTAGCAGATAGAAACATGGAATAAAAACCATTTGACATATTTGGCTTTCATTAAAACTTATTAACTTTGTCCTGAAAAACATTACCATTTTTTAAAAACTACTGACCCATTTTATAGCGATGTGTTTACATGTCATGAGTATAACAGAAAGTTCAACGCAATAACTTACATGGTAGTATACAAAAAATTGGGTCTGTAACATATCGTCAGTATATGCCATTATCTTACTGAACTGGAAATGTCTAAAACGTGCATGTTGCATTCGGTCTTTAAGGTATAGATACACAGATGTAGTATCCAGTCTTAATAGGTTAAAGCTTTATAAGTTATGTATTCGGTTCAGTTTGTTTGTCAGCAGGATTACGGAAAAATTGCTGGCCCGATTTTCATGAAACTTGGTGGAAGTATCAGCCATGGAAGAATTGAATATTTTGGAGTAGATCAACCATACAATATGTTGACATGATTCTAATAGTTTGTAAATACAGTATATCCACATGTGCACTTGCTAATTTGCATATCATAGAAGTAGGGCTGCCCCTTCTTAGCCAGTTAGTTGACTAATTGGTCATTTTGGTCTCATTCGACTAGATTTCTTTAGTTGATTAGTCGTTTTTTCCATGCTGTATGACTTATATCCAAGAAACTTATGAGCACATTTCTGGTAAACACAAGTGGTGCTTTTGTGTGATTCTTTGTTAAGACAGTTTCACAGATCTGTTGATAAAATTAACGAATCGATTAGTCCACAAAATTGTATGAATGTTAGTCAGCTAAGAATATCTTTGGTAGAGGACAGCCCTACATAGACTGACAGCACTGTCTGTGCTCTCTTTGTGCCGCTTGAGTTATATCAGAAGTTACATGTTGTGTGCTTAGATGAAGAAGATCTACTAAGAGTTTAATTAAAGTAACAAGTGAGAGGTTTTCTGATGTTTTCCTACCAGACAAGCAGGCCGTGGAGTCCATCCACTTCAGCAGCTGTCCGACACTCAGCTCTCCACAGTGATTGGCGTGGCACGGCAGCACGATCTGACTCATCTTCACCTCGGTGGGGTTTCTGTACACTTCCTCACTGTCCTGACTGTACAGAGGGTCCTGCATGGTGTCTGCATGTTTCCCCTCTGACGTCATAGTAACTCACAACTACACGGACAGGAAACACAGGAAAATATGTTGACAGTAAAACCAAGACACTGCCCACATTAATTTGGAAAAATATAATCATTACAAATACAACCTGTGTTTCAAATGTAAACTAAACGGTCGCCACATACCCAACATTTAAAACATAGGATTATTTTTATTAACCTGCATCACTTAAAGCTGCAGTGAGTAGAATTGGAGCGAATCTAATGTAAAAAAGTTAGTTTTATAAAGCAGTCACTGTATCCTGACAGTAGAGCATGACACAGGTAATCAGAAAGAAATCATGTGCCTTGGTGCTCCTAACGGCATCTGCAAGATTTCACAGACCCGAGGAAAACAACCAATCAGAGCTCTCTGAGCAGCTGTCAATCACTTGTGCAGTCCGATCAAACAGTCAAAGTAGGCAGCGCTGATAAAATATGAATCAATAGTCCATTACTGTAATGACTATTTCTTGCCTCAAATGTTTTCAGAAACATCTTGTAGTTACTGTTTAGCTGTACAATAAGAAAGTTTGTGATCTATTGAGGAAACACCAAGCACCGCCCATGAGCCGGGGCAAACTTTCTCATTTAACAGCTAATCAGTAACTAGTTTCTGAAAACCTTTGAGGTGAGAAATAGGCATTACAGTAACAGAATATTAATTCATATCTGATCAGCGCTGCCTAGTTTGCCCGTTTAATTGTACTTTGCGAGTGATTGACAGCTTCCTCCGTTGAATGTACAGCCAATAGGCACGCTCTCTCTCTCAAATGGCCTGTGATTGGCCAAAGTCTTTTTTAAAGCCTGAAAACAGAGCCATGAGGAGATGCAGATGTCTAGTTTTCTCTCAGAACACTTGCATTACAATATGCTGAAATATTTTTATGGCATTTTTGCCCAGTGATGCCAAAAATATTCTGCCTACTGCAGGTTTAATACTGCAAAATTAATATGTTCTGATGCTGTTAAAAAACGGTGGTTACATCAGTTGTAGACCAAAAGGCAGCTTCGTTGTAGAAACACCAGCTCCAGGTTTAAAGGTGACTTCTTGGGTAGGCGATGGAAGTCAGATCTGTTTGGGAAACTTTCAGCTAGCACTGACTATCCATTTTGTGGTTCAAGGGTCAGCGGCACAGCTGTTTACACCCACATCTTATGAAAAGTAACTTAAGTGTTTCAACACTACCGAAAGACATATGTTTGTAATGTTAACACGCCTATTCACCACTAAATGTGAAGCCTGGAGTGCTGCAACCTAAGACGCTTTAAATAATCTGCACCAGTTTGTCGTCTGAGGAATTCAACATCAGCACTTGTCCCATAACTCACTCAGGGATCAGGAACCTGAAATGCCAATATGTGATTACAACCTTGAAGCATTTCATTTAATGGCAGGCCTTCTGCAGCCTCTCAGCTGTGCAACTTTACATTGCAGTCTTCAGACTGAGACTTTGTCATTTTACAGCATGTTTAATCAAGCAGAGACAGACTATTTCAAGGCACATAAACTATTTTAAGCAGCTAAATGAGGCATTCATGCTGTTTGACCACAACTGCGTGCGTGCAGTGGTCACCTGTCTTTCCTGTTACTGGTGACAGGAGCTGTAGTGACCTTTACATTGACTTCTAGAGAAATGAGACATACCACCACATTCACCATGAACTTCTGTTACTGTACAAAAGTCTGCTATACGTTCTGCACAAGCCGCAGTTGGAAACACAGCACTGTATTTCAGCATGAAAACAAACAAAATAAAATGGCTTACCTCGTTTCAAAATTGTGGTGAAGGCGAGATAAAGTCCTTGAAGTGTCTAAAGAACTGTGAGCTACTAAATATTAACACCGGCTGAGAAACAGCCGCCTGAAATCCGGACCTCTTCTCATTTCGCCCATTCCTCAACAACTTCATAAACACACACATGTACACTCATGCTACAGAGAGAGAGAGAGAGAGAGAGAGAGAGAGAGAGAGAGAGAGAGACCTTCCCCTGTAGTGACTGTTAGGGCCACATTTTTAAGGTGGAACTGTACTTACCTCATATTTAGGGGCTGCTGCTTAGGAAAAACATGTGTGGACCTATTGTCTATTAATTTATTCTCATAAAACAATGATCCGATGCTTTATGGATACTGGAAAAATTATAAACAGTGTTTATTGTATTTATTTATTTATTTATTTATTTTCACCTGGATTCAATAGGCCTATGTAGGAACTGTTTTCCATACTAAAGTGACCTTTGAACCAACAATGATGTCTTCTGAGCAACTCACATATCTAGTCTTTTGCTTGAGCCTTTTTATTGATTTGCTGTGTATGACAGGCTGGAAGAGGAGTATAAGTCTGGTTTAAACTTAAACTTTTATTTATTTATCTATTTACAACTTTATTCTCAGACTAAAACTAAACTAAACTCAGAACTCATTGTTCACATGTGGCCCTAATTCTTTTCCACTGTATACATTTTCTTATTTTAACCCAAATCATCACCATATTGTTGGCTCTGATGAAGCAAACCCTAACTGTTCTTCCTACAAACTGCTGATAATTAATACACTTAAAAGCCCGTAAAATATAGAAATATATGGTCATTTTGGTATGGAGCCCCAGGTTATCAGATGAGTCAAAAATATTGACTAAATGTATGTAATGAAATTAATACTGTTAATAATAATTAAAAATGGAGGGTCAAAAGAAATAAACTTTCATTTAATCTCCAATCTGGTTGAAAAAAAACCCAGACATCTTCAGGGCTCTGAGTTTGAAATGAATAAAGTCAAAAATCTAACTTTAAACTCACATTTTTTCACATGTGGTCCTAATCCTCTAAACATTTTCTTATTTCTTATTTTAGGGGAAACAATCATTGTAACCCAAATAATCAGCAATTGCTCTTCCTATATGTTGCTAATAATTAAAGAGAACAAAATCACATTTTGGTTAATTGCCTGAATTGTTCATTAACACTGCACGGGTCAGAATCAACAGGGACACTATTAACATATTTTGGAGACGATATATCATAATTATTTTATATATGCATATTTCTTAGATTATAGATGCTTTCCTATATATATGCTTTTCTTTTATTGTTTTATTGTAAACAAGTTTTTGTTAATTACGGGATATTTCGTGAACACTGCATGCGTCAAAACCAACATAGGAACTATTAAATAATCTTCATTAAATATCTTTCACATCAGCGTCAAAACAACAAACTGAAAACACGACGAGGCAGACCTTAAGGCGAATGGCGAGCTCTCATTGGCTGCGGGCTGCGTCAATCGGGCTCTGCCCCGCCTCTTCCCCCCGGACCAGGCTCGGTTGAGTCGTCGGGTTGAGGAGGAGTGCGGTTGGAGTGCGAGAGGGTCGTGGCCGCGATGATCTGACAGATGAAATAGCGAAAAAAAAGAAAGAAGGCGGTCGTCCTCCCACACAAAACAATGTTCCCCAAAGGCAAAGGCACCCCGGTGCCGTCGGACGGCCAAGCACGAGAAAAGTAAGCTCAGAAACGTTTATATTGTGTATTTTTTGCCTCGTAAGTTGCTCTCTGTTGTTCGCTGGACGGGCTAGCAAGAGGCGATTTCCTCCTACCGAGAATTGAATTGAATGAACCGCCTTGTCTGCTCGCCATTCCTCCTCTGAGCTGCGTTTCTGCTACCTTTGCTGTTTTGCTGTCTCTTTACGCCTCTGCTTAACGATTCCGAGATCAGTTTGGTTGTGTTTTAGCCTCATGTTTTTTGGTTATTCAGTCGAGAGCGCGGAGCGGAGAAAACAATAACATCGCCTTGGTTCACAGTACATTGTTTTCTCTGTTGCGCTTTGGAGAGGCTCCGTTTTTATTTCCCTCAGCCCCATCAGTGGCACCAGGATACTGTACCCTAGCTAATACACAGCAGGCTGCGGCTGGGTTTTTATCACAACACGACGTCAGATTATACTGTTGCTTTAGCACTCTCCTTTAACCTTCTCATTATAGTGAATCTCACCCAGGTTTTGGCTTGGTTACACAGTCCCCATTTAATTTTTTGGCATAGGCTGTTTGGCAGCCATTGTTCAGAGGGCCTGTGCCCGACTCTAGTCACTCACTGTGCCCGTTGAAGAAGATTTAATATGCTGTGACGTTTATTTTCTGACCAGTCAATCATGTTTGTTAAATAAATGTTGTGTTTTTTTCCCACAGGTTGGCTCTGTACGTCTATGAGTATTTGTTGCACATAGGAGCACAGAAGTCTGCACAGACCTTTTTATCAGAGGTATGTGAAATTTTGGGGAAAAGTTCAACAATGTCCTTTTTCTATTTAAATTAGGGCTTTCAATCACTTAAAATATTTAGTATTTAAAATTTTGGATCATGATTGTCCATGATTATTCGCAAATTAATTACATTTATCATCTCTTCAAAATGTACCTTGAAGGGAGATTTGTCAGGTATTTAATGCAATAATATCAACATGGGAGTGGGCAAATATGCTTTTGTATGCAATTTATATTTGTATGTATATTTTTACTATAAGACAAAAATTAACACAAAACAATGGCAAATATTGTCCAGAAACCCTGACAGGTACTGCATTTAGCATTGAAAATATGCTCAAATTATAACATGGCAAACTGCAGCTGTCAGTGTGCTGACTTGACTATGACATGCCCCAAACTGCATGTGATTATCATAAAGTGGGCATGTCTGTAAAGGGGAGACTTGTGGGTACCCACAGAACCCATTTTCATTCACATATCTTGAGGTCAGAGGTCAAAAGACCCCTTTGAAAATGGCCATGCCAGTTTCTCCTCGCCAAAATTTAGCATAAGTTTGGGGTCTGATTTAACCTCCTTCATGATAAGCTAGGCTGACATTGTTAGTGCCACTGGATTGCTTAGGTTTTCTAGTTTCACGTGAAGCCATCATCTTCACTCTAACTTTAAAACTGGGCCCGCTACAACCTAAAAATCGCATGTTGCATTAAACAAATTAGTGCTGTTAAAACAAATTTACCATATCGCGTTAACTTTGATAAACGTAGTTTAAACACATCTATGTAAATGTCTTGCATGTGCTGTTTTTGAAACAACAATATAAAAATGTTTTTAAATGCCACCCATGGATAATTATTGAAATCCCCCTTTCCCTAGATCCGATGGGAGAAAAACATAACACTCGGAGAACCCCCTGGATTCCTACATTCCTGGTGGTGGTAAGTGATCATATTCTCGTCTCCCTGTAAACATGTCCAGGGGTTGTTTGTGTGGTTTTGTTTGCATCATGACCTGTCTTGTCCACAGCGTATTCTGGGACTTGTACTGTGCTGCACCAGAGAGGAGAGAGACATGTGACCACTCCAGCGAAGCAAAAGCCTTCCATGATTACGTGAGTACATGTTGCGCATATTGCTCTGTCTTCGGCTAAAGAAGACAACAACTCTTGTTCTCAAGGCTAAGAAAGAAGTCGTGTAAATAATTTGCCTCCAGCTCAGCTTGTGCAATGAGTCAGACTTTTTTTTTTTTTTTTTGGTGGTGCTATCAGAGCAAAGTACTCGTAATCTCTGTTTGTCAACACTCGAGTGCTGACAAAGTCTCCCACATTCCCCCTCAAGAGTGATACAGCTTCAGGTTATTGTGATTCCCTTTTAGCTTGAAGAATGATCATGAGTCACCCTAAAATCGTGTCTTTCAGATATTGTTTCCTGCTTTCTTTAGTGCAAAATAGACATCTTGATTGTCCTCATGTGCAGAAATTTTTCCTTGGCTTCGCTGCTGCTTAAAAGCTTCTTTTGCCACAGGTTAAATTACATGAGATAAAGAAAAACTAGGGCTGTCCCGAATACCATTTTTTGGTCTTCGAAGCTTTGGTGACAAAGCCCAAAAAGTCCTGCTGTCACACTACTGTTCATAGAACAACCAGCGATATCCTTCTGAGAATAACTAATGTTAGTTAATGTTGCATATGAATTATGTGAGATTATTCCTTATTTCAGGAGCTATTTTGGAATTTATATTTTATTATTACATCAAAATAAAACAAAAAACAAAGCATTCAAATGCTGATTTGGAGGTTAATTATCATGGCAATGGTTTAAGCTTCAAAGCATTCAGGTCAGCCCTAAGAAAGTTAAAAACTGAGTAAGTAATAGTCAAAGTGGGCAAAGTGGTTGGAATGAAAGTGCTAAAATATTAACAGTTAATATGTATTTTAAATAGACATCATAAAATAAAATAATAATTGGTAGAGGCTGGAATAATAATCTCTTAACAATGTTTCTTGTTCATGATTTGCACTTTTTTTTTTTTTGAGATGTTTTGCCCACATAACCTTTGTAGCTGTATTTAACTACCTAATGTAATTTGGGACGTCATCTTTTTTTTTATTTATTTATTTATTTTTTTTTAATTCTTCTCCTGAATTTACGATCGGTCATCTTGCCCTGTCAATGGGTCGAATGATGCACCCGACAGCGAGCTTTATAGGCTTCTGGAAAATGATGCTGATTTCAGCATGTCCTGAGTCAGACCTGTCGAGCGCGCTCCCCTCCTGTTCACGCCACGCTCGAGCGCCCCGTCTCAGTTGTGAAAAACAAACTGCTGTGCGATCTGCCCAACTTCTAAGACTTTATACACTCACAGCGTGATTGAAGACCTCCAGCTGCCCTGATGTGCGGTAGCTCGAATGGATAGTGAAACATATTATCTGCAGTGACATCACCCTAATGAATCTGAAGCTGTGAACACAGCCTCGGATCCAAAATCTATTAAATATCGCCGTACAGTACATTCTGTAGTGCATTGCTCCTTTTATGACAGCACTTCCATATTTGCATGGTATGGGTGTTTTTTTGCATCCTGATAATTATGCAGTTTTAGAGATAGTGCTGCGTTGTTTCCGGCTTTTTGTCAGCATTCAAAAGAAACCACTGGTCAGTGGCTGCTGCTGTTCCCATCCTTGTGTTTCATTAGCACTGTAAATTTAATAAAAAAAATATGCAGGTTTTGCTGTATCAGCACAGCCAAGGAAAGACTTTGGAGGTTAAGGAGTCCTCTCCAGATGACTGATACACAGCCCGGTTTGTACGTAGGCTGGTATCAGACAGGAAAGGGTTAAAGCGGAGATGCTGGTCCTGCTGTTGGCAGATAGGGTTGTCAGGGTAACAGGCCTGCTGACCTGGCAGGTGACCTGGGAGCAGGAGCAAGGCTACAGCGTGGCTCTGCCCTGCTCAGTAACCACATTCCTTATTATACTGACTCGTACAGACAAAGGATGCATTTTGTTTGAAACCAGCCTGAAGTCAGAGCTTACTTCATGGTTATTGTTTGCAATACCTTTAATTAATTTTGGTTGCTTGCATGGGTTGAATGCTTTTGTATGCTGTGGTCGTAAATTGTAGAAAAGTGTCACAGATTTCAAAACTCTGCTTCTGTTTTGGGGGGAAAAAGCATCTTTTTAGACATAAATAATTATAATAATTAGGGCTGTCCCGAATACCTTTTTTTTGGGCTTCAAAGCCTCGGTAACAGGTATTCAAAGCTTCACAACGCAGCGCAGCAGGATGACATGTTCACCTGTCTGCCTATCTCCCCTGTACAAGTGAATGAATAATGAGTAATATTGTGGGATTATTCCTTATTTAATGGTCTATTTGGGGATTTATACTTTATTATTACATACTTATATAATTTTCTTTTTACGAGGAAGTATACCAATGCAGATTTCCCTGTCAGTGGTTGAAGCTTTGAAGCATTTGGGTCAGTTCTAATAAAAATAGCAACTGAACTAATTTTTCTTATATTATTTTGTAGTTTCCCTTGAAATACAATGAGGAAATGTCCTCAGACCGGCTGTGAAAGATAAAACAACCCATAAGATGTTAGATTGCAGCTCGTGGTTTGACGGAGACAATTTTCATAACATGGAAAACATTAAGCAAATGAGGGAACAGTGACTCGTCAGTCTGGGCGGTGTGCTTTCTGTGTGGTGGTTGGCTCTCCCTGACATCTTGTGGTTACCCTTCGCTCTGATGTTCGTTCTCCTTGCGTTCATTTGTGGATGCTGGGGGTCGGGCTAGTGTGTGTATATGTGAGTGTGGACAGTACAAGTCCTTGGACCCTAGCCTTTGTCTAGGTGTGGGGGAGGTGAGCGCTGCTCTGTTAGCTCGTAAAAACCCCGGAGTATTCACTCTGGGCCTGACGAACGCTCCCCGAGGGGCCCCGTCGCCATGGCGTCAGCGGCTGATTGATGGCTGTCACAGAGCTGAGGGACAGATTGGAAAAAGGAAAGGGGAGTGGCAGCGTGGCATATGCCCAGCATCCACCGCCGCCGAGGAGCTGAGGGAATAAAAAGAGGGGGGTGGGGTAGGAGGAGATGAGAAGTGGAAGGGACCTGCTAGAAGTAACTAGAGAGAGAGCATCCAGTCAGGATCCACAGTCGGTTTTATGATGTTGATTGATGGTTAAACATTTACAAGCTAAACATGAGGGCTGGTTTCTTTTGAGCGTGGGTTCCAGTGGAAGAAGTGAGGCTGTTAAGAGCATGTTAGGTCAGGAGCTGGCGGCTGGGTGGTCTGCACAACAGCCCAACCCCCCAAATCATTCCTCATTCATGCCTTTTTAAATCTTACATTTTTCTCCTCTGTCTCTCTGTGTACACCATTGCTCTTTCACGATCACCCCAGTCAACCTCTTGGTCATCCTCACCCTGCTTTACTTCTTTCTCTCCCCCCTCCCTCTCTTTGTTTTTGTAAAGAGAGCACAAGCACATCCGCCGCCACTCTGGCCTTTTGTAACCTCCTTCAGTGATTCGAGAATTCAGGGGAAATTTGCTTGGCTGGGATTGCTCGTGTGCTCTTAAGTACACACACATATGCGCTGAATCATGTTGGGTGGGGGGTAGTCTGCCTTAAAAGAGGTCCCCTGGGAAGTGGTATGGAAGGCCCCAGACAAGAGCCCCGTAGCCCGGGGCTGGGCTGAGACATCTGCCCCTTTCCTGTACCATAGTCTGTGGACAGACGCAACTCGTTTAGACCAAAAGCAGCATCAGGCGGTTTGGGACAGTCCAGCAAGCACAGCTGTGGGCTTTAGTAAGACATGATAAAGATTTAACATATAACATGCCTGGGAGCCCACCATGCATGTTGTTTTTCAGTTTCTGACTCCTACAAAGCTGCATAGATTTTTTACCTTATTTTAGGATAATACCTTAAATACAGCTTTGTTTTATTTCATTGTTTCCTTGCAGGGCTTATTCTAGGAGTGGGCTACTTAAGGAACAAAACAAGCTTTGCTGTGAAGGGAACAGATAAAGTGGTTGTATGAACATATAGCATTCTACCATAAAACTAGACATAAACTGTAGTAGGGCTGCAGCTGATGATTATTTTCATTGGTTATTTTCTTGACTAACTGATTAGTTGTTTGTTCAAGAAAATGTCAGAAAATAGTGAAAAATACTGGCTGTACAGTTTTATAGCCTGTAATTTCAATTCCTGTTTAAGTTTTGACCAATTTGTTGCTGCACTCGTAAACAGGGTTTACACATGAATTGTAATTTTAAAGATTGATATCTTTGTTTTTATTAGTCAAATTTTGTTTTATAAAGTTAGGAAAGCAATATTTAAGTGAAGCCTGAATGATCCCAGTCACTTCCACACAGTGAGACATACAGCTTCTTAATGAAACAGTGGCACCAGATCGGTACTCGGTATCAGTCGATACCCAAAACCTAGGTAACGCTATCGGTATCGGCACTGAAAAAGTCGGATCAGTGAATCCCAAGCTTTGGATATCGGCTCATACCGAGTACCGATCTGATATCAGTGTTTGGTTAATTAGCTGTATTGGGGTGGCCGATAAATTAGCACCAATATGAGACTTGCTCTGGTGTTTTGTTTCTCCCATGGTTCTCTCCCTCTCTCACACACATTCCTGGGCGATTTGGCGTATGAACATGGATGTGCGTCTGGGGTGTGTGTTTTCGTATCTTGACGGAAGCCGTAAAACGGGAAAGAGCCAGGAGAGAGAGAAAGAGGCGAAGAGCTAAAGCAAGTTTATGCGGGCTGAGGTTGGAAACACTAAAGGATGATGCCAACCTCCACAAACTAGCCAAACTAGCCCCCATGTTGTTGTGCGGTACGTGTATTTACTAGACATTATGGTAAGAGTGTGTGAAGTGGTTTCAAAATAAAGCAACCAATATCTGACTTCAGTATAAAAGTTATCTCCTGGTGAATGTGCTTTCACATAAAGTCAGTCAGTCTGTCAATAGTGAGTAAAGTAATAAAATAAAATGAATGATAATTAAAAAAAAAAAAAAAAAAGTTATTTCAGTTGTGTGAATTATTAGTCAAACTAAAGAACAAGTAATAAATTTCCAAAGACCAGTCTGACTTCAGTATGACAGTACATCACCTCAGAGAGCTGAGATTAGTTTACTGGTTCGATCACAGGCATCAAAGGGTTAAATCAAGCAGTTATGCTATTTTAGTGATTGGGATCATTTATGTGTAAGACAACATCAGGCTTGACTTAAATACTGCTTTCCTAACTTTGTAAAACACAATATAAGAAATAAATACATGGATATAAATGAACTGAATTATTTATTATTAAAATAACAAATTTTACACTAGGAAGTTGGTAAAAAAATCAGGGATTTCTGAGTAAGTATCGGCCCAATAACCAATATCGGTGCATCCCGAGTTGGTGCAAAGCTTGTCTTGATGTAAGATCGTGTGCATGCAGGTGTCCCCATGGTCACACCGGTTTGTCTTGTCTGTGAGCGAGAGCTTGCTTGTCCTTGTATTATCATACTGTCTTTTTTGTTTGTTTGTCTGTCTGTCATTTATAAACTATAATAAAATCTTATTACCTTAAATCTTAACTATGAATAACTGTATATACCGCTTACCATATAATGCAAATGGTACAAATAAGTCATGAAGTCGTAAGGCAGTGGTGGAGGCTTTATGGCCCGTTTAATAGGGTACAAAACAAAAGGTTTACTTGATGATGTTTACTTTACTGAGTGCAGAATAAAGAAGGTCTTGAGAGGAGCTCTAAGAAAGCTAGATGTCTATAAAGTAGAGGAAACTGATCACTATACTTACATCTAAATATACTCATCAAAAACGGGTTCTTCTACTTGCAACTTATTTTACTGGCTTCCCACTTCATGGCATTGTCCCTGACTATGATCTCAGTGCTTTTAGTTCCTGTCAGAAACCATAAAGCAGTATATAATAGTGTAAAACCGAACATCGCTGAACCTATACCTCTAGCTAGTATCCTTCCCAAAGTGTTAAAGCATATGTTGAAATGTTAAAGCACGCACAGATAAAGATTATCATTACTGCTGTTACTCCTACGATGCTTTGTCCTGCTATGCGATTTAATGAATCATGAAAAACGTCCTCATAATGTCCTCGTTTACCAACATTAAGCATTTTAACTGATAAACGCTATTGGTTAAATGGTTAAAAGAAATATTAATTATAAATTAAAAAGCTGAGCAAAACTCAGAGGAGTGGCTTGTCACTTTAAGGAGAAAAGCTGGTCCACCTTAAGAGCCCACCTTTAGAAACAGACACAGGAAGTTGGCTCCAGCACAGAGCAAAGGGGTTGTAGTTTGTAGCATTTATTCACTGACTGTACACACACTGTCTGCCACAGTTACAATGCCACCAACAAACCCACACTCGCCACCGCCACACACTGGTCTGTCGGAAACTCGCAAAAGTTACGCCGCGCTGACAGACCGTAAGTGTGTGGCAGGAAGCCGCCAGCAACGCTAGAGCTGCAAAGGTAGCACAAACACACTGTTTTTCAGACAATCGCTGTCGTTAATCCGGGCAGACACACGGCTGACAGCCTGCTAAACTAAACGAAGTGTACAGTGGAGACTTTTACTGGGAAGGTGGCTGCATGTTTGCGACATTACACGCAGCGCCGTAACTGCTAACGCTCCCAGATGGTGAACCGGAGACTCAGTTGTCTGTTGTGCTCTTATACTGCAGCTAGCGCACTGCTGCATGCGACGCACTAATCTTGTCGGTTAACGGTTAATAATCAAGGGTCGGTTATTGATTAAACTTATTTTTCAAAATGAACACCCCTGTTTGGTAAACCTGTCAGGCCATGCAGGTTAGATGGAGTAATAGCTAAGTGACTCCTTCAGTAATTATGTCAGGCAGCAGGATGGGATGTTGACCTCATTCCTGTTTGACTTGCATGTGGATGACTTGTCTGGGCAGTTCATTTCTTGCAAAACAGGTAGTGTTTTATGTATGTCGATGATTTGGTTGTATAACAGTCGTTTAATTTATGCTCCAATATGGTGGGATTAAACAGTACAGAGATATGTATGATAATTTGATGTGAAGGGGCTGATTCACTGGAAATGTGTTTTAAATATCTTGGTCAGATGATTTTAGTGAATGATACAGATACTATACTATATATGTATGTCCCTGCACTTCTGTATATTAGAAGCAGAGTAGGACAAGAGGAGTAGCACAACTTCACATACTTCCAAGGTGTGAGGTAAAACTCTAGCAACATTTACTGCATCCTGTACAGAACAACATTATTGTTGGACCAATGCATTTCAGCTTTTGGCCTTCATAACGCCCACGATGAATAGAGACACACTTGTCATGTGTTTGTCAGCATGAATATACCATCATGTCAGGCAGCAATCAGAAACCTAAGCCTAAACCTTTTCACCAAAAGTTTCCTTCAGCTCTACCTTTCCCCTGCGGTTTAAAAACCCACAAAGATTCAGCAAATTAGTCCTCTGACGTAGGAAAAAACAGCTTGACATGACTTGAAAATGGCATAACTGATGCACTGGTAAGCTGCACATTATATGACAGAAATAGGAAATATTATGACCCTGTGTATGTACTTTTTGTTTTTAATCAATGTGTTGTGTATTATTGTGTGTGTTTTTGTGTCAGTGGTCTGAAATATTTAAGTGTGATTAATCATACGATTGTCCATAGTTTATTCAATTGATTAATTGCAAAATAATCACACATAATCACAGGTACTGCATTTAGCATAATAAATGCTCAAATCATAACATGGCAAACCGCAGCCTAACAGGCAACAACAGCTGTCAGTGTGTCAGTGTGCTGACTTGACTATGACTTGCCCCAAACTGCATGTGATTATCATAAAGTGGGCATGTCTGTAAAGGGGAGACTTGTGGGTACCCATTTATTTATTATTTTATTTAACCTCTTTTGCGACAAGCTAGTATGACATTGATTAGTACCAATGGATTCCTTAGGTTTTCTAATTTTAGTTAGTTTTTCACACTAGCCTTAAATCTGAGTCTTGTTTCAACTGAAAGAAATTAGTGGCATTGAAACACATTTTTGTCAACATGCTATTATTGCGTTAACTTTGACAGCCCTGAAAATAACACTTGTTTTCTCAATATCAATTACAAAGTGGCCTGCAAATAAAAATCTGGTGTTGACTGTGGACATTTGAGGTGACAAATTAAAAACTTAAGAGAAAAGTGCAGATCGTCATAGCTGATCCAGCACTTGCTGCTCTTACTTTTGGTAAAACGAATCACAGATCAGCCAGGTCACCAAACACGTACATGATGCTTGCACCTTAGTGGGATCAAGTTTTATGGGTTTCTGGGTATGTGAGCTATTTATTTTTTTGATGAGGTGCCGATAGACTGTGAATCTGAGTGAACTGCACATCTAGAGATGTATGTATTGTGTGACATTTGTATCTCAAACTGTGAAAATTGAATTTTAATTAAAATATATTCATACACAGATTTACCAAATTCTGAGAGCAACCATTTCTACTTGAACAGGCTGTTCACAAATTGAGAAGAAGAGCAAAAAAGGCAAATTTGGTCTCTCCTGCACATTTATTGCAGTATATTTCAATAAAGAAACTGCATTTCCAGACTGTCTGTGTCTCTGTGTCCTAGTGGTGGTGGTGAGGTCTGATGAGACATGACTTCTCTCTGTGGCCTCACTTCTCTCCCTGCTGAGGTATTTCACAGTGGCCCTGCAGTGGCAGCCTGAGCAGATATAATTAGGGAAGGAGCAGTCGATAGCAGGGAGTGTGTTGGCTATTGACCAGTGATGTCTGTAGAGCTCGGAGTGTTTGTGTGTGAGTGCTGGTACATCCGTCGTTGTAATAATCATAGCTTGTTTGCGTACATCTCCACTATAACATGAGAGAGCTACGCATTAAGAAATGGGACTGACGGAGCTTCTGCCGTTCTGTAGCTGTTCTTAAAAAGCTAAACCCCACAGCTCTGAAGACATTAGCTCATCTCAGATTGCCTCGGCTACAGGGAAGACAAACTCAGTCAATTAGGAGCGTGTGACCGAAGCAAATGGCACATTAGTGAATTAGGGCTGCGGTTTGAGCAGGAAATCGGCCCAGCAAGCCCCTGCTGTGTAGGAGCACTTTGGAGCCACTGACTCAGTGAATCCCAGTGATACTTATCTGATCCTCTGGATCCTGGATCAGGGGCGCAGAGGAGCCTCAATAAGGACCCCATAAACACCGCCTTTGTAGTGCAGACCCACAAATGATGCAGGTCTACATAATCTATGTTTCCTTCTCTTTTTAGTTGAGTTTAGGGTGGATTAATTATGTTTAATTACATGTAATTTAATCTTAATTTAATTCACAAATCTGTGGCCCCATAGCACATTAACCCATTCAGATTGTGATTTCACTAATGCCATATGTGGGAATAAAGTGGGTAAGTCCACATTGGTATGGGACAGTGTAGGATTTTATGGTGGATCACTATAACAAACACAATAAGTTGGTGAATTTCCATCATCGGGATAATCATGGCGGTAGAAGTGAAAAATATTTGTGTATCAGTGAAAATGATCATGTAAGACACTCCCACAATGTTGCTATTTTTATTTATTTATTTATGATTTTATTTATGCAGGGGGCCTGATTTGTGATTACCTTTATTAAAGATTGTTTGCTTTTCACTAAAAAAAAAAATGTGTGTCCTGTCTGTAAAATTTGTCCCTTCACAAAATCTAAGGTAAAGTGATTCTAATATGTTTTAATGTCATTTTAAGAGTTTTAGGCATGTTTTGATGATTATCGGGACAGCATCATGAAGGTTACAGTTATTTTGGCCAGGATAATCGTGACATGAAATTTTCATATCGGCCCATGCTTAAGTCCAGCAGATGGCAGTAATGCAGTACTACTGTACTACTGAGTAAAACTCAGGAGAAGAATGTTGTCCGGATAATACACATGGCTGGGGGCGTCTCTTATTATTTTCACAAACATAGTGGGCGAGGAGTTGTTGTTGTTGTTTTTGTATTTTTTTTTTATTTTTTTTTGTCCAGAGCCAATGTTCCTTTAATATATGTAATATTCAACAAGTTTGCAAGACAAAGGAAGACGTTGGTGTAAATGCTGAATCATAAACATGTCGAAGATACAAATATAGTACGTCATGAATGAATGATTGGTACTTCATGTGAAAGCATCGGACAGACATAACCCTTTACGTGCTTGTCCCTGCAATATTACTGCTTTCATTCACAGATCAGCTACACTGACATATTCCCTGAAATGTTACTAAGCCTTGAGGTAGGGAATTGGCTGCACAGATTTCCCTGAATATCGATCCCTCCTCCCATTCACACATGACCCCATTGCAGGAAATGTTCCTGCTCATTTCCTGATGAGCTCCTTCAGTGGCCAGCTGTGCCAAGAACCTCGTCATGAAGGGATAAAAATAGACAACAATAACATTTCGTCTGCATATTAAACTTCCATGCGTGTATTGAGAACGCAGTTTGTCTTAATTAGTCAACTTATCGTGTGTGACACATTGAGAGGTTGTAATGTTACTGTTTTGTTTCTTCTTTTTTTCCTCAGAGTGCAGCAGCAGCCCCCAGTCCTGTGATGGGAGGGATGCCTCCTGGTGAGGGCATGCCGGGAGGACCCATGCCACCTGGCTTTTTCCAGGTCAGCCAATCACCACACTGATGCTGTGTGTTAGCGATGCTCTTAAATTGACTGTTTTCACTTGATAAATCACTTCAGAATAGATTATCAAAATTGTCCTAAATTGGTTTCCTGTGGATGCACCAGCCCGTTCTCATTCCCAGAGCGTCAAATACAGACACTTTGCTACGTCCGTCTGCGTTAGATACCGATGCTTAAGGCACACTTAAGCATCAGTACGAGACGCAACTGCAATGTAGACACATTTGCGTCAATATGAAACGCTCAAAAGTGTGCCGGAAGTGCGGTGACGTAACTTTGACAGCGAAAAGCCACACACAGGGCGGGCAGGACAGGAGGTGGATGGGTCCAACAAACACAAGGCTTTCTTCCAGGAGGCCACTGTTTGTGTCCCATGCATCACGTTACAATCAGCTGTTTGTTCATGTCCAGTCTTCACAACGCTCAGTGTAATTTTCACTCTACAAACGTAGTAGTTGTTGCCTAAAACTAAGTGCTTTTGTTTATTTCACAACTATTAATCGTGTTTACTGTGATCGATAAGAGTGACGCCGAGGGGTCAGACAATGCGTCAGTATATAAAGAGTTGAGATGAAAACACGTTGGGATGGACAAGTTATTTGAATTATTTTCCTAGCTGGCTCCCGGCTTGCGAAGTGTTGTCAGGGTTTTGTATACCTCATGAAGCTGCAAGTCTCCATATTGTCGTCTACCCTGCTTTTGTCTTTTGTTTTGCTCCACTCTGCTCAGTGAACTTGTAGTAAACATTATAGCCGTTCTGTCTGGCCAGGCCCCTCCAGTGCTGTAAACAGGCAGGCGTGGCCTGGCCATTTTCCCTAATGGAGAAATCGAAAGGTGCAGCACCTACTGTAAATCAATACCTCATGAGGATAAACTCTTGGCAGGCAGCTGTGTGGAACCGGCTCCAAGGGGTGACATCAAATTGCAATGTTGCTCTGCCTCCACTAGACAAAACTCAAATCCACCAGCTTATTATGCACTAGAAGCTACAAAGACTTGACTCATTATGTGATCATGTTAATATCAGGAAAGGCATTTTGACATTGATACATGAACGCACAAACACTCATACTTTCCATATCAGAATCCATTGGAGGAGGCTCAATTAGACCCCTCACTCTCTGTCAGATCAGCAACATTAGCGACACAGTGCCGGTGTTTAGTGTTGTTATAAAGCTAATTGCATAGAGCTTAATTGACACTGTTAATTCAGGGAAATTAGCGCTGATAACATGCTGCATGCAGCAGGCTTCTTCAAGACTTGACTGACAGGCAAAGAGCACACATCCTCTCCATCTCTCTGTCTCCGTTCTCTCATTCAAGGCTAAGTCATTTGCTTGCTCTTCTCTGCTCGGTCTCTCTCTTTAACTGTGTTTGGTACTTGTAAGTGAGCATTTTATTTTGGGACTTTTTTTTTTTTTTTGCGCCACACTTTGGTTCTTGCACTCCAACTGTCCTCTGCCCTGCAGTAACCCTGCTTCTCTCTCTGCCCCTCTTTTGTCACTTCTCGCTCCCTCTTCCTCTCTTCATCTCTCCCTCTGTCTTCCTCTTTGCCTCCTTTATTTTGTGCGATGCCACAGGGTCCTCCGGGTCCCCAGGGCTCTCCTCACCCTCAGCCTCCTCCCCCTAACAGTATGATGGGACCTCACAGTCAGGTAACACTCCCTCTCCCTCTTTCTCTCTTTTTTTTCTGTTTTGCTATCTGCAGTCATTTGGGAACGCTGGTTCTCAGTGCTGACGCTTCATGCTTTGGCATTCGTCTCAGCTCAATGCTTTATGCTGCTTTCAGTATTTGCACAAACAAGCTGTTGAGAAATTAGAATAGCACTACATTTTGTGAGATTTATGTCACTGCTTTGCTTAAATCTCATGTTGTTTCTGTTGTAGTCCTTCATGTCGCCTCGCTTCGCTGGAGGCCCAAGAGGTCCCCCCATCAGGATGGCCAACCAGGTAGAGCTCACAAACACACAGCATGAATGCACAATACATAGAATGTATTTAAAACTGTAGTTTCATTGAGTCTTTGTCTTATCTTCTGTAGCCACCAGGCGGAGGACCGGGTCCTCATCCCATGCTGCCCAACATGGACCCAACACGGCCACAAGGTCTGACTCAGCACTGTATTTGCTTAAAGGAACAGGGTGTAACAATTAGGGGGATCTTTTGGCAGAAATGAAATATAATATTAATAAGTATGTATTCTTTAGTGTATAATCACTTGAGAGTTGTTATGTTTTCGTTACCTTAGAATGAACCGTTTATATCTACATATGGAGCGGCTCCTCCTCACAGAGTTCGCCTTGTTGCACCGCCATGTTTCTGTATTAGTGCAGAACAGACAAACTAAACTCCTTTAACTTTTCCTGCGTCTACTGGAGCCGATAACGTTACTTGCTCCTGTCACCGCTGCTCTCTCTCTCGCTTCACCACTCACTTCCTACTTCATACAGACTGTACGCACTGTTCTGCTCTAGATGACTCGAGAAAGGGCCATTTGCGTTTTTGTGTCAGCCACCGTAGCGCTTCAACGCGCTTGGCACACGCTTGGCACACGGGAGGCTTCAGTTGGTAGTGATTTCTTCACCTCACTACTAGATACCACCAGATCCTACACACTGGACCTTTAAGCTATATACCACACCTGCAGTGAAGAAGTTATTTTCTGGCTTATCGCTTTACGTAAATGTCCTTTTTCCCCTCCCAGGTCATCCTAATTTGGGGCCAATGCAGAGAATGAGCGGCCCTCGAGGCATGGGACCTATGGGGCCCGGCCCTCAGGTAGCCTAATTTACATAGAATAATACCACCACTGCTTTGATGACCCAATAGTCACTGGTTTTTACTAGACTGGTTTATAGAGTCACTTGTAAAAACCTTTTGTAAATTTTGAACCAACCAAATGCACACCAAAGTTATTTTGATGTTATCAGTGTTTCACAGACTGATTTTTGTTTTTCATATCAGAACTTTGGTGGCGGGATGAGGCCTCCACACAACACCATGGGTCCCGGTATGCCAGGAGTGAACATGTGAGCCTATTGTCATTTGTAAACATATTCTCTCACAAGTAGGGTTGTCACAAGAACTGGTACTCGTTTTTCTACAGTACTGCAGGTACTATAAGTGCCCCCCCCCCACCCCCACACTGTGAACAACAGATCTGTGTTGAAAGCTAGTTAGCATTAGCTGTTAGCTATGTGCAGTACTGTGGTGCATGATGAGCTAACATTAACTAGCTCTTGTCCTGCTGATTTCAACACAGGAAGTGTCATTGAGTTACATTACATGATGCATTCAGGCTCTATTCAAAAATAGTTTTGGGTGAAGGTAAATTATAACGTCATCACAATGAGTTCAAATGTAATCTTGCAAAATGTATTTTTTTTTTTTTGCAAGTAACCTGAATAAATCCAGTTGTTTGAAGGAGATAAAATTGATACTGAGAATCATGGAATTTCACTGGTATTGGTATCAACTACTAATTTCCTGGTATTGTGACATCTGTACTCACAAATCTTTCAACCTTAATCTATTATCTAACTAAAACGTGTATTGGTCTGACTGTCTAGGGGCCCAGGGACTGGTCGGCCATGGCCCAATCCCAACAATGCCAACTCTGTGAGTACTAATGCGCAAACACACATACACTCAGAAAAATGTTGGTTCAGATTGCAATCAGATCTCCTCTCTGAGCTGCCAAGGTTTAATGTGCTCCGAGGTTCAAGTCTGGGATGTAATTGTAGTATTATGTGTCACAGACAGTTGGACAGACCGACATAATGCTATTAGGATGATCAGATGATGAATGATGACATTTTGAGGTGTAGAAAGGGTTTGCACGCTCCCATTTCTGGTCTGTAATGTATTTTTGGTTTCAGATGCCTTACTCATCACCCTCTCCTGGTGCATATGGGGTGAGAACACATCATTTTGGCATCTTTGCTTCCACACACTCTAAGAAAATACTATTTAAAGACCTTTCTTTTCATCTATATGTCTATATTTTTTGACTTATTCTCCATAGGGTGCTTCTGGAGGTGGGGGGCCACCAGGAACTCCCATCATGCCCAGCCCTGCCGGTTAGTGCTTCCCTGACCTAAGCTGCTAAACGTTACCCTTTTCATGTCTTATCCAGTATCAGTTATATGTTTGATTGTACTTTTTCCAGACTCAAACAATTCTGGTGACAATTTGTACACCATGATCAACACTGGACCCGGCAACCGAAATAATGTAAGTTCTGTTTCATCGTTCGCTTCTCTCTGGATATTGTGATCATCAAATTAAGTAGAAGTACTATAAAGCACCTTTCCCACTGAACAAAAAAACATGGACACCCACTTATATCTGGCTTTTGTTTTTAGTGGGAAAGGTTACATTCGGCATTAATTTCCAGGACAACTATCTCTGCGGTAGTCTTGTGTATTTATCGGCTCCAGCTCTGATCAGCAGTAATGAAAACATGACACCCAGGTGGACACGCTAATATTCACCCCTTTTCCGGTGCGTTGAAGTGAATATATAATAAATAAAATCAACAGGGATTTGGACAATTCTTATAATTCATTAACCCTACAAAATATATGATTCATATGCTCTCCATAAAGTCAGCAGACTCCAGTTAGACAACAGTGATTTTACCTCATTGGTCATTGAAACACTTTTTTCAAACAAACAGGAAACAAAATAAAACTCCTCAAAACTGTCTTTGTTAGTCAGCTGTTCCAACAATCACCAACTCTGGTTTGAGAGTTTCCAAGAGAGACTTGATAACTAACAGACACCAACTAACAGACAGAAAAAAAAAGTAACCACTGTAACATTTCCTGGTGCCGGCCGGTGTGTCTGACGTTTAATGTGACCCAAGAAAATAAAAACAGAAAGGCCGATGCAACGTCACGTCTTACTCGCAATGGGAAAGGAGTCGCCTATTTTTTAGTGAGTCTCCCCATGTATAAAACCTCTGCATATGTGTGCTAGTTTCGGTATATGTTTCAAGACATAGCACTCTCTAGACTCTCTTACTAATTACTTTTATCCCTTTGACACCCAGCTCACCATCCATCCCGTGTCAAGCAATCTGTTTTAACAACACACCTAACCATCAGGGTCAGGCCTGTGAATGTAATGTGGGTCATAACAGTTAAATGGCTAAGGTATTCAATGTGTTGTGAGCTCCATTACACATTGTGAAAAGCTTGTACCATTAACTAAACCGCTGGCCTCTCTGCTGTCTCAACACACTACTTTGACTAATGACTGCATGCAGCTGGTGGGATGATCTAGTCTGTACATCTGTATAGCTGCTGGGCAAACATTTGGTCTTTGATGGAGCTGAAAATTATTCTACTCTTAAATTTACATTGTTGTACAAAAAGGGTTTACAAACAATATTTCTTTTTTTTTCAAACTAAGTTATTGAGATTCCTCTATGGATGGTGATAAAGTTACTGAACCTGGTTTGGTAGTAAATTTTATTCTGGCAAACAATTGAATCGAAGGAGCTGGACTTGGATTTGTCTCTGAAGATGTTTTGCCCCTTATCCGAGCGGCTTCAGCAGTTCGTAACGCAACAGTACGAACTGATGAAGCCACTTGGATACCAGTTGCCTTCGATTCAGTAGTTTGCCAGAATGAATATGACCTGGATGAATGAGAACATTGATCGACTCATAACTAAATTTTATTTAATGTTCCAGACCGCCACATTGCATTGTATGATCTAGTCTTGTATCTTCCTCACAGTTCGATATAGGATGAACGATCTAGATCTACACATCAACCCGAGCTCCTGCACACTGCTGTTGAAGGAAAAACCAACAGAACAGCACTCATCTTTTCAAAAAATAATCTCACATATTTAATTTTTATGGTCAGTTCCATGGTTTCCTTAGAAAATGTCACTTGGTTGTGCATAGATAGAGCTGGCCTGCATGAAGAACGCTTTTACTCAACACTAGTGTCTTTAGTGCTACTAGTGCTTTACTAAAGGACATTTGCACTGTTCCTGAGTTATATCCAGGAATGTATAGAAGAGATTTTTATAGAAACAAAACAAAAGCACCTGTTATACTGGTTATTTGATACTGTAGGCTACTGTTTCAGTCAGTCAGTGGAATGGTCAGAACAAGGGTAGTGGAAAGGGACTGAAGTTTTATTTAACCTTTCTTTAGCCAGGATAATCCCATTGCGATTTTTAAATCTCATTTGCAAGGGGGGGCCTGCCCAAGATGGCAGCTTAAAATTTTCACATAAGCACCACATAAAACACAAATAACAGACTTAAAAACAGTAAAAAAGTTAAAAATAAATAAATAAATAAATAATAATATTTCACAAAAAAGAGTTAACAGATTTAAAACAAACAGCAAGTTACATCAACCAAATACATACAGAGCTCAAATGAGCTTAAATCCTGTTTTTAAAGGACTAGTGTGTAGCAACCATTGGCAGAAATGGAAGATAATATCAATAAATATGTTTTTATTAGTGTATAATCACCTGAAAATAAGAGTAATGCTTTTGTTCGTTAAGAATGAGTCTTTCATATATACATAGGTACTCTCGACGGAGTCATGTTGCACCTCAATGTTTCTACAGTAGCCCAGAACGGACAAACCAAACTCTGTTAACTTTTCCTGCTTAGGCCAGAGTCGATAACATTATTCGCTCCCATCGCCACCACTCTGTCTCTCTTGCTTCACCACTCACTTCCCACATATACACACACTCTATACACTCTACTCTTACAGAATCTGGCTCTGGAGAAGGCCCTCCTACACGCTTTACACACTGGAGAAATTGTAATGTAACATCACCACTAGATACCGCCAGATGTTACACACTGTCCCTTTAATACCTTTTATGCTTATAAAATAATCTAGTTTAAAATGTCTGTAGCTCACCACAAAGATGAGGGTCCAAAAGCACCAAAAACAGTGTGGGTTCTATGAATGACGTACCTAATTTGACCACACGAACAGAGGTTGAAGCTACTGATTTTTTTTTTTTTTTATTATTATTATTTTTGCAGTTTGTTTAATATGTCCTTATACAGAAAAAAATGTACCAATGTTCCATTCGACGATTAATAAGTAAATGCACTGTTTAGTCACTTTTATTTTGAACCTGGTTGGATGCCGACCGTGTTGTGGAGATGCAGTTAGTGAGTCCATGCTGTCTTGTTTGCCCTCCAGTTCCCCATGGGCCCCGGCTCTGATGGGCCCCTGGGAGCCATGGCTGGGATGGAACCACACCACATGAACGGGTCACTAGGTAACACCACTCGCTGCTAAAATACATCTACTGACACAACACAGACATGTTCTGGTTGCATTAAATGATTTCAGAGTTTACTTTTGTCCGCTGTGCCACATGGTAGTTCAGTAGAAAGACAATAGATTGTATTTAAGGTAGATCCACTGCGTAAAAATGTCTTTCTTACGGTCCTAGATTACATTGTTTTTCATATTGTTTCATTCATAGGCTCTGGTGATTTGGATGGAATGAACAAGGTAAATATTGTAACCATGCAGAGATTCGTCTTCTTCTTTAAGCTTAAAGGGATAATTTGAGTGATCTGAAATGGGGCTGTATGAAGTATTATCCACAGTGTATTACCTACAGTAGATGACGATCGGCACGCCCCCAGCTCAGAGAAGCAGATAGGGGTTATCGCATGGAAGCAAAGCAATGTACTACTGTGGACGAGGTGGGAGCAGAACACATTTTAACCACCTAATAGCAAGGCTCACCTAAAAAAATCATTTTAAATGTACACTATATTTAGAATATTTTCAGCGTTTTACTTTGCCATCAGTCAGCCTTTCTTCAGCAGAGGGAAATGAAGCTGTTGTTAGCATCTGTGTTCTCGCCAAAGACACCAGACTCTGTCGGAAACAAAACTGCAGTTCTACCTCGCAGAGCACGGGAGTTGTTGGTCTACAGCTGCCTTGATCTGTTAGATTGTTTGTGTTATTGTGCGACTTTGGTGAAACACAAACTAACTGATTGAGGCAGCGGTTGTCCAGCATGAAAATTATTATTTTTTGGCTCTGTTGGTGAGAGCCTAGATAACAGCTTCAGTACCATATCAGAAACACAGACTGTATAGCTGTCTCACAGCAAGGTAAACCAGAGAAAATATTCTAAATATAGCCTCCACTTGAACTGATATTGATTTTTTTTAGGTGAGCCTTTCTTTTAGGTGGATAAAATGTGGTTTGCTGTTGCCCCTGTCCACAGTAGTGCATTGCTTTGCTCCTGTCTACTGTAGGTAATAGACTATGGATAAGTGCCTCATACAACCCCACTTCAAAACACCCAAACTATCCCTTCAAATGTAAACAAAGTGAAATTTTATGCATTTAAAAACCGTTGTGAACTCTTTGTTTCCAGAATTCCCCAAACAATTTAAGTGGCATTAGCAATCCTCCCGGGACCCCGAGGGATGACGGAGAGCTGAGTGGAAACTTCCTCCACTCCTTTCAGAGCGAGAACGTAAGTCTCCCTTCTTGCCAGTCCGTCTCCTCGGCTAACATCACTGGACCGTCGGTGACTGTAATAGTACTTTGATGAAGCCAGAGGTAGAGCGCCGTTGACCACACAGAGAAACCACAGTCACAGCATATCAACGTCACGGACTACAGTAGCAGCACAGAGAGCTAGCTGGGCGTCCTGCTAGGGAAAAGGTATGTATATGTGTTAATCCTCTCCTCTTCTGTCCACAGTACTCTCCAACAATGACGATGAGCGTGTGACCTCCCCTCCAAACCCACCCGACATTATTTGCCATCATTCCGAGGATCTGAACTCACTATAGGACACGGCCAAACACATCAGCACCGAATCAGGGACAGGCGCCATTTTGGTTCCACACTTTAACGCCAGAATGCTGATCGGAGGAAAAATCAAAATGGCTGGCGACTACTGCTCCTTGCTCAAAATGAAGGACAATTTCTCCATTTATCACAACCCCAAGTGTGACAAAACCAGCTACTGAAATGCATACATGACACATTTTACGTTCTTTGCAGAGCCCCCCCTCTCCGTAAACCTTTCAGTCCCCTCAACCCTAGAGCAAAGAGAAAAAAAAATGGTTGAAGTTTACCTCTTGTACTTTTTAATTATTGCTTTGTGGTGCAAGATGTGCAGGAAAATGTCTCCGCTTTTGTCACTTAAAACACTGGAGAGTGTGCATATGCATTGTGAGCTTGGAAAGTCTTTGTCTTGTCATTTTACTTATCGCCATGCATACTGTGTCACAAAAGTCAGTTGACATAGGACTTGCCTTTTACTCTGTGGCCACCTTTCTGAATAACGTACTATCCTTCCCAATGCCCACCCTTCTATTTAAAGAGGTTTGTAAGGGGAAAAGACTTGAAAGATTACGGCTTTTATTGAGACGACCTTTCACGGTATGTAAGTGCTCAGATGGTTCTTACAATGTCAAATTGATCCCGTTTGATCAATTTCAGTCTCTTGTTGTTGACAGCAATGCGATTCTGCGTTCTCGGCTGTTTTTAATTTGAACGGCTAGACTGCCGTTGCGTTCTGTCAAGGGAAACCAGACTTCGGCATAAGAAGTGAGTGCATGAATGCTGAGAATCTGTGTACAACATACTACCTAGTGCTGCTCTTCTCTATGTGGACACCTGCTTTAAGATGTGGTGTATATCTCTTTACCTGTCTGTGCTTAACACTCTGTGCTCTTCATCGTCGTAGCCTTCCGTGTTATCTCCAGTTTGGTTGATTCTGATGAAATGGCTATGAATGAGCGGCCCATTTTAATCTCTATTGGTTGTTCATACATCCCTCCTGTATCATCGGTCGTCCCCTTGGCCCTGCCCCTTCTTGCCCACACATTTTTTTTAATATTTTGATACAATCTTTGACTACATATATTGCCCCAGTTATTCAGTTATTCAAAGCTTTCTAAACCGATTCTAGTAGGCATCATTATAAACTTAGCAGCAGTCTTGTAAATGTGATGAGAATTTTTATTTTTTTTTTTTTTTTCCTGTGAACATTAAGCATTATATACATCTGTCCTATGTTGCCTTTATTTGCTGATATTTTTTTATTTCAAATTGAGGAAAGATTGCTTGTTAATATAATTTTACAATAACTTAACTACCTGTGTGGGTTGTTATTTTTCATCTGAATGTAGACTAGAATGAGAGGATGAGACTGAAGCTGTGGACATGACTAGTAAACACTTAAAGGTGCAGTGTGTAGGATTTGGCTGCGTTTAGTTGAGGGCTGTTCTGAATGCTTCGAAGCTTCGACCGTTGTCATGGTAAATCGACCTCCAAATCAGTATTTGAATGCGTTGTTTTTTGTTTTATTATATATGAATGTAATATAATGTATAAATCACAAAATAGTTCATCAAATAAGGAATAATCCCACAACGGTCTTCATATTCAACATTAATTATTTTTAGTTATTCTCAGACAGATAACACTGTTTGTTGTATGTAGAGGTGTGTGCACAGTCAGCAGCAGTGAAACGGGGAGATGGGAGACAGACAGGAGAACATGTCGAATACCTTACAATATTTCTCACCGGAGCTTCGAAGCCCAAAATAATGGTATTCAGGACAGCCCTAATTTAGTGGTAGGTTTCATAGTGCAACCAACTGAAACCCTAAGCATGTCGGAGAACTACGGTGACCAACAGGAAAAAGCAAATGGCCGGATCAAGAGCCAGTGTTTGTTGGGTTTGTTCGTAGCGCAACACAGAATAGCTCATTGTTGTGGCAGGTGTGGGGAAAATACTTGCGTAAAAGTATTAATTGTCCAACAGCCAGCAGCTAACATTACACTCTACTCCAGAAACACCACACACACCAGCCTGTAGCATGCAGGATTTACCGGCATCACCAGACCACTGATCTTCTCACTTACTGGTGCCTGCAGGGGAGCCCTCATCACGGCTATTAGACAGCTATGGTTTATTAGCAGTTCCCCCAAACAGTTATTTTCCCTCGTAAACATCCCAGATTGTGTCATTTTGAATCACTTAGTCTCTGAGACGTAAAATATCAAATATTTACTGTACTCCACAGAACGCCAGACAAACATGTTGGAAACCCTGGAGCGAGAGGGAGACTTTGTGGCAGGAAACACTGATTTTTGTTGTTGGGCTGAGCTGCTGTGACGTGAGAAAGGGTGAGGAACACTGTTTCAGTTGTGTAATGATAATAATAAAATTTAATTATTGAGCACTTTTCATACAAGATGTGCCTCAAAGTGCTTTACAAAAAAAAAAATCCTGCACATTTAATCAAGGGCAAACAGACAATAAGCAGATGCTAAAGTGTATCAGTGAAATAAAAAAAAAAACCTGACCATTAACAACAACAAAAATTACAGTAAAAAAAGACATAAAGTTTAAGTCAAATTAGATGAAAAGGGTCACTAAATATGTTTTGAGGTGTCGCAAAACGCTTTAATATGATAGGGAAGAAGAAAAACGTTATACTACACCCATTTGTATAATATGGGGATTCTCCAATGAAAAATGACTAGTTTTACCTCTTGCAAGCTGCAATTTTTCAAATGACACAATCATGATGTTTATCTGGGAAATGTATCTTCTAATCTAACATCTAATATCAAAACTTCATTACAGACACAGCGTCCAGATAAAAGACTACTAACTATACCAATGTCTCCACAGCTGGGATTGGTATCGTGTAGTACTGAATCTTTATCTGAATTATCCTTTACCTGCTTATGTAGCGTTGCTGTGGGTCTTCGTGAGACTTTCCTCACTGTACATTATTTGAATGAGAACATATAGGTGGTATAGTGATTGAGACTGTAGGGCCCTGCAACAGCCAACAGGAAGGATAACTTATGGACAAACAGGCACCTGAACACATCACACCACACATCCTTACGCCTTTACTCGAGGAACATGTGGAATACCAGCCAATTACACTGTTATCAGGCCTTTGAATAGGCGTTATCAGTCGCTAGAAGCACCATAGATGTGGGTCAACTGGGGCCTACTGCACCCATTAGCAGGTTTTATCATCTATTCACATGGTAAATCACCAAGAGAAGGCATAGAAGAACACAACAGCGACCTCTAGCGGCCGTAGTAATTATGACAGAAGCACAAGTGTGGTGTAGTATAGCCAGTGTGACACCAAAGTAGTAGTTTTATTGCCTAAACCTAAAGAAACCTTTTTGCTTGTGTTCAAAATGTGATGTTTCATTCAGTTTTATAAGATGTTAGAATGTGTTGCTTTTAAGTTTCACTTTCACTTTTCCAACGCAGCAGGCGTAGTAGGCTCCTAATGACCCTCATCTATGGTGCTTATAGCGACTGATAATGACTATTTAATGGCCTGATAACAGTGGAGTCTGGTGCAAATATGGTCAGAATGAGATTCACATGATGTATAAAGGATAGTGTTTGGATGCACGCATGGCCTCCAAAGGGTGAGAATGGGGTTGGGTTAAGTCCTTCGAAGTACAGGACAGAGACAGTGGCTGTTTTCAAAACTGCCTGCTACATACTACTGAAGAATGCAGTGTGTACTGTATACTGCATACTGTGCTCCTCAGTAGTACGTAGTAGGGAATGTAAATTGATTTATTTTGCAGTACACAACGCCGAGTTTTGCTGGTTTCTGGTTTTGGAAAATGGACGTAAACAGCACGAATGTGGCCATTCAGCGCTTTGCATTGTGGGATACAGTAGACGAGGTAGACTGGTCAGATGCACACCGGAGATTTTCTCCATATCAGTATGACATCCAGGTACTTTTGGTATGCTGCATACTACATACTACACTTTGGCCAAATCAGTATGTGCTACTAGTAAAGTATGCGGTTTTGAGTTTTCTGAGCACCGCGGCCTTTTAAGTTCCTGTCATCCATTTTCTGAATCAAAGTTATCTGACCTCCATGCTAAATGCAAACAGCCATGCTCACCTCACTGCTCTCACCTCAGGGTCTCTCACTGAGGGACAGGTTTGGTAACTAAATTTGTCAAGTTTGTGTAGCAAGAAATAAACTACATCTCAAAATACAAATGACTGCAGTAAAATCGACATGACAAATGGTATTCACCACCTAAAAGGAGAGAATACTACTATATGAGAGTTCACGCCTTTATAAATTTACACTTGTAGGCATAAGTGTGAGTGTAGAAACAACCCAGTACCACCGAGCCATTACTGAGTGGGTTGCCAAGTTGTGTTACTACCCAATCCAACTAAGCTACATCCCATGGTGTGACTGCACGGTCACAGGGGATCTTGAGGGGGATTCATTTAGGAGCTGCCTGTACTTCGTTTAGTTCAGATCTATTCATCTCCACCTGCTGGAGAAGGCCGTGGGACACAGCTGAAAGGTCGGGAACTGCTACGTAGACAAATTTAGATCACGATATACTTGGTGTTCCCAACGTCAAGAAGAAAACTCCACGTTGGGAATATTTATGTGGAACTAGTCTTAACAGGACAACCAGTATAAAGGGTAAAAATAGGCCTTTCGTGCAGCACTTGGCATCTGTAAACCCTTTTAACAAGCTTAATTGTATTATGAAGGTCCTTCTGTTCTCTTAGATGATGCATCTGTTTCCTCTTTGTAAAAATCGCTCGGTCAAGATAACAACATCTCAAAGGGGTATCAATCAGCAGTTAAGATAGTAAAGTAGTCAAGACACAAGAGTGCAGCTTGAACCAACGGTAGTTATTACATTAGAGGAAGTTTGTATGTTTCTTTGTAGGCCAGCTGATTTCGTAATTGATTCAGATTCAACCAGTTGGATCACTTTAATGTCTGGGAGCCAAAAAGAAAAAGCCTCATGTTTTTCCTGTCTGTTTCTCTCCTGTTGCAGTAAACATGGCTTCACATTGCCCTCTGGTGGGCTTCAGAGGACCCTCCTGCTTTGCAGAGACCTTTGGTCTAAACACAACATTCCCACCCCCTTTAAAGCCGAACTGAACATGCTGTTCAAGCTGGCGTTGGTTTTACTTAAAGGTCTGCATGTGAATCTTAACGACAGTCCACGGCGGGGCGGATCTGCAGCGTTCTGGTTCCTGTCTAATAGGAAGCGAGAGTGAGCTTCTCTCCACAGGATATGGCCTGGCTGGGCAGCAGCCAAACCTGCTCTCCAACTTTAGAGCCACATAGTTTAGGTTGTGAAAGCTGCAGTGTCACAAACCTGCTTTGTTCACCACCATATACTGGTACTAGACCCTGAGCTATAATCCTGGAGATTGTTTGTCTTGTTTGATTTGTGCCTTTTGTGCTTTATATATTAAGATATTACTTATTTTTTCCAACAGGATTTACTTTTCCGGTCGCTTCTACACATTGATGATGCTCTTTTATTGCGTGCATTATAAAAAATGTTAAACAGGGAAAAACAGGATAACATGTAATAATATACCCCAACCCCAACATATGTTATTAATTTGGTGTTGTTATGGAGAAAATTGAGGAAAGACAATTACACGAATTATAAAAATGCTGTTAAACAGCTGGGAGTGTAATCATTCTCACCAAAAGAAAAGGGGGACTTAAATTATTTCACTGTTACATCTTCAGTATCTGTATTTTCCATTATCACAATAGCTGCTCTTTCACCATGAAAACTTAAACCTTGAAAATACGCTCATATTTGATTAAATTGTTATATAACATTATAGAAGGAGGCCATTAGTTTTGCTGTGAGACTGGCCTTTTATGTCATTACAAACACTCTGACAGCCCAAATCAATGGATGTGCAGAGATTAGACAGTTAGGTATTAACTCACATCCGGACTTGAATGCCAAACATCACAACTGACATGTATGCGTGTGCACTTGTTGAACTTGGCATGACCCACATACAGTACAGTACGTTTACCATTTATCACCTCCAGACCAGACAGCAAACAACAGCCAGCTCGTCATGTGGTGTCACACTGCTGTGTGCGTCAACATTAAAGCCCCGTGGCCATTTTCTCCACAGAAACATGATGTAAAAAGAAAAAAAAAAAAAAAAAAAAAAAAAAAAGAAACCCTCGGGAGCTTTGCTTTCTCATTTTGTCTTAAAGTCAGTGAGGGGATGAGTCACAGCGATTCGAGAGAAGCAGCAATACAACTACAGATGTGTTTCAAACAATGGCGTACCCACAATGCTGCTGCTTTTCGTTTTAATAATTCACTGTGAGGACAATAACTCGGGTCGTCCATGTGTTTTGAGTGAAAACTGAACAAAATGTGATTTAATTTTAGCTCATTTCTACCAGATATGTTGGCTTGCAGTGAAAGAAGGGGTATGGAAATTTTCAAACTGTTTGTTTTATCATGGCACTGGTCACCACGCAGAGCATGTTGTGTATACAATGAGTACCTGATGCAGAGGTCTTCCCAGGTTATTCTTTATTTTACTATAATGCAAACATACAAAATTTTAAGGTGATATAAGAACATTCAAAGGAAATGCAGACCGTTTAACAAGATGCTTATTATATGTTGAATCAAAAATGCTGCTACGTAATCCAGAGAAAGCCTTTTGATTCATCTTTCATCAGACTGCAGTCACCAGAGGTTTGCACTGTAATCATCATATAAAAGGCATTCTGTGAAATTACCCTGGAGCATTTATACACAACAGAAACCCTCAGAGATTAATAAAGTTTACAATGCTGATGTAACGATAACTGAACTTGCAAGAGACAAAACAAGTGCTTTCATTGACTTAAATGGTAAGGTCTTTTAAAGTTTAACTCTTGGCTGGACTGTGTCTCTGTGTTTCACTTCATCAGGCTACAGAGGCCAAAGGTTTAATCTGCAGCCGTCACTAAGAAACACTGAGAGGCGAGATCAAGCTAATAGTTGACAGCAGAGGTACATACGGTCCCCAGTAAGAGAGAGCCTGGAAACAATATTAGTGCAAGTTTGGAAAGGTTACAATACTTCTACTTATGCAGTGGTTGTAAAAGATGCCAGAGAGCAGCTATAGGACTACATGTACATGTGGCAGTGAACTGATTTGAGTCTTGATTTAAAAAAAAAAAAAAAAAGGTATTGTGTTAGATCAGTAATTGACACCCCCATACCCTGCTGAACACCCCTCCACATAAAACTGGTTGGATGGCAGATACAAGACTTGACTTGAAACAACATTCTTAGTTCATCTTCTCCAGGAACGAACGCACCTCCATTGGACTGTAGCCCCAAGGCCCCATGTTACCCTGGAGAAAACAGGCACAGGGAGGAATGTTTATGACGCATTTAGAGACCACTTTAATTAGAATCAGAAAGAACATGAGACATCAGAGACATGTCCGTGACTTTTCATCTGTGATTCTGTCATGGCTAACATCAGCCTGGCTCCACGCCAAGACTATGGGTGTTGTGTCTGCTTCTTTCACTGCTCCACCTCATGCAATAGCGTGATAGCAGATAGCGCCGGGACCTTTACACCCACACATGGTGGTTTTTCTTTTAATCACAAGATTGCATGAAAAGAACAGTAAGTGTGCTGTGTAGGAACCATTCCCTTAAACCTCAAACACATAAAGTACAGCAATTTCCCTGAGTAGTATCCACAAATATCACCTTGTAGACAACTTTCCCGGCCTGCAGCACGTAGAGCCTCTCGGGCAGGGCTCCATACTTTATGGTGGAGAGATCGTTCATTTCATCCACAACCACCGGACACAGGGGCTCCTTCTGAACCACGATCTGTGCTGCGGACAGCCTGTCTTCCAGGCTCTGGTGCTGGTTGATGTCAAAGTTGTTGGCAAAGGCCCAACCGTCTGACAAAGAGATAAAGTATGTGATTTCACTGGAACTGGACACTGAACGCATCAGAACATCACAGTTAGGGAACACAAACGAAATGCGGTTTTATGGATGTTACTTGAGTGCATGAGTTTTATTGAGGTGAATGCAGATCAGACTATAGTAGCCTTACTCTTCGACCTCTAAGCACAGAGCTTCATCTCACAAACTTGAAGGACTTTTCTATAGTGGACATTTTGCTTTTTTGGTGAAAAACACTCAACATTAGACTGTTTTGGTGAAATATAATGACATAAATGAAAGGAAGATTGACATGAAAGCATCATATTAAGTGATGTAATCATGCAAAAATTAAAATGCTTCATTTAAAAATCCTCCACTACAGGTATTATTTTATCAAAATGTTAAGGGGTGAGAGAAAATCAAGCACTTTCAAGGCACACATCCATCTTCAAAACGTTCAAGAGGTTATTTTTGTCCAGATATCTTTCAGGAATTGTAATAATAAAAGTTTGCTTGACCTTTCCCTGGCAGATTTTAGATGCATAGTTTCTCCTCCACCATTTAAATGTGACTTTACCTTGCAGGTAGGTGCTGTCACTCACCTGTTGAATGCGCCTCAGCGATGTAGATCACAAGAAAGTCAGCTACATCACTGAAGTCCTTGACGAGCTGCTTGAACTCCTCAAGTTTGTACATAAACGGGGGTCAGGTGCAACTCCCAAAACTCAACACCAGCGGTCTGTTGTCTGCAGACAAAACAAATACAGCTCTAGATTCAGGGAGCAAAGGGAAAACCGGACCAAAACAGAAAAGCTTGAATCTCATCACGCACCTTTCAAGTACTTGCAGATACTTGTTTTCTTCCCCTCCATGGTGACCACAGGTGTGTCCGGAGCTTCTCCTCCCACAAACGCATCTTGTCCGAGAGACAACCACATGTGGTAAGAGGCTGCTTTGATGAATTTCATAGAGCCAAACGTCAGACCCCAGTCTTCATACTTAAAGTTAGGATTCTGAGTCATCGTGCTCGTTTCGCCAATTTTGAGGATTAACTTCCTGGCGAGACTTGGTGAAATGTAATGCAAAATGAAGAGCGTGAAATTGAGTGTTATCAATATGCAAAACCAACATGCTGTCGACAAATAGACCACAAGCCTGTGCAAAGACATGCTTGCTCCTTTGCGGTGAAGTCCCGTTTCCACGGCGCCTCCAACAAAACGGACATCTGATTTCTCACAGTTACCGCCCACTGGGCTCGCGTTTGGCAACAGCTGCCTTCACGGCCTCTTACAGAGCTCGTATTTTCCACAACTCAAACAAGTTGAACACTGAAACGCGACGGATTATGTGTGCTCCACAGATCAATGTTAACGTTTCCATTTTTACCAGACCTCTCTGTACTGTTGGAAACGATGGTACTTCAAATAGCCGCCTTTAGGTAGCTTTGAAGGAAAATGCCACACTGAGACGGGGTGTTGCGATCTTGCTGGCTACAGGTGGATTTGCCCATTTTGTGACCCCAGTACCCCGTATGTTATGGTGCATTCAATGGGGTCGTGTTTACCGTGGTTAGGAGCTGGGCCCATATGAACGCCTCATGTCGTATTCAGGACCTGCTGAGTGTGAAATTTCTGACAGCTCCGAGTTCAGGACGTGTGACGTGTTTGTTGACGTTGTGTGAAATGGTGGAGCCCATGGGAATTTTTCAGTGCATATTAAGTTAATATATTGTAATTTTAGTTGTATATTGTTGGTCTTGGTAATTTTATAATATGCCTGAGGAAAATATTGATATTCCCAACAGCCTTATCTTTCTCCTGTCATTATGCCTTTGCATTTTCTTCGTTATGTTACCCACTTGCTTGCTAAATTGTTAGCCTCTGTGGTTTCTAGACACAGACAGTAGCGCTAATATTGCTGTTGCTTAGCAGCAATGTTAACGTCAGCTCTTCTCTAAGCGATCTCAGGCTCTTGTCGAATGTGTTAGGTAAAGTTTTATGAATGAGGAAAGGTTCGAAGGGTCTGTTAATTTGCTTGACTAAAGCAATTGATTGGAAACATAACAGATGTTGACACACTATACCTTTGAGACCCCAGTCCTTAATAAGTGACAAAAATCAATGTTCAAAAATCAGGCTTTAATTGCAGTTGGTAGTTTTGTTGCAGAATTAAGCAGGGCAAAGCGTACAAAAATATTATCAGTCAGTATTTGGACTTGATGATTTGGTAAAAATAATGATTTATGGTAACAGAAAAATATTTGAAAACCTGATAAAAAATGAATCAATGCGGAACAGTTCAGAGTCTGTTTTAGGGGAGGACAGAGAGGAAATGGAGCTGATCAGGCCACACTTCTTTTGCCACTGAAAAAGAGGAACTTGTAGAAATCCTGTGATTTTATCCAAAATCCACAAGGTTTCTTAGAATCCCTCAGTCCAGCAACCAAAGAGTAGAAACCTTGATAATCCAGTATAATCCCACAGCTGGTTTGGAAATGGTTAAACGTCCCAAAGTTCGGTCGTCATATTTTCCAGCTGTAGAATTTATCAACGTTTTAATTTGGTAACTCGCACTGTCTGTCCCAAAAACTGAAGAAGGATTTATCCTCTGAAGTGGTTAGTTCAGCAGGGTATAATCAAACTTGCTCAAAGACCGTCTGAAGGGTGATTAACGCAGAATACTGCTCGCTCTATCCTTTTATACTTGCATTTTGATGCTGAATACTTCAACACTTTCTAGAACATTCTATGTATGGTTGTATGTGTGCCACACCACTCTTAGCAACTTTGTGAACTTTCTAGATGAGGTAATACTCTCTTCAGCACGTCCACAACTTCAGTCATAGGTCATTATTAAACTGTGACTGATTCTATTACAGATTTCAACAATATCAGTAGACTGCGATCACTTCATAAATCACTACATACATGTTTTAAATCTTCCTTGATTAAACTTTTTCTTAATCATGTCTTAATCTTATTTCTGGTTGAATAATCTGTGTATTACATGATCATCATTCAACGTGATAAGGCCATAATGCTACTTTAGCAGAGGGAGATTCTCAACTTATTTGACACATGCTATTTAGTATGCTAAAACAGTATGTGAGATATTTTAGTATGTCCTAAACAATAGTATGAAACTAATAGTACGGAAATAACATACCAATATTACAACAATATGTAACGCAGGACGCTACAGCGGCACACATATCCCACAATGCAATGCGACTGGGACGTTAGCGGACAGCTCTGTAACATCAATAACGCTTCAATTTAACTGTAAGCATAGGATTTCACATCGCTAGGCGTATTATAGCGGAATTTATTAACATATTAATAATATTAATTCAGACGTTAATTCTCACAAACCGTCGTTTTGGTCACAAGGATGTCACGAGGCTACACGCTCACAGGAAGTGACGACATCAATTACGGCCCGGTGCTTTCGAAAAGAGACTATTCAAATAAAAGCCTGTTGAACACATCACATTGGCCATATAGTGGCTAGTATGTGATTTCGGATGAAGGTCCTCATCTCACATTTAACAAATCTACCCGAATGATCTGAGGCGAAACCAACATTTTGATCCAATATAGCTATTTTACAGACACCGACACATCATCAGCTTTTTGAGCTGAGTCTCTCTTCCTTGCTTGAGGGAAGAACCGCACATACTGGCTAATGAAAACACTAGCTAAGCTAATTATAATAATTCGAGGTTGTAAGACATTCATACTAGAGACAAGCAACAAATCAAATTCCTAATGATCATTTAACTTAGTGATGACACTTTACCCAACACGAAGCTAGCAGAGTGTGAGGGAGGCACTCAGCATTAGCACATGACACGCAGTGGTAGTTAGCGTCAACTCCCCCACAATGACGCTAGCTGTCAAGCTAACATGTTAGCTGGCTTTGTAACCTAATTTAAATACACATTCATGAGACACTGAGCTACACGGGCATCCGTCTCAGTCCTCGTCCTCGCCACATGCTGAATGTAAGTGCAATTTAATTAATGCTAATGGTATGGTCTGCTACCACCTGAAATGTTTGGCTAGCAAGCTAACGTTAGCTAGCCCTCACTTAAGTTTATGTTCAGTCCTCTGCCAGTTCTACTTTGCGTCTGCTTTGTAATGCATTAGGTCAACGTTAGAGCACTTTCTAATGAAACAAACATATGGCTCATGTATCCTAATGCTGTGAATAATAATGTGGGTATTTTCACGTACAAATGTTAAAGCATTTTCTGATTTAGGTCTGGCACACCTGCTTAACCATGGTCATCCCCAGTGGTGGATATGTCCTGCATGCTGAATCATTTTCATTTCCAGGTAAAAAAAACAAAACAAACCCTTTCCATATCAAGGACCCTTAAACTGACACAAATTAGATCCCATTTGATAAGATTGTGTTCCAGGGTCCCCCATCTGATTGGATTTTTTGCTTTTAGATGGTTTATTTCATACAAGTGTGTGAAACCCATGACCAAAAATATCTTATAATCTGTCATTGTGTTAGTTGGATGGATTTAAAGTGAAACCCTTTTTGCTGACACCCCTGGGGGTCCTGCACCACACTTTGAAAGCCACTGAGAGACCGTGAAACTCACTCAGTTCCCACATTTCTTGTATATTTTCAGAAATCAAGGAAAAGATTGAATTTGGCAAATTTTTCCAATGTTTAATCACAAGGCCTCTTAATCTGTAATGGACATAGATAATAACAGATGTTCCAAATTATTTGCTCGTAACGTTAACTGCCCAGGCCACCATTGTTTCATAGTATTACCTTTATATATGTTTTAAAATATGTACACTGTACTTGATTAGTATTTATGCATCCTAATGAGCAGACAAAATACGTAAAAGTACCTTAGCAGAATGCTATTGCATGTAACAGTTTCTGTACTAGACTTACTGTATATGCGGCAGTTGCTGTGTTATATCTCAAAATTTTCCACAAAAGTACAGTAACAGTTTAACAATAGCCAACTTGTTGTATTCCATGCAGACATTGTTTACTTGATCTGTTCATGATTGCTTGCTGTGTTTATATACCATGATAAACCAACCAGAAGGTAAGATATACTGTAGCTGCACAAAAGTTGGAGTTGATGTCAGAGCTGATGAGTTCCCAGTTCAAATTTAACCAGACTCAGATTTTGGCATTTCATTTTAGAAAACATTTTGGTCAGAAGTATATTTACAGCAGAGTGAAAAGTAGCATGAATGAGATATGTTTTATATGGTTTCTAAACTTCTTTACTTGATAATAAAACAGCATGACAAAGTTACAGTGAAGGAACATGTATGCTACTTGCATAAAATGCCGACAATAACGTATGATATCCTCTAAAAGGTCTTTATTGGCATGGGAAACATATTTCCATTGCCAAAGCAAATGTGAAATAAAACAAATAATGTACAATAAGCCAAGATCTGCTAGAATAAAGAAATGTGTATACAGAGCTGTGCAACGTTGCAACAAAATACAAAAAAAAATGTGATTTTGCTCTTATACATACAGATAAGTAAAGTTAAGCTAAAACAGAAAAAAATAGACACTGCAGTTAAAAAATATGAAACAATAATACTCCCTCCCACCCTCTTTTAATCTTGCCTTAAGCAGCTTCATCTCAGTTACTCTGTTCATTCACATATATTCATTTTTACAACATTACGCAAAGGCAGCACTAGATCCAGTTATTCCAGTCCTGCAGTTCTGCATTTTTACAGCCCAGACCTCACATTGTACTGACAGAACACACCTCTTACTGAACATTTTTAAACTTTCACTGGACAGTTTGTTCCACCCGCCTTGTATTTCCACAGTAATAACTATGCATGTTGTTACTGACAGTGTCTGCTGTCCCGAGTGAGGATTTTCCCTTCTGCAGAGAGGCCACTAAGTGGCGCTGCAGAATAGCACAAATACTGATGAACACCAGTTCCCTTAACACTGGCTTTATCACAGGAAAGATCCATTTAACGCGTAATTATGAACGTCGATAAGACTTATTTAATTCGTTATTATGAAGTAGGGCCAATTTTAAATAAAATATTCCAAAGATATCCAGGTGATCGTTTTAATCAGTAGTTTTTTTGCAGTCAGAATACTAAAAAATAGCTCAAAAATAACTGGTGCAGTTTAGATAATGAAGGCAGCTTAAACAACAGCAGCAAACGCTGAAAACACCTCTCTGTGTACATGCTACTAAACGAAGTTCTTTCACGTTTTCATTCACATTTTTGAAGAGGAAACATACATCATAAACTTAAATTATGTCAAAATTATGTTACTTTATGAGAATTCACATCCGTTTTCTCAGACCCCATCGATCCCATCGTAAACAGGCTGGAAACCAAATCAAATAGAATAATGGCAGCGCTTTATATCCGCATAAAACACTGCGTTTGAGAGATATTTTATTAAATGTCAGTGATTGCTTTAATCTCTCTATCATACGTGTTTTGAAACGAAGCAGAGCAATAGCTGATATGATGTAGTCAGTGTGATAACGCGCCGCGGACGCACTGCGCCAAAGCTTATGGAGATCACCGTTGTTGAACGACCTGTTGTACTTGTTTTACATGAGTAGCAGCAGAAGCTCGCAACATTCACATCCAAGCTCAGAAATGCAAACAGCTGTCCTGATCCAGATCTTATCCTCCCACAGAGACACGGACACAGTCTTCATTGGTGCTCCTGAATCCCGCAGAGCAGTGGAGCTGTCGGGTGCCAATCAGAGAGAGGAGGAGGAGGAGGAGGAGGAGGGGGGCGCATGGGATGCTGATAACTGATCCTCACTGAGAAGATGCTATCGATTAGGCTTGCAGATGCTCTCCCCTTCAGTTTGATAAACATGCCGATGTGCGCATTTACACCTTTTTCTGCTCCTCATTGGCTAATTTAAAAAGGTAGGTGTTACCAAATCCCTGAAGTTTATTGTCCGCTGTGTTGATTCCTCCTGTTCAAATGATGCTTGCACGGAAGCCCGTCTTCGCGTTGATGCAGTTATTTTTCTATTCGTGCGCGCAGGTAATGTGAGCAGCGGCCGCGCACACTGTATGGGAAAGCCGAGTCATCAATGCAGAACCCCTCATCGCTGTTCGGGATGGTCAGCCAGTGTCAGACCCCAGCTTTCACAGACTTCACCGGCTTGTCGCTCTCCGTGTACGGCAGCAAGGCGGACATCTGCGCGCGGCGAGCCGGGAACGGCGGTTTCGGATCGCAGATTTGCCGGAGCTCCCACGACGCACCGACTCACATGAACTGCGCCAGCCCGAAGAGACTCTGCGCGTCCGAGGAAAAAGCGCATCTGGCAGCCAAAGCTCCGCGCTCGTGTCTCTCTCTCCCACCCGTGCAAGGTAGGCCCACGCGTGTTTAAGTGATGCTGTTTGGAAGTTGAGAGATTTCTGAACATGAAGGGTAGATTGGAGAACATTTAATATAATAATGATTATCACTCTCGTTAGAACAAACTATAATAACAACAACAAATAGTCAAACAGCAGCTGTGTCACTCTTGCAAATTTGACCAATTCGCAGTCTCTAGGTTATTTCAGTTAAAAGCCACTCATCCTAAATAATGTTGCTTCCATATGGCCCGTCAAGAGCATCCTTTGAGGCAGCTGTACTGTGTATTTGCGTTGAGAGCCCTGTTTGCAGTTGTGGATTAGGCCTGTTAATTAAACCCAGACTACACTTGGATCCTCAGCCAATTCATAAATAACACCAGAATCAAAGTCTCTGCTGCACACAAAGGCCATGTGAAGTGATGTAGCCTGCAGTGTGTGGAGTAACTGCCAAGCAAGTGCGCATTTCCTATGGATGTTAACAAGGCATGGCAGTGTTTAGTTCACTGGAGGATTAGTATGATTTTGGCTCATTTAGTTAAATATGGAAACGTTGAAGTTTTGACAGTTTAAAGCAGCATTTTAAAGAATACATAATAAAAAAAATCTCTCAATTAGAACAATATTAATCTTAAAGATTTTTATTTTTATGTGATCAGATTGCTCAAAATTCCTATTTGAATTAGTGCCTTTCAAAAGAAAAAAACTGAATACATTTTGACAATGGCTCATCAGTGAAAGTAAAAACTGAAACAATTACATAGATGAAATGAGCGCTGTCATACAGATAGCATTCAGAGTGGAAACTGGGCTTTGAGTCTCTGTGGAAGGCTGCTCCATCCTGTTTAGACAGAGTGTTGTTGTGAGAGGGCGGAGGTAATTACAGCCCCATCCTAAATTATGATTAGACGGAACAGACTTTTATATTAGCAATCATCCTTGCAGCAAGAAGAGGATCAACGGATTTGATTATTGTTTCTTCTTGCTTAACACAAACCATATGTCTGCCGAATGTGTCTCAGCATTTATGAGTTCTCTTGGAGCACAGTTGTGCCCTCAGCCCTCCATCTCCAGCATCCCGGACCAGAATGAATCGTCTCATTGTCTCCGCGACGCTTTTGAACTCGCTTCCCGTAAATTGTGGGAACGCAAGATGTGTTATGCGTTTGTGGATTATGTTAAGCAGATTAACGTCGAAGCAGACTCATATCTGACTCTGAGGCAGTTGATTGATACTTCAATAGTTTCAATATCTTGTGGATTTATATATTAAAATCGTTTTCTGCCTCCTTTTTGAGTGCCACAAAAATAAAAACATCTACTTCTTTCAGCGCATACTGATTCAACTACACATCAAAACACATTCATAATTTGGCACTAATACATTTTCACATTATATTTCCCTGTAATACTTCAGTGATTAAAAAGTTTTAGTCAGTTCAACTTGTACTCCTAATGTTGCTGCCTCTCTCCTATATGAATATGCACTGTATTGTAGTTTTGTGGTCTCTTATGGTGAGCGTGGAGTATGAATGTGATCTCAGTACTCATCAGTCTTTTGTATCATGCCTCATTTCAGGCTGATCGTATTACATACTCCCATTTGGGGACAGAGCTTGAGTTTAAACTGCATTCGCAACCATTGCTTTAGATTTATACTGAAAGGAATCTCTGAACAAACACAGACTGTAATATTTATCCTGATGGAAGTGAGACACTGCATGGAGGAAGAACTTACCTCAGACGGGACATTTCTGACCTTTAACTGTGCACCTTGTGATTGTAAAATGTGAGCAGTTCGTTGGTGATAAAAGTGATAAAATATAGTGCACGTACCTTTCAGTGTAGGATTTTTCTGGGATGGAAGCTGCAATGTACCACAGAGTACTCACATGTATTTGCATTCAGTGCCGCTCTGCTGATTTCCTAATTTCTTCCAAAAAAAATGTAAATCAACACTATATTTTTTTTGTTCGTTTCTGTGCATCCATGCATGTTTGCAAGTGTATAATTGAGTGAGAGAGCATGAAAGAAAGCTTGCATGTTAATGGAGTGACTTACAGAGCTGAAGTGCCGTTGTGTTAGACTGTGTGTTAGACTTTAAACAGGCTTGGATTTGACTTCTATGGGTCAGGTCTCCTGAATGAAAAAACAACTCAACATTTAGTCAAAACGAGGGATGCACCGATCTGACTTTTTCGGTCTTGATAGCGATACCTGGGCTTTGGGTATCGGCTGATAACGAGTACCGATCGGATACCAGTGTTTCATTAACAAGCTGTATGCCTCACTGTGTCTGGGATCACTCTTTTTATGTGGAAGGCAGCATCGGACTTAACTTATCAAACTAAATTTAACAAGTAAATACATAGATATAACTTTACTGAATTGTTATTTATTATCAAAGTAATAAATCGTACACCAGCAGCTTGGTAAATCCTTTGTAAACCTTTTTAAGCAACATTTTGGTCAAAACTTAAACATGAATTTAAAAAAAACAACATACAATTGAATTGACTAGATCGACCCCATTGTCACAGATTCCCGATCCAGCTATTTGACCGGGTATTGGCTGATATTCGATCCGGTATCACTCGTCAAAACTCTTTGTTGTATCTGTTCAACCTTTCCATTGTTGGGCAATTGCATTTTGAGAAATATTCCCAGCATGAATCCAAGGTTAGGTCCAGTTATTCGTTATTTTTCTTTACATCAAGTTGTGACTTGTGTCACACCTGGTGCGTAGGTTTGGAAACCACGCGTATTGCTCTTTGTGAGTGGAATAGCAGCTGATCATCCTTACACTGCGAGTCCACTGTGCTATAAATATTAGTGCCCACCAGCAAAGAAAATATTTAGCTTGCAAAGAAAAACACTTGACCCCTCTTGAAAAAGAATATCGGGTTTGAATGGTGTGTGTACTCTAGCATCATTCGATACCGTACTAAAGTTTCTCCTGGCCGAGACAGAAACTGCAGAGTGTGTCAGCTTATTTGAGGAAAATGTTTGAGTTAGAGGAGTGTGCTGGAGTCCCAAACTCCCTCCCTCACATAAATGCAGAAGCCTGTCTGTTGATTCAGCCTGTAAAGAGATGAGTAATGGATATTTGGATTTAATCATTGTCAGAGCTTTTTACATTTCTGTGGCCATTTCTTGTTGCCGGCTCACATCATCGTGACATGTTTTCTATAAACCCGTATTCATACATGCAGTATACACACCTGTATGCAAGCACACAGCAACCATTGCTAATACATAGACATTGTGCTAGCATGTGCTGAACACACACACACTACACACATGTGTATAAACACACACTTTTTTGTGGCGTTGGCACCAATGTTGAATTTCCTCAAAATGACTTCGTTTCCTGTGTTTTCCCCAGCAGCATCTGTAGACGTCAGACTGCGGGGCGATAATCCGACTGTTATGAGAAACAACCGACCATTACCACCCCGCTTTGAGCCTCGGCAATGTCAAATGCTTAATGACAGCTTACCAGTAGCTTGTGAATAGTTTTGGTTGTGTGCACACAGAGAAACACATTAAAGTGCTTTTGGTGAAGTCACATATTGTAATCAAACTATGTGGTTTATTTATTATTCTTTATAAAAAGAGTAGTGGGTAGTTGGCATTAATTTTCGCCCTGTCGGGTAGATTTCACCATTACTCTCAAAGTCTGGTATAGAAGAGTTATCGATAATGCAAATGTTCCAAAAATATGCTATTATTCATCATCCAAGTACTCAAAAACATGGCACGTAGCCTAACCGGCGAGATCTGGTGTTCACATTTGAAATATCTGTGTGTTCCAGTGCCTCCGTTGTTTAGAGTCTTTCATCTGGGTAAATCTTTCTTCAGATTTGTGTCACATAAAATGTTTATACAGCTATAATTCTGGGAAAATGTTTGCTTCAGCTGTTTCAAGGGGTTTTGGATTTCTTAAATTGCTGTGGATTTCAGGCTTATAATTGCTTTAAGTTTGGCTTTGATGTAGGCATAGATCATATTATTTATTTGTCTTGGATTTCACTGTTTTCTTTTGGTTTTGTCTTGTGAGCCAGTTGTCATTTGTGTCACAGCTATGCTGAGTCAGGAGGATGATGGTAGTCTGTGTCATTGATTCAAGAGTTTAAGTGGTGGTTTTATAGTAGTAGGCTTTAACTTATTGCTTAAAGCTGAAAAGACCAGAGTAGAGCTGGAACGATTCATCGATTAGTTGTCAACTCTTAAATAAGTCGCCAACTATTCTGATAATCGATTCATCGGTTTGAGTAATTTTTTTTAAAAAAGGGTCAAAATTCTCTGATTCCAGCTTCTTAAATGTGAATATTTTAACTGAAAGTAAAGTAAACTGAAAATCATGGAGTTGTGGACAGACATTTGAGGACATCATCTTGGGCTTTGGGAAACCCTGATCAACATTTTTTTTGCCATTTTCTGCCATTTTATAGAAAAAACTATTTCATTAATCTAGAAAATATTCAACAGATTAATTGACAATAAAAAAAATAATCTCTAGTTGTAGCCGTAGACCAGAGGGATGGCACTAGATCATGAATTTTTACGAAATGTATCTGTCATTGATGGATTGATCAGCAGGAGGAAATATTTCAGCAGGTGACGCAGTGCAAATATTGAGGTGTGAATTTTGACCACAGTTTAAATTAGGGGCAACATTTGGAATATTTCTGATATTAAATCAATCCTTTTTGGAGATTACGTTTCTGTGGTGTAAATAAGAGCATTACGATGATGTTCTCCCACAGTGTGACTATTGAATCAGTAATTCACTATGTGTCATAGTCTGGGTTGGCAGTCTCTGAAATTAAAAACCCTGAAGTCCAGAAACGGATAAGAAGACCAGCAGAAACCAAAGGTCTTTTGCCACCTCCAACATCTTTACAGGAGATTTTTGAAGGTGAAACTGTTAAGCAAGCTAATTTGGCAGACCCTAATAATGTCCTCTACAAAGAATATAAACTTCTGCCATTTGGTAGAAGGTATAGGCTTACAATACATATTCAATAGTAGAAAGGGGGTTAATACTCTTATATACTGAAATTAGGGCTGTCATTTGATTAAATTATAATTAATGGTGATTAATCATGACATGTTTTATCTGTTCCAAATGTACCTTAAAGGGAGATTTGTCAAGTATTTAATACTCTTATCAACATGGGAGTGGGCAAATATGCTGCTTTATGCAAATATATATATATATATATATATATATATATATATATATATATACACACACACACACACACACACACACACACACACACACACACACACACACACACACACACACACACACACATTTATTATTGGAATTAACAACACAAAATAACAACGAATATTGTCCAGGAACCCTCACAGGTACTGCATTTAGTATAAAAAATATGCTCAAATCATAACTTGGCAAACTGCAGCCCAACAGACTACAACAGCTGTCAGTGTGTCAGTGTACTGACTTGACTATGACTTGCCCCAAACTGCATATGATTATCATAAAGTGGGCATGTCTGTGAAGGGGAGACTGGTGGGTATCCAGAGAACCCATTTACATTCACATATCTTGAGGTCAGAGGTCAAGGGACCCCTTCGAAAATGGCCATGAGGAAAAATCCTCACCAAAATTTAGGTTAGTAAGTAAGTAGGTAAGTTTTTAGATGTTATTCAACCTTGTTAGTGACAAGCTAGTGGTTGGTACCAATGGGTTCTTTAGGTTAGGTCTAGTTTCACATGATGCCACTATGTTTACTCTAGCTTTAAAGCTAAAGTTAGCTTTGACAGCCCTAACTGAAGTATTAATTTGGCTTAAATTTGCACATCAGATTTTTAAAAATACGTATTTAAAATAACATGCACCAGACGGTGTGTGTCTGTGAATGAAACAGCAATATTCAATCCCAATCTTTTCCTTTTCCTTAAAAAATGGAATTATTGTATTTTTAATTATATTAAATTAGGGCTGATATCCAAATCCACAGATACACACACGTCTAAAAATGTCAGTTTCGTGCCTCTTTAACATTTACATTTGCCCCTAAAAATTTGGATCATCATTTTTTTTTCTTATCCAAAACAAGCTTTTTCTTCCTGTAAACAAGGCACTGAATCCCTGCAGACGTCTTCTCTGGAAAAGAGAATAAGTCAACTTGAGCACATATAAATATCTATTAAGTACAGTTGAAGTCTGACAGAGTAACTGAGGGTCTCAACATCACTGTCGGTCAATATGCCAAAAGGTTGCAGCAGCGAGGGAAGGTTATAGCAGCTATTCCTCCCAGATGTTGTGAAAGACCTCAGAGGAAACATTTTGCTGTCTCTGCTACTAAAAGAGATTTGACCTTTTATTGAACTTGGTGGTTCACTCGGTTTCATGGCCGATTGTGTTACCAGATTGCGAAGAGTACATTTTTTACTTGTCGGTTTGAACCCAGTGATATTTTACGTAGAATTTTGTCAACAGGAAGTGACTAACAAACAACCAGACATTCCTCTCTCTCTGCATTTGTGCCTCTAAATCATGTGGAACTATACATGCGGGTCTGGTTATGTATATCAAAGTACAGTGATAGTGACATTCTTCTCACAAGTTTTCTCACCAGTCAGTACATTCCCATGAGCCAAAGAGCGCCTCAGCCCACATCTTTTGTGTCTTGTATGAGCTCAGCAGTGAGTTATGGGCAAATTCAAGGGTGCTGCCTGGGAAGGGTGTTGCAGGGTGTAATGTTTGCAGCATGTTCCATTGATTCATAAAGCGGAGGGCCGGTGATGATGATGCTGTAGCGGTATTCCCGTAAACCTCTGTCTGGCTGAGACGCTGAGGAGGGAATGCTGGGTAATGGAATGGGAGCGCTTCCTGAGTCACAGCCACTAGAGAGGGAGAATGAGAGAACACCCCTGGTCTGGCATCTGCTTGGCTGAATCACCTCAATCAAACTTGGCCGGGAATAAACATGACGTGTGTGGAAACGGGAGATAAGTGGCAGAGGAAGAGACGAGTGTTGCATCAACTTGACTGAGGCTGGATTCAAAGAGGGAGGAGGGGATCGATGGGAGGTTGGGACTGCTTCTCCTTGAGTATCCTCTGATGGCTCCTCTGAAGTTGTAAAGTGAACATGTGCATGTGTGAACCCACAAGACACAAAACTTTAGAGAATTTTAGTAGGCGTGGAAATTGATTCAACTACGTATCACAATTTTTTTTTTTTTTTTTACGATTTTGAAATTGATTTTTTTAACGCCAGAGTTGATATGTTTTCTTCATTTGAGTTGCGGAGGTAGAAGGAAGCTACCGCTTTTATTGTTGTAGTCAGAGTAACGTGATGTCATATCTGTCCCGTATCCTTCAACCAAAACAAACCGCAGCCAGCTGGAATGAGAAAGTACAAAATGTACTGCACAAGATTTGCATCTTCACATTTTAAATCCAAACTGGTCAACAAGACACATACAGTAAAGTATGGAAACACTTTGAGATCCACACATTACCAGGAAAAGCAGAGCTAGACATCATGGCTAAAGCTGCATGCTAATTCTGTCATGGACAGGAAACGTCGTGTTGCAGTAACATGTGGTCAAGCCAGCCATGTCCGTGGTCCAATCGGCCGACGCTACAACTGTAGAGCACCCATATACATTTATGTTAAATACAGTCAAATGGCCCCAGTGGAGCTGACCATGGATGTATAAAGAAAATGGAGCTTACAAGGAGAGCTACAGACGGACCTGGCAAAGGTAGCTGAAGTATACATGTGTGACTACGTCTGGTTTTCAAAAAAATTCCCTTACTTGTAGAATTGCAGTACTTAAAAATCACAATACATATTGAATTGGCACCCAAGTATCGTGATATTGACTCAGGATATAGGTGAATCGTCCCAGCATTAAATTTTAGCACTGCAACCTCTCCGCTGTCCTTTTCCTTCTTCATAGCCGGTGTCGGTCGGGTCAAATGGTCTCATTCTTATGTGACCAGTGTGGTATGACTATTGCATATCGCTGTAACCAAAGGAATTCTGACTTTCATTCTGCCAATGAATCCAAACAGTCACATAGCAAAAATATGATCTGGTTTGAGTAAGTGTCGAAATATCACTGGAATACCAGAAGAAATGTGCTCTGGGCCTCAGTTTAATCAAGAAAAAAGCTGCAGAGTTGGCTCAGATATCATCATAAAAATGTATTTTTAGTTTAAACCTTTCCCTGAGAAGTACTCACAAAGTTTCACACGCTACACTTTTAAGAATAAGCTGCCAGGTCTTTGTGAATTAAACCAGATTTGTTTGACCTTTTTAACCATTTGTAGTAAAGATACTTCTCTCTGATTCTTTTCGCCTGGACAGACATGCCACAGCTGACCACACGTCTATAGAGTCTGTATTACTCATGGATTTTCAGACAGCAGCGGCTCCTCTCGCAGACCTCTATGTGTGTGTGACTTAGCACACGGGTGGGTTTTTGATTTACATCTCGGCTGTGCCACTTGCTGTTCTTGGCTCGACGCTGCTGTGTTTCATCAAAGAAAAATCCGCTCCGCTCTGACTGCGGCAGTTGAGACGGTCGTCCGCCGCCGCGCTGCCTCTGCCAGAGCTGACTGGGCCTTCGCAGCTGTCAGCTGGAGAGAGAGAGACAGAGAGAGAGAGACAGAGAGAGAGAGACAGAGAGAGAGAGAGAGACAGAGAGAGAGAGAGAGAGAGAGAGAGAGAGGTGGCAGGACAGAGATGTGGCCGTTGGGATCGGGGCTTCACTGACCTCCTTAAACAAGCTGCAACAACACAGAGTGTTTGAGTGTGAAAGGGCAGTTTTGGACATTTGAGTCATTCATGAGGCGGCTCCCATTTAATCTTTTCCACCAGAGCGTGTCCTACTACTGTATCAGCAGTTTATCTCATTTAAACTGTGATCAAGATGTGAGTAACGTTCACAACACATAATAGTTGCTAAGTGTGCATCACTTCTTTGGAAAGAGATCACCATTTGAAACTGCAGAAGGTAGAAATGGAGCACATATGATTACAAAAAGTTATTTTTTAATAAAACGGTCACTATATCCTGACAGTAGTGTATGAGACAGGTACCGTATTTTTCGCAGTACAAGGCGCACCGGATTATAAGGCACATTAAGCGTCAAACTTTATTCAATTCATTTAATAACTCAATAACTTCAATGACTCTCAACATTTTTCAGTTGTAACACGTGAAATCCAAAACAATCCACTCACTTTTCAGCTCATTCCTCTTCCGCAAATCCATCAAATCCTTCATCATCAGTGTCTGAGTTAAACAGTTGGGCGATTTTAAGTGTGCCTTATAGTGTGAAAAATTTGAGAAAAATCACGTGTCCTCCGGCGCTCCTGATGGCATCTGTAAGATTTCACAGACTGGAGGAAATCAACCAGTCAGAGATGAGACGAGTCTGCCGCCCAGCTGCCTTCTCACAGCCGGCTGTCGCTCACGAAGTCCGATCAAACGGTCAAACTAGGCAGCGCTGATCAAATATGAATCAGTATTCTGTTACCGTAATGCCTGTTTCTTGCCTCAGATGTTTCCAGAAACATCTTGTAGTAGAGATGTGCTTCCAACCAAAAATACTATTCAAAAATCACTGCTGATCCTTTGATTATAATTTGAAAATTGCCTGCAAGGGAAATGTACAGTATTTTTTTTTTTTAGAAGGGATGAATAGTCGCATAAGCTGTTCAATTTTTTTATAACTTAACTATTTGAATAATTGAAAACTGTGACTCATCTCTATCTTGTAGTGTGCTCTTTAGCTGTAAAATGAGAAAGTTTATGACCCGGCAGCCATGTTGAGACCAGTTGAGGAAATACCAAGCACCGCCCACCAGCTGGAGCACAACCAATAGAAAACTCTCTGAAATGAAAATAAAGCCTGAAATCAGAGCAAATCAGTGCACTTGAATTACAATATGCTGGAAGGTTATTATGGGATTTTTGCGCAGTGTTGTCCAAAACTTTCTGCTGAAGCTTCAAAACTGCTACAGCAACAGTTTCAAATGCTCAGTTCTTTTAAACGGTTTCTGAAATTGCTCCTTTTTAATTTCTTTTTTTTTTTTTTTTTTACAAGGCTGGTCATGTTGGAGATTTATCAGGCAGCCAATCAAACCTTGGCTTCAACCGAGTGGTCAAAAACAAATGGGCAAACATGATGCGAGCCGAGGCTGTTTTAATGCCTTCATTAGAGCGGAGGAGAAAGCAGCCAAAAAGCTTGAGTTTTATCCTCTCTCTTGTTCTCTCTCCGTCTCCCTGCCAGGAAGCTGCCATGGGGCAGTGCCCAGTCAGCTCACTACACTATTGGCTGGCGCTGCCCCAGAGGACTATGAAAGACATTATAAAGTCTAATAGTGCAGTTTATATACTTTATTAGTGCTTGTTAATAGAAGCACAGCATTCTGGAAGAATTACTTATTCTCTAGTCATGTGCAGTACAGTCCAGCTCCTGCTCTGTATTAACTTGCTTACCGGGACTAATAAGTGCACAAAGGAGCGGCAGAATAAAGGTTGCTTGGAGAAAAAGTACTCCTGCTTGTCGGTGAATGATGTGGGTCGACATCAATCACAAACCCTGAGCGTGACAACTTGCACTTGATTTGGACTCAGATATTCATATGTGCATTATGTCTTGGCAGATATAGATCTGTACGCCTTATTGTCCTACATTGAGAGCCAAGTTTCATCACACAGAGTCAATATCTATTGAGTTATTCTTTGACTGATGTATTTTAAAGCACTGGCAAGCGAATATTTGAAATAATTTATTGTAGCGTATGTATTGCTTGAACCTGGACCTGTAAGGGTTCCATGAGTGCAGAGTGATATCATCCTCTTCATCCAAAGCACACAGGCAGCACTGTAGCACAGGTGGACTGGTGCTTTGTCAAAAAGTTCCTTTTTCATAGCAAATCTGGGCAGCATGATGCTGCGTGAAGAGAGGAAGTAGATGATTTTGGGAAAGTGAGGCTGATGCCCTGCTCAGGTTAACGCTTGTAAGTGCAAGTTGCAGGGAGCTGGGAGTCTCGCCAGGCCGACTCTGGATGTTAATAAAGTTTAGAGGCTCTATGCCAGCACTGTGATCTGTAACGCTCAGGGTTATTTTTACAGACTTTTTACAGGCAATAATATTTGAAAGGGAAGGCTGTTTTTCAGTGGGCTAATATCAGAGCAAGGAGATAAAGTATGTGATAAGAAGATGCAATTTCCCATGTTGTGATGCTGTGACTTTTTTTTGTTGTGTGGGAACATCTACTGTGTGAAAACTTCCCATGTAGTACTGCAACAGCAAACAAGACAATATGCTCATCACTTGTGTTATTGGCTGGACTGCAGAGGGCCAACCCTACAAATGCACAAATCTTTCACTGAATGACTGAGTGATGAAGTTGCGTGATTGATCGGCCAAGTGCTGGAGTTTTCTCATTGGCAAAATGAAAGGCGGGGAACAGGCCTTTATCCAAATGAGCCTGTCCAGCATGACGCATCCGGCTCACCAAACTTGGACCATGCTGTCATACTGGGCGATCTAGTTCAAGAATGAGATGCATTTCAGCAGTGTTATAGCTGTTGCTTTTCAGAAGTAGATTTTGGTGGATTGTTTAGACGGAATAATACATTTTACAAGCAGGCCGCCATGTTGTTTCCTGTTTGAAACGGCGAGCAAAAAACCAGGGACCAAAACATGCGTTCCACGACAGGGTACGTCACCGCTCCAGTGTCCAGTTGAGTGGAGCAGCACGTCTGGTGGACATGTACAGCTGGATTTAACATTATAGACATGACTACTAACTATTCGTATAACAATTTAGCCACAAATTCACAGACTGACCATACACGGACCAGGCTCTGTTTAGACCGGGTCTTGTTTTACTACATCCAAGAATGCTCCGCTTCATCATAGCCACACGCCCTAACACCTAGTAGCTGCCCAACTACAATCGCCAACAGATGGAGGTATAGTGCCTAAAGGGCATCTTGATTTGTAAAGGGGAGAGGGAGCATTATTGATTCTTATTCCCTTTCCATTTTCTCAGCTAATCCAAGGATTGTCTATTTATTGTCTGTTACATGTCAGTGTCTTTTGTTTAATCATCTCTGACAGACCATTTGCCAGACAGGGTGTTGAAGGAATCTGGGATGACATTGGCTTGTAGTTGCTCTACTGATGTCGCTGCCTACCAGAGATGTCTGCTTGATTTCACCCTTTGGAAGTGAAAACCACAGCTCGCAGATGAGTTGGTTGCTCTGTGCAGAAGTTTCCACTGGAAACGGCAGAGCCATCTGTTATCTTCTGGCTCCTGTTGTATCTGTCTGCTTTATATTCTCTACGTCACCTTGCATTGGAACGAAAGCTGTGCAGTTTTCATTCTGTTGGCAGTGTTTTCCTGTATTTCTAAACGAGGAAACAATTGGGCTTTAAGCTGTTTTGTTAAAGACGATCAGTTCTGTTCTCCTTTGATTTACTGTTGCCAGGATTAAACTCCTTTTCTTCATATGGTTCATATGGGCTGAGCAGTAAGTGTGTTAAATGGATCCATATTACACTGAGTAATAGCCTCAGTATGCACTCTTCATTAACATACTTAACATTCCCCCCAAGACCCAGAAGTCGGCTTCTACAATACACTGCTTAACACAAACATCATGTTGGACACTTAGGATCTCTTATGGGGCTCACTGTTGGCGGTTTTATTAGTGTGCAGATTTGCATGGTGTGTGTATTTATGTGTTTGGGTCAAAGTGGAGGGCAGGATGGACATGTTCATGAACTCTGAATATGAAAACCTTTAAAAGTTAATAAAAGATACACACACTTTGTGCCAGCTAATTAGAGCAGCGATCCAACAGAAAAGTCTAGTGTAGAGGTTAATACATCGCACTGCAAAATGTTATTGTTTTGGGCTTTTTTTGGCTTGAGAATGAAATCTGTTGCAACACCGGTCAGCCACTTGTTGCATGTTTCCAAAACAGGACACGCAACTTTATTTTTGAAAATAAGACATCTCAATACTTGTGAAAGTAAATGCTGATAGTTTTCAACGACTGACTCAATCACCAAAGAGATACTATGGTCATTTAATGTTTTGGGGACTGTTGAAGACGTACTTAAAGGTTCACGTCAGTATTTTTCAACCAGGACCCTGTTTTTCCATGTTTTTGTGTCTAAGGGTGCTTTCACAAGCTGTAGTCTGTTTGGCCAGTCCAAATCAGAGAAATTTATGCTTTTTGTTTGTTTTCTATTTAGAAGAAGAAGAAGAAGAAGAAGATCTACCTTTATTAGTCCCACTAGGGGAAATTCAATTTACACTCTGTTGAACTCATACATGGTACATGCAGACCTGAAACACACATACATGCATTAATGGAGAGATGTTAGAGTGAGGGGGCTGCTCCTGACAAGCGCCCCGAGCAGTTGGGGGTTTGGTGCCTTGCTCAGGGGCACCTCGGCAGTGCCCAAGAGGTAAACTGGCACCTCTCCAGCTACCAGTTCACACTCAGTTTTTGGTCCATGTCGGGACTTGAACCGGTGACCCTCCGGTTCCCGAGCCAACTCCCTACAGACTGAGCTACTGCCGCCCCCAAAAAATTTAGTCCATTTCAGTTTCACAGTACACAAATGACAGTGGACCAAGTAATACTAATTTGCTGAGGGGCGTGCACAAAGGAGCAAATTCATTGTTTTTATCTTGATGGCGTCCACTTCTATGCAGGGAATCGTGAAATTCGAAATATTGCTGTCAAAGTTTTTTAACTTTGACTCGGCACTGATTTACTGTGCGCATGAATCCCTTCTTCTCCAGTTTATCTCCAATGACTCTAATGTCACTATTTTTATCGACTTTATTTAGTATTTTCTGCATGTTTTCGTAGGCCCAGATATCGAGCAAACATCAGACCTCTGTCCAGGTCAGTCCTCTCCCACTCATGTTCACCTGACGTTTACCTGTAACCATTTCAACAAATGCCCACACAGGCGACCTGTAATGCCCTGCATTTTGGTTTGCTTGGAAGTGGTCCACTCAGGAGCGGTCTCAGACCAGTTGTTTTGGTCTGCACCAGAGTATGATTATTGCATTCAAAACTGCCCAAACGAACCGTACCAGAGTTTGATTAAAAGTGACTAAATGTTGGCTTGTGAAACATTGTAAGTGACTAATGGGGACTTCTGAGATTGGTTCAGTATTGAGGGGGAACGCTGTAACCAGCAGCCGCAAAATGACTGCGAGGATGGGGTCAGTGTAACATTGCTTCCACTAAAACTGCTTGTTTTTGCCACTGATAGACTCAGATAATTATTCTGTGTCTGAAAACACTCTGAAAGAGACTCTACAGAGAAATAAAATGTTTTTCTTACCTTTCGCTTGAGCCGGTGTGTTTGTTATTGTTGTTATAAGTCCCGCTCAAGGAGCAGTCTCATTGCGAAATCTGAATAACCGTATACTCTGGCTCAAAGAAATATGGATGGCCTCATCCACATTGTTGAAATCATCTAAATATTCAGCCATGACATTGAAAATCTCTTGGACAGCACTAAGCTGCACTTTCTGTACTCTTACACAACAAACTGCCCAGCTGGCACTCACTTTTCCACCATGGATGTATTCCACCATTGTCTTCCAGCAGCATGTCTCTGTGTGATATTTCAGAACGAGATTTCTCCTTGAGTGAGACTCTTTCCATATTTTTGTCAAACATTTACATAACTATAACATTAGAGTCTGTCAGTTGCAAAAACATGCACTTTTAGTGGACGTAAATGACTGCGCCAGCTTGCCCCAATAGCTTTATATTGCAGCCTGTGAGCAGCTGCTGTTTTCAGCGCTCTCCCTCAATATTGGACCAATTTCAGAAACTGTTGTCCCCATTAGTTAGTTAGACAGAAAAAACATGGGACAATAAGTTCAGGTTGAAAAATATAGAAGTCACCCTTAAATGTTTGTGTTTTTTTTTTTCCGTCGGTACATACTGTATGTGATTAGGTATTTGTGCATTTGTGGGTGTTTATGAGTAGATGTCAAGATGTCAGATGTTTTTATCAACATATGAAATGTTGGCTGTGTATAGCGACCTGTTGGACCTTCCAAACGTTGATTTCTGTCATATTTAATAAAGATGGCGGTCACGGGCTGGTTATGTTAAGAATGAGAATTGAAAGATTTGAGCCCGATGGGAACCAGTGTGAAGCTGTCCTAGCTGGCTTGACATTTACAGCCATTTCCCCCTGTTCAGCATTCAACCTTTACAAGGAAGCCAAAATCCATCAAAAGGAGCTTCGCTTACCTTAAAACTGATACTGAGATTCTTGGATCCACACAGACAAGACACATGGGTTCACACGGCTTTAGCAACCAATAAAAATTCCCGCAGCAGAAAATGTATTTTATACATCACCAGGAGTTTTTGACAGGAATATTTGTGATGAGTACCTGGCTTTCCCCCCAGTATGTCCTCACTGAAGCTGAGTCACAGATTTAGTGGACAGATTGAGGGACTGAAGGAAGGAGAGGAAAGCATGATTCCTCTCCTCTGTGTTTATCTAACTTTTGCCCTTAAATAGTCAGCTTGCAGCATATGATGACTAATACCAATAAAAAGCCTAATCAGGCACTTTTAGCTCGTATCGACAGTGATCTAATAGGCACGTGTTTGAAAGCTAAAATGAATTAGGCAGCGTCAGTGCCGTGACAGCCAGGTGCTGAGCACTTGGCCGAGCGTACGGGAGCCCCAGCCAGTTGGAAAACGCTTTCAGAATTTATCTGCACCCTTCTCCCCTGACAAATTATTTTATTGTTCCCACACAGTTGGTTTTCATTTAGCATTTTGGCTAATGATAGGCTGAGAGCATGTGGGTTATTGTTATTCCTTTATTCAGCATAGATACTCTGACTGGAAGCATTCACATCTGATAGTACACCCGCATGCAATAGAAACCAACCAAAGCATGACACACAGACGGTACGCACATGTACACAGATGGTACACAGAATAAGAAACTTTAGTATATAGGGTAAGAAGGGCAATCTTGATATGGTTATTACTTTGTATATGCTGTAAATGCCTCTGTGGCGTGACCTTAGTGACTGTCTGTCAAACGGGGTAATGCTGCTTCCTGAAAGAACAACTTCTGTACAATCTCCCCTCAGTGAACTCCAAAACCTTTAATCACATTATTCAGTGTGTCTCATGTACCCGGACGAGTAGATATGCTGTGTGAGAGCTGCAGATGGGAGAGATAGGGTGAAACTCGCCTAACGTCCGAGCCTTGCACTCTGCCTGACCTGTGCTCAGTACATCAGGACTAAGCCGCTAATCTTTAACAAATGCTGGGAGTCTCCATGACCGGGCCCTTGCTGAGATGGCTTAGTCAAAACAGCCCCGCTGCTCCTGAATGCAACTTCAGCCTCTTGCTTAAGTCAAACGCTGATTAACTAACAAATACCTGCTGCTTGTTCCACAGCATTACATAGCCCGGTGCGTTCTGCAGCCCTCCATAGAGTTTGACAGTGTGTTTGCTGTCCTGTAGAGCAGCATACAGACTTACTGTGTTACAGGCCTTTCAGGGTTTGTTAGTAAAGCGACACAGGACATGTTAAGTGAGCAAAAGAATAGAAATACTGCACTGAATGGTGATAGTTTTATTGTTTAATTTGTTATTTATTGCATTGTTGCCTGAGTTGAAGAAGAACTATATAATTAGAGGTTTAGCATTGTAACTCCGCTGCATTATGACAACCTGTGGTAACTTTATACAAACAAAACATAGCAAATATTGTACAACAAATTGACATATTTTCTTTTCTCCCTGTAAGCATTTGTTACTCTAAAAATGTGCTTCATATTTACAGTGAAAATAAATCACCAAAATCAGCAAGTAACTGATTCACACTGACAACCATAAAACAAACAGCCAAGATTTTGACTGTCTGGCTTGAATTTATTCATTCTGCTTTTTAAGATGATAGCTGGTTTGGTAATAAAGTTGCGTCATCAAAACGTCTCCTGCCAACTAACTTGACGGGAGAAGCAAAACAAATATTTTTGCCAGACGATACAGGTGACGAAATATGGCCTTTTTGTCCAGTTTCAGATTTCATTGATCACCCAGAACCCCCTCGCTTCCCATATTTCTAAGAAAGCCCTTTGCTGTTACTGCTAAAGGCTTTGACCATTCAACTTGGTCACAACAGTACCGCCGACACTTATCAGACATGACTCTGCTTTGTCTTCTCGCCACATTTTTGTACCACTTCAAACAAACACCGTGCGGCCCAGGCCTCTTGCCAGGCGTGGGCACAGTCGGACTTTGCACATGAAATAGTTGACCTGACATGTTGAATAAAGCATCACCGCTTGTGTGTAAACTGTCATCTTGGAAAAATATCTGAATGTTTCCAAGTATGTTCTAAGTATTTAAAATGGCATTGATGCGTAATGTGTAGTGATGAATAATTTAAGTTGTGTGCATCTGTGGTGCTTTGATTGTCTTGGTATGGTAATCATATCTGATTGCACATAAATGGCAGAGTAGTACTGGCCTCCAGCATAAATTGCCAGTATGTGTTTTTTATTATTTGCAAAGTTTTGAGAATGATTTGATACACTGGGAACAATAAATCTTCCACTTTTTTGCAATAACACAGTCATTGTTCTGAAGAATGCAGCTTTTTTTTTTCCAACTAGAAAAGTTCAACAGTAACTATAAACTGAATTAATAATTAAAAAAAAAGCATAGCGACAATGTACTGTCATTTGAGGGTTAGAAAAGGCTGCAGTGAAAGAAATATTTAACGTGAAGCCCCTAAAACCACAATTCACCAAAAGTCAACAAGACTTGTTAGCCATGTCCTTGATAGCTTTAGCCGTAAATGTAAATGCACAGTTTACCACAGTGCCCACTTTTACAGGGCCAGCCCTGTCATTTGACACGAAAATATGGCCAATCGAGGCCACTGTAAAGATGCCAGTCTTCTACAAGCCTCAAGTGCTCTGAGTCATGAAGGAGTCCAGCGAGAGAGGCAAAGCATCAGTATATGTACACTGCAGCCTGCCAAAGTACACTCATTTAACAGCACAAAAAGACTTGCACTGAGAACCCGCATGTTTATGTTAGGGATGATGTAAAATGGCCAGAATTCATATTTCACATCAAATTTCTCTTTTAAGATGGCTTCTCTCAATTTTAACGTGCAAGGAAACAAACATTTGCATTTCAAAGTTCTTCAAATAAAAATAAATGAAAAGCAACCCCTTTTATGGGTTTGGGAGCCTATTTTGGAAAACAGGTCAGGGACGAAATGAATATTTTTTTATGGTTCGTAAAAGAGCTTCACAATGAGTGCCAGGTTATGTGAAAGGCTTGACACATGGTACAGGCCAGAGCCCTTCAAGGTTCTCTCTTTATTCAGGCCTCACACTCTCGGGCCAGGAGCAGCCAAACAACACACATCATGGCAGAAGCCAAGATGGTGATGAAGAATGATGTCTTTATTTCTGCTCGTTATCGTCTGATTAGGCTCCTTCTCACCACCTACCCATCCAAAAATCTATCAGCGAACAACCTTCGCTTTTTACTTTTGAGTGTATCATTCTCGTGTTGATGTATAGTCAACTTAGTGGTATGTGCTGCTTCTTTTTGGGGCATTTTTCCTTTATTCAAGGGTAGATAATAGATGATAGCAGGTGAGGGGAGTGAGTAGAGGAAGGACGCGCAACGTATGGTCCCTATTAGGTCTTTCAAAATTGGCCAGAATTGACATTTGAATTTTCTTTCTACAAAACACAAAGGTGTTTTCTGTTTAAAAAGTACAAGTATCAGAGGATAGAGAGTACTAGTCTTTTAAGTGGTAACGTCTCTAGTCTGACCTTGAGTGCACAGCTGATGGTTATGTGGTTTGTTGACACGACGTAACGTAACACTTGCTGGTAGGACACGGTGTCATTCTCTGTGGCTCATTCTCTGCCATCATTACGTTTGTTGAATTATTCCTCGTTGAGCTTGACCTAACGTTACGTTTCATTTTCAGTCAATTCATTTCAGTGCGTGTAAGGCAGACAGCTACAATACTGCTGCTTTTTTTCCACTATCATATATTCATTTTCATATTCAAATAGTATTTTTTTACTATTTGAATATATATTTAGCCCTATATATATATATTTATATATATATATATATATATATATATATATATATATATATATATATATATATATATATATATATATATATATATATATATATATATATATATATACACACACACACACACACACACATCATGTAGTTTGCCTAGTTTTGTACGATGTATACTATGTATTTTGTACATGACCTACATTTACATATCTTATATTCTTGGTCTACGGGTGATAGATGATATCTATTGTCTTTTGTTGACGATACCTGCATGTCCTTTTGCATGTCTTTTTCCCGCATGTGTCAGTACAGTGTAAACTCTGAGTTTTAATCACCCTGCTGATGTGTTTTTAGTTACTGTGATGTTACTAGGCTGTTTGTTCAAAATGTACCTCAAAGGAAGATTTGTCAAGTATTTAAGACTCTTTTCAACATGGGAGTGGGCAAATATGCTGCTTTATGTAAATGTATGTATAGATTTATTATTGGAAATCAATTAACACCACAATGACAGATATTGTCCAGAAACCCTCTCAGGTACTGCATTAGCATAAAAAATATGCTCAAATCATAACATGGCAAACTGCAGCCCAACAGGCAACAACAGCTGTCAGTGAGCTGACTTGACTATGATTTGCCCAAAACTGCATGTGATTATCATAAAGTGGTCATGTCTGTAAAAGGGAGACTAGTGGGTACCCAGAGAACCCATTTACATTCACATATCTGGAGGTCAGAGGTCAAGGGACCCCTTTGAAAGCTACTATGTCATGGTGGGTACCAATGGATTTACCGTTTTTTTTAGTTTCATATGATGCTGTTTTCTTCACTCTAGCTTCAAACCTAAGTCTGCTACACTGTAAAAATATCAAGTTAATTAATCAAGTTAAGCGTTAATGTGTTAAAGAAATTACTGGCCACAACAATTGGTGGTGTTGAAACGTCTAGGACTGTCAAAGTTAACGTGTTATTATCACGTTAACTTTGACAGTCCTAGATGTTACTGATGCTGCTGGGGCCGACCTACAGTCAAGCAGAGTGACAGTTTCCGACTCTGAAATCGTTTGACTACTGACGCAAAACTCGTGTCTCACTTTGGCCGTAACCATCGGCTGACCCACGTGGTGAAGGGACGCAGCGAGAGCAGAAGTCATAATAAAAGGAATCTTATTACAGCCATTAAACAAGAGGGAAAACACAGGAGGGCTTTAATGCCTGGACACCTAAAATGCTTACGCAGTGAGAATATATTTGCTCATAAAGCTCTTTGATGGTGGCCCTGTCCGTTCCAACACACAGCGCTGCTGTCTGTGTAAATAACTGTGTATTGACCTCCCACCGCACAAGATTGAATGTGTTTCCATAGGTGTCATTTGGTACCATTTTGGGGTTTTTATGGGCCCCACTGTGCCTTAATCCATGTAACCACGGGGGCTCAGAGGAGTCATGCCACCGCTGCTCTAGCGGTGGCCAACAGTGGGCTCTTCCTGAGGTTGTAGGGAGATGAACTGCAGTGTCCCTCCTCACAGCAGCGTTATGGAGCTCTGTTTGATGTGAAATGATATATAATGTCTGCTGGACTGTCCATCTCAAGTTACGTAGAGTGTGTCTTCCTGTCGCTATGTGTGATCTGTGTTTGGGAGTGTGTGGTTGTGTGTTAGTGGGGAGGGGGTTGTCAGTGCCAAAGCCTTTGGTGAATGAGGACTCCCCACACAATAAAAGAATGGTATTGCTGACTTCCTTAGGTATGTGTGGTTTGAAACTCAACACAGGTTTGCTCAGTGGAAAACCTGGGGCCCTCTCTTATTTATTCTGTATATTTATGAAAACCCCAATGCTGTGGTGCCCTCTGAGTGTAGGAGGGGGTCATTTTTCAGCGAAGTTAATGCCCTTTGGTGGGTGGATGTTGACTGCTGTGTAATAGCAGGTCTTTGGCCCAGTTCCTCACTGTTGGTTTGAATCACTTACAGAATATTAACCATTTTGCTGTTTGTGTCAGGCGTGTCATTAGTGTTTGAAGAAAGTCATCTGAAACAAGATAAACCACATCAGCAAGTGAAGTCGTCTCACTTCATGATCGACCTGCATCACCAGATAAAGACTCTCACTGAGCTGGACATTGTTGTGGTGTTTGTTTTCTTCTGCCGCGCTGAAACTAACATTTGTTTTGAGGATGTGCAGAAGGATTTAGTGCCTTATTGTTTGAGCAGACCAGCTAATTTTGTGTGCTGAAATATAGGGTTTTATAAACCGGTGACATGAAACAAAACCAGTAATCAAATCAAAATAAAAGCTTACCCTCTGTGCTTTAGCTGTCAAAGCAAATTTATGGGCTTTTGAAAAACCCATTTTCCTCAAAGAGCTCCGGTTTGGGGGCGAGTTAACCCCTAATCATCCTGACTTGCTAATATTCATTGTGGACACTGTGGAGGAGAAGCGTTGGCCTCAACTTTAACCGGAAACTTCACAAGCCAAAGCAATTACTATGCATGCTTTGAACATATCCTTTTCACAGAGTAACATTCCATTATTCTTCCTGCACTAAAACAACACAAAGTAAAAAAGAAGTAGGAAGTGAAATAGGATTCCTCTTTTGGTTTCAAAAACATCTGGTTTGGCCCTTGTTTTAAACAACTAGCATCCCCTCTGAGAATAACAGAAGGTTATGTGCACTGTGAGTAGGTAACAAAATAATCATTTTCAAATGTTGCTCCATTCGAATGTGATCTAATTACCATCACTTAAATGTAACCTCTCAGTTGGACCACCGGCCATCAAGGGAATTTTCCTCCAGACGTTTTCCTAACTCTTCATTTGTTTCTCCCCCTCTGCTGCCTTTAAAACCATTAGAAATATACAGTTATTGCCACAAATTGATCACTTGTTTTACAGAAGTCATATATATCTCCACCCTTGTCAGACTATAATCGATGGCAGGAGGCGGCGCTGGGCGAGAAGAAGAGGGAGGATCTGTCAGATGGGCCTCGATACGTCTGCTACATGGAGATACTCTCATGTTCTGTGGTTGAGTTTGGCCACTGTCATTTCCGAGGAATTTCCTGCCATCTGTGTTCAATCGAATTCTCTCACAGATTTGGGATTCCTTGTAAATATTGGGTGCTGGCTGAAGAGGACTGAAGGAGTAATGTGAGTTTTGTACCGACAGCCTCTTGGACCAAAATGAACAAGCCACTGGCTCGGGGATGATCTAGGCTAACAAAGTAAGACAGCAAAGTATCTGGATGCCTCTATATCCGAGATTACTTACAGTTTGAGGAAATCAAGTCAATGATTTTCGCTGACTGTAACTCAGTGCTGAGTAGGCTTTTGTCCTGCCTATTTTTAGTTATGCTAATGGAATGGATTTACCATTGGCAATGGTGTCTTGGTCAGTTGGACGGTTCACCATTTTGGTCCATGGCTGAAATATCTCAACTATTGAATAGATTAGCATGGTACTCAGAGATAGAGGATGAATGACTTTGGTAACCCCTTAATTATTCCTTTAGTGCCACCACGATCATCATGTTAGCATACATCAAACTGTCAAATACAGGTACTTTGCAAAAAGTCAAGTCTGTGCTCCCTTTTGGGGAAAGAAAACCAAAGATCTCATAGGATTCAATGCAATTTGACGTATGTTTGGATACTAATTTTGACAAAGTTGACTGCATTCATCTCTTGTTATACATGCATGTTTTATTTTATATTATCATTTTTATAGTTTTTTGCGACCTTGCCTGAACCAGAGCCTTCGCGATATTATGATAAATTAAGGTTGATCGCCGTCATTTCCCTTCAGTCTTCTCCTGTCTAACACAGTGGTTGGATATTGCTTATCCTGACTTCTACACATATTTGCATAGTAGTCATATCGTATGTGCCTCAAACCTCAGTGTGAAAGCATTTGCTAACCTGCTACACCAACAGCTTTTTTACCATTTTTCCATTTTCTCTGCTGTGACAGTGATTTTCTTTCTTCGAAAAGGGAGCACAGCCTCGCTGATGACGCCATGCTGGTCTGGTCTATAACTTGGAGCTGTAAAGCCCTTCTATCATAGCTTTTTTAGGACACAGCAGCGGAACAAATCGGAGATCAATGTTGGATTTATTGTTGGTGCAACCAACCACACAGCAACTCTTTGGCATAGCGTTATTACTATTACTGGTGTATTTAAAGTAGACGTTAAGAGACAAGTTTCAACTTACTCTGTTCTCATCTACAAGGGTCACTTGGGCGTGGTCATGCAAGTCTACTGTGAATGACATATTGCTGGTCAGATGCATTACCCGGCTACTCACTAAAAAAAATCACAAATTTGTCACAAAAAATGTCCACCAGAGTCCGACATCACAACAACGGTTTATTATACATACCAGTGGTTTGCTATATACAAATAAGACCGTACACCACCATGATTGACAAATCAGAATCAAGTATTCAACAAAGCAGTGTAATAAATAGTAATAAAAGGACTCGTAATCATAATGCAATTTACAGAACTATAAAATAACAATTTTTTAGGAACTTTAAAAAAAAAACAAAAGAAAGAGACAAACACTTGGTTCATTTTTCTTTATGCCATTTGCATTTTTTAAAAATAGAAGGAAAAAATAGGCAAAATAAAATTGGGCTATCATGAGCCTCCTTTTTATTGCTGTGCCACATGGACTAAATTCAACATGAGAATAAATCTATCATCTCAAATGACCTCTGTTTGACAAAAGTTATTTTAATAACCCAGCGGTCCTCAACAGTGCAGATTTATTGTGCTATTATAGTAATTTTGACAAATAGAGGGCCAGGCTGATGTTTGACAAATGGATCTGATTTCACTACAGTTTCAGAGGGACGTCTGCTGTGTTTTGGTACGACTTGAGCGGGCACACGGACAAACTGAGGCCTATTGTTCAGAAGGGGGAAACGCAGCTTCTGCACTAAATTGCCATGTTTATTTTTTACAGCAGATTTACAGTATATACACTGGTTATTCTCATGAGTGAACGCAGAAAAAACACAAGTAGTCAAAGTAGTATGTGCACACAGATTCAGGATCTAAAACCTTTCAAATAAACACTGATTTAAAATGTACTTTGTAACACTATTCATGTTAAGTTGTTGCAGGAAATAACTTGATTCTGTTGAGAAGTGTACCAGTCTCACCTATAACACTTTCTCTCAGGGTGTGGTGCGCCGAGTGCTCGTCAGTATTCTGGACTGGCATCGCTCTCGCCAGTATTTACTGCTGCCTCCCCAAACAGAGCAACCTCTTGTTTGGCTTTGAAGCACCTCCTGATCCCATGCCGAGGTTTCAGCGCTGTTGGCCCGGCTCCGGAGCCGTGTTGTTCACCAGGCCTATAAAGGTGTCTGTCACTGAGCCAGACGTCCCCATCACGTCTGCCAGCCAAGTGCATCACGTCTTGTCAGTCTGCCGGCCTATCAAGTCAGTCTGTGGGCCTGACTGATGCTTTGTGCAATGTTTGGCCTTTACAATTATGTGGCTTTTCAGTCAAATTAGAGGATGTGGTTTGGCTGAGCATTCCTCGTAAAACTTTGTGATTGTCTGTGATTAATCCTGGCAGTGTACAGATTTGTGGGCAAAATCTTGTTATGATAGTGATTGTCAGGACAGAATTGCGGCTACTAGTGGCTTTAAAGTGGTTTGTTGACTATGCACATTTTTGTTATATTAACAAATGTTCTAAGATAGTTTGACTTGAAGATAGAGGATATGCTTATTTTTGTAATAATCAATCAATGCTGTGGTGCTTTTTTTTTTTTCTTTACTGCCGTTCCCAGAGGTCAGTGTGCAAACATTGTCTTCGAACACTGTGATGTCTTTTCCTCAGATTTCCTGCTGATTAAGTCTGGTTTTCTGTACGCTGAGCTCTGTTCTTCTGTTCAGATATCTTTATGTGGTTATTGGTGCTTATGCTAATTACTCAGTTCTGTTGAATCTGTTAGAATCACAAACATATCACTTCCTGAGCATCAAATAGTTATTAAAAGACCTGCATACACGGAGTTTAGAATAAGAAATGTGGCTGGGACTGCTGTGAATCAGTCTATATAGTAGTTTGTAAAAGAGAGGAGTAATATGAGCATGTATTGATGTGAAATTGTAGGTTCACCCAGCTAAAACTAGTGAACAAAGAGGGTAGGCTAAATCTTAGGGAGACCTCTAACTATAATTTAAAACAATTCAGCCTCCAAAATGACCATAAAGTTGAATTAGCACAGTTTCAACAATAACTGGAAATTACAACCCTCATGAAGTTTGGAGGATTTATTGCCAGGTTCTTGTTTTAGGCATTTCTTTGACCTGGGTCATTTTAATAAACTGGCGTCTCAATGTAGGTCTGTTATTTCTCCAGTGTTAACAACCATTGATCATTAAACTTTATTGAGAAGGACACAATGTCTGGAACAATATCCTCGATTGAAAAATGACAACAAAAATGAATTATCACATTTACTTTGGCCAATCACAGGTCATTTCAGAGAGAGAGCGTTCCTATTGGCTGTTCATTCAGCAGAGGCAGCTGTCAATCACTCGCAAACATCAAATATCTTATAGTGCACTGTTGAGCGGTAAAATGAGAGCGTCTGTGACCCGGCAGCGATGTTGAGATCAGGCAAGGCTCCAGCTCGGCTCTGATTGGTTGTTTTCCTCCGGTCTGTGAAATTTTGCAGATGCCGTTAGGAGCACCGCGGGACACAGAGGAACATGATATTTTTTTTCAGATTACCCGTGTCATGTACTACTGTCAGGATATAGTGACTAGTTTTTAAAAATAACTTTTTTTTAATCATATTTGCTCCAATTCTACCCACAGCAGCTTTAAGTAAACATACAAAGTCTAAAAACACTCCATTACAAGTAAAAGTCCAGAAGTATTATCAGCAAAATGTACTTAAAGTATCAAAAATAAAAGTACTCATTATGCAGAACAACTCCTTTTAAAGTGTTATATTGTTATAGAATATTACATTCTGTTTTTATCACTAACATACATTTTAATATTGTAGTTCTTCAATCTGGAGTCAATTTAGATACTTTATATGCTATTGGGTAGATTACTAGTATGTTACTGCATCATATCACAAAAGCATTATGATTTTTTTGTGTAAAATCTAACTAGTGTCAAATAAATGTAGTGGAGTAAAAACTACAGTATTTCCCTCTCAGATGTAGTGAAGTAGAAGTATAAAGTAACAGATAATTATATACTCAAGTGAAGTACATGTACCGTACTTGAGTAACTGTACTGGGTTACATTACGCCACTGCCTGCTGATAGATGTGTTTCCACAAGGGATGGCCTGAAGGACACGACCAGTGACAAGGTGCCACCACCAGGTGGTGACATGCACAAGTGTAAAGTTTTAATTATGTTAATCAGGGAGTACAGAGGAGGAAATGCTTGGATGTGACGCTGAGTAGGATGTTGTGGGAAATGATCAGGAATGACCACAGCTATTCAGTGCATCGTCCTCTGTAAGGCTTCAGTGTGAGTGTGTTCTTCTTAGTGTGTGTGTGTGTGTTAATATGTGTGTGTGTGAGAGAGAGAGAGGTGTGTGTGTGTGTGTGAGTGTGTGTGGAGTCATGTAATCCCACATTTTCTCCTGTGTTTGGGTTTTGACTCGCAGCGCCCCCTCTTTAAGCCATGTGGTAAAGTGGTTGGTCTTTGGGACTCAGCGGGCACAGAGTCTGGTACTGATGGGGTAGGGGTGGGTTGGTGGGGATGGAAGCGTTGTTAGCTGCCAACTATTTGTTTGTGTTCATGACTGCGGTTAGCACTGCTCCATTTGAAAAGCCTGGTATTATGAAGACGCCTGCTTCCCACAGCATGTGCCCTCTTCTCTAAAAGGCAGGAGAGCTAATCGTTTACCGACCGCTGCATTCATCAGGATCACTTAAAACTTTGTAGCTACTTAGTATGAACAACCAGACGTATCCGCAAAGAGGTCTGCTTGGACATCTGGGCTCAGTTGTTACATGTACTAATGATTTCTTTTAATGTTATTACTCTTTTGGAAGTAAGATGTTGTTGTGCAGTGCATAGAAATAGCTGAGTCCTGCAGCTGGATGCCCGTGGAGCCACATGAGCCCCATTTCTTCACTTAAAGCTGCTGTAGGTAGAACTGGAGTAAATATTTGAAAAAGTAGTAAATATTTGAAGATTTGAAAAAGTTATTTTTATAAAATGGTCTCTATACCTGGGGCTGCACGGTGGTGCAGTGCTTAGCACTGTCACCTCACAGCAAGAGGGTTGCAGGTTTGAATCCAGCTTGGGGCCTTTCTGTGTAGAGTTTGCATGTTTTCCCCGTGCTAGCATGGGTTTTCTCCGGGTCCCGCAGTCCAGAGATGTGCAGTTTAGGTTAATTGATGACTCTAAATTGCCCGTAGGTGTGAATGTGAGTCTGTGGATCTCTGTCTCTATGTGCCCTGCGATGGACTGGTGACCTGTCCAGGGTGTACCCCGCCTTCGCCCAATGCCAGCTGGGATCGGCTCCAGCCCCCCTGCAACCCTGAACGGGATAAGGGGTTGGAGGTGGATGGATGGATGGTCTCTATACCTATCACTGTATCCTGACTGTAGTGCATGAGACAGATGATGTGTGTCCTCTGGTGCTCCTAACAGCATCTGCAAGATTTCACAGACCGGAGGAAAACAACTAATCAGAGTCCAGCTGGAGTCTGCTGTCTCTGAGCAGCTGTGAATCGCTCGCAGACTCCAAACGGTCAAACAAGGCAGCGCTGATCAAATATGAATCAATATTCTGTTACTGTAATGCCTATTTCTCAGATGTTTTCAGAAACATCTTGTAGTTACTGTTTAGCTGTAAAATGAGAATGTTTGTGGCCGGCAGCCATGTTGAGATCTGCTGAGGAAATACCAAGCACCACCCACTGGAGCAAACTTTCTCATGTTACAGCTAAACAGTAACTATAAGATGTTTCTGACAACATTTGAGGTGAGAAATAGGTATTACAGTAACAGAATATTGATTCATATTTGATCAGCACTGCCTAGTTTGACCATTTGATCGGAGTTTGTTGGTGATTTACGGCTGCCTCCGTTGTGGGCTAGATATTTTAAAGCCTGAAAACAGAGCCATGAAGAGGTGTAGAAGTCTAGTTTTCTCTTAGAGCACTATTACAATATGCCTTAAGGTTATCATGAAATTTTTGCCCACTGATACCAAAAATGTTCTGCCTACTGCAGGTTTAACCTTTGGTATTTAACTTTCTTGAAGCTAATCTGAGGTTACTGAGTGACCAAGCTGACCATGAGAAAACAAGGAGGAACAAAGATGCCTAGTTGAGAGCAGCTAAAATCAGCTTGAACAAATTGATTTTATCCCCATGAAAGTTCTCATGTCTTCTGGTACTAGTAATCCTGCTACAAAAACACTGACATTTCTGTGCTCCACCAGTAATTTAATAGAGTTTTTCTTCTTCCCTCGCTCTGCACCTGCTTTAAGAGGAGCTTTCTCCCTAGACATTGTTATTTTTCATTTACTTGTGCCCTCAGGTTTTTCAATCATACATCTATTACTAAGCAAACAAATAAGTTCCGGGCCTATGCTGCAGACACAAATATAGACATGAGTTATGAGATTCAGAGTAGCCGGGAAAGGCTTTGGACCCTAATACACAACATCTGCACCAGACAGGACACACAACCAGAGCATCCCTCTACACAGTCCCGCAGGCTGCTGTCACACACTTGTATCTTGTTGACCTGTCTCATGTTGAAAGAGAGGGGGAGACCGGTGGCAGGTGGGGGTGTTGGGGCAAACAGGAATAAAATGATCATTATTAAGTGATTAAGTGCTGAGTGTTATGATTTATGAAGCCAAAGTGGGGCCAGTTGAGGTGTCACATCAGATTTCCAGAGGCATCTGTCTTGCGGTTTTGGCAGCTTGTTGTACCTTGGGTTCAGATGTTTGCATCACACTCCTGACATCCCGTTTCCCTCTCCAACAACCCCCCCCCCCCCCCCCCCCAACAGCCTCCTCCTCTCGCTTTAAGCACAGTACACCTCTGATCGCTCCCCTTCCCTCTCCCTAAACCATCTATCCATCTGCACATCTGCTTTTCATTGAGGCCTGCATGTCTCAGAAGACTTGAACACATTAAACGCTGGCACAAGCACAGTCTCACTCTGGCACTTAACACAGCGCTTAGGTGACTTAAAAGGGAGAGGCGAGAATTATAGAAAATGAAGTGTCACCGAAATAAAAAATCGCCCCAGATTACCACCAATTACACTTAATAATGCTGTCCAGACCATCTGCTGATCAGATGGAGGACTGGCGTTGTCTGTGGAGAAATAATGATACCAGAGAGTGCGTGAAGGAGGGAGATTCATTGAGGGAGACAGCGACATATTTAACTATGTGATGATGTGGTTTGATCTTTACTGTATAGCCTGGAATGCTTTGTATGGTAATGCAGTCATAACTGCGTATCTTGGGATAATAGGCATGTTGTTTCAGAGGGGTTAAGTTCCGCTAGATTGGAGACATGTGTCTGCTCTGCTTTATTAGTCATTTATTAGTCACTGAGGTCAGGGGAGAGTTTTTAGCCAAGGCACAACACTGCTGAACTTGAACATGACTCTGATCATCAGCCCCCGAGGCAGCCTGAATAGGTGTACAATTACAGCGCACCCTAACTGGCCATGATCCCCAATGTGAAATTCATCCAGTATGTGAAGCGTGTTCAACAATCAATGTAATCACCGTCACAGTGACCGCAACCTTCCACTAAAGTATGAGTCGAGCCCTAATTATCAGCATATCCGAGTCTGCGTTCATTCATTGTTCCTGCCTATTGTCTTATTTTTTAGCCTCCATGGTCACAGTGGCTGCATTAATCAGCACAAGAAGGATTAGAAAGCACTTTCCACTCGCGATCTCTGATGCATTGGAGTTTTACAGCTTTGTGCGTTGAGTTCCCAGAGGATTTTGACAAGAAGGAAGCGTGACAAATGGATGACATCAGAGCAGGCGTATTGCGGGGTGATTGGAACCTCGTTTCCCTCCACAACCTAAGCCAAAAAATAATCATACATGTCCCAAAACAAGTTCTTGAATAACCACGTTTATCCCTTTATAATTACACTCTTGTTTGAAGCATTCATTTATATATTCATGTCCAATGGAGCATTCAAACTGGAATACTGCTTCTCCTCTTATACTGTAGGTCTCAGTGGGCTCCTCAGTTTACCGTCATCCTGCAGTGATGCTCACTGAAAGGAACGTGCTGCTTTAATTATACAGGAGAGGAGGCTGGGTAAGCAATAGATACCATGTGATGACATTTATGGTACGGAAGATACCACTTTAAATGTAACAGTATTATTAGACACCATGTTCTCCACAGGGATTGTTTCTAGCCCACAGTCCTTGCTCCAAAAGTGCTTTTTTTTTTTTTTTTTAGAGCGGTGTTTTAAGAGGCGAATAACAATAGAGTCCTTATTTGTGCCTACGTCGTTAGTTGTCAGTGCTGACATCAGTGGCTCTTTGTGAGGACGAGCCAGCACATCTGTACATGGTCTCTTCACCGAACACAACATTTGCCCCCGGTGCTTCTGGCACTGCCCTACCTCTTTCTTTCTGGCCCCGCGTCCCTGATCTCACGCCCTTACAGCATCACTCCTAATTGGGCATGAATGCTTGCAACTGTGTGGATATCAGAGTAACATCCCACCCTGCTTGTTCTAAGGTGCTCACTAGAATTGGACACAATAGTGAACTCCATCTCCATAGATAATCTGCATGGATTAACTGTAAATGGATGTAAATTACCATGCCTAGAGTCAGATCAATTTAAAAGTCCCCTGTGGAGTTTTTGTGTGAACAAACAAAAGTTAGATTTACCGTGCATTTCAGTGTTTCTTGTCAGTGTGTCCTTGATCTAATAAACAAGGTGAATGCATTTTGTTCCTCATAAAACAATTGCAAAGGTGGCTTTTTGGACTGTTTTGAAAGTCTTCTTGTTCCCCGCCTTTGTAGGTGCAATGCTCTGCTTCTTTCCATCAAATAACATATATTGATAATAAGTAAAAGTCAATTGTTTGTTCTTACACCATTTTGGACTGAAAGTGACTACCGTATGGCAGTAAAACATCCACCCACAAAGTGGCGTACAAAAATATTTTTATTCTATTGTCATATTTAATGTCTCTACCAAAATGGCCAGTGTTGAACAATAAAGATATTATTAATATGCATGCTATTATAACTATTTACTCATTTATTTATTTAGCTTTTTGTCTTGCTGCTTCCTAGAGGCACATACATTTAGCCATGGATATAAATGGAAGTTATTCATGTCAAGTATCCAAACTGATGTCTATTAGACCACAAACCATGGATGTATAAGAGGTTGCCCTGCGTGTTAGTCAGTAGCTTACAACTACACCAAATTCTGTTTATGTTTCTGGCCGATAACCGGTTGTTTGTGAACAGAGACGTTAATATGTCCTCCATGGTACAGACTGACAGCATACAGCCCATGGGTGTATTACAAGATAATGAAAGTGATCAATTACTGCCAATATATCCATTATTACAGCTGCATATTGGTAGCAGGAAGCTTGTAGAACTGAATATGTCATATGAACTTGCAGGGCGTTGTAATCCTTTGGGTCTCTTATTTAAGTGCTCGTACTGGGAAGTTGATTTACCTAAAAAAAAAAATTTTAAAACAGTCCTCTGATTTACTGATTTACAGATGTGTCTTTATACGTCCACTGCCATAGACTCATTGGTATTTTTGGTCCAAAATGGCGGCAGCAATACTGTCACGCCCTCGAGTGGCTGTTGCCAGTGAAACCTGCGGTAGGAATGTGTATCATTTTGCCTGTGAGCTTATGCATGTGCATCATACTAAGACTCATGAAAGCATTGCACTGAATTACTAGTGGTCAAAAACCACACAGCACCTTTAATTTTTTTATTTTTCAGATGATTACACACAGAGATTTTTCAAGTTTTCTGCAGAACATAACATGGGAAAAAAATCAAATCCAGAGCCAAAGGAATGTAAAGTATGATGAACACACAGCTGCTCAACAGACCACCCATAAACTCTGCACAATCAAAAGAAGACTGGTCATCTCCCTCTCTCTCTCTCTCACTCTCTCACACTCTCTCACACTCACTCACTCATTCACACAAACACACACATCACATACACTCTCTCCTGTCACTGCTGCTGGATATCTCACATTTCACCACAGACCCCAATGCTCTTTCTGGCTTCCACCTCCTGATCAAACTAGACTCTAACACACAATGAAATGTTCAGCGCTAAATTACCATGGCACATTCAATATAAACTGAATTTACTGTTGGGTCTCATCCAAGCCACCATATGTTGAGGAGCCGGTTTCCCCAAGCAAAGCATGACTGATACTGTTAATGTAGCAAAGCTCTAAATCACCGGAGCGCTAACTTTCTGCAGCAAGACCTTTAACACTCATGTAACACTCTGACTGTAATGTCCTGGAGACACTAAGAAGGTGTCTCTAGGATGGAGATACTTAAACTCACTTGAGCTTTCGCAACAGTGGTCTTAAATTTTGGACACAGGAGCACAGGAAAGGGAGAGGTTTTTTTTTGGTACTACGGTAACTGTATTTGAATGAGTGAAGTTAAGCCATGCAAGAATGGTTTCAGTGACACTCACTTATTGTCTTTATCCAGACCAGTTGATGATTCTGCCACAAATTGTCCTGCAACTCATAGACGCAATTAAAATGTGTGAAAAGTGGATGCTCGCAGGAGGTAAAAAAAAAACTCAACATCTTACAAACAAACAAGATTTTAAAGGTGCTAAATTCTAAATTCATACTATTAATGTAGCTGCGGATGATTTGTTATGTACAGATATAGTGCAGTAATGGCGTCCTGAGCAGAGAATGAAGTCACACTCCTTCTGTGTGTTGTAATTCAAGCTTCTCTGTGCTTTGTTTATATAGCCGGGCTGGCCATGTGTGCATTTTAGTGTGTATGAGTCGCTCTGTTGTGCCCCACTGGCTAGCTCACGAAGTGTATCCTCCCCAGGAAAACACTGTTAGCTCTGTCAGCACTGTTTGTACTGTACTGTACTACCGTTAGCTGCTCTGAAATCCATTTTGAGCACTTTTAACGTAACTCCAAATGGATGCAAATGTTGCTACGTATCTGCTAGATGTTTAAATTGGCAAGTGTTTGGGCAATAACGTAAAAGTGATATGTCAGTCTTATGTTTACATCTTGTTTCTGCTGCCTCCAAGAAAATGACAGGGTTAAATAAAAGTCCTGCCTACTGTAGAGGCAGTTTAACTAAACAGCATGGTGGGCTTTTGATCCAACATTCCCAAACTTACTTATGTATATAGGTTCACTAAGAGCATGTGTACTTTACTGTTAGTGATGATACCAGGTAGAGTTGGCTATTATTTGAAAGGTAGTGCAAATATGATATCTGGCTTTTATCAATGCTATTTTTCAGAAACATAAACAGATTTTTCTCCAAAACCCTTTTAATTATAAATATGTTTAAGAAGTGAAAGGTTTCAAATTATGTTGTCCAAACACAAACAGCCGTATAAGAACTTTTGCCTGTATAAAATACTCTAAAACTGGCAAAATTTGAATTTTAATCTGGAACTATCTGATCATAGGATAAGTAAACAAGATTGTGGATCTGACCAGATATTTGTTTGTAAATTGGGACAAATTTCAAAAATTGATACCAAAAAGTATTGAGGTTCAATAGCTAGCTCTTATACTAGGTGTAGTGTTTTGCAAAATACATGCAAAACCAAGTCCAGTGTGACCTCTGCTCAATGATTCCTGGCAGTGAAGACTCTTTCTAGTCATATTTCCCAAAAATTCATGCTGGAAAACAATGGTTGTATTATTAGTCTGTTTTCGTAAAATAATCTGCAGACAGGTAATCAGCATTCTGGGATCATCCCTGTCTTCTTTCCACATCTAATTCATGGCAAACATCCATTCTGTATTGTGAAACAACGCTTTGAAAGAGCATTGTCTCATCATTGGGGTTACATTTACCGGGCTGCCTGGTTATATGGTGGGGACTATGATATGTGTGTGAGAGCGGACATGTGCATTCAGTCAAGGCCTCATTGACCAACTGCCAGGCCATCCAGGGCTTTATGATGACAATGTTTTTATTTGCTTGTTTTGTTTTGTGTGCATGTGTATGGACAGTCAAGGCCTAATTAAGAGATCTCTGATGATGTTAGTCATCTCCATCATGACTCATGTCACTTCTGGCCATCGTGGTTGAATTACTCCTGACTTGAGGCACAGAAACACTTGGCTTCACATCAGCAGTCCTTGAAACTTTCATACAGAAACCCAGTTGCATACGCTCGGCCAACAAGCAGGGAAAAAAAAAGTCAAAGTAAAACAAAAAAAGTCAGAACAATCCAGAATTTGATAAACAATTCGATTTGTATTGCTTGAAAACAGACCAGAGCTGAAAGACATCTTGCCTTCTGTTAACGGCTTTGAGTGAAACCAGCGTTGTTCCGACGGTCCCCTGGCGATTCTCGACTGTTTGTGTTGCTCGCTTTGCTTTTTCTTTGCTGCTTTGTGTTTCAGCCGTGACCCACGACAAGACAAATGCAGAGGAGACTAAGGATACATCAACTGTAGGAGGGATATGTGAAAAGATGTTCCTTAAACTGAGGATAACATGGCTCACAAAGTTCCCTTGTTTTCTCTCGTCTTTTGTTCGTCCTTGTAACCTTTTTCCCATATTCCCCCCTTTCTCTCTTCTACTGTTTACTCTCCCTCTCCATCTGTTACTCATGTTGTAATACTTTTCTCTTTTTTCATTTTTCATCTGTAGCCCAACCCCTGCTTTTTGCTGAGTATGTCTCACTATTTTCACTTTTAATTAATTTTTTCCCTTTGTATCCAATTCCCTTACAGTACCTTTTTATGTTTTCTCTCATACAGGGTGTTTGGGTGACTTTATTAATAATAGCTCATGGTGTGTGATAACATTGTCAATAACATTAGGAGAAAATTGAATTTGAGAAATTGAGTTAGGGGAGTTGGAACAGGGGACGTGTGGCCGCCTACACTTGAGTGTGTGGGGATATCAGCTTACCCTTCACAAATATTTCCTCATACATCGAGGCCCACGCTTTGTTCACTTTCATCTCTCTTTCCTATTTTTATGATGTTTTTGGTCCCATTTATGAAGCCTATAATTCATAAATAGTCAGGTGGTAATGATAAAAATGATGATTAAAAAGAAAAATCATAAAAATGTGTTTAGTCATGTGGTTCTTGAGCCTGAAGGATAAAGCAAAACACTATAGCTTATTAAAAAAAAGTAAATTTAGATTTTAATTTAGTAGCAATTTTATTTTGACATTGTGCAGATATGACCAAATTAATTTGTCTGCCACTACAGTTTTTTTTGCCTGATTCACTGAAGTCCATTTGCTCTTGACTTGGTATTTCTAGATTAAATCAGTGAGTACTTACATCACACGTTAATTGCAAGTTGTGCTTTTTTTTTACAAAATGAATAATTTACCAATTAAATAAATTAAATGTCAGATTAATTAAATCAATTTATGAGGTCACCATTTTGACAAAAGGATTGATTGAATAAAATTAGAGCAACAATTTAAAGGGACGGCACGTCATTTAAATTCTTTATTGATACAATGGTTACACTTTAACTGGCTTGGATCTTCCGGGAACATTAATTTGAGTTTGTTTTTCCAAAGTGGCCGCATGGCCATTTGGAATATATTTCCTCAATTACCCCAGCAATAATATTTAGCAATAAATCTTTCGGACGTTATTTTTACTGTCACCAGTTGGACTTTGCCAAAGAGCTCTCCATATATCACTAGATACTACAGTTGTGGCAGCCAACAATTATTCCTCAAGAGAATATTCATAATCTAATAGGATTTCAACATGTCACTGATGGCATGGATCCCACTATAAACCGATTCCTCTTCCAGGGCAGTCAGTAGATCACTGGGTCCACTCTGTTTAGCCCCGTTTAGTGATATTTCCTCTGCTCTTCTTTCAGTGAATGGTGCCTACTGCTCAGAGAAGGATTTAGACGCTGAGCTGGGTGACGCCGAGGGCACCCTGATGCGATGTGGGCAGAGCTTGCCACTGCTGGTGGGGGGTCATTTAGGGGGGCTTTACACCCAGAGCCTCCACTGCGACAGACCTACACCCGACCTCGCTCTGCAGGACGGCCCTCATCAAGACACCAGGTAAACTGTCACTATCATTGCTGTTTCATAATAACTTTGTTCCTGTTCCAGTTTTGACTGTTTCCTGTTGGGTGTCGTATTACTAACAATATGCAGGTACAATGTGCTTTTCATTATCTTTGCTATTGTGAACCAGATGTACACATATGTAGCTGGAAAGCTTTACCCAGTCTCATAAAACACGCCAATGGGGTCTAAAGTACAACATTTATGTTACACTAATGTGATTCTTCTGTTGTGCAATCTTTGACTACTGTTGGTCAAGTCAGAAAGAATTTCCAGTAAAGTTTTCTGTTGTGGGTTTTGTCCCTTTTTTCCCCTCCTCATCCGGCCCGAGTGCTTCTGGACAGCCATTCATATTGTCTCTCAATATTTTCACCATAGCCAAACAGGAAATGGTGCTCCTGAATAGAAAGAGAGAGGGGGGGGGTCAAGTCTTTATTAACAGCAACGATGACAAAGGCTGCCAGTGGCTCTCTCCAGTCCTAGCTAGCGTTAGCTCTGTTTTTCCCCCAGCATGCTCAAGGGAAAGGACAAAGACGATTCCTTCATGAGACAGCCTGGAGAAAGGAGAGCTCTTCTCACATCACTCAGGGGCTTTGGACAAAATCCATAATGAGCCAAATGACAGGAATGATTATGTAGAAGATCACAGCAACGCATGGAGAAATCTGACCCCGGTTCCCCATTCAGCAGGGCAAAGATTCCCACCATAATACACAGTATTGTAAACGGTGACCCTTCATAGGCTGCAATTATGCCACCAAAACAGGTGACTCCCTATTTATCCCCAATGTTGGGTTGGGTTTAACCCCTTTGTGTCATCAAAGCCTGTCAGGTGGACACACTAGCCAGTGGCCTCTTGGTCTCAGTAGCCATCCATCCCTCCCCCTTTCTCTATTCTTAGTCATAAATGCCCATTCATATCCTCTCACTACCAGGAGATCCTGTTTCATTTATTCATAAAAACACACAGAATCATCAGGAACGGATACTACTTGGTGTCCAGCATCACCTTATGGCACTGAGTCCTACACAATGTTCATGTTTGTTCCATAAGGTTGATTATGGTGAATGAGAGCAATATTTTAGGTCAGTGGGACTCATTTAGGATGACATGATTTTTATGTAAACTGAGAGAATGATTGGAGGAGGGGTAATCAGCAGACTAAACTCTGACAGTGCTGCCGGTGGGAAGGATGAACCAGCCAGTATCTGTCATCAGCCTGTGAGCTAATAGCGCTCATATTCCTCTTTGTTTGGTTTTCTCCTTACAGATCCTCCTCTGCCTTCCAGAGGACCCTGCCAGGGGCCTCACCCGGCCTGGGCTGCGGTAGTGCCAACGGGGCTCGCTCCTCTCTCCCTTACCCAATCAAACAGGAGAACTCAATGGGCTACAAGATCTCCAACACAGCATCGGGGGTCCATGGCACATCTCCTGCCGGGTTTCAGAACTGTAGGGCAGGCCAAGTCTTGGGGATGACACGGGACGAGATAGTTGGAGCATCGCATGTTAGCAACAACGGTAGCGGCGTATGCACAGTGAGCGGCGTAGGTAGTGCTGTGTCAGGGAACGCAGTTCAACCGTTTAATAATGAAGATGGCTCCTCCCCGCTGGCTTTGTCCCCAACTGGCTCCCGTCATTCAGCACGGCTGCTCAGTGCTAGCAGTCTGAGGAGACGCTGCCTGTCCCTGGCCTCACAGTCCACCGCCGCTGCCAGCAGCGTTGCTGTCACAGGTTCTTCATCAGCTACTGGCGCTGCTTCCGAGGAAATCAATATCACCGCCATCATCTGCTCCTCCTCCCAAATGTCGATGGTTGCCTGCGTCAACGGTTTCCGCAATAACCTCTCGCCCAGCCACGCCAGCAGTGCCGGCTTCTCCTCCTCTTCCTCCTCCTCCTCTACATCCCCGCCCGCCAACTCCTGCTCACGGGAAGCCCCCCAGAGGCCCCCACCTCACGGCAGCCCCCAGCAGACCACGCTACAGGAGAGCTGTCAGCTATCCTCACCTGCCACCTGCCTGCTGTCCCTTTCCTCCTCCTCCTCCTCATCGTCCTCCTCTTCAGTGTCATCGGTGGAGCCGGAGCAGGGCCAAGGGCAGAGCCAGGGGCTGTGTGAGGAGCGGGGCTCCATGCTGCAGGGGTGTGGGGCTGGAGGAACAGCCGGGGGAGGAGTGGGAGGAGGAGGAGGCTCGGACGGGTTGGGGCTACTCATGAGTGGGGCCCTGATGTCTGGGATTCTGCATTCGGGGCCTGAAGCTGGGGCTCTCCTGGACGGGGGCCAAAGATCAGGGGCTACCCTCAAACAGGAGCCCCTGGATGAGATTTCTCCGAGCGAAGACGAACTCTTTCAGCACCACTATCATCACCATCATTTGAGTGGTCGTAGCGGGCACCTTCGTCAGCCTCACCACCCCTCTCGTTCTGCTATGCCCCCGCCCTACCACCTGCACCAATACACGGGGCCCAGTCCTGGAGGCCTGCTGCACCACCAGAGCCAACAGACAGCACCAACCTCTTCCCTAGGACTCAAACCGACTTCTGGAGGCCCTCCTGGGTCTCACACAGCCCCAGAGCGCGAAGAAGTCGGAGGAGGAGCACTGGTCGATAAGCAGGTGTGTCGCTGGATTGACTGCAGTGCTGCGTACGAGCAGCAGGAGGAGCTTGTGAGGCATATTGAGAAGGTCCATATCGACCAACGCAAAGGGGAGGACTTCACCTGCTTCTGGGCCGGCTGCATTCGCCGCTACAAGCCCTTCAACGCCCGCTACAAGCTGCTCATTCACATGAGAGTCCACTCCGGGGAGAAACCTAACAAGTGTATGGTGAGTCATCATAATCATGTCAAATTGTCCACCCAACACTTGCCAGACCCAAAAAACAGACATCAGTCATCACAACATATACCATATATCCAGTACAAAAAATCCTGTCAGAGTCAGCCGTCTTATTTTTACTAATCTTTCCTTCTTTTTGAAAGTATTAAGTTGTATTTATTGATTTAATATGAGTCTAGTTTGTCCCATAATTGCAACCATCTGTTGAAAAATGTTTTTTTTTTTGTTTGAATTAAACACAAGCACATATTTCACAAAGTAATAAAGTCCCTCAAGATGATTTTTCCTCAACGAGATACATGTCTATTGTGTCCAAAAACAAGACTGGACTTGCTTCACTGCTGATTACTTTTCAACAGAAACCTTTATTTTGTTTTGGTTGAGAAACATTTATGATTATAATTCCAGTATTTTTAGTGGAACAGGTAAAAAAGAGTTTTTTTCTGCTCTGAAGATGTGAGCTGCTGTAAGAGCAGCGCTGCCTCGTCAGTATAAATAGGTTTGTGGTTGTATTCTTTACAGGTAAGGCTCCAATTCCGCAAGTCAACACACTAATCAATGTCAAACTGTCACTCCCCCGCGTCCCTTAGCAAATGGAAAAAGCCCTCCAACCTTAAGAATGATTTAGTCCAAATACACAATTAGTCCACAATTTGTGTAGGGCGAAGCCATGTTTATTTTCACGAGCACTCTGTTTTTTGAGAAGGGATTCAGATCATGAAAAGCCAACACATATGGTTAACATAACCAAACAATGCCTACACTTGATCCTTTTAAATGGGAGCTTTAAATGTTTAGCTGTCCCACAAGTATTAAGCGAGTTGGCTTCATATCCAAGCCAAACATGAGGAGAAATGTAGTAGTCTGGAGAAGGGAGCCACAGAGGGATAGTCGGTAACATTTGCTAGTGTTGCTCAGTTCATGGCTTCACCCAAATCCCCTGTCAGAAGTGGTCCCCTTCAAGTTCAGGAACCCGTCCAAATCATAATTATTGAAAAACTGAGTCTGCAATATCACTAGAGCACCTGTTTTATCTCCACTTTTTTTTTTTTTTTTTTCTTAAAAGAAAAAAAAAATCTTGTTTATTTTTCTAAGTAACAGTGGCTTGTAAAATTAGCTGAGGTGAGGGTCTGTTAATGGAAAGTTGTATTTTATGGCAGTTTTCTGTGGAGTTGGATAAGAAATTCATGTTGATTCTCTCTAATTCTGATACTTGTTAGTGAACAACTGGGCTGATTGAAGCCAAAAAGACAAACTCAACTGTTGCTGCTGTTCTCCCTGCTTTGCATCACTCCAGGGTAGTGTTTCTGCTTTCTTGGCGCAGCCTGAACTAAAAATTTGGAAGTAATTTGCTCCATTGTACGTTCCCCAGCTGTTAATTATGCTCCAGGAGTGTGTTGTACTAAAGGCTTTCATCCGTTTTTTGTTGTTGTTGTTGTTGTTGTTGTTGTTGTTGCTGTTCTTTGGGAGCGTCTGAGGACTGTAGTCCCATTTGGGTGACACACACTGAGTGAATGTGTATACGCTATAGGTGTATGCATGAATGCGTCACTGTGAAGGTGTGTGCATGTGTGTGTTTTTGGAGATGTTTACCATATGTGAGCACTGAAACAATTCGGCTCAGTGTGGACGAGCCACTGGATTCTGTCTGTGGACGTGAGGCTCTGTGAAACTCCGCCACACACCCTAACCCCCCGATCACCCTGTTTCAAGCACACACAGGAACACGACGTATTCACAGCCGTGCAGTAATGTGAAAATGGGGATATTGTTTCCATCGACTCTCACAATAGGAAGTATTGATTCCGCGTACAGTACGTTGGGTTGTAACACTCTTGCTTTTCCGACAGAACATAAACAGAAATGTGAAATGTTTTCAAGCTTGAATCAACACATCTAATCAGCAGGGATTGAATGTATGTTGATCTGGGACTTCAGCAGATAAACTTGGAGGGCCAGAGAAAATAAACACACTGTGTGTATTCGTAACTGTGTTTGTATATAGTCTACACGGATTTAAGTAAGTGCTATATACTTAAATGAAACCTAGTGTCTCTGTCTGCATTTAAAAGGGCATGCTCATGTATTTTAGTTGTGTCCATCCCAAATCTTTATTTTTTTGTCTGTGTGCTTTTTGGCCACTAGCACTGATGCCTCTTGTGTTTGTTGTGCTCATGCAATAGACAAAGGCATTCAAGAATTTGAGCAATTCGTATAGAGGAAGCAGATGAGACATTCTGTTTTAGGACTAAACGCTGTAGAAAAACCAGAGCTAATCCCTTTATTATCTTTCCAGCAGCAGATTCCAACGCTCGCTCATGAAACCGGGCTCTCCTCACATCCAAACATAACACATCTCTCTCCTCTTTCTCCCTCTCTCTTTCTCTCTCTCTACATAATGCATCTCGTTTGCTTCATACAGCTGCACAGCATTTGCTTCATGCTGCGTCTTGGCAGGAAAAAGTCATTATCACAAGTTGTACCCCGACTCCTGCATGAGTCTGTCACAGTCTGTACCTGGCTAATATTTTAAGAAGTTCTGCATTTTAAAAAAGAAAAGTAGTTCCTTCCTAATGTCGATGGCTGAATTTGTGGCTGTTAAAAAATTCTGCTCTCTCTTCAACAAAGTATGTTTGGTTCCCTTTCCCCGCCAATTAAAGCTGGCCTCGAGCTGTTGTGTAGGGCAGGCGAGCACTGCAGGACACACGGGCGACGCGGAAACAACATAATCTCTCTGCAATATCCTGTTGTGTTTCATGCCTAATTCACTTGTTGTTTTAGTTTATTACATTTTTTCCTGTGTCTGCATAAATATTAAAAATATATCCAGCAAGAGCAGCCCTAACATGGTCCCAGACTTTGATATTGCTCTGCTTTGTCAGAGGCTGACCCAACGGATTTGAAGTGTCTGAAGACTGGTCTGTGAGCTACGAAGGTCAGAAAATATCCTCCTAAAGCATGAAGCTCGCTGCGTGGAAAGGACAGAGCGTTAACATGGCAGCGTGACGTCAGGCAGCACTCTGCACTTTTTAGTTTCTTTGGCATAGCCTTTTTGGTCAGTTTTTTTTTTTTTTTTGGTGCTAATAATAGGATGCTTTTACTGTTATGAGAGGAAACTATGTTGTTGTGGGATAAAAAATTCAAGGAAACCTGAGTCAGTGGTTTTATCATCCTGCAGAATTTCAGAGTGACAGTCTTTGGAGAAATGTAGTATTTTTAAGCACAGTTTGGGTATATTATGTACTGTAGATAGCGAAGATAGGTTGTAACACAGTTTTCGACTCGGATAAAATATTAAGGCTTCATTTAAAATGTTATATTTGCACCTGGCTGCGTGGTCACGCTTATTAAGTTTTATGGGAGTAAAGTAAGGCGATCTTAATGGTGATTTATATCTCATTAAGTAAAAAGGTGATGTTCGTGGTAATTTACAGTATCACTTTCTTTTGTTGTTTGTAATTTCTTCTCCAAGGGCTCATACCATTAGTGTGAAGTAATTGACAAATTATTTAAAAGCTAAAGAAAATTCCTCCATAAAAGGGTAGATTCACATACTTTAGTGTTACTCACACGTTGGAGCCAAAGGCGAGACAGAAAGCCACCCGCCCATTTCTCAATGATAAAAAACAGCCAGCATTAGCTGCTTAATGGGACCAGGTCCAAACACATACACATGTGCGCACATGCAGACAAACACCAAAACACTCACTGACACGCTCAGTCAAACCACTTGTTGAAGGAAAGTTGGATGTTGAGGCCCGCTGGAAAATAGCGTGGATCATGGAATTTCCTCTTTTTTTCCCACTGGTGTGAAACCAGCAAACATATATATTTAGATTTACTAGACTGATTTTTGGAGGAGAGTGGCGAAATCCCTCGGCAGCATACGTTGAGACATAGAGCGTGGGCCGGTGCCAAGATGGCGTGTGTTTTCAGGGGTAAATGGAGTCTTTTGTGAGCAATCAGGAGATGAAACAGGGAGTGCCATTAGCTAATTAAAACTGAGGTTCAGCACATGACCCGACTTTTCCTCTGAATGCCGCCTGAAACTGGAGCCGTCTGGGCAATGGGTGCGGGTGGCGAGTGACGTTGATATTAATGTGTTTGTACCTGTATGAGCCTCTGACACTCTGGCCTGTCTGGACAACTTAGAGGCCACAATCTCGGAGTCCAGCTTTTGGACCACCGAGGCCTAAAACTACCTGTAGTGAAAATGTATTGACCTTGGTTTACTATAGAAGATCATAAATAGCCTTCTTAAAGAGGCTTATACGATACATACACACTATACAACTATTATATATGTATATATATATATATATATATATATATATATATATATATATATATATATATATATATATATATATATATATATATATATATATATATATATATATATATATATATATATATATATATATATATATATATATATATATATATATATATATATATATATATATATATATATATATATATTTTTTAAAAAAAAATTTTTTAAAGTAGCATGTTATTCCTCAGTTGATGTAAAATTAGGGCTGTCAGTTTAGATATTTAATTGTGATTAATCGCATGATTGTTCATAGTTAATTTTGATTAATCACAAATTAAACATCTTTTATTTGTTCAAAATTTACCTTAAAGGGAGATTTTTCAAGTATTTAATAGTCTTATCAACATGAAAGTGGGCAAAAGGGCTGCTTAATGCAAATTCATGTATATATTTATTATTGGAAATCAATTACTACAAAACAGAAGCCCTCACAGGTACTGCATTTAGCACAAAAAACCAAAATGCTCAGATCATAACATGGCAAACTGCAGCCCAGCAGGCAACAACAGCTGTCAGTGTGTCAGTGTGCTGACTTGACTATGACTTGACCCAAACTGTATGTGATTATCATAAAGTGGACATGTTGTTTTTTCTTGCCAAAATTTAGCACTGTTTAGCCTCTTTCGAAACCAGCTACTATGACATTGTTGGCACCATAGTTTTCTAGTTTCGTATGATACCGGTATCTTCATTCTAGTTTTAAAGCTGAGCCCGCTACAACCTAAAAATCACAAGTTGTGTTAATGTGATAAAGAAATTAGTGCCGTTAAGATGAATTTGCCGTAGCGCTTAACGTTAACTTTGGCAGCGCTATTTAAAATCAAATTACCAAAACAAAATATTGAGTATCGGCCAGGCTAACTGGTTGCTCAGTCTGTACACACAAAACATACTGCATTCACTCTAGTAAACTGTGAGAGGAGGTCTGTATATGGCTCATTGAAAGTAATCAGGGTCAATAGGCGAGAAAGGGCATTGATTCAGCATGTCAGGAGTAACTGCATGCTTATGAAACAGACCTCCTAGCCTGTTAAGTTGGCACAAATGCAAAGACTTAATCAGGTCCAAATAAAGACCTGGCGGAGATCAACTTCTAGCACTTTATCTGAAGGTCCCGTGCCTCTGCTACCCATTAAAGCACTTCCACAATTAACTTTGTCAGTCATTCACCAGGCAAATGAGTTCGTCAGGTAGCTAGATAGTCTAATTTATTTCTACAAACCCATAACCCCATCCTGTGGTTATCCTCTGTCTTCCTGTCAGGTCTGCTGTGCCGCTTGGCAGTCCGCTCGTCATGCTAATAGTAACACAACACTGTCCATATGTGATATTCGTATGATGAAACTGCTGGCGGAGGGGCTCTGCGACTGATGTTTTGGCATACGAATGAAAGCCCTGGATAGATGGATCTTGCTTGTTTTCCTTGTCGAGTGGGCCAGGCCAACTTCTTGTCAAGCCAGAAGAAGTTTTCCAGTTAATCTTCTGCAGTAATGTAGTCCAGTACTCCTATCTTTCTCTCTCACTATCTATCATATAGATCTGAAATTAGTATGGTTTTACTTTACTTTTATTTTTTTTTTCATTTTAAGATTTAAAATATCAAAAAAAAATTTTTTTAACTGTGTTAAAGTTTCAGTCACTCAGTTTGTACAATGCCTATCAACATGTCAACAGGTTTTATGTTTTTATTGCAGTGACAAAATTAGGGTTTCCTGTAAGTACAACATGTATGTTAATGCTTTGCAGAGTAACTTATTGCTCAAGACATGCTAACTTGTGCCAAAAAGTGTCACAAGTTGACATGTTTAAAACTGCAGGTCTGTAGCTGCTGGTGCAGATGTTCTGCAACTGGATTGTAATTTTAAATCACAATTTGCTACAAAAATGTAAGCTTGTTAACTTGTTAGTCTATTAAATCACCCAGTTCGACTGTTATCAGGCCATTAAATCATTATCCGTTGCTATAAGCACCATAGATGTGGGTCTTTAGGGGCCTACTATGTTGTAAAAGTGAAAAGAGAAACTTTCAAGGAACACGTTCTAACATGTTGTAAAACAGCATGAAGTGTCACATTTTCAACACATACAAAGGCTTATCTGGATTCAGGCAAAAAAATACAACTTATTTAGGTTTAAGCAATAAAACAGTAAGGTTCAGGGAAAAAACTACAACTTGTTTAGGTTTAGGCCATAAAGCTGTTCGGTTTAGGCAAGAAAACTACAACTTCTTTAGGTTTAGGCCAAGAAAGCAGTTAGATTTAGGCAATAAAATTACAACTTCTTTAGGTTCAAGCAAAAAAAAAAAAAAAAACCCTTGGTTAGGTTTAGGAGAAAACACAGTGTTTTGTTTCTACACCTTGTTGGTTTCAGACAGGATGTAATCTCCGGTCTGTTTTGTTTTTGCGCCTGACTTCTGCTGCTGTCATGATTAATATGGTCGCTAGAGGTTGCTGTGTTGTTTTTTTACACCTTCTTTTGGTGATCTATCTTGTGAATAGATGATAAAACCTACTAGTGGGTGTAGTATGCCCCTATTGACCCACATCTATGGATGACTGATAGCGCCTATTTAATAGCCTGACAGCAGTCTGATCCATTGATTAAATGTAGTTGGGCTCAAGCCACTAAATAAACTGGCAGACAGAGATAAAGGAAGACACTAATGTTCATGGATTATGGGCATCTGAGTGAGGACGCAGGAGCAATATTTTTGACATATGTTCTGGGTGATTGTGGCTGTAAAAAATACAGCATACAATATAGGTATAACATGCACAGAATAAGCAGTGGAGCATTTCTTAAAAATATTGCACATTGATAAACTCAGCCTATAAGAGGTCTACAGCTACCTTGCCTTCATCCTCATAACCAAGTATCAAAGCATGCAGGATTTACTGCATGTGATACACTCTAATTGCATTTGTCTGGAATGCAATATTTTGAGTTTCCCCATTTCCTCAGCATTTAATCACGCTCTGGTATCGGAAACCTGAAGACGCAGGGCTGGGGCTGGTTATACGCTGCACAGAGATTGTGTCATAATTGTGTCCCATCCAAATCCTTAATCAGTTTAACCTCTCTACTGAGCCAGATCAGTTTACTAATACATCGGCTAGAAGAAGCTAGGGTGGGTTTTCAGGGTCTCCGTTGTGTTCAGGGGGCTGGTGCAGGCATGCAAACCGGTTTATGCAGTGCAGAGAGGGAGGATGGAGGGAGAAGAGCTGTGGGATCTCTGTCTTAGGTCATGGGCCTTTTTAGAGACTCCCTTCTCAGCTCTTAAAGTTTTCCCTGGTGGTTCTTGCTCAATAGTAGTGCTTTTTGGCTGTATATCGTCATGGATCATGTGCATTGTGGAGGCGTGCTTAACTGTGTCTTTGCTCCAGTCAAACAGATAATTATAGCCAAAGTATATTTGTGGCATTTTACAGGGTGAAGACATAACCGGTCCTTTATCCTCTGAGGCTACCATCCTCTCCCACTCCTCACATTCACACACTGGCCTCGTTTTGTGCCCAAGCACATTTTGTGCCACAGCAGCCACTCCGCAAACATACCCACCGAACTGGTCAAGCATCCAGATGTTTGTTTTTTTTGCTGACTCGTCAGTGTGGCAGAGGGCACTGCATAGAACCGAGCAACTACAACATCTACCCTGGCCGCCTTCACATCACCCACCAAACAAGCAAACAAGAAGAACATTTATACACACCGGGACCACTTCTGCCTCAGGGCCACACCACAACCCAAGACGACAGTATCCCTCCACCCAGCCAGACCCACACCGCACCACACCAGACTAGGCTAGACCTGCAGCTAATATATATGAGTTGCTACTGTGCAAAATAAACACTAAGAGGAGTATGGATAAATTAAGTAGCAAAAGACATGTTTACATTTAGGGTGTCAAGTTTAAATTATGCACTGCGGTGTTCTGCGGTTAGTGTGTCGGGTTTAATTTGAATGTTTGAGAAAAGAAGTGAAGGCTGGAAGAACCGGAGCCAGACAGGCAATTCAGCTCCACTGATGTCATCCCAAAAATACGACATTATTGCCCAGAATTCATCACAAGGCATTATGCATGACAAGTGATTTGGTATGCACTGAATGCGGACTTGAGAGCATTTTTGAAACGTTAGCACAGCCGTTGTACTGTTGTGTTTACACTGTCAAGACCTTCAGTTTGTTTTCAAATGCCCACCAAAGAGTGAAGGGAGATCCAAATGGAAAGATCCAAGTTGAATATTTAGGCCTGGATTGTGGCGTTAAATGGCACATATATCAAAACAGTGATACTTCACCAAAACCACATCTACTATAATGATTGATAATGAGAGAAGGGGTGTTGGAGAGAGAGACAGAAACAGGACCAAAAATCTTTTGCAGAGGGACAAATAAGGACACGATACACAGAATGGTCCAATTTCTTGCTACCCTATTTTATGATGATGTGACCCAGCAGAGCTGGCACTACAAAGACTCTGATATTTAAATTGGGATTTACCTCTCCCCCGTAGAGGTTTACACCCCAATGATCTCTAACTGTCTCCAGAAAGAAGCCCTCTCGCTTTCTGTTCACTTCTAAAAACATCTGTTTCACATTCAGTCTGTCCAGCTTTGGAATTGGTTTAACATCGATGTAAAAAGGTTTATGCAGGGTTTAGAACCAGATTGGTTCAGTTATTCGGGCAGCATTACAGTAGAAGTAAGAAGCCTTTAAGTCAGAGCATATCCTTTTGTTTTTCCTCTGTTCTTCCAGTTTCCCATAACGGCAATCTTTCATACTGTGTCACGTAGCAGCTGTCATTTAGATCGCACTGCATACTTGTCAGGGGCAAAACAAACAAAACATCAGCATGCCAATTTTATTCTGAAAGGAACCCAGCCAAGAAATTTAGATCAGGTCATGCATGATTTCAGTACAGCCAGGAAATTTATATTGTATACAGGGAAAATGGTGTATTGTAATGTGCCTGCACTCACTGGCAAATTGTGTGCGAGTACCAGGCTGGGCTCATGTTACGACTAACATAAACATATGTCTGATGAGAAATTTGAAGGAAATATTTCATAAATATGAAAACATTTACCGAAGAATCCCAGTGAATTGTGGGACCTCAGGATTTTTGCCTTTGGCAGGTTGCTACAGTCCATCGTAATAGCACAGGAATGGGGAGTGGTTTTGTACTCAAATAAATGTGTTTTCCTATAGGACAGTGGGCAAAGGCGTGTTAGTGTGGACTGAATTATTGAATATGAATAGAGAATTATATACTGAAATGTGGTACATTGATTTATTGAAATATGAATGAATGCCGATGTGCTCGCTGAGAGCGCCTGAGGCGTGATTTGACTTGACATACTGAATATCCAGCACGGTCTGATATATTGCAACCAGCCATATCCACATAACTGGAAAGTAGACCCAGAAACCCACAGAGAGCAGAAAAGAACACAACCTTGGCATTGCTGAGGAGTGAACAAATCTAATCTGGGGGCACCGTTGCACCACATTTCTTGGGCAGCTGCTTTTTTACCCAGACGGCTTTGTGGTCTGGTCCCCCTCCAGAGGGTTGCATAAACGCACTCTCTTCCCCTACGTCCTTATGCTGGTGTTGATCACAATGCCATGTTGACCTATTGTTTAATTTTGCTGGCATGTTTTCTGTCTGAATACTATAGTGCTTCTGGCATCAAGGTATTTGGCTTGGCAACTCACAGGACTTCTGCAGTGTTTATTTGTTGTCACGTCAGAGTTATAGAGTCGCCCAGTGTATGCTACAGTAGGTCTTTAGACAGCTGTGTCAACTCTTGCCTTGTGTGGACAACGAATGGTTTGCCAAAAAGGGAGAAGGGCTTTTATTTCTTTACCTAACAAGTCGCTATGATACAGGACCACTGTGACTTCAACTGTGGTATTCATTATGTCACAGAAGAATGTAGAGCCAGTAGGCAAGATTGAAAAATACTTCAACCTCAGTGTCACTGTTTGCAGTTACTGAAAATAAAATAGTGTACATTAACACGAAATATTCTCTGATCACTGCAAGAATCCACCCTAAAACACTTAAACGCCATTAGAAATCAGCTACTGACTTTACACTTTAGTTTTCTGGATTGATACTGTGGTTCAGTGATATATTTTTTTCTCTTTCTAAAGCATGCATGGTTAATGGCAGGAGTTGTTGTCAGTGCAAGGGCATCTTTCCAGACCTGTGGCAATGTCCAAAGATGCCAATTTCTCCATTGCCAGCAGCCTCAATAGACCAAAATTAAATGCAATCATGTTGACAGACATGGTTGCATTTTGAGTAAGTAATATGACGTATTTTCTTCTTATTTGGACAATTTTCACTCTAGGAAATTAAGGACATTACGGCAGACATTGACAAGGCAAGTTAAAGTAAAGAGTGCTTTCCTTTCTTGTGATGTAGAGCGGACAATATGTAATTATGCAGCTTCAAACACAGTTTTACTTGGGCTGTCAGTCGATTAAAATATTTTAGCCTCAATAATAGCAGGATTGTCCATAGTTAATTACAATTAATTGCACATTTTTATCTGCTCAAAATGTACCTTAAAGGGAAATTTGTCAAGTATTTAATACTCAAATATGGTTGCTTTATGCAAATGTATGTATATATTTATTATTGGAAATCAACTAACAACACAAAACAATGACAAATATTGTCCAGAAACCCTCACAGGTACTGCATTTAGCATGAGAAATATGATCAAATTATAAAAAAGTAAGTAAGTAAAAAAGTGGGCATGTCTGTAAAGGGGAGACTCGTGGGTACCCAGAGAACCCATTTTCATTCACATGTCTTGAGGTCAGAGGTCAGAAGACCCCTTTGAAAATGGCCATGACAGCCTAAAATTTGTGTTTGTTATTCAGCCACTTTCACAACAAACTAGTATGACATGGTTGGTATGAATGGAGTCCCTACAACCAATCCAAACATTTGATTGCATTAATGATTATAAGAAATGAGTAGCTTTAAAACTAATTTATATTAACATGTTATTATCATGTCAACTCTGACAGCCCTAACTTTTTCTTTTAGGAGGAAAAAGTCAAATGAATGCCTGAATATAAAAGTTACAATGCTAGACAGACTGAGAAGCTAAGTGAGAGAAAAATGATGGATGATAGTGATGATCCAATAAAAAGATCATTACAGAACACAGACCAATCATCGCATTGGACTGTACAGTATTTGTCTATATATAGGCTAACAAAAGAGTTTTAAGGTGAATCAATTAAATATAACGTTATTGTCATTACTGGCTGGTGCTGAATTGGTGTCTATCATCCCCCAATAGCACCGATATGAAATGGAGTCATGGAGCAGGTTAAGGTATATAACACCCCATTGTAAGGCCGGAGCAAGAGGAGCTTATTGGCAGACGGGGGTAAAAGAGAGCAGAGAGAGACACAGAGAGAGAAAGCGAGCGTGAGAAACGAGGCAGGTGTGAGTGAAAGGTGCTGGACAGATTGAAGCCCGGGTGTCAGAGGACGCCGGAGCTCATGGGCCCGTCAAACGGGATCCTGCATTGACTGCCAGTAACATCAGTCCAGGCGCCGGCTCGGAACACGGATCATGTTTAGGATTTTCATTGCGTAACCCCCACTCTGTCTTTTTCATGGCGGGTTCAGATTTCGTCAATGGGTTTATAATTAATGCCTTGATGGTTACTAATGGCTGTGGCACTGGTAGCTTTGTGTTGCACTCTAATTAGCCATTATAAATGGTTAGGATTGGTCCGTGAGAATAAACACCGTCACAAGTAGGATGGCTCTTTTAAAAGCCTTTCACTGAATGGGAGTTCACAGGATCGTGTGTCTGCTCAAATCCCTCTCACATCCAGTAATAAATCTTCTCTTCTATAAATTTTCAAGTACGGCAAAGAAATATAAAAACTCCCTTTCAGATGTCCACCAAACACCTTAAATATGACGGCAATTCAGGCTTTGGAAAGAACACAGAACACTAAAACGTATGGCAGCAATCTTACTATGTCGGACCCAAAAACATTTCCATAACACCTCCAACATGAATCTAAATTGAATATTGCTTACTGTGTCTAAAATTATTGATAGATACACACAAATTGTGCATATTACATTACTGTAATTATTTCCTCTATTATGCCGCCTTGAGAATGCCACTTTCAAGCCCCTGGAAGGTTTTTAGGCGATTCCCCTTCACACACCTTTGCATACAATATATTATACCTTTTTAATTTTTTTTATGTGTAAATGTATTAATTGACAATTTTTTTAATTGATATTTTATGTTTTCGTTTATACATGTGAAGGCATAGGAATTGAATGAGAGTCATGACCTAACTTGTTTCTTTGTGGGCACTATGGGACTGTATAAACTAAGCAGCATAATTCTAAATGTCTTGTCTAATAAATCATGAAATTGATTTGTAAATGTATCTCTGGGCAGCTAGTAGAAAGAAAAAGAGGCTTGTGTACAAGGGGCCAAATACTCTGTAAACACTACAGTCATGTCATGTTTGAAAAGAGCCATTATGGAGACCCACAGTGTGTCTAAATGCCAAAAAAATATTCCGATAGTTGTCAGATTGATGAAGCCAGCAATGTGACCAGTCCACGTCTGAAAAAGGCTTAAAAGCATCTGTTGTGCAATGTGCTGTTATAATTCTGGTTTTGTTGCATGTCTTGTCTCAAGCATTGATATGGATATGAGCAGGAATTTGAGAGTGAGGGGAGCTGTACAGCTGAGCTGTGTTCATACAGTTGAATGTAAAGTATGTCTGTGTGAAAATCATTTCTTGACACCCTTTGCCCAGAACGAAAATTTAATATGTTGAGGCAACAGAGGAATCAAGCTGGAAGTCACTTTGGTTCTTTGCTAACGCTACATGATAACACACAAAACATATCCTTTTCCCTGTCAGTCCGCTTCATTCCCTTTGAGAATGTGACCCTGTTTTCCTTTTCCCCCTCAACCTGGTGAACCGGTAAACCCCAGGCTGCCCGGTTTAAGAGGAAATCACATCTTAGCTCTCTAATCTGATGCAGGTCTGCAGAGCTGGTAGACATTTGAATGAAGGCCTCTGAATCACAGCAGGTTAAGTGCTTCCATGAAGCCTCACCATGCTGTTGTGCAGCCAGGCTCACACTGTGCCAGGCCTCCACTGCAGGAGCAGGGGTTCAGATCCATCACTGCACTTCCTCCTCAATCTCTAACAAACAGCCTGTGAGAGGAACAAAACAGCTGGCTAGGCTCATTATGCGAGCAGCCTCATTTAGTCATCATACGAATGCTTCCTGTTGTGCCATCCACATAGTTTTTAATCTGGCCCCCAAACTATTCAGGCATGAGTGCAAAATGGCTGTTAAGAACAATTTCTTAAGTCATTTACATGACTACTTCCTCCCACCAATTTATCGGCTCTTGCTCTGCCTCGCTTGTTCGTTCGCATCTGGACAACACTCCTTCGCTTTTACCCATTTGCTGTGTGTACTCATATCTCAACATTCATAAATCATGGCTTCCCAAAAATTGCGCAAAGTGCAGGAGGCGGGGAGAAAAGACGCTTCAAGAAGAAACAAAGCAAATGTGTGTGAATTCATATCTCTCCTGCTCTGAGAGAGAGAGAGAGAGAGAGAGAAAAAAAAAAGTCCACCGCTATCTTTGATTCAAATTAAAGCCCCATTCGCAACAGATGAGGCTGGCCGCTAAAAGGGTCCCGCTCCGCAGTGGAAATGATATGTGTAAACTATGTAATGCGAATGTTTTAGCCAAGCTGTGTTTAATTTTGTATCCTGACGAAGCGCATGAGAAACCTGCCTCTCCTTAGCTGTCTCGTTGAATCATATGGATATAATTTCATCCATTTACGTTTTTCTTCTCTTTGCTGTGGTTGCCATAGGGCATTTGGAAGCAGGCAGATTAAATGCACATGTTCCTCCCATCCGCAGCCGGGGCACTCTGCTCCACAGCCTCCCCTCTGAACAGATCCTGAAGTGTTGGTGGTTTTCCTCATTGGTCAGGGCAGAGAAAGACACCTTGTGATAAACCAACTCATTCCCTCAAACTCCTTTTTACATACTTATAAAGTTACACAGGCTGTTTTTGAGCATTGGCACTTTATAATGTGTTTTATTTGGCTGTTTTTGTTTTGGGTTTTTTTGGCCACCAATACTTGCTCATCATGTCTGTCGGGCTTGGCAGTAAAGGAGCCTGGATGTAGTAAGTAAAGCTAATCACAGTGAAGAATTTGTGGATGCTTGTAGCCTCTTTTTCTTTAATGGGGCCCTCTGATGGTGTCATGCTAGTTAGTAGTTAGGAATGATACACCTATCTCCTGATTTGATACTGTCACGATACTTAGGTGCCGATTAGATATGAATTGCATTTTTTTTAAATATTTAGATTCTGCAAGAACTGAGATTTGATATTATGATTTATTGCGATTTTACAATACTATTATTATTATTATTATTATACTAGTATTTTTACAATAAACTAAGGGAAAGAGTTTAATCATACACTAGGGTCTTTTTCTTTGGGAAATATCTAAATTAATACAGTAAAAATGTTTGATTTTCAGCATGTATGTAGTCAGATGTCCTGACGTCAGATATATTAGTTATTGTAATTTTTTTTCCAGCAGCCAAAAAAAAATCTAAGAATAAAGACATTTTCTCACAGATTAGTTGTATTTTCTTTTTGATTCGTACAAGGCATAAAGTGTTTTGTAAAGTCCGTTCATTAGCTCACCCGTCAGCTCCGTTCTCTTTATACATCCATGATCAGCTCCATCGGGGCTGTTTGAATGCATTCAACGTGAATGTCAGTATACTGGTGTTCTGTTTTACTGTATGTGTAGTGTTTACCGACTGCAGGTTTTGGTTGAAGGATGCGGAACGGATATGTCATGTTGCCCAGACGACAACAATAAAAGTGATAACTTCCTTTTACCTCCGCAGCTATTGATTTTGGTATTAAACAATTTATTTCAAAGTTGTAAAAAAAAAAAAAAAAAAAAAAAATCATGATACACAGGTGAATTGTTTTTTTTTTTTTTTTTCCACCCCTACTAGTTAGCAGCCAAGGAGTTCAATCCCATCAGCCCAGTGGCCAGAGAGATATGTTAACGTTGAAGGAGATTCCCTCGCAAATCCTGGTGCTTATTCTTGGGGGGAAAATGACTCCTGTAGGTGATGACCTTGGCTGTAAGGAACCATAGTCCGTTTTTTTTTTTTTTTTTTTTCCAAAGAGAAGAACCTCTACCTCTGATTCTCTTCTTATACCATTCATTAAAGCTTTTAATCAGATTTCGGCTCTACATGTCAGCAGCTATATTTCCTCCCGACACCCCTCCATAACGGCTGGTTTGTTTCCATCATCCACAGCTCCTGCAGGTTGCTAATGAGCCGCTGCATGTGAGGAGAGAGCCGCACACTGCTGCCTTTTAGCCCCGACACTGTTTGGCCTTTTCCCTGCCAGTCAGGAGTCATTTCCCATGAAGGCCTCAGGCCCGCCGCACCTCCACTAGCCCGCATGCTGGGCCCATAATCTGTCTGTTGTGATCAGCTGCCCGTCCACCCTTTCAACCCCACTCTCGCCCCCTTCAGCCATGTCAAGACCCCGCTGTCGTCCTGAATGTTTACTGAGCTACTGAACCCCCCGACACAAGAGTGAGACAGTGTCAAACAGGGCTCAAATCCCTCCACGCTGCCAGCGCCGCTCCGCTCGTGTGGTGATCTGCCGGTTTACCTTAGACGGAGGTTTCAGAGAGGAAAACTAAACATGTTTAAAGCAATTAATGTGATTAGCGCTGTCTAAACTGTTTTCATAGATAATATCAAACATAAAATCAATCCTGTGTCAGAAGCCTCGGCCACCACAACTCCTTGTACCTGTGTGTTCAGGTCTTTCTAAACAGTTTATATTTTAGGGAAACTCCTCATGTATGATATAGTGAACTTACTGAAATTTATGCTTTTTTAACATACAGATGTATATTTTGGTCAATCTAGTTCGAATCAAACCTATAACTTAGGATGTATAATTGTCGTAGTTCCCCTTTTTACCAAAATAAGACCACATCCTGCCCATATTAGCTCTGTTAAAACACTTTCAATAACAATATTTTTACCTCAATGACAGGAGCAATATTTGATTTAACTGCACAGTGCTGCATGCCCTAAATATCCAAGCCTAATTAGGTTTTTGACAGTCCATGCACTCACTGAAAGAAGTCATTTTGACCATCAGATTGGCCACGCTAAAACCTCTTACTGTAGCATAAAATTTTTCATGCAGACTTCTGGGTAATGTCCATGCCTAGGGGTGGCAGTGCCTATTGGTTTCCCAGCAGGCAGGAAAACCTCATTCTCAGCCGCCTCCCTGCTAGTTCAGCTTCCAGAGTAATAATACGCTCGACACGATTAACACGGTTTCCTCCACGGACCCGTAACTATAATTTAGCCTCAAATTTGTATTGCGGAAAAGAAAGCAATGAAAGAGTGATTATTCCCTTATACATAAATACACACATTTGGCACGTCAATAATAGCCGTGTTTGTTTTCCAAACTCAAATGCTCGGCGCCGCATTTCAGCAGTCAGCATGGACCACGTCTGTCATGACTGGTATGGCCGTGTGGATGTTCCTCTGCACTGAGATTTTTATTAAACTTTCCCACCCTCGCTGCGTCTCTCGTTTCCATCCGAAACATTTGATTGGCATGGCTTCAGAATAATATATTTCCGCCTGTACAACACTGTGCGATGTGAACTCTTAAAGACATTTTCCATGATTATATGCTGAAGTCTGGATAGATCGTGTGTGTGTGCGTGTGCTGATGAATCCAGGGTGAATTATTTTATTCATAGTACATTGCAGTCCTGTCCTTGCCTCATTGTGACTTTCGTGTTGCTGTATGGCCAATAAATCAGTCATGTTTAATATAAAGCTGTCAATCCATTACAATATTTAATCACAAATAAATGCAAATTAATCACACGGTTTTTATCTGTTCACAATGTACCTTAAAGGGAGATTTGTCAAGTGTGTAATACTCTTATTTAGCATAAAAAAACATGCTGAAATCATGACATGGCAAATCAAGCCTGACAGGCAACAACAGCTATCAGTGTGTCACTGTGTTGACTTTACTATGACTTGCCCCAAACTGCATGTCTGGGATTAGGGGAGTAAAGGGGGGACTCATGGCTACCCAAAGAACCCATTTTGATTCACATATCTTGAGGTCAGAGGTCAAGGGACCATTTTGAAAATGGCCATGACAGTTTTAACTCGCCAGAATTTAGGCGCATTATTCAGCCCTCTTTCTAACAACTAGCATGATGTGGCTATCAGTGGATTCCTTAAAATAGGCTGTAAGTCAAGGGACCCCTTTGCCAGTTTTTTCTTGACAAAATTTAATTTGAGATCGGAGTGCCGTTCAGCCTCTGCAGCCAGCTAGTATGACAGGGTTGGCACCGTGGTTTTGTAATTTCATATGATACTAGTATCTTCCCTCTAGCTTTAAAACTGAGCCTGCTACAACCTAAAAATTGCAAGTTGCGTTAATGCATTCAAATAATTTGTGGCGTTAAAACAAATTTGCGTCAATATGTTATCGCATTGACTTTGACAGCCCTAGTTGAATATTATAACCACACAGTACTCAGGTCCAAACAAAGCTGATTAGATGATGTCTTGTACATAGAGACAGATCTAATAGAACAAATATAATCATAACGTCGCTAATTTTGACTGTATTTGTGATCCAGGTTCTTATATGCTTTTACTGATACTGATGATTTTGAGAAGTTTGGCTTCTAAACTAAATTATCAACAGCATTGGCATCAAAATGTCAAGCTTTGTTCTTTCTTTTTCATCCTATGTCTTGGTGCTCATATGCTTGCCCAGTTTATTCAGCAATTATTTATTAATATGCTGGACATATTTTTAGCTTTATTTTCTACTATGTATATATTATTTTATTTGTATTAATAGTTTTAAAAAAAAATCTATGCTTCTTGTTTATTGCACTGTCCACTTTGCTGCTGTAATTGTGAATTTTTCCACTGTGAGACTAATAAAGGAATATTATCTTATCTTATCTTAAAATCAACTTCACAAGCTGAGTTGAAATTGTTAGTGTTTGTTTAATTAATATTTTTGACAGACAGTGTCACATACATCATCACAAACTAGGACACCTACACATCATCCACTATCTGGTTTTAAAATAACAACATATTAAACAAACACTAACCAAAACAAACAAACACAAAAACAACAACTTGTGCCTCACCTTTAAGTTCTACATTTGACCTCTTATTCTACCACTCCGTCACTACACTGGAGTAGATCAGACATTTAGACAGACAGCCCCTCTGTTGATAACAAGGAGGAGCCCCAGACTTGGTAATAAAAGATGTCCTCCCTCCCCGTTACTCTGTATGTGACTCGCTCAAATGAAGCCATTCATGTCATCAGTTCAATCCATTCCTTAAAACAGCAGGGAGTAGACTTCCAGTGTCTCAGAATTATTCTACAACCTGTAGTAGTAGCCAAACGTGTCCATAGTAAGTTATTATCTGGCAGCAGATCCAATACACACAGAGCTGGAGTCTTGATGAGTTGTACCGCGAACAGATCATATAAGAGGGCAACAACCCTTTCCCACAGATGTACATTTTTTCACAAGAATATAACGTGCACAGGAGTACCCACTTCTTCCTCACATCTCCAGCATTTTTCACAGTCCTTAAGTTTTAATTGGGCCATTTTGCTGGATGTCCAGTGGTTTCTATTAAGGAGTTTGTACTGAATAAGCTGAGACCGAGCTTCACGAGAACAGTTCCGCCAGGATGCAACCAGCTTCATCCGTCGATCAGCTGAAATCTGTTCGGCCACATCTTTCTCCCAGCGCAGTCTCAGCCCCTCCAGATGGGGGGATCGTGCCTCCCTGAAGAGCTCATAAAATTTAGAAGCTCCACATGTTTTATGTCTCGTTACAAGGAGTAAGTAGCTTTAATGCAGCGCCCAAAAAATCCTCCTGTCTAAGGTTATATTCTTGCTTAATTTTAATTTCAATTTCAATCCAGTTTTGCTAAGCAAGTCACAAAGCAAATTTATTCCAGCTTTGGCCCATTTCTCCCACGTAAATGTTTTTTTTTTTTTTGCCAAATAATATTTTTATCGTTATACCAAATAGAGGACTTAGGAGTAAGATACGTGCTAGCTTTTATTAGTTGGTTGGCAACCCTCCATGTTTCTTGCACTAATGTCAATACTGAAATTGTTAGTGTTAATGGTCTTTCTGAACATTAATTTTCCTGCTAAATTAGAGTAAAAATATGTGCAACAGTGCAACAGAAACCACTGAAAAAGTGAGTTAATGAATAAAGATCAATTAAAAACCAGGTTTAAGAGTAAAGTTCGTTAATTAAACCTGTTTATTTCTGATTTTAACTTTTAACTTTGTAAATCTGACAGTGAGAAAAAAAGCATCTGTCTGATCATGTTGAAAGGATGCTTTTGTTTCCAAACTCACCCTCAAAGGTCTTACAGACTTCAGGATCTGTGCGTTGTGTAGCCATAATCGGGCAGATTAAGGCACATGCACCCACAGATCAGCCCTGTCACCCAACACGGCTCTACCATGACTGGCTTAGGTTTCGCCTATATTAAATGGAGCCTCGGTGAATAGAACGCCCTGCCTGTGCTGTGAGTGAATGAAGGAGACCAGGGATGAGTACTGAGCCTAGATGAAGTTGAAGGCCTATTAGAAGAATGGTGTCACTCTCTCCTTAGCTGTAACCCGACCTGTTGTCAGCTGGCCTCACTAAAGGTCAGGCTACAATGGACAGTAGAGACCACAGTGCAGTTTATAAGCAAAGTTGCATTTACACTGAGGTCAGCTTCGCCCTTTGCAAGAAATTGGTTTTCTGTAAGATTGGGAAAGCTGTTATTTTAGGACATGTTGTCTGACATTTAACAGGAAACTTAAGAGTTTAGAGGCAACGTAGAACCATGTTTTTATCAGACTAAATGCCTTCCTTGTTCCCGGTTTCTCTGTGCTTTGAACCTCATATCGAGTGATGCAGGGATGACATATTTTTGCAGGCTGTACAGTTCCCTCTACAAAAAGCCAAGGGGATTTTTCCATTGGGTTTTGGATTATTGCAGAAAATAAGCTCTGTGGTAAACAACCGTTTACGCTAATTACACATTTCGTTCCATAATATAATCCATATAAATGAACACCACTTTTATGATTCTTGAAGTGCAAATGCAGTCGCTAGATGTAGAAAGCTAACTTTAAGGTACAAACAAAGTACACCACGGCCTCGTGAGCACAAGTATAAACAAGGAGGCTGTAAAGGCTGATGACACGATGACGTCTCGTAGTGCCATTTAGCGACTTGTTAGCAACTGCCTTTTTAAGACACATAAAGGCTTCAAAATTCATGATTGGGATATTTACTGACATTTTATATCATAAAACAAAACGTTGAAATCTCTTAAGCTTGTGTTAACCACAGACATTATTTCAGGCAAAAGCCACTGACTTAATAACAATTATTATTATTATTATTTATTTGTAGAGCACTTTTCAAAGTGCTTTCCAGGTAAAAATACAACATAGACAACAGAATAGAATGAAACATAAATGATGAAAAAAAAAACAGTAGAAGAGGTAAATAAAGAAACAAGCCTATAAGTCTTCATACAATTATATATGCACGTACATATGCATATACATCAACACACAAACATACGAAAGATTCAAATTCAGCTGATTGAAAAAGCCATTTGATGAAAGGCTACAAGAGTTTTAAGAGTGGATTTAAAAGTTGTGACCGAGTCTGCTCATCTGATGCTCAGTTAAAGACTTCCAGAGTCGGTGGGCCAGTACTGCAAAGGCACGATTACCGTTTGTTTTTAACCTGGACTTTAGAACAGTTAAAATTTCCTCTGGTTCCTTCAACATTTTGGTTAAAGTGGGCTAATGGTTGCTTTAATCTACTTCTTTTGTCTCTGTACACATTTGTCTCCACCTTCATGCATCCACCTATCCTGTGCCCCTCTCGTATGTACCAGTCATACAAGCCATGCTTCTCAAGTCCTTATAGGGTGACAGGCTAGTGTCTGTACAGAAGAAGGATGCTACCAGGAGCTCCTCACCTGCTCCTATTGTGCCCTGTGACAGCCTCGGTATACTGATGTCTAGGTGCTTCTGAATATCTCAATGACATTAATCCTAGGTAGATATAAGTAACACTGAGCTGTGCTTCCCATACTACCGTCCACCCAGTCCACCACAGTTTGTGACTCTTTACCCAGCAGGGGTCTTGACATGGACCGCCTCATCAACCAATCAGCCGTGTTTTCTGCTTAAGAGCAGGAGTGGATATACGAGAAGCCTCATGAATCATTCACGTGTTAACAAATCTGTGGTGTTCATTGGCTGAGTGGTTTGGATCGAATGGGCCGAGCTGGGTCGGATATGAGTCTGTTTACAGTCACTGTCACTTGTCAGTCTAATCCACTATACACAGCAGAACACTTATCTCATGCTATGCATTACAGCCCATTAACCGCCAATGTACGGCACACTCTAGTTTCCCCTGCAATTTAGACACAGTGGCAGCCTTGAGGCAGGTGTACTGTCACGCATGCTGCTGTCTTTCAAGTGGATGTGGTTTTCAACAAAGGTCCCTGGACTGGCTACGTAATTCAAGAGCCATGGAAAATATGCTCGCTATTATACCACCCATGTTCTTAAGCATCTCTCACTTTTCCATAGCTGGTGATGAATACGTTGTGTAGAGTGAACTCCTCCAGCTGTGCCAGTGATCAAGGGACTGAGGGAACGAGTGGGACAGCTTCTTTCTGATTCATAGAAGCACACATATACAGAGCCCACATTTTACCAGAATATGTCTGCTTCACGCTGATTGATTTCTTTTTTTCTGAGTGTGGGTGTGCTTCTCCATGTATATCTGTGCATGTGGGCATTTGTTTATTTCCTTGTGTGGTCCTGTGCATCTGTGCATGCATACACTCCTGTGACAGCTGTGTGCCGTCTTCCCCTCTCCACAGTTCGAGGGCTGTAACAAAGCGTTTTCACGTCTGGAGAACCTGAAGATCCACCTGAGGAGCCACACAGGAGAGAAGCCATACCTGTGCCAGCACCCCGGCTGCCAGAAAGCTTTCAGCAACTCCAGCGACCGCGCAAAGCATCAGCGCACTCACCTGGACACGGTCAGAAACCAAGTGTCTGCTCTGTCTCACCTCCCGACATTTCAGCAGATTAAGTTAGAGTAGATTAACGTTTAATCTCTCTCAGGCCAACAGTTAAAATAGTCTGGGTGGTCGGTTGCTGTGTTGCAGAGGGTATGGCTGCAAGAAATTATGGACTATAAATGTTTGCATGTGTTGAATACAAGCTGCATTTAGCTTCTACCAGATCCATTAGATTATATGCTAAATTAAAATATCGGTTGTCGAATAACTTACGAATGTCCACTCATTGTATGGGTCTGGTATGTGCTCACACCTTCCTTCACTTTCACACCAGCTTTAAAACCTGCACTGCTGTCCAGGTTTCAATGCCTATTTCCATATCTTGGCAGTGTTGGCCTTTAATTTGCTGTCAGTCAGTGAGAAGTGTGGCATTCTCACTCTCGCTGGCGGAGACACGCCACAGATCATTAAATGATCAGTTCCATTAGGCCGAGTCGCAGGTCGGGCCATAACTGACTTGGATTGGAGCTGCAAGCTCACACAGAGCTTCGTCTGTTTCACTGACCTGTTTAACGGGAGGGAAAGGTTGAGTCAGTCATCGCTGCCACTCGTCATGTCTCAGTAACCACACCAATACCTCACTTTATCACCATCTGCACGTCAACACCGCAAGGGAGTAAATAACTTGTTTTGCTCAAGTTATGTTACAATTGAAGTATTTGTTCTTTCTCAGTCTTTTAACTTTACAGATTCACCTCTACATTTTCTCAGCTACTATTTCATGTCAATATCTACATGTCTGAGATTATTACTTGCTATTTGAAAATAATCTGAGATTAGTTCTGTAAAGGTATACATGTACCAGGAAATCGAGGATATTATTTTGGATAGGTCTTTGAAGGAAGCTTTCAAAAATATTATCTACATTTTCTAAGCTGTACATAATCAGGGAGTGAAGCCTGTGTAATATATGATATATTAGAGCTGCAACAATTATTCAATTAATTGATTAGATGTCAAGTATTAAACTAATCCTCAACTATTTTGATAAAGAACAAAATGTAAAATTTCGAGCTTCTTAAGTGTGAATATTTTCTGGTTCCTTTACTCCTCTATGACAATGATAATTGATAGTGAAAATGATATTTAAATACAGCCCTATGTTATATGCTCTGTTTTGGGTTCATATTCACTCAAGTCAATTCACATTTATTGATATACATCTCAGAGGTCCACACAATCTGAGCAACATACAACCCCCTCTATCTTTAAACTATTGATTAGATCCCACATGTAGATTTCAGACAACTTCATAAAACTCTCCAAACTCTTCAATTCAGACCAAATATCATTGAAAGATTAATATTATTTATGATATAGAAATGTGACCCTCAAACCATTTGACAGCAAAAAATGCTCAAATTCAACACTTTCTGTAAAACGTTAATTGAAAGAGATATTCATTTTAAGAGTATTTTTTAAATAATATACTTATTTTCAGAATATTTTCCCCTTGTTTATACCTGTACTGGCCAGCCACCAATGCTTTTGGTACACGTAATAGTAAATCACTCAGAAATTTTACTTAAGCAGAGTTTTGTATGCAGACTTGTGTTATTCTATCAGTTAAGGATTTTCTTCACCAGCCACTATTTCCACAGTAGGGCAAATGATACAGCTAATCTGGGACCCCGATTCTTATGGCTTCACATTAACACCCCGCTAAGGCATTCACCATGCCTGCCCAGCTGCCTGCCCTGCCAAAAACACTTTGAGGGAAAATCATTTTCAAGCTTTAATGGTATTTATTCTACACAGAAGTTGTGCTTGATTTCTTTACTCAAGGTCCTGCACTGTATTGGGTATGTTACTTGGCAAAACAAACATGGCGGAGATGAGTGGCACTGTAAGCGCCTTGCAATAACAATGGCTTATTTACAGAGAAGGTCGAGGTATGGAGGCAGAGCTAATAAAGACGCGTATCCCCTTACACTTTAATGGCCAACTTATATTCCTGAGGATGAAAAAAAAAAAAAAAATGCCGTGAGGGGAAAAATCCCTCAATCAGCTAGTTACATGCTATATTTGCTTGGTTAATGAGAAGAACATGAAATGATGAGGAAAGTCCTTGACAGTGCAGTCATTTTACAGATTTGTGTTTCTCTAATCTGACATCTCCCTCCCTATAACTAGTCTGTATGTCAGCATACACACTGACATCCAGTGCTGAAGATATAAAATAACGCTACCAACTTTCTTATTGGTCTACAATAGCCATTGTAGAAAATTTCCCACCACAGTCCTATTTTCTTGATTGTGCAAAAAACAACTAACCATGTCCTGCTATATTTCTTAACTGACTGTTTTACACACATTGTCCAGTATATTAATCATTGATGCTGTTAATACCCAGAGAGGAGGTTTATTACTACACTGGGAGAAGAAAAGGAGGATAGATCTACATGCAACAGCAAATGAAACTGAGCATAGACCAGCTTTAATGTCCAGATTTTAAATAAACACACTACAGAGAGATAATTTGGTACTGAAATATTTATAACAGATCTTTTCTTTTTTTTCTTTTTCATGCTTTTTACCTCTTCTCCTTTCTTCAAATTCTGTCATTCTCAGCTGAAAGGTAGGACTTAACATTGCCTTTACTTCAACAGATTTGAAACTTATTGTGCATAAATTTTGCTTACTCACATCCTAATTTCCCAATTTCTGTCATATCTTCTTGAATAACAGCCCAGCTTTTTTTCTTGTGTTTCTGCCCTTACAGTAAAGTGAACTTAAATGTATTGGACTCTTTAACCTGGGGTGAAACATATATTTTTCTCCCTGCTTGTAGAAACCATATGCATGCCAGATCCCCGGCTGTACCAAGCGCTACACAGATCCAAGCTCCCTACGCAAACATGTCAAGATCCACTCTGCCAAAGAGCAACAGGTGCGTAGAAAGGTAAGACACCTTCTAGACGACAGGGATGGACCGGGAAAAGAGATTTTGTGTTAGACTTCTGTCACTTGACATTTGTCTTTTACCTTTTTTAGCATTAAGTAAAACCAACTGAGAGATAAATTGTATGTCTCTAACTTAATGTTGACAGTAAACTTATTTGATACTATTAATTAATATTAGCACGTCTGTGGTGGAGAGGAGGACACTGAACAAACTGTTATCCATCATGGATAATCCTGACCACCCTTATCACCACCCACTGGACAGACAGCGGAGCTCTCTCTCTGACTGACTCAGCCTCGCTGTTATAAGGACCGATTCAGGAAATCTTTCCTGTCTAAAGTAATAACTCTCTGCAACACCTCACCTCTGTCTAACAGAAAACTGTCACCTTTATAGTTTCTGTCTCAACCATACTTTTCACTTCTGCAATAATTTTGCACATGTTGTTTTGCACATGTACATCTGCAAATTTACAGTTAATTGCACACTTTGCTAATGTATATAGTGTGCTATTCTATATTTATATTTAATATTTGTATGCTAGACAGGTATATTTAGTGTATTCCAATATTCTTCATGTTGTGTATTTTAGAGACATATTTCCCTAGTGTTGAAATGTGCATTTTATTTACTGTTCATGTCCATTGCCTGGATACCCTGCTGTTGTAACACAATAATATCCATCCATCCATCCATCCACAGTATCCAGCTTGTTTCATTTTTCAGTAGTCATAACAAATCCATGGGTGATAGAGCTGTTTACAGATATATTTCTGTCAATTTCCGTGAATTATTTGTTGCGTCATATTTTAAAACGTATTATTTTAGTCCAGTTATTGAAAAAAAGAATACGGGCAGAACCAAATATGACAAGCGCGAGTTCCCCCCGGACACTTTTAGCTGTAGGAACAGGTGTCGCGGGTAGCAGCACGGTCAACAGTGAGCTCAACGAGGTGGTCGGCGTGGAAGTTAGTCACACTGTGGAGAGCGCAAATGTGACGGCGGAGCTGGAGGACTCGCCTGCAGGTCCCCGGTCAGCGGGAACTAAGACCAGGACGGAGCGTCGGGCGTTGCTCCACCGTTGAAGGGTACGTGAAACACCCCCAACATGCTAACAATGCTAACGCAGCTAACGCACGTTCAACGCCATCACCCAGGTGTGGTGAACTGGAGCCCAACTCCTTATCCCCGGTGCTTTCAAGGAGCCTTTAGATGCGACAGCATAACGGAATAAAACCATTACAGAAGTGACCAGCTGTTTCATATAACAGCAGTAATATTAGGTTTATCTCTATAGCTCATTTTTCCACGTGTAATTCAGTGTGCTTTATATAAGAGGAACATCCATATAGAATGTGATTAAAAGATAGTACAGAGTACAACAAGTAGTAATTAAATAGAGACCAACGTAATTTAAAGATAAGCAATATAGAAGAACATGCAAAGTACATTAAATAGAATAAAAACGTAGTAGCTCAATCATAGGCACATGAAAAGAGAAATGATTTAATCTGGACTTAAATATTGGTGCATATCTTAGATCTTCTGGCACTTTGTTCCAGTGAATGTGTCACTGCCATACGGCCAAAGTGGCTACAACTACTTCAAACACAACTCCTAATGCACAAGTTATATTTTTATTATTATTCTGTCTATTTAGTATTTTCATAGCATAAGAGATGTTTTTCAGTTGTATAGCCTATTGTGACCTGTTGCCTTCTGGGAAAGTGTTCAGTGTTCAAACACTATAAAACAAGTGTTTGAAATGTTTCTTACTTTTATACTGAAAATAATTTACCAAAGTTGCCAGTGGGCTAAATACTACCACAGTCCCCACCAGGAGGTTTTGTCTGTCTTTGACATTTGCACTACTGGAGTATTAGTAAAGACACTTGGCAGTATGAGATAGTGTGCAGTCACATATTGAAAGCGACGAGAATCTCAGCTTTTTTTCTGGTTGCCTTTAAAATTGATAAAGATAATATGTACAGATGTTTGTGTAATTTTTGTTCTAATCCATAGTTAAAATAACTGCAACTGCATGACACTTGAGGGCCGTTTCATTAGACCACTAGACCATGGGAAAATGTTAAATCATACACCTCTTACACATGCTACTTTTACTTTGGAAAATATTTGAATGGACATTGTAAAAATGTTTGCTTTTCAGCAGGTATGTAGTCTCAGATGTCCTGAAGTCAAATATATCAGTCATTGTCAGACATTATTTATTACTTTTTTTTCCAGCAACCCAAAAATCAAAGAATTTGACCTCACAAATTAGAGGTAATTTATTTTTGATTTTTAAAGAACATGTAATGATTGATACTTCTGTTGACTATAATCCAATCAATCTTATTTCCATACGTGCATTTTGTATATACAGTTCCTTTTGTTAACACCTTATTTTGAAAACCGGATGTAGTCACATGTGTACTTCTGTTAACTTCACCAAGTCTGTCTCTAGCTCTCCTTGTCAGCTCCACTCTCTTTATACATCCATGTTCAGCTCCATCAGGGCCGTTTGAATGCGTTTAACATAAATGTCAGTACATGGGTGCTCTACAGTTGTAGCGTCGGCTGATTTGACCACGGATATGCGAGTGAGGGCTGGCTTGACTGTACGTTACCACAGTACGATAACGTTTCCTGTCCATGACAGAGTTAGCATGCAGCTTTAGCCATCTGCCAGTTCTGTCAAAAAAGTTCTCACCGGCACTGATGTAAATCCTAGTGGTAGTACTTACATGTGGGTGGCTTTGCCTGCGTATCATGCAAAGTAGACCCCTAGTCAAGAGCTACTGTGGACCTTTTTCCTTAGTCAGCTTCCAGCATGACTTTTTTTCAAGTCACTACGAACAGACCACTTTATATAATTTCTCCTGTTCTGATGTACATTATCCACAGATCCATCTAGTTTGTTTAATTGAGGGGTTGGGAGGCTGGGGGTCTGGAAGAGGGATGTCTTTGAGCATCGTTTCCCCAACAATAGATCAGGTTTGACCACATTTCATCATGTTCATGGTCAAAAGCCCATTCTTTCCCTGACTGGAAGCGAGTAAATAACAGAGAATGGTCTCATTGTTGTGGAAGGGGCTGGATAGTGGCAGACTGGATGATGTGTTTCTTTGCTTAGCGCCGTAAAGGGAAACACATGTGTGCTTGTAGCATTGTTAATAAGCTGTACAGCGGAATACCCTAGTGGCCAGATGTTATGGACAAATGTCAAACAAATGCTCTTACTCCACTCTTGGAGTGGCCCAGAGAAAAACTGTTAAGAGTGTCACTGAAGGGAGAACAGGGCCCCAATTACATGTGATGAATGTTTTGCAGGGCACTCATAAGGATCCCCAGGAGGACAAGCACATGCACATTTACTAACAAACAGTATCTAAGTGTGAAATCATAACGTGGACGATGCTAGCTGTAAAACTCATTCATCTATGATTTTACTGGCCAGATAGGCAGAAGGGCTTAAAAGATGCAAGTCACGTACCAATAACATTGTTATCTGTGCACTAGGCTCATTGCTGTCGATGAACTTTGTGATAATAATCAGAGAGTAGATTGTTGTGATAATGCTGAAGAATGTTTCCAACCACAATCTGACCACAAAATCAAAATGTGGAATTGATTTTCATGGAATAACAAAGGCTGGATTTGTGGATGGATGGATGGAAAGACAGGCAGTCACAGAGACAGATGGGCAGGTTGATGAAGAGAAAAACCTTGGTGAACAACATTGACCTTGTTATATGTAACTGGAACGTTTTCTTTTGAAAATACACTTGTACTGCTCCAAATGATCAACACTGACAGGTTTTTATGCCTCTTGGCATCATAAAGTTAGTACTTATTACTATTATACAAAAATATCTGTACTCTTCAAGATGGTTAATGTAGGGCTGTCGCAAGATTGCAAGGCAGCACTATTGACAAACCGACCGCAGGGGATGGCAAGCAACTGCCACAACCGCCGTGTTCACGTTTATTTTCTTTTTTGAATTCTTTGCAATGGCAGCGACTTGTTTTAATGCTAAAACACCAGCAACATGACGAGGTATTCTGCGCTGAACACTGCACTTATGGTGTTTTTTTCTTTTCTCGTCTCAGAGTTGAAAAGTGTTCAATTTAGGGTAAAACGCTGCACTCGTCACTGTCACTTTGTGGACAACAATGGAGGTCTATGGTACAGAAGAATGAACTATATCAGGCTTTTATGTTTTTATTGTCAGAGCTAAAGCAGATACTATTGAAACCTTTGTTAAATTCCCCTCTCTCCATGAGTGTCTTGATTCTGGCACACCGTCTTACGTACCGTTTGTTCAAAATGCCTTTCTCTCTAGCGCCTGATAATCAGCTATAGTCCTGTCCCAGTCCCTCTGTTGAATTTACAGGTTCTTTGAAGGTAAACCTCTTGAGTAAAGGAAATATGTGGTTGTTAGTACAGTCCTGGTGTGTACCTCAGCAACTGTAATGTTTTATTACAGAGAAATCCACTGATGTATACTACAGAGGTCAGCTCTTCCACTGATCCATAAGGCAGATGTCCCATTTCTCCAACTGACACAAGTTTCCTTAGGCTTAGGTTTCTTCTGCATGCCGTGTGATCGACTCTCCAGCTGAAATGTGTCTTCAGTTGCCCCCATTACTGTTGGCAGTGAGAGAAACAGAAGCAATCTCGCATTGGCTCTGAGTTGGTACGATGATCACTTACCCACAATGTCCAAGGCCAACGCATGACTCAAAAAGGATCTTATGATCTTTCCTCTGGTTCCCCCTGACTGACGAAGTATTCTCATTTGCTGAGTTACTGTTTCAAATTAACATTACAATAACGTTATTGCACAAAAAGAGAAAACAAAATGGGAATAAACCACACCCCACACAAGGTCCATCCTACAAATAGACACAACTGAGGCTGTGTTTTGTTCTTAGGTTGTGTAATCTTGCAAGCCAGATGGGGTTCTCTTGAAATGACTCAACTTCATTTCTTGTAAAGATTTTCTGTTTGTTCTTATTTATGTGATTGACAGCTGCGGCCCTGCCCTCACCTGGAGCAGGACGCCCTGAGTGACTGTCTGTCCATGCAGCACCTCCAGAGCTCCACCTCCTCGCAGCACCTCTACAACAGCAAAGATGGTCGTTCTCCAGGACTGGGCCAAGACATCTTCACAGGTGCACAATCAGGATGCTGCTCTGTCATCTTACATCCTCATTATGTAACCTCTTCCCCTTATAAAGGCATTAAGTAATCTAAAACTTAATCTGCAACAACAACTTAGGTCTCTAGTCTCTGTGTATCTTCCATATCTTTTTTTTTCTCCACATAAATCTTTATTGGTAGAGATTCATAACACTAAATAATAAATTGTAGTTTGGGAAATGTATTCATCATTGTTAAATTTCCCAATTCTTCCCTTTGGTTTAGCTTTTTGTATTCTTAAGATATGTGTTAATTACTAGCCATTGGTCCAGGGTCAGGGGCACTACTTCCTCATAATTGTATTTTTACAAGGGCTGTCAAAGTTAAGGTAATAATAATGCGTTAACACAAATTAATTTTAACTCCACTTTTAAGTTGTAGCTGGCTCAGTTTTAAAGCTAGACTGAAGATACTGATATCAAACTAAAGCCTAAAAAATCCAATTGGTACCAACTCGGTCATACTAGCTTGTCACAAAGGAGGCTAAAAACAACACTCTTGTGCTAAATTTTGGCAAGGAAAAACTGTCATGGCCATTTTCAAAGGCCGTCCTTGACCTCTGACCTCCAGATATGAATGAAAATGGGATCTATGGGTACCCACTAGTCTCCCCTTTACAGACATGCCCACTTTATGATAATCACATGCAGTTTGGGGCAAGTCATAGTCAAGTCAGCACACTGAGACACTGACAGCTCTTGGGCTGCAGTTTGCCATGTTATGGTTTGAGCATATTTTTTATGCTAAGTGCAGTACCTGTGAGGTTTTCTGGACAATATTGGTCATTGTTTTTTGTTAATTGATTTCCAATAGTATTGGATAATAACAAAAAGGTGTGATTAATTTGCAATTATTAATTAATATTTTAATCGATTAACGGCCCTGAATTTAATCCATATAGATTTAAAGTTTCTTGTGAAACCTCCTGTATGTTCAGCTTTCATGAAACGGGTTAGAATGTATAAATTCGTAAATATGATGTTTTAATGAGAAATACAATCTTTTATCATTTGCTTTTTGATGTGAATACAACATGTCATGTGATACCAGTAGTAGCACCATTCACTGTGGTTGAGGAATGCTAAATGTGAGTACAAAAGACTGTCCATGTCTTTAAAATATCGATAGCCGGGGAGTATTTCTTCCAAAACAGAAGAACGGGCCAGTAAGTGAGGTCTGACCGCCAGAAATCCCACACCTGGCAAAACCATCACTGAGTCATTAGTGGTCATCAACAGCCATGTCAACATTCCTGTAGATGTATTATGGTAATTTTGCTCTTTCAGGCAGTAAAAATCATACTTACAGCTCCTTTGGTCAAACATAAACAAATTAAAACACTATAATTTATCTTTAATTACTTATGCACATTTTATATCCCCATTTTAGCCGTTGAACTCTACTTTATTTAAGTTTAGATGGAAGTGTTACAAGCTGGTGCTTTTGTTTGTTGGTTTGTATTTCATTGCCATATCATGTTAACCTGTCATCTTGTCATGCAAAGGCTGCAAAAGCCATTACAAACCGCTATAAATGGACACTTTTATTCATCACATGTGGCCTTTAAACTTCTAATTGATGAATTTGACCGTCACCAAATGTCAACACTACTTTGGATTCAAGAGAGATGAATAGATTATTACAATCTTAAAAACAAGAGCGAGTCTCTGCAGCTCCCTCAGTTAATGGACACATCTGTCCTTGTTTTCTGCCTGTACGCCATCCAGTCTCCCCGTTGCTCCCCTGTTATTGTTGCTGGAACTCAGCACACCGTTGACGACTGTGAACGCTCAACTTGTCTCTGAATGTCGTACCGGGCCTCCGATTCTTGGCTTTTTCCCCTCGGCCTCCCTCTGTTCCTGAGTGGATGTTGCTTGCTCTCTTCTTTTTAAATGGTTTAAAGCCCCAAAGAGCTTGCTTGTGAGTCAATGCCAAAGCGTTCAGGGATGCAGTGTTATTTGAGGCCAGCAAAGATGTTGCAGGTTGGCATTCAGAATCCCCATTTACATGAGTTTCACTTTGTTCCAGGGCCAATAGGATGCATGGAAGAGGTGGGGCAAAGTGGGCAGCTATCCCATCATTAACACTTGTGGAGCAGAAAATGAGTCATGCTTCCAGTCAGAGCTAAACTTGTTTTCCTGTTCGCCGGTTATAAGTCTGCTCTTATTCACATGACTGCAGTGAGACTTACGAGAAGCCCCTCTCTGTTTTATAGAGCATAATTAGATTAACCAGAGGAAGGATTCATCATAGTTTTAATGCAGAGGTTTACATGCTCGTGCTTTTATGTTGAATGGCTGATGTACTGCTCCATATCCCTGTCAGAGCTTTCTTCCTGAACTTGAACAAAAGCATTTCAGAGCCAGTGCACAACATCTTAAAACATAATCCTCTACTAACCCGTAAAGAGTGCCATCATATCCTCTCACTCTCCTTACACAAGGAACTAGTGATGAAATTGAGGCAATCACAGCCATTATTTGTCGACTGTTTTGCCGGTCTGGTAGCAGATGTTGGGGCTAAAGGGGAAAACATTTAAGGTCTGTGATTGATGATTTGGGGGTAATGAATCAAGCTTGTAACCATTTCAGAGGGCTGTCAGATCAGGCCCCAGCATGCTTCCACTTGAGAACAGCTGGGCCTGGAAACGGCAAAACCAGGAGCACCGATCTTTTCCCTTCCTTTCATCTCCTCCTGTCTTCCCCACTCGTCGCTGGTTAACTGCCCCAGACAGTCAGCGCGCAGCTCTCCTTCTGGATGCTGGGAAAGAAATCAGACGATAAACGGAGCAGAAGATGGAGAGAGTAGATTTATTGTTGTGGGAGAACAAGTGGAGATCCAGTATAACTTCTCTTAACAAGACTTGTTTAGTCCTTGATTTTCAACAGGATTTGTCCCTCCTCTCTCTCTTTGGAGCAACCTCTAGAATAAACCAGTGGAAACTTGTCAGTGGAACTGATGGAAAGACCTGATGTTTTACAGTGTTGACTGATATGTGCAAGTGCAGCTTCAGTGACTGGTAGACAAATCCACAATGTGGTGACAAATTGACACAGACTTCAGGGAAATTGAACTCAAGCATAAGGCTGAACGCTAGCTGCTTCCCAAATGAAAAAGTACATACTGAAAAAAAATACATTTAATATGACTACTTTGGGGTTTTGGGCTACTGGTCAGACAAAACAAGAAAGTTTAAGACATCTCCCTGGGCTTTTGGAACTTCAGATGGGCATTTTTCACTAAGAATAAAAAATATTATCTATAATAACAAGGGGTGTCCGAGTTAACGTGATAAAGTGTGAACACAGATTTTTTTTTAACACCACTAATGCATGTAATACATGAATGCAGTTGTGTTTTTTAGGTTGTATCAGACTCAGCTTTAAAGCTACAGTGAAGATGCTGGCATCATATGAAACTGGAAAACCTAAAGAATCCTTCAGTACCAACCATGTCATACTAGCTGGAACAAAATATATAATTGATGCGCCAAACTTGCGCTAAATTTGATGAGGAAAAACTGGCATGGCCATTTTCAGAGGGCTCCCTTGACCTCTGACCTCCAGATATGTGAGTGAAAATGGGTCATAGTCAAGTCAGCACACTGACAGCTGTTGCTGCCTGTTAGACTTTAGTTTGCCATGTCATGAATTCAGCATATTTTTTAGGCTAAATGCAGTACAGTGAGAGTTTCTGGACAATATTTTTCATTGTTTTGTGTTAATTGATTTCCAATTATAAATATATACATATGCTTGCAAAGGAATCATATTTGCCCACTCCCATGCTGATAAGAGTATTTAATACTTGACAAATCTCCCTTTTTAAAATATGATCAGTGTTTAATTGGAGCCCACAGCTTGAAACAGAAGAAAAGTTGACAACACACAGCCACCATCAGTAGAAAATAATGCCCTCCCCCCAACACACACACATGCAAAGGCTATACAGTATTCACCCTTTTAAACTCCTTACTGTTCAAAGTCACCCGTCAAACACATGTAACATTTTAGCTTATTATTGTGTAATGAGAACAAACAGCTGAAAGGACAAGCGAGGCCACTCCCTGTGGCAGCACAAACAATGTACCCTAAATTACAAACAGTACAAACACAGAACATTTTATTTTACAAAGCTCTCTGATTGGATGAAGGTTGTCAAAACAAAATCCTGTTACCATGAAATGACTTTTAATTTGCTCAAAGGAAAGATGGAGTGCAGAGCCCTCAAGTTTATTTGGCACATTTACTGAATTAGCTTTGTTTGTCTTTCAGGCCTGTACGCTGGCTCCAGCACCCCCCATCACAGTGCCTCAGTGGAGCTCCTCTCCCCTACCCCCAACCCCACCTCCGTCTCCACCACTGACCTGCCTTCCCGACAACACCGACTGGACCGGGACCTCGGTAGCCCTCATCACCTGTCGCCGCTGGCCGCCATGGATGGCACAAGAGACGGGTGAGTCCTTAATGGATGTGTAACATGGATGTATTTAGCTGTGGAGATGCCTCATACTTACTCTATCACTGTCAATGGAGAAAAAGGGCAAGAAATATAAACATTAAATCTAGTGTACATCTCCTGATTAATAAATGGAAAATTCTATGAACAGTCATGTAAGGTTGCATCGCAGTCTTGTCACATGACCATTCTGATTGGCCTCTGCAATTAAGTCAAATATGTGTGTTAATGTCATGTGCCATCACAGTCTGGTTAGGTCAAACTGTTTTAGCTGAAGTTACCAAAAACAAAAACTCTGTGGATAAAGATGAAACAGCTGGACATGCAAGTGTCCCTATTACTATACAAACACACACACACCTTTTTTCCTCTATTAATCTCACTGATGGTATTATGAGCCTCTCGCTAATTTTGGCCCGCTGTGTGTCCATTGTTTTTCACCTATTTATCATCTGGAATCGAGGCAGATCCGCAGGGCGAACCCGCTTAGATCATGTTAGGTTAAGCCTCTCAGTCCTGCTGACAAACCCATTTGGCTGTCGTACTGGAAACAAACTGAACTCCGTAACCCATAAGACTTCCCTCGTGGGAAGATGGGCTGTGCTGGTCACCACAGGGTCAACGTGACACATCACTAGCTCTATTTCTGGCACTGAAATCAGTGTTCATAAGGTCCCCCATCTCCACTGGATAGGTCAGCATCAGTGCAATGACCAAACCACTTGGCCGGACATGAGTCACACTTTAATGAGCGTAAACTGTGATAGGATCATCATTTTGTGTTTATGTTGTGAGCTGCTTTATCCTCAAATGACATGAATCAACACATTAGAAAGTAGAAAACATTACCAAACAATTAATATTGTACAAATCTACCCATATTCAGTTTTTACAGACCGTCATATCCTACATTAAGCTGCCTTCACATAAGACATTCGCTCTTCGCTCACTGTGTGGTGGGGCGAGAGAAATTCGTCAAAACATGTGCAAGGGCTATTCACTGTTTCTAGGCAAAAACAACAGTTGCAGCTCCTCTCATTGGTTGTGCTTTGAAAGGTCAGCAGCCGCTGGGGTCAAATTTGAGCGTCACACCACAGCAAGTGTAGTGCTTCCACTTAGCCACGTGGCACCGCTCTCACCATAGGAAGACACAGGCACAGCTAGCATACAATACCCCACCTAAATATCTTCATTACTGATACTGGAACAATACTGCGGCAAAAATTGAACACATCAGGAAAAGTAATGTAATAATAGATGACAGCACATGGAACATAGAATATTTTTTTGTATTAGTTAAAAAAGTTAAAATGTAAAAATTAATTCATTAAACAAAATGAAATACTATACCACTATATATAGTATATCTGATGTCCCCTATACTTTGACAGTTGATTTTATGTTTGCATTTGTTTTTGATAACACACATATTTACTTTTCATCTTTATTCTTAATGCTATTTTTCTTAAAACTTCTCTGTTTATGTATTTTTATTTTAAAAAGGACAACTAGTTTCACGCCAGGGATTATTAAAGTATTTCTGATTCTAACAGTTCAGTTCAGGCGGATGGTGGTACTGCAGCATAGTAGACGGCGAAAGGCTTCCTACACAAAATCCCATAAAATGATGATAAATTCAGATGAAGTTCTGTGAGAAGTTGATGAGAGAAAAGCTGCTAAAATCAGGAAGACACCACAGTAACTGTAGAAAGCACAATTTTGTGTCAAAGTTGTGTGAAGAGAAAAAAAATCACACACCAGACTGCCTTCCCCTCTGTCGATTTTATGTTATTGAGACTCACGGTAAAGCAATACTTTAACACATGCTCCTTGATGAATTCTGTGTTTACCGGAGATGCCAACGATGGTGAATCTAATTTTAGCAGTACATTTGATTGGTAGTTAGAACAGTGCCAGTTATTTCCTTGTTTTTTTTGTTTTTTGTAGGGAGTTTAGCTGATAGCAACACCAGCTCAGAGCCTGGCTGTGCAGCCAGCGAGCAGGTCCTGACCTGCGTTAATCTTCCTTTCAGCTTCATTTGTTGACTCTGTGCGTCTGTTTCTCGCTACAGTTTAGTTTTTGACTGCTTGCTCCTGCAGGATACCTTTTTAGTATCGGTATACAGTGCAACACTAGCGGCGTTAGACACTTGATTTGTTGAGGGATCATACACCAAATACAACTGTATTAAATCATGCCATCTTAAAAGACGATGCATCTTCCAAACAGCTGTGAAAATATGTTCAACTGGGGACACTTTTAAACACAGGGCAATAAAACTGAAGTCACTTTAGTATTATTTAAGTGTGCCAGTATTGCTCCATCTTTACCAAAGAAGAAACTAAGTTTCTGTTCAGTTTATTTTAAATTTCTTGTAAATTTCATTAAGAAATGAATTGACTCAGAACACATTAATTGCTGTACTGAAACACATTTTTAGAAAGCTACCTCTACCATTAGACAGCAGAGTGTCCAAGAGAGGATGGAAACCCTGCAGCGTTTTAAAGCGCAACTGTCTTGCTCAAGGGCACTTCGGCAGAACTGGATAACTCTTTTCATGTATCTATGTTGTTCTTTGTGAATATGTGTGTGAGAGGCACAGCATGTTTCCTATTAGTACAGATGATTTCCCCCGAGAGCCAGCAGAGCAGAGTTTCAGAGCCTGAGTGTCGTCAGGAGGCACAGTGTGTACTGTACTAAACAATGTGCTGAAAACCAGGGAGGTAGAGAAGGAAAACAGTCTTTTACAGTTTAATAACATTGAGAAAGAGTGGATGGAATCAAGCATCGTAAACCCTGCGTTACAAAAGTTATCGTGTTACGTAAACATGCCTTCTGCTCTATGGGTGTCTCTGAGTGTATATACATTTTTATGAGAGTGTATACAGCAGAGGCATATGACCGAATGAGGTTTGATGGCTTTCTTACTCTAAGAGCTGTGCATACGTTTGTACTTGTGAGTGAGAGGAGTTTACATATAGTTATCCAGGAAACACACATGATTGCATGTGATAGGGGTGTGAGGCACAGCAGACTGCTCGACTTCCAGCACAAACAGTGCAGCGGGCCGGCGCGGCAAAACCCTCTGGATGTAAACGTCCAAGCGCCGCTCTGAGACGCCAGGCCGGCCTGGAAGCATCTGGAAGGTGATGTGTTGTTTCAAGCCTTGAAAGCTGGAGGAGAATGCTGTCGAAATTACCTTGCGGTTTCATTGCCTCTTTCTCTGCGGCATGCACAATTACCAGCGCGAGGAGAGAAATGGAAAGTGAAAAGGACCTGAGTAGGGGATGCTGTAATGGCGGTTACACAGGCAGGGTGACATTATTGGATGTGAGACGTGGCTCTGTTCCTTTGGGTGCTTGATGAGGAACATCTGAACATTGTATGTGTGTGAGAATGTGAGTGGTTAGCAGTGAGAATCCCCTTTTCCATTATGTAACTTAAGTGCCTATTATGCCATATAAGTAATCTCCCGTGTTCCTTCCCCACCTTAAGCTCCTACATACTTGTGACGTGATGACAATGCATTAAAATTGCAGCAATTTCCAAATTTACAGGTTTCATCAAATCAAGATGTTTGACCTAAAAGCTGCCATAAATGCACACCCACATATACTGTAGTGCCATATCTGTTCATCACATAGTGTGGACGGAGGGTGGGGTTAGGAGTCAAAAAGCAAGCTGGGGCAGGGGACCTACAGTACAACCAGCCGGGCATGAAACGTCTACTCACATTTGCCTGAAGATGGAGCATTTGATTTACATGTTTAAAGCCCTGAGTATACATGCTGCTGCCAAAGTCAATATCAGCGCCGCACTTGTTTTTCCCAAACGGTTTAGCAGGACATTAAACATTTTGACAAAATTATCAAACTAACCTGCCTCTAGTGTGGCAGCCTCTGACCTCATAGCTAAATGTGTTTACTCTGGCTCAAATGGGCCATTTAGACTCCTTTTACTTTGTAAATACTAGTGTCATTTTTCTGAAGCTAATATTAAAATATGCCAGTTCAAATACATTTGGCAATCAGCGTGGCACGAGTGTGTGTGTTTGGCCGCTCTCATAGAGATGGCTGTTCGACCATGGCGGCCTGTGCTCACACAGGAGATGGGTGGTAAATGTTGTCATTCACTGCTTCAGCCATATGTGGTTATATAATTGCGGAGGGGAGAGTCTACAGCCTTTACCTACGTATTGATATTAGAGCCCCTCTGCAAATATTAGTGTGAGGTGGTTTGATACCTCAGCAGTGATTGACACAGGCTAATTGAATTAGAGTGGCGGCAGAGACGGCACAGAGCTACATTAAGAGTTCCTGCTCTGAACGGGGGGCGTTCAGGACTCGTAACTCTACACTGTCTGTCTTCAAGCCATTATCATTCTACAGTGATCCAGAAAATAAGTGTCAATCTTACAGCTCAAACAAAAACATTTGTGAAGTAGTCACTCAGGGCAGCATGTGGTCAGTCACTCATTTTGTGCTGCTCGGTTATTGATGTGTAGTCTTGTCTACACAAATGGTTAACTCAGGAAAGATTCAGATGATTTACTGTCAAATTCTTCCAAGGAAGATGGTGATTAAGGACTTTTTGGGGTTTGCTAGGCCAGTTATCTTTCTGGGACTAACGGAGCTTTTTGGGGCTCCAAAAATATCCCGAACCCTGGCTGTGCTCTTCACTCAGGGCCCTGCAGGGCTGGCTTAGCTTTAGCTTAGCTTTAGCCAGGATGCTGTATTCTGTCTCTCAAGCTCAGCTTTAGCTTGATAACCAAAACCAGAAGCGTTCCCACCGATCTGCGCCAAAGAAGCCCCCGTCATCCATCAGAGGGGCTTAATGGTCGGAGAGATGAGAGGAGAGGCAGAGGGTGTTTGTGGAGAACGTGGGGTCTATAGAGGACAGGGTCTGATCCTCGCTCCCTAGTGGGACAGTTAGCTCCAGGTGAAGGAAGACGAACGAGGAGCAGAGTAGGACTGCTCATGAATCTTCAGGTTTCTTTCCATACCATCAGTACAAAGAACCAAGACTCCAAGGGCCGCTTTTCTTTAACACAACAGAGCGTAGCAACTTGTAATAAAGTTTCTGGACAATAGTTGCAGTCAACGTCCATGCCGCGTACCTGAATGAAGGTTATTTTATGTTGCTTCAGGGCAGCAAACAGTCCAGGTTGGAGGTCCTTTTCATCTCCTTGCTGCAGCATTTCTAAGATCGATGTTTAGTCATGAACTTCTGTGCTGAATCAAAACTCATTCCCAGAATGACATCAGCTTTCCCATATTACTCACAAACATTCACTGGGCCACTCGAGTCGAAGTCACAGAGCTGTGTTCTCAGTGAGCAAAGAGTGAGGTCTCATAAATCATCTAGCCCATCACTTCCCTCTCCTCCCGACACTATCTTCATGCAACAAAGGTCACATCCATCTGTTATAAAAGACAGGACACTAGGGTATTTTACTAATCTGTCTACGCTCGCTCTAACCTCTCAACCCTCTAAATATTCATTAGATTTAGTCCATCAATCTGATAGCCTCACCTTAAAACCCTCTCCAACTCTACCTTGAGGAATCAACAGGTCAACAGTCAAATCACTCTCTCATTGCAGTGGGACAGGAGTGGGTGGGCTGGCTGGAAAAAGCGTAGAGTAGCGCAGGATGGTCAGCGAAGATGAATATCGGGGGAGAGATTAATGTGGCATATGAAAGATTCCCCTCATACCTTGTGCCTGAGTTGCTAGCAAGCTAGAGCCTAGCGAGAGCAGGGCCAGGGGCAGCTGGCAGTGATTAGCTTATGATTCACTTTAGCTGCACATAGAGGCAGCTTGTAAAAATATGAACAGTATACCTGTTTCCTGAGTTTGTGCTGACAGCAGCTCCTGGGGGAATGCTGCTCTCTGCAGGAACACATGGCCATGCACTGGGCCTGTGCCAACCCATAGATTAGCCACGCTCGCTAACAGCTAGCCTCTCCAGAGCTGTACTAACACAAGGTGCCACACAAGCTTCCTCAATTTTGTAGAGATAGACATGGAGGTCAAATTTAGTCCATATACAGCTAAGCGCTTAATTTTGATACCAAGATGAACATGTTGATGAGTAGACGGCACTCAGAGTAAACAACTTCAATGCAGAACAATTCTGTTGCTCAGCTGTTCCTCCAAAAGGCATCAGTCCTACTTTAAAACCTTAATTTTAAGTTGTATTGACTTGTTCATCCTGCAAAATGTGAGTTTTGGAAAGTCCTTTTTGTTTGTTTCAGAGTTATTAGCAGTAGTGTAGGAAGTATTTAGATCTCTGTCATACCAGCAATACAATACTATGAAAATACCCCATTAAGAAAGTGTTCATACTTTTACTTAAGTAGTAAAAAGTATTGGCAGCTTAATGTACTTGATATAAAGATATTAAAAATAAAAGTCTTCATTAGACTCAGAGCTAATGTTGCTTCTTACTACAACGTTGGGTAGTTTAATCCTTAAGAACACATTATATTATATAAGGTGTCAAATAATTAACTGGAGTTAAAAGTAGGTTCCCTCTGAAATCTAGTGGAGTGGAAAGAAAATTATATAAAATCAAAGTACTAAAGTAATGTACTTAAAACCTAGGTCCAGACAGAGTAAATGTACTTAGTTTCTTTCCATCACTGGTTGCTTGTTTTAGGGGTGTTCCTAATGACTAATTTCTCTGACGTTTAAACACAATTTTAAACTTTTTTTAAGACTAGTTGACTAAAAGTATGAAAACACTGTGTATAAGAGCCATTTGAAATCATTAACCACATTTTTCACTAACCAAACTGTATTTTAAATGCTGCTGAAATCAATGTCCCCCATGTTCCCTCGGTCGCCCGGTTAGGAATGCGTCTCACAAACCCGGTGTGTGGTGTAATATTTGCTGAAATGGCAGTGGGGGCCGTGGTCTAAGAAGAGTCATGGTTTGACATCGCTTGTAGGCTACCATTAGTATCTTAGTGTGTAAGTTTTATTACCTTCCACCTTGTCTTCTCCTCGAACTCTTTCAAACGCATACACAGTGAGCGACGCAGCGCTCAGCTCTCAATCATCTTAACAATAAGTTGCGGTCCTCAGTCCAAAAGTCAAATTTTATTGAAAAAAGATGGATGTAATCCAACAAAATAGTCAGCTTCGATCCATATTTGTAGCCGTTTAGCTTTTCAAAAACGATGTTTTCACTGCGGTCAAACCTGCATTAACAGGTGGTCTAGCATAACAGCAGCACACATAAATTTATATAACCACAATAACAAGACTTTTTTTTATGGTGACAAATTCAGAGCTTTATTCAAAAACCTCAATCAAAGCTTCAAATTTGAAAAAAAAATGGACATGTAATATAGCCCTAATTGTTGGCCAGTACAATTAATCAGGCGATAACTGGACTGACTGCTGAACCCAGCCATTATTTCAGAAAGAGGAGGTGGCAGACCCGGCGTGGAGAACACAGCCAGGTCAGGAGCCGCTGATGAGTTCAGATCAATCAGTTCAATATGTAATTTAAATATGTACATTAGTAAAATAACTTTAACTAGTATTTCTGGTAGCAACGTTAAATCAACTAATCGCGCATATCCTCAGTAATTAATTAATTATTAATGATGGAAATCCCAGATTCAGATGACCACTAGTAGATAATTATGTGCTCACTGGCTCAAGGCCCATCCCACTACATTTCATGGGATCCATTCATTCGTTTATGAGACAGGAGAACAGAAAGAAGGCATACAGGAGCAGAAACATGACCTCTATTATAGAGAGTCATAAAAAGAAGAATGTATATTTTTATGTGTAGTTTTATGATGATCTCTATTGATGAAGGCAGAAACACTGGGAGCCTGAAGTTCCGCCAGTTAAGTAAAATAAATTCAGCATTGGCAGTAATGCGCCGCAGCTTCTCGCACTTTTGTTTGACATTGTTTACCATCTCCCTTCATCAGCCACTCTCCGCCAAATGCCCTTCATAAAGCCTCTGCCAGCTACTGAGTGCTGGGTGGGACGTCCCTCATGCATGGAGCAGTAGGTCATATAGTAGGCTCCAGCCAGGCCAGCAGTGTGCAGTCATCTGAGGGCTCGGCTGCCTCCAGCAACACTCTGTCATCACATTCATATAGCGCTTAGTGCAAACCATATGCTTCCACAGCACAGCAGTGCATAGTAACACAGCAGCAGTTTATGTGTTGGCATTCCTGATATGCAGTCATGAGAGGGTACTAAGTAGCTGTTGAATATTTGGGGAGGTGATTGGCCAGCTCTGTTTTTAAAGGCAGGTCTGTTGGCTATCGGTCTGGGTTTGGACCAGATTGCTGTTCCATTACATTAATGTCAAGTGTACAACATTACGTTGTTAAATTGATGGTCATTTTCAGGTTCTTGTTAACTTTCACATTTAACATTTATGTGTCTGAATAAATACCGGACATGGTTATTACTGCTCCTGGGTAAATTTATCACCGTGACCTTATGAATGCGTAACAAGATGCACATTAAATATCTCTCTCAGACTAGCCTGTCTCTGAAGATAACACCGGCTAACTACAGATTACCTATTAACACGTCATATCTTGAATGGATTAAAGTGGCAATAGACAAGTTTTTACTTTAACTTATCATTATAGAGTAAATGTTGATCGCAGTGTATTGGCTATAGAATGATGACACCATCGGCATTTAGATTGGTTCTTTATAATCCTTGCTTTCACTCTGCAGTTCTGTCGGCCACCAGGTATTATATCCTGGGAAAATGAAGGCTTGATTCATGTCACAAAGGATGTATCAACCATTGTTCAATCAAACCAGATCGACTCTCAGTTAACAATTCAATTTTTGTCATTGCTTTTTGACATACTATTGTATGACTTGTTTTTTTGAGGTAATATGCTGACTTTTTAACATCTTTTCCCTCAACTACTTTTGACAGAACTTCATATGAATTCATTATCATTTTGTGGGTTTTTGTTTTGGAAGCTTCTCTCCATTTCTCACGCATGGCTGCCGCCATGGGTTTACATGAAAGGGTTTAAAAAACAAACAAACTTAAATGGTGTTTAATAAATGATCAGATCTGATCAGAATCAGAACTACTTTTAATCCCCAGAAATTACAGCTGTTCCATTTTAAAATTAAAAATTAAAAATTAAAATAAAAACAAAAAACAGATGTTATAAGACAAATAGAAATAACAATAAAGATGAAATGTAAATGTGTGCATTACCAAATATAAAGACAAAAAGAAATCACCTGAACTCAAGTAAAGGGGACATCAGATTATTGGATATCATTTTTTTTAAATGAATACATTTTAACATTTTTAACTAATGAAAAATAATTGATAGAAAAGATAGATGATAATCTGTCATCTATTATTCCATTACTTTTCTTGATGTTACTATGAACCTTTCTTGCTTTTTCCAGTATAACATACTATGACTTTTTGTGACCTATTCAGGACTTTTTTTCAACATATTGTACTAGACGTTGACGATTTATTACAGAATCATGACGGCCGATGGCCCATATATGATGTTTTTTTTTTTTTCATTTCAAAATAAAACCCCTCAAGCTTTTTTTCTGTGGGCAGAGTTCCTTCATTTGTTAACAAAAGGCTTTCATTCTGAAATCTGTGCAGGGCAGTGTTGTATTACATGCAGTAACTTGCAGGGCTCCATTAATGAATATGGTACAAGATTTTGATTGTGCATTATTACTATGACTGTTTTCATTACTTTTTTTGACATACTATACTATGACTTTTTTTGACATACTATCCGATGACGTTTTTTCATGACTTTTTTCGACATACTATACTGTGACTCTTTTGTGACATTTTTCAACATACTATAGTATTTTTTGACTATATACTATGACTTTTTTCGACATACTATACTATGGCTTTTCATGACTTTTTTCGACAAACTATACTATGACTTTTTTCATGACTTTTTTACATACTATACTATGATTTTTTCGACATACTATACCAGGGGTATTCAAGTAAAATGTGAGGAGGTCCAGTTGAAATAAATTTCCTCAAGCAGAGGTCTGGAACATCATATGTCTATTTGCAGTATGACTGTGATATCTGAATAAATTATGTTTAAAAAATAATAATACAGGTTAAAATGATTTCAAAGAAGTTTATTAGCACTGAAACACAGGATAACATTGTGTGGCTGCAGTTTAAATAAAAAATAACTAAATTATGTATTCAAAAACAAAGAAAGTGCTTAAGAAAAAATAGCAGCTTCAGTTTCCTTTTGATTGAACAATCTCAATATTTCTCCTCAACAAAATATTCTCAAAACACCTTAACTATTTCTCTTACAAATGATCTGTCTTCCCCCCATACCTCATTTCCCCAGCTCAGTGTGAGAATTGAGCTACCAACATTTTAAATCTGGGCTTCAAGGAGGTCAGGGCCATTCTCATGCACATGTGCAGATGCTCATTGGTGAGCTTGGAACGAAATTTTTTACTTTTCTTACTTTTCTCTTTTTTGAAAGCGCCATAGTGTTTGCACTTCTTCTGACTGTAACTCACGTCCTGTCTTCCTGTATCATCTCCCTGCCTTTCTCATTTAATTCGCTTCAATCGCTTTTCGCTCGCCTTTCACCTTCTCTTCCTTGTATCACACTGCGTGGATGTCTGTGCCTGGCTGGCTGCACACCTCGGCTTCGGTTTGCTCTTACAACTGGCTCTGAGTTCAAGCTAGCGATTTGATTGGCGAGTTGAATCACGTGGTTAGTATGACTTGCACGCGATTGGTTTGTAGCTTCCAATCCTTCCTCAGTGCAGTGCTGGTAAAAGCAAGAAAAAAGTAACGCTCCGGCTTAAAAGTAATTCTCCCGTCAAAATGAAAAATATTTTAACAATTTATTCCGGGTCCGGATGGGATGGCATTTGGGTCCGTATCCGGACTGAGGTCCGTTGGTTGCGGACCACGGTACTATACTATGACTTTTTTCATGACTTTTTTCGACATACTATACTATAACTTTTTCATGACTTTTTTGACATACTATACTATGACTTTTTCATGACTTTTTTCGACATACTATACTATAACTTTTTCATGACTTTTTTGACATACTATACTATGACTTTTTCATGACTTTTTTCGACATACTGTAACTTTTTCATGACTTTTTTGACATACTATACTATGACTTTTTCATGACTTTTTCCGACATACTATACTATGACTTTTTCATGACTTTTTCCGACATACTATACTATGACTTTTTTGTGACATTTTTCAACATACTATAGAATGACTTTTTTCGACATACTATACGATGACTTTTTTCATTACTTTTTTCGACATACTATACTGTGACTTTTTCGACATACTATACTATGACTTTTTTCACGACTTTTTCCGACATACTATACTACGACTTTTTTCGACTGCTATACTATGACTTTTTCGACATACTATACTATGACTTTTTTCATGACTTTTTTCGACATACTATACTGACTTTTTTCATGACTTTTTTCGACATGCTATATTATGACTTTTTCGACATACTATACTATGACTTTTTTCATGACTTTTTTCGACATCCTATACTATGACTTTTCTCGTGACTTTTTTTGACATACTATACTATGACTTTTTTGACATACTATACTATGACTTTTTTCATGACTTTTTCGACATACTATACCATGACTTTTTCGACATACTATACTACGACTTTTTTCATGACTTTTTTCGACATACTATACTATAACTTTTACATGACTTTTTTCGACATACTATACTATGCCTTTTTTCATGACTTTTTGACACACTATATTATGACTTTTTTCGACATACTATACTACGACTTTTTTCGACATACTATACTATGACTGCTTTCACTACTTTTTTTGACATACTATACTATGACTCTTTTCATGACTTTTTTTGACATACTATACTGACTTTTTTCGACATACTATACTACGACTTTTTTCGACTGCTATACTATGACTTTTTTCGACATACTATATTATGACTCTTTTCATGACTTTTTTCGACATACTATACTATGACTTTTTTCGACATACTATACTGACTTTTTTCCATTACTTTTTTCAACATATACTATGACTTTCTTCGACATGCTATACAATGACTTTTTTCGACATTTTTCGACATACTTTTCTGACTTTTTTTACCATGACTTTTTTCGACATATTCTGACTCTTTCGACTTACTATACTGATTTTTTTCGACATACAATACTGACTTTTTCATGACTTTTTTCGACATACTATACTGACTTTTTTCATGACTTTTTTCGACATGCTATATTATGACTTTTTCGACATACTATACTATGACTTTTTTCATGACTTTTTTCGACATCCTTACTATGACTTTTCTCGTGACTTTTTTTGACATACTATACTATGACTTTTTTGACATACTATACTATGACTTTTTTCATGACTTTTTCGACATACTATACCATGACTTTTTCGACATACTATACTACGACTTTTTTCATGACTTTTTTCGACATACTATACTATAACTTTTACATGACTTTTTTCGACATACTATACTTGCCTTTTTTCATGACTTTTTGACACACTATATTATGACTTTTTTCGACATACTATACTACGACTTTTTTCGACATACTATACTATGACTGCTTTCACTACTTTTTTTGACATACTATACTATGCTCTTTTCATGACTTTTTTTGACATACTATACTGACTTTTTTCGACATACTATACTACGACTTTTTTCGACTGCTATACTATGACTTTTTTCGACATACTATATTATGACTCTTTTCATGACTTTTTTCGACATACTATACTATGACTTTTTTCGACATACTATACTGACTTTTTTCCATTACTTTTTTCAACATATACTATGACTTTCTTCGACATGCTATACAATGACTTTTTTCGACATTTTTCGACATACTTTTCTGACTTTTTTTACCATGACTTTTTTCGACATATTCTGACTCTTTCGACTTACTATACTGATTTTTTTCGACATACAATACTTGACTTTTTTCATGACTTTTTTCGACATACTATAACTTTTTCATGACTTTTTTCGACATACTATACTATGACTTTTTCGACATACTATACTACGACTTTTTTCGACATACTATACTATGACTTTTTTCACTACTTTTTTCGACATATACTGACTTTCTTCAACATGCTAGACTATGACTTTTTAACTACTTTTTTCGACATATACTATGACTTTCTTCGACATACTATACTATGACTTTTTTTCATGACTTTTTCCAACATACTATACTATGACTTTTTCGACATACTATACTATGACTGCTTTCACTACTTTTTTTGACATACTATACTATGACTCTTTTCATGACTTTTTTTGACATACTATACTGACTTTTTTCGACATACTATACTACGACTTTTTTCGACATGCTATACTATGACTTTTTTCGACATACTATATTATGACTCTTTTCATGACTTTTTTCGACATACTATACTATGACTTTTTTCGACATACTATACTACGACTTTTTTCGACATACTATACTGACTTTTTTCCATTACTTTTTTCGACATATACTATGACTTTCTTCGACATGCTATACAATGACTTTTTTCGACATTTTTCGACATACTTTTCTGACTTTTTTTACCATGACTTTTTTCGACATAATATTCTGACTCTTTCGACTTACTATACTGATTTTTTTCGACATACAATACTATGACTTTTTTCATGACTTTTTTCGACATACTATAACTTTTTCATGACTTTTTTCGACATACTATACTATGACTTTTTTGACATACTATACTACGACTTTTTTCGACATACTATACTATGACTTTTTTTACTACTTTTTTCGACATATACTGACTTTCTTCAACATGCTATACTATGACTTTTTAACTACTTTTTTCGACATATACTATGACTTTCTTCGACATGCTATACTATGACTTTTTTTTATGACTTTTTCCGACATACTATACTATGACTTTTTTCATGACTTTTTCCGACATACTATACTATGACTTTTTCGACATACTATACTATGACTCTTTTCACTACTTTTTTCGACATACTATACTATGACTCTTTTCATGACTTTTTGACACACTACTATGACTTTTTCGACATACTATACTATGACTTTTTTGACATACTATACTACGACTTTTTTCGACATACTATACTGACTTTTTTCACTACTTTTTTCGGCATATACTATGACTTTCTTCGACATGCTGTACTATGACTTTTTTTTACATTTTTCGACATACTATACTATATCTTTCATCACTACTTTTTTCCATATACTATACTATGACTTTTTTCGACATACTATAATATGACTTTTTCGACATACTATACTATGACTTTTTTTCGACAGCATACTATGACTTTTTCGACATAGTATACTAGGACTTTTTCGACATACTGTACTATGACTTTTTTCGACATACTATACTATGACTTTCGACATACTATACTACAACTTTTTTTGACATACTATACTATGACTTTTTTCACTATTTTTTTCGACATATACTGACTTTCTTCAACATGCTATACTATGACATTTTTAACTACTTTTTTCGACATATACTATGACTTACTTCGACATGCTATACTATGACTTTTTTTACATTTTTCGACATACTATACTATATCTTTTATCACTACTTTTTTCCACATACTATGACTTTTTCGACATACTATACTATGACTTTTTTACATTTTTCGACATATACGATGACTTTCTTTGACATGCTATACCATGACTTTTTTCGCCATACTATACAATGACTCTTTTCATGACTTTTTTTTTGACATACTATACTATGACTTTTTCGACATAATATACTATGACTTTTTCGACTTACTATACTATGACTTTTTTCGACATACTATACTATGACTTTTTTCATGACTTTTTTCGACATACTATACTATGACTTTTTTTGACATACTATACTATGACTTTTTTTCGACATACTATACTATGACTTTTTTTCGACATACTATACTATGACTTTTTCGACATACTGTACTGACGTTTTCAACATGCTATACTATGACTTTTTTCGACATACTATACTATGACTTTTTTGACATACTATACTATGACTTTTTCGACATAATATACTATGACTTTTTCGACTTACTATACTATGACTTTTTTCGACATACTATACTATGACTTTTTTCATGACTTTTTTCGACATACTATACTATGACTTTTTTTGACATACTATACTATGACTTTTTTTTACTATACTATGACTTTTTTTCGACATACTATACTATGACTTTTTCGACATACTGTACTGACGTTTTCAACATGCTATACTATGACTTTTTTCGACATACTATACTATGACTTTTTTGACATACTATACTACGACTTTTTTCGACATACTATACTATGACTTTTTTTCATTACTTTTTTCGACATATACTGACTTTCTTCGACATGCTATGCTATGAGTTTTTCGACATACTTTTCTGACTTTTTTACCATGACTTTTTTTGACATACTATACTATGACTTTTTAAGTACTTTTTTCGACATATACTATGACTTTCTTCGACATGCTGTACTATGACTTTTTTTTACATTTTTCGACATACTATACTATATCTTTTATCACTACTTTTTTTCGACATATACTGACTTTCTTCAACATGCTATACTATGACATTTTTAACTACTTTTTTCGACATATACTATGACTTACTTCGACATGCTATACTATGACTTTTTTTTACATTTTTCGACATACTATACTATATCTTTTATCACTACTTTTTTCCACATACTATGACTTTTTTTTCATTTTTCGACATACTATACTATTCTTTTTCCTCTTTTTTTCGACATACTATACTATGACTTTGCATATTCTACTTTTTTCGACATATATATTTCTTTTTCGCTCTTTTTTTCGACATACTATACTATGACTTTCGACATACTATCTACAACTTTTTCGACATACTATACTATGACTTTTTTCACTACTTTTTTCGACATATACTATGACTTACTTCGACATACTATACTATGACCTTTTTACATTTTTCGACATATACTATGACTTTCTTTGACATGCTATACCATGACTTTTTTCGCCATACTATACGATGACTCTTTTCATGACTTTTTTTTTGACATACTATACTATGACTTTTTCGACATAATATACTATGACTTTTTCGACTTACCATACTATGACTTTTTTCGACATACTATACTATGACTTTTTTCATGACTTTTTTCGACATACTATACTATGACTTTTTTTGACATACTATACTATGACTTTTTTTCGACATACTATACTATGACTTTTTTTCGACATACTATACTATGACTTTTTCGACATACTGTACTGACGTTTTCAACATACTATACTATGACTTTTTTTCGACATACTATACTATGACTTTTTTCGACATACTATACTATGACTTTTTTGACATACTATACTACGACTTTTTTCGACATACTATACTATGACTTTTTTCATTACTTTTATCGACATATACTGACTTTCTTCGACATGCTATGCTATGAGTTTTTCGACATACTTTTCTGACTTTTTTACCATGACTTTTTTTGACATACTATACTATGACTTTTTAAGTACTTTTTTCGACATATACTATGACTTTCTTCGACATGCTGTACTATGACTTTTTTTTACATTTTTCGACATACTATACTATATCTTTTATCACTACTTTTTTCCACATACTATACTATGACTTTTTTCGACATACTATACTATGACTTTTTCGACATACTATACTATGACTTTTTTTGAAAGATACTATGACTTTTTCGACATAGTATACTAGGACTTTTTCGACATACTATACTATGACTTTTTTCGACATACTGTACTATGACTTTTTTTCGACATACTATACTATGACTTTCGACATACTATACTTCAACTTTTTTCGACATACTATACTATGACTTTTTTCACTACTTTTTCGACATATACTGACTTTCTTCATAATGCTATACTATGACATTTTTACTTTTTTCGACATATACTATGACTTACTTCGACATGCTATACTATGACTTTTTTTACATTTTTCGACATACTATACTATATCTTTTATCACTACTTTTTTCCACATACTATGACTTTTTTCGACATACTATACTATGACTTTTTTTCGCATCTTACTTGCTTTTTCGAATACTTACTTGATTTTTAATAATATCTATGCTTTTCGACATACTTACTTGTTTTTTCGACATACTTTATGCTTTTCGCATACTTCTGCTTTTCGACATAATTCTTGTTTTTCGACATACTTACTTGCTTTTTATTCTTTTTCGACATATACTGACTTTTTCGACATGCTATGCTGGTTTTTCGAATACTTTTCTGACTTTTTTCCATGCTTTTTTTGACATACTATACTGTGACTTTTTAAGTACATTTTTCGACATATACTATGACTTTCTTTGACATGCTATACCATGACTTTTTTCGCCATACTATACGATGACTCTTTTCATGACTTTTTTTTTTGACATACTATACTATGACTTTTTCGACATAATATACTATGACTTTTTCGACTTACTATACTATGACTTTTTTCGACATACTATACTATGACTTTTTTCATGACTTTTTTCGACATACCATACTATGACTTTTTTTGACATACTATACTATGACTTTTTCGACATACTATACTATGACTTTTTTTCGACATACTATACTATGACTTTTTCGACATACTGTACTGACGTTTTCAACATACTATACTATGACTTTTTTCGACATACTATACTATGACTTTTTTCGACATACTATACTATGACTTTTTTGACATACTATACTACGACTTTTTTCGACATACTATACTATGACTTTTTTCATTACTTTTTTCGACATATACTGACTTTCTTCGACATGCTATGCTATTAGTTTTTCGACATACTTTTCTGACTTTTTTACCATGACTTTTTTTTGACATACTATACTATGACTTTTTAAGTACTTTTTTCGACATATACTGACTTTCTTCGACATGCTGTACTATGACTTTTTTTTACATTTTTCGACATACTATACTATATCTTTTATCACTATTTTTTTCCACTAATACTATGACTTTTTTCGACATACTATACTATGACTTTTTTTCGACATACTATACTATGACTTTTTTTCGACATACTATACTGACTTTTTTTCGACTTAATATACTAGGACTTTTTTCGACATGCTATACTGACTTTTTTTCACTACTTTTTTCGACATACTATGACTTTCTTCGACATGCTATGCTATGAGTTTTTCGACATACTATACTTCTGACTTTTTTTACCATGACTTTTTTTGACATACTATACTATGACTGCTTTTACTTTTTTCGACATACCATACTATGACTCTTTTCATGACTTTTTTTGACATACTATACTATGACTTTTTTCACTACTTTTTTTGACATTCTATACTATTACTGTTTTCATGACGTTTTTCGGCATACTATACTATGACTTTTTTCGACATACTACACTATGACTTTTCGACATACTATACTATGACTTTTTTCAACATACTACACCATGACTTTTTCGACATACTATATACTATGACTTTTTTCATGACTTTTTCCGACATGCTATACTATTACTTTTTCGACATACTATACTATGACTTTTTTCATGACTTTTTTCAACATACTATACTATGACTTTTTCATGACTTTTATTGACATACTATACTATAACCTTTTTCGACATACTATACTATGACTTTTTCATGACTTTTATTGACATACTATACTATAACCTTTTTCGACATACTATACTATGACTTTTTTTCACTACTTTTTTTCGACATTCTATACTATTACTCTTTTCATGACTTTTTTCGACATACTATATTATGACTTTTTTCATGACTTTTTTCAACATACTACACTGACTTTTTCGACACACTATACTATGACTTTTTCCGACATACTATACTATGACTTTTTCGACATACTATACTATGACTTTTTTCATGACTTTTTCCGACATGCTATACTATTACTTTTTCGACATACTATACTATGACTTTTTTCGACATACTACACTGACTTTTTCAACATACTATACTATGACTTTTTCCGACATACTATACTATGACTTTTTTCATGACTTTTTTCAACATACTATACTATGACTTTTTCATGACTTTTATTGACATACTATACTATAACTTTTTTCGACATACTATACTATGACTTTTTTTCACTACTTTTTTTCGACATTCTATACTATTACTCTTTTGATGACTTTTTTCGACGTACTATACTATGACTTTTTTCATGATTTTTCAACATACTATACTGACTTTTTTTCGACATACTATACTATGACTTTTTCGACATACTATACTATGACTTTTTTCACTACTTTTTTCGACCTATACTGACTTTCTTCAACATGCTATACTATGACATTTTAACTACTTTTTTCGACATATACTATGACTTACTGCGACATGCTATACTACGACTTTTTTTAAATTTTTCGACATACTATACTATATCTTTTATCACTACTTTTTTTCCACATACTATGACTTTTTTCGACATACTATACTATGACTTTTTTCGACATACTATACTGACTTTTTTCGACATACTATGACTTTCTTTGACATGCTATGCTATGACTTTTTTCGACATACTTTTCTATGACTTTTTTACCATGACTTTTTTTGACATACTATACTATGACTGCTTTCACTTTTTTCGACATACCGTACTATGACTCTTTTCATGACTTTTTTTGACATACTATACTATGACTTTTTTCACTACTTTTTTTGACATTCTATACTATTACTGTTTTCATGACGTTATTCGGCATACTATACTGACTTTTTTTCGACATACTACACTGTCTTTTCGACATACTATACTATGACTTTTTCCGACATACTATACTATGACTTTTTCAACATACTATACTATGACTTTTTTCATGACTTTTTTCAACATACTATACTATGACTTTTTTCATGACTTTTTTCAACATACTATACTATGACTTTTTCATGACTTTTATTGACATACTATACTATAACTTTTTTCGACATACTATACTATGACTTTTTTTCACTACTTTTTTCGACATTCTATACTATTACTCTTTTCATGACTTTTTTCGACATACTATACTGACTTTTTTCATGACTTTTTTCAACATACTATGACTTTTTCGACATACTATACTATGACTTTTTTCATGACTTTTTCCGACATGCTATACTATTACTTTTTCGACATACTATACTATGACTTTTTCATGACTTTTATTGACATACTATACTATGACTTTTTCGACATACTATACTATGACTTTTTTCGACATACTATACTATGACTCTTTTCATGACCTTTATTGACATACTATACTATGACTTTTTTTCATGACTTTTTCCGACATACTATACTATGACTTTTTCGACATATTATACTATGACTTTTTTTCGACATAGTATACTCGGACTTTTTCGACATAGTATACTAGGACTTTTTCAATATCCTATACTGCGACTTTTTTCGACATACTATACTATGACTTTTTCGCCATACTATAGTGCGATTTTTTTTGACATACTATACTGACTTTTTTCACTACTTTTTTTGACATATACTATGACTTTATTCGACATGCTATACTATGACTTTTTTTTTACCATGACTTTTTTCGACATACTATACTATGACTTTTTCGACATACTATACTATGACTTTTTTCGACATACTATACTATGACTCTTTTCATGACCTTTATTGACATACTATACTATGACTTTTTTTCATGACTTTTTCCGACATACTATACTATGACTTTTTCGACATATTACACTATGACTTTTTTTCGACATAGTATACTCGGACTTTTTCGACATAGTATACTAGGACTTTTTCAATATCCTATACTGCGACTTTTTTCGACATACTATACTAGGACTTTTTCGCCATACTATACTGCGATTTTTTTGACTTACTATACTGACTGCTTTCACTACTTTTTTTCGACATACTATACTATGACTTTTTTCCACATACTATACTATGACTCTTTTCATGACTTTTTTCAACATACTATACTATGACTTTTTTCACTACTTTTTTTGACATTCTATACTATTACTGTTTTCATGACGTTTTTCGACATATATACTATGACTTTTTTGACATACTACACTATGACTTTTCGACATACTATACTATGACTTTTTTCATGACTTCTTTCAACATACTACACTATGACTTTTTCGACATACTATACTATGACTTTTTCGACATACTATACTATGACTTTTTTCATGACTTTTTCCAACATGCTATGCTATTACTTTTTCGACATACTATACTATGACTTTTTTCATTACTTTTTTCAACATACTGTACTATGACTTTTTCATGACTTTTATTGACATACTATGACTTTTTTCATGACTTTTTTCAACATACTACACTGACGTTTTCGACATACTATACTATGACTTTTTTCGACATACTATACTATGACTTTTCATGACTTTTTTCCGACATACTATACTATGACTTTTTTCACTACTTTTTTCGACATTCTATAATGACAATTTTCATGACATTTTTCGACATACTATACTGACTGCTTTCACTACTTTTTTCGACATACTATACTATGACTTTTTTCGACATACTGTACGATGACTTTTTTCGACATACTATACTATGACTCTTTTCACTACTTTTTTCGACATACGTTACTATAACTTTTCATGACTTTTTTTTTAACATACTGTACTATGACTTTTTCGACATACTATACTATGACTTTTTTCAACATACTATACTATGACTTTTTTCGACATACTATACAATGACTTTTTTTCAACATACTATACCATGACTTTTTTCGACATACTATACTGACTTTTTCACTACTTTTTTCGACATTCTATACTGACACTTTTCATGACTTTTTTTTCGACATACTATACTATATCTTTTATCACTACTTTTTTTCCACATACTATGACTTTTTTCGACATACTATACTATGACTTTTTTCGACATACTATACTGACTTTTTTCGACATACTATGACTTTCTTTGACATGCTATGCTATGACTTTTTTCGACATACTTTTCTATGACTTTTTTACCATGACTTTTTTTGACATACTATACTATGACTGCTTTCACTTTTTTCGACATACCGTACTATGACTCTTTTCATGACTTTTTTTGACATACTATACTATGACTTTTTTCACTACTTTTTTTGACATTCTATACTATTACTGTTTTCATGACGTTATTCGGCATACTATACTGACTTTTTTTCGACATACTACACTGTCTTTTCGACATACTATACTATGACTTTTTCCGACATACTATACTATGACTTTTTCAACATACTATACTATGACTTTTTTCATGACTTTTTTCAACATACTATACTATGACTTTTTTCATGACTTTTTTCAACATACTATACTATGACTTTTTCATGACTTTTATTGACATACTATACTATAACTTTTTTCGACATACTATACTATGACTTTTTTTCACTACTTTTTTCGACATTCTATACTATTACTCTTTTCATGACTTTTTTCGACATACTATACTGACTTTTTTCATGACTTTTTTCAACATACTATGACTTTTTCGACATACTATACTATGACTTTTTTCATGACTTTTTCCGACATGCTATACTATTACTTTTTCGACATACTATACTATGACTTTTTCATGACTTTTATTGACATACTATACTATGACTTTTTCGACATACTATACTATGACTTTTTTCGACATACTATACTATGACTCTTTTCATGACCTTTATTGACATACTATACTATGACTTTTTTTCATGACTTTTTCCGACATACTATACTATGACTTTTTCGACATATTATACTATGACTTTTTTCGACATAGTATACTCGGACTTTTTCGACATAGTATACTAGGACTTTTTCAATATCCTATACTGCGACTTTTTTCGACATACTATACTATGACTTTTTCGCCATACTATAGTGCGATTTTTTTTTGACATACTATACTGACTTTTTTCACTACTTTTTTTGACATATACTATGACTTTATTCGACATGCTATACTATGACTTTTTTTTTACCATGACTTTTTTCGACATACTATACTATGACTTTTTCGACATACTATACTATGACTTTTTTCGACATACTATACTATGACTCTTTTCATGACCTTTATTGACATACTATACTATGACTTTTTTTCATGACTTTTTCCGACATACTATACTATGACTTTTTCGACATATTACACTATGACTTTTTTTCGACATAGTATACTCGGACTTTTTCGACATAGTATACTAGGACTTTTTCAATATCCTATACTGCGACTTTTTTCGACATACTATACTATGACTTTTTCGCCATACTATACTGCGATTTTTTTGACTTACTATACTGACTGCTTTCACTACTTTTTTCGACATACTATACTGAGTCTTTTCATGACTTTTTTTTAACATACTATACTATGACTTTTTCGACATACTATACTATGACTTTTTTCAACATACTATACAATGACTTTTTTCGACATACTATACTATGAATTTTTTCGACATACTATACTGACTTTTTTCACTACTTTTTTCGACATTCTATACTGACACTTTTCATGACTTTTTTTCGATATACTATACTGATTCTGGAAAAGTTGAATCGAGGCAACTGGACTTAGATTTGTCCCTGAAGACGTTTCGCCCCTTATCCAAGTGGCTTCATCAGATGATGATGAAGCCACTTGGATAAGGGGCGAAACGTCTTCAGGGACAAATCTAAGTCCAGTTGCCTTCGATTCAACTTTTTGCCAGAATGAATATGACCTGGATGAATGAGAACCTTCACAGACTTATACTATACTGACTTTTCGACATACTATACTATGACTTTTTTCGACAGCATACTATGATCTTTTTTCGACATACTATACTATGACTTTTTCGACATACTATACTGACTTTTTTCACTACTTTTTTCGACATATACTATGACTTTCTTCGACATGCTATACTGACACTTTTCATGACTTTTTTTCAACACACTATACTATGACTTTTTCGACATAGTATACTATGACTTTTTTCGACATACTACACTATGACTTTTCATGACTTTTTTCGACATACTATACGAGGACTTTTTCGACATACTATACTATGACTTTTTTCCACATACTATACTATGACTCTTTTCATGACTTTTTTCAACATACTATACTATGACTTTTTTCACTACTTTTTTTGACATTCTATACTATTACTGTTTTCATGACGTTTTTCGACATATATACTATGACTTTTTTGACATACTACACTATGACTTTTCGACATACTATACTATGACTTTTTTCATGACTTCTTTCAACATACTACACTATGACTTTTTCGACATACTATACTATGACTTTTTCGACATACTATACTATGACTTTTTTCATGACTTTTTCCAACATGCTATGCTATTACTTTTTCGACATACTATACTATGACTTTTTTCATTACTTTTTTCAACATACTGTACTATGACTTTTTCATGACTTTTATTGACATACTATGACTTTTTTCATGACTTTTTTCAACATACTACACTGACGTTTTCGACATACTATACTATGACTTTTTTCGACATACTATACTATGACTTTTCATGACTTTTTTCCGACATACTATACTATGACTTTTTTCACTACTTTTTTCGACATTCTATAATGACAATTTTCATGACATTTTTCGACATACTATACTGACTGCTTTCACTACTTTTTTCGACATACTATACTATGACTTTTTTCGACATACTGTACGATGACTTTTTTTCGACATACTATACTATGACTCTTTTCACTACTTTTTTCGACATACGTTACTATAACTTTTCATGACTTTTTTTTAACATACTGTACTATGACTTTTTCGACATACTATACTATGACTTTTTTCAACATACTATACTATGACTTTTTTCGACATACTATACAATGACTTTTTTCAACATACTATACCATGACTTTTTTCGACATACTATACTGACTTTTTCACTACTTTTTTCGACATTCTATACTGACACTTTTCATGACTTTTTTTCGACATACTATACTATATCTTTTATCACTACTTTTTTCCACATACTATACTATGACTTTTTCCACATACTATACTGACTCTTTTCATGACTTTTTGACGTACTATACTACGACTTTTTTTGACATACTATACTGACTTTTTTCACTACTTTTTTCGACATATACTATGACTTTCTTCGACATGCTATACTATGACTTTTTTGACATACTATACTATGACTGTTTTTCGACATACTATACGATGACTTTTTTTTTGACATACTATACTACGACTTTTTTCGACATATACTATGACTTTTTTCGACATACTACACTATCACTTTTTTCAACATAATAGAATATGATTTGTTTTGACTTTATTTGACATACTATACTATGAATACAACAATATGACTGTTTTTCATGACTTTTCAACATACTATACTGACTTTTTTCATGACTGATCTTTTGACATACTATACAACTTTTTTTGACATACTATACTATGACTTTTTCTGACTATATAACCTAATGTAGCAAAAGATATTTATATGGCAACGTATACAATGGACATATAAAATTTTCATCATATTCAGATAATGTGGAATGTCTGAAAGAAGTCCTAATATGCATGATGTTAATTTCCAAATGGTTAGAAATCCCTTGATGCACACTGAAAAGTCAATCATAATCATAAATGTAAACACTATTGTGCTTTCCTGTAACTGCTATGTGTGTGTGTGTGTGTGTGTGTGTTTTGTGGGGGGGGGGGCGTACTCTGCTGTTTGTTGACTTAAGTTCATATGTGGTAGGAGGACAATTACGTGTGGGGAGCCCAAGTTTCCACACGCCTGGAATGTCTTCTGTGTGTTTAGGATCACTAACTGCTCCGCTGGGTTTGTCGGATCATGTGGTTAGAAGGCTGCCATGGAGATCCTGCTTTGATTGGGATGTCACAAAGCGTGAAGCATTTTATTGAGAAATTATTGAAACTGTCTAGAAAGGAATGAACAGTTTGGGACATTTAAATGTATATTTAATCCACTCTTTCTGTGTCTTCTCCAGGGTGTCAGGTCCCCTCATGTCGCCAGGGATGAAAGGGACGGGGACGCCTCCTCCTCCTCTGGAGAAACACCATGTCCACCCTCACCACAAGCCCTACTCTCACTATCACCACCATCAGTCTGCCAACGATGGTAAGGTTGACCCAGAGACATCTGGCTGAATGTAACTTGTTTCAGGAAATCTGTTTTGGCTTGAATTTGAAAATGTTCATTGGCGTTGCAATTCAATATCCTGAATTTTTTTTTCCGTTGCAAGTGGTTCAGTAACATGTAGCCTCAGTGTTACTCTTGTACAACTTCCTATGAGGGAATTTACATAAGAACACCCCTGTGTCCCTTTTCAAACACTTGCTGTACCAGCTGACCCACATGAAAGACCTCAAAGAGAGGAAGTTGTCTCTTCGAGTAGCGATACTGCCCTATGGCTCTGTCAGAGCATTTTTAGGACAGAGAGAGATTAGAGGCATAGAGACAGAGTGGGTAAAACCACATGCCGGAAGCTTTTTCCCTGAGCTGAATTAGCCAGCAAAATGCTGGCTCATGTATTCGGCTGTCTTTCAGCACCCTAACATGTCAGGCTCAGCTGTCACTCCAGAGCCTTTTCCTAATGCTTTAAACACTGTTTTCCCTGTAAAGATCTACACATGGACGTCTCTCTAACCACGCTGTGGTCAGGGAGTTGCGTAAAAGTCCTCCAGGCAAGGCTGCTTTCCCATTATCGTGACTCCTGCGGTCCATTCTGAGTACAAACTGAGACGATGGGGATAAATGTTATATACTCTGGGGCTGGCGCAGTTAGCACGAGCACAGATATAGCATTGTCATAATTCGAGATCCACATTAAGTTTCATCCAGATGGAGCGGACGCTTACTAACCTTGGAAACAATCATCCATAGACACTGGTGGCACTCGATCAAGTCTTGCTTCTATTTTTCCTCCTTTCTTTCTCCTCAACATCTTCCCTCGTTTCCTAGAATTCCAAGGCAGCTTTCAGAGCTGCTTCCATTTCGGAGACTCCTACAGGATGGAGCAGCCGGTCGGTGGTATCCACATCCCAGGAGATTCTCACACCTACACTTCCCATCAGCACAATGGCTTCCACATGTCAACTAGCAACAATGGCACTGCAGGTGAGGACATTTTACCTTACTGCAAAGTCACATGAATGATTTCAGCAACATTTTAAACAAACTGCTCTTAATCATGTCTACTCAGGCTTCAACCTGACCCAGGAGCTTCAAGGCGGAGTAGGGTGCCAGTTCTCCTCCAGCCCAGAGGAGAGCATTTTCTTCCAGGTGGGCAACTTCGACCGCAGCCTGAGCCACATGTCCTCTGTCTACACAGAGACATAGAGCAACACTGGAGCAGCACACCTACTCTACAGTCCTTCATGTTCTCACACTTGGATCCCCTCTTCTCCCCATTTAGTTTTATATTTTATTCTGACCTACTTAGTTGACAGATGGATGTGAAACCAGCAAGATGGAAAAGACTTACTGCAGTGTGACTTAACTGACACACTATAAACAGTCAAGATGCTCTTGTTGTGCATCTCTTTCCCGTTGCAACTAGTTTAACCAAAAAGTAATTACCTTGTCGTACATTCATCATAAGGAAATAGACAGACCTGTTTCTTGTTCTTTCAATTTTTTACTCACTTTAAAAGAAGGAACGACACAGAGCCATTACATGGAAGAGATCCACATTTGTTAAACTCAAACACATTTTATGGTCAAGAACTCATGTAGGTTTTTCAGCATTAATAGAAAACTTCAAACACTTCTGAACTCCTGAATATAAATGAATTGTCTCCCTCTTCATGTTTTTTCCTCTAATCTACATCTTTCAATCTATTTCAGACTGAAGTGTAGAAAAGAATATATAATTTTGCTGTGTTTTAGAAGTGGAAAAAGTGTTTGCATTTCCGTATTTTGTTAAGTGTTTTCTTGGGGAGGGCGGCTTTTTGGATTTCTGTGAAGGAGGATTTGAACTCATTAATTCTGCAATAATGCAGAAAAACCTACTTAATTATATGTATAAAATGTACAGTTTGTTTACAGCAATCATTTGAATGTTTGTCATTTCTCAATTTAAGAAATAAATAATTGAATGATCACATGTCTGTGACATGTATTGAACACTAAAAAAAATGGAGAGAACACATGGTTCACACTTAAAGAGCACCTTGAAAATGTTCATACATTGGGTATGTTCTGCCCTCTAGTGGACATTAGTTAGTACTACAGACAGAAAAAAAAGCTCTCAAGCTGACAATACTCCGCATCTGTTTGCAACACCTCACCTCTGCAGCTTATTTCTGCTTCTGCTTGTTGATGTAGCTATGATAATAGAAGTTACTGAAGAGGATGACGAGGGTGACACAGTAACTAAACACCAGCATGTTCATGGAGTCAGGGAAGTCACACTCGGTGAACAGGTTGTAGCCTGAGTGCAGGAGAAACAGCAGAAGCTGCAGCTGGACATTCAGGAAAAAGGTCAGATCAGCTTACTTCGCAAACTTAATGTATGTACAGTCACAAATCTTTTCACATAAAGCAGGAGGCCACTCACCAGCTGCAGGGATGTGAGGTATCGCTTCCACCACAGGTACTTCTGCATGTGAGGGCCGATCGCAGCCAGGCCGTAGTAGGAATACATCACAAAGTGTACGAAGGTGTTGACCAGGCCGATGAAGAATGCTGCAGGATAAACAAAGGGATGTAAAGGCAAGGTTACACTTATGTTGATTGTGAGCACATGAAGAGTTACAGTATAGTATATCAAAAAAAAAAAAAGTCATCATACAGCATGTTGGAAAAAAATCATGAAGAGTAACACTATAGTACGTCGAAAAAAATATGTGAAATGTGAAAGAAATGTCTCAAAAAAGTAATAGTTTAGTGTGTCAAAAAGTCATGAAAAAGTTGTTTAAAGTAAAAACAAGTCATGAAAAAAGTCAGTATATGTTGAAAAAGTCATGAAAAAAGTCATAGTATAGTATGTTGACAAAAGTCATACGATAGTATGACATGTACTGTGACATTCGATAAAATGACTTTTTTCCACCATAGAATCATTTTAAATGCTATATGACTGTTTTCATGATTTTTTTCAACATACAAAAATTTGACATTTTCATCGAAAAATTTTCGACATACTATACTATGACTTTTTTGTAAAATTTTTCAACATTCGATGAAATGACTTTTTTCCACCATAGAATCTTTTTACATGCTATAATAATACTATTGTCATGATTTTTTTCATCATACAAAAATTTGACGTTATCGTAAAATTTTCGACATACTATACTATGACTTTTTTTGTAAAATTTTTCAACATTCGATAAAATGGCTTTTTTTCACCATAGAATCATTTTACATGCTATAATATGACTGTTGTGATTTTTTTCAACATACAAAAATTTGACATTTTCATCGAAAAAGTTTCGACATACTATACTATGACTTTTTTTGTAAAATTTTTCAACATTCGATGAAATTACTTTTTTCCACCATAGAATCTTTTTACATGCTATAATAATACTATTGTCATGATTTTTTTCATCATACAAAAATTTGACGTTATCGTAAAATTTTCGACATACTATACTATGACTTTTTTGTAAAATTTTTCAACATTCGATGAAATGACTTTTTTTCACCATAGAATCATTTTACATGCAATTACATGACTGCTATCATGATTTTTTTCAACATACAAAAATTTGACATTTTCATCAAAAAATTTTCGACATACTATACTATGACTTTTTTTTGTAAAATTTTTCAACATTCTTTAAAATGGCTTTTTTCCACCATAGCATCATTTTACATGCTATAATATGACTGTTGTCATGAATTTTTTCAATATAAAAAAATTTGACGTTTTTATTGTAAAATTTTCGACATACTATACTATGACTTTTTTTTGTAAAATTTTTCAACATTCAATAAAATGGCTTTTTTCCACCATAGAATCATTTTACATGCTATAATATGACTGTTTTCATGATTTTTTTCAACATACAAAAATTTGACATTTTCATCGAAAAATTTTCGACATACTATACTATGACTTTTATTGTAAAATTTTTCAACATTCGATGAAATGACTTTTTTCCACCATAGAATCTTTTTACATGCTATAATAATACTATTGTCATGATTTTTTTCATCATACAAAAATTTGACGTTATCGTAAAATTTTCGACATACTATACTATGACTTTTTTGTAAAATTTTTCAACATTCGATGACATGACTTTTTTTCAACATAGAATCATTTTACATGCAATGACATGACTGCTATCATGATTTTTTTCAACATACAATAATTTGACGTTATCGTAAAATTTTCGACATACTATACTATGACTTTTTTTTGTAAAATTTTTCAACATTCTTTAAAATGGCTTTTTTCCACCATAGAATCATTTTAAATGCTATAATATGACTGTTTCCATGATTTTCTTCAACATACAAAAATTTGATGTTATCGTAAAATTTTTGACATACTATGCTATGACTTTTTTTGTAAAATTTTTCAACATTCGATGAAATGACTTTTTTCCACCATAGAATCATTTTACATGCTATAATATGACTGTTTTCTTCATTTTTTTCAACATACAAAAATTTGACGTTATCGTAAAATTTTCGACATACTATACTATGACTTTTTTTTGTAAAATTTTTCAACATTCTTTAAAATGGCTTTTTTCCACCATAGAATCATTTTAAATGCTATAATATGACTGTTTTCATGATTTTTTTCAACATACAAAAATTTGACGTTATCGTAAAATTTTTGACATACTATGCTATGACTTTTTTTGTAAAATTTTTCAACATTCGATGAAATGACTTTTTTCCACCATAGAATCTTTTTACATGCTATAATATGACTGTTTTCTTCATTTTTTTCAACATACAAAAATTTGACATTTTCATCGAAAAATTTTCGACATACTATACTATGACTTTTTTTTGTAAAATTTTTCAACATTCGTTAAAATGTTTTTTTTTCCACCGTAGAATCATTTTACATGCTATAATACTGTTGTCATGATTTTTTTCATCATACAAAAATTTGACGTTATCGTAAAATTTTCGACATACTATACTATGACTTTTTTTGTAAAATTTTTCAACATTTGATGAAATTACTTTTTTTCACCATAGAATCATTTTACATGCAATTACATGACTGCTATCATGATTTTTTTCAACATACAAAAATTTGACATTTTCATCAAAAAATTTTCGACATACTATACTATGACTTTTTTTTGTAAAATTTTTCAACATTCTTTAAAATGGCTTTTTTCCACCATAGAATCATTTTACATGCTATAATATGACTGTTTTCATGATTTTTTTTCAACATACAAAAATTTGACGTTATCGTAAAATTTTCGACATACTATACTATGACTTTTTGTAAAATTTTTCAACATTCTTTAAAATGGCTTTTTTCCACCATAGAATCATTTTAAATGCTATAATATGACTGTTTTCTTGATTTTTTTCAACATACAAAAATTTGACATTTTCATCGAAAAATTTTCGACATACTATACTATGACTTTTTTTTGTAAAATTTTTCAACATTCGATGAAATGACTTTTTTCCACCATAGAATCTTTTTACATGCTATAATAATACTATTGTCATGATTTTTTTTCATCATACAAAAATTTGACGTTATCGTAAAATTTTCGACATACTATACTATGACTTTTTTATAAAATTTTTCAACATTCGATGAAATGACTTTTTTTCACCATAGAATCATTTTACATGCAATTACATGACTGCTATCATGATTTTTTTCAACATACAAAAATTTGACATTTTCATCAAAAAATTTTCGACATACTATACTATGACTTTTTTTTGTAAAATTTTTCAACATTCTTTAAAATGGCTTTTTTCCACCATAGAATCATTTTAAATGCTATAATATGACTGTTTCCATGATTTTCTTCAACATACAAAAATTTGATGTTATCGTAAAATTTTTGACATACTATGCTATGACTTTTTTTGTAAAATTTTTCAACATTCGATGAAATGACTTTTTTCCACCATAGAATCATTTTACATGCTATAATATGACTGTTTTCTTCATTTTTTTCAACATACAAAAATTTGACGTTATCGTAAAATATTCGACATACTATACTATGACTTTTTTTTGTAAAATTTTTCAACATTCTTTAAAATGGCTTTTTTCCACCATAGAATCATTTTAAATGCTATAATATGACTGTTTTCATGATTTTTTTCAACATACAAAAATTTGACGTTATCGTAAAATTTTTGACATACTATGCTATGACTTTTTTTGTAAAATTTTTCAACATTCGATGAAATGACTTTTTTCCACCATAGAATCTTTTTACATGCTATAATATGACTGTTTTCTTCATTTTTTTCAACATACAAAAATTTGACGTTATCGTAAAATTTTCGACATACTATACTATGACTTTTTTTGTAAAATTTTTCAACATTCGATGAAATGACTTTTTTCCACCATAGAATCTTTTTACATGCTATAATATGACTGTTTTCTTCATTTTTTTCAACATACAAAAATTTGACATTTTCATCGAAAAATTTTCGACATACTATACTATGACTTTTTTGTAAAATTTTTCAACATTCGATGAAATGACTTTTTTTCACCATAGAATCATTTTACATGCAATTACATGACTGCTATCGTGATTTTTTTCAACATACAAAAATTTGACATTTTCATCAAAAAATTTTCGACATACTATACTATGACTTTTTTTTGTAAAATTTTTCAACATTCTTTAAAATGGCTTTTTTCCACCATAGCATCATTTTACATGCTATAATATGACTGTTGTCATGAATTTTTTCAATATAAAAAAATTTGACGTTTTTATTGTAAAATTTTCGACATACTATACTATGACTTTTTTTTTGTAAAATTTTTCAACATTCAATAAAATGGCTTTTTTCCACCATAGAATCATTTTACATGCTATAATATGACTGTTTTCATGATTTTTTTCAACATACAAAAATTTGACGTTATCGTAAAATTTTCGACATACTATACTATGACTTTTTTTTGTAAAATTTTTCAACATTCTTTAAAATGGCTTTTTTCCACCATAGAATCATTTTACATGCAATGACATGACTGCTATCATGATTTTTTTCAACATACAATAATTTGACGTTATCGTAAAATTTTCGACATACTATACTATGACTTTTTTTTTGTAAAATTTTTCAACATTCTTTAAAATGGCTTTTTTCCACCATAGAATCATTTTAAATGCTATAATATGACTGTTTCCATGATTTTCTTCAACATACAAAAATTTGATGTTATCGTAAAATTTTTGACATACTATGCTATGACTTTTTTTGTAAAATTTTTCAACATTCGATGAAATGACTTTTTTCCACCATAGAATCATTTTACATGCTATAATATGACTGTTTTCTTCATTTTTTTCAACATACAAAAATTTGACGTTATCGTAAAATTTTCGACATACTATACTATGACTTTTTTTTGTAAAATTTTTCAACATTCTTTAAAATGGCTTTTTTCCACCATAGAATCATTTTAAATGCTATAATATGACTGTTTTCATGATTTTTTTCAACATACAAAAATTTGACGTTATCGTAAAATTTTTGACATACTATGCTATGACTTTTTTTGTAAAATTTTTCAACATTCGATGAAATGACTTTTTTCCACCATAGAATCTTTTTACATGCTATAATATGACTGTTTTCTTCATTTTTTTCAACATACAAAAATTTGACATTTTCATCGAAAAATTTTCGACATACTATACTATGACTTTTTTTTGTAAAATTTTTCAACATTCGTTAAAATGTTTTTTTTTCCACCATAGAATCTTTTTACATGCTATAATAATACTATTGTCATGATTTTTTTCATCATACAAAAATTTGACGTTATCGTAAAATTTTCGACATACTATACTATGACTTTTTTATAAAATTTTTCAACATTCGATGAAATGACTTTTTTCACCATAGAATCATTTTACATGCAATTACATGACTGCTATCATGATTTTTTTCAACATACAAAAATTTGACATTTTCATCAAAAAATTTTCGACATACTATACTATGACTTTTTTTTGTAAAATTTTTCAACATTCTTTAAAATGGCTTTTTTCCACCATAGAATCATTTTAAATGCTATAATATGACTGTTTCCATGATTTTCTTCAACATACAAAAATTTGATGTTATCGTAAAATTTTTGACATACTATGCTATGACTTTTTTTGTAAAATTTTTCAACATTCGATGAAATGACTTTTTTCCACCATAGAATCATTTTACATGCTATAATATGACTGTTTTCTTCATTTTTTTCAACATACAAAAATTTGACATTTTCATCGAAAAATTTTCGACATACTATACTATGACTTTTTTTTGTAAAATTTTTCAACATTCGTTAAAATGTTTTTTTTCCACCGTAGAATCATTTTACATGCTATAATAATACTGTTGTCATGATTTTTTTCATCATACAAAAATTTGACGTTATCGTAAAATTTTCGACATACTATACTATGACTTTTTTGTAAATTTTTTCAACATTTGATGAAATTACTTTTTTTCACCATAGAATCATTTTACATGCAATTACATGACTGCTATCATGATTTTTTTCAACATACAAAAATTTGACATTTTCATCAAAAAATTTTCGACATACTATACTATGACTTTTTTTTTGTAAAATTTTTCAACATTCTTTAAAATGGCTTTTTTCCACCATAGAATCATTTTACATGCTATAATATGACTGTTTTCATGATTTTTTTCAACATACAAAAATTTGACGTTATCGTAAAATTTTCGACATACTATACTATGACTTTTTGTAAAATTTTTCAACATTCTTTAAAATGGCTTTTTTCCACCATAGAATCATTTTAAATGCTATAATATGACTGTTTTCATGATTTTTTTCAACATACAAAAATTTGACATTTTCATCGAAAAATTTTCGACATACTATACTATGACTTTTTTTGTAAAATTTTTCAACATTCGATGAAATGACTTTTTTCCACCATAGAATCTTTTTACATGCTATAATAATACTATTGTCATGATTTTTTTCATCATACAAAAATTTGACGTTATCGTAAAATTTTCGACATACTATACTATGACTTTTTTATAAAATTTTTCAACATTCGATGAAATGACTTTTTTTCACCATAGAATCATTTTACATGCAATTACATGACTGCTATCATGATTTTTTTCAACATACAAAAATTTGACATTTTCATCAAAAAATTTTCGACATACTATACTATGACTTTTTTTTGTAAAATTTTTCAACATTCTTTAAAATGGCTTTTTTCCACCATAGAATCATTTTAAATGCTATAATATGACTGTTTCCATGATTTTCTTCAACATACAAAAATTTGATGTTATCGTAAAATTTTTGACATACTATGCTATGACTTTTTTTGTAAAATTTTTCAACATTCGATGAAATGACTTTTTTCCACCATAGAATCATTTTACATGCTATAATATGACTGTTTTCATGATTTTTTTCAACATACAAAAATTTGACGTTATCGTAAAATTTTCGACATACTATACTATGACTTTTTTTGTAAAATTTTTCAACATTCGATGAAATGACTTTTTTCCACCATAGAATCATTTTACATGCTATAATATGACTGTTTTCTTCATTTTTTTCAACATACAAAAATTTGACGTTATCGTAAAATTTTCGACATACTATACTATGACTTTTTTTTGTAAAATTTTTCAACATTCTTTAAAATGGCTTTTTTCCACCATAGAATCATTTTAAATGCTATAATATGACTGTTTTCATGATTTTTTTTCAACATACAAAAATTTGACGTTATCGTAAAATTTTCGACATACTATACTATGACTTTTTTTGTAAAATTTTTCAACATTCGATGAAATGACTTTTTTCCACCATAGAATCTTTTTACATGCTATAATATGACTGTTTTCTTCATTTTTTTCAACATACAAAAATTTGACATTTTCATCGAAAAATTTTCGACATACTATACTATGACTTTTTTGTAAAATTTTTCAACATTCGATGAAATGACTTTTTTTCACCATAGAATCATTTTACATGCAATTACATGACTGCTATCGTGATTTTTTTCAACATACAAAAATTTGACATTTTCATCAAAAAATTTTCGACATACTATACTATGACTTTTTTTTGTAAAATTTTTCAACATTCTTTAAAATGGCTTTTTTCCACCATAGCATCATTTTACATGCTATAATATGACTGTTGTCATGAATTTTTTCAATATAAAAAAATTTGACGTTTTTATTGTAAAATTTTCGACATACTATACTATGACTTTTTTTTGTAAAATTTTTCAACATTCAATAAAATGGCTTTTTTCCACCATAGAATCATTTTACATGCTATAATATGACTGTTTTCATGATTTTTTTCAACATACAAAAATTTGACGTTATCGTAAAATTTTCGACATACTATACTATGACTTTTTTTGTAAAATTTTTCAACATTCTTTAAAATGGCTTTTTTCCACCATAGAATCATTTTAAATGCTATAATATGACTGTTTTCATGATTTTTTTCAACATACAAAAATTTGACATTTTCATCGAAAAATTTTCGACATACTATACTATGACTTTTTTTGTAAAATTTTTCAACATTCGATGAAATGACTTTTTTCCACCATAGAATCTTTTTACATGCTATAATAATACTATTGTCATGATTTTTTTCATCATACAAAAATTTGACGTTAACGTAAAATTTTCGACATACTATACTATGACTTTTTTTTGTAAAATTTTTCAACATTCTTTAAAATGGCTTTTTTCCACCATAGAATCATTTTAAATGCTATAATATGACTGTTTCCATGATTTTCTTCAACATACAAAAATTTGATGTTATCGTAAAATTTTTGACATACTATGCTATGACTTTTTTTGTAAAATTTTTCAACATTCGATGAAATGACTTTTTTCCACCATAGAATCATTTTACATGCTATAATATGACTGTTTTCATGATTTTTTTCAACATACAAAAATTTGACGTTATCGTAAAATTTTCGACATACTATACTATGACTTTTTTTGTAAAATTTTTCAACATTCGATGAAATGACTTTTTTCCACCATAGAATCATTTTACATGCTATAATATGACTGTTTTCTTCATTTTTTTCAACATACAAAAATTTGACGTTATCGTAAAATTTTCGACATACTATACTATGACTTTTTTTTGTAAAATTTTTCAACATTCTTTAAAATGGCTTTTTTCCACCATAGAATCATTTTAAATGCTATAATATGACTGTTTTCATGATTTTTTTCAACATACAAAAATTTGACGTTATCGTAAAATTTTCGACATACTATACTATGACTTTTTTTGTAAAATTTTTCAACATTCGATGAAATGACTTTTTTCCACCATAGAATCTTTTTACATGCTATAATATGACTGTTTTCTTCATTTTTTTCAACATACAAAAATTTGACATTTTCATCGAAAAATTTTCGACATACTATACTATGACTTTTTTGTAAAATTTTTCAACATTCGATGAAATGACTTTTTTTCACCATAGAATCATTTTACATGCAATTACATGACTGCTATCGTGATTTTTTTCAACATACAAAAATTTGACATTTTCATCAAAAAATTTTCGACATACTATACTATGACTTTTTTTTGTAAAATTTTTCAACATTCTTTAAAATGGCTTTTTTCCACCATAGCATCATTTTACATGCTATAATATGACTGTTGTCATGAATTTTTTCAATATAAAAAAATTTGACGTTTTTATTGTAAAATTTTCGACATACTATACTATGACTTTTTTTTGTAAAATTTTTCAACATTCAATAAAATGGCTTTTTTCCACCATAGAATCATTTTACATGCTATAATATGACTGTTTTCATGATTTTTTTCAACATACAAAAATTTGACGTTATCGTAAAATTTTCGACATACTATACTATGACTTTTTTTGTAAAATTTTTCAACATTCTTTAAAATGGCTTTTTTCCACCATAGAATCATTTTAAATGCTATAATATGACTGTTTTCATGATTTTTTTCAACATACAAAAATTTGATGTTATCGTAAAATTTTTGACATACTATGCTATGACTTTTTTTGTAAAATTTTTCAACATTCGATGAAATGACTTTTTTCCACCATAGAATCATTTTACATGCTATAATATGACTGTTTTCATGATTTTTTTCAACATACAAAAATTTGACGTTATCGTAAAATTTTCGACATACTATACTATGACTTTTTTTGTAAAATTTTTCAACATTCGATGAAATGACTTTTTTCCACCATAGAATCATTTTACATGCTATAATATGACTGTTTTCTTCATTTTTTTCAACATACAAAAATTTGACGTTATCGTAAAATTTTCGACATACTATACTATGACTTTTTTTTGTAAAATTTTTCAACATTCTTTAAAATGGCTTTTTTCCACCATAGAATCATTTTAAATGCTATAATATGACTGTTTTCATGATTTTTTTCAACATACAAAAATTTGACGTTATCGTAAAATTTTCGACATACTATACTATGACTTTTTTTGTAAAATTTTTCAACATTCGATGAAATGACTTTTTTCCACCATAGAATCTTTTTACATGCTATAATATGACTGTTTTCTTCATTTTTTTCAACATACAAAAATTTGACATTTTCATCGAAAAATTTTCGACATACTATACTATGACTTTTTTGTAAAATTTTTCAACATTCGATGAAATGACTTTTTTTCACCATAGAATCATTTTACATGCAATTACATGACTGCTATCGTGATTTTTTTCAACATACAAAAATTTGACATTTTCATCAAAAAATTTTCGACATACTATACTATGACTTTTTTTTGTAAAATTTTTCAACATTCTTTAAAATGGCTTTTTTCCACCATAGCATCATTTTACATGCTATAATATGACTGTTGTCATGAATTTTTTCAATATAAAAAAATTTGACGTTTTTATTGTAAAATTTTCGACATACTATACTATGACTTTTTTTTGTAAAATTTTTCAACATTCAATAAAATGGCTTTTTTCCACCATAGAATCATTTTACATGCTATAATATGACTGTTTTCATGATTTTTTTCAACATACAAAAATTTGACGTTATCGTAAAATTTTCGACATACTATACTATGACTTTTTTTTGTAAAATTTTTCAACATTCTTTAAAATGGCTTTTTTCCACCATAGAATCATTTTAAATGCTATAATATGACTGTTTTCATGATTTTTTTCAACATACAAAAATTTGACATTTTCATCGAAAAATTTTCGACATACTATACTATGACTTTTTTTGTAAAATTTTTCAACATTCGATGAAATGACTTTTTTCCACCATAGAATCTTTTTACATGCTATAATAATACTATTGTCATGATTTTTTTCATCATACAAAAATTTGACGTTAACGTAAAATTTTCGACATACTATACTATGACTTTTTTGTAAAATTTTTCAACATTCGATGACATGACTTTTTTTCAACATAGAATCATTTTACATGCAATGACATGACTGCTATCATGATTTTTTTCAACATACAAAAATTTGACGTTATCGTAAAATTTTCGACATACTATACTATGACTTTTTTTTGTAAAATTTTTCAACATTCTTTAAAATGGCTTTTTTCCACCATAGAATCATTTTAAATGCTATAATATGACTGTTTTCATGATTTTTTTCAACATACAAAAATTTGACGTTATCGTAAAATTTTTGACATACTATGCTATGACTTTTTTTGTAAAATTTTTCAACATTCGATGAAATGACTTTTTTCCACCATAGAATCTTTTTACATGCTATAATATGACTGTTTTCTTCATTTTTTTCAACATACAAAAATTTGACATTTTCATCGAAAAATTTTCGACATACTATACTATGACTTTTTTTTGTAAAATTTTTCAACATTCGTTAAAATGTTTTTTTTCCACCGTAGAATCATTTTACATGCTATAATAATACTGTTGTCATGATTTTTTTCATCATACAAAAATTTGACGTTATCGTAAAATTTTCGACATACTATACTATGACTTTTTTGTAAAATTTTTCAACATTTGATGAAATGACTTTTTTTCACCATAGAATCATTTTACATGCAATTACATGACTGCTATCATGATTTTTTTCAACATACAAAAATTTGACATTTTCATCAAAAAATTTTCGACATACTATACTATGACTTTTTTTTGTAAAATTTTTCAACATTCTTTAAAATGGCTTTTTTCCACCATAGAATCATTTTAAATGCTATAATATGACTGTTTCCATGATTTTCTTCAACATACAAAAATTTGATGTTATCGTAAAATTTTTGACATACTATGCTATGACTTTTTTTGTAAAATTTTTCAACATTCGATGAAATGACTTTTTTCCACCATAGAATCATTTTACATGCTATAATATGACTGTTTTCTTCATTTTTTTCAACATACAAAAATTTGACGTTATCGTAAAATTTTCGACATACTATACTATGACTTTTTTTTGTTAAATTTTTCAACATTCGATAAAATGGCTTTTTTTCACCATAGAATCATTTTACATGCTATAATATGACTGTTATGATTTTTTTCAACATACAAAAATTTGACGTTTTCATCGAAAAATTTTCGACATACTATACTATGACTTTTTTTTGTAAAATTTTTCAACATTCGTTAAAATGTTTTTTTTTCCACCGTAGAATCATTTTACATGCTATAATAATACTGTTGTCATGATTTTTTTCATCATACAAAAATTTGACGTTATCGTAAAATTTTCGACATACTATACTATGACTTTTTTTGTAAAATTTTTCAACATTCGATGAAATGACTTTTTTCCACCATAGAATCTTTTTACATGCTATAATAATACTATTGTCATGATTTTTTTCATCATACAAAAATTTGACATTTTCATCGAAAAATTTTCGACATACTATACTATGACTTTTTTGTAAAATTTTTCAACATTCGATGAAATGACTTTTTTTCACCATAGAATCATTTTACATGCAATTACATGACTGCTATCGTGATTTTTTTCAACATACAAAAATTTGACATTTTCATCAAAAAATTTTCGACATACTATACTATGACTTTTTTTTGTAAAATTTTTCAACATTCTTTAAAATGGCTTTTTTCCACCATAGCATCATTTTACATGCTATAATATGACTGTTGTCATGAATTTTTTCAATATAAAAAAATTTGACGTTTTTATTGTAAAATTTTCGACATACTATACTATGACTTTTTTTTGTAAAATTTTTCAACATTCAATAAAATGGCTTTTTTCCACCATAGAATCATTTTAAATGCTATAATATGACTGTTTTCATGATTTTTTTCAACATACAAAAATTTGACGTGATCGTAAAATTTTCGACATACTATACTATGCGTTTTTTTTGTAAAATTTTTCAACATTCTTTAAAATGGCTTTTTTCCACCATAGAATCATTTTAAATGCTATAATATGACTGTTTTCATGATTTTTTTCAACATACAAAAATTTGACATTTTCATCGAAAAATTTTCGACATACTATACTATGACTCTTTTTGTAAAATTTTTCAACATTCGATGAAATGACTTTTTCCACCATAGAATCTTTTTACATGCTATAATAATACTATTGTCATGATTTTTTTCATCATACAAAAATTTGACGTTATCGTAAAATTTTCGACATACTATACTATGACTTTTTTGTAAAATTTTTCAACATTCGATGACATGACTTTTTTTCAACATAGAATCATTTTACATGCAATGACATGACTGCTATCATGATTTTTTTCAACATACAAAAATTTGACATTTTCATCAAAAAATTTTCGACATACTATACTATGACTTTTTTTGTAAAATTTTTCAACATTCTTTAAAATGGCTTTTTTCCACCATAGCATCATTTTACATGCTATAATATGACTGTTGTCATGAATTTTTTCAATATAAAAAAATTTGACGTTTTTATTGTAAAATTTTCGACATACTATACTATGACTTTTTTTTGTAAAATTTTTCAACATTCGATGAAATGACTTTTTTCCACCATAGAATCATTTTACATGCTATAATATGACTGTTTTCTTCATTTTTTTCAACATACAAAAATTTGACGTTTTCATCGAAAAATTTTCGACATACTATACTATGACTTTTTTTTGTAAAATTTTTCAACATTCTTTAAAATGGCTTTTTTCCACCATAGAATCATTTTACATGCTATAATATGACTGTTTTCATGATTTTTTTCAACATACAAAAATTTGACATTTTCATCGAAAAATTTTCGACATACTATACTATGACTTTTTTTGTAAAATTTTTCAACATTCGATGAAATGACTTTTTTCCACCATAGAATCTTTTTACATGCTATAATAATACTATTGTCATGACTTTTTTCATCATACAAAAATTTGACGTTATCGTAAAATTTTCGACATACTATACTATGACTTTTTTGTAAAATTTTTCAACATTCGATGAAATGACTTTTTTCCACCATAGAATCTTTTTACATGCTATAATAATACTGTTGTCATGATTTTTTTCATCATACAAAAATTTGACGTTATCGTAAAATTTTCGACATACTATACTATGACTTTTTTGTAAAATTTTTCAACATTTGATGAAATGACTTTTTTTCACCATAGAATCATTTTACATGCAATTACATGACTGCTATCATGATTTTTTTCAACATACAAAAATTTGACATTTTCATCAAAAAATTTTCGACATACTATACTATGACTTTTTTTTGTAAAATTTTTCAACATTCTTTAAAATGGCTTTTTTCCACCATAGAATCATTTTAAATGCTATAATATGACTGTTTCCATGATTTTTCTTCAACATACAAAAATTTGATGTTATCGTAAAATTTTTGACATACTATGCTATGACTTTTTTTGTAAAATTTTTCAACATTCGATGAAATGACTTTTTTCCACCATAGAATCATTTTACATGCTATAATATGACTGTTTTCTTCATTTTTTTCAACATACAAAAATTTGACATTTTCATCGAAAAATTTTCGACATACTATACTATGACTCTTTTTGTAAAATTTTTCAACATTCGATGAAATGACTTTTTCCACCATAGAATCTTTTTACATGCTATAATAATACTATTGTCATGATTTTTTTCATCATACAAAAATTTGACGTTATCGTAAAATTTTCGACATACTATACTATGACTTTTTTTTGTAAAATTTTTCAACATTCTTTAAAATGGCTTTTTTCCACCATAGCATCATTTTACATGCTATAATATGACTGTTGTCATGAATTTTTTCAATATAAAAAAATTTGACGTTTTTATTGTAAAATTTTCGACATACTATACTATGACTTTTTTTTGTAAAATTTTTCAACATTCGATGAAATGACTTTTTTCCACCATAGAATCATTTTACATGCTATAATATGACTGTTTTCTTCATTTTTTTCAACATACAAAAATTTGACGTTATCGTAAAATTTTCGACATACTATACTATGACTTTTTTTTGTTAAATTTTTCAACATTCTTTAAAATGGCTTTTTTCCACCATAGAATCATTTTAAATGCTATAATATGACTGTTTTCATGATTTTTTTCAACATACAAAAATTTGACATTTTCATCGAAAAATTTTCGACATACTATACTATGACTTTTTTTGTAAAATTTTTCAACATTCGATGAAATGACTTTTTTCCACCATAGAATCTTTTTACATGCTATAATAATACTATTGTCATGACTTTTTTCATCATACAAAAATTTGACGTTATCGTAAAATTTTCGACATACTATACTATGACTTTTTTGTAAAATTTTTCAACATTCGATGAAATGACTTTTTTCCACCATAGAATCTTTTTACATGCTATAATAATACTGTTGTCATGATTTTTTTCATCATACAAAAATTTGACGTTATCGTAAAATTTTCGACATACTATACTATGACTTTTTTTGTAAAATTTTTCAACATTCTTTAAAATGGCTTTTTTCCACCATAGAATCATTTTAAATGCTATAATATGACTGTTTTCATGATTTTTTTCAACATACAAAAATTTGACGTTATCGTAAAATTTTCGACATACTATACTATGACTTTTTTGTAAAATTTTTCAACATTCAATATAATGACTTTTTTTCACCATAGAATCATTTTACATGCAATTATATGACTGCTATCATGATTTTTTTCAACATACAAAAATTTGACATTTTCATCAAAAAATTTTCGACATACTATACTATGACTTTTTTGTAAAATTTTTCAACATTCGTTAAAATGACTTTTTTTCACCATAGAATCATTTTGCATGCTAAAATATGACTGTTGTCATGAATTTTTTCAATACACAAAAAATTTGACTTTTTTATCGTAAAATTTTCGACATACTATCCTGTGACTTTTTTTGTAAAATTTTTCAGTCGTTAAAATGGCTTTTTTCCACCATAGAATCATTTTACATGCTATAATAATTATAGCATGTAAAATTTTCCAAAAAAATGTCATCGTATAGTATGTTGAAAATTTTATGATGAAAACGTCTAATTATTTTTAATGTTGAAATAATCATGACAACAGTCAGCATGTAAAATGATTCTATGGTGAAAGAAAGATTTTATCGAATGTTGAAAAATTTTACAAAAAAATTTCATTAGTATGTCGAAAAGTTTACGATGAAAATGTCAAATTTTTGTATGTTGAAAAAAATCATGAAAACAATCATACCATGAAAAATGATTCTACGGTGAAAAAATCATTTTATCGAATGTCATAGTATATGTCATAGTATAGTTCGTCGGAAAAAGTCATACTATAGTATGTGAAAAAAAGTCACAAAAAAAGTCATAGTATAGTATGTTGAAAAATATGAAAAAAGTCATAGCATAATATGCTGAAAAAAAGTCATTGTATAGTATGTTGAAAAATATGAAAGTCATAGTATAGTATGTCGGAAAAAGTCATGAAAAAAGTCATAGTATAGTATGTCGAAAAAGTCGTGAAAAGTCATAGTATAGTATGTTGAAAAAAGTCATAGTATAGTATGTCGAAAAAAGTCATGAAAAAAAGTCATAGTATGTCGAAAAAAGTCGTGAAAAAAGTCATAGTACACGATATCGAAAAAGTCATAGTATACTATGTCAAAAAAGTCATAGTATAGTTTGTCGAAAAAAGTCATGGAAAAAAGTCATAGTATAGTATGTCGAAAAAGCCATAGCATGTCGAAAAAAAAAAGTCATAGTATTGTATGTCGAAAATAGAAAGTCATGATAATAATGGAAAAAAATTATAGTATAGTATGTCGAAAAAAAAAGTCATAGTATAGTATGTCGAAAAAAAGTCATGAAAAAAGTCATAGTATAGTATGTCGAAAAAAAGTCGTGAAAAGTCATAGTACAGTATGTTGAAAAAAAAAAGTCATAATATAGTATGTCGAAAAAAGTCATAATATAGTATGTCGAAAAAAGTCATGAAAAAAGTCATAGTATAGTATGTCGAAAAAAGTCGTGAAAAAAGTCATAGTACACGATATCGAAAAAGTCATAGTATACTATGTCAAAAAAGTCATAGTATAGTTTGTCGAAAAAAGTCATGAAAAAAGTCATAGTATAGTATGTCGAAAAAGCCATAGTATGTCGAAAAAGTCATAGTATAGTATGTCGAAAAAAAGTCATGAAAAAAGTCATAGTATAGTATGTCGAAAAAAAAGTCATGAAAAGTCATAGTATAGTATGTTGAAAAAAGTCGTGAAAAGTCATAGTACAGTATGTTGAAAAAAGTCATAATATAGTATGTCGAAAAAACTCATGAAAAAAGTCATAGTATAGTATGTCGGAAAAAGTCATAGTATAGTATGTCGAAAAAAGTCGTGAAAAAAGTCATAGTACACGATATCGAAAAAGTCATAGTATACTATGTCAAAAAAGTCATAGTATAGTTTGTCGAAAAAAGTCATGAAAAAAGTCATAGTATAGTATGTTGAAAAAAGTCATGAAAAAAGTCATAGTATAGTATGTCGAAAAAAGTCGTGAAAAAAGTCATAGTACACGATATCGAAAAAAGTCATAGTATACTATGTCAAAGTCATAGCATAGTTTGTCGAAAAAAGTCATAGTATAGTATGTCGAAAAAAGTCATGAAAAAAGTCATAGTATAGTATGTCGAAAAAAGTCATAGTATAGTATGTCGAAAAAAGTCATGAAAAAAGTCATAGTATAGTATGTCGAAAAAAGTCGTGAAAAAAGTCATAGTACACGATATCGAAAAAGTCATAGTATACTATGTCAAAAAAGTCATAGCATAGTTTGTCGAAAAAAGTCATAGTATAGTATGTCGAAAAAAGTCATGAAAAAAGTCATAGTATAGTATGTCGAAAAAGCCATAGTATGTCGAAAAAAGTCATAGTATTGTATGTCGAAAAAAAGTCATGAAAAAAAATTATAGTATAGTATGTCGAAAAAGTCATAGTATAGTATGTCGAAAAAAAGTCATGAAAAAAGTTATAGTATAGTATGTCGAAAAAAGTAATGGGAAAAAGTCAGCACAGTATGTTGAAAACGTCATAGTATTGTATGTATACTGTATAAAGTAAGTAAGTATGTAAACTGTATAAAGGTGCTTAATACATCATAGACATGATCTTCACAAAGTGTTACCGAGGGCAAGTAGTGACAGTCAATGAATTATATGAACTGGTGCAAGTTTCAACATGTGAGGCTGCAGACACATAATAGAATGATGCAAAGACATCCAGGTTGCTCACAAATTTTTGTTAGTGTTCCAGTTTAGCTTTAGAGCATTTCAGTAATGTTTGACAGCATAATTAAGCTCTTGTTATTTGCATTCATGAAACATGTATCCAATGGACCAGATGGCATTTGAGCACAAAAATGAATGAGAATACGAATGAATGGCAGAGAAATTACTTTTTTCTTTTTATCAATTTTTGAATCAGACATTTTATCGTCTCTTTTGCGTATTTTCATACTTAAATTAGCATGTGTGCTTTTGGATTATTCTTCAAATTAAATCTTCGATTAATGCCTGGATGAAAATAAACATCATCTGCAGCCTCCTACAATAATCCCTCTTTATCAAACTCAAGTTTAGTGTCTTGCTGAAGGGCGTTTTCACACAGAGTGAACCCAACCTAGAAATAAAGGTGTAATTCTTCAGTCGGTGTTATTCTTTAGTGTACTTTTTTTTTTTTTTTGCAACCAAATCCCATAAAAAGACCAAAACCAACAACATGTTAATTTCCAACTTTCCTAACCTGTCTGTTGCACTTAATCCAAAGATCATGGCACACATTAAAACATCTGGGTAGTGTAGTTTTTAGCAAATGCTACTCAAACAGGAGTAAACTGTGTATTTGTCAGGGACTATTTTCAGCTGTGGATTAAAACACATTGAAATAAACTGCAGTGTCTATGTAGCAACATATCTCCCAGTGCAACAGTGTGACTCATTTATGTTTGTTTTTTTCAATGGATCAATTTATTATTTGTTCTAGTCTTTTCATAGGATTTGATGACTATAAGAAACATGTAGACTATCACCAGACCTACTTTAAGTGACAGCCTCCACCCACAGTGTCATGACCTCTAAATATCATTCCAGCACTTACAGTAAATGACTAAAACAGTTGACTTACATTGTCCGCCGGCCACATATTTGATTCCCGCCCACCAGTTGAACATCAGGGGACCGTGGTGAAAAATGTGAAGGACCGTCAGCTGGCTGTCCTTCTTCCTCAGGATGAAGAAGAGCTGCTCATAGAGAGGATGATTGTTACAGTTTCAGCTCTGCTTTCTGAATTTCACTGATACTGCGAACATTTTTTTTTAACAAATACACACCGTGTCACTGAGCTCTATGACCTTGGAGAAGAAAAACCACCAGCAGGCATTGGCCATCTGGAGGAAGGAGACAACAGAGATAGTTTTACATATTTTTCATTATATCTGTAAGACTATATCACTGTAAATTATGTTACAGATTTCTGGATAAATAATACAAGGACAGTTGCTTACCCTCATTGCCAGTGGGCTGGTGCTGTAATCTACAGGCTGACAGAGGTAGCTGTAGTTCGAGAGCCAGGATGTGACCAGGAACTGGTAAATACACATACAATTACATTAAATAATACACCACTTACATAACCACTTGTATCATGAAACCAGAAATTCCTCAGAGGAAGTATCAGCTAAAAGCTGTAAAACCGAACTCTGTGCTCACGACTGACCTGCTTCCCCTGTTAAAACAGAACAAACAGCAGCACTATCTCACCTCGTAGAACATGTAGGCAGACAGGCCGACCATGGCAAAGTTATAAACAATGAGAACAGCTTTGAGGTCAAAGGGTTCTTTATGTTTCATCAGACGAGGGCCAGCCCAGACCACACAGAGGTACCCCAGGAAGATGAGTGACACCGGGACGGGGGAGTAGACCAGCAGCCACGGGTCTGTCCTCTTGTCTAGAACGAAACAGAGCTCTGTGTCAGGGACGATTAACAAATAGGTCATAATTATACAGTTCTCTTCATATGTTTCACTTTATATGTATTGTCTATGGTGTATTTTCATAATGTTGATCAGTACACGCATCTATTGCACGTCAAATTAATCTATTACAGACCACATCTCTGGCTAGAATTACACATTTTGAGAGCTGCATTGATTTGCCCAAACTTTCAGCACTGATTTTTGATTGACTGTGCACAGGAAATGACAAATTTTACAGTCTGTCTTGCTCCTGTTCAGCTCAGATGACCTGCAGTTTTGTGAGTGTAAACCAAGTCCAAAAAATAAAGCATCAATAAATTTGAAGAAAAAACCTCCCTCCCTCCCTGCGTTTGGGTCCCTGCTCTTCCCACTCCCTGTTAAGCCAGATGACCTGTAGTACTGTGTGCAGTTTTGTGAGTGTTAACCCATCGGATTCAAAAAGCATTAAACATTTATAAATTTGCGCTTGCTACAAATTAATTGCACTTAGCAAGGTACATTTCTTTTGACAAAGAGAGGGTCCTCCCAATGTTTGGTCACTGATCAGCCACAGCATTAACAACATTATGACCACTGACAGGTGGAGTGAATAACATTGATTATCTCGGTACAGTGTCACCTGGCAGTGGGTGGATGTGTTGGAAGCAGAAATATGGGAAAACGTAAGGATGTGAGCGACTTTGACATGGGCCAAGCTGTGCTGGTTAGATGACCAAGTCAGAGCATCTCCAGAAGTGCAGCTCTTGTAGGAGGTCTGCAGTGGTCAGGACCTACCAAAGTGGTCCAGGAACCAGCATGAGCGCCATGGGCTGCCATGGCTCACTGATGCACATGTGGAGGGAGGGCTGGCCCGTGTTTGCTGACCCAGTAGAAGCGCTCAGATTGCTGAAAAAGTTCATGCTGCTTCTGATAGAAAGGTGTCAGGCCACAGTGCGCACACCGGTCAGGGCGTCCGCGTCTGCTGATCGGTGTTTGCCCGCCATTGTCACCAGATAAGATCATTTAAAAAGTGTCATGGTGGCTCATCATGTGATGATGTGATGTGACACAAAGCAGTCATTGTAAAGTCCAGCTGGGCAGCACATCTGCAGCAACACAAATCCTTTCTTGTTTAGACTGAAGGAGAAAAATCATAAACATACCTCCGTTTTCCACTATCCTCTGGTGCACGGAGAGGACACTTTGCCACGCAGAAGCCATCTGGAAACATAACGGAAGTTCATGAGCAAAAGAAGAAGGAAGAAACAAAAAGCACTGATATCTGCGGCATTAGAGGATTAAACAGCTCCTGCTGAAGCAGACCTTGCAGTCGGTGTTTCAGAGGCGACCTTGGGTGACCACCTGGATCCAATCTGGCTCGCGGGTTGAAGCCTAATTACCAAAGTTCACCTGGCGGCACGCGCTGCGGCCAAACGCAGACTTTAAACCTGAATGAATGAAGACAGACTGGAGACGAGCAGCGCTCCGCCAAGTTAACAGTTAACTCTGTAAACGGAAAATCAGCGACTGCAAACCGTCCCCAAAGTTGTAGTGAAGAAAAACTACTGAGGAGATTTGAACCACTTCCTGTTTGTCTTCGCCCTGGGTTTGATTTGGAGGGTTTTTTTTATTTGACGGGCTCGGCTGGTTGTTACAGGTTCAGCACAGCAGGGGCGCCGTTTCCCGCCATAATGTCACCGACTTTTATTATTATTATTATTGTTAGAATTATTATTATTCATTTGTGGCTCATATTCTCTATTATTCCATGCACTTAATTATACCGCATATTTTTGATAAAATAAAACTATCTACTTGTCCATCAAGATAGACAGATGACTTTATTCACTAGTTTAGAGATGCAGATTTAGATTAATAAATACATCGTATTTATAAATAAATACATAAATATACCGTATAGTTTAGGAAGTATATTTCAATACAATTCAAATTATATTTTTTTTTTTTAATACATATACATATATACATATATATATATATATATATATATATATATATACACACACACACACACACACACACACACATACACACACATTTCTAAGTTTTTATGCTGAGAAGGTCTAGACCATACTAATACTATAACCACATAAAATCATAATCAGTATACTTCAGTGCAGATACTTTTGTACTTTGACTTACTTTCTGAATACTTTGTCCACCATTGGCCCTATGACATACCAATTTGTTACAAAAAAAAACTTCTGTAAAATTAAATAGTGGTTAGTAATTATAACAAGCAAAGTATATTAATTTCTAAGTATATTTATTAAATAATTATAATTTTAATCTTTTTTTAAATAGCAGATATTTCTGTTCACTTTCTTCATGATAAACAGAAGATAAATCTCTATTAGCTGGCATGAAACCTGGTGTTTGTCCTCTGTCTGGGCTTTGCTATGCAAAGTTATATTCATGACTATATTCATGATTAACATGACTTTTTTATTGTTGAAATTTAAAAAAGTATCTATCATTTACCTTACATTATCTATAATGAGGTCATTATGAATCAAACTACATTGATGATTCACTTAAGTTCCTACAGGAACAGAATAGCAGCAACATATTTTTAAAAAATATCTTGTTAAAATAATCTGATGGTATTTTTTTATTTATTTCTCAGTGATGGGAACCACAATAATGCCTTTATGTGGCAACATACAGTAGGGCTGATGCTTTGACAATAAATTGTGAATTTCCCCACTGTGGGACCAATAAAGGAATATCTTATCTTATCTTATAAGGCATCATGTAGGACTTTAACACTATCAGTACCATCAAGATTCCTGTTTAACAGTGGTGAAGAAGCCGCTGAGGGGCAGCTGTCTGGTTGTTAGCTGCAGTCAGTTTGGGCTTTTTTGAGGTCTGTGGTTTCTTGTCATTCTGTTCATGCTTTGTGCCTTTTCCTTTCCTAAGAAACACAAGTAAAGACAAATTATAAAAGGTGAAATCTGTTATCAATAAAGGATTATAGAATAAGATATGATAAATATATGAATATCCAGACGTATACTCACCTTGGAGGTTTGTTGACTTTTTGACTGCCCAGAGTCGCAAACCTTCACAGTCTGCAGAAGGATTAGCATGTTGACCTCATTTAAGTTGCAAAGTGATATCAGGGGGAACTTGAACTTAAAATCACTGAAATCATGTAATGTGACACATGGAAACTACAGCAAGTGTCTCGACACAACAGAAGTTACAAAAACATGCTTTCTGCCCTCTTCTGGTGCTGCAGGTTGGCCTGCCGCTAACCTCAATTACACTTCATGTACACATGCAGGTTTTTCGGTGTTAATATATAAACGTCAGCCCTATAAACGCAAAAGTCTTCAACTGAGTGAATCAGTGTTGAAGTTATTGGGTGATGAAGTTACACCTTTGGCCGTTGCACTTTCAAAATGAGAAGAGTGTTTCCGCTGGTAACGTCTTTTGCCTCTGTGGTCAATCAGCGGATCCACTTCCTCAAGATATATATTCGTTTGTTGTTAAGCAACACATTTCTTGCTCTACCCGCAACCTTCACCCCAGAAAGCCCCTTATGAGAAATTTAGGAGCTTTAAAATATTGTACTTTTTAGTGCCACTGTACTTTTTCTGTATAAATTTATATTTTCCTGTAGAGGCCTATGTGTTGTGTCTACTCTTTCACACCCACATATGGGTATTTGGGGCTTTTCCATTGTTGCTGGAGGTGCAAACAACTGGTTGATATGGAGGCGGAGGTGCAAATATGCTTTGGATGTGGATGGCTGTGTGGGTAGAGCATGGCGTCACTGTGTAAAACAATGTTTGTATAGTGCTGACAGTATGATACACTGAGTAGCTGCTGTAGCTCCCCTGTAGTGAGTATGTGGTCGAGCAAGAGTGTGACGAAGGATGAGCTGAGACGGGTGGATCTAGAGGAATATTCATGGGTGGCAGATATAGAGTCCATATGCTGATTTATTCACATATATCAATATTTGTTTGGAAAAGCCCCAAAATGAAGATACTATAACTCAAATACATTACTTTATAGTAGAATTACCAAAGTGTGGCTTTACAAAACACATTTGTTTTATTTCCAAATCATCAGATGTTTTTGTAATGAAAAAAGCCTGTCAGACTACAATGTGGCCAAAAGATCATTAAATTATATGCATTATTTGAAGTTTTTTTTTGACATGTTATTTTTAAAATTAATCTAAATTAATTTGTTGAACTTGAAAATCCACTAAGCTTTTAATGAACTGTCACGCAGTGCTTTTGTTTGGAGCTTGGATGGAGTGAATTTGGTGCCTCTTAAACTGGGTGATTTTTCTAAAATTATTTTTCATTTAACCTTTATTTAGCCAGGATAATCCCATCGACATTTTGAATCTCATTTGCTTGGGGAGTGCTGCATGGTGGTGCAGTGGTTAGCACAGTCACCTCACAGCATGGTCGCATGTTCGAATCTGGCTTGGGCCAGCTTGGCCTCCCTTCTGTGTGGAGTTTGCTTTTTCTTAGCGTGGGTTTTCTCCTGCTTCCTTGCAACATGCTGGTTAGGTTAACTGAGGACTCGTCCGTAGGTGTGAACGTGACGTTAATGGTTGTCTGTCTCTATGTCTGTCTGTCTCTAAGTGTCCCTGTCGTCAGCCCTCTGATAGGCTGGCAGCTTGTCCAGGGTGTCCAGGGTGTACAGGGTGTAATGTCAGCTGGGATCGACTCTAACCCCCATGACCTTGAATGGGATAAGTGGTTACAGATAATGAATGAATGAATTTGCTCAGGGCTCCTGGCCAAGATGGCAGCTTAAAAACCTTCACACAAGCACCACAGAAAAACTCAAATAAGACTTAAAAACAACACAGCAAAAAGTTAAAAATATAAAACATTTCACATGAACGAGACACTGTACGTTGCACTTGCATGACCAGTAAAACATGGACATGTTAGAATGAGCCGTTTCCGAGATGTTGGCAGCTGCAGGCAGTCAGGAGACACACAAGCACCGGTGAATATCTGGGTTTAGTCTTTCACACTCAACTGTACCTATGGCCCTGTTCAGACCTGGTGTTAACATGCGTCCTGAGTGATCCGATCACAAGTGGACAGATGTAAGTATACAGGTGTGAACGTACATACGACGCATTGGTTACATGACTACAGACTATCAGACTAGGCACGCTAAGTTCATTATTATCATACTGTACTATCATACCCGCCTGCTCACTCTCATCCCCGGCTCTCTGAAGCTCTGTACCCGCTGCTGCCTGGCGAAGACAGCGGTGCTGGTGGCGCAGAGCTCCCCGGGGACCACCGGTACAATAACCTTATATTTGATGTTAGTAAAATTGACCCAAATTCACAAATATGTAGGATATTACTACTGACATTCCTGTGATATTACATCAAAATGTCTGTTGTATTAGCCACGCGTTTACTGCATGTTTATTTGCATATAGAGTGGGGAAGTGAGATCGGAGGTGGTCACTCAAAACACATGAGGAGATGCATTGAAATGCCAGGTGTGAACAGAAGTACTGTACTTAAAGCAGTCCACTTGTGACTGAATCACTCAGGATGTGTGTTAATGCCAGGTCTAAACAGGGCCTTTCTGGCTGTCACTTGATGAGCACAAGGAGAAAACATTCAGACTGTGGGCATGTTGTGCCCTCTAGTGGATACTAGTGAATACTGCAGTAGTGAAAGTGACACAGTACTCTGTCAGCTCCTCTCATGAAGACTGAGTGTTTGTGTGCCACGCCTCACCATTGTGTCTTATTTCTGCTTCTTCTTGTTGATGTAGCTCTGATAATAGAAGTTACTGAAGAGGAAGATGAGGGTGACGCAGTAACCAAACACCACCACGTTCATGGAGTCAGGGAAGTCACACTCTGTGAACAGGTTGTAGCCTGTGTGCAGGAGAAACAGCAGAAACTGCACCTGGAGAGGCATTCAGGGAAAAGTTCAGATCAGCTTACTTCACAAACTTATCGTATGTTCAGTCACAAATCTTCTCACATAAAGCAGGAGACCACTCACCAGCTGCAGGGATGTGAGGTATCTCTTCCACCACAGGTACTTCTGCATGTGAGGGCCGATCGCAGCCAGGCCGTAGTAGGAATACATCACAATGTGTACGAAGGTGTTGACCAGGCCGATGAAGAATGCTGCAGGAAAAATGAAGGGATGTCAAAACACTCCGAGCAGCAATAAGAAACAGGCTGTTTCTTTCATTTATTTAAAACAGCAAAACATTTAAAAAAGAAAGAAAGAAAGAAAAATCTATACAAGGGGGGAAAAAAAAAGGGAGAGGGGGGGGGGGGGGGGGGGGGGGGCCCCCCGCAAATAAGACACTAAGGTTGCCAGGACTATTTGTTAGTATTACAGTTTAGTTTTAGATCATTTCAGTCCCATTAGACAGCGTAATTAAGCTCTTGTTTTTTGCAGTCATGAAACAACATCGATGCAACAGAGCGCATAGCATTTGACTACAAAGATGACAGAATACGAATGAATGAGCTTAAAAAATGGCAGACACATTTCTTTGTTACTGGAGTCAAATGTTTTCTGATCAGTGCCTCAGTTTTGTTCTTGTCAGTTTATATAACCAATTAAGTTTGAGTTAGCAGTCACTTTCTTTTTGTTTTATTTCAATTTGCATGTGTGGTTTTGAATTATTTTTCACTTTAAACCAGTGACTGAATTGAGCCAGCACCAGTACTGAGTACCCTTACCTCTGACTGTGTACCACCACATGCTGGTGAGTCTGTATGTGCTAACCCCTAATGATGCTCATTATAGCGCTTCCGATTATTAAATTATTAAAATAGTTGACTTACACTGTCCACCGGCCACATACTTGACTCCCGCCCACCAGTTGAAGATCATGGTGCCGTGATGATAAACATGAAGGAAAGTCAGCTGGCTGTTCTTCTTCCTCAGGATGAAGAAGATCTGCTCATAGAGCCGAGAGCAGAGGAAGCTGTTACAGTTTGAACTGCATTCACCGATGTCGTAAACATTTTAACAAATACACACCGTGTCACTGAGCTCTATGACCTTGGAGAAGAAGAACCACCAGCAGACGCCGGCCATCTGGACAAATTTGAGTTTTACAGGACATATGATTAAGTTTAATAAAGAGATAACAGCATGTTTTATCTTTCACATTACACTGTCAGCTGTCTGGTAGGATTATTTTACAGTAAACCATGTTTCACTTATAGCTTGTCAAAGACCAAATTTCTGGATAAACACAAGGACAGTTGCTTACCCTCACTGCCAGCGGGCTGGTGCTGTAATCTACAGGCTGACAGAGGTAGCTGTAGTTCGAGAGCCAGGATGTGACCAGGAACTGGTAAATACACATACAATTACATTAAATAATACACCACTAACACAACCACTTGTATCATGAAACAGAAATCCCATAGCGCAAAAGAAATATTTGTGTGAACAATGAAGGTTTATCTTATCTCATCTAGGAAAGCAACAGCTCAATCCTGTAAAACTGGATATTTCCATCATCACTTTGCTTCCCCTGTTGAAACAGAACAAACAGCAGCACTATCTCACCTCGTAGAACATGTAGGCAGACAGGCAGACCATGGCAAAGTTATAAACAATGAGAACAGCTTTGAGGTCAATGGGTTCTTTATGTTTCATCAGACGAGGGCCAGCCCAGACCACACAGAGGTACCCCAGGAAGATGAGTGACACCGGGACGGGGGAGTAGACCAGCAGCCACGGGTCTGTCCTCTTGTCTGGAACACAATAATAAAAATAATAACAACAACAACAATAATTATAATACACTGTATTTAGATAGCAGGTGCTATGAAGTGCTTCACGAGACAATAAAAGCAGATTAATAAAGTAAAAGTAACTGTTAAAACAAACCATCACAGAATAATAGTAATAATAATAATAATTAAGTGGTAAAATGGTAAAACAAGGTGATAAAAACAAATATAATATCATCTAATAGAGCAGCGTTGATTTGCCCAACCTTTCAGCACTGATTTGTTTTAGTCTGCACAGGAAATGAGAGGTTTTTAGTCTGTCTTGTTCCTGTTCAGCTCGGATGACCTGTAAACTGTACAGTTATGTGAATGTAAGCCAAATCAATATGTTTAAAAATCTGCACTTCAGAAAAAAATTGTCCGACAATGAAAGGGTTTTTGTTTCCCTGTTCCTCGCACTCCTATAATTATAATAATAATATATATTTTATATGCCCGCCACTGTAACGAGATAATATTATTTAAAAAGTGCCATGGTGGCTAATCGTGTGACAGGACACAAAGCGGTTATTGTGAGGCTGGAGGACATCTGCAGCTCCAACACAGGCTTATTGTTCAGAAAGGGAGTGTTTTCTACAACTGTGAGATACAAGTTGGCTGCAAAACTAAAGCAAAATGATCCTGAATATCTAAGAAAAACCATTATCACAATACCTCCATTGTCCACTATCCTCTGGTGCACAGATAGGACACTTTGCCACGCAGAGGCCATCTGGAAACATAAATAAAGTTAATGACCAAAAGAAGAAAAAACATATGTAGCATTTAGAGGTAAATGTCTACTCCGTGATTCACACCTTAAGTTCAGTGACAACACTGGAGAACCTTTGAACACCAGCCACTGTTATCTGGTAAGTTAGTACTAGCAAAGTTCAACTCGCAGGACGCGCCGCAGCCAAATCCGGACAGTCTGCGATGGATGAACCCAAGTGGCATCAAGCCCACGGTCACAGCGCCACCTAGACGTGGACCAGCAGTCACTGCACCCAGTTTTACATTTACAGCACTTTAACAGAAAATCCCTGCACACAGGTAGCCAGTCAGGTGGTCTTTTCTAGAGTAACTACAGTAACTCTAGAGTAAAAGTACTGTGTGAATTTCTCCACTGTGGGACTAATAGAGGAATATCTTATCTTATCTTATCTGATATGTGAGTCACTAGTATTTATTTGACAGGATCAGCAGGCTGTTATATGCTGAGCACAGCAGGGGGCGCCGTTTCCCGCCACAATGCGACCGACTTTCTTTACTTTGTTGCTTTTATTCTGTATTACTCCATGTATTGAATTATATACTTCTTGTCCATCAAGACGGATAGAAATATTCTTTGACTAAATTCATAAGTAAGTAGTTAAGTAATTATTATATGAAAATAGATTTTTTTAAATTAAAATATTACATTGCGATTAATCACATTATTGCCCCTGACTAATCACGATTAATCGCCAATAAATCACATTTTTTATCTGTTAAAAATGTACATTAAAGGGAGATTTGTCAAGTATTTAATACTCTTATCAACATGGGAGTGAGAAAATTAATTTATTTTGCTTAATGCAACTGGATGTATACGACATATTTATTATTGGAAATCAATTAACAACACAGAATAATGACAAATAATGCCCAGAAACCCTCACAGGTACTGCATAAAAAATATGCTCAAATAAAAACATGGCAAACAGGCAACAACAGCTGTCAGTGTGCTGACTTGACTATGACTTGATCCAAACTGACTGTGATTATCATAAAGTGGGCATGTCTGTAAAGGGGAGACTCGTAGGTAACCAGAGAACCCGTTTACATTCATATATCTGGAGGTCAGAGGTAAGGGACTCCTTTGAAAATAGCCATGAAAGTTTTTTTGTGCCAAAATTTAGTAAGTTTGGAGTGTTATTTAACATCCTGCATAACAACCTAGTATGACATGATTGGTACTGACAGATTCTTTAAGTTTTATAGTTTCAACTTGAAGAATAACCCACTGCAGCCTGAAAATAGTAAGTTGTGTTAATGCATTACAGAAAATAGCAGCGTTAAAACAAAGAAAAAATTGACAGTCCTAAAAAGTATAGATGATAAATACTCATACTACTACATACTATAACCATATACATATATATATATATATATATATATATATATATATACACATATATATATACATATACATATATATATATATATATATACACATATATATATACATATACATATATATATATATATATATATACACATATATATATACACATATACATATATATATATATATATATATATATATATATATATATATATATATATATATATATATATATATATATATATATCAGTATCATCGTATATTTCAATGCAGATACTTTTGTACTTTTACTTCCTTTCTGAATACTTGGCCCTATGAAATACCAAGTTGTTACAAAAAACTTCTGTAAAATTAAATAGCGGTTAGTCATTATAACAAGCAAAGTATATTAATTTATAAGTATATTCATTTAATAACTATAATTCTAATCTTTTTTTTTAATAACAGATATTTTTGTTCACTTTCTTCATGATAAACAGAAGATAAATCTCACTTAGCTGAAATGAAACCTGGTCTCCGTCTTGGGTCTCTACACTTTTTGTCTACTAACATTATTTTTAGTGTTGAAATAAACATGACAATTATCTCACATACTGCTTATAAAACATGTAGACTGGTCATAATATAGTGATAAAAACATTATCTAAAATGGTGATCTTACAAATCAAACTACACTGATGATTCACCAGAAGTCCCTACAGGAACATCATAGGAGCCATATAGTAATTAAAATTTAAAAACTGATCTTGTTAAAGTAATTTGATGGCATTTTGTATATACATCGCAGCGATGGGACCACCATAATGCCTTTATGTGGCAGCATACTGTAAGGCATGAGAAGGCATCATGTAGGACTTTAACACTAACAGTACCATCAAGACTCCTGTTTAACAGTGTTGAAGAAGCAGCTGAGGGGCAGCTGTCTGCTGCTGCTGTTAGCTGCTCTCAGTTTGGGCTTTTTTGAGGTCTGTGGTTTCTTGTTACTCTTTGCGCTGGTGTACTTCTGCCTTTTCCCTTCCTAAGAAACACAAGAAAGACACATGGCAAAGGGGGAATATCTTATTAATATAGGATTATGGAAGATACAATTTATATAGTGTATATATATACATATATATATGCACACAGGGCTCCAGACTATATTTTTTACATTGGCTGCACTAGTGCGCCTTACTTTTTCATTTAGGTGCACCAGCAAATAATTTAGGTGTACCCAATTTTTTTCACTGCGCATTTGGCGCCGCAATAATTAATTTTAAGTGTTTTGTTAGTTCCTGTCGGCCTACACTATGGATATTACAAGTGAAATTGCACGATTCTCAATACCAATTCGATACCGCCGTACAAAACAAAAGTAAAACAATAAATCTTCAACATCCACTCCTCTATCAAACTACTGGATTCATTCATTCATTCTCACCAAAAACTACATTTTACACGATTACATTTGAACACATCATAATGTCAGAATTTACACCTGCCCAGCACTCATCTTTAATGAACGCAGCTTCATAATGTTCACGGATAGCATCTCCCACTAGCTCTTTCGACTTCAACACAGATTTGTTGTTCACAATGTAGCATTATTAATAATAATAATAATAATAACAATTTCTGTTATTATTAGTGAGTTTAACAGTCAACCTACCATACCGTAAGGTAGCCACATGTTTACAGATTACATTAGTAGCTGTAAGAGTAGGGTAATGTAATGTGTGTGCACGAGTGAGTGATCAAATGACAGAGAACGAGATGCACTCAGAGCAGATCAGCTGTTTGGATATCATGGTGTTATTAAATGTATAGTATCTTACCGGGGACCGGGGAGACAGGTGGTGGAGCAGTTACCTCTACCAGTGATGTTGGTCTGGGCTGGAACAGGTTTAACGGGCACCGTAACATTTTGCTTGGTGTTAAAACAACCAATAGATCTCTTCAGTTTGAATTACTGGAATGTTTTAAGGTTGTGATGTCAAGTACAGGGCGTGGTTTCGCCCATACAAACACAAATACAGACCTGCTAAATGTCAGGCATACCGGTGCACCCAATGAAAATAGTTACTCAAACTGGACTGATTTCTGGTCGCAATCTGGCGCTCTGATATACAAGCTTACTTACCTTCGAGGTTTGTTCTTTTTGACTGTCCACAGAGTTGCAAAGCTTCACAATCTGCAGGAGAGTTAACATGTTGATCTCACTTATTCACACTACATATGAGCAGATGTGGACACTCACTGCTGTCACTGTTTTCTGAACCAAACTCAACAAGGAAAGTGTACAGCTGTTGCAAAAGCATGCTTTCTGTCCTTCACGCACATGTTGTGTAAAGAAAATAAAAACCTTTTTCACTCCTGAGGACACGGCAGCTTCCTGCAGAGCAGACCTGGTGAGCCACTGTGCATTTTCAGTCTGTGTTTGTGCGTCAGCGTCCTTCAAACACACACTGTGAATCACGTATGTCTGGTGGATGTGGGAGAAGACGTGAACCACCTGCAAACAAAGGTCATCATACAGCTGCAGACAGAGTTTATTTGCATGTAAAGAAGTGTTTACGATGGATAGGTGGTAGATATCAAGCTTACCTCTCCCACATATTGGAAGAGGCTTTCTGCCATATGGGTTCCCAGTATCCCGCTGATCTGAGCACACAGCGCCCTCTTCTGTTTCACCTCGGAGGTGTTCTCCTCCTGCAGGAGACTCGGAAACTCCCACAAACCTGCCAGCAAACCTTTTTAAACACAGACAGACACACAGCCAGACTTTGCAGTTGGTACAAACAATAATTTAAGACAAAAAACAAAATGAGGACTGTTTAAAGTATAAATCTCAACAGATTCACAGGTTGAATTGTATATCTAATTTAATTGGAGCTTTATTTTTAATGTATTTGTAATGTTAAAATATTTCATTTTACATTTTAAATCATTTTGCACTTTGAGTCACATTTTTAGTTATTAAAATGTGTCCTGTATATTTATTCATGCAGCCAACCCAAATAGATGAACACTGCATTTCTTTAAAAGGACCAATATGTAATATATTTACTGTATTAAATCCTAAAATTTGTATGATATGTCATCAGAGCCAGTATGTTCTCCTTTGAAATTTCTATTATGGTCCCAAATATCTATTTTTGCTTTGTCTGGTGTGACTGCAGTAATAATACTACTACTGTAGAGGAGTAGAAGTATAAAGTAGCAGAAAATGAGAATACTCAAGTAAAATTGTGATTACTGTAAGTACAGCCCTTGAGTAAAAGTACTTTTCCAGCACTGCATTTCTGTGTTTAGTGTTTCTTTAAAGGTTGCCTCACTTACAGTAGAAATACAATAAAAACATTTGCCAAAATAAACACTGATGGAAATGAAGTAAAAGATGTAGATTGATTGAAGTCTCCCAGAATTATGAACCTATGCATCACTGCTAACATCCACCACTCTTCCATCAGTTCAAACAGGGAAGTGATTATCAGACTGGGCAGCCAGCTGTCGACCACCACAGACAGATCCTCAACCAGTAGGACATACATACCTTTGTTTGGCCTTTGTGTGAGCAGGAACTCGTCCTCTCCCGCCTCTCCAGGTCTGATCACCACACAGGTCAGAGTTCGCTCCACACGAGGTGGCTTCTTCGCCGGCTTTCTGGGGAAGTTCTGAACACCCAACTCATCGTCCCAGGGCTCCAACGGACACAGCGGACATGTCCCGCTGTTCACTGAGGGAGAAGACGAAGTACTTTAACATAATATCTTGAGGTCAGAGGGAGAGAAGAGGACTCAGGATACTTACCACAGTCTTCTATATCAGGAAGGGTGGACAGCTTACGGTCCAGCTTCCCTAAGAGCTTCCTGGAGGTTTCCTCTTTTTTGATGTGAACCTGTACATTTCACACACTGTATTAACCATCACGTACACTGGGAAATGGACAAATCCCAACCTTTATACTATGATCCAAGCATTAGTCTATAATAGTGCTTCTGCACTTACAATACAAAGCAAAGCACAAATATAACCATTACTTACTAACACTAGTTTAGCACATTTTTACCTTGCGGAAAGAGCGGCAATGAGACTGTACAGGACACTGGCTACATAGTGGTCCTTTAGGGGTGCAGACTCGTGCTCCTAGCTCCATCATGGCTTGGTTAAAGTCCCCGGGTCTCTCAGGGTCTACCAGTGTATTGGCTAGACTCCTGAAATAGAGCAGGAAAAAAAGATCTGGAATCACAGCATATTTATTTTAGCAATTCAACACTCCTGAATGACTTTAGCTTGCCCATAGCTCTGAACGTAAGCATGAACGGTTGTCTCTATTTGTCAGCTCTGTGACAGTCTGGCGACCTGTCCAAGGTGAACCCCACCTTCACCCAAAGTCAGCTGGGATTGGCTCCAGTTTCTTACATTAGATACAAGTTCAAGGGGGAAATCTCTAACAGTTCATTGGGAAAACATTTCTATTCAAAATACAAAACATACCAATCAGTGTGAACCTAAAAATAGACCTCAGGTAATCCCACCTATTATGTCAGAACAAACATGGAGGCTGTGAGAGTGAGAGGAAGAGGAAGACGAAGAGAGCGAGCAGGACGAGGACAAGAACAAAGAATGGGATCAGGGATGGCATTAATTGTGATGTTGCCAGATCCTAACAGAAGGAACAGTCCCATTTTTACTGTAATTATTTTTGTCCCAGTGAGTTTACAGTAACGTACTGTATTGAATACTGTGCTGTAAATATACTTTGTGTTTTTTTTGTAGTTGTAAAAACCTGCAATGGCAAAAAATAAAGCTGTATATATTTTATTATTTTTTGTACTGGAACGATCTTTCATAGAAGCTTGTATTAGAAAATTACAAAAGGTATACAAAGTACTAAAGACAGCATTGTTTTGTATAAAGTGTGTTGTTGCTGCTTTAAAAGAGTCATTCAACTGCTGCAAGTGTGTATCATTTTGTGACAAAAATGCCATTTTGAAAAAGGACTGTGAGGTTTTGACTGCACAGTTTCCTTTTGACATAGAAATGAGATGTTTACCTGCAAAAGTTATGTCTTATTTGGCTTGTGTGTAGAATTTTCACGCAGTGAGCCAAAATCTGGAACGAATGTGTGAGCAGTCGCAAAAAACTGTAAAGTGGGTGCTTGGATCAAAGTCAAAACTCCTTGAGGGTATTATTTTGAAGCTGAATCTCACCAAAGTGTCTCTGTTACTGCAGGACTGGTGCTGTCAGCTCCGATGGCCCTCAGGCGGCAAAGCACCCGAATCACATTGCCATCCACGGCTCCAGTAACCTAGGCAACAGAGGATTTTTAAGTCATCAGTGGCAAACGAGGCAGTAAAGCTATCAAGTGTGGTTTAAGAGTCTCCTCCGGGCCACAGAAACACACCTGACCCAGAGCAATCGAGCCCACAGCTGCAGCAGTGTAGCGTCCCACTCCAGGCAGCTGTTTCAGCAGGCTGTCGACTGTACGAGGCATCTGCCCCTTAAGCGTTGCCACCACCTACAGCAGATCAGTGATACAATGAATAACTTGCACCACAATATTTCAAGTCATTATTTTGCACAATTTAAAGAAGAGATTTCATAAATCATTGCTCTGAGCCAAAGTGTGGAGAAAATGAAGAATACAGTAAACCGCAGATATATGCCAGAGAAATGTTTGATTTACAAAAACACAGACCTTTTGAGCTCCTTCATGCAGTCTTTTTCCTCTGGAGTAGTAGCCGAGACCTGCCCACATCTGGTTCACTTCCTACACATAAATTAAATCAGTAAATTCAGTTTCAAATCCCTACAATCACCATTATCTTCAGGGACTGCTTTTCATTTTCACCTCCAGTGTAGCAGCAGCAAGATCCTGCACCGTAGGCCACCGCTGGAAAACAAAGAGTTTAAATTGTACATAATGCATGCAATATACTACATAATAATATATTTAATATATCACAAGGACTTATGGACACCTCAAAGATGCCTACCTTCATCCATTTGTTGTAATAGTCTATTACTGTGGCAACTTGGGTCTGTTGTAGCATGATTTCTGAAACCCACACTGACAAAAGAGAGAAAACTGTCTTATGAAGAGAGTCAGCAGCTGTTTAGGATGTGTAACTTTGACAAGAAAACATCTTCTTACCTGCGTATGTCCTGATGTTGAGGTCTGACTCTGTTACAGCCTACAAAAGAAATACAGAGTCAGCATTGTTTTTAAACATGCATAGTCAAAGGCCGGACACTTTAGCTTGATATGAGGAATAGTGATCAACATTTTGAACTTTTTGGCCATTTTAGAATAACATATTGAATGCTGCATTTCATTATTCAGTAATAATAAAATGAAACAATTAAGTCAAAGAATCTATGCTGATAACCAGATGAGAATACTGTCTGAAAATAAAGCCACAGCATAACAGGGCAGGCTTGAAAAGGGATAGCTCAGATTTTTTGAAATGGTGAAGTATGATAGTCGTTGAATTACCTACATTGGTACTGAATCACCTACATTGGATGGCGGCCTGCACGCCCCCAGTTTGGAGAAATGGATGAATCGCAGCGGGGAACTGAAACTGTTACCTATACTCTCTTCAAAGCCACCAGACTCCACTAACAAAAACAGTAATTCTACCTCACAGATCATGGGAGATGATAGTCTACAGATGCCTCAATCAGTTAGTTTAGTTTGTGTTATTGTGTGACTTTGGCATTTTAAATGGTTAGTTCGGATTCTCCAAAGTCACATAATAACATCAACAAAGGAACCCATCAAACCAGGAACTCCTGTGTTCTGCAAGGTAAAATTACTGTTTTTGTCAGTGGATTGTGGTAGTTTTGAAGAAAGCATAGATGGAAAGAACTGCTTCAGCTCCCCGTTGGAAAGGGCTGCCTGACGGTTAGATCAAGCAGTGAAAATATTCCAAATATAATGTACACTGAAACTGATATTGATTATTTTGGTGGGACTTTTTAGGTGGCTAAAATACGTTTTGCTGCTGCCTCCGTCTACAGTAGTACATCGCTGTGCTTCAGTGTCAGTTCACCTGCCTGTTTCTCCAAACAGGGGACAGGCTGACCACCATCTACTGTAGATAATACACTGACTGTGGATAAGTACCTCATACAACCCCTCTTCAATACATCCAAACTATGAGTTACAGTAATAATACATTACATTATTATACTGTCAAGTATCATCATTAAGAAATTAAGATATGATGTTTTGACTGTATTTCTCTTGAATTATTTACACTGACAATCTGTTTTTTGTTGTTTTACTTTAAGGAGTATAGTGAGATTAAAAACACTGATGAAACCATTAGGTGTGACAGAAGTCTCAGTGATAAAAGCATCATTGTAAACCAGTAAATACACCTCTGAACCAAACTTCCTACACCTCCTCTACTTTCATAATGATACATAAAGTTGTCTCTCATAACCGAATACAGGTATTGAAAACAGTGAAATTTCTTGTCAAAACCAGTGTAAAGAGCGTTTGTCTTTACCAGAGTCCTCCACGGCAGCTCTCTCTTCTCCCTGTCATACCAGCTGAGGAGCTGAGAGCGCAGCAGCACAACGTCAGCAGGATCATGGAAAGTGTGGTATGTGGATGGTGTGGAGGCATTTGTGGTTTCCTCTGGAAGACCAAAAACATTGGTCTCATTCAAACTAAACAGACTTCTTTTTACAAGGCAAATCCTACTGACATTAAAGCAATAAAATATCTATCAAACACCCCAGGATGGTTCAAATGCTATATGTTGAGGGAGAACAACAACAACAGAACAGGGGACACGAGTGAAGTAACGAGACACAGTTGGCTGATTTCTCATGTGTCATAACTTTATATATCAACTTTCATAAAACTGCTTTATGAGGCTAAGATCATTTTTAAAAATTAACAGTTTATTCTCTGTAAGTGTGAAATTTATGATCATAAATGAACCCACAGGATTAATGTGGCCATTTTTCTGAGGCTGTACTTTGAAAACCTTTCTAATTCTGCACCTCACAATTATTTTTTTTTAAATCAGTTAATCTAATTGATATTTTTCCAATTAGTTGGTTAATCTGTCAACGAATTCACTGATTATTCTAAAGATTAATCTTTATATAAAGTGGGTAATAAAAAAAAAGATCTTTAGAATAATTAATTAAATTACCCTAAAAAGATTTTAAAAATTGTCTCATCACTATTTCCTATTTTTTTCAATAATGGTCCCTTAAAGACAAACAAATGTAACAAGAAACAAAATGTATGCACTACAAGGCATGGCTACAAGGCTGGTGATCTCCATTTCACACTAGGGCTGCAACTAATGATTATTTTCATTGTCGATTAATCTGTAGATTACGTTCACAATTAATCAATTAGTTGTTTGGTCTACAAAATATCAATCAGTGTTTCCAAAGCCCAAGATGGTTAATTAACTTAACTTTAAGATATTCACTTCGGTCATAAAGGTGAAAGACACCAGAAAACATTTACAGAAGCTGTAATCAGAAAATTTTGAGCTTTTTTTCTCAAAAAATGACTGAAACCAATTAATCATTTCAGCTCTAAACTGTCAGCCATCAAGTCCACAAAATAAATTAAAGTAAGAGCGTGTTCATTTCAAGTAAAGTGACTCTAATGCAACCCAAATTTAGTAACCCAGCAAATGTATGCACATCAAAATGTAAGTCACTTTCAGGAGGGACACCAAAACACTGGACATCAGCACTGTTTCAATCCCCATAAAACGAGTAGCTGTTGTATTAGACTGAATGATATCAGCATTTCAAATGTAAAATTATTTATTTCTTAAATCTCATGCAGACTACAGGACGTTTGCAGACAAACACTGTGCTGGTTCTCATTCACTTTCATAGTAACGTGGATATTTAAAGCGTCTGTGTTTTAGCATAGTAAGTTAAGTAACATCAGCATGGTAGCTAACGTTACCTTCTTTCACAGCGGACTTTGGTCTCTTCCGGTTTGGTTTTGATGTTTCCACCATCTCCAGTCCGGCTCTCTTCCCTTTAACCATCGCTGAACGTAACCTGCTCATTTTAAACTACCATGTGCAAAAAACTTAGTTCATTTCTCTTCGCACAACACAAGCAGCCATGTTTACTTCATTTTGGCTCCCGCCACGTTCAGGACGGACTGTCGCTGCTCGTCCAATCAGCTGCGAGGAATCAGCGGAAGTCGTATTACGTTATCTCCGGTGGGAGGGTCAAACTCGCAACTAGAAAATGCATTTCAAACAATATTCTCATCCTTGGTAAATTTTATATGCACAAATGTAAATTTTTGAAAGTGAAACCCAGATTTAATGAGTTTCATAATGAGTTTCTTATATTTACAAAAGCTCTTAACATCATGAAAGATAAAAATGCAATCAAAGAGACTCACTGGTCCTTTAATGGACACACATTAACATGTGTTGCTCAAGGACATTTCAGCTGCTGTTTTACTGGATTAAACTGGTCAAAATCAATTAGTCCAGATTACTTCATGTTCTCTGAGACTCTCCTCATGCTGTCATTTCATTCCTCGCAGTCTGCCGCCCTCTAGTGAAACGAGACGCTCTGCTGAACTGCCTGACATGATTCATATTTGAATAAGAAGGCACAGTGAGGGAAATATTTGTCTCACGTTTCAGATACAGTAGATGTTCGTCCTGTTTGTCCTCAGACGCGTCCATCTCTGTGTGGATCGTTTTCCTGAGCTGAATGGCGCGGCCCTGCCCAGTGCGTCGGGAGCGTGCCAAATACACTTTACTGAATTTGGTGGCTGAGGCTCCTTTGGCGCACCTGTGGCGCTTTTGCGCACGTTGTGAGAACAGAAAGAATACGCCGGGTGGGTGCGTTAGAGGCTGTTACAATCAGTGTCAATCCACTGGGCATACTCTCGCGCTTCCGTGGAGGCACATGGCTCTCCGCGTCATGGCGCACAGACAGCTTAGGAATCCTGTAGAGAGTTTTCCTCAGAGAAAACGGATCGTCTGTTATGTGCACAGTTTCACATATGAAAACAACAGCTCAGATATGCTGGCAAGAACAGATAATGACACTTTAAATTAATTCATCCTTGTGGGCATGTTTAAGATCCGATGGTCACCGTGTTCCCTGTGCATAATATTGCGCGATTTCATTTGTCGTCATAATAATCCATACATTAACCATCCGCAGTTCACACCACCGCAGAGCTTTAAATGAAATGAAATTAAAATTAAATATTGTCTATTTTTTCCATGTTTTTTTTTCTTTAAATCCTGATGATATCAAGTCGACTTTAGTCTCTTCATTGGCCAAGTACCATGAAGATGGATGAATCTGTCGAACACGTGGGGGAGAAGGGTAATGCTTTGGTATCAATCCAAAATTACCTTAGATACTTACTTTAAATATGGATTTGGAATGAGCTTTGTATGTGGCATAATTAAAAACAGTATGGTAGAAGAAAAATAACAAAAAAGCCAAAATGTACTCACATACTGTATATTTCAAAACTGTAACTCATCAAATAGTGTGAGGAATAGTCCAGAAGGTCTCCACTTTGAGGTTGAAAGTGAGGAGAGTGGCTGAGGATGACCATGCTGAATGACATCCGTATAGGTGCTTTCTGACATGCTAAAATTGCACTGTCCTTACTGTCCCCGAATTTGTATTAATTTAATTAAAATGATTTGTTCTTCTTGTCAGCCTTCAGAGCTGTCCATCCATCCACTACCTCAAACTGGAATTTGACAAGAAAAGAAAACAATTATTCTCACATAGTTCAGGTAACCTATAAAAACATTTAACCAGCCTTAGCGTGAACAAATAATGATTACCTTCAGTTATGTTAACCTGGTTAGTTAGCAGGATTTCTGCTTGTGTTTCATCCATATTCATGTACAAAGTGTCAGCTTGGTGCTGTAGAAAGACAGGGATTGAATCTGTTAGTGTTGCCTTCTAGCAGCTTTCACTGTTGCTATAATCGCAAGTGATTAAATCTTATTACCATGAAGTCTGCAAACAGTGTGCTGCCGATGCCGCTCTGCACATGTTCCTCAATAAGTGGGTATGAGCGGACAAAGTGCTACACAGAGATGAAAGTATTAGTGTGTGTGTGTGTGTGTGTGTGTGTGTGTGTGTGTGTGTGTGTATGTAGATATGCAGGTGTGTGTGTGTGTGTGTGTGTGTGTCTGAGAGTAGGAATGTACCTCCAATGCCAGACTGGCTTGTATTTGGGTATCAGTGTGTTCTCTGTTGCCCATTGCATACAGAAGCTGTTGGATCACTCCGAGGGAGAGGAGCTCACGTGAAACCTCTTGACTGCCTTCAGCCAGCAAGCTTCAACACATTCAACACCATAAAAATACTGCATTTCCCTGCTGTAATGTGACAACAGCCAAAACTATTACACCAAGATCATTAACATCATTAATAATATACAAAGATCAGCCATAACATTAAGGACATTATGACCACTGACAGGTGAAGTGAATAACACTGATAATCTCATTACAAAGGCACCTGGCAGTGGGTTGTATACATTAGGCAGCAAGTGAGCATTTTGTCCTTTAAGTTGATGTGTTGGAAGCAGAAAAAACAGACAAGTGTAAGGATGCGACTTTGACTAAGGCCAAACTATGCTGGCTAGATGACTGGGTCACAGCATCTCCAAAACTGGAGCTCTTGTGGGATGTTCCCAGTCTGCAGCGGTCAGGACTTACTAAAAGTGGTCCAAGGAAAGAAAAGTTAACTGGCAACAGGGTCATGGCGGCCAAGGCCCACTGATGCATGTGGGGAGTGAAGGCTGACCCGTGTTGTCCGATCCAGTAGAAGAGCCACTGTGGCTCAAATTACTGAAAAAGTTAATGCTGATTCTGACAGAAAGGTGTCTGAACATAACATGCATAAGAGTTTGTTGCATATGAGGCTGCATGGCCGCATACCGGTCAGGTTCCCATGCTAACCTAATGTTATGGCTGATCGCCGTAAATTAAATGTATAGTACAGATTTTCTTTTTACATATCACTTTATAAAAAGAACATCACATTTTCTGATTGCATGTTGTCATGACATTATGTGAAGTTATAATGAACTAATATTACATACCGTATAGTTTTAGCTGCAGCAGCTTGTTGAACAAACACAGGCAAAGATCCAGTCATCTTGATCATCTCAGACTCTGCTGGGATTATATGAATCAAAAAAATATGTTATGGCACCTTGTTAATGTGACAAATGATGCCACATTATGTCAAAAAATGGACTAAATGTTGGCAGATTCATTGATGGATTTGTGTAGGTAGCACAGTGTTTCAGAAAATGTGGAAATATAAGCATACCTTGGCCCTAAATGAAATTCACTTCCTGTTACTGATCGGTCTGTAAGGGTCACTGTACTGTATCTGTGTCTTTGGGGAAAAATACTACACTTTTAAAGCAACACGTTCTCACCTCAACTTGTCAAATATGGACGCTTTGTCAGCGTCACTTTTCGTTTACAGTAAACGCATGCTTAAGGTTGTGAATTAAACAAAAATGCTTGCTTAAGTTAAGGCAACAAAAGCACTATAGTTCAGTTTAGAAAAAAACAACATAGTTGGGCTTAAAATTATTACATATTTACAGGGAAAATGTGACTTAACATTGTGAACACGGGACTCGAACGAACAGCTGATTGTAAAGTGAAAGGGAAACGAAGCATACAGGACAAAAACAGCGATCTCCTGGACGAAAGCGTCACCGTGTGTCTCTTTTGCTCTTTAAACTTTGCCACCACAGCACTTTTCCTGAGCATTTACATTGTTGTTAATGGAAAGCCTGGTGCGTCTCATACCAAATGGTATTGAACGCTGATGGCCGTGACAAAGCGTCAGCATTTAACACTCTGTGGATGACAACTGGCTCTTTCAAAAACAACGGACTTACCTTCCATAGTCATGTGCTGCTGCACTTCTTCTTTAGTAGGCCTCAGCAGAGCCACTAGTCCACTGAGCAGCAGTGGCCTCACATCATCACCCCTTAGGTTTAATATCAGATGTATAGCTGCCAGAGACGTACAGTATACAGGGAGAGAACAGTGTAAGATATTATAGCATACATAAGCCTGGTTGAAAGCATTTTGTCATTTAACACAACAGCATGGGTGCGGCAACTTGAGTGCAAAGAGCGAAAACAAGCTCTCCAAGATCAGTCAGTTTTGCAGGGAAGATGATTGGCAAGTCACAGAAACAACTCTGCAATACAGACATCTACAGATACCTCACATTCACTATACTCAGAGTCTGAGCTGCTCCCGTCTGGCCATCGATTTAGGGTCCCAAAGGTCAGCAGGAACATACATAACAAGTCTTTTATTCCCTATGTTATACAGGCATTGAACTCACCAGGGAACACTTGTTATTTTATGAGTTATACTCTCTTTTATAATTTATGTAACCTGCCCATTGCACTATGGTATACTGTGTCGTTGAGTATCTGAATGGTGTGTTGTGTTATGTGTATTGTATGTGCTTTTACTGTAAGTCATTTCCATTGAGGTGGACAGTAAAGTCAGTCTATCTATCTGTATATCTATCTATTAAAAGCTGACTGTTTATGAAAGGATACTAAATTTTCAGCCACAGTGGCTGGTGGATTAATTTGTCATTTCAAAATAAAACAAAACAAAAAAAATCATCAGTTTACCACCATGTGGTTTTAAACACGTTCTCAGCTTACCTCCATCCTGAACCTCCAGGTGAAGGGACCTGAGCAAATTCAGCAGAGGCTCTACAATGCTGTGATGGGCTGTTTTCATTTTGGACTATGAGAGAGGATAGAGAGACAACGGTTATACTGTATTTCTTATCAGATATATCACATTTTGCCATAAGGTCCATTGTGTGAAAGAGCAAGGATGACGGCACATGTATGCTCCGAGAACATGTGCACTCTCATGCTTTACCTGCACAGAGTGCAAGGTATGCAGGACCAGCTGCTGGGCCTTGGGGGAGGTACACGTCATGAGAGCAATCAGACTTTTGTAGATTTGCTTTTGAAATTTGGGGTTTCCGTGGAAGAGCGACTCCAGGACGGCCCATGCTGTCTCCTGGGTTTCATCTGTGTTTGACTTAGCCAGACACTCGGCTACGGCTTTCACACCTGTAAGAATGTAAAAAAAAAAAAAAGAGAGCTGATATGACTCCCGCAACACTGCGAGAATTATCCGAATGGTTGATGGTTGAACAGATCAAGTAATCTGATCAAAACATAAACATGAGAGCAGCTTATCTACATCTCAGGTATGAAACAACATGCTAAAATTACAGCTATTGTTGTGCTGATCTTCTGTGTCGTGTTTGGGGAAGTTTTTATTTATATCTAGGAAACCTCTTGCAGCAATAGCAAAAATGTACATGGATAGACTTAAAGATATAAGCTAGGGAAGGTGAAAATTTAACACTCCATCTATCACTTCAAAATATATTAATACATCAGAATTATGTTGGAGGGGTTGTGGATTGGTGGGGGACTTCACACATATATTTTATGATTGTCCAAAGCTCCTGGGTTTCTGGAAGAAACTTTTACTTTCTATCCAGCACTATTCATACTATCTATTCATACTAAGCGTACTCCCTGATAATATGATGCACGGAGGTTGTATTTCTTTACAGAGGAAATTCTACTTTTAATAGCAAAAAAAATAAATAAATAAAAAAGAAAGATGGTTACCATTAATGCCACAACGCTTTTTTCTGTTCCTTATTTTTTATTCTGTTGTATTTATTTTTATAACTATTACACCTGTATTTGTTTGGTTAATACTACAGTTACAGTGGTAATATGAGAGGTAATGTATTTGATGTGTGTGGTTATGTTTATGTGATATGAACATTACAATTACCAAAGATCACTTAACAATATTCAGAACAGACATGAAAAGAAAAGAATATACATTACATGTACACTAATCTTGGACTTTTAAGCGTTATTATTATTATTATTATTCCTTGTAATTATCATCATCATTATTACTTATTTATATTTTAATATCTTTCTTGCTATGTATAGTTGTGTGTGTGTGTATATATAAATAAAAATACTGTATACACACAAATATGAGTGTAAGTATGTATGATGTGTGCAGATGTAAATATGCACATTTAGTTATTCACTTCTTACATATAATTTATGCCATTATTGTTATTGACTTCATTTTTAATCCCATACTTGCTGTCCCTTGTGTGGGTGAGGAGAGGCGTTAAACCTGAGAATGTCTTGTTCATGTCTGGTCTGCACTTTTACTGTATGTGTTTTCTATCAATAAAGTCTTGAATTACAAAAAAAAAGTTTGTGACTGTCAGCATAAGATGTGTAAACCCAAACAGAGATGTTACTTTATTTGTTTATTTATCTGTTTATTTATGTTTGTTGGTAAATGCTTTATGTAGGTTAAGAAAATGAAATAAAAAGGAAGTATGAACACATTTCCTTACCACGGCTCTCACAGATAATCTCTTTGTACTTGCGACCAGCGTTTGAGACGGTGAGCAGCAGGCTGAGGGCCTCGGTCTTCTCCTCGTCTTTGCTCTGAAAGTGGCTCAAGATGTCCAGCAGAGTGAGGACACCTCCGTCCTCCAGGAACTCCATCAGGTACTGATCACTGAGGAAAGTGAGATGAGTGGGTCATAAACGGCATTATGAGTCACAGATATACAGTAGTTTACAGATTATATGATATATAAGTTTCATCTGCCTCACTGGCTTGATGCAGAGAGGAAAATCCCAATAGCTTTAAGCTGCAGTCCCAGGGATGTCCCAAACATGTATCTGAGTATTTAGTTAAGGACCGAGTCCCAGTTAGTTGAATAATTAATCTAAAACAAGGTCCAGGAGTAGGCCTACACCTTATAGGACTCAAAACTTTACATTCATTCATGTATGATTTGATTTCAGCCACAACATTGTTACATACAGTATGTGCATGTATACAGTAAGTAGTGGTCTTGCATTTAACCAGCTCCCCTACCTCATCCCTCTTGTCATTTGGTCAAAAGGTAAGAAGTATAGGCTTAATTGTGCATAAAGCTAACAGCATTGGTGTATAAAACATACAGTACAGTGTACAGAATAAATACACAATATTGTAATTTGCGAAGATCTTAATTTGTATAGAATGATAACAGTGGTGGAGGAAGTACTCAGATAATCTACATAGGTAAAAGTCTAGAAACACTCATATACTGGTAAATTAAAGTAATGCATTCAAATGTTTACTCATGTAAAAGTACAAAAGTATTTGCATCAAAACATACTTAAAGTACCAAAAGTAAAAATACTCATTATGCAGAATGGCACATTTCAGAGTAATGTGTATTATATTATTAGATAATAAGTACTGATGCATTAATGCGTTTGCTGCAGCTCATAAAGGTGGGACTAATGTGATGACTTTATACACTGCTGGGTAGCTTGTGAGTTTACTCCAGGTATCAATGAAGTCTCATGATCATCATGTATTTGTTGATTTTATTTTATATCATCATTGTCTGAATATGTAAAGCAACTACTGTAGTAACTAAAGTAATAATGAAGTGGAGTAAAAAGTACAGTATTTTATATAACAGAGCACAGGACACAAAAATGAAGTCATACCACTACTGCAATATTATCAAAAAATACAAATTAATGAGCTTTGAAAATGTTTTGTTTATGACCAGCGTTTATTTTCTTTATAAGATACTGCATGGCTCAGCTCCCCATCCCCTTAATCTATTTATTATAACAGTTTATGATTAAACTACAGATCATCTACGAGGGGAGACTGTCACATAGTTGTGTCTATTAATGTGGATTTACTGTTTTCATTGTTGTTTTACTGTATTAAGGTCTGAAATATGTCATACCAGTGTATCTATTAGTGTATATTATATATCTACATGTGCATTTCATTCAGGACAACAGATGTAAACGAACATTGCGCTACATCTGGTGCAATATATTTATTGTTCACTGTCCCTGTCTTTAATGAGTCAATAAGTGAAATGAATCAAATACTTGCCTCTGAACTATAGAGGAGTACTGTAGAAATATTAAGTAGCAGAAAATGGAAATACTCAAATAAAGTAGAAGTACCTCAAACGTGTATGAAGTACAGTAGGCCTACTTGAGTACATGCACTTAATTACTTTCCACAACTGAAGGATAATACTGAAATCATTTACACATTTATAAAGCTGAAGTTTAAATAATAATCCTACATTCATCCACTGCAGCATAGGTCTGTGATCTGAAACTGTTTATGGTACATTTATTAAATATGTTCTGGTGCTGTGCAGGCGCCCAGATTCAGCAGGACCCCAGTAAGTGCGTGGTCAACACGCCTGATCATAAATAAAGGATACGTGAGCCTCATCCAGGTGGTGAGTCGAGCCAGGAAGAGGCTGGCCACCTGCGCGAACTGCAGCTCCAGCTCGTAAAACGTCTTCCCTGTGTTTTCAGTCAGGAAGGTGTTCAACATGCGGCAGCGGACCGTCTTGTCACCGCGGTCCCAGTCTCGAAGAAAACTGAGCACTTTGCCGATGTTGGCATGGTGGTCTTCCTGTGCTGACATCGTGTCTGTCCCGGTTCACCTGTTTCTAGTTTCTTCTGTTACACGCAGAGACCAGACCGCAGCTGCTCTACCAGTTGTTTGTTAAAAAGCTATAGGCTAATTAACCTAATTACCGAGTTTCTATCTTCAAATGCAGTGATTTTTTTTCGCAGCTTGATTTGCTGACCTTCTTCTAGCTTCGTTTATAGCAGCTAGCTGACGGTTGCCCAGCAACGGTACAACAGCAGAGCTGCACTTCCGCCATTTTGAACTGAACAAGAACATGTAAAATACACTATATTTATAGTAATTATTTAATGATAAACAGAGTACGTAGAGTAGATTCTATAGATAGATAGATAGATAGATAGATAAAGATAGAGAGCAATACAGACATATAGAGACAGAGATAGGTAGATGGATAAAGATAGAGGCAGAGATAGATGATAGAGACAGAGATATGCAGTAGAGATAGATGAATAGAGATATAGAAAGAGATAGAGACAGATAGAGATAGATAGAGATAGATAGATGGATAAAGATAGAGATAAAGATATAGCTAGATGGATATAGATAGAGACAGATAGATGACAGAGATTGATGGATCAAGTAAAAAAGTACTTCACGGACATGTGATAGTTAACTTCATGGCACCATAAAAACACCTTTGACCTTGGTCGGACATACATAAATATTACATGTGTGGTAGGAATCCCTGTGCAGTCGAAAAGTTAAAAACTGGCCTGTGTGGGAGTAAAATGTGGCATCAGATTTCAGCTATTTTCCTGGGAAACACCCCTTTGTTGGGTGGTGATTTCTGGAAAATAAATACACGCACTTTGTTAAATTATGCTCAGTTTCACTAGTGATTTCGTAAGTTTCTTCTTTTTTTCTTCAATTCGCTTCATTTTGACCTCTGGTAAGTTCATTCTTACTTTTAACCAGCAAAATGTGTAGACTACTGATGGCATCACCCATCTGTGTAGACAAAAACTTAACCTAACTTAACTGAACATACAATTTGAATAGAGGTTAGCGCTGTTCCTTGTTTTCCTTCTCTCCCCAGTGCACTGCAATCAAAATGAAAGGAGATACTCTATTACTATTCTGCAGTCTTTTCGTCAGCATGTCTGCTGGTGAGTAAACTGTTCTCATCCCCTGAAGCTGTTTTACATCAGTTGTATTTTCTACTGTTTAAGCACAGATTACTTTAACCGTTTGCATTCCCCCAGTGTTTTTCAGAGACCATTTTTTGTCTTTTCTTAGGGGGGTACAGGAGGTCTGGGAAGCTGAAGATTAATTCAAGATAAATCATAAATAAATAATAGTTATTTAATTAATTAATTAGTTGAATAGATTGTGAAAGTGTATAAGGGTTAAGAACATTATGATACTTTTATTATAATATATAGCTCTATTATGTCTCATAAGTTGTAACAATTTTGTTACACAGATTTGGTACTAAATTTAACTTTTTTTTTTTTTTTAACCAATCAAGAATTGATAAAAATGAGCAATAAACCAAGACACCAAGACCTTGAGGAACACCATAGAAAAGGTCATGCTGTGATTTGGTATCAAAAACTTTTGAGACTTTGAGATTTCTGCAAGAATTGCATTTTTCAGTCATTGTTTGGCGAGCACCTCTGTTCTAGAAACTACTCAGAAACCCCCTTATTGTCAGTCTACCTTGATAAGCCATCCATCCTCTGAATCCTCTAGGTCTCCAGTTTCTGGCTGTAAAGTTTCATGAGGCTGTGGTTATCCTAGAGGTCACCACAGGGCATTTTATACAGTGAGGCAAAGTTTTTAAAAAATGGTCTCACTACAACAAAATGGGCTACTATGGGGTCTAAGATCATCACACAATAATACAATTGGACTCAGTGGATCCACAAGAGTCTTTACAGTGATTTCCAATTTCTGTAATTCCAAGACTGTTTAGGGACCCTGGTATGCAGAAATATTCAAACACATAATTTTTAGACTAGGTGGAAATAACAACAACACATTTATATTGCGATGCTAAAAACAATGTGATTATCATACAGACACGATTTACTTCTTTGTCATCTTGCTCTGTTGACTCTTTTAATACTAGTTACGTTATATTTTTCTTTAGGTGATGAGGAAGGTTTGGTGAGGCTGGCTGGTGGTAAAGATAACTCTGAGGGCCGTGTGGAGATCTTTCATGATGGAGTTTGGGGGACTGTGTGTGACGATGACTTTGACATAATTGATGCTCATGTTGTGTGTCGCCAGCTCCATTTCCCTGGTGCAACAGCAATTTTATCTACATTTGGTCAAGGTAGTACAGCTCAATTTGACAAACACCAATGATGAAAATCTGTTTTTTTTTTTTAAACAATATTTGGTGCAAATGGCTTTATTATGTGTTTTTATTCTGTGATTGTGTTGTGTTTAGGGAATGGTGAAATCTGGATGACTAATGTTGGCTGTACTGGGATAGAGATGAAGCTGCTGCAATGTTCATTTTCTGGGTGGCAGATCCATAACTGTCATCACTCTGAAGATGTTGGTGTTAGATGTGAAACTGGTAAGGCAACTGGTGTTAGAACAATAAGTATGACTCTTTCATGGGCAAATAAAGGATAAAAAGTTCATTTATCTTCATGACAAAATCACTCACTGTGCCCCATCAGAGCAAGAACCCACCAGTCTAAGCCAGGAGTATGATTTGGACCACAGCACAAGCCTGTCTCATCAGCTGGGGGAGCTGTTTGACAGCAGACGTGACTGTGATTTGAACATTACAGTGTTGGTGCACAACAACACCGTTGAGACAATCTGTGCACACAGCATCATCCTTTCTCTGAACTCATTCCTCCAAACATCACAGCCAGACTTCAGCAGCCTCAACATTGAAGCCACAGCTAACTGCAGTCAGCATGCCAACAGCTTTGTCAGGTAAAAGTAAACCTGTGACTTTAAAGAGGACATGTCATGTAAAAATAACCTCCTCAGTGCTTGTGCATATATTTGGGTATCTGGAGTGTCTACCAACCCACAAACTGTGAAATAGTTTTTTGTGGGTTGCCTTGATCAGAAAACACGATTCAACAAGCCATTCAGATATGGCTCCCCTTCCCATGTCACAGGCTCATTAGGATATATCACCCACAGCTTGAGGACCACCTTTGTAAGGGTGCACTGTATTTTTTCTCCTCAGTCAATCAGAGCAGACTTGGCTTTTTCAGGAGGCAGAGCCTTATGGCCCAGACACACCAACCCAACATCAGAGAGCTAGCGGTGATGAAGGCTGGTTGCTGCGTCGCCTCGCGTCGCCCCCTCGCGTCGCCTCGCGTCGCCTCGCGTCGCCTCGTGTCGCCTTTGTTTTGGCTGACAAGTTTCAGCCTGACACACCGCAGAGATTACAGCTGACGGCCAGTAAACACAAACGTTCTGCACCTGTGTGAGATGAAATAACTCTCCCTACCAGCAGGTTGTGGTAGTCTGTATTTGTCATTCAAAAACGGAAAATAGAAGACTGTGGACAACAGATAGATAAGCTGTTGCACATTTAAGATGAACTCCGCTGCCCATTCAACATGCTGAATCGTCCAAAAAACCTCTATCATGGGCAGACTAGAGCCGACAGTGTGGGACAAACAAAACACTAGACCAACAGACGCTCACTGATGGCCCTAAAACTGTTTGACGGCCGACCGTTGGCTTGGTGTGTCAGGGCCTTTAAAGAGACAGGCACTAAAACTGAGTGTTTCAGACAGAGGATGAACACAGGTATATTCAGACAGTTCATTCATGACAATACTAATGTGTTTTTTGAAAATTAAAGCATGTAAACATGCTCTCGTAGAAACCCTAAAGTATGCACCTGAAGATGAGCATATGTCCCCTTTAAACTACCATCTGCTGTGTCATGTAGACCTGTACCACTCAACCGCTGATCTTTTTATCACTTGCTGTATGCACTGAGTTAGAAACAGCTCGCTAACGGAAATGTTTAAATTTCAGATACTTCTACACAAGAAAGATTAATTTCACACGATCCTCTGCCCATTGCATCCTCAAGATGGCATTCGACTGGAGTCTGACAGTGGTTCTGAGTGAGGCTACAAATCTTTTCAGACTGTTTCTTCCAGAAGATCCTACTTTCCAGAGTCAGAGCTCTTTCTATGAGTATGCGGTGCAAACAGATGATGAGGCGCTACAGGAAGTTTGTCTTCGCTACCTGGCGTGGAACTGTGAGGCACTGATCCAGTCTCCAGCCTGGACAAATCTCCCGTTTGGTCTGGTCAAAGCTCTCCTGTCTCGCTCAGACCTCGTGGTGCACAATGAGACCGTCGTCCTGAACGGACTGGAGAGCTGGGCGGCCGCCCAAGAAAACACAGCTATTCCTGAAGTCCTTCTGAAGCTCATCCGTTTCCCACTGATACCAGCTGAGGACTTATTCACACTTAATGGCTCACAGTATGATGCCAGCAAATTGCAGGGGTTTCAGTTTCATGCTCTGCCCTTCACAATGTTGCTCAGTGACCTGAGAGAAAAACAAAATGTCTACACATCCAGGATTTACACTGGCTCACCATGGAGCTTCACCCTCAGCCACCACATCGTCAAAACTTACAAGGACTTGGAGGTCTTCAGTGCTTATGGCCACATTATTATCAATATTCTGACAAGGGATTTCCAAACACCGGTTCACAACAGTGCCCGTTTTACTTTTCACAACATGCGCTGGAAAACAAAGGTTTATAACAGAGATGCAGATTGCTCAAGTGACAGTCTCACGTGTCCTTCTTTGCCAGCTGTTAGTTTGAAGTTTGAAGAAAGGAACAGCAATATACCCAGTGAGGTGAAGGGACACATTCGTTACAGCAACAGGCTGGTTGTTATGTGTGAAGGGATGTATGTGTTTGACGTTCACAAGTTCAATGAGGAGAATCTTGTGTTTATTCCAAGCAGCGTGAAACAAGTCTATCCATGTCACTCAGAGCGGTTCTCCTACCAGCTGGTAGTTCGTCCTCACTACTCTACAGATTAGTTTCTGTTTCCTCTGGGAACTTCAGTAAAGAGGATGATTTACAAACAGCACACGAATGAATAACCTATATAACTATAACCATAAACAGTGTTTTAAACCAAGCTCACACACATCATACAGTAAGTACATCTTATGTTTGGCTTCGGGCTGTCAAAGTAAACGTGATAATAATCTTGCAATTTTTAGGATGTAACAGGCTCAGTTTTAAAATGAAGTGAAGATTACTGGCATCATATGAAACTAGAAAACCTAAAGAATCCACAGGTACCAAATCTGTCATACAAGCTTGTCAGGAAGAAGGCTTAATAACACTTATGCTAAATTTTTGTGAGGACAAACTTGCATGGCCATTTTCAAAGGTGTCTCCTTGACCTCTGACCTCCAGATATGTGAATGAAAATGGGTTCTCTGGGTACCCATGAGTGTTCCCTTTACAGACATGATCACTTTATGATGATCACATGCAGTTCGGGGCAAGTCATAGTCAAGTCAGCGCACTGACAGCTGTTGTTGCCTGTTGGGCTGCAGTTTGCCATGTTATGATTTGAACATATTTTTTATCTCCCTTTAAGATACCCTTTGATCAAATGATAGGTAATTAATTTGCAATTGATCGCCGTTAACTATGGACAATCAGGCGATTAATCATGATTAAATATTGTAAACGACTGACAGCCCTCATTTTCGCCAAAGAAGTGGTGGAGAGTGGAGAGAGACATACATACTCTGAATGCACTATATTATGTCAATAAACACTGTCTGCACATCCTATATACTGTAAAACATTTGCATGCAGTGAATGTAACATTTTCTATAATTTCACATGAATTTCACGTTTTTAAGAAAATTGAAAAATGTATGATGAAAATGAGCATATTTTGTCACGTCCTTTTCTTCATTCTGCAATATAACTGTATTATTACAAGCAACGAATAAAAACACATAAAAGCATTGTCTTAAAATGAATGTATTTTCTCATTTAAAGTACAATATATTAAAGCTATTTTAAGTATACTTGTACTTTCTGTGCTTAATTTAAAGTATTAGATCTGTTTCCAACTTGATCCCGACCTCCTCCGACGTCATGCACATATGGGCAACGATAACCTCACAATATCGAGGCAGACGCAGTTTTTAGAGCCAGGTGCTGCAGCTGCTCTCCACCGACTGCAAGACCCAGGGCATGATGGGAAAGGCCTGGCTGTCGCCTGATCAAAGAGCTGATTGGCTCTTAGTTTTGACAACAAACACCACATGTAGAAAGTCTGAACTTCCTGTTTAATCATAATATTCAACACTAGATTGTAGGCTAGCAGTTGTGCAATGAAGGTTTCACCTGTTCACAAACATAGCTATTGATAATATTATAATATCTACTATTTGTATCTTTTATTAAAGTGTACCTTAATTTCACTTCATTAAAAGTTTTTAATTGCAAAATTTATTGGAGGATAAACCCCTTGAGATGCACCATCTCATTTTCACGGGGGTCCTCAGTTGGAAGTTAACAAACATTTAAAACTATATTTAAATATACTTATAAAAATTGCACTTTAATGTAAGTTCATTTTAAACTTCATTTCAGTCTACTTCGAAAAAAACGCAGTTGTATTGCAGTAAACTTACATGGAGTATTTTTTTTTAACCTGGGTCAGACTGGCGCTATCTTGTTTTCTGCTCTAAATACTAAAATCATGTCCGAACCACTTACCCAACACCAGCATATCTCAAGATATGGAGATACTCCAAGGTCTTCTTATCTGTATGCCTGGACGGTCTGGAGCCGCTCACATGTCAGAGGATGCATGAAGGTTTCAGTGACCCTTAAAAAAGGGGAGAGGAGATTGAAAACAGCCATTAGGGAGGACAAGTGTTGCTCTTAGCCTGACGTGTGTGTAAGTTGAAAAGTGAACATTATTATTATTACTATTATTGCCTAAAGTAATACCATACACCAGTTCTAACTGGAGACACAAACCACCTGGAAACAAGGGTTGCAATAATTTATTTAGCCAAGGAATGATGTGAAGTTAATGATGATTGCTATAATGATCGCTATGGCTCTGAAACAAATAAATAAATTACAATATTTTGCCCCAAATCATAAATTCAGACTTTGAATCATGCTAAATAGTTGCATATGAAATCACCAGATAATGATAAACCAAACATGTACTTTTTCACAATAGTATTAACCCCGACACCTGCGGGATCAATCGACTTCACTGTCTTTCAGAGGTTGGTTCAGAGCAGGTTTTAGAGCCACAAACTAGAGACCGAGAGCATTCAGAGGATGGACGGCTTTCCTAACTAGACTGACAATAAGGGGGTTTCTGAGCAGTTTACACAACAGAGGTACTTACCATCCAATCACCAACAAATGCAATTCTTGCAGAAATCTCCAGATGTCAAAAGTTTTTGCAATGTAATTAATGCATGGCTTTTTCTGTGGTGTTCCTCAACGTCTTGGTGTCTTAATGTGGTATTTTGGAGGGATTATTGATCATTTTTATCAATTCTTGATTGGCAAAAAAATGGTTAAATTTAGTAAATCTGTGTGAGAAATGGTATCAGCCCAAAAATTGCAGCAGCAATTTATGATATGATAGAGCACGGGAATGACCATCATATACTTCTATCATAATGTTTTAAGCCTTTATACACTTTTACAATTTATTTAATTCATTCATTCATGTTTATTTCTGATTTATGACTAGAACTTGACACACGGTGCTGAGCTGCATCTGAAATTAATCTTCAGGTTCCCAGCTCTCAGATGATGTACACCACTTCTATGTGACATCTACTGTTGACCTGCTATCTCCTCCTAAAAAGACAAAAACAGGTCTATTGTGGGTCTCAGACGGTTAAACAAATTGGATCAAAGATTATCCGTTAACCTTCATGTCAACTCTAAAATAGGCCACACCTTAATCCCAATAATAGAAAGAACCTGTTACTCACGTTTAAGGTTATTAAAAAGGCACATGGCAAACAAACAGCCAACCAGGAAGGTGTTTGGAGTCAACGAGACCTCTGATTATAGAGGGTGGGATACTACCAGATGTAGCTGAATCGCCACTTGGTGCCCCTTGTGGAGGGGAGGGGAAATACGCCTGCAGTTTCTGATGCTAGTGCCCCATCCAAACAACTTCATATTCAACACTGCGCTTCCCTGGCTCATGAGCAATTCACCATTTATAGGATACAACCTCTGCTGTTTCAGAGTGCCGTCCCCTCGCAGACGGTTGCTGACTCCGCTACGTTTGCTAAGTTTAAAAATAAATACAAAATAAATAAAAAATGAATTTAAAAATAAATGCATAAATAAATAAATGGAAAAACAAATAAATAAACATTACAAAAACTAATAAATAAATGTACAAATTAATACAACAAATACATGAATAGAAGGGAAAATTAAACATGATTAAATAAATAAGGGAACACATACAAAGATAAAGTAAATAATAAATAAAGCAGCAAATTAAAACTGAAATATCAATTTATATTTTCAGTTCATTTCATTTTAGTACATTTTATAACACACAATAATTTCAAGGAGATCTGTTTGTGTCCTGTGTGAAAATAAATTTAATATTGACTTTTCTTTTATCAGTCTTTAGTCATGTGAGTCGTTAGTCAGTTAACGTCAACCTTTATCATTTTTTTAACCCTAACTAAGCGATTGTGTTGCCTAAACCTAACTTCCTGTGAAAACTGAAGTGTGCTTTGAAAGGATGCTATAAGAGGGGTACCCCTCTGCATCAGCTTCCAACCAAGCTGCAGTATTTAATGAATTGGGAGTGAGAAACTCTTGCAATCACCTTCTTCATATGCAAAAGGAGCCACTTAAATGCTATTGGATCCCTAAAATACAAAGTAAAGCCTCCAAACAGTTTTTGTTTGTACATTTTGTAATAAAAAAAAACAAAAACAATTTGAGGACCCAAAATAACTCAGGAGTTACTGCATAATAACTAAAATCAGCCAATGTTGTTCCAGTCTCTCTAAATGAAGTTAAATGATCAAAAACTGTATCCAAGATCACTGCCTCGAATGGTTCATTTCCATTTTCAATTACATGTCTGATGATTTCAACAAGGAATTAATAAAAAAAAAGACATCATCTCCATGAACAACAATTCATAGAACTGCTTTATTTTGTATTCATTCTGACTGAGTCCAAACACACACACATATAGCCATCTATTTATCCTCACGTATAAATAGATGAATATACACAGATATACATAAATACACATTTCTGATATGCATATTCATTTTTGAAATCATGCTATGTCTCTGTAAAGGACTCTCCCTATTGGATGAGGGCACACAGCGATTTTGAAACACATACACGACACAGCTGGAAGAATTCCTATTGATTTGCATGTACAGTAAAACCCACAAATCTTTCAATGCTGGATGTCTTACAAAGACACAGCTGTGGTTTATAGACCATAAATATACAGCAGCTGTGTCTCAATAAAACACACTGAAGGATATGGTACAGTAAATTATGTAGATTGCAATCATTTCTTGCCCAGCAGCAAAAATAAAACCAAATAAAAATAATATTCTCCGATTCAAATGGAAAATATATTTGTATATCTTTATATATGTATTTATAATTGTATGTACACATTCTCAGGAGCACTATGAGAAATGAAAATAAATACAACAGCACGGGTGAAAAAGAATGTATATAAACAATAGGCCTACATGTAAAATTTCTCAATAAGGCAATAAAAACTTAAAAGCTAGACTGTACAAAATATTGCTGCTATGGTCTCCGTCTGATGAACAACAGCAAACTGATTACAACTGGCCACTGCACGTCATGGGAACAAACTGATCTCTATTTTACAATGTCTGACATTGATGTGTCCTCCCTTACACACTAAAACACACAGAAACGCACCGACTGACTGAAGATACAGTTTCTGAAGTGAGATAAAAAAAAAATCAGTTTGTTGAACATAAGTCTTACTTGAGAGTCCTCAAGATGTCAGCCACAGAGAGACTACAGTAAACACTACAATGACTGTGATTGACTTCACCAACACACACTCGATAATCCTAAAAGAAACGCTGCCTTAATATCAGCCTCTGTGGGCAGAAACGAAGATAAACGTGATGCATGTTTATTTGGCCTCTATCACTAGTTCATCTTCAGGTCCTCTTGATTAAGTGCAAACAACATTCAGCTCATTTACAAACTGCCGTGTCTCACCAAGTCAACACTGTGACGTATTGTGTTCATTCAAATATACAGATAACAGGTACGATATCAAATACTACGACTGATGCTCTACATCTACAAACATTTGAAATGTCCGGTCAATGGATTTCTCATTGTGTGAGGAGGTGAGGGCGACCACATATAGCAACTGTCACTGATATGCTGATTATTTTCCCACCTAAAATAAAATAAAATGTCATTTCTATTGTGTTACAAATGATTTGTGTGCATCTGTCCAAAAATAGGGCAACACTGGAAGACACTGCAATGATGTGAAGGTTATGATAATGACAGGCAATGTCTGCTGCCTTATTAGTGTTGCAATGGATGCCTTCGGTTTTGAAGGCAAGGGTCATAAGCCTCAGCCGTTTCCACACAAGTGGTGTAGTGAAAAAAGTAGTAACACTTTACATGTCAAACACGTGAAAAAAAATGAGACATTAAAAAGCTGCAGTAATAGAATTATTAAAATAAAAACTAAAGTTCTTTGGATGCAAATAAAAAAAGCATTTAAGCATTTCAGAGTGAAAAAGTACCAGAAAACAGTGAAGATTAGAATGAAATACAGACAAAAATGAAAGCTCACAGTAGTAAAAGTAAAATAAGAGAAATTCAGAAATAGAAATATATTGCAAAAAAATATAAATAATAACTCATTATGCTATAAATAAAACAACATACTGTATATATTCACAAAAGGAAATGATGTATTTTAATTCTTCACTCTAAGAGCTAAACTGCATATACTCACTACTGGAAATGTGAGGATAGCAGAATCCAGATGGTCTCTTCTGATTGGCTGGATGATGGTTATCATTGTAACTCCAGTTCTAGGAGCACACGCAGAGCCCTGCAACACCAACACAGACCTCTCACCCATCACTCAGCACACTGAAATCTACATGTGGCCTCATGTTGTGCTCTCAGGTGGATGTCGCAAGCAGCATGGAGAGTAGGGATGCACTGATATTGATATCGAGCCAATACTGACTGAAATAGCTGGATTGGGTATTGTGACAATGGGGCCGATCTATTCAACTCAATTCTATGTTTATATTGTATTTATATTATATACTATACGTATATACAGTACACAGTGGGCAGCCTCTGGATCTGAAAAGTGAAGCCAGTGCTGAAGTGCCCTTAAACTGTCGTTCTTTCTAACAGTCAGCAGGTGGCGACTCCTCTGGTTGCAAAAAGAAGTCAGATTGTATAGAAATCTGAAGACATTAGCCTACTTCTCACAGGATTTATTACCTCAGTAAACATTGTAAACATGAGTTTATGATCTCTGCTTCTAGTTTCAAGTTTTCATCAATACAGCACAATGTTCATTTAGTAAATTATGGTCCCATTTAGAGTCAAATAGACCATAAAGCAGGGTATGCTTTAGGGCGTGACTACCTTGTGATTGACAGGTTGCTACCACGGCATATTTTCAGTTCATGAAAGTTAATGAGAACATTTTGGTCTCCTAAAAATGTCTTATTCAGGGTTCTGTTGTACTTAGCTCCATCCTATCATGTCACTTCTGGTTGCAAAGTAATTCCTGTTCATTTTTAATATTTTGGTGCAGGATTTATTTTAATACAATTCAACAAATGTATACTGCAGCTATGTGATTATTTGCTACATTTGTTTCACAAAGTTAAGGAAGGAATGTTTAAGTCAAGCCTGACTTGTCTGCTGAGGCGTACAGCTTATTATTTAAACACTGGTATCAGATTGGTACTCTGTATCAGCTGATACCCATAGCACAAATATCGGTATCAGTATTGGGACTGAAAAAGTTGGATCAGTGCATCCCTAAAGGAGAGCTTGGCAGGAGGAGCAACATTGCATTGTGATAGTCTAAACCAATCTTGACCCAAAGGTCACCAGATTTCATGAAGGTAATCGTCTTACTTTTAGTATTTCTCTTTCAGTTGTTGAAAGAAACCAAGGAAGGTTGGTGGGCTTATCTTTATAAATACAGTACATGCAAATGTCAGTGTGTTGCTCTGCAGAGTAGAAGCCTGTAGAGCCTGTTGGAGGGCTGTGCCTGTGTGACCTGGAACATACAGTATAATGCCTATAAAATGGAGTCACCCCACTTGGAAGTTATCATGTTTTATAACATTGAATCAAAGGGGATTTAATGTGGCCTTGAAAACTGAGTACTTTTCATAGGCATAGTAAGTTACTATGTACTTTAATGTATGTCAAACATATAAGACTACAGCCGTATATGCACTACTGTATGTCACACATACACATTATTATTAAATTTTCATTTTATCAAGGGTGAAAGGCAGGGATGGTTGGAAATCAGTGATGTTCATCACTGTCAGGATTTTTTTTTTTCTCCCCTCTCTGGTAACGCAAGTCACTTTTCCCCTCAAGTGTGTTCAGTTTCTGTATACATGTTTAAAATCCTGGTTCAGATAGAGATCCTGCTGCTACCGCTGAGGTCTGGACTTCAGACTGACGAGTCCTCTCCACTGAGACGTTCACTCCTCTCTGCCAGAGAACAGGGTTTACTGTTGGAGACAGACACAGTGAATGCATTAGGCAGACTGTATATACGGCATTTTTATCTCCCCAGGATGTAAAATGTGTTTCTTCTCTCATGCATTACTTGCTAATGATAGTGAAACAGTGAGGCTTCTAGTCAGAGTGCATTTACGGGGACAGCACACATCCCTATGAAACTGAAAACAAGGAAAAGTCAAGATGTTTTCATGTACTATATCTTGCATCAACTAATGCTGTAATGTAGGAATTTCCTGAGCCAATATGAAATATTTTAATTTTTCCATATCAGCTACGTAATTCAAATTCAGCTGCTATTTTTTTTTTTTTACTTTTATTTTTTACTTTTTCATTTTTTTGTACATCTTCTACCCAAACTGAATTGGTTATTAAATGACTTGATCAGGAATGTTAAGATGTGTCTGTGAAAAATGAAAAATAAAATGAGCAGGGGAAAAAAAACTCAATGGTTTATGACACCTTATAGTAGACAAGCAGCCTGTAAAAGATAACTCACTAAAACCATAAAAGTAGAGCTGTTCAGAATAGCAATTTTTTGGCCTTCGAAGCTCCAGTGAGAATTATTCAAAGGTATTCAACGCTTTGGGTATGAACAGACACGCACCTCTACAAATAACAAACAGAAAAACTGAACATAATTAATGTTGAATGAGTAAAATTAATAATATTGTGGACTCCTTAAATGGACTAGCCTTACTCTTAAGGAAAATAGTCAGAGCCAAGTGATTTTTCATTTGACTCTAATTTGTCAGATTTATCTCACACATCTATCGGGGGTTTGAAGATTTAACATATAAACTGCTGATGAACTTTTGCAACCCAGCTAACTCAGGGACAGCAAACGACCTTCCATTGTTTCAGTAAATTAAACATACAAATCTTAACACTGAAAATAAACTCCTAACTCTCTAAGTAAACAAAAAATAATATATTATTGCTTAAAAAAATCACCAACAGTACCTAAGATTGAACAAAATTATGTCAATATTCTGTAAACTGTGACTTAAATGTGCAAATCTTTTGTGTGAACATCTAGCAGCATGAGCTGTGGGAGTCTGGTGATGCATGAGTGTAACGGCCTCATGCAGGCCGATGCAGTGACGCCGTGTAGTAACTACTGAGCAGCTAGTCAGTTGGAAGGACACAGGATGGCTGGTCATGGACTAAATGGTCCCGCAAGCTGCAAGTGACCATTTCCACCCACCTCTCAATGAGGAATGAATGTAATGTAGGGGTGGGCTTCTGGATGCAGAGCAAGCCTACTCTTGGGCGTAATCATGGACTTTGAACCTGAGAAGCTTGTTCTACATTTCCTATAGAAACTTCTCACGCAGGTAAAGTTAAGGGATTTTCCTGTACTTTGTATTTTAGTCCGATGCTTCTCACTTACTGTCTCTCCTTCCCAATCCCCATCTGGCAGGGCCTTAGACTCTGAGCCATAGTGTAGCGGAGAGTACACCCAGGTCCTGTCGTCTTGAGGCTGTTTTTACACACCCACCACAGCAGAGGGGGCCAGAGGGAAGGAGGAAAGACCAGAGGCACAGAGACAAGCAGCAGGGGCAGGCAGGAGAAAGACACGGAAGATCACAGGAGAAGAAAAGACAAGACAGGAAATGAAAATTAGGGATGCATATAGGAGGAAATGTTGCTGAGAGACATTAGAAAGTGTGATTTGACATATCAAGTAGGTGTAAAGAGTGTAAAAGGATGCGTTAATCCTTTTTGACGGGTAGCAGACTTGGAACACAGAGATGCAAAATTTGGCATTTAACAGGTTGTAGCGGTACAAAGAAGTGCTGGTAAAGCATGTAAATATTATGATGGGTCTTAATGACATGTGTTTAAATCATGTTTCTTAGTGTTTTGCCCCCATTTGGACTAACTCCTCCTGGGAAGTAAAGTGAAGTGTGCAGAGCGAGGGATGAGTCGCTGCATCAGCCAAACAGGGGAGGATGAGGAGCAGGGAGGAGGATTAAGAAGTGGAAATGGGAAGAAAGCCAGGATGCCAGGACAGTCAGACACAGAGAGCATCCTCAGTCAAAGCAAAATACAAGAACGAGATGTTTTTTTGGTCCCCTTTCCAACAAGCAAAAGCGCTCTTTGCATAATGTCTATAAAAGCTTCAGCAGGTTCCCTGTTACTACTGTATGTACCGGCCCTTTAAGAGAGGGAAGCAGCTGCAGCACGGTATGGTGGCGTGGGTTGATGTCACACACAAAGCTCAGCACGTTGGCGCTAACACGCCATCCACACAGGTGCCATGGGGGGTGAGGGGGGCTGTCAGTGAGCGAGTGACGAAACAAATTAATGATTCAAAAGAGGATGAATACAAGAGTAACAGAAAGACTGTCAAATCAGATGTCTTTTGTTTACCTGCCTCCCACACTTCAGTGTCTTCACTATGTGGAGAGCAGGTACTGTTTGTTTTTTTTTAGTTTCAACACAATCACAAAAAACCATCCAGTGAATACCGAAAAACTGTAATTCATATCAAACCAACAGCATGGTATTCTGGACTAATCTAGTCTCATACCAGGACAAATGCCCATCTACAAGACTATAGCAACATCTAACTCACTTACTGGCCAAATGGACTGGCATTTCCTCCTCAGTCGGAAAGGAGAGACCACCCAGGTCCTCCCATCAGGAAACTGACAACAGGGGTGTATGGCACCAGAAGAAACACAAAAAAAAAAATGCATTTTGGCAGAGAAAATGTAAGGTAGAGTGACAAAGGAGTGAAATAACAGAAGCAGGCTGAGGTGAAAATGGAAAAGATTGTGTGTAACTCAGCAGAGATAGACTGGATGAGTCAGTGGCGACAGATAGATTAACAAGTCTGGCAGCTACTTGGTAGTATCTCACCACTTTCATTATGACTCATGAGGACGATCACAGCACTGAGTAAATGCAGAAGAAAGAGTGAGAACTGGAGAAGAAAGATTTCAGGTCTAGAGATGGCATGGTCGGGGAGATAAAAATGATCGAAGAGTAGGGGATGAAATGTGCAAACGGGGCAGAGGAGGATGGTGAAGAAGTAAAGACGAGGGAGAGCAGACAAAAAAAGAAAAAAAAATCAGATGAGGAGGACAGGGAGCATGACGGGAATCATGTAAGATGAATGTGGAGACTGTTGATGGTGGCTGAATAATTTAGTCACGAGTCACTCGGAGGAACCTGTGAAGTGACGACACACCTGTGTCCCGCTGTGTCTCGAGCAGTCACTCCAATCTCACAGCTAAATGATGAGCTGTGTTTCCCCCCGAGGAGCTACATGATCACAAATGCTGCCATCTCTTATATGAAAATTCAAACACATTCCCTGACCCTTTGAAAAATGCAGCCCTTTAACACCAACTGGTTGTTCCTGACAGTTTGTCTGTACACTAAACAGGATAATTTCGTAATGAATAAAAAGAAATGCAAGCTGCTGGGCATTATCGGGCAGTGATAACCACAGACAGTATATAAGAAGTGGATGTATTCACTGTGGTGTCACCCATTGGTTTGTGGACTAAACACAGAAAAAAAAACACAGACAACTCCCAGACTGGACAACGCCATGGTAGCGACCTCAAGGTAGCCACACCTTAAAGCACACCCTGCTTTATGGTCTATTTGACTGTACATGGGACCATAATTTCCTAAATGAACATCATATTGTATTGAAGAAGACTTGAAACTAGCAACTGAGACCATAAACTCATGTTTACAATATTTACTGAGGTAATAAATCAAGTGAGAAGTAGGCTCATTTTCTCATAGACTTCTGTAAAATCAGACTTCTTTATGCAAACAGAGGAGTCGCCCCCAGCTGGACATTAGAAAGAATGCAAGTTAAGAGCACTTCTGCATTGGCTTCACTTTTCAGAGGTTTTAACATAAGCATACTAAACCCAATAACAAAATAAATGAGATTTGCTCAAAGTGCACAGAAAGTCAAGCTAAGATGTTAAATGTGATTGTATTTTTTGGAGCAATGGTGGAATTAGTTTTTCTCTCTCTTACAATCATAACAGATTTAAATGTACATGCATTGATTATGTAAGCAATACATTTTTGCCTGAGAAAATACTGTTGTAAGACCAGTTTAAAATGTACATCTGTTAGTTGAAACTAGTCCAACTCCTGAAGATATGAGCGGCAATAAGTGTGGCAATACAGGGGCATAACACTGAAATTGTTCAGTTGTTGTTACTTTTCCTGTGTGAACGTTATGGACCAGCATGAGGTTGATGCAGAAACATGATCTGATGATGATGGTGATGATGGTGGTGGAGATAGCAGAAACAGACAGTGAGCACACAAATGATGGTCAGATGGCGAGTTGGCTGACTGAGCTGCTGAATGGCAAAAACTGAGTAAAGCTGACTAGGGATGGGATAATATGAATATTTTATGTCATGGTTATCTAGGTCAAAATAATTGTGATATTATCCCGATAATCTCCAAAATATGCTTAAAACTCTTAAAATGACACAAAAACATACTGGACTGCGCTTCAGGGGTAAGAACTGCTCTAGAATGATGGTGAGCTAGACAGCTTTTTCAAGTCACTCGTGAGGATAGTCACGATTATCCAAATAACAGAAATGAACCAAGATCAACTTATTGTTTTTATCTAGATCTGTGATAAAACCCTATATGGTGCCTTCCCTCATCCTGACAGTTTAAATACAGCTGTCCATAAATCATATACAAGATAACTGAAGCTTTCATACTTCAGTTTGGATCACTGGCGGTGTGTTAACAGCTGATGAAACAACTAACTTTCACTTGGTAATTCCCTGCATGCAGAGTGTTTATGTGTAGTTATGCTTCAGTGTCACTTCACCTCACGCAGCGCTATAGACCCCCTGCTGCTGCTGCTACAGAGAGTGTCTGGCTTTTGAAGCATGAACTGGGTATCAGCCAGAGCCAGCCAGATGAGAGGGCTGTTAAATAACTGAGGTAGCTCTTTGACTAACCTGTTGGCCGTTAGGATTTCTTGTGCTGCATTAGAGGGTGTTTGATTCCTGACAGAAGACACCCAGTAAGAGTGCGCTCAGGTGGCAACGTTTCCATCGGTAACTGTGATCACTTCCATCCTCCACCTGACACTCATACATTCATTTATAGCTAGCTGTGCTTTTGGGCACATTTAGACCAGCTAACACAACACTATCTGATGGTAGTCAGACGCTTTTAGTAGGACCATCATGTAGACTGAACAAACTGCAAAAGCTTCAATTGTTATATACACAAAATGAGCTGCCGAGTGTGTCTGCAGCCTTGTTCGCAACCATATTAGACAGGAAATCCAAAGTGATGTTGACATGCCATTATTATCACACTGCAAACACTCCAAAACAGAGTGCATACTGCAATACACTGTGTTTAACAAAACAGTTACACATTTTGGGAAAATACACTTACTTGCTGTCTTGCTGTGAGTTAGATGAGAAGCTCAATGCAACTCATGTCTATATGCTAAATGAGAAGCTAGAGCTAGCAGGCGGTCAGCTTAGCTTAGCATAAAGACTAGAAACGGGAAGAAAGGGTCTGTCTAAAAGTTAAAAAAAAATTGCCTACTACCACCTTTAGAGCCCACTAATTATAATTTTTTATCTCTACAAAAAACATGGTTATGTGGCAGACTGGTGGTAAGGTGGAGTCAATGTTCTCATTTTACTCCCTACAAGAAAGTGAATAAGCCTATTTCCCAAAATGTTGAACTATGCCTTTAACTAAGTGCACCACACACAGCAAGCAGTAAATTCACACATACTCTTCCCATACCAGCCTAAGTCGCTACTCCATTTCTGTGGTCCGTCTGTCAATGTCTCTGTGGGAGATCATATAGCTCAGTCCTTGAATTTATGATCATAAATATATAAATATATCTTGTATAAGCTGATACACACATTGATGCTGTTTAAATATTGCAGATGATTTGATGGCTAAATAAAAATGTCAAACTGATGAGAAGTGACGGGAGCTAGTCCAACTCAGAGATGTGCTTATTTCCTTTTAACAGAGATTTAAAAGAATCTAAATGTGTCTGTGTGGAGGGTTTTACTCACAAAGTAGATATCTGAGATTGGCACGTCGTCTTCATCATCAACTGAAGCCTGGCTGGTGCATCCTGAGCCAGACACCTGGCTGGCCCTGTCTGCCTCCACCACCACCACCTTGGGACTGGACGGGGGTTCATTAGTTGCCCCGGATGAAGAGGGAGCATCTGGGGCAGACGAGGAGGAGGAGGTGGCTGCTGCTTCAGGTGCTGGCGAAGAGTTGGAGGGTTCTGCTGCAGCTGCATCGGCCGCCTCTGCTCCAGCTCCTTCCTGACCCTCACTGTGGGAAGGTGGAAATGGGATTGTTATATCCCTTTTCTACCAAAATTAGCGCATGTACTGGATGCAGGTTTTTGCAACGTGGGAAAACAGGGTTCATAAATAGTGAAAATGACACGGCAATTACTTCTTTTTAGATACTTCTGTTACTTCTTATTCAGTCTCTCTATCAAACTCTCAAACCAGAGTTGGTGATTGTTGGGAATAGTGGAAAGACTAACAAAGATGGTTTTGATGAGTTTTGTTTTGTTTCTGTTGAGTTTCAATGAAGAGTGTGTTTCTACAGTGAGGTAAAATTACCGTTTCTATCAATGGAGTCTGGTAGCTTACATCTAGCTCTGTGAATTAAGGGTTTATTTCACCCAAACCAGAGTTGCTGATTACAGGAAGAGTTGAAATACTAACCAAGACTGTTTTGATGAGTGACTGAAATGTTTCTATGATCAGCGAAGCAAAATTACAATTTCTGAGTCTGGTGGCTTTGAGGTGCATATATTAATCGCATGTTTTGTACGTTAATACATTTTTATAACTGCCCAAATCACTGTTGATTCTGTTTATTATATATTCACTTCAACATGCATCACATAGCATGTGTATTTGTGTAATTCACACAGGTGGAGTTGGAGCCAATAAATACCAGTGTCTACTGCAGAGTCGTGTCCTGGAAATGATTGACGATTGTAATGTTTCCCACTAAAAGCAAATGCCCAATATTAGTGGTTGTCGTCCCCAAAGTCTGACACTGTAGGACCCCCACTAAATCGAGACAACTACGCCTTTCAGGAGGTGTAATATTGTCACTGATTCAGTTACACTGCTGTCTACGACTTGTTTTTTATTTAAATATAAATATATATAAATCAACACCATCAAATGAAAACCAAATTAGCCATTAGCAGTTCCCGTTTGCAATTTACCAATAGGTGTACACACAGCTATCGGTGGATTACTTGGATACTGATAAAATTGTAAAAATGTGATGATTCTCAGGTAAGTCCTGTTAAGTTATAGAGTGTTTATTTTCCCTATGATTTTCAAGCTGATTTATTGACATTTATTCACAATGCACATCAGAGGTAATTATATCCCTGGAAAGTTTAAGTCATATTGAATCTATAATATGTGTATCATTTTTGTGTGGTCAGACTGGACTGAGTTATGACACTCACTAACGGTTTGAAGGAACCATAATTACCTGGATGACCTGTATCACAGCCATTGCTGTAACGGAGTAGATAAGTAGGTCAAATCAGCTGGCCGAACTAAAATATCAAACTTCCTGTTGTTTTTAGAACACATCCACCTGTCTATTTCCCCCTAACACAGTATCATTGTCTGTTGTAGAAAAACAGTAATACAAGGTTATTGTTTTTCTCCGTATTCATAAATATTTTACACGATATTTTAAAATGATATTGTGAAGTCATTACTAGAAAGGCTCTGTGGAGTTTAAGGACAAAGTACAAAAACTGGTTACCTACACACACAGACACACACACAGCAGTTTCCAACATTGAGAGACACTAATTGGGTCACTTGCCATAAGCCACTTTCTTGCAGCAAGGCAGGAGAACAGCACCAAGCTATTAGAGAAAACTGGCTCTGGCTAACACTCAACAGATGTGTGTGGGGGTGTTTGCGGTTTTAACTGCTTACGCTCAAAGATTTGCCAGCTGGCTGTGTGTAGCCACAATCCTTTATTGTTCCTGGCCAGATCATCAACTATTAGAAAGGATTTAGGCACATCCACATTGCTTTCTCAGCTTCTGTGTTTGAGCTAAGCTCCACCAGAGGAAAAGCCTGGCAGTCGAGTCGGCATCTCAAAGACAGAACTGATTGGCTGAAGAAATGAGGAGGAGAACATGGTGGCTGCAGTGCAGAACATCTCTCATCTCATTTAGATGCATAGTATCTTTACAAAACTGTACATATACCGAATCTTTGTCTCTCTGTATATCAGACTCCCCATCTTTCTTTTTCTGCTGTTCTTGGTCTCGATATTTCTGTTTTTTACACATTTACAAGATGTTTTTGTCTTTCGCACTCCCTCCAGTCTTTCTTCACACATTACTCTTTCTATCTCTCTTTGCGTCTTTCTCTTCCATTTCCCTTTCTCTGCTCCATCTCTCTCCTCACACCCATCCAACCGGTTCTCCAGCTGCAGGTGAGTTAGAGGCAGCTCGGAGGAGTCGGCTCAGTCAGATGGTTAATTCAGTCGTCTGTCCCCACGTCAGCTGCTCTCACCATCTCCCTCCCTCCTCCCCGCCAGCTCCTTCCACACCCCCCGGGCCATATGTCTAGCCACTGCCTTCTCTGCATCAACTGCAATTATTCACTTGATCCTCACTGACCTAACCTCGGTATAAATGGGAGCTACCATGCCCTACTGTTTGAATTTAGTTTATTTCTTCTGGCTTACACCAAGGCTGAGGTTGCATTGTCTTTTTTGCTAAGGAACGGTCCTAACTGAGTGAAATGACGCAGAATTATTAAGTGGCAGCCATGATAAGAGCTGGTCAAACTCTCTAAATGCTATGGAAAGGTGCTTCAGTGCTTCCTTTTGTATCTCCTTTAACAGAGGGTACAACAGACCATCTTTTACAGATAATGCCATCAGCAACATTTAAAGCGATACATCATTTGGCTGTCAATACCATCTGTTGCTGTTTAATTGTACATTATGGATAAATTGAAAACATCCTTTTAAAGCTTCAGTTATACTTTCATTAAGGACTAATGCACAGGCATTAGCTGAGGTGGCATTATGACAAAAAAGAGTTCAAATCTTTTATACTTATTCTATACTTTCTCAATCACAGCAAAGCATAAATCAAGGATTAGGAGGTAAAATTCAGTTTTGGACAGGAATCCTTACTTGAATGGTACAGCATCAATTTCTATGTGTTATAAATAAAGTTGCCTAAATCCTTCACATCTTTACTCAATGGAAAACTCCATGAGGTCAAGGAGAAGTGATTCGGAAGCAACACGGGGATATCATTTTGTGACTATACAAGCGCAGCCTAAATGTTTTTGTATGTGATGTGTTTTTTTCTGTTGTTATCCCCGGTTTTCTCCCTCTGTGCAGTTTCATTTTCAAATAAAGCTAAATGCCAAAAAATTGAACTTTAATTAAAAACCAGGTTAGAATATATAAAGTGTCAGGTCATCCCAGCTTTATGGGAGCAGCCCGAGGCCTGCAGGCTTCCTGCCCCACTGCCCTACTTCTACCGACTGGCTCCCCCATGTCACCCCATAAAGGAACACCCACTGCTCTTACAAACAACGCAAATTTACATGCATGTGCGCATTCTCTCATAACCTAATACGGTAGATGCGTGCCCCACACAGTGCCTGAAGCATATATTTGTCCATGACAGGGGACCCCAGAGTCCAATAAACAAATAGGTCAAGCTGCTTTTAGTGTTCATGTGAACCATGTTAGAAACTGGGTGTGTTATGTGTGTGTGTGTTAGATGTTCTTATCAAACAGCTGGCTGATCCCAGGTGAGACATTGGCGGCAGGTTATTTATAGAGTGGCATCAAACTGAGTCATATTGGTGATTGAGGTCATGAAGGACTCATTATATCTCTACAGCTTATCCATCCTGTATCGAGTCACATGTATACTGAGAGCACATGATGGAGCTGAGTCTTGTTGTCATTGTTTACAGTGACAAGGACACAGACGTAAGTTGTGTGTGTGTGTGTGTGTGATGGTTATGCTCATGGTTTATTAGTATATATGGACACACAGGAGATTTAATGATATGGGGAGCTGATGTGTTTAAAGGTGTACTAAATATGGCTACATGTTGCAAGACAGACAAAGAGACAGATATTAATTTGAATTAAAAAAATGACATAAATTTAGGAGAGGGAAAACAGGCCATTTTCAAAGGGGTTCTTTGACCTCTGACCTCAAGATATGTAAATGAAAATGGGCTTTAAGTTACATTTTGAACAGATAAATAAATGTGCGATTAATTTGTGATTAACCATGATTAACTATTTTAATCGACTGCCAGCCCTAATACTATAATAAAAATAACATTTGCGAATTTTATATTATGGCAAATATTACCACAAAAATAAATAGAAAACCAAGACAATTAGACTACATGACATGTTTTGATGCACTGTGGAATCTAGAAGTTAATTTCCGTTAATGTGAAATTATCAAATCTGTCCAGCATTGTGTTGCTGGTGTACCTGGTTTCAGGTGAAGGCTGTGGAACGGAAATGGTGGGTTCACTGTCGGGTCTCTTCAACTCCACCTCTACTGTGATGGTCTGCTGATCCTCCTCACGCACACGCAGCTCTTCTTGGGTCCTGAACACAAGCAAACATAAAATAACATACACAGAGGAAAAGAAACATGGGTGGAAAAACAAACACGGCCACATCTTAGCAACGGGAAGAATGGGCCTTCTCATAAACACACCGACCAGCAGGCTGACCTCACATTTTCTCCACCCACCACACCCAGAAATGCTTTAATGCTGTGAAAACATGAATCGGGAATCCCTCACAACAGCTCTATTAATCCTGTTAAAAAAGGTTTATGAAGTATGAAGAGAAAGTAGCATTCATGCTCCCGACTCACCTCCCGTCATGGCTGAGAGACTGGGTGTGCCTCCTGGAGACAGAGGACACAGCGTCAGTACAAGCTTTGTATGACAACTGCCGGAGCTAGCTGACATGCAACATGTTCATGTTAAAATGTTCACATGAGCACCTACTGACACTATAATGTGAAATGTCTCGGTTGTAATTTAAGGATTTTAGTCAGATTAACCCAACAAAAGAATATTTTCTATTATAGAAACGAGACCTGTTAACACAAAATAAAACAAAAAATGTGTGTGTGTTAGGACCTGTAGCGGGGGTGTTCGGCAGTGTCAGAGGGGGATCTCTCAGGGATGGACAGAGAGGTGGTGGAAGAGAGGGTGGTGGCAATCGACGCTGTGGTGGCCTCTTCAAATGATGGAGGAGTACATGGAAGATCTGGTCGCCCTAGAGGAAGAGGAAAGAGAGACACAGACATTAATATTATTATTTATCTCTGAGATAGCTGGTACCTGTTAATTATCTCCACCACGCATAAGCCTGTCCACAGCTAATTTTACATACTACTGGACCCAGCAGCCTAATATTTTTTGTGCTTATTTATGACAATATTCTCATGACCTCTTCTGGTGGTGCGGATTCACATTTTTGAAAACATATGTTATTGACTGTTTTAACTGTCACTGACTACAGACTCTTGATCAAGCGATGAACAGCTGCCTCTGTAGCAAAGGGCATTTCCATCTATCGGCTTACCTAGTCTGTTTCAGGCCACTTTTTGGCCTTTGTCGTGGCTCAAAAACTGACATCCATAGAAAATTTTGGTCTCATTTTGAACCGGAGCATATGCAGATTAAATCCATACCTGGTATGTTATGATCCACTAATATTAGGCATCATACGAGATGAATAAATCCATGTTTTGTTATCTTCCCAGCCACCTTGACAGTAACAAAGCAGGGAGGGACAACTGAGTGAGATTCAACTCTTACCACTTAATGTACATCACTTTTTCTGAAGTGCTTGTGTAGCCTTTTGATTCCCATAGCAACAGCTAACAAGCCTGCTGTTTACCAAAGGTTAGAACGATCTGGGGCTGGCCCCTCTTAGCCGACTAACATTTCTTTAGTCTATTAATTATCATTTTTTATACTTTTTCATGCTGAGTGACTTATTTCCAAAAACATATGAGCACATCTCTGGTAAACACAGGATTAAAGTGAAGTTTTTGTGTGATTCTTTGTGGAGAAACTCAGTTTTACAGATCTGTTGAGTAAATCAACTAATCGCGTTAGTCGACTCTGAATCTCTTTAGTCGAGGGCAGCCCTAGAACGATCAGATGTGTTACAAAGGAAACTGTGAAGCATTTTCACGTCATATGGGTAAAAGCTGCATTTCTTCTCAATGTGACCTGAACTAAATTTTACTTTGAGATGCAGTGAACTTTATAGTCAAATAAACTTTAGAAAACAAGAGCTCATCGGCCTGCAGGAAAAGTCAAAACTCTAACCACAGATGGTGGTAAATCTGCATCTGTGAGTGGCCTCTGTCTCTTATTATGTGTCTGGTTATTTTGTGTTAAGTCACTGCGCACTCTGTATACAGGTGTTACTTACCCTCATCCTCCAGCGTTGGGAAGCTGCGAGCGCCTCTCAGGTCGTAGATGTTCTCGTCTCTCTCAGAGGGCAGCTGACTGGCTGACCAGGCTGCACCAGGACCAGCACACTTGGGCACCGACAACGACACACGACCCTTCTTGGATGGAGATGACTTCAGAGCTGGGGGACAATGCACATTGACACATTCAATAATGGGAAAAAACGATGTGTGATTGTGCTGTCAGAATAAAAGACTAAGAATACAGTTAACTAGAGAGGCAAAGTGCCACCCCTTCCTCCATGGGACCTTACTTTGGAAAAAAATCTGAACAGCAGTCAATGGTGGGAGACAGATGGTTTTGATCCAGTTTGATGGCGGCATGAAATATACATGTTTGTCTATTTAAAACTAAATTTTGCAAGTCAAGGAAGTTACAGTTTGTCGTAGGTTTGTCAAAGTATCATTTACTGTAGTTCTGTGTGAAACTGCTTGCCTCGCACAATATACGTCATCAACCAGCATGGTCATTATTTTGGCTTGCTAGCTAACTAACTTGGCTCTGACCATGCACAAATGTAATTTTATCATACGTGATGTGTTTTATCCAGCGTCTCTTAGTCTTGCAAGCACGAGCGAGACCCGTTGCTGGTGTGAGTAGATCCCTGTAGGAAACACACAGGCATGTAGCTTCAGCGAAAGATGTCACTTATTTTGGAAGTGTAGTCTTTCTAATTACGTATTTTCACAGTCTTTTACTTCACCAGTTTTACAGCAAACAGCAGCTTTCTTGACTTGCAAAATTACCTTTTAAATTGAAAAGCATCACATGTGATTTCTGGTGCAATTCAAATGGGATAAAAAATGATTTGTCTCTCATAGTTACTAAAGTAAATTTTTTTTCCAAAATAAGTTCCCATGGTGGTCCACTGAAGGGGGCAGGACTTTGCCTCTCTGTTAACCTTTACTACAACAATCCCTTCTCCAGTAGAGGTCTGTTGAATCTCATTTTGGTTTCTTTTTTGGCCTTTTCTCCTCTCTAAGAATGCCACTTCTGTATTTGGTTTGAACTGTGTTTGGGCTGGGGGAAGTTGTGTGCTCAGAAATAAACTATATATTTTTTTCTGACTTGCAGTCTGATGATATATTTCAAAATGACACTTGTAAGTCACAAAAATGGAGGAAATCCCAAAGTTTTTAAAGGGTCAGTCTGCACAAATCACAATAAATCTAAACATCAGACTGATGACATTTATCTGTACAGTGTATCAGCAGATGAATTTGACCTGTTAATCGATAGCAATATATTGTTGAGTGGCTTCATAGGATCTATAGATGCTCAGGCTGCAGAATAATAAGATCATTTAAATTGCAAGTTGAAGTAAAAACTAAAAGGTTTTGAAATGATGATATCACATCTACCCTGCTGTTACAAATAACTCTTTGTGTGTGTGTAAATCTTTGGGAGGTGATGAATAAGAAAACTGCACCAGGATCACATCGCTGTTTAACTCGCACATGACACGAAGCAGCACCTAATAAGGGCAGTTCGCTGCTGTATCTGATTTTCCTGTCAGGGCTCGGCAGTAAAAGAGACAAAAGCCTGGCATCTGACATTTGTTTTTGTGGCTCTTCCCAGAGAGCCCAGCCTGACTATTTAAGGCAGTGTCTCGACTTAAATTGAACTCACAGGAGCTCTTTTTGAAAACGGTGCTGCTCATGAACTTGAAGAACCTGTCGGCATAGAAGCCTGGCCGGTGGACTGATACGGTGTCCTGAGGGAGAGATGGAGAGATTAATGAGACAATCAGTGCATAAATAAAATGATCAAACCAGTGCTTACAGTAGATTACACTGCATTTGTCCCTTTAGTGTCCCATTTCAGTCAGTTCTTGTCTCTAGGTCAAGCCACCAGACAGAACAGCACAAGAAACAAAGACAAAAAATGACAGACAAACACAGTCAGACAAGGGTACAGACATTATTTATGTTGCAGCAGGCTGACAGGTGACACTTGGTGTTTGGTTTAGACGGATAAGACTGAGGGACGGAGGGACAGACGGATGGAGGAGGCTGAGGAGCTGAAGGGACAGCAGCTTGGCTATTATTAGCTTTTTTACATCAGCATAACTTGACTTCGACATGAGTATTTTATGAAGGCAATTACCTAACTGAGCCAATTATATGAGAAAAAAAAAGAAAAAAAAGAGTGTTGAGTAGGGCATACTGCATGTCTTTCTTTAAATTAATCATTTGAGTTTTTCAAATAACGCTTTGAATGTCTGTCCTCATATCTTATGACACCATCACCCTAAACAAAATAAAAAAATCCTCAAACAAAATCCTCACCTTTGAATGAGGTGATTCATTGGATTAAAGGGGTTAGTCTTTTTTCTATTAAATCATCTTTCTTTAATTAATAAATCAGTAGTACACGCCTCCTTTTTTGACTCCAGTGAAAATGTTGGTTTTGAAAGGCTAAACAACAAATACAAACAAATGTGGATTGAAGCAGAATATTTCCTTAGATAAAAACATGTTGAAATTTGGAAATGTTAACATTAGGGCTAACAGGATAACATGTTAACAAAATTTGTTTTAAACAACTTGTGATTTCGAGATTGTAACGGGCTCAGATCTAAAACTTCAGGATATTGGTAACATATGAAACTAGAATACCTAAAGAAAACATTGATACCAAACATGTCATACAAGCTTGTTGCAAAAGAGGCTAAATATCACTCCCAACTTACCTCTGTCCTCAAGACATTTGAATGAAAATGGGCTCTGTGGGTACCCACGAAACTCCCCTTTAAATACATGCCCATTTTATGATAATCACATGCAGTTTGGGGCGGCAGTAGCTCAGTCTGTAGGGAGTTGGCTTGGGAACCGGAGGGTCACCGGTTCAAGTCCCGACATGGACCAAGAGCTGAGTGTGAACTGGTAGCTGGAGAGGTGCCAGTTCACCTCTTGGGCACTGCCGAGGTGCCCCTGAGCAAGGCACCAAACCCCCAACTGCTCGGGGCGCTTGTCAGGAGCAGCCCCCTCACTCTGACATCTCTCCATTGTTGCATGTATATGGGTCCTGTATGTGCATGTGTGTGTTAACAACAGAGTGTAAATTGAATTTCCCTTAGTGGGACTAATAAAGGTTGATCTTCTTCTTCTTCTTCTTCTTTGGGGCAAGACGTAGTCAAGTCAGCACACTGACACTGTGACAGCTGTTGTAGTCTGTTGGGCTTGAGTTAGCCATTTTATGATTTGAGCATAGTTTTACAGTAAACGCAGTACCTGTGAAGGTTTCTGGACAACATTTGTCATTGTTTTGTGATGTTAATTGATTTCCAATGATAAATATATACATACATTTGCATAAAGCAAGTATATTTGTCCAATCCCATGTTGATAGGAGTATTGAATACCTGACAAAACCTCACTTTAAGGTTAATTTGAAAATTTGGTGAATTGGAAATGTTGGACTGTGTGTGGATCACACGAGTTGGAAACAATCGTTTGCAGCCACCACTGAAATCTAATTCTACAGATAGCATAATACTAGTAATATTAACGTAGCCTGATCTTTATCTGCAACTGTGAAGAAATACCGGGTTTAGACAGAGGGAACTGACATGCAAAAAACCCCCATCTGTTTAGCATTCAAATGTTGATTTTTGAATTAAACTGTTCAGTACAGCCCTAGTGTGGAGTACCTATTATTAACAGCAGCAACACAGGAGGCTGTTACAGGGTTGCTTGCTCACCCCCATATATCTTGTGTATGATTGTGTTCAGAGTGGGAGAGTGGAGTGAGTAAGGAGAGAGGGGGGAGAGGTTGATGGATCCTATCTTGAGAACAATCTGGTGATGATGAACAGTGAGTAGATGAAGAGATGTGAGGAGCTTTTCTATCATCCCTTTGCTTAACCGACCACGGGCCATTCTGAAAAGCTTTGCAAGCTGAAGGTACATTTATGCAACAAAGACTGTCAATAACCTTGGAAGCACGCAAAATAAAATACATAACAAATAACATATTCAGGGTCACACAACACTAATCTCTCTGCTACTTTAATAAAAGCTGACTGTTCATAAAGGTGATTTAATACAAGCAAAATTCAGTCATGCACACAGCTATATTAAAAGATTAGCTCAATAAAAGACAACTGTGGCTGTTGATAGGCATATAATTCACTTCTGAATAGCCCTTTGCTTTGCTTAGAGCTGACGTCTAATAAGCTTTAATACACAAAACACCCACAGACATGAATGTGTCTCAACAGACTTCAATAACTGTGTGAAGTACAGGGTGGGCAGAGATACTGGGCCGGGAGTTTTAGCTGTACAGGTTGAAAGACAGTGAAATAGATGGATAAGCGGGGAGACAAGCTGACAGGATATACACAGACAGGCAGGCTGTTCTACAAAACACAAGTTTGCCAGACTTGAAGTTAATATAGTCCTCACAGACACAAACATCCGAAAACAAAAAAACCTTAAGGCTGTTGTTTATGGGGCCTGAGCCTCGCTAAATGTAACTGAAAAGGTCAGACTGTGTAAACAAAACCAGTCATATGACATAAGATGGAGAGTGACGACAAAAACAATTTGATATTTTACCTGATTAAAAGAAGAATCAGTGTGTTTTGCTGAAATACTGCATGCATTGGACATGAGCTCCTGTACGACTTGTGTGTGTGTGTGTGTGTGTACTTAATGTTTCTGCATTGACCGACTGTCTCTGTGTAAGAAGCTAATAAAAACTCACCCCATCATGAACCAACGCCTTCCACGTGTGCTCCAGTTTCTTGATTAGTCTGTGGAAACAAAGATTACACAGCAATGTTAAACAGGTCTTTATATATTAGGATCATAGGCAAATTAATATCGGCAACATGCCAGTCAGTTGAGGACCTTAAACAGACAGTTCACCCCAATATATCTTACCTGTAGTGCTATTTAGCAATCTAGATTGTTTTGGTGTGAGTTGCAGAGTGTTGGGAGATATCGGCTGTAGATATGTCTGTCTTTTCTCCAATATAATGGTACAAGATAGCACTTGGCGTGTGATGCACAAAGCGCAACTAAAACACATTTAAAAAAAACTCAACAGTATTGTCTCTTTACAGAAATCATGACCCGGTTACTCGAGATAATCCACAGAGCTTGCTGTGAGCAGTTTCATGCAGGAACTATCTTCTTTCTACTGAACTACACTCGCCAATCGAATCACCACGCAGAGGGAAGCGTACATCCACTCATGGACAAAAGGCTTGTGCTTGCGACAGTGCGAGATGTAAACATTAATGCCATCCTCCTTGGCTGAGCTGTAATGTTAGATAGCTCAGGTGTGCGCATAACGGCATGTAATCACGACGGCTGTGATGATTACCTGTAAGACTGCAGGATGTCGATGATTCCGATGTAGAGAAGAAGTCTCTCCCCTTTTCCATTGACAGCGGGGATACCGCCCATCCTGAAATGAAAAGTGTGCCATGAGGTGTGCATTAGGATGTTCATGTACAGTCACCTCTCCCTGCAGGTAACTCACAGTAAAAACTGTCCATTGGAGTAGAGTAGATTGAGGCTTTTATTATGAAGCAGCTACAGGAAGTTATTTTTTTTTGGTGACATCTTTAAGCATTATTTTGAATCATAAAATTCCCAGTATTTAATAAAAGCTAGGCATCATATAATGATTGCATTCATCGGATGTTGAAGGTGTATATAAGTCGCCGTTACATGGCTAGATTTAAAGACAGTACTAAACCGTACTCCGTACAGTAAACAGTAAATGACTGGAGATGGGAACGTTACAGACTGGAATATCATTATCTGCTCTGGTTCATCTTTCTCCACCACGTCTGACAACACATTGCCCTGTCAAGAAAATATCAATACATCTTGTCACTTCTTGATGCATTCCTTTTGCCACTGTACATGCTCACATAATCCATAATCCCATAACTACTATGTTTCACTACAGTCAAAGTGCTGATACCTAAACTGGTTTTGGCCTATATACTGTCAGTCTTTTTATACACACCGGACCTAATCATAGTATGAGATCTTCTTACACCACTGACTGTTTGATGAGTAAATCTCAACTTTACTTGAAAGTGGAACGACCTGCTTTGGTGTCACCAGTTTTCAGCCCTTTCAGACTCGAAAAGGCAACATTTTCTAAACAACTTTGTGCCTACTTGTGCTGAAAATTCCAGGTAAGACTGTAAACGGGTTAAAAAGTCTAAAAAAGGTTAATTGTTTGAAATATTGCATGAGTGTATTTGTAAAAATATACTGTAGAGGATTAATGTCTACCTGAGCAGAGAATGAAGTCACTCTCCCTTTGTGTGTAGTAATCTGAGTTTATCCATGTTTTGTTATCATAAACAGGCCGACTGCATGTGCGTTTTAGTGCATTTTAATAAATGTGAGTGTGCGCCACTGGCTAGCTTATGGCCGCCATCCTGCACTGCCCTCATATTACAGTTACACTGTTGCAGAAGCGTAGCGGTTGCCATCCGGTTCCCCCTCAGGTAAACACTGTTAGCTCTGTCAGCAGTTAGGTGCGAGCTGCCAGCTCAGCTGAGAACAGTGTGGAGCCAACATATAGGTTGGATGTGCTCTAATAAACAAAAGTTTATTATTGTTCATTTACAGTATATTCCACTTTATTTATTATTATTCATATGGTGTGATATGCACTGTCATTTTTTAAATGCCAACAGTCAGTTATCACCCGGTTCTTTTGCCAATAGCCTCCTGTCTCTTTGGCTAAACTCACGTGTCGTCGGTGTCGATGGACCCTCCGCAGGCGGCTCCTCCCTGGATGGACTCCATGGCTGTGGAGTACAGGGCCTTCTGCTGGGCCACGGGCCTCTTCTCATCGCTGCCACCTTGGGAGCCCTCCATCTGCCTCTCCCTCTCTGCCTGGTCCATGTTGTGAACCCCGAGCAGCAGACTGTAGTCCATGATCTTAAAGCTTTCCAGCACCTGAAGAGAGGACACGAACAGGACAGGTGTAAATGTGCAGTGGCTCACAAACACGTGACAGTTTGAATCTGGGTGAAAGCTTTTATCCAGAGTGCATAACAGTGTCAGCACCACAGGGAATGAGACCCATCACACTGGAGATGTTAGTGCTATACAGGAGCTATACACAGTGATGCACACACTTATAAACAATGTATAAGATAAGCCAGTGTGTGCACTCTCACACATGCACTATAAAAGTAAATATGGGATGGAGATTTACTAGACAAGGGCAGCCCTCCAACCAGACCAGACACCTTGTTAAACCTGGTGCTCGTAACAAAGCTCTAATTTATAATGAGGGATCCTGGGAACACTCTCGTAAATACCTTTTCCTTTCACTGCCCTCTTCACTCCCATCCATGATCCTCCGCATTATTCGGGCACCATAATATTTTTTCCCCCAACTCTTTTCCCTTTCCTTTTGTGGACTTTGTACTCTATGTCTCTATCTATCCTTACCCAAGACACTGCATTATGGCATCACTTTTCCTTCCTTCTACCATCCCTCTAATCCTTCCCGCTAACCATTACTGCCTAGGATCCCCCCTCCCTCCGTCTTTGGAGCCTCTTGATCGGGGTGTTATATGAATTCTCCATCAGAATCAGTAAACCACCCTCATCATCTCCCCTCTTTCCAGAGCCCTGCATGGGGTGTGGTACCCATCATGTAACCTGCAAATGAGTTGTGTAATTTGTAAAAAATACATGTGCATAAATTCATGGGTACAGGCATGGGTAAAAATGACCTAAATGTGGGCGGAGAACAAAAATTTTTGCTGTTTCCGTCCAGAGAAATCAGAAACGAAAATGGTTGGGCAGTATATTTGTGAATTTCCCCACTGTGGGACCAATAAAGGAATATCTTATCTTATCTTATCTTATCAAAGTCAGCTAATATTATCAAGCGTGTTTAATCACAGGTCAGTCGAGGGTCTTATATTAACAGGTCGGTTCAAGTCAGGCTTTGACATGGTACCGAGCTTTGTGGGTGCTTTGTTGGGTTTGCAAAACTGGACCCATGCAAGACTCTGCTCCTTCCTGCCATCTCTCTCGCCAACATAAAATAGAAGAGGAGTGAGTCAAGAGTCTTTACATAGCAGCTGTAATGTATCCCCTCCCTCCATCTCACTCACCAGGCAATCTCTCTGCAGGGTCTTGACCAGTGCGTTGTAAGTGTCCTGGTCCAGCATCAGTCCATCCTGCAGGTCTTGCATGAAATCCAGGTCTTTGAAAGTGGGCCTTGCTTTCTCCCTTTCCTTCTTGGATGCTCGCCTCTTGTAGGTGGAGCCCTTCAGGTCATATTTGAGGTGCATGCGAACTACACGGGGAAGGACATTGTTCATCACCACCACGCGGATGTTTTTCCCGCCCGACTGGACACAGTAGAGGCCAAAAAACTTGGGCAGCAAAGTGCGAGGGTTCTGATTCAAGTTCTGGAGAAGGGAGGAAGAAAGGAAAAGGACTTAAGAAGGTCTCATGAGTTGATTTGTGCTGCTGTGCTTTGACAGGATGTAGAAGTAGGACTTAACATTGAAAGGAATTGTGAGGGATTTAATTACGAGGAAAACTTGTCTTGGTGGGGGTTTTTTTTTGGGTGTATGAAGACAGAAAAAAAATGTGGGAACATGATGCAATCACTTTTTATTTCATGGGACCTTTAAGGGTTAAAAAATGGAGCAATAGGATAGATGATACATTCAGTTCATTGATAAACAACACACAATACTGGCTGCAGTTACACATTTATTCATCTGATCGCACAGGGAAGAATTACACAACAGAGCGAACCGAACAAGATCTCACAGTGCTATGAAACAACGAATTGGTCAGGCTCAAACTCTGATCACATTTCTACTATTATGATAATTGATTTATAGTCAAAGTTTCTAACAAAAATGCAAAATATTATCTGGTTCTCAATTGTAAAGGTTTTAATGCTTGTGTGATAGTAAGATGAATTTGAGACTTAGATTGTTGATCAGACTTAATTTGATGACATCACCTTGGATTTTAAGTAACTGTGAGGCATTTTTACCTATTTTCTGACATTTATTGATCAAATAAATAATTGATTATTAGACCATGTTTTTTGTTTGTTTGTTTTATACAGGAGGTTTATTGTCTTGAAACAACAACACAAGATATAATTTAGGACCATGTTAAAGGGACAATTCAGCCCAAAATCAAAAATACATATTTTCCTCTTACTGTATTGGAAGGCTGTCTTGAATACCATTTTTGGGCTTTGAAGCTTTGGTAAGAAATATGTGAAGGTATTCGACGCTTCACAGAGCAGTGCGGCACATGAGGCTGATTAATATATATACATGCACCTCTACAAACAGCGATATCAGTCTGTCAATAACTACTAATAATTCATGTTCAATATGGCTAATGAATAATCTTCCTTATTTGGGCTATTTGGTAATTTATATAGTATTAGTACATACTCCTATAAAAAACAACAACAAAAAAACAATGAAGCATCTGAATAGTGATTTGGAGAGTTGAATGCCACAGCAACAGCTGAAACCTCACAGTATTCAGGTCAGCCCTACTGTGGTGTTATTTAATAATCTAGATTGCTTTGGAGATATCAGCTGTAGAGATGTCCACCTTCTAAAAAATATAATCAATGATTTTGGGGTGAACTGTTCTTTCAATGTAGTATGAAACACAAATACATATACAATATAATAATGGCAAGACAATGACTCTCCATAGGAATGAATTTCAACAGAAATGAGCAAAAAAAGTAAAACATTATTCAAGAAGACACCTAATCTACATATAGTTGTCAGCTTATGCAAATTAAATAACACATTTAGCTTAAACAGCTTGGACAAATATTCTAAATAATACTTAAAGTAGTACTTTTTTTCCTTTTTTCCCTCTTTACAAGACCAGTCTGTCTGTGCTGAATATTTCACTAGTCGATTCAAACAAATGAGGTTAGTCTGGCCAGGTGTTCGGTTAAAAAACGGCTTTGACCTTGGGACCTGGGCCAGCTCAGTCCCATTAGAGAAATGAGAGGAAAGAGAAAGAGAGAGGTCCATATAGCAAAAGCACATAGTATTCAAGAGTAAAAATAAGCAGAAAGAAAGAGGAAAAGACAGAGGAGGGATAAAGGATGAATGTGGAAGTGTGGCTAAAAAGCTCAGCTTATGTGGGTGACCTTCGGATAAGAGAAACTGGTAGAGAGAGCAGAAAAATGACAGACACTACGGAGAGAGAGAGAGAGAGAGAGAGAGAGAGAGAGAGAGAGAGAGAGAGAGAGAGAGAGAGAGACAGAGAGAAAGAAAGAGCATCCTCTGCCCTCAGCCACACATGACCCTTCTGTCAATGTTAAGAGGGCAACGCAGTGACGAGCCAACAGCACAGACACGTGAGGGAGAGGAGAGTAAATACAAGCATGAAAAAAAAAGGCTGGAGAAAGAGCAGATTAAAACACGAGGCAGGCAGTGTGAGATATAAAAGGGAAATAAATTACACTGAGAGTGTCCCAGCAGCAGGCAGAGTGATAATAAGACATTAAAACACGAGAGAAGACAGAAAGACTGGGCGAATAATAGCAGGGCGAATACACAGAAGGGAGAGGAGTATCAGCGGAGTCGTTACATCACTGTGATCTGTATGCTGCCCAGAGCCAGACTCCTCAGCCAGCCCACTACCATCAGCCAGTCAGCTGTGGAAGACATGACAAGCTCCACCAATGACGGCCTGCGTGTTGGCTGTCACGGTTGCTACAAATACAGATTAGCTGGTTTGACTGAAACTACATTTTGCTGTTACATGTGCAGCGCTTTGCTGTTTTGTTACTGTGTTCTTCACACCTTTATGTTATGACAGTGTATTAGGGCTATTTTAGGTAAAAAAAAAAAAATAAAATAAAATAAGGAACCTGTAAATTTACAAGACCCCCCCCCCACATACACACACACACACACACACACACACACACACACACACACACACACACACACACACACACACACACACACACACACACACACACACACACACACACACACACAAATTTATGGGAAAAAAATTTGAATATTGTCTGAGATTGCAAATTTAAAAAATTCCCTAAGATTTAAGTCGGAAATTTGCAAGAAAAAAAACCTCACAAATTTACAAGAAAAAACTTGAATATTGTCTGTAATTATAAATCCGAAATTTCCAAAAAAAACCCAAAAAAAAACACAATTTTACAGGAAAAAACTGGAATATTCTCTGAGATTATAAATCCGAAATTTACAAGAAAAAAAATCATGGGAAAAAAATACAATATTCTCTGAGATTATAAAGCTACAAATTACTACACTTTGCAAGGTTGGATCAACCTCATCACACAAGGCAGCCATCACTGGGCTTGTCGCAGTAGTCAGTGTTACTGGTATTACATGGTGGTCTGGCACACACTGATTACATTACGTACCTGTCGGCCCGACCACCTTCACCATCGTTTTGCTTTTTTTTTTTTTTTTTACAAAAATAAAACCCATTTTGTTGAGCGAATTTTGGCGAATCAGCAATGTGTGGCGTACAAACTGCAAGTGAATGCATCTGCTCCATACGGAGTCTCAGCTCAGAGCAGCAGGTTTCATATTTCACTCTCACGGGATGAAAGAGAGTTGACAGACCGAAAGATGGCAGAAGATTTGGTGTCAAAGCAAAAACGCCTATTTGGCAGTATGTCAGATTCAAACCCAATGCTCTAAAGGAACCATAATGTTAATCAGGTAATCACCATTTAGACCCCTGCGGCCCCGCAGCAAAAGCTGGACCTAAGAGTTCAGACATACAGCCACCCGATGGTAAAAATCAAAGTAAGCGTGTGACACATACTGACCGTCATCTTTTCTTTTAAATGTCTGATGTAATCGGTAACACAGATGTTGTCACAATTTATTAACTGGTGGGAAAATTTACTTACCGTTACACCGCGCACCCATATACTGACAATATACTGATAATTACCTCCACCAAGGCCAAGGGCATTGGGCCAAGGAGGTCATGTTGCCACTGGCCTTGGTTTGTTTCTTTGTTTATTTGTCTGTATGTTAGCAGGATTACTCCAAAAGTTTGCGATGGATTTGAATGAAATGTTATGGAGGGGTGGGATGTGGCACCGTGAACAATTCACTACATTTCGGTTGCAATCTGGAGAGGGGCCGCAATCATACTCGGACACCTTAGCGGAGGTCGGTGCTCTCCGAGGGCCATTCTAGCTATGGTAAATGCATTCAAAGTGACAGGAAGAGCTAGTGACGGACTTGGCAAGGTTAGTGGAAACATACTATGTGACAACGTCTGTTTTTCAAAATGAGGTATTAACAAAGAGTATATACAACACACATAATATAAGGAAATAAGATTAATTGGATTATATTCACAAGAAGATAAAAATGTTACCTGTGTCCCAGAAAATACTACTAAATTGTGAAGGAAATAAAAAAAAAATCTTGACGACAGATTTGAGTTGAGGAAATCTGTTACTACAAACAGACACAAAATCATTTTACTGAGAGATATACAATGTCGTGTGATGTGCTATCAAGTATTCAGGGCCTCAGACAAGTTTTTTTTTTTTAATCAGAATACCTCCCCGTCGTACTATGTCAATATTTCTCTGAGTCTATATAATTGTATCCATCTCCACTATGTTTTGTGTGGTTTCTACTCTGTGTTGATCTTGCCGTGGGTTTGATTTGCCTGTCCATCTGGGCTGTCCGGTCTCATTTCCTCAGTCCACCTGCTCTGGCCTCGAGCTACAGCCATCTCACACTGAATCTCTCTGCTTTTATTAAACCTCTTTCTTAGACCAATTATACCTGCATAAAAGCTTCAGAACATTTCAGAGAGACGTCACAGTAAATGCGCTAAGCCTTTAACGTCCATAAATGATAAAATGGATTCCTGCAGTGGTCTTTGGTCACGGCAGTCGGCACATGAATAAACACAAGGCTGAAGGCCATGAACCTCAAGAGGCTGGAATAGTAGCATGGACATACATGGAGCTGTTGCTGGTTGAGTTCATTCAGATAGCCTGCAGACTGTGGCGCTGGTGGGAGGGGGGGGGGTGGGGGTGGGGGGGTAGTGTTGGCAAGTCAGGCTCTGTTAGGCTTATGTGAAACACACCGACCAGTTATGAAACAGCATGGCCCAAGGTTTCAGTCGGAGATGATAGAGCTGCTATGTCTGCTTTATATGAAAAGGATGTCACGCTCGGAGGAGAGATTTTCAGGGTCTTACATAAACCTGATATCTAAAAATATGACTCAAAATAAGAACATCAGAGTTGGCATTTAAATGAAAGTGTGAAGGATACATGTGTTCACTGCATGCACATGTGCCTTGATCACCGAATAGACTGGCTTATTGTTTTGTTTGAGCACATATATATTTGTATGAATGAACAAAGAATCCAAAAATGGAGAATATACGTGATGATTTGAAGTAAATGCTCACTACTTTCAAACACGTAAAACCTTACTATTTAAAACACATCCATATAAACATTTTCACGCTTGTGCAGGCACGCTACTCGTCCATTGTACGAGTGATTTAAATAGTAAAGTGGAACTGGATAAATTAGACTTGGATTATACTGCACAATTTGTGTGAGAGTTTGAAAACTGATGTTTTTATATACTTTTGCTGTTGCTGAATGCAGCTCCCATTTACCTCAATCCATTTTTTGATTCTCTGTTCACTGTGGAGGCATCTGAGAAAAACAATGTTTTCTTCAACACGGTAACATGGGGTGAGTAACTGATGTACAAATGGTCATTTTGGGGAAAAGGATTCCTTTCAGGGCTGTTTAATATTAATCAATCTATGGTGCAGTTCATTTGAGCCGTTGTGAACGCAGTAATCGTACTCTGGAGTGGACCAAAATAACCGAGACCACCTCCCACAAGCTGTCTCGGTCTGTTTCCAAGCGAACCAAAACGCAGGCTGCCTGCCAAGTTATTGTGAGTGGGAGAGGACTATCGATACGTCCGAGTCCGCAGTTCCCTTAGCAAATCAATTATTTTATTTGGTGTGCTTTAATTTGTGCACCGTGAAACTAAACCAGACTAAATAAAACACAAACCAAAAGTATGAATTTCAATTTCAAATGGACTATGGCTTGTGAAAGCACCATAAGGCTCCATAATACACATACACACACACACGCACACACACACACACACACACACACACACACACACACACACACACACACACACACATTACTTACCATGTAGTATCCAGGTAGTAATTTCTGTAAGAATTCAGCCTCCTTGTGCATCACAGTCTTGATGATGAACTCGTCGTCCCTCGTGAGATAGAAGACCGAGCCACTGGCTCCGGGATTGGACAGCTCGATTAGCGGCTCATTACATAGGGAGTACTGTAGTTACACACAGAGATGGACAAATGCACACAGGAAGAGGGAAATACTGTCAACTCATTGAAAACCAACAAACAAGTTAACAGAAAGAAATAGTCTGATATAGACAGCAGCACAACAACATTTTCTGAATACCTAACCCAGATAAGGAGACGGTCTGTATCGTGCTACCTGAATGTTTTGTTCTCTGCTTTTGCTAATGAGAAAGAGAGACGAGATGACAGCGTCAGAGCTGAGTGAATCTGTCAGAACAGAGGCAATCAATGGTGTAACCAAATATTTTTGCACATTTCCACACTCTAAAGTGCATCCTCATCAGTGTTATAAAAACAGTACAAATACTCACATTCTCTTCAATAAAACATATCCTTTTTTATCAATTGATAATCTACATGCAGCCCAGCGGTATTCAAGACATTTAGACTACGGCTATCAGAGTTAACATGAAAAAAAAAAAAAACGAATTAAGGCAAATTTGTTTTAATGCTGCTACTTGCATTAATGCAACTTGAGATTTCTAGGTTGAAGCAGGCTCAGTGAAGATAGAGTGAAGATATTGGTATCATATTAAACTAGAAAACCTAAGGAATCCATTGGTACCAAGTCATAGTCAAGTTAGCACACTGACAGCTGTTGTTGCCCGTTAGGCTGCAGTTTACCATGTTGAGATTTGAGCATTTTTTATGCTAAATGCAGTACCTGTGAGGGTTTCTGGACAATATTTGTCATTGTTTTGTGTTATTTACTGATTTCCAGTAAAAAAAAAAAATACACAGTATATACTGTATATATACAGTATACACTGTACAGACATTTGCATAAAGCAGCATATTTGCCCACTCCCATGTTGATAAGATACTTGACTAATGACTAATACGTGACAAATCTCCCTTCAGGTACATTTTAAAGAGATAAAAATATGTGATTAATTTACAATTAACACGATTAACTATGGCTTATGGACTATACTGAAAGGACTATTTACATATTTTTGATAAAAAATATTTATTGTTCTTACTTACATTTTCATATATTTGAATGGACTTGGTTACTGATGTCATTAATAGCTTTTTAATATATTTATATTTACTTTTCTCTTTTTATTATTATTTGAGATATAGTTGTGAACCCTGCCTTCATGCATCTTATTGTCCCCTCTCTATTTTCCCAGCCTGTGAGCTGAATTAACTATTTAAGAGAATATGAGACTCTGTACTTTTTGACTCTGATGAAGCATAACTCCTTGGTGTTGAAACATTAGTCCTCTGATAAAGTTTGCTCCTTTAAATCCGTGCACTCCAGGATACTCTGAACTAAATCTCTGAGGTCTCTCTCGATACAAGATTGCCTCAGTCTGAGAGCACCGAGCAGTCTTACAGTTCCCTGTAAGGCGGGTGAAGCGCATTAAATCTCTTCCTTTATTTTTTATTATTTTAAAAACAGCATGTTGGGACACATATGCATAATGAAACAGAGCCCAAGATCAATAAAATAAATTTAACACACAGAAGCACACTCATCATGTAGAGCCATACAGAAATACACATAAATACACATCAGGGGAGAACTATGAGAATAAATTATGGGTGAAGCAGATTGTGGGTGAGAGAGAAAGAAAGAGAGTGAGGAATAAGAATAGCATTACGTGGTTTAGTAGAACAGAGGTTGCTAATATAGATAAGACACATTCAGGTGTCATACAATGACTGCTTTTAAATTCTAGCTCTTTTAGTACAAACATCAGGCTCCTGATATGGTGGTTAGCTCAGTTAATTAGCCCGTTGTCTTTTGTTGTCCCTTGCTCACTGCTGCTTAAAAGCAACTCATGACAGACATCATTTTTGAAAAAGTTGATGCTTCCTGCGCCTGTTTTCTGCTAAAAGCTCACTTTTCAAACCCTCCTCTCATAAGAGCCTGACATTTAATTTCATACCTTTTTTTCCCCACATCAAAACACAGCTGAACAGGGTTAGAGGAAAAATGTGAAAATGGTATGACTGACTCGAAATGGTAACACACACACACACACACACACACAGTGGTGCATAAAAGGATGTACTCATTATCTTCACACCAGGATGGCTAATCTAGCAGCCGAAAGTCCTTCTGTAGATGTTATTAAACAACCTTAAAGGTGATCAAGTTGGGTTCAGAATGTAAAGGATGAATATGTTTTATCTGTTAGGACCAAAGTCCTGTGGTAGCTGATAAGAAATTGTCACAAATAGTACACATTAGGAAAGTACTGCAGCGTGGTTAAAAAAGTGTTTTGCCTGCTAAACTCCGGGACAAATCTGCAAATGTGACCTAAATCGCATTATTATCTCTAGAGCTGCCACAATTTGTTGAATAATTGATTAGTCATATCGACAGAAAATTATTCTGCAGCTATTGTGATAATCAATTTATCATTTTAGGGAGGTTCAAGCCACCCTAATCCTAACTGGGAGAAGCAATGGAGGTGAAGACAACAACACCCAGACTCCACCTTTTGTAAGTGTTTTGATTGAGAGAACCCTAGAAAATTACATACCGAGTGTTTAACAAGAGAGTAAATTAACATGAATGCAAGCAGTTTAAAGGAAGAAAGAAGAAGGAGATTCTGTTTCTTAATAAACCAAGTCATACCGACGTACAACATAACCAGACTTAAAATCTTAAAAATGAGTCTGGTAGCAAGCTGATAATAACATTCAAGTCCCCAGATGGCTTATGTGGACATATGGTGATGAGTGACCACAGGCAGGCTGAGAGAGAGCAGAAACAAGGCAGGATGTGGTGTTTCCGTGTGGATGGAGGGCCGGTTCATTTCAGATATGTGCGCATGGAACATGCAGAAACACTGATTAAGCAGTGTATGTATATTCTACTAGACTGCTCAGGGCACAGCGGTGAATCATGCAGCCTCAAGGTCCTCCACGTTGATGAGGGACGACAAGATGCAGATATACTGCAAAGCTACTACTGAGGTTAGCAGTTCAATTTCCACCTTAATTAGCCAGCTCAATGCATCATTTCTTTCATTCTTTCATTTTCTTTCAACCTTTTTGCCTCTGAGAGCTCATTTGACGAAATGAAAGTGGCCGAGAGCTACTCATAGCACCAAGTTGTACATCGCCAACAGCAGACATAATTTCTGTCTTACATTTATGGTCCTATAACAATGTTTTAGCTACTGAAGTCATCGCCTCTATTACAATCCTGCCATAAGCAAAGAGCTTTATGAGTTTTGTTAGGATATGTGCTATTAAACAAATCCTCTGCTGCTTCACTGGCCTTCTTCATCAGTTTGGTAAACAAACACTGTCGTCTTTTAAGCACTGTTTTCAGCTATTTTACCTTCTCTGTTCATAGACTGCTACTGGCCAGAAAGTGAAAAGCTGCTGTGGACTTTGGTGGCGTTCAACGTTAAATCTTTTACCAAGACACACACATTTGTGCTTCATGTTCTTGAAAAAAAAAAAAACCCTGCTACCAATTCCTCACGAAAATAGTATTCATTTATCCCTATTATTGGCCTGGCTATTTTCTGCGGTCATAATCAAGGTTTAAAAAGTGACTTTGTGTTGTGTCAAATTTATGCACATATTCTTTGAATCTTAGCAAACGACTTGTTGGAGACCCCTGATTTAGGGACACAAACACAGTACAATCTTACCAGGTAGTCATCCGGCCTGATCCCAAACAGCTCTCTGAAGTAGCGGAAGGCCACGGGAGCATATGTTTTGAAGCGGAAGTCTGGGAAATGGTGGGCTGGAGTGAGGTTGCTGCCTTCACTAAAATACAGAAAAATATCAAAGCACATAAGATGAGAAGACAGAAATCAAAATAATAGTTTTCTAGAGTGAACATCAAACTATTATTAACTATTATTAATATTGTACTTCAAACATACTGTGTGTATACTGTATAGTATGTTTTTTATGTGTTTGGCTGCAGTAGAGACCTGGGGAAAAAGATGCTCTCCACCACGTAGAAGTCCTGCATCAACACATCTCTCTCAGGCTTAGAGCTCAGGTTGCCCACTGTGTAACCGATGCCCAGCTGGATGGCACCTTTCAAGGCTGAGGATGTGGTCTGCGGAGAGACAGGGTGGGGGGCAGAGGGAGATGTGGTGAGTGAAGTACCTGCCCCTTCTTTAACCCCTACAGTCAATGAACGGTCCTATTCTGAGTTTCAGCAGATCATTTTACAGTGAAAAATATGATGGTTTTACCACTGAACGCTTTAAAATGCAAATGAAATCCAGTGTGATTCCACATCATGACCAAGGCATGTGCTGTCTACAGTCTACATTACCTTTTTGTAAGTAGTTTCCCCTGATGCATCCACCCCTCTGTGGCCAATCTTCTTCCCCTGACCAGGCTGGCCTGAGGATGAGGGCATCTGGCGAAACAAAGAGGGAGACAGACTTTGAGATGGACACCTGTTCATTAACAATGATTATTCAAATATTAAATACTGGAGAGTGAAACAGTATTAATGCATGAGGGTGATTTCAACCTGTGATGTTATGAACTGACTTCCACTGAGTAGACCAGCGTGTCTTCTTCCGTACTTACACTTTCTATTTTGAGCACATAACAGGGTACTGACGATAACCATGACATTTAAAAAAATGAAATATTGATATGTTAATATTAAATATATGATAATATCATGTAAATAATCCAGTGCCTTAATTCTTTATATCCTATTGTTGTATTTTGAGTGTAATTCATTTATGTGAAAAAAAGTGAAAAAAGCAAAGCTAAAGATCACCCTTAATGGTCGCCATCTTGGCTAGGTAGCGGAAGTGGAAGGACCACCAAACTTTAAGCTGCAGTTATTGAGGATGCACTATACAAATGTATGCCGGCCAATATTTTGGCAGCGACAATCGTGATCAATTGTTGAGACAACAGTACCATGTCGAAATTCATACATCATACAAGTACATAGTGTACTACATGAAGGGAAGTATTTGAACTACACATATTTGAGACACAGCACTGGTTTTCATTTTGTTGCCATTTCAGCCAAATGCTCAGAACCGGACATCCCACGCAAATATTTCTGGTACTGTTGTAAGTACTGTTCTTAAAGGTTTTTGGTTTAAACTGGCATAATTACATGTCCTCAGCTGACACAATTCAAACAAATTGTGCTATACCTCTAATGTTTGCTTTAACATACAGAACAGTAGCTGAAGTACCACATAGATGGGATTCACTAATTTAAAAGGATTAAGATAATGTGAGCCAAGTTGTCTAGCAAACACAAAGAATACTAAAGTGATATTTAAATACTTTCAGGTACTTTGTAGTCTGTACTCACTTTTGAGACAGTCTTCATGCAGCAACCTCGGAAAATTATGTTCAGCAAATATTAACTGACCCAAATTTGAATTGCCTGAGATCCTCAGTAAAAAGACAAGCGTTACAGAGCAGACGATCACAGGGACAGATAGTAGCTCACCTCTGTGATGAAGGCTTTCCTAGCAGCAGCATCTGAGAAGAGAGAAAGAAAAAGGGGAGAGACAGAGATGACTATTAGTCACTCTGAGACGGAGAGGCTCCATTACTCAGCATCATTAGAGCTCTCTGTGACAAAGATGAATACCAAAGGGTGGACATGGCAGTCCAACATTATGTAATAACAGTGTCAAACACAAATAGGGGCCTGTCGGCTAGCGAGAACTGTAGGAAACAGTAACGTCAGCTACAAGGGCACCACGTCCTTTTTAAAGCCCTCCTGTACATGTATGTGAAGTTAAATAGATTTTTAGCCATGCTAGTGCCTCAATTATTATTATTGAAGAAATGTGTTTCGCCAAGAGACAAACAAATGCACACATTACAAATGGCAATCTAACAAATCTCAGATGTATAGCAGTCTTACATCTGTTATGTTGTAATGTTTTTATAGTCTAATAAGAGGATACAGGCAGTAGAGAAAGGCAATCAGCGGACTGTTTTCACCAGGAAGGCCTGAAATAGATGCATAATTATAGACGTATAACACAGCATAATAATGGAGACGAGGACCAGGAGGGCACAAAAGAGAGAACACAAAATGAGCAAATGAAAGAGACAGAAAGAAGGGATGAGACAGTATAAGAGTGAGGCATATTAAATTCCTCTGTGATCTTCATAACCAATATCACACTCAGCTGCCAAGATGGTACAGATACGTAGTAAATGAGAATACAAATATCAGTGATTAGGGCTGCATTGATAAAGCATGTAATTGTGATTATTTTGATTGATACTGATATTGTGATATGTTTTAAGATATTAGAGGGAATGCTAATTTTTGTATCATTATTCTCATTTTCACATAAACGAGACAAAGATGTTTTCTTAATTTTGTAGAATGATGGATATGATCACTGCAGCATGACAATATTTACTATAAATTGGTATTTTGATACAAGTTTCATCTTTAAAAATAACACCCCCCCCCCGTGAGTTGAAAATTACAGTAGTCCATGTTGCAATTTTGATAAAATATTAACATATAACATATATTTAAGTATTTTCATGTTACCAGTGGCCCTAGAGACATAAAGTTTGGCATATATACTCCAAGGGTGATGCATTTTTGTAGGGCAACCAGGAAGTTAGCATCGTCCTAAATCCCTCGACAAAAAGCCAGTGGGAATTTTTTTCATTGGATTTTGGATTATTGCTAAAAATAACCTATATGGCAAACAAACATTTATCATACTTACACATTTTGTTCAGCAAGATAATCTTCACAAATGAACAGCACTTTTATGATTTTTGAAGCATAAATGCAATCGGCAGTAAAAACGCTAATGTTACCAACGAGAACGGACCAGATCACGGTCACACAAACATGAGTATACACAATAAGGCTGTTAAAGCAGACCAGCGACGTTTAATGTCCCTGACAACCTCTGTAGTCTAATTTAGCTACTTGTTAGCAACCAGCTTTTAACAGCTGACTCAAGAAAGCTGTTTTGGCATGCAAATAATGCAGTGTTAGCAGTTATTAATTAACAGTATTATTAACATTATTATAATTATTATATTAACTTTGTTTGGGAAAAAAAGTCACAATAGACATTTTTCAGTGCAGACATTTTGACTTGTTGTGCTACTTGTTGTAGCAGGAAAATACAAGTGATATTAATCACATTGACCATGGCTCTGTACCAGCAAGTTTCCCAGAAGTTACTCCATTGAGCCAGCATGCATAATACCACGACTGATGCTAAATGATGTACGGCAAATATTAGTGTTATTAGTTACATTGGTGCTTCTTCTACTATGACATATCAAGATGTCTGCTGTAAAAACACTTCACAACAGGCCAAATAAGGATGACAGGAGATAAAACTTTCTGGCTGTCATCTGTGGAGGCTCCAACCTCTAACCAGTATAAAATGAATCGGTCTCCCTCACCAGCTGAGGGACTGACAGCTAACCTATATAACCCCGCCTCACTCAGAAGTGGGATAGCATCTACACAGCTTGACTCGGTGTTTGCAGCTGAACTGATAGCCAGCCTCTCTGGTCTCCATGCGCCTGCCTGCCTCTCGTGGACGCCCATGTGACTGAGCCACAGAATAGCCTGTTTGCCACCCCTCCTCCTGCTCTGTGCCTCTGTCTCTCTCCCTCTGTCACACATGCACACATTTGCGCCGGGATGAGCAAGTCGAAGCGTGCCAACGCGAACCCGGCAACACTCACAAGCTGGAACATCCGAGGAATAAAATTTGCTGGTGAAGGAATGTTTGCAATGCAGATAATTAAAGAGCAGTCTCTTCTGCTTTTTTACCATCCCATGCTATTTATGTGTGTCTGTAGGTCCAAGTGTGTGGATGCATGTGATTGGCTGGCTAAGTGTGGTTCTTTTAATCTCTTCTGTCATTTCCAAATGCCTCTTCCCTATGTGTGCATGTTTTTGTGTGTATATGCAACCGCATCTCTTCCTTTCTGCATGCCTGCACCTGTTAAAGACGGCCCTCAGAGTGTGTGTGCATGCGTAGGTATGCGTGAGGGTGTATGTCTGACTTTTAGCTGAGACTATAGGTGTGTGTGTGTGTGTGTGTGTGTATGTGCAGTGAATGAGTCAGGCTGTGTGTGGCCAAGCATGTGCTCCATATCTCCCTGCTCCACTCGAACCACCACCGTGAGAGTTTAACCCAAAACAAAGACCGATTTGTACCCACACATAGGTCTGTCATGATAATTACATTATTGACTCAGTTTATGAACATGACCTCCATATCGCCCGCTGTGTTTACATGCATGACATGAGAGTGTCACCAACATTGTAGCCAACATGATGCCAGAACAAACAGCAGGGTTTTCCTGACCATTATAAGACTTGAGCATTGCACAAATATTGCACATTTTTGTTAGCAGCGCCCTAGAGTCCATTTTTATTTATTCAGAATAATTTCATTTCTTTTTTCAGATTGCACTTTCAATGTCTGAATTTACTTAAAAATTCAAAGTTTGTTGCTTTTTTAAGGGTGTACTTGCATTACTATGCCTTTATGGGGCCATACACATGCCGTCTTTTTTGTTCCCTTACTTCCACTGTTGTCAATGTAGATGTGCAGCAGGTACGCTTAAGCATTCCCAAGCGCCTATTTTTCAGGGAGCAATAGCTGTTACAACAATAGCTGTTACAAAATACAGTTCAACTTTGGTTGTTCCTCATCACATGATGCGGTGCATGCTGCAGCATACCAAACTCAGCCAACCCATATCTTTTCTTTCTTCGGTAAATATCAGTCTACAGTAAATATACTTAGAGGAAAGGTTCATCATTTAACTGCAGGGCTACCCAGAGTTTTTTTGAGGGGGGAGAAGGGGGGTCGTTGGCGATTCTTTGGTTTTAAACCAAACAAAAAAGGAGAGCCAGAATGAACAAATGATTTGTAAATTGTGTGATAAACAAGTCGGGACTAAAAATGGAAACGGCACAAATCTCTGCTCTCATCTTAAAACTCTCCATCCAGAACGCACAAGTCTGCCTTCGACTCCCTCCACACAGAACTCCTCCCACGGTGAGCAGTCAGCCGTCAATCAAAGGTAATACAATATAAACTGTGGTGAGACTGTACAAGGTCAGTTACTAGTCACCAGCTGATTGTTCTGATTTATTGATCTCAGCATGTACTTATGTAAAATAGGGCTGTCTGTTCATTGTGGCTACTTACTGTAAGCATTGCAATGTATGTGTGTCCAATCTATAGATATTTATACCTACTGTACGTACATCTCTCTTCAGCTTTTTTTTTTGGATGAAAATATCATATATCATCTTTTTTCTTTAAGCTATTTCGTCAGTAAGAAAATTTCAGTATCGCCCAACCCTACTTCCTATATATTGTTCTATACATATACTGTATACTGCATATTAATACTAACACTACAATTGTTAACGGCCTTAAACATCATGATAATGGTGTTGTTCATTTCTCCTAACATTTCAAACACATTTCTAGCAGACAGCAGCCCTTAAGTGACCTCTATAAGACTTTTGTGGATTCGCATAATATATTTTAATATTCTATTATCCCTGTCCCCAGCAGCATTAAGTAAAACACAAAAACAAACACCACTACCATAAATTTCATTTTGGGAGGACGGAGATAGTTCATGAAAGAAGAGAGATGTGTGAACTCTTGAGTAAGAGCCATGCAGACCTAAATGTAGTTCTGCATTTTAGCCATTTAATTTATGTTTGCACCAGAGTGAACTGTAATCACGTTACGATCGCAAGCAACCAACTGTGAGTGCAAGTGACAAAACCTTGATGCCCTGCTGGCTATTACTACAGCGCCAAAGTGATAACATAAAAGAAATGGAGTGACATAAAAATGAAGAGAGTATATTACAATGTATAGAGCAAAAGAAGAGGAGGCAGTTATGATGGGATAGATGAAGATGGGTACATAGTGCTTTTTTCATATTTCATGTTGGCTTCCCTGTAAAAACTGTGTGAAAAACGTCTTCAGAAATATGTCTCTACCCATCAGCACAGGAGTCTAATGTGACAACATGTTATCAGTAACATCCCTCCAATTAACTTCAACAGGTACCCAAGTATTTTCATGCTGGACAATGTGAAGAGGCTTCAGAAAGAGGACATGAGGAAAAATAGGTCTTACTCCACCATCACGCTGCAGCAGCAGGCTGTAGAGTTCTTCAGGGGATGGAACAACAAATAGACCCATACAAATAAATAGCTTCTAGCTGACACTGTTGCTTAGCCAGGCTGCTATGTGCTGGTTTAATGGCCTGCTTTTACACCCTTAAGAGAAGGGTCCATTACCAGCTGGTGATGCAGCCATGAGAGATGAAACAAAACACAGGCTTATTTATATCATGCTCACACACAAAACCCTGTGTTTGATGCAGGACATACAATATGAGCACATATTCAACCCTCGTTTGACCCGTTCATGTGAGACGGCAGTCACAGCTTAAGCCCTGATTGTTGCCAAATCGCATAAGACCATCCATACACATCGCTGCTAAACCACAGACTTATACCAGATATTCTCTACATCTGCTTGACAGAGCTTCATCTGTTCATTAAAATTGTCACCAAAGTGTTAACACGAGATTAAAAATGGCCAGGCAAATTTTCTTTCCACAAAACGCTAAAATCTCTTAAAGCTTGTGTTAACCACAGACCATCTAACTAAAAATCCATTGACTTCCAGACGAGGGAACGATGGAAGTGCTAAAACGCTAAATCATTTCCGTGTTTTAGGAGTCATTCCTGTAGCACTCTACATACTATGTACAAAAGTACAGTAAACAATACAGTCTGTACAATGTGCTCTGCTTCCACAATCTTTATGGTCCTGTTCCTTCTCAAGTGTATTGGCTCTTGACACAGCATGTTATGAAGGAAGTTATCTGCAGCTAAAAAGACACACTTCAAACCAATTCTTGTCCAAACTTGCTTTACAATGTGCAAGATACAACAGATTCTAAGAGGCCCAATCTTGAAAAAATATATAGGTCATATGCAAATGATTTAGCAGGGGCTTTTCAGTATTGATGGCACAGTTTCATTATACTTACCTTGAATGTGACACTTAACTGTGACACTGAGCTTTATAATAACCTGCATTACATTATCTATCCTGAACTAGGGCAGTCCATAGTAAACATACATGAAAAAATATCTGCTCTGGCCTCATGTTTCTATTCCCTCTCTCAAACACACACACTTTTTCTCCCTCTTGTTTCCATGGTGCCCCAGCTGAGGTCAACCAGCATTTTTATGACTAACGCACATGTGCCTGGAATCAGCAGACAGATGCTGCCTTGCACATGCTGTTAAAGCGGGCATTAGCACAGCTACAGCACAATACAGTATCAAGCTTGCAGATATACATGCATACAGACAAAGACAAGTACTCATTAATATAAAATATTCATAATAGAAAGACTGAACAAAAGCGACAACTTGGTGCCCTTGTAAATAACTTTGTGCTCTAGTAAATAATTCAGTCATACACACATTGGTTGTGGGCTGCATGGTGGTGCAGTGGTTGGCGCTGTTGCCTCACAGCAAGAGGGTCGCAGGTTCGATTCCAGCTTGGGACTCTTCTGTGTGGAGTTTGCATGATCTCCACATGTAAGCGTGGGTTTTCTCCGGGTACTCCGGCTTCCTCCCACCGTCCAAAGACATGCTGTTTAGGTTAATTGATTATTCTAAATTGCCCGTAGGTGTGGATGTGAGTATGAATGGTTGTCTGTCTGTATGTTGTCTGTCTCTATGTGCCCTGCGATGGACTGGCGACCTGTCCAGGGTGTACCCCGCCTTCGCCAGATGCCAGCTGGGATCGGCTCCAGCACCCCCGCGACCCCTGACGGGATAAACAGTTGATGATGGATGAATGGACATTGGTTGTAGGCTGTATAATGGTGATGACGCAACAAAAAAACTCACACCCACAAAGCATGGTAAACAAGACAGAGTCTGTGTTTCAGTATGGGTCGGATGGGTTGCCGACACTGGCAGTCCTTCCTGGTCGACGGCCCCTCCCGGCAGGGAGAGAGGGCGCAGCGATCACCAAGTCCAGTCGCGGGAAGTGGTGAGGTGAGGGATGCTGTTCACGCCAGGCTTTTCCAAGCCGACCTAGAGCCGGTTGCGGCACACCGCCACAGAAGAGAATGCACCAAACGCGGGCCAGCCAGGGCCAGGGGTGATCCCACAAGGGGATCCTCCCAGCTGTCCCTGACCCGCCGAATTGAATCCCCTGGGCAGACGCAAACCCCACTAGGGTTAGAAATTAACTTTTTTGTCCAGCTGCCACTGTGGATTCCAAAACGGCCACTCCATAGATTGACACTGTTTTTTGGGCTGGTGGGTGAAGCAAATAGAGCAGCCACTTGCACAATTTACCAGCATTTGGCAGGTTTCTGGTGCTAAATGTAAAAATATATAGGTGGACATTAGGTATTTGATGGTAAACTGGATTAGTCCTAGAAAATGGAAACCATCCAAGTTTTCCTTTTGTATCAAGCAGCAAAAAGATTCAGCATGACGTGTTTGAGTTTATTTGCCAACAGCAATGTGACTATTGATTAATATAATATTGTGACAATGTCAATGCTGAAACAGTATATCATGCAGCCCTAATGCAAACAGTTTACAACTATTGACCCACTATAAAACAGTCATGACAGAAAAAAAGGCTGAATAACACTGACAGCAACCTCATATTGACACAAGACACAATCAAACACACCCCAGATGTGGTTTGCAGTGCTGGCATTTACTTTCATTGGCATCCCTGAAAAAATACAACATTCACTTACGATTATAGAACTAGGGATGCATCGATTCATTGGCCGAACATCATCAGCTGATATTCACTTTGCTGACCGCCATCGGCCTATTGGCAAATACGATGACAATTCGCCGATGGCAGTGGCTGATATTTATCTGTTGTGTTACATCAATTTTGCGCCGGCTAAATGTTGTGTTGGTTATTTGCGGTTGATCTTTGACAACAGTAACCAGCTGCCTATTCGAAGAAGAAGCCACTGTCTGGACACCACTTTGGCATGATTGTTAACAAATAAAAGTAAAAGAAAAAGTCATCCATGTGGGAGTATCAAAAATGGAGAAGGATCAGCGACAAGACCTCTAAGTTAAACAAAAAATGAAGCAGTAAAACAACAGCTTACAAAATTTATTAAAAACAATCACTACAGCCTGGCTGGCTATCAGCTAAATTGTTATTTTAAACAATGGTATCAACCCAGAATTTTGCAATCAGAGCATCCCTGATCTAAAACAAATAATGACTTGGGTGTGTCACCTTGTTGTTAACATCACAAACTGTAGGCAGCACTGATGTGTATTACAGATCAATACAGGGACCTCCCTGAGGATGAGCTAAGTAAGAGGCACTCTTTGAGATGATTATTTGTTTTCTTGACAGAGGCTAAGTGATGGTGCTGCTATTGATTGGGAGTTAATTTTTCATGCCACAACAAAGCTGCGGTTGCTTATTGTGTCCAAGTGCACCTGACCTGACCAACAGAAAGCAGAAATCCATAACCCTGTCAGAAAAATTAACAAGGCAGCCTACTCAATACAAAGTGGGGTAAAATACAGTCAGCTCTTGCGTCTGTGTTTTGCCCGGTGAACAGAGCTGTGGGATTGTAATATTATCTCTGACAACAGCGTGAGGATGAGGTGAATGTTAGAGAGTCACTCGTTCTCTTTTTGAAGTTCAGACGGACAGAGCCGCCTGGAGGACCTCCTTTTTTTAGAGTGTGTTAAATTATGGTTAACCTCAGCCTAGTTCACTTCACACAGGAGAGTTATGCAACAGCGATGGCTGCTGTTTAGACCGAGGGAAGGCAAACTGATCCTAAATCAGTGTCATCAGGCCATTCTACCCTTGAGTCCTTGATCTCAGTTAGTAGCCAGCAGGCTGTGTATTTTTCCATGAGCACACTAGTCAGTCAGTGTGGTCCTCATCCTCTGTCTCTGGCCCAGAATGGAAACGTGGAGGCAGTAAAGAGGTCTAACTGAGTGTGTTTGGATGCACACTAGCGCTGAGTGTCATCAATATGATGTTTACATGGCATGCTTACGTATCCAGGCTTCTGATAACTCTCTGTTCTTTTCAGACAGCTTGACGTCTGCACATTTCTTCTCCAGTGGTCATTTCTGTACCACCCAGCAGTTAAGAATAAGGGTGTATTGATTCATCTACTACATCAAGCTCTCCATTTATATTCCTATGATCCAACTACAATGATAGATACTCGGCAAGTTGTCCTTCATGGGGGACATATATCAATCTTGGGGATGTTAATAATTAACCGTTAAACCGATAACCGACATTAAGCATTTTAACCGATACAACATTTTAACACAAGCAGTTAAATGTTTAAAATAAACATTATAATTAATTAAAAAGCTGAGAAAAACACAGAGGAGCGGCTTGTCTATTTGAGAGAAGCTGGTCCACCTTAAGAGTGAGCCGGCGCAGATACAGGAAGTTGGCTCTGGACTTCCAGCGAAGGAGTTGAAGCTCGTAGCCTTGTAGCATTTATTCACCGACAAATAAACTGTACACACACTGTCTGCTTCAGCTACGTTCACAGCTATAACGCCACCAACAAACTCACACTCATTTCATTTTCAAATAAAAGGTGTATGTATTTGCCATTAATTGTGTTTGATTGTTTATATCCATAATTAAACTAATCCCAGATTTCTTCACAATAAACTTTGAGGAATCTTGACCTGCACTGTCCAGTATCTAGCTATTTATTTCACAGTCACACTGACTGAATTTTGGCAAAAAAAAGTTACTGTATCGATTTCAAGCCACTGAATCATATCATATCGCTCTAGATAAGCCAAATATTGTCCTTGAATCGTATTAGAACCACAGAAAGTGATAAATATTGCAGCGTTGTAAAAACGTTACACCCCTAGTTGAGAATGAACCCACCTTGATTTATTGTTACTTTCAAGCACAAGAATTGTCTTATCTAGTCAGGAGTAATGGCGAAGCAACATGTGATACTTTCAATTCAACATTTCATCTTTTTATTGTTTAAAGCAACAGTTCAGCATTTTGGGATATATGTTTATTTGCCAATCTTGGCAAGAGTTAGATAGCAGGATCAATAGCACATTCATGTCTGTAAAGTAAATATGAATCTAGAGCCAGGAGAAAATGAGCCTAGCTTTACATAAAGACAGGAAACAAGGGGACACAGCTAGGCTGGCTCTGTCTGCAGTAAAAAATACCTGCCAATCACAAGCTCTAAAGCTCACTAATTTTGATCAAACATTTGCTTTATCTGTGCAAAAACAGAATCTCGTCTGTTTTCCAGATTTCCAGGCAACCAGCAGAGACTTGAGGAAAAACTCCCCATTATACCAATGTCTGTGCACAAATTAAACAAATTAAATATAATGTGATCTCCACCTTTTCAACCGACTCTTGACAACTATTCTTCCCCCTGTAATGCGATTCAAGTCAAAGGCTCACCTGTGCAGCTGGCAGACAGCGATCAAAAGCATGGATAAGGTGTTTACATATCACAGTATCCTGGCTTCTTTCAGAGTAATCCAGCCCAACTCAACCAGCAAATGAGCTTCTCCGTGTTTCTGTAACTAGGACATGATGTTAGCACGTTAGCAGCACATTAGCACTAAAGATACTCTCTCCCAGTACTAATGTATGAGCATTGTAAACTCAGTGACTCGCTTCTACTCCTGTGTAGATGTACATATGTGAGTGTGCATCTAAGCGTATCAATAATTCCTCTCAACTGACCATTCCTCCTTGATCAGTATACAGGGCTATAGGTGACACTAATAATTAAGGAGTCATCAACTTCCCGATGCTAAGCTTTTTAAAGAGGCTTTAAGCGCTCCTCGCAATTACGGCACTCTGGCAGAATAATATCCTTACAGCTTATCCTTACTGCTTCTGCATGGAAACACACACAGAAGCAAACACACAGGCAGAGAAACACACACACTCATGGTAATGCCAGCTACTTGCAGACTACAATAGGAAGTATGGCTGAAGTCAGTCTTAAAGTGGCATGGTGGTGGCTGCATTCATCCACAGCCTTCTCCCTGAGATACATTTCCCCTCAGCAGTCCTCTGATTTACTGAACAAAGCGGTGTGCACAAAAGGGGGGCAAGCTGCTCTCTCCTCTGCTGTCAGTGCATATCATACACTTTGTGTAATACAGTGAATGTGTGGAGGAAGCAGCGGCTGGAGAGGACAGCTTTTCACAATGCCAAGTCATCCATTATGATCAATGGCGTCAAGCAAAAGCAAGCTGGCTTAATAATAAAAAGCTTCCTGCCTTCTGCTGGCTCAAAAACATCCCTTTGAGACATTTAGCTCGGAGCTAGATGGCAATGCACAACAACAACACTCTGCCTACAGTTTTACAAGGGGGAGACTGTCTCAGGCTGGTATTTCTTTGCATATGTTAACCTTTAACACTTGAAATTATATTTATCAAAAATCTTAAAGCTTCCATTTTGAAAGAACTTTAATTTTACTGTTTTGAGTCTTGTTTTTAACTCAAGTGTTGTCTCATGTGAGGCAGCTGTGTTTTTATATAGAAGTTCCAAATAACAGACGGAAATCAAAAGAGAGGAAGTATGGTATGGTTATTTTAAAACAATTTCTTAATCAAATTTACAGAATAATTACTGTATTGTGATTTAATACTGTTGCTGTGATATAAAATGACAATAAAACATAGAAGATGTTGGCCATAGCACCTACTCGTAATTTACTGATTCTTTTCTTTTTAAAAATTGTCAATTGTCATAAAGTAATGAAAAATGAAGATCACAATGTCCTTCAAAATAATTGTTTGTTCTGTCAAACCAACAGTAAAAAAAAAAAAAGCCCCAAAACAGAAAAAAAAAATCAGAGAGTCATCACAACTGAGAAGCTGTATCCAGAGAGTTAAAGAATAACTTCACTATTCACAGTTGCAGATTAATGTCCAGTTGAACTACAAATCAATTAAGCGACTAACGTAGCTCTAAAATGGTGTCTATAAGTATGTTCTTTATACAAGTTAAGAGACCTGTCTTTTAATTAATTAGTCAACGGACAGGAAGTAATACAATGCTATTTTATTAAGTGATAATTTGTAACAGTTGCTTGTTCCTGCTTCTCCAATGCAAGTATCTGCTTTCCTCAGTTCAATACTGTATCATAAATTGAGTTCTGGGGATTTGGGCTTTTGTTTACACTAAAAACAGCAACAAAAATATAAGATCGCTTTTGGACATTGCCACTGAATCACTCACAAAGAAAATGGGACAAAAAGACGTGATCAATTAGCTTATATTGTATATTAACCTGCCCTGCCACTGCATACATGTTGAACTACAGGCATTTTCAAGAGAAAAACAGTACTGATTTTCCTTTTCATCAGATAAAAACAGAACAAACACCACTAATTTTCTTAAGACAACAAACTTTTGCAGAGCTGTAAAACAAAAAACAGCTATCATTTTCAACTCCGGCCTGTTTCAGAGCTGGAAATACTTCACACATACTGGCCGGGCTTGACTGTGGTTCACCCAGAGACACAAGCAGACAGAAACCTAGATGCAAATCCAACTAAATCACGGTCACTATTACTTTACTATCCCTAATCCCAATCCCGTTCTCTCCAGGCTACTAGACTAGCTGTCTGGATTATCAGGATAAGATGGCGCAAACACAAGGACAGGTGGAAGTCAGGATACCGTCTGTCTGTTTTTTTGGTGGCTGGCTGTCTCTGCTCTGCTTCAGCATTAGGGAATTATGTTTCAAAAATACTCTATTTCTCTAACAATTCAGAGACACTGCAGGCAGATTCATTGTAGGTGATGGCTGTATTTCTGTTATGTAATAAACATGCACATTTTCTACATTTCTCTGCTGGTGAAAGGTTGACAAAAATCTTCAGATGAAAATGCAAACATCATTAAAATGCCACACCTGTCTGCATCTACCGTCTCCCCTCACCACGCTCATCCATCTATTTACTTTAACTGGCAATGAGAAGTGGATGAAATGACTATCTTGGCAGCTACTGACAGCAGCTAATAACTCCGGCCTAAATCTCGCCGCCATTCAGGAGAGGCTGCAGCAGCTCAATCTTCATTTCATACTGTGGCTCAGACTAATGGAACAGGTGGGAATGAAAGTGTAATTTTTCCCTGGAGAGACCTGAAAGCGCAGCAGGCTTTTGAAATGTAAATTCAAAGTGAGGAGATGCAAAAACAGGTGTCTTTACTGAAGAGGAGTCTAGCTGTTCGGCCGAGTCCTGACAGTGATAGTAGCTGCTTTTTACACACACCACGACAGGAACACAAACACATGCATACACCTCCAGAAGTCAATACAACAGTAATTCTTGACCGTCAGCTGTGCAGACGTCTGCTCGTGTGTTTGTGGAAATGTGATGCCTGACCACAGTGTGAGTCAACATGTAGTCTGAGTCAGTACGAATACACATCAGGAGAAGAGTTGTAGTAATTTTTACAGTCATAGGATGCTTTCTTGTGATATTGGAAACCGCTTATAGTGATCATGTCTGTCCGGGTCAAATTGATCACTATAAACGGATGATTATTATGAACAAATCTTGTTGTGTATCATTTCTCATACAAATTATCGTCTAATTGACATTTACCTACTTATTACATGAATACAAAGTAATGAAACGGACCACTTTGCTATTTACTGGCTGCATGCTTTTTCGCATGCAGAACGGTGCCCCTTTGCTGAGGTTTCTTCTTTGCTCACTCGGAAGCAGGATGAAGCGAGACGGCCACCGGTCTGCATGTATGCTGCAGAGCCACATGACGATCAGCAGTTTCACTTTGGGAGCATTATCAATCCACTTGACAAGGGTGCTTCCCCCTTGCGCATTCATTTTTCATTCAGAGAAAAGGACTCTTTTTCAGGTATCCAGCCAGACAGCAGACTGTCCGTGAGGCAAAGTATCAAGGGAGAAAAGTAAAAAACAAAGCAATAATTGAATTAGCATATTTTTAAAACGTTTTTCCTTGTTTATGTCACGTCTTAAAAGAACCCCAAATGAACACTATGAGCAGATTACTTCATTTGAATTATTTATTTATATATTTGAATTATTTAAACCTTTAAACCAATGATTCTGTCCCAAGCTTTTTGAGCCATATAAGGACTTGATTACTGTAACCATGACCACTATAAGCTGTTCTCACTGTATTACCACTGGATTGATATGTCAAGATATGTCAAGAGTGCCCTATACTCCCTCAGGGAGGTCTCGCTGCTCTCGCAGAGACTGGCAGGGTGGCTGCACCCTGTTCTCTGGGCTAAGCTAAAAACAGCTCAGTCCTCCCAGCAAAATGTCACACAAGTGCTCAAACTCTTATGCAATTTCAGTATGTTTTTCATTACTGAGCTCCCACATCAGAACCGAGCTTAGTGATCCTCAGTGATCCCAAAAAATGCAAAGCAGTGAGAAAAAGGTCCTTTTATGGAGAGGAGAGGAGACGGGGACTCATAGGAGTGATGGGAGTGGATCATACAAATAAACAGGGTGGTGATCAGACTGACTCCTGTGTGCTGTTATTGCTGGAGCAGCATCTTCTTCTGCTGGTGACTCAGTGGAGGCTAATCTGCTCTAACTACAGAGGGAGCACAGTTGCACAACAATGTGGGTACCTGCTGCTCATACCTGTACAGAACAATCTATATGCACACCTGCAGGTTCAGTTTGACATCTGGGGCTCAGTGCAGAGCTGAAACTCACAATTAAGATAAAACTTTTATGTCACTCAGGAATATTGAGCTGAAAGCACATCGTGATCTGTTTTTCCTATTTATATATACTGTATATATATATACACATCATGTATGTGTATTATATTATCTAGCCGTCATAAAGCTTTAAGTTTACAATATTGTAACTCAGTTTTAACACTCTATCATCATCCAAATGCTGTGTGGCAGTACATTTATCCCAGTATGCCCCTTACACATTACACGAGAATCAAGCTGATTTTGGGCCCAAGTCACCCATCTGAAAATTGTCGGCAAAGCCCTGATTTTTTTGATGGTTCTCAAGATTATCTTTCCAGATATTCCTGTAGTGTGAGTTATGTTCAGAGTGTTTTTTACATCCCTGATCGGCTAGGAAGTCCATCCTGGCTGCACCAATTTCAAGTCCTAAATATTAAATGTACAAGCCAGATTCAAACCCGGGCCACCGCAGTTACCACACAGCCTTGTTATATGGTAGCCCACTCTACGAGCTGAGCTATCGGGGCACCCACGATCAGATATCCTGTTGTGTGGGGGGAACCCTGAGTGGGGATAGCCAGTGAGGACAACAACTGGCATCATGGCGGCTGTGGTTAATGCATGGGTTAATGCAAAACGCGAGGCATAAAGGAGTAGTAAGATGGACCCCAGAAAAGGAGGACCAACTTGTGAATTTGCGCTAACGAAACGAGTTTTTATATGACTTGTCTAAATTATTAAATCCATCCTTCGTGAATTTTCAATACTCAACTTTACTCAACTTCAATAATAAGTAGTGTAAAAACATCGCTAGTTCTTACTGCCCATCGTCCGCCATGTTTGTTTACACTTAAGACAAATTTTTTTAGTCGGGATTGTTGTTCATGAATAGAATCTGTTAGTGTGTTAGTCTGTACTGTTTTGACCAAATCGTTGCTCATCACACACTATAGGAACAAAACTGTTGAATTTACACATTTTCAACATCTGTTCATCTCATCATCATCTCTTTAATGCATTAATGCAATCAAATGCATTAGTTTTGGCATCACACAAAACCAGAAAATCTATGAAATCTATTGGCACCAACCATGCCGTACTGTTTTTCAAGAGGGACGTTAATAATACTCCAAATTTACACTCGATTTTGGCGAGGAAAAACTGGCATGGCCATTTTTAAAGGTGTCACTTGACCTCTGACCACAAGATATGTGCATGAATATGGGTTCTCTGGGTACCCACGAGTCTCCCCTTTATAGACATGCCCCATTTATGATAATCACATGTAGTTTCGGGCAAGTCATAGTCAAGTCAACACACTGACACACTGACAGCTGGGCTTAAATTTGTTATGATCTGCATGTTTTTTATGCTAAATGCCATACCTGTGAGGGTTTCTGGACAATAATGTAATTGTATTGTGTTACAGTTAATAATTATTCTGTTTTATAGGAAGGTCCATAACAGGAAACAGAGCAAGCAGGTCAATCTATACTGTGCACTACAACCTTCCCTTAATCAGGCTGTGCATATTTGCACCTACTTTATCTCCTTTCATTATTGGCACAATCCTTCCTTGCATATGCATTAAGGAGAGAAATCTACTGATTATATGTAAGATGTGCTTCAGGCGAGCTATGCTTTCACATTGTGTTTCCCTATAATGAATAAAATGCATGTTACTACAGTAGGTACAGAGTGCCTAGTAAATTATCCACAGAGAGACAAATCTGACCAACCAGAACAGAAAAAAAAACAGAATATTTTTTGTCAATTAGGCAAATTTTTGTCACTAATCAATTTTCTAAAAAGCTTATCTGGGGGATTATCTCAGCATCCACTGGGCAAGAGCCAGGGTACACACTGTGCAGGATACCAGACTATCACAGAGCTGACACATACACAAGCACATTAACTGTGAGCAATTTAGCATTTTCCACTTTACCTAGCATGCATGTTTTTGGACTGTGGAGGGAAGCATGGAGAAAACCAATAGGGACACAGCAGGGTAAACACACAAACAGAGAGGCTCCAGCTGGCTACATTAGGTCTGAACCCAGGATGCTCTTGCTGTGAGTCCGCAGTACTACTGACCCACGGCATGGCCCAAAGGGTAGCTCCCCTGACTGATAATGTGTCAGTACCGCTACTATCACAGCAGCTCCACAGTACCAGAGCTAGCTCTGCAATCACCTTGGTTCATTACTGCAGCAGTGATCATCCCTCTTAATTTCCTCTGCACCAGAATAGGTGCAATTACTGAAGCTCCAAGCAGGCAGCACTCAAATTCTATGTGGGTGTTTTAGATGAGTTTGACAGCTTCATGCTCCTGGTGCTGATTATGAAATAATAATAGCCTGCACAGTGGGCACAGTAACTCTCTTAATTGAAAACAGCGGGCCTTATTTCTCCTCTGAGGGAAGCCAGAGCATTGTGACACTGCAGTCATGTAAGTGTAAAACTGAGCCAGAGCCTCATTCAGTAGCACATATAACCCTTTTACAACTGCAAAGTCATAACAACAGAAGAAAATACAGCCTAGAATTCTTTATATGTCTCCTCTCTCTATCTGTGTCTCAATCTCTTGTATTTACTCGCCCCCTCTCTCATCTTTCCAGCAGCTATCACTCAGAAAATGAAAAACCCTGGCCAAGCAGCACAAGGACAGACAGCAGCAAACTCTGTGGTGTCTGTTTAAAATAGCTACTGTAGCACACATCCCCCACTTGCAGACAAAAATCAGCACTAAACTGCGTCACCATCTACGTAAAATGATATGACATCAAATAACCTGGCAGAGGGTCAAAATCCTATGCAAGCCCTGTGCATTGGCCACTGGGATGCAAACTGATATTGGCACACAGCCACAGAGAGGAAGCAAATAGATGGCAAATTCCACACAAGGCAACCACCATTTGTGCCTCCGTCAGCAATTCTGACAGAGCGGAGAACAGAGAAAAACACAGAGGGGGAAGGACTCACGGATACTGACAAATGAATGGAGAGGAGATGAGAGGAGAGGAGAGGAGAGGACAGGAGAGGACAGGAGAGGAGAGGAGAGGAGAGCCAAGGTCGAAGGTGAGAGACAGGGCTGCACGATATTGGAAACAAGAGTATATGTCCGTGGCTAAATTGTTATACAATAGTCAGTGGTCATATCTTTAATGTTAAATCCAGCAGTACATGTCCACCAAGTCCAGTGAGGACACTAGAGGACACACTCCGCCACTAAACTGGCCATTCAAGCACTGACGTAGAGTATCGTTGAATGCACCTGATTGGGTCCTGGCTTTCTGCTTTCAAACAGGAAACAACATGGCAGCCTACTGGTAAACTTTCTATTATTCCATCTAAACAACCCACCGAGAAACCACAGAGAAATAGGCGACGCTGACTGTCATTTCATTCTAGAACTGGACTGCCTAGTTTGACAGATTGGTCCAAGTTTTGTGAGCCTGATGCATCACGCTGGACGGGCTCATTTGCATAAAGGCCTGCTCCCCGCCTTTTCATTTTGAAAGAGCAATGGCCAGCGAGGAAACTCCAACATTCTGCCGACCAACTGTGTAACTTCATTGTTTCACTCAGTCACTCAGCGACAGACTTTTGCATTTGCATATATACAGTATATATACACATAGTATATATAAATAAAAAAAAAAAAATTTAGTACCCGTTTGTGGTCAACATCTTCCTTTCTGTAGTTGAAACTTCTTTTGCAACCAAATCTTCCTTTTCTGTCTTCGTCCTGTTCTTAGCTTATTTTCAGATTGTGGTCAATGATTAGCAGGGCCTGCTTTAGTTATTTGATAAACTGATCAAGAAGAATTATGATTGGTGGTTTGCTGTACTTGCAGAGACTGCATGTCACTCACTAGCAACAAACTCTGTGTATCCAAGAACCCTTAAATCAAAGTCATTTGTTATATCAGACAGACTTGTCTTGTACATTTATGGAAAATGAGGATGTTTTCCTTTTGCATCAAGCAGCAAAAAAAAGTTGTAGCATGAGGTGTTTGAATTAATTTGCCATCCTTGACATTGCATGTCCTGCAGTGTGACTGTTCTGCATACAGCCAAACACATATCATATCATGCAGCCCTAGTGAGAGGAGATGAGTACAAGTGAGGGCAGATGATAAGTGAGATTAATGCTGTCATGCTGACAGAAGAAGACTATAGGGACAAATTACAACTGCCTGAGGATGAGGAGCTCTGAATGGGACTAAATGCTCAGACAGATATTTAGCAGCCAGCTGTGACACCCACACACAGAATCGTATTCACATATTCAGAGCAGCTGAGCCGAACGCCGCAGCCTACAATTACACATACGCAAGATCTGACGTTAACCAGGCTCTCAGGTTGAGCACTTTGACATGTTACGTGGACATCTACCATCTCAAGGAACAAATGAGAATCAAGCAAGACTTCACCTCTTCAGCTGACATTTCCATTCCTTTCTATTGATGCCAGAGTGTTGTTAAGCTGCCACAGAAATGATCACAATCCCTGGGTTTAACACATATTAGCTGAATAGCCTTTAATGGGCTATCCTTTTAAGACCCTTCATTGACAGATGTTGCATGGGAGACACAGTGTGATGCACACCTACCTCTCCCTGCTGCAAGGCTTATCAGACGAACTGGTTTAACCTTCAATAGCTTTGCATTAGAGGAGGACACTCACAGCTACATTAGCAATACAAAGAATGAGATCGACAAGCTAAATGCAGGTTCACCTTTACCGTGCTAATTAATTTAAATATTGATACAAAGATAAGATAGTGCAGTGTGATGGCTGATAATATCACTCATTGTTGTCAATACAGATTAACATTACGACAATATGCTAAAGGTCTGTCTTAAGAATTTGATAACATCTACTCTCTTTAAGTGAGTTTCCCCTCCATTAGCCTACAACATGCCAAGGTTTCAAAACTGCAGCCATGCATTTCAAACTGCATGACCTCTGGCATTTTTCTGTATTTATTTGTATTTTAAAAGGTGCTCAGTATGGGATTGGGAGTATTTCTGTTGCCTCTTAACGGCTCTCGACATAGCAATGGCTGAGCCAGTGGCTCACAGTTAACGGTGCTAACAACACTAACAGTACAAACAAACTGCTGACAGAGATAACAGTGTTTACGTAAGGATGGGTGCTACGCTTCCATTAGGGCTGCACAATATTGAAAAAAGATTGTGATTATTTTGACTGACATGGCAATTGCGATATAATTTGCGATATCAGAGGATATGATCATTTTTACATAATTATTCTCATTTTCATTGAAACATATTACAGTGATTATGGTGCAATTTTTGCAGGGATCTATACCGAACAAAGACATTTTCTTAAGTTTGTAGAATATCATGTGTGGGCCAGGACATCTCTGCAGACACACAATATTTCATTTAAATTGACACATTTCATTTTTAACATATTGCGATTTCCTCCTCATCCTGCGATTTGAAAATAGCAGTAGGCCATATTGCAGTTTTGATAAAATTTTGATTAATTGTGCAGCCCGAACTTGCATAACCAACAGCGTTACCAGTTGTAAACGACAGTTACACCTGATAATGTATGAGACCAGGGTAGCATGGTAGCAGGAACAACCTTGACTGCTTTGGTCAGGAATTCAAACAAGGAAACATGCTCACTAATATGAATGAGAGAAATAACACAGATGTAGTAGCCTGTTTATTTACTTTGCTGCAGCACAGGAATACTGTTTACATCATAGCAGATGTTTGGGACGACAACTTTACTGAATAATGGATTAAAGTGTGCATTTCCAATGGTTGTACAGAATAGTTTATATTAGAAAATGTATGATTTTCTGTTTATTTTACTTAGTGTAAAAACAAGTAGCTTTGGAAGAACATCTCCTTGTTTGTACACTGGAAGACTTGTTGCAAGATATCGACTGTTTCTTTAATGGGACTTATTAAGTACTCACAAAATGCTGCTGCACTAATAGCGTATCAACTCAGTGCTGCATCAGTGATGTGTATAACTGTAATATACCTTGCCTGAGTAGTATTTAAAACCAACTTAATACAGCATAAGCTGATTCAGAGATGAATAAAGCTGAGGTTAAATGGGGTAAGAAGGTTCCAGATGTAGGTGTGTTTAAAATGAGAAGCTTAAACAATAAGCAGTTTCTTTCAGGATTCAACTCTATCCAGTGTTATCACACTACAAATCACATCATGCTAGTCTTCTGTTGCTTTTATAAACCTTATATTTTGCTGCTTTCTCCACAAATATCAAGCCCCTGAAAATACAATATAGATAAGTGAATGCCAACGGTCTGTAAACCATCAACCTGAATACATTTGGCAGGGTAGAGGCATACAAAATAATGCATCTGTTTAAGCCTGTTCATCTGCATGTGCAAGCTCACAGTCTCTCTCCAATAAGGTCTGTGTTCCCACTGCATGTGAAGTTGCACTGACTGAGAAAGTACACACTTATGAAATCACCCCAGGTTCATGAGACATGTGGCAGAAAAAATGATGCAAGAAAAAAAAAGCATCTGCAGCCAAAGGCATCCAAAGAAAGACATTCATTTTCACCCTCAGATACAGCTATGCTCGACAAGTAACCCTCACCAGTCAGCCCTCTGATTCATGAGCCTGTCCTGAGCTCTTGTCCAAGTCAGCACTTTCCTCACCAGGGACAATGAAAATCCCCAACCGCTGAAATGTACAGTGAACATGACCAGTACATACAGCATGACTGACTGCTGTTTGACTCAAGAGCCCAACATTTAGCTTCAGGCAACCATACATATATTTACAAACATATCCATTAGCATACCTTAGAGTCAAGACTTCGTTATATCAAATAACACTGTCATTAATATAATAACACCAATCTCTATGCTGATGATGCAGTCGTTCATGATGATGCTCAATATATTACCTTGTCTGTTGAATGATGGCAATTTGCTTTGAACAGTCCCAAGATAGTGTTGCATGCAAAACTAAATTTATGTTGATTTCCGAAACAAAAACCGAATCATCACTATCAAAATGTGTACAACTCTCTCTGTAAGAGGCCGTCATAGACTCTAGTTTAGTCACAAATATTAAATAAACTCAAACTAAATAGTCCTCTTATTTTATCTAACTTTAACAGAATCAGACTTCTTCTACAGTTTAATTTCAGCAACACAAAATAAGTACAGAACTTGGAAAGCAGTACTTTCCCATAAGCTGCTCCATCCTCCTGGAATAATTTACATTAATAATTTTAAAACTAAGCAACAGCTGAGACAAGGGTACTTATACCTTAGCACACTGTTCATCACTGAGCAAATGAAGCCTGTAACCTTACGACACAAACAGCCACTACACAGCAGGTAAAAGCAATCGGCCTCAACAAACTGGGATCAAGAAAACTCTGATTGCACTGAAGCGACTGAGAAAACTCTACAATTGACTCTTGAATTACAAAATCAATTAATCCCAAGTTTATATGGATATTTCAGGGTTTTAAAGTCTGATAACCTTATATTTGTTGATCATAAAAAATGTTTTCTTTGCATAAACACATAGGATATACAGGTACTTTGATATGGATCCTCAAGTTTAATTATTAAGATTTTTATCACCATGCTATCAAGGAAAAGACTTGTGCCCTCTGGCTTTTCTGATTACATATTGGCCAACATACTGTATATACACAATACCAATATATGATTTTTTTTTTTTTTTATCAGCTTAAACAGCAGCCTGGACGATTTATAATACATCATGGCCTAAACTGCTAATAATCCTTTTTCAGGACAGACGTTTTGCTGTGTCACAGTAGGAAAAACACAGGTATAAATAATAAAATTAATAATGATTGAATTTCATTTAGCTGCATCAGTTTCATTTAGTTGCATCAGTGCTGTGCACAATGACTGACTGTCATGACTTACTGGGACACTTAGAAACCACTGTTAACGTTACTAACACCTGTGCTTTTCCTACTATGACATTACAATATAAAACAGCTGCCGAAAAAAAACACGTGACAATTAAAGAGACCACTCTTAAAATATACTGCATTATTATAACATCTGGTTCAAGCCTCTCCGCCTGTCACATGGTGGCTGCCATTTATTCATTAAGCCCTCCTCCTTGCAGAAATGTGGATTTTCCGCCTCCGGTAAATGCCAAGATGGTGGCAAATGGTAAACCCAAATTGAGGCTTTAATGGTTTCTTCAGAAACCTACTGGAAACGGCTGTTTTTCTACAGCCTGTAGGTGACAGGTGGTGTTACTTTTGGGTGCCTAAAGATGGAAAATGCAGGGCAGGGGGGGAGAGGGGAGGTGGCTAAGCGAAATGTTGCTCCTGAGGAAAAGGTGGTCATAAATCCTAGCTACACCCCTGGCTCTTCCTAGATGTCAAGCCAACTAATTAGATATGTTTAGCTATAGCTAACTGTGTACATCATATTGCCCTTTTCAGTATCGATGCATTTCCTCGCCATGGTTTGTTGTGTTGATGACTACACACGACTGCACCTACATTAATGTACTATACACATTATATAGTATCACATAACGTTAGTACGTAACTTTACCTGCTTCCCTCATCCATTCAGCTAAGTTAGCTAAAGCTAGCCTAACGTTAGCGTACCAATTTTTTTTTGCTAGCAAAGATGAGTCGGGACTTTCTGGTCACAGCAGCATCAGATGGAAATGGATGTCAGGGTAATGAAATACACATTAAAGACGGGTTATTTTAACGGTGATGGCGTACCCATGTCTGCGGCGTCCATGCCGTAGCTAACTCCGACGACCGTGTCCCCATCATCGGATGCGTCGGCCCCGAATAGCGGGCTCCCCTCCCTGGCCTCCGACAGCCCGACCGCTCCCTCGGCTGCTGCTTCCATTCAGCCTCCCGGAGGGGAAAAACAAAAAACAGGCAAGTCCTCCGAATGAAAGACCCACAGCGACGGTGCAAACCCGATGAGAGGAAGGAGGGTGTTTGATATGCAGCAACAATCAAACGGAGGAATATGTGATGGCTAACCGCGACGGTCCCTTCATCTGTGCGGTGTTTCCTCACGACGGCGGAGCAGAGTCCGCTCAGGTCGACTGCACCGCACTTGCTGCTGCTGCCGTGCTGCTGCTGGCTGATTTTGTGCTGGACAACCTAGGCTCCCTCTGCAGGAGGCGGTGGCTCCCTCTGCAGGAGGCGGGGGGAACTGCAGTCACGGAGTCAGCGTGTCCTCTTGAACGGTGTGTGTGAACGCTGTGTATCACATGCAGAGGTCAGCTTGAACTGATGGCGCCTGAGTGGTTCTTGCAACCCCTTGTCACACATCCATGAACTGAGAGCATCTCACATTGTTTTATCTGAATTATTCTTCGTGGCCTGAAGAGGTTTAACTACCAAGTATGTCACCAAGCAAACGCAAAGCAGAGAAAAATCATCTGGCAACCCCTAAAATTGATCTTGTGACTCCTTGTAGATTTCTGAGTCATTAATCCAGGTTACAGCCAAAATTATGTTATGTTGTATGTTATGTTCTGATATTTTTCATTTACCGTATATGCAATTGTAGTTTGTATGGGATAGTCTAAATGATAAATCTGTGTTTCTACAGCTATCTCTATTGTTTTGTAGGAGACTAGATGTGTGCGTATTATTTGCCTCCCTACAAAGCATATCATAACTGTGCCTGTCATCTAAGTATTGAGTTGCAGTACTATGAATTATCAAATGTCCAAAAGTTAAAACTGTGACATTGTTCCTTTTTCCCACAGAGGAACAGATCTCACAGTTTCATTTGAAGCTCTATCGCTCACTCATGAATGGTTTTGTGACACACGCTTGCATTTTTCAGTATGACAGTAATGGATTTTCTGTCATTTTTTCCATTGTACAGCATGAAATATCACCGTGCACCACAACAGTTCAGGATAAAACAAATCTATTCTACAAGCAACACCAATATAATGCAATATGATATAATACGACAACTGCCGATGTTCCTGACAGACAAACATTACAGACAAAAATATCATTAGAGCAAAATCAGTGCATTTTATTATGAAAATAATGCCACACATTAATTTAGGGATCCATTCTCCTTCTCTCCAGAGAACCAAATGAATGCAAGCTTGGAAATCCTCCCAGGAGGTTTGCACGCCATTTTCATCAGGTCTGCTCTGTCCGCCATGCGGGTTTATGAGCAGACCATCACTGGTCTGGGCTGGAACCAAACTATATCCATTGATGCTTGGAGAGGCAGAGAAAGGAGCTAGAAATACTGACAGAGGATCAGTGAGTGAGGCATTAATCATCCATTACACATCTACAAGTATTGGGGAAGATCCTTCTCCACCACCTGGAAAGAAAGCAAGACTATATTAACACCTGGAGAGACAAAACAATACAGGCATATGTGCAGTAACAGCTAAAGTAACATACAAATCTCTCACTGTTTTTGTGAATTATGGACAAGAGATAATGCCAATTTATATGAAAGGTCAATTATGTTAAATCCCAGATCCTTTTATTCCTGCTCTTTTGTTCATTTCTTTAACTTATTCATCATATATACACATTTCTATCTAAACAAAGACAAAGAAAAAGCTCTTCCAAGTGTCACCAGGCAAATAATTACACAGCTCATTAAGAAAGATAAAAATAAAAGGATATACAAATTGTGCTAGAGTCAAGATACCCATATATGCTCTAGTATCTGGAAAAGTAAGATGTGTGAACGTACACTTGGATCATCCAGTGGTCCGTATCTCTTCACCACATGACCCTCTCGGTTGATCAAAAACTAGAGAGAAAGACGAAAAAGAGAAAACTCAAATACAGTGAACGTGAAATTTATGAACAAAGACTTATTTTCTTTTGTACTTTTAGAATACAACACTTTTTGAAAAGCATTTACAGGCTTTTTCTATAAGTATTTTGTACCCTCATAATAGTAAACACACTATGGAGAAAGAGCACCTGCTACTATCAACCCTGGTGACTGACTGACTGACTGACTGACTTTATTGATCCCAAGTTGGGAAATGAATGTGTTACAGCAGCAGGTCATCCAGGCAATGCATCAGAACAGTAAATAAAATGTACTTATCAACATTAGAGAAATATATCTATAGAATAAACAAAATAAAGTATATCAGAATACACTATAAATGTACCTTACTACTACAACTAATATAAACAATAAAAAATACAAACATAGTATAACATACTATACACATTAGCAAAGTAAGCAAGTCACAATGTTTAGTTTTTAAATAATGAAGTATAATAATTTGATGAAAAAAATTACCTTGGTGAAATTCCACTTGATACTACTGCAGAAATGAAAACAAATTACATGTTAGAAAATAATCACTGAGTAAATACCACGATGATCAGTGACTGACTTAGAGGATCTGGCTCTGCTTCAATCAAGAGCACATTTACCAGTTTGTGGATAAGTATCATGTCATGACAGTATCAGTATACGGTACCTGTTCTGATATCACCACTTACTTTCCCATGAAGCCTCTCCCGTTGGGCTGCTCTTTCAGCCACTTCCACAGAGGATGAGCACTGGCCCCGTTCACATCAACCTTACTGAACATGTCAAACTGAGCGTTGTAGGACTGGGCAAACTGCTTGATCTGAGCTTCATTACCAGGCTCCTTCAAAGTAAAAGAAGTTGAGAGAAATAATATAACTGGGCAGCCCAGAGCTGTTTAATGTGCCAGACTAAACCAATGCTGATAAGGCAAAAGTTGCCTTAAAGGAATAGTCCACCATCATAGTGATCATAGTATGTTAAATACTCACCTCATGTTACCTTGAATTTTTGAAGAAAATTTAGTTTTAGTTATTCTCTTTGCCTCCACGGCGAAAGTCCAAAAACAGAGAAAAATCTTTGCTGTAAATGAAGGCCATGTTTAACAACAGCAAAACTACTTCTGAAAATCTGCTTTCGAACTCTCACAGCTTGTGCAGTTTAATCCAAGTCTCATTTATGATGCTATTATCTATGCTCAGTACTTCCCAAACACATACTGTACATCTTCACTAAAATCTCACTATTTAAAAACACTTCGGACTCATCTGGAAGATTAGCACGCCTACACAAGCCTGAGACTGTTTATGCAGAAGTGTTTTAAACATTTAGGATTTAGTGAAGATGCATGTGTTTGAGAAGTACTGAGCATACGACTGGATAAATGAGACTTAGATTATTCTGCAAGAGTTGTGTGAGAATTTATAAACTGACGTTTTGATATAGTATTGCTCTTGTTAAATGCAGCCCCTATTTACCTAATTTCATCAAGACTTTTCTCCATTTTTTGGATTATCCATTTACCATGGAGGCATGTGAAACAAGTTTTCTTCAAGAATTCGAGGTACTACAGAGTAATTGATGTAGAAATGATCATTTTGTGAGTGAAGTATTCCTTTAATTTACTACCATATGATCTTGCTTTCCCTGAGATACATCTTTTGAAAATATCATGATTAGAAAATGTTTTGTGACTAAACTCTTCCATCTTTATCAGTAAATAAAACACTGTGTCATCTAGACTGTTTTGTAATTTAACCTTGTTGTTTCACACTCCCAGTGATATGGCCTTTTCAGATCACAAGCTGGTGTAACAATGCCTGTTCTAGCATTGTGCCTTTAATAAAACACTTGTGTGTTACGTACCTGGTTCCCAAACTGGTTAGAAGGGAAAGCAAGGATGCGTAAACCTCTCTCAGTGTACTTGGCGTGCATCTCCGCAAACTGAGAGTAGTTTACTGGGGTTTTTCCTCATTTAGAGGCAACGTTGGTGATGATGACAACATCCCCCCTGAAAAAACACAGAACCACATCCATAATGTTTTTTGCAGTGGTGGAATATAACTAAGTAGATTTACTCAACTTGAGCTTTACTTGCTTTATACTTCTACATCTCAGAGGTAAATATTGTACTTTTTACTTCATTTATTTTACAGCTTTAGTTACTTTGATTTTACAAACAAAACACATGATCAACTTATTAAATATGATACATTTTATGGATACAAGGCCCACATCCCTAGGAGGGTGCCTGAAGTCCCTGCCCAAATTATGTACATAGTATTTAAAATATATATCTTTGGGGACCTTGAAGGCTCCATAATTTAATACTCTAAAAGGGGCCATTTTGCATGGTGAGTACTTTTATATTTTGCTGGTAATACTTTTACTCAAGTAGAAAGAGAAAGAGTCATAGATAGATTTACCTGTATTTTTCTAGGGAAACCACATTGCCATCAATATCTGTCGCTGAGAAGTCATAAATAGATGTGGCCGTCTGCCAGTCCTCTGTCGGAGTAGACTGTAAAGGGGACAAAAATTTTAAGTGATAGGAGCTTACTTTTAAAATGCACTTTTATTCTGCTTAATGAATATTAGATAACAAGAAATCTACAGTATTGCAGCAGATATACACATTTCCTCTGAGAATGGACCTTTAAAAACAGTAAAAAGGGTGTAATCTCTTCTGTGCGTTAATTTTGAATTTAAATTTTAAACTTAATTTTTGCTAATTTAAAATACATACAATATTTCACATAAGCAATACTTCAAACATAACATGAGATAAAGAGTAGGGTAAAAATAAACACATCTAATGATCAGTTCAGTTCAACAAAATCTGACATTGTCCAAAAGCAAGTTCCAGGACTGCAACATAAACCAAAGTCTCAGTTCTACATCTATTTTTCTTACCATGGCCTGCAGCAGGACAGAGAAAAAGACAGTGGACCCTATCAGGCGCATGTCTGCCCTTCAGTAAGGTCCTCTGAAGGCAGAAAGCGATCAAATCTCTAAAACCCCCGGGTGGTTTCAGCTGCACCCTCACAGTCAGACCACAATCCCACCACTGAGAGGGAGCACACAATCCAGTGTCCTCATGTAAAGGGAGTGGGTGATCATTAACAAAGGTCCCTCTCTGCTGCTGCTGCTGCTGACTAATAAATCCACATCATACATGCAGATGTACTGCTGTCCACAGTCCACAACATTATCACAACTCAAGACTGTTGACTCCTTATAAAAGCAAAAATTAGGCCATGTGGGATTGAGCCTCATGTGGCCAGAGCAAAGGGCAACAGTCTGAAGAAATAGATGATTATACAATGAGCTTAATATCGGAATGAATGATTGCACATAGTAACCTCCTAAATCTGAGCCCAACATAAATGTCACAAAGGCTTAGCCCAAAACATGTTCAATCTACCAAATAATCATAATCTGGTAAAACAACAGAGTTGGTGTTTCTGCAGTTATAAAATACAAATCATGTGCTTTTCCGCAACATCCAGACAGCAATTACAATCTGGTAATACCAGCAGAACCACCAGGCGAAGCTTTGCACAACAAAGTGAGTGGTTAGGCATTATACTACTCTGATTTTAAAAAGATTATTTCAACATTTCTGGCAAGTCTATGTGGGAATTATGTTTCACAGTTACAATAAATACACTGTAGTCCATGAAAACTTCACAGATACTTTACTGCATGATTCAAAATATACAATTAAGTAGCCAAACTATGTTAATGAAAACTGCATGTTTTGAGAAGTAATTAATATTTTGGACATATATTGGCAATTGAAGATATGGAATAGAGGTAAAAATTTATAGAGGTAGTGCAAACTTTATTTATTTAGAACTTTAACAAACCTCACTTCTCGAGGACCTCCATCCATCCAACTGCTTTATACTGATACTCCAGTACATTTACTTTTCATATATAGTTCCTTTAAAGGCCAATATTTTATTATAATTTGTGATTTAGTTGCCTAAAAAATGCTCGTAAGCTAAAATGATTTTTTATTGCTTATATAATAAAACAACTTCGTGTTATAAAACCTGTCGATGACTGTACATGCTGTATTCCTCAGACTGATAAGCCTATCAGCTGATAACAGCAGTCAGATGGTGGGGGTACTGCGCTGCTGCAGCAACATCCGGTGTTACAAACCACATTCATATGAAGGCCCACCTTTGTACTATTTTTCACAATCCAACACTCAGTCAAGCAATATACAAGATCACATTCATTATGAAGGGAGAACAGCGGTTATTACGGCTGTCGATAATAGCCTGATTCAGACATCATTGTTAGGCAAATTAGAAATCACAGGACTACAAATCCCGTGTAGGTTTACGTTACCGTTGGAGATAAAACAAAGTACAGTACCATCGCCAGTAGTACTCCACTGCTCGCCACAGCCCCAAATGTCAAAATAACATATAACGGCCTCATTTTTCTTATAAAAGGGGCTACATTTATTCTTATCAATAGCTACACTGTAGTAGCTGCTGCTGACTCCGCCCTGCAGTTTGTTGTGAAACCGCGGCCGGAAATAGGAGGACCAACACTGCCTGAATGCAACCATTCATATAAATTATTATTATCGTTATTATTTAATTACTATCACTGTTATTATCATTCGAGTTATATTGAATATATATTTGAACTAGTATATCATTTATTAAACAGATAATATCAATAATTGTTATGTCAAAGTTAGTCTTTTGTCAAACTCCGCCCAAATAAACGTCATCAGCGTGCGTCGGTAAACGGCAAACGTGCGTCGCGTTGTCAGCGGAGTCAAAGTGATAAATTCACAAGAATATAAACTTAAAATTAAATCTAGAGCAACTGAAGAATTTGAGGCGATATGGATGACGAAGAGGAAACATACAGGCTGTGGAAGATTCGTAAAACCATCATGCAGGTGCGTTATTTTTAAATATTTTTTTAGGTTGCTAACTTAGCATATAGCTAAGCCAAACCAGCGGTTCCGCACTGTAGTGTTGGATACTGGATGTTTTGTTAAATGTTGTCGTCAGTGTATGGGTTGTATATTGACAAGATATTTGTTTCTAGCTGTTAATTTTGTCAGTGTCATTTAACAGCAGCTGGCCAAGAGTAGGAGTGCCATTTGCAGAACAAGTTGAATCTTTCAGGAAGCGCTGCTGTCTGCCAAACAATGCAAATACAGTTACCTCACCTAGATGTGATGAAAGCATGGTTTAAGGATGGGAGTTAAGAGCTGCCTGACAACTGTATTCTTTCTAGCTTGCGTTTTACATATGTTTTATCCCATACACTCAGTGACTTCATGGTCTCACCTTTACACCCCCAGCTGTGCCATGACAGAGGCTACTTGGTGACACAGGACGAGTTGGATCAAACACTGGATGAGTTCAAGAGTCAGTTTGGAGACAAGCCCAGTGAGGGTCGCCCCAGACGCACAGACCTCACTGTGCTGGTGGCACACAACGATGACCCCACCGACCAGATGTTTGTTTTCTTTCCTGGTATGTTAATTCTTAATATTACACACTAGGTGGCTAGCTGTCCCAATACTCAAAATTATCCTGGAACAAAGGATGAGGCCAGCAGACCAGACAGATGTAACTGTATGATATTAAGTCATACTTTTTCACTTTTCAGAGGAGCCCAAGGTGGGAATCAAGACAATAAAGATGTACTGTCAGAGGATGCAGGAGGAGAACATCACACGAGCCATCATTGTTGTTCAGATGGGCATGACACCGTCAGCCAAACAGGTAAATGCTTACATTGTACTTACCAAACCAACACCGATGTATATGAAAAGGATAAAGCATTTGATTTCTGATCATTTCATTCTCTCTTTATAAACATATTTAATGAAATGTCTCCTTACAGTCTCTAGTTGACATGGCTCCTAAATACATATTGGAACAGTTTCTACAGCAGGAGCTGCTTATTAACATCACAGAGCATGAGGTAAAGAACATACTGATAAATCCACTGCATTAAAATCACATTGACACCATTAATTGACAGATGTAGAATTACATTCATTTTTGTTGTGGATTTTTTGTCTTACAGCTTGTTCCAGAGCACATTGTAATGACAAAAGAGGAAGTGACCGAACTTCTGGCAAGATAGTATCCTTACACACAGTGCACTATTTTAGAGGAACTGAAATGAACAGCGTTTAAATCAGATTTGTCTGCAGAAAATGCAGAGTACTTACTATTTGTAATAAAGTATAAAATAGTAGTTGATTTGCCTAAAAAACACCATCAAGCTGTATTTAATGAGTTAGCTCTTAATGAAAACACAAACTTGTCATCCTCCCTTAACATTTTTACCTCAGTAAATTAAAGGAAAGTCAGTTGCCGAGGATTCAGGCTGGGGACCCTGTGGCTCGCTACTTTGGCTTGAAAAGGGGACAGGTAACACATCTAGAAGTCACTTAACAGCAGTATCATTATTAAATGGCTGCATATAACAGTTGTAATTTAAATGAACATCTACCCATATGTAATTACAAGCAACATGCAATTTTGGTTCTGCTATTTTTCTACAATTTTTCCAGGTAGTAAAGATCATCAGACCTAGTGAAACAGCTGGGAGGTACATTACATACAGACTGGTGCAGTGACAAATGGTAAGTGTGTTACAGATAAATGTGCAGTTTGTTATGAAAGATTCTGACAGTCACACTGATTCTAAGCGCATCAATACTTCTGCACATGGTCATTTTTTTTTTTTTTTTTTTTTGCTATATGTTTTGTTTTAATTTATTTTTAAGTTTTTGTTTTGCATTAAAGGGAAAATTTCCCACCTTTTTAAGTGGTTGTCAAAGCAGTGTTGATGGTAAATGTAGTCAACTGAAGCAATAAATTCTTCAGTGCTTGCTGGTGTATTGACCAAGAATTCTAAGTTGTGCTTTTGGAGCCGTGCCGGTAGCGCCCACATGTATCAGGATGCATTGCGTGTGAGCGTCTGACGGCTGGAGGGTACCCACCCGCCATATCCTCTTGCACGGCTAAAACAGCCGCAGCCTCGGCCTCCCTCTGCTGTAATTCTGCATCCACAATTAATACAATTAATCCAATTTTGCTTGAATAAATACGGCTGAATATCAAAGTCAGGAAAAACACTGTAAAATGTATCCTCTTCCATAACATCCTTTGGACTCATTTTGGGATGCCATTTTTGCTGATGGAAGCGTGGCTTTTTTTTTTTTTTTTTTTTTTTTTTTTTAAATCATTTTATTTACACAATGAAACTTGCAACAGGTTTTTAGCAGAATCTAGAGCATGCACGCCCCCTGGCTACCCAGAAATGGAAACTAAGCTAGACTAGTTTCGTGCCAATAAAACACATTGACTACAAATCCATGCTGAAATACACAGTTCTTCCTTACTACATTCAACTATGTAACTGTTAAGTTAAATGATGAAAAAAAAAACAAAAAAAAAAAAAAAAAAACAGATTTTGCCCCTGAAAACTCAGCTTTCTGGGTCAACATAGTAGGCACTGAGGAATTTATTGTTTCAGTTTTTCTACATTTACCATCAACACTGACTGGACATCCACAGAAAAGGTGAAGTTTCCCTTTAACACTGAAAGATTCCCTGTTATTTTGGTTGAGGTTGAGGCTATCCTGGGATGTACATGAGGTCACCACACTGCTGTATAAATAAGACTGATAAAGGTTAAGTTGACTTGCCCAAACGGTTTCAACAAAATTACCAGGAAATTCACAGAGATGTCAAACAGACAGCATCTGTAGATGCCCACTCAGTCATGGCAATCAGCTGTTTTGTGTGTGTGTGTGTGTGTGTGTGTGCATAGCTGGTTTTAATAAATGTACTTTGCATGTTTTTATTTTACAGATATTCATCTGGATAAACATTTTGGAGGACTAGTGAAGGAAACTGAAAGGAAATGTTACATCTTTCATTACTCATCCATGGACTGTCTTTCTGCTTTTGATCATGTTCAAATTGTTGTTTTTCTGGTAATTACTGATTTTGTAAAATAAACTATTCAAAATGGAATCAAATATTGTTTTCTAAAGATGGATGCGGTTCATGTAATCTCACCCTTTGTGTGCATATCAAGAACAACTAGAAGTTTTTAACAACAGGGACACCTCATGAAAAACTCACTATTTCAGTGCTTGTGGTGTCTGGAGTTCCTACCAACCCATAAACTGTGAAATAAGTCAACCCAGTGAGTTTTTTTTGGGTTGTCTAGATCAGAAAACATGTGATTCAACAAGTTGTTCACATTTGGCTCCCCTTCCTTTGTCACCTGCTGGCTCATTAGAATATACCACTCCCATCAGAGTATCTCCACCCATAGCTTAATAACTACCTTTGCAAAGGGTCCTGTCTAGAAGGTAACCCAAAAGTTGCGAAACTCTGACGAGATGGTTAAGGTTAGGCATTGACCTTGAATGGTTAAGGTTAGGATAGGTCGTCAAGCAGTGAGTCTCGCAAGAGCTTTCACACATTTTTGCACCTTGTCAGTTACCTTCCAGACAACATTTGCAAAGTATTTTTCTCACAAACCAATCAGAGCAAACTAGGCTTTTTCAGGACGGGTGCTCAAAGAGCCACTAAAACAGTGTTTCAGACAGGGTGAACATTAAAGCATGTAAACATGTTCTAGTATGAACCTAAAAATGAGCATATGTCCCCTTTAAAGCAACTCAACTCTGTCTACGTCATGCTGTAATGGTTTTTGAAGCCTACCTTCTTCTTTTTCCATTTCAAAGCCATGCTGCTGTAGACTGACTTCAGAACTGGTCTGGTTATCATGCCTCACCTATTCGCTAAAAACCACCACCCACTGCGGTAAAGTGTTTCAGTGCCCTCCCCCAGTACCAGGGAAGTGAATCCATCTGTCATCAGTGGTAGTAAATACAATCATTTGGGTATTTTGTTCCTGCTCACCTTTACTGTTCCCCATTTGTCTTTACTTTGACCTGTAAAATACACAAAGAAGATATTAAAACTAGGATGCAGGTGGAATAACAAAACTTAAAACCATGTTAAAATACGTTTATTAAAATAGACCAAACATACATAAGGCAAATACAGGCAACATTTAAAAGAGACTGTTTATTTTAAAACTTTTAGTGCTGAAATAAAACCAGCAGCACTTTAAATTTGCTTTGAAATTCCAATGCAACTTACAACTCACCTTTGCTCAAGCTAGCAAGAACAAGTAAAGCAGTTTAAAATACAAACTGCTGCAAACATACTTTTTAAATCACTGGAGTCAAAACTTCTTGAAATGATGGTAGTAAATTGCTTCAAACAGCAGTAAGCATGCAGAGGTTTCACTGCCAGGACAGATCAATACAGCTGCAAAAATATTAAAAACTTAAATCTTGATAAACACACACACAACAGCCCTCTCAGGTGCAGGTTTTGCTGCATTTTAATGAATAAAAACCAATCATCCTGTCACTCAAACTAATAGACTCGACGCACACAATGATTCTGATAATGATATCAGACAAACTCCGGCTCACTATCCCGGTTTCTGGTCAGGGGTAATTTCTTTCCACACAGACGTGCCAATGGAAGCCCCGACAAGCTTAATACGGGGGAGCATGGGTAGTTGTTGTTGGACTGGTTCACATTGAGCTCAGCCAGAGAGGTGCTCAGGTCCTGCTCCGCCGCTGCGTTATCTTCTGGTGGCCCGCTGTCTGGCAGCGCAGGGGGTTCTGCTCCTTCAGGGTTGTTGTTGTCGTGGTCCTGATCGGCATCTTGTTCCGGGTCGGTTTGGGTTGCCGACTGGCTGGACAGGTCCAGACTGTCCCTGTAGCTCAGCTGGTCGTCGTCCATGCTCACCTCGCTCTCCTGTTTCTCCAGGCTCCGGGAATGTGCAGTTCTCTGACTGCTGTCTTCCAGCTCTGAGTCTGAATCGGGGAGCTGCTCACTAGACCCCAGTGACCCCAAAGAACTTCCTAAATGGGGATAAAGAGGCCAGTGATTGCACAGGGGTGAAAAAAACTGATTGCAACTAAAAATTAAGGCCAAATCATTAAAATAATTGCAATAATTGTGATTACTTGCATGGTTATCCATAGTAAGATGCTATTAATCACAAATTAATTAACATTTTTATCTGTTCTAAATGTTCATTATAGGGAGATCTGCCAAGTATTTAATACTCTTATCAATATGGGAGCGGGCAAATATACTTACTTTATGCAAATATATACTGTATATTTTTTATTGGAAATCAATTAACACAAAACAATAACTATTGTTGAGAAACTTTCACTGATACTGCATATATCATAAAAAATATGCTCAGATCATAACATGACAAACTGAAGTCCAACAGGAAACAACAGCTGTCCTCTGACAGTGTGCTGACTTGACTATGACTTGCCCCAAACTGCATGTGATTATCATAGAGTGGGCATGTCTGTAAAGGGGAGACTCGTGGGTACCCATAGAACCCATTTTTCATTCACATATCTTGAGGTCAGAGGTCAAGAGACCCCTTTGAAAATGACCATGCCCGTTTTTCCTTGCTAAAATTTAGCTTAAGTTTGCAGTGTTATGTAATGGATTCCTCATTCCTCAACTCAATGATTTGATTTACACTCTGTTCATTTACAACAGTATTATGCAGCCTAAGCTTTAACTTACCACATCCCTCCTCCATCTTGTCAGAATCTGGTTTATTCAGCGCCTCTCTTCCTCCTTCGTCCTCTCCATCAGCAGAGCTCCCAATCTTATCATCTGCAATACTATCCTGAACCACAAAATGAAGAGATTGTTATAAAAACAACAATGTGAAAGTGTTCTTTCGCCTCATATTAAAACATGCAAATCAGGATGGAAAAGCAGAATTCAAATGAAGACTGTAGGTCATAACTCCTGAAGAGCGAATGGATGAGCTGACATTTTAGTGCTTCTGTTTTTTTTGCCTCTTGTCTTTCCACAGAGAGGAACACCATGTTTTGTTCATGTTCATAAATTATTGGCAACTTCTCTGTAAGACTCTTTCATTCATTAGAATAAAACTGGTTGGCATTTCTCTGGGGTGAACTGATATTTGCCAAATGACTCCTGAGTGTCCAAACTGTCTACAGTAAAAATCTTTGTATTCAAAGATCTGATCACTAACAAACTCTCACACCCTAATTAAACTTAATTAGTGGTGATACATATTTTCTGTAACTACATTAGGAGTCAGTAGCCATGCTAGCAGCAGAGGGAGGCTGTACTTTGACACACTGGTGTAAAGGACATAGTTACTGTCTCTTCTGGTGGGTGCCCTCACATAGTGACCCAGTTCATATCAACTGAATGATCAGCTGCAATGCAAATGAGAAATGACCAAATATTTGGCTCTGGTGTCATAAATCTACAGGAGCATAAAACAGGTAGTCACATTTATCGTCTTGAAATTTCACATAAAGGCCCACAACACCATCCAAAAGACTCAGCAGTGTATTTCAGTGTCCAGTATACTCCAATACTCCAATATACTCATGAAGCTGTCATAAAATACTAATCCATTTGCATCACTATGGACATTTTTGGCTCTTTTTTTTTCATCATTTTGGCTCAGTCAAAGAAAAACATTTTTATGAAGACACATATTCATAAATAATACATCCACAGAGTTTTTAGAAATGAGCAGAATAAAGTATGGCTTTTCCTGAAAAAAAAAAAAAAAGAAGTGAATTAATCATTAAAAAAATTGGCAGGTCCAAAATGACTGATTTGTTTATCTCCGTGGAAGATATCTGACCTTTGGTTACCACTTCTAACAAGGCTTGTGAGCCAACCACACAACGACGTTGGTATCACGTGATATCTCTGGGCCGTCAGTTGGTGTGGAAAAAAAAGATAAATGGCTGAGATTGATGGTACCTGGCAACAACTTGTTGTGAAGTGAACACAACACAACGGGGGACGGAAAATGGGAAATCTAGTGGCAGCGTCAATAATGCATATGGCATTCACTTTTGCAAGTTCAACCTCAGCTCCTATAATAAGTCTATAATAAACAGTGTAGCTAAAATACAGACACTCAGACCCTTAAGTACACAAATATTCCCATTGAAACCCATTAAAACCACAATTTTTAATTCAATTTAAAGAGTTAAAATTCTTAAAATTAATATTTGGTAGTTATGATGAGGACTGATGGTTAAAAAGTTCATTTTTTTCTAATTTGACATTTTGTCCTCTAAGCAGAGCAACTGTTTTAAAGGGGAACACAAGGTTAAGGGTTCTGTCTGCTGTAAATACATGATGAGATGACTATCACCTGCACTACACAGGGAGTCCTACCTGCTGAATGGAGGTGGAAGCAGAGCGGCTGGTTTTGTGGGATTGAGAGGTTTTGGACTGGAAGATGGACGAATAGAAGACTATGAGGGCCTCCACGATGCGGGCCTGGTGGGGGTAATCAACCAGAGAGGACAGGGATATCGTGGCCCCGGTCGGACGGGGACGCATCAGGGAGGGACCAAACACAATGCCCAAGTTACTGGGACTCATCTTGTTGTCCTCCTCTAGCTCTGCAATCCTGGAAGGAGGAAGATAGTTTAAGGATCAAGAATAAATTAGAGTCTGGTCTTTTCTCTTCCTAGTGTTTTTTTTTTTTTAAATCACTGACCTCCGGAGGTGGCGAATAATATAGCGCAGCGTAGCAATGTTAGGCTTGGGCAGCTTCTTCATAAGCTCCTTCAGCTTGTCCACCAGGACCAGGACATCTGGGTCAGTGTCAGGGCCCAGATCCACCAGCTCCGGCCCCTTGCCCACGGCTGGGTTGATACTGTTCGACTCAGCCTCCTCTCCCTCTGGTGTGTCTGCGTCACCCTGCAGACTTTCCTTCGCCAAACCCATCAGACGGTTGTACAAACAGAACAGCATGATGGGCTCTGGCAGCTGATGGATACAGGAAGACGTGTTAGAGGGGCTGAACACACAACCTTTAAAGTATGGATGAAAAGAGAGGCTCGCAAATGACTACGGACTGAGCAATTTTTATTCTGCACAAAGTCCCAAAGATAATGCTTGAATATTTGTATTTGTGGGCAAGATTAGGAAAAAAAAATCTTTCAGGACTTAACAGCTGCAGTGCTGAACTTCTGTCTCCCCCCTCTGGCAGTGAGAGTAATTGCAGGGGAGCTCGCTGCATCTCCCCCGCCCCTAAGAGAGTTAGTCCTCGCCATCGATAACTTTCTTTTTTGACTGACATCCCTTCTTTGAATGCTGAACTTCCTTTTTTTGTTTGGAGCATAGATTCCAGGAACTTTTCTTGGACACTTTTTCGTCCTAGCCTCCGCCATACTCCTAGCAGCTGCTCCGTCGCTCTTGTTCCCTTCACTGTTCCTGCCCCCTTTAGCTCTGGCTGCTTGACCTAAAATACATCACCAGTGTGGGAAAATCGCATACTGCGATATACAGAGAGCTTTCCCTGACGGCAATGGGCTTAATCAGAATTCAATTCATTTGGCAAGGGTTTGATCATAACAGACATTTATATGTTAAAGTCTGGCACTCTAGCTTTAATGGGCTCCATTAGTTTGTTTTTAGTTAATTGGACCTATTTGTTAATTTGTTAGGTATTTTTGCATTAATCTTTATCTTTACTTAGCATTCTTTAAAGTATCCAATAAAATATAAATGAACTAGGATATAATAACCAGAGACAATAATAATTAAGACTGATTTTATTTATTATATTAGAAAGAAAAAAAATCATTCTTAAATGTGGCATACCAATAAACATATTCATGCAAATGCAACGGTCTGTTGACAGCAATTTATCAGACTAAAACTTTTAATAAGTAGGGAATAGATGAATTTAATCCCCATTAGCTGCCACCATGATAATTGCCATTGTCTCCAAGGCACATAAGTCACTTTGACCTGCAGTAGGCAGATTATTTTTGCCATCATTGGGCAAAAAACCTACAATTACCTTCCAGCATATTATAATTCAAGTGTTCTGAGAGATAATTGGACTTCTGCACCTCCCCATGGCTCCGTTTACAGGTTTAAACTAGTCTGTTCCTATTGGTTGTTCATTCAATAGAGGCAGCTGTCAGTCACTCATTGGTTGTTTTCCTCTGGTCTATGAAATCTTGCAGATGTTATCAGGAGCACCGGAGGACACAGAGGCACATGATGGTTTTTTTTTTCAGATTACCTGTCTCATGCACTACTGTCAGAATATAGTGACTGTTTTATAAAAATAACTTTTTTTTTAAATAATTATTTACTCCAATTCTACCCACTGCAGCTTTAAGCATACTGTGTTTTACTCTTGCATGTACTGGCTTGTATGTATGTACCTGTCTGAGGTAAAGTTTGAGGACGTTGCTAATGTCATGTGGTGAACACTGGGATAGCTCCACCAGCTCCTTGCCATTCTCAAAGGCTTGACACAGCTTCTCCACACGAGTCTTCACCCCATTCACCCTGTAGATGCCCTGCAAGGAGGAAGCAGACAGTTTAACATACCTCTGTGACAAAGATCAAGACATCCAACAGCACTCAGTTTAACACAACTCTCACCTTCATCTTGAGCGCCCGTCTCTCTATCTCGGAGATACACTTGGTGATGATGAAGGGGATGCCGTCACTGGCACAGCTGGCCACCTGAGAAAAGTCCCTGCCGAACAGCTGCAGACGGCCCTGCAGCTTCTTATGGCCGCATTGAATGGCCAGAGTCTCCAGACAGCGTTTGTGACACGCCAGGAAACACTGAGGACAGAGAAGGAGTTGACTTTATGAACCCGGTCTGATCATCAGTGAGATGCTTCGGGATTTCTCTCTGCAGGTTGGATGTTAGGAGACGAAGATGAGGGAACTCACCTCCTCGCATTCGGCACCCTGGAAGTAAACATAGCTGTCACACTCGCGGCACTTCGAAGGAGTCCGTAGCTTCCTCAGTCTGTGGGTCTGGGCTGCTTTAGACAGGCCGACGTTACGGAAAGGTCTGGTGGACACCACCACATCAGGATCCATGCCGTTCATGCCTGAAGACAAAGACCCTCATTTCATACACACTCCAGAAAATTCATACAGGATTCACAGCAATCTGAAGAGTACTGGGACCCCCTTGAAAACATGATACATCTCAAGTATTTTTTTCTCTCAATCATCACCATGGGACCTTATTTTGGAAACGAATGATAGTCAACGGTGAGAGACAAATCATTTTATTATCTTGTCTGAATTGCACCATGAATCACACATACGTTTGGCAATTTAAAACATAATTTTGTAAGTCAAGAAAGTCACAGTTTTGGGCAAACTTTTGCAGTATAAGACTGTGAAAATACGCAAGTAGAAAGACTAAACACCCAATACAAGTGATGTCTGTCTTGCTGAAGCTACGATGGCTGTGTGTTTCATTCTGGGATGTACTAACACGAGCAACAGGTCTTGCTCTTTCTCTCGTTTCCTGGCTAATAAAAAAACCAGGAGTCGCTGGATAAAACACATCGGGTAAGATAAAGTTTAATTTGTGTGTGCAACATACTGTAGCTAAGATAGCTTGCTAGATAGTGTTGGTGACGTACTGAATGTTGTGCGAGACGAGAGATGTAGTTTACTGAGCGGTTTCACACAAAACTAAACTATACTATAACAAACTGCACCATCCTTGATTTGCACAATCATGTTTTAGATAGACAAACGTGTGTAATCGATGGCACAATTCAAACCGGATAAAAAAAAAAAAAAATTGTCTCTTGCTGTTGACTACCGTCCATATTTTTTTTAGAAATAAGGTCCCATGGGGTCCATCGGAAGGAGCATGACTTTGCCGCTCTATTGAATAATCACATCCATAGTGATTACAATCTTTAAATCTTACTTGGAGCTTCAAATGAGGTTACATTCCCGTCTTTCTCATCTGCGTCGTCATTGGATGACATTGTTCCAGTGGATGACGTCCGAGCAATTTTACTGATGTCACCTAGAATAAATACACAGTTTAAGTTTTGTCTCTCACATATAAATCATGACACACATACTGTGTGCCGTTAAGCAGAAAAACAATGAAGTCCCTTATGGTTATTTGTAAATGAGATATTTTGGTGTATGTCATTGTGAATCATCTGTTTCAGGAGTACAGGTTCTCACTCACTTGTGCTGGCAGAAGGAGACTCTAGGCCTCCCTCTCCTCCAACACTGTCGTCGCTCACTGTTGAACCCCACGACTTGTGGCCCTGCCCTGAGGACAACGACAGGACAAGAACGTGTGAATCGTCAGTGTCAGAATAATGGTTTTACATGGCTAGAGACATTTCGTCTACTGCCAAGTCACAGGTTGCATCTGAAACTCCACAAACATGCTATTTAGTACGTTAAAACAGTATGTGAGATTTTTTAGTATGTCCAAAACCCTAGTATGAAACCAATAGTATGCTAGTTGCATATTATTTCTGGTGAAATACTACAGTATGCAAATGCTGGGCACTACAACAGCATAAATATCCCAAAATGCAATGTGGTGGTGGCAACAACTTCAATAATTGATGGACAGCTCTAAAAGATCATGGTTTCAGTGTAAGAGTAATTATACGATTTCACTTTAATCGGTGTAATTTTTAAATTTCTTTAAAGTAATTCAGACTTTGATTCTCATTCATCATTGTTTGGCACACTAGTTTGGTTACCATGGTTACAAAACCAGCAAGGAGGCTTCCAGGAACGACATAAATTACTGCTTCAGGGCGACTAAAAATACATACAACTGTATTTACACAAAAGTATGTTGAACAATAGTACAACAAATGTCCTCTTGAAGTATGAAAGGAAATGAGCAAATGAACCTTGTCTCATTAATAATAATCTTTCTAAAACTACAGCTCATTGATATCTGCAGTAGCAGCGAGCATCACTTACTCTTGCGGTGAACCTCCGTGTCTCTGTTGTCTCCAGCTGCTGTGTCCACACTGGTGGTGGGACTGTCTGTGTGGCTCGACTGCTCTGTGTTGAAACTGTCATTCCTTGGTCTGTGGCCATGGCTACAATGTGAAGAAGAAGACAATTTAAAATTGATTTGAACGGAATGATTTTTTTAATGTTTTGGTCACAGATACTTGCTGGGAATTAGATGAGAAGATTAATATAACTCTCATGTCTGTACAGCAAATGTGAAGCTACAGCATAAAGACTGTTTCTAGTCTCTGTGCTAAGCTAAGCTAACTAGCTACAGGTTGTGCCTTCATATTAACTGTACAGGTGTGAGAGTGGTATCACTCACCTGTCTGTTATTTTCTTTACAGACAGGTATAATGTACTGCTGTGGACAGGGTAGCAGCAAAGCACATTTTAGCCATGTAAATGAAAAACTCACCTTAAAAAAGAAAAAAAAAAAGTCAGTTTAAATGTGCACTATATTAAGAGTATTTTCACCGCTTTACCATGGCGACAGGGAACTGACGCCGTTAAAAGTCACAAGACTCCATAGACAAAAACAGTGATTTTACCTTGTAGAATACATGAGTTGCTGGTCTATCACTGCCTCAATTGGTTAGTTTGTTTGTGTTATTGTGTGACTCTGGTGTTTTAAAGGGTTAGTTTGGATTCACCAAAGTCACACAACACAAACTAACACATGAACCAAGGCAGCGGCAGACCAGCAACTCCTGTGTCCTGCAAGGTAAAATGAGTGTTTTTGTAAATGGAGTCTGGTGGCTTTCAATGGTAAATGGACTTGCATTTATATAGTTTTCTAGTCTTCTGTGAACAAACACATTCATACACTTATGGCAGAGCCTGGTGCCAACCGGCTCATCAGGATCTAATCTAAATACTCATTCGCACACCGATGGCACAGCCTTCGGGAGCAATTTGGGGATAAGTGTTGATGCACAAGGACACAACATGTAACTGGAGAAGCCGCGAATTGAACCACTAGCCTTCCAATTGGAGGATGACCTGCTCATCCTCAGAAAGTCAGAAAGGGCTGTCGGACAGCAAGGTAAAGCAGTGAAAATATTCTAAATATAGCATATATTTAAACTATTATTTTTTTTTTTAGGTGGCTAAAACATTTTGCTGTTGCCCTCGTCAGACAGCAGTACATTGCTTTGCTCCCGTGTCGGTACTCCTGTCTGTTTTTCTAACCCGGAGGCGTGCTGACCGTCATCTACTGTACATAGTACCTCATACAACCCCACTCCAAAACATCTAAACTATCCCTTTAAGGTTTCGGTTGAAAATCCTGATAACAGCGGCTCTGACTGAAGCTCTTACTGTGACGATGAGCTGGACGGACAGTAGTTCTCAAATGTGTAGTTAAGAATCGGCTGCTCTGGCAGCTGCAGGTCTCGTACGTGGGCGGCGTATTGCTGGCCTGGGTCATACAGCTTACTGCTCTCACACAGAGTCTGGTAGTGGACCGGCAAGGCTACCGTCTGCATGTGCATGAGCTGGTAGTACGAGATGGTCGCCTGGTGGAGGAAAGAAACAACAAACGGATCAGGAAACAGTTTCTATTGTTATTTTCTTTCATTGCTCAAAATCTAACTGGAGTACAGAATAAAAGGCAATATCGTCAAGTTTGACACCATTGTGTAACAATCAGGTTTGTTCTGACCGAGCGGAGGGTCTGGTCGCTCTGTTTGATGATGTCGTGCAGGTATCTCAGCACTGTGACCTTTGTGTGCTCCAACTCCTGCTGCTGGGTGATGGCATCTGCTATACATGTCCGGTAGGTGGCCTCCGCCTCGTCTGACTGCGCACACACACAAACTTTTTAGATCTTCAGCTTACTTCACGTGTTGTTTCTTTTTCTGTTTTAATCTGTCAGATTAGTACACGGCTAAATGAAGAGTAAACGTATCTGATAAAGATTTCAACACAACCACACATCACTGAAAAACAACATCTGGCACTTATCATTTTCATATTTCATTCCATGGTGAGATGAATCGCTGAAACATCAGATACAGCAATAAAATAAATTTATGATAAGAACCTTGTTGCGAGCCTCTTCCTCTAATCGTTTCTTCTTCTCCACAGACTTTGCTGTAGATCCTCCTCCTTCTTCCTCAGCTCGGCAGGCTGCCATTTTGGCCTTCTCGTATTCCTCGCAGCGGGCCATGTACGCTTGCTTGGCTTTCCGCAGGTTCACCTCACACTCCATCTGAACCAAGATGAACAATTGTCGGTCCTTATAAGTCCTTACTGTCACTTAGAGATGAATAACACAGTCGACTGTTAACGTGTGCTCAGGTGTACAATATAGGAGGTTGTACCAGTTTCCTCTTAGCTCGAATCCAGTGCTCCTTGATCTCCTTCCGTCTCTTTTCATGCTCCTGTTTACGTTGCATCAGAGGCTGCACAGACACAGATAAACACCGTATGTACAGCAGCAACTTCAGAATTAACAGCAACATGCCCGAGTGACTGTCTCAGACTGAAGAATTACCACAACTCACAGAAGTTGTAAAAGTGTTCATGTTGCTACAAACGTCAGTAAAGTTTACCTGGATAAAGGTCTGTGTGTGTAGGGTGGTGCTGGCCTGCTGCAGCCCCACGCTCTGCTCCTGGTCCTGCTCCAGAGCCAGGGAGTAGATGGAGAAGAGGGGCATTTGGGGCTGGAGGGAGCCGACACAAAGACGGAAAGAGGAGATTTAATATCCAACACAAACAGAGGGACAAAATGTCGGATTTCTTTAAAGGGTAACTTGGTATTTTTCAACCTGGACCTTAGTTTGTTGACAGTTTCTGAAATTGGTCCCTTATTGAGGGGGAGAGCTGCAGGCGGCAGCCGCTAAACAGGCTGTAATGTAATCACCTCACCGTCAATGTACATCAAATAAAAACACTTGTTTTTGACACTGACAAGGTCAGATTGTTGCGTCTGACAACATTGTGGAAAGGACCCCACAGAGAAATGTATAAATTTCTTTACCTTTCTGTGTATTAAGTCATGTGAGTTGTTGCCCGAAGACAATGATGGGAACTTGAGTGAGAGTTGGAGAGCAGAGCGCCGGTGTTGTCAGTTTGTTGTGTTGAAGTACAGAAAGTGCAGCTTCATATTTTCAGTGTCATAGCTGAATATTTAGGGGATTTCAACAATGTGGAGGCAAAGTGAGGTTTCAGAATGAGATTTCTCAGAGTGAGACACACAATAACATACAGACTAGATCAGGCAAAAGGTAAAGAAACATGTTTCATTTCTCTGGAGGGTCCTTCCCATAATGTTGTCAGATACTGCTAATGCCAATCTGAGCCTGTCAGTGGCAAAAACAAGCACTTTAGTGGACATACATTGAAGGTGAGGAGTTGTCCAGAAGGATAAAATTGCTGCCTGTTTAGCGGCTGCTGTCAGCAGCGTTCTCGCTCAATACTGGACCATTTTCAAAAATTGTTGTCCCTATTAGTTACTTAGACGTTAAAAACATGGGGAAATAGGGGCCAGGTTGACATATACCAAAGCTATCCCTTAAGTTTATCCTAGTTTTTTACTTTCAATATCACAGATGACCAGTGAGAGATGTTCAGAGCTGAAATAAATGAGGTTTACATGTGTTATGCTGTGTTTGCAGGACTGGTACAATCTCTGGAGCCCTTTGGAAAACTCGGTCTCTGGAAAAAGAAAAGAAAAGAAGACAGTTGTTCATGTAGTATGGCTGGAATTATTATCTTAAAGGAATACTTCATCCACAAAATGATCATTTGTATATTAGTTTCTTGCCCCATGTTACTTTAAACGAAAAAAACGAAAAAAAAAATTCTCCCGTCTACAGTGAACAAAGAATCGAAAAATGGAGAAAAGTCTTGAAGAATCAAAGTAAATGGGGGCTGGGCTTTACAACAGTAAAACTACACCAAAACATCCGTTTACAAACTCATTCATCAAGAATTTTCTCTGTTTGTGGATTCTCCATTCACTGTGGAGGGATGTGAGAAAAAAACAAGTTTTCCTCATGAATTCAAGGTAACGCGGGGTGACTAATCGATATACAAATACACAAACATTTTATTATTAATCTATATCTAATCATGTTAGATCGTTTAGCTTATTGCCAACAAAATTATAAATACTAATCACAATCTGCTAAAGCCCCAACCTGTGCTATGCTTATTTTTGTCCCATAAATGATATAAACCTAGTTTTAACAAGCAAATCTTCACATTTTAGAAGCTGTAATCAAGTTTGCTTTTACTCCATAAATAACTCCAGCAAATCATTTCCTGTTAATTGACAATTTAATGAATCCATAAATAAACTAAACTTTAGGAGCTCCCACTCACCCAGTGAAGTTCTCTTCTCCACATAGCTCATCAGGTCCTTCATGTACTTGGAAATGGTTTTGGCATAGAGCAGAGCGGAGTCCACCCCTCCCTCGCTGACCTGGAGGATCACATTCACTTCCTCAGCTCTGCCTACGCATCAATACACAAACACAGGTCACTGCACAGGAACAAGCACCGTGTGTTGCTGTGACAACATCAACTGTTTTGGCTGATTATGATTTGTTGGTGGCAAAACAGTTTCGCAGCCGAGACGTGACTATTCAGAGCTAAAATGATGAACTCCTACATCCTGTGTTTAATTTTGGTGAGGACTATTAGTTTGTTGCTGCTGTTTAACTCACTTTGGTCAATACTGTATTTTTTAATCATGCTTGTCACTTCGTTTCTTTGATTTTCTGTGATAAGGAGCGAGTTTCTGCAGCTGACACTTATTGTGAAACACGTCGGTGTACCACAGTATTACGTCAGCAGGGGGACACCTACCAGACATCCAGTGTGTGCGCTTTCTAATGTAAATGGATGGCAGAGTACACAACATGAAAATAGCACAAAAATTTTCACAAAAACAGTGAATGGAAGGACAGGGTGAGGGACTGAAAGAAGTCGGCCACAGCCGGAGTGGGAGTGGAAGAGCAGCTGATCGGCCTACCCATGTCCTGCAGGTCGCTCCTGAACTGTCCGCCGTCTGCTCCGTGGCCCGTCGCAGCGTACAAGTTCTCCATCGACTACATGAGACACAAAGATGAGTCATTAGTGACAAAAGCAACTCAAGGCTCGTCATCAAACATCAGGAGGGATTTTTTTTCTTCATTTAGTGGAAAGTTAGGACAGGAAATCACCTCGTGTATTTGATCAAGGTGTACAAAACTGGTGCAGTCTTTCCACTGAATTGCTTTCATTTCCATGTTATAACTTTTCAAAATTTCAAAAATGATTCTTGCTTTTCCAGCAGTGTATCTAATGGGGCTGTCAATTAGTTAATTTCATTAACAGATCTGTTAAACTGAGTTTCACAAAAAAAACACACAAAAGCACCACTTTAAAGCTTGTGTTTAACAGACATGCTCATAAGTTTCTTTAGAAATAAGCAAGAAAAAAGCATTAAAAACGACCAATCAGTCAATTAATCCACTAAGGGGGGCAGCCCTAGTATCTAGTAATACACATTTAACTATTCAAAATGTGTAATGGTGATTTTATTAAATAGTTTTTAGCCCAGAAATAGCAAATACATATAATTAGAGTTGCCCCCTTTTAGTTGATTTGCCGACTAATGGCCGTTTTCTTTAGTCGGTTAGTCATTTTTATGATTTTTTATTTATTTCCAAGGAAATCTCTGGTAAACACAAGATTTAAAATAGTGTTTTTGTGTGATTCTTTGTGGAGAAACTCGATTAGATGACAAAGGTGTTAGTCAACTAAGAATTACTTTCTTTCGAGGACAGCCCTCCATGTAATGGCTCGACTGCTAGGCTAACAGCATGAGAACACTTAGCACCTTCAAGTGGTTTACCAAAACTATCTTTAAAAAAACAGCAGAAATTTTAAGTCTAAGAAATAATGTGGGTACTTCATGGTAAAGTGCAGTGTCAGAGAGCGGACAATGGCTAAATTTATTTTTTCAGTGTTCTAGGTAGTTTTTATTACGGTTTTACATCATGTATCTTTAAATTGCAATTAGGACAAAGTCCAGGAACTTTGCTTGATAATATAATGTATTGTACAGAAACTTTTCATGCATATTTCTGTATATTGCTATGTCAGGCACCCATTGGCGGGAAAACTACTGGTAGCTGTGTGATGAACTCACCCTGCTTTTCTCAGTGGGCAGCAGAGAGAGCAACGTACTGCTGTCCACCTCTCCCATCAGCAGTTCAGACACACTGAGGAGGAACACGACAAAGACACCTTTATATTACCGTAGGAATACACTGTAAATATAATATGGATGTGATGAGAGGTCACATTAGAAAGAATAAGGATGTAGTAATCATCTGTCTGTGTGTGAAAAATTACCAAATCTTGGCAGATTTTAAAAATGAAAGAAAAAAAAAAAGGGGAAGGGGCCTTCAGAGGAAGTCTTGACTGGCACAAATAGTGATAAAGAGGTTTAATTTGAGTTCCTCTACCTGGGATAGTCTTACCCTCTCATCATTCATACTGTGTGCCAAAGCACTCATTTTTAAAATCCAAATCATTGCCAAGAAGGTTTTCAAATACAAGGAATATGCTTGGGTGTACTGGCATATAACAAATGTAGTAAGAGAAAATTAAAATAAAAGTACAAACAAACAAGAAGAACAAGAAGAAAAGCAGATAGAAGAAAATTACAAAAAACATACAAATGAATAGAAAATGAAAATACACACACAATATGTACAATTTACCTGAATAAAAAAGAAAGCTATATATAAGAAATTTACAATAAAAGAATGAAAAAAATACCATGAAATGTGTAAAATGTCTGAATTAAAATAAAAGCTATATAAAAGAAATTTACAATGAAAATACTATAGAAAAGTACAATATATCTGAATTAAATGAAAGCTAAATAGAAAAAAAGCTATATATAAGAAATTTACAACAAAAGAGTATGACAAAATACTATAAAATATGTAAATTGTCTGAATTAAAAGTTCTATAAAAGAAATTTACAGTGAAAATACTATAAAAATGTACCATAGAATATATCGAAATTAAAATGAAAGAGCTGTGCAGTTTTTTGAAGTGGTAGTTTTGTGCAGAAATGTGCCAAAATGTCCAAGGACAGGTTCACAATATGAAGGATTAAAGGTCATGCAATGCACAGAGATATACTGTAGCCCCAAAGATGTGAATTAATGCAACATATACAGACAGATTTCTCAACATATTCCTCATCTACTCCAGAAAAATCCTCTCTCATTGTGATTCATTTCATTGACTTGTTTGCTGAAACACAGGCTAAACACCATTTTGGTGTTTTTTCTGTTTGTGACATGAAAATTAGTCAAACAGAGGAAGAGAGGAGGAGAGAATGAGGAAACAGACATGTCAGGCAGATTTCAACTGTCTGCCAGCTCACTTCCTCCTGAAGCTCTGACAGATGTCTAAACCCTGAAATGGCACCGACTAGCATGTGATAAACTGTTGGTGCAATATGCTCCAATTACACAGAAAACTGACATGTTTCTATTCTGGGTTTATTTTTATTCATCATGATATTATCTTTTAAAAAGACTGAAACCATTCAGGTAAAAAAACAATCTCAGAAAAACAGATAAGGTAATTTCATAGTTGCCACATTTGATGATGTGTCTCAATTCTTCTCAAATCAATGTTATCATGATTTATTATCTCCTCAGTCTATAAACAATCTGTTCACTTAGCAGCAAGGTAGTCAACAGCAATTTCAAGTTTTGGTTTTGTGTCATACGACAGAAGAAAAAGAACCACTTCCTGTTTTCAGCTCTGCCTCATGCAAATGTGTCACCATCGCTGCGCTTTTCTCTCCACATTCCCAACAGCAGACTACCTTGTGCTTTGACTACTTTGTATGCATTAACTGATGCCTATATCACTATCAATCTTTGGAGCAAGGTTAACCATATTATACCAGCAGTAGTCACCACTGGGCTGCTTTAGGATTAAAGGGTTGCAGTTTGATAATCAGACATAATGTGTGAAGATGTATCAGATACTCACTTGCTGCTAAAAGCAACTGCAATGGTTTCAATCGCCTTCTCAAAGTCCTTTTTATCTGCCTCGTTACAGGCCTCATAGTGGAAACCTGAAAAATCACAACCATGCATGTGTTCAGGTTTCAGTTGTGGTTTGAAATACACTGCTGACCAAAGTAACTCACACACCTGCACATCAGTTACATCAAACTATATGTACAGTACAGCAAATTACCAAAGGACGCTGGAGGAAGTAATTTCTAACAAACTAGTTTGAAACAGATTTAGAAAACACTGATATATTATGGCTGAAGTGGATTCTCCAACCCTTAGAGACCCATTTTGTCTTTTTAGGGGGGTACAGGGGGTCTTAAGGGGGAGACAGCAGGTCAGCAGTAAATGTCACATAGAAGTGGTGAACATCATCTGAAAGCTGGGAACCTGAAGATTAATCTGAGACGAGGCTCAGCACTGTGAGGTTGTTCTAGTCATAAATCAGCAATAATTTTAATTACTTCAATAAAATAAAATGTGAACATGAATAAGGGTTTCACGCATAATGGTCTAAGTATATGATGGTCATTCCCATGCTCACTTATGTCTCATAAGTTGTTGCAGCAATATACCATTTGACCATTTTTTTTACCACTCCACAGAAAAGCCATTCTGTGATTTGGTATCAAAAACTTTTGACATTTGTAGATTTCTGCAGGAACTGCATTTTTCTGCGACTGGATAGTGAGCACTGTGCTTGAAACTGCTCAGAAACCCCCTTATGGTCAATCTACCTAGGAAAGCCATCCATCCTCTGAATACCCTAAGTGTCTATGCCCTCAAGCAAAAGACTGCATGGGATTATCATAACGTGGGCATGTCAGTAAAGGGCAGACTTGTGGGTACTCATAAAAAAATTATAAATCATAAAACCAATTTTCATTCACATATCTTGAGGTCGGAGGTCAAGGGACTCCTTTGAAAACAGTAATTTCAGTTTTTCCCTTGCAAAATTTGTAGCCTCCTTTCTGACAAGATAGCATGACATGGTACCAACGGATGCATTAGGTCATCTAATAACACCCCCCGATAACATTCAGGGGGGTATACAACTTTGAACTATACAAGGAAAACAACTAACTAAATAAACATACATATACAAATAATATAAAATCATCATAGTTAAAGAAAGAAAAATAAATAATGACGAATTGTTAGGGGTGTAGAGCAGTACACCATATTATCTCAGGTGCTACATGAATAAAAACAACAACAAAGACGAATTAGGGGTCTTTCCAATGCTGCATTTCCAACACAGGACAGTCATAAAGTTATCAGAGCCTAAAGCATCAACACAGCTAAGGAAAAGTTGCCATATCAATGCAAACTGATAGTTTACTTGATCGTCTCCGACTTAATAAAATACATTACATCCTAAACCTTTGTGCAAATATTGGAGAATTACAATCTTTCCATTTAAACAAAATTTATCACCAGTGTGGTAAAAGACAAAAAGGTGGAGTTTACTGTCCAGTCATTTTGGAAAGCATATCCTGACTGACCTTTGACCTTGGATATCAGCTTGCCGGCAGCAGTGAGGATCTCCACGGTGTTGAGCAGAGGGTAGGTATTGATGACTTGACGCAGCACTCGTAGGACCTCCCCGAGACACTCGTGAGCCACGGGCCGCTGACTCTCCTTCTTACCTGGATGACAGGGAGCAAGGAGGAAGGCGTGGATGGACAAGAAGAGGGGACAGAATGAGAGGAGCAACGAGCACATCCTGATTTTATCGCATGAACTATGAGGCATTTACACTTTAAATGGCTGCCGACTGTTTTCTAGAGGATACGTTTTATACTGGTTAAGATGTGTCCTGGAAACCATTTATTTATTTTTATTTCAGCACAGTGTGAACCTTGAATTGCACTGAGACTTTGCGCTTGTTTCAGACAGGCAACCCATCACATCAAAGTTAAATTATTACAAATAATGCAGTTGCAGACAGGGATCACTTCATGATTCTCCAATGTCAGAGTGTCCTTGGGCTCTTTTCATTTTTCTAGTTTTGTGCCTCCTCGACTCCTCCATCCTCCAGCTTGTGACTCCGAAATCGATCACAGTGCTCCATCTTGAAGGACCTCCTAATCCTTAAAATGCATCTCAAGGACCAAGGAGGCTTGCCAGAGGAGCTATAAGCGACGACACGCCGGTGCATCCTTTGCCGAAGACGTATACATCACCTATTTAACTGATTTAAATCATCGCTCTGAGGCACAGGTGTCTCATTTTGTTAAATGTCTGTTGCCTCGACTCCTCTCTACATCTCTTCCTCCTCTGTTCACATCTCCTGTTGGCAGGACTAAAACTTGAGGACAGGATGTCAGGAAAGGAGTCAAGGAAAGGAATCGAGGATGCACAAACTGGAAAATGGGAAAGGCACCTTGAATACATCAGTAAGGGAGAGTTCAGTCCATGCTAGCAAATGCATTACAACTTGTTGGTGATGTTGGACCAAAAATAAAGTTAACGTTTACTTCAGAGAAATTCTCATGTATTTTAAAGGAATAGACATTGCATTGCAAGAGTAATGAAAACAGAGCACTTATTATCTTCAGGTGATTATACACTGATGAAACTGATACTGATTGATTGATTATATTTACCTAGAGTGGCATTGCTCTTCTTATCTTAACTCACAGCAAGAAGCAAATACGCCTATTTTCCCAAATGTCAAACTATTCCTATAAGTCTCTGTAAGTCAGTCTTTCTGCTGTTTCTGCACAGCGGATGGAGACGGCAGCGAGACAGACAGTCTGAGCACAGACAGCTGGGTCGAAGATAATGGGCGAACAGGTCCAGACGGGTCGAGTCAAGGGGTACACAGTGTCAGCTCCTCTGCTTTGATGTCACTGGTGACACATTTGTAGCCTGCATCCTCATTTTGTCCTAACACACACGTATGCACACATACACAGACTGGTTTCGTTAACGTTTTTCTGTGTAATGTTGCAACCTCATACTCCCTTAAACTCCGTCTGTAAACCCGTTTTCTAAAAATCGAGGCAGCTTGCACATGGAAGCAGGAGGCCAGAGGGCAGCCGGTCCTCCATCCTCCCAGTCTGTCTGAAAATGTGTGTCAGAGTGTCTGAGCAGCAGCAGACATTAAGAACGGAGTGACCTGAACACTGCTAGAGAGGATGTGGTCAACTACTGTTTAGCAAGATTAGAAACTAATTCTGGTGGTGTGCTACATCTGCTTTCTGTGACTCAAGAAAAGAAAATCTCTTTGCTCTCCACTTTGACGTTAAGAAAATAAAGTGGGACCTAACAGCGACGAGGAGGTGCAGATTAAGTGGTGCACTGGTTCGCGGTGAGGAGCAGACGAGGCTAAATCTCTGACGGTGCTGCTTAAGAAGAGGCGTCACAGTGATGCAGTCAGCCTATCAGAGGAGGAAGTGTGGACGAGGCCTTTCTGTCAGAGGCTATCCATCATGGCTTCCTGTTTAGAAAGCGCACTCTGGGTGGAGAACAAGACAGAACAGAGCCAGATAACGGCAGACAGAAAGACGCAAACAAAGCCCTTTCTGTTTCATCCACCACAGAACTCGGGTGAAACCTTCAAACTCTACGTGAAAAAAAAAAAAACCACCTGTTTAGCTCAAACTTTCAGTTTGTTTAGCAGGTGAAGTTAGCTCCTCTGAGGTAGTTTACGCAACATTTTACTCCCATGAGGAAAGCGATAGGCGTTTAGCCATTTTAAGCTTTGCTGCATCACACAGGAGGGGAAGCGTGTGTGTGTGTGTGTGTGTGTGTGTGTGTGTGTGTGTGTGTGTGCGTGCATGAAGCTGCAGTAAACAAGAAGTTGGCTTCCTGCTGGAGACAAGAGTGTGGTCGACTGCTGAGGGTGCAGCGGAAACGCAGCCCTTCACTTGGAAAGAGGACGCAACGCAACTTGTTAGCAAGTGCTTGTGCAAGGTGACTCCGCCCCCCCAATACATGATGCAAAAGAGTCGGTGAAGAGGACTGATGTAAACCTGATGATATCGCATGTCCTCTTTGTGTAAGTAAGCCCCTTGTTAGAACAGACTGGAGCATGCAACACAAAGGGGAAGAAGAGAGGCCAAACAGGATTGTTCTGTCTGCAAACGGATTACAAAACTAGAAAATATGACCATATTACACCAGTTTAGCTTCATTGCACTGGCTCCAGACAGTGTACCTCTGTGAAGGCCTTTAAATCCAAACTCAACACCTTTTTGCCCCAACTTTCATTTAGTTAGTAAGTTATTCTTTCATTACTTGGTGGGTGGGTCATCTCAGTCTCAATGTCTAATTTAAGCCTAGTAGTCCTTATACTTGCCAACCTTGGGACCTCAAAAATAGGCAGGATTTCCAAATAAAAGCAGTAGTCAGGAGCCTCTCCTCCCCCCAAAAAATGGTTTCAGAGTTTTTGTTTCATGCATTATGGTGACTTTTAAAAAATAAAAATAACAAAATAAGTTAGTAAGTTAATATCCTGTGACAACATTTTTATACTTAAAATGCCTAATTTTAATTTTACTTTTAATTCTCAGGAAACAAAACTGAATGATTTGCCTCTCTAGCATGAGTTTCTGTGAATCTCTGGTGTAAACTGGGCTAATATTGGTCAGTTTTTATTCATTCATTCTTTTTTTCACAACGGCTTTGTTGCTGTGATCTGCGGCGAACACAGCGCAAACTGCGTTGTGTCGCGACCAGCTTTCCTCTGCCGGGGAAAGACATTTGGTGTAGCTCTATCGCCATCCGGGTGGAAACAGTAGAGCTTATGCACACTGTACAGCACCAGAAATCGGTTGTGATAAGGTAAAGGTCAAAAGGTGTGAAAATGTGTCAGAAATTGGGAGAACAATGTGAGTGTGACCCCGGGAGGAAACCAGGAGAGAGGAATGAAAAACAGGAGTCTCCTGGGAAAATCGGGAGGGTTGGCAAGTTTGTCAGTGCTGCCGATGACATATTAACTTTAAGTCACTGCCTCTCAATAACCCCTCTGTTTATGACCCACAAGCACTGCTGTGTGCCTCTGCCTCTGTCTTCAAATGGTCTGTCTATGTTGTATTTTCATTTTGTTGTTACTCTGTACACACAAAATCTATTGTGAGTCTGTCCATCCTGGAAGAGGGATCCCTCCTCTGTCGCTTAGTTTTTCCTCATCTGACAAGAGGGTGGTACTGTGAAGGACCGAGGGTGTCACATCCTGTAAACTTTAAAGCCCCCTGAGGCAAATTGTGATTTGTGATATTGGACTATACAAATAAAACTGACCTGACAACAAAAAACAAACAATGATTGACTCTCCAACAAGCCAGAAGACAAAATCCTAACTGGATACACACAAAAAGGGAACAGAAAGCCTGTTCAGACTGAGCATTAACATGTTTTTGGTGATCCGATCACAAGTGGACGGCTCTAAGTACGTCAGTTCACATCTGGCATGAGAATGTGTCTCAAGTGACCACTTGTGATAGTTATCTCTCTTCCGCGCTCTATAAGCTAATAAACACATACAACATTTCTGTTTGCAAAAACCAAATCTGTTGTTTTTAATTAATTGTATAAATCATCAATGCGCTTCCCATGTCTAGTGTGCTGGAAATGAATAGAAGAGATAAATAAAAACAACACAGACTGGGTCTAGTCACTGGCATGTTCCAGATAAAACAAATCGCCCAAGATGATTGATGTATTCATAATATATCGCTATGGGCTTTTCAGCGTTTTCACGTGTCGTAGATAAAGCCTGTTTACATGATCTGAGAAATAACTGGAGAAAAATGAGGAACAAATGGAGAGCAGCCTGTTATGTCCTTGTCAGGGACGTGTCAGCGTTTACACAATAAAAGATATGTGGTCAAACGTGTTCCAGACCCCCTCAGCAGTGGTCTTTCTGGTGTCTTGGGGGTCATTTATACTTGTATTTAACACTGTCCTTTTGTGATCTGATAGCCAAAGACATATTTTAAAATGTATAAAAGTGTAAATGTGGTCTATGTTTTCTCTCCACGGCAATAATAATAATAACAACAACTTACATTTATATAGCACCTTTCAAGAAACCCAATGACACTTAACATGAAGGTAGTGAGACAAACAAAATAAAGCAACCAAACAGAGGTATAGATAAAGCAAAGAGGTGAAAGTAAGTAGTATTCACGTCTGTGATGGCAGCACAGAGTGTGCTTGGTTCAAACCCGAATCAACCCATAACACACGTCCTCAAACCCGTTCCTCTGCCGTGTAAGTCGACAAAAAAGCACCATCTGACCAGACAGACATGGGCTCAACTCATTTTGAGGGTAAATCCTACATGAGGTCGGTGTTTCTGTGGGTTGATCTGTGTCTGGTCAGTGTGCTGACTGTACCTTCAGCCAGCACGACATCCTTCAGTTTGTCCACAGCCTCTGCGAAGCGCGCTACGTCCCTCAGCAGGGCCGGGATGTCCTCAACCTCGATGGCCGTGCTCTCTGGACCTTCAGATGGGGGAGTCGGGGTCAAGGCTCCTTTCCCTTGGCCTTTAGTGAACACCCACGACTGGAGCGGGAAACCTGAAGAGACACAGGAGACAAATGCTTCATTAATACGGCATTTACAGTTTACTGTACTTTTATTATTGCAAATCTTAATGCAAATATTTATACATATTTCATATATTCTCATTTCTTATTTTTTTTTTTAATTGTATTACTTACTAATATTTCTTCACATATATTGTGTTTATATTGTAGTATTATGCACATAATAACCCACAGAGATCAATAAAGTATTTCTGATTGTTATCAAGTAAAATGCCATGTATTTTACAGTTCCAAAACCTTTAAAGGAATATTTCAACATTTTTTGGGAAATATGCTTATTAATCTTTTGGTGGAGAGTTTGATGAGAAGATCAAGACCGCCCTCGCTATTTCCCCCTGTTTCAAGTGTCTATGCTAAGCTACGCTAACCAGCTGCTGGATGAGGCTTCTTAAGTAACGGACGTGAATAAGACTATTTCCCAAAACTCAGCGTTAGATTACTTTATTGTTCATCAGATTCGCATTAAAATGGAAATTTGTCTTTGGTTCTGGCATATAAGACAACACACACCATACATAACAATACACAGCATAGCATAACACAGTTATGCAGTAAAGTTCTAAAGTGGTAGTAAAAATGAAAGTCAAACTATTCCTTTAAATGTGAGGCTTTGCTGTTCCTCTCTGTTGAAAATCATTTTAAATTAAATATGTTTGATTTTTAGAAAAATTCAACAATTTGAGAGTGTCACCGCTGTTTCTGGGACATTGTAATGAATCTTTTTTATGTTTTGGAGACTAAACTAAAGAATAAATTGACAAATCAATCAGTAATGAGAACTGGGACGCTCATCTTTCCATAGCTCAAGATTTGAAAATCGCTCTTTACTCTCTCAAACTTCATTCATTCACTTAAGTGAATTTAAAAGGCAATTAAAAAAATATTTGGATCGCTTGATAAATTTCAGGTAAGTAGAAGGTGTTTTTTAAAATATGTTCTGCACTGTGTGCCGTCTTTCTCCACATTTTGATTTCTCAGCTGTGGACTTGAGCAAAATTGATGAATGATTGAATAATCACAGATGTTCTGAACCCGACCTAAGACGGTCACAGGTCCAAAGCCGACTTGAGGTTCTTCTGTGTGGAGTTTGCAAGTTCTCCCCATCTTAGCGTAGGTTTTCTCCAGGTTCTCCGGTTTCTTCCCACAGTCCAAAGACATGCAGGTTAATTGTTGACTCTAAATTGCCCATAGGTGAGAATGTGAGTGTGGATGGTTGTCTGTCTCTATGTGTCAGCCCTGTGGTAGTCTGGCGACCCTGAATAGCAGAAACAGTTACAGATAATGGATGGGTGGATGAATCTGACCTGCAGCGCTGGCGTGTCTGCTGAGGGCAGTCGGTCTCTTCAGGGTGGCCACTGGGGACGGGCATCCCACGCCTTGCATCCCCGCCAGCTTGCTGTGCTGGGAGCTGGGGGTTCCCGGGCAGGACAGGGAGGGGTCCAAGAGCCCGGCGGATGTCGGGGTCAGAGTTGAAGAGGAGGAAGAGGACGAGGGCGAAGAGGAGAGGGTGGCATCGCCTGCATCTTTCCGAGGCTGCTCCTGGAGGATGGACAGCTGAGAGAGGGACAGGAAGAAAAACAGAAAGGTCAGGACGACCCCTTCACGCTTTCCAGCTCGACTTGAACGGCACGAGGGCGCCGCCGTGACTCGTATACGACTGCAGCAGTGCTGTTGTTGGTAAACACACATGTGAAGACTTTCACAAGATCCTGTGTTGCGTTGTGCAACACTTCCTGACTCCAAACTGCTGTGGATCGGGTGTGGCAAACAGAGCCGGGTGTAGAAATGTCATTTACTATTTAGAGTATGAACAGTGCCAGTTTTTGTTTCAGAGACGTGACCTTTTCACCTGCTTACAAAACAAAATAAAAAGGCATAGAAAAGCTTTGTTTTTGCCAGGTTACCTTCACACTGCCACTAAAGCGTGCAAACGTTTCAGCAAGAAGCAGAAAAGCGTGCCTGTATATTAACCGTTCCACATGCATTCACTCAAACATACCTGCTTCAGCCATACGCTGTGCTTGTTGGGCAGTATGTCCAGCCTGTCCCTGCCTTTCGTCTCAGCTTTTTTAACTCTCGTACTCGTAGAGTAAGGGTTGTAGCTGCTTTTGCCACCACGTTTCAGCATGCTCCTTCCCCCTACAGCTCTGTCCCCATTCTAACTAAAGCACAAGGCAACTTTTGAAACTGCACACACGCACAAATTGATCTAGTTCCTGTGAGCCAGATGAGTCACATCTAAACACTGCAAAGTAGTCTCACACCAGTCTCAAAGCACACAAAAACTTGCTTAACCAAAGCTTCTATCTGTCTCCGCGCACATACACGGGCAGACACACTATCACCCTGGTCCAGAGCCCTGTCTGTGCAGCCGGTCCCCTCCAGCTGAAGGTCATGTGTCGCCCAGCAGACTGAGAGCAGCCGCGCGTCAGGCAGCAGAAACCAGAAGTGATGCGCTACTCACAGACTGGGCACCGCTCTGCGGGCCGGGGCTTCCTGCTCGGCTCTTCTTCGAGATGGAGGGCGTCTTGATCAGTTCCCGTTTCTTCCTGGTGAACATCTTCAGCGTGCCTTTGCCGTCCATGCCGACTTCTTTGAGTTTCACGTACAGCCCCCCCACCCAGCCCCCGACTCGCCACTTGGGTGCTCTGCCGCCGCCGCTCGCGCTCAGCGGGAGCTCGGTGCCATCCGGGCCGACGTGCAGCCACGTGAACTGTCTGTCCGTCTTCCTCCTGCTGCCGTTGTCGCTGTCGCACATCGAGCCGCGCAGGCTCACTGACACACGGACGCACGGATCACCGCGTGCGCTCCCGGCATCCGCTCCGCGCGCGTACGTTCGGTTTCCTCAACAGGCGGAGGGACACGCGGGGGATGAAACACGACTTTTGAGAAAATGAATTGCGTTTAATTGCACTCGAGAAACCGTATCTCAGAGGTTAAACTTTCTCATAAATCGGAACTAACTCAAAAGCAGAACTAACTGCGTCCTGACGCAGAAACAAACAGAAACAAACTGTTACTCTGTTCAAATCCACGGTAATCACTTCATCCTGACACACGTGTGTTTCCAGCATGTGACCTGAAGCTTTTGATGCCATCCTTCCGCCTTCACCTGCTCCAGTTATAATAAAATAAAATATAATAAAGATGGAAAACTGGAGATAAATAGTTGGCCTGCATCTGTAAGGTGGCAGTGAACGCGCCCTCTGGACCCTCATCCTGGTGTGAACTACAGAGACATATTTGAAAATAAATATATAAAAGAATGGATAAATATGAGGTAGAATATTAAAAATAAATAAAAATTATATAAGGCAAGATTTTAAAAACAAGATTAAGGACTATTTGAATGACTGATAGTTTATTGCTGTTTGTTTTAAGTCTCTTTAAACTTTGAAACTAAAACTAAACTTTAAAACTCAAAAAGAAAAACTTTGTGACATTTGTCATATACATACATGAAATTTGACCTCTGCATTTAAGCCATTTTTATTTATTTATTCACTGCATTTAGGAACAGTGGTCTACTATGAATAGTAATAATAGTTTAGTGTTTTTTTGTTGTTGTTTTAAAGTCTTTAATTTCAGCTTTTATGCGTGAAACTTTTAAACTTTTATTCTAACGTCTACGCTCGGACTTTCTTGGGAAAGAGCTTTGAAATCTCAATGGGATTATCCTGGATACATGAAGGTTAAATAAACATAAAATAAATAAATAACAGTTCATAGAGAGAAAAAATAACTTTTGAAAACATTTGAAAAACTCAAAGAATTTAATTTAGAAAATTGGGACCTGTTCAGATATTTACAGCTAAGACATTTTTATGATAGAGACATGTTTAAAATCATTTCAGCAGAGGATGTGGTGTGACGTGTTGAAGTGTTGACATCCAAACAAACCCCCTCAATGATTGTCGCTTAACTGTACGGTGGTTTACAGAAACAAAAAGAGATGCTGGCATCCATGTTTCTACACAACAACAAACTTCCACTAGCTCTAAAAGATGGACGGAAGAATTTAATCCACTTCATTTTTATTACTCCCCACATAAAAAAGTAAACAACTGGGTGAACAGCAGCAGTATAAAAGTACACTCAAGGTTGTTCAGATCCTTGAGGAGATTTTATGCTACAAGCCTCCTGGAGACCTGGGACTGATACCCAGTGACATAATTCAAAAGAAGGACATCTATCTCTTCAAAATCCTGATAATTCACGTAAAGAGGCCGTCATAAGGAGCTGGCTGAAATGTTACCCTCCAGGACAGTGTTTAGGACATTATAGAGGAAATGTACTCCATGGAAAAGCTGACTCATTATCTCAGCAGACTAAATCAGGGACCCATGAAGAACCATACAAGAGAACAGTTGGACCAAAGGTTGTAAACAGAGTACTTTTATATTTATTTCTATTTCTGCCATTAATGTAATTTTGTTGTGGATTTTGTTCAGTGTAATCGCAACTGGAAAAAAACAAAACAAAACTGACACCACACCTTCTCTGATGTATGTTTTCATATGCCTTTTTAGCAGAAGCAAAAAAAAAAAAAAAAATGGCCATAAAGATGTAAATCTTATGAGCAACTGAATACCTAACTGGAAAAAAATGTAATAAATCACTGCTTAATTTTTGGGGTTTGAATTCCTCTCTGTTCAATGTCAAGTAAATAAAACGATTCATACACCAAAATGTCAAAATGAATAAAATAGACTAAACCTTGACCCTTCAGAGTCAGGATAAACAGTCAAGGACAGAAAGGAAGTGACTTGATTTTAACCTGAGGGGAAAAAATGCAAATTTTGTAATTACAAAAAACTGAAATTACCTTCTGGAAATTTCTAGCATCTTTGTAAAAGTAAAAATATTAAATGCTTTGAGTTTAGTGGTATTTAATGTTCAAATAGAGTATTCAGTAGTGGTTACGTTCTCATCTCTTGAGTGGACTGAAAAAAACTACTAAACCAATTCAAATTTTACATGAACTGGCTTTGAAATGTTGGCTACCACATCAAATTGGTGATAATATACATTTATCTCCTCTGACCACCAGAGGGGGAATGAAATCTGAACGTATGAAATGAAAGAATAAATGTTTAACTTGACAGTAGTATAGTGTAGATTTAGGGGGAGTTTATGATAATTTAAGAATAATAATTTCCACAATTTCCCAACTTGGGATCAATAAAGTGTCTATCTATCTAATTTGATTACATGCATTTATGTGAACATAACATCAACTGATATATTAATTCAAGGTCTGAAAACAAAGCGCTCCTGTACAGGGTCAGGTACATTTCTGTTTATATTGCATGTTAGTGGAAAATGTTAATAAACAAAGTGCAATTCATGAAATAAATCACAAAATATTTGCAGCAAACTGACCCTGCTGCCTCTGGAGCCCCTGAGGGTCTGGAGTGACTCAGTGTCACAGCTTGCTTTAAAGTTTCATTGTCAAATCACTGTTTATCCATAAAAGTAAGTTTCACATTAATAGCTAATATCAATGATTATCCAGCCTGTTCTCATTCCCACAGTGTCGCTTTGTCGGGGCTCTCTCTGTTTGCGTCCCGTGTTCACAACATCAAGTAACATTTTCATTACATAAACATTAACTTTAAGCCCTACCATGTTGTTTTTTCCCTAAACCCGACTAAGTGGTTCTATTGCCTAATCCCAAGTGTTTTTGTTTAATGCACATTATGTGTTTAGTTGTCACTTTTTGCTCTAAGTAAACATTTCTTAGGTGTTCAAAATGGACCTTAAAGGGACATTTGTCAAATATTTAATACTCCTATCAACATAGGAGTGGACATATATGTTGCTTTATGCAAATGTATGTATATATTTATTAATATAAATCAGTAAACAACACAAAACAATGACAGATATTGTCCAGAAACCCTCACAGGTACTGCGTTTAGTGTAAAAATATGCTCAAATCTTCACAAGGCAAACTGCAGCTCAACAGGTAACAACAGCTGTCAGTGTGTCAGTGTGCTGACTTGACTATGACTTGATCCAAACTACATGTGATTATCATAAAGTGGGCATGTCTGTAAAAGGGAGACTGGTGGGGACCCAGAGAACCCATTTACATTCACATATCTGGAGGTCAGAGGTCAAGGGACCCCTTTGAAAATGGCCAAAATAATGTGTAAGTATAGAGCTTCCTAGTTAGTTAGCTTCCTTCACAACAACTGTTGTGATACGACACGGTTGGTACGGATAAATTTCTTAGGTTTTCTAGTTTCATATGATGAAACACTCTAGCTTTAAAACTGAGTTACAACCTAGAACTCACAACTTGCGTTAACGCATTACAGAAATTAGTGGCATTAAAACAAATTTGCGTTAACACCTTATTGTGGCTTTAGGTTTGACAGCCATAATTCACTTATGTGAAAGCATAAGGCATTTATGCCATTTTGTCATTTTGTACGATTGAACAAACCCACGTTTGAAATCAGTAAAACAGTTTAATGTAGAAAAAGTTAAAGAGGCATCCAAACATTTCATAACTGTTCTTGCATATTTCTATCAAAAAACTCATTTTGTATGATTTCTAGTAAAACTAGAATTTGTTTATATGTTACATACAGCAGCAGTAACAAAGGGCAAGATGATTTGTTTGACATGTCGTTATTTAAATAAAAAATATGAGGTACTCAGGCACTCAGAACCGCTCTTTAGATGTTAAATCTTCTAGTAATCTGTTAAAGGTTAGGGTTAGTACATCCCACACCTGAACAACGCCCCTCAGTGAAGGCTGACCAACATCTTCCTTCGTTCTGCAGAGAAAACGTACAAAAATGATCCAAGAGAGTTTCTTGGGGGAGTGAAATCGTTTCCATGTCCTCATTAGATCAGTCGACTCCAGCTTTAAAACTTGATGCAAACTCTACAGTTCTGTGGCAGGACCCCATTCAATGTCATCCACCTCGTCCTCGTCATCATCCGAGCTATCGCTGCCTCGGATCTGTGTGCGTCTGAACTGGACCGCTTGGTGATGATGTGCCAGCCTATCAGAGAGCAGGACAAAGGGGTTGAAATTAGCACATTAACCCTCAGTGTGGTTTTACTCTGAAACCTCAAAACAGCGAAGAAGACTTACACAATGAACTGAGGGCCCTTCTTCTCCTCAGCTTCTGCCTGCGGCTCAGCAGAGCGAGCCTAGAGGAGACGACAAGATGAGTTTGACACAACTTCATGACTCTTGACAGTGAAAGATGGGTTTAACTAAATAAACAGCTCTACACTGGTGTTTCTGGATTTTTAAGTGTACAAATCACATATCCTTCACAGCACTGACACCTACTTTCCAAATAGTTTTGTAAGAGGAGACATGACAGGTGAACAGGGTAAAAGTTGTAATTTGTTTCTATATATTAAGACAATTATTTTTTTTGTATAACAAGTTTTCTGAAATGGTATGTTTAATATGCAAATGAGGCATTTTCTTATTAAATATGTGCTATGTTTTCAGGTCATAAATCTGTATATTGGATAAAGCTTGGTTTAAAAATCTTGTTTCATTTTGTTGGTATATTATAGTCAGTGGGAATTTTGAATATCTCGTTTTATCACTCCATAAATCAGAAAATATTGCCATTAACAGGCATAAAAAAATAAATTTAAAAAATCATTTTTTCATGTTTTTAGGAATAAAATGTTGTATAAATCAGGTTATAAATGATGTATGAACAAACCCCTCCGTAAAAACGATTTATGGCTCAGAGTCTGAGAAAAAACAGCCTTTAAAGATATAGACTGTAAACTTCCACACATTTTGCAAAACACTACCAGTGACAAGAGTAAAAAATTTTAACCAATAGACAAAGTAGTAAAATAAACACCTAAATATGTATTTTGGATGTTTTCTCTCCACTAGTCAGTCTAATCAGTGCATGAAAATACTATGTTTTTGCCTGTAGTTGTCTTAATTAATAACTTTCCAGGCAAAAACAGTTAACGTATAGAAACGTAAAATGTTTTTAAAGAGTAACCATATACTCTAATCTTAGGTTTAAAGTTAGATTGTTATTGCGTGGTATTAAAGCAGCTTTAAACGCCCCAGTCTTCCACTGCTGGTGCATTCAGTGGCTGGTGGGAAAATCAGACTGTCAAGAGAGCAGGCTGTCAAACAAGGGAAAAAAGGAATAAAAGAAAAACGATAACGTAGCTTTTTGTATAAAAAATAAAGTTATTGTTTGGTAGCCAGCTCACATTTTGGACGTTTTTCCACCAGCATTTATAATACACAGCACAAAAACTGCAATGTAAAGTAGACTGGGGCTTATTTTCATCATCAATTAATCTGCCAATTTTTTCCTCATATAACCGATTAATTATTTGGTTTATAATATATTAGAAAATTACAAAAATGTCCTTCACAGTTTCCCCAAAATGCAAGTTGCCTTATTAACTAGTAACTGCTTGTTTCGTCCAACAAACCGTGCAAAACCCAAAGATATTATATTTACCATCATAGAAGGCTAACAAACAAGCAAATATTTACACTTGAGCAGCTAAAACCAGGTAATATTTGTCATTTGTACAAAGGAAATTACTGAAAATGATTATGAAAATCGTGTATTTATCAATTTACTGACTAATCGATTAATCAATTGTTCCAGTACATTCGGTTCAAGGTAAATGGTCTTAAAGACATAAAAACACAGGAATAGTCCTTTAGATAAGAGCCTTACCTGTTGTAATTTCTCCTCGATAGTAGACAGGCTGGCATGCTGAGGGCTGTCAGGCTGTGCTTCAGCGTATGAAGGCTCGGTCACGGAGGACCGGGTAGACGGGTCGGGGGCTATAAAATCTGGGGGCCCGTCTGATAGGGTGGTGGGTGAAACCACATCAAACGCACTGAAGTCTGAGTCTGTAAAACTGCGATGGGAGGGGTCTTCCTCCTCGGCAGGGCTGCGAGGTGGGCTGTAACTCTCCCGGCGGGGCGCCCTGGGTTCAGGAACGTGCAACAACGGAGGGATTTCTCTGAGCGAGTACCTGTCAGCACGAGGCTCCTCGTCCACGGTGGGGCTGTGGTGCTCGTAGGCGGGCTCAGATGATCGGGCTAAAGCAGCTCCAGCTAACCTGGAGCTTCTGGGGAGCGTGTCGGTGTTCTGACTGGCGTAAGCCTCCTCCAGGTCCTCGTTGTCGGTGTAGGCCTCTCCGTCGGTAAAGGGCTCTCCGTCAGTGTCCTCCAGGTCACTGGCAGCACTGAGGTAGTCCGACTGGGTTTGGTCCAGAGCATCCAAGTCCTGTTCTGCACCACTCTCCAACTGGATGGAAAAAAAAATAGCTATGACCTTACCACTGGACAGCAATTTAAAATAACTGTAAAGACAAAACTCTTTTAAATTAAGTTAAAACATTTTTTTGTTAGAGATACACGTTACAATCTGTATATACCAGATACATTAAAATCCAATGACATCAAGTTAGCAAATTACACTTTTTTTTACATTTATACTTTTGTCACACAATGACTCAACTCAGTTTAAGGTGAATTTTACGTCCGTAAATTAAAGTATCTTATAGTCCCTTTTTGGCTGATAAAATGTCATAACCATTGGTTGTAAATCTATTTTTTGAAGGCTGACCTTGCAGACGATTTTTCATTAGACTGAAGCAACATATTTCCTTAAGGGGGACAGTTTGTTCTGAAGTGGGGTTGTAAGAGGTACTTATCTCTAAACACCTGAATTGTCCCTTTAACAACTAATCGGGTTTGTGTGTGCGGCCGCTGTGTGTCGTACCGTCACTTCAGACACCCAGACAGGTTTTGACTGTTGGTGGCGGATCTTATCCTTTAGACTCTCATACCAGAGATTAGAGCTGGGCTGCAGGTCAATACGTGCTAGAGGGAAAGTCAGGAGAAAAACACAGGGTAAAGTAAGTATACAGTATACTGTACATAGTAAATTGGTGCCACATAATTAAACAAATAAAGTAAAAAAGATGCTACGTTTACATAGTCTCTTGTATATTCAGAGCTAACTTATGACAGGGACAGATTGCTCATGTGTCTTTACCTGAGAAAAGATGGCTGCAGTGTTTCCTCAGCTTAAGGGCCTGCGTGTAAAGGCGTCTGGAGCTCTTGTTGGAGTTGGGGCTGTACCTCTGCCTCATGGCCTTGACGTCCTTGCGGCTGCGAGGGTCCAGGAACAGCACCATTGGGTGGTACTGGATGTAGTTCAGCCTTTCCACTGCAGTGGGAGTGATGTCCAGGAGAGGGTGCTTGTCCTGGGAGAAGAGCACAGAGTGTGAGGGGTAAACAAGATTCATGTTGTTAAAAGTGACCAAATATCTACATTTAATCATTTGGATGGTAAGGGACACATATCTAGATTTTATAAGCTGTTGCCAACACATTCAGCAGAGTCAACATCAGATAGATTAAATACTTCGATATTGCTGAGGACGACTGGGTAATGGCCTGTTTAAGGCCACAGAATAATTACCTCCGCCAAGGAGGTTATGTTTTTGCCGGCGTTTATCTGTCTGTTTGTCTGTGTTCAAGATAACTCAAAAACTTATGGACGGATTTTGATGAAATTTTCAGGGTGTGTCGAAAATGTGAAAAGGAGGACGTGATTTAATTTTGGGGGTGATCCGGAAGAAATCCTGGATTCTGGATCACTATGAAATATTCGTTAACATTGGGGTAAATGGGACCCAAAAAAATGTTGGCTGATCCAGATCTGTTGGCTGATCCAGATCTGATCCAGATGGCGGATTTTATAGCAATTTATATAAAAAATGGCGGTACTCTTACATTTTGGCCTACTGTGCATTTAATATTAGAGGTAGAGATTTCTAACATCTAGCTTTAATACTTGAGGAGATAGATCCAGAAGAAACCACCAGGGGGGAAACTATGGTGCTTGGCGGAGGTCTGTGCTCTCAGAGTGCTTTTCTAGTTAATAAAGACTTTCTGCTGTATAAGTAGCTAATGTGAACATACCTAACGCCTGTTAAACCTCATTATTTCTCCAGACATTGTGGATTGTGGACTGTGTTAAAAGCCTGAATGGGAAAGGAACTTTGTTTCACTGCTCGTGCAAAGACACATATTTTGGGAAAATGTCGTAAAATATTTAACACAGATAATTAAATGAGGCATCCCACTGAGGACAAAATTATGTGTACTTCGAACATAAGCCGAGAACTTTGTAAGAACAATAAAGAAAATACAAAAATGATCGACTTCTTTGACCTAGAAGAATAACTGCATTATGTTGGAAAATTAAACCTGTACTACCACCTGAAAAGAAAATGCATATATAGATAAAATATGGGAGTATAGATTCTGCCTTTCATTATTCAATATATATAATAATATTCATTTTATCGTTTGTTTTGATTTTTAATATTTTTTTTTCTTTTTGTTTTATTAGAAACATTTTTGCAGAAACACTTATACAGAAATGATTGTGTGCCTTGTGAAATGTCTGTGTGAAAGAGGGATTGTGTGCGGAGGGGCACATGTCACATCAAAGTTAACGCAATGACGCGTAAAGGCAAATTTGTTTTAACAGCACTAATTTTTTCAAGGCATTAACGTAACTTTTCAGGTTTTTTTCTAGCCTGGAGCCAAGCAGGTTCAATAACACTCTAAACTACTGCTGAATAACACTACGCTGAATAACACTAAATTTTGGTGAGGAAAAACTGGCATGGTCATTGCCCCTTGACCTCTGACCTCAAGATATGTGAATGTAAATGGTTCTCTGGGTACCAACGAGTCTCCCCTTTACAGACATGCCCACTTTATGATAATCACATGCAGTTTGGATCAAGTCATAGTCAAGTCAGCACACTGACACACTGACAGCTGTTGTTGCCTGTTGGGCTGCAGTTTGCCATGTTATGATTTGAGTATTTTTTTATGCTAAATGCAGTACCTGTGAGGGGCTTTTGTCTGCATAAAGCAAGCATATCTGTCCACTCCCACGTTGATAAGAGTATTAAATACTTTTTCTCTTTAAGCCACATTTTGAACAGATGTATAATCAACAAATGTATGATTAATATGCAGTGATCTGTAATTAACTATGGAAAATGTGATTAATCGACAGCCCAAGTATATTTCTTTTGGTATTATGATTGACATCTCAACAAAAAAACATTGTTTAAAAAGTGACTAAATATATATATATATATATTTTTGTATTTCTGGTTAATTGAGGTCTGGCTCACCTTCTCTGCTATTTTCCTCACAGTGTCCAGTTTAATAACGGTGGAGCCGCTGTCTCCTCCTCCACTGCGAGGAACCATGTCTGTCAAAACACAAGAAAATGTGAAAACAAGGAGAATCACTCAAACTAAAAAGGCAGGAACAAATTTTCTGATGTTGAGTCTTGTAAAAAAGAAGAAACCAACCTGCCACTTCATATTCATCAGGCATCTCTCTGGCCAGCTTCTCCATGGCGATATCATTAAGAGGACCCAGAATGACGATGGGTCGTTTGAAATTAGCTGGAGACACAAACGATTCAGGGCTATTGAAACTTGCTGGACAATGGGACATGAATCTACATGACATCATCTGCGGGTGCGAGAAGGTGAAAAACCCGCCAACCTTCTCGGAGCAGGACTCTCTCATAGGCCGGGAATTTGCCCTGAATGGTGAGCTGCAGCAGGTCGTCACGAGTCCGTCGGACGTTCTTTTCGTTCTTTTTGTTCCCTCTGAGCCCCCGTAGCTTCCAGAACTCGGCTCTCGGTCCCGACACCTGCCTCTCTCCGCTCACCCGCTGTGACTGCTCAATGCTGGCAAACGTCTCAGCCCTGCAGGAGATAATGACGGATGTAAGAAATGAATCATGGTTTTTGGTTAAAGGGATAATTCAGGTGTTTTGAAGTGGGGTTGTATGGGATACTTATCCATAGTCAGTGTATTACCTACAGTAGATAATCAGACAGCTATACCATTAATGTTTCTGGGAATGGAAACCGTTATCTGTGCTCTCACAAAAGCCATCAAACTCCATCGGAAAAAAAAACACAGTAATTTAACCTCACAGAACGTGGGAGTTGTGTTATAACATGACTTTGGTTAGTTCAAATTCACCAGCTTCACACAATAACACAAATTAACTAACTAGTTGAATCTACGGTAGACCAGCAATCTATGGAGGATCACAAGAGTCACATACATAATAATAAAAACCATTTCATTGATTAATAACTAATTGTGTTTATTTATGAATTCATTAATGTATTTTTAAATTATGTACTTATTGACTGTTTTATTGTGTTTTGTTAATCCTTTTTAATCTGAGCTATTTATTGATGGACTAATATTTCATTTGTAAATTCATTTCAGAATTCTTTTTATTGCCATTAAAATGTAAAATCATTAATTACTTTATTTAGTTGCATTTGTAAACTCACTTATTAATGCCTATTTTTATCGTGCATTCTATTGTAGGTAATACACTATGAATAAGTACCTCATACAACCTCACTTCAAAATGCACAAACTATCCCTTTAAACTAGAAATCTAAATCTCTCATCTCTTCCTGACCTGGCCTGGTTGGGGATGGTGCCTTTATCCATCTCGTGCAGGTCGTTCCCCATTCGGCTGGCCAGCCAGTTGCCCAACTTCCCACGATGCATTGTGTCCACCACCCTGAACACCTCTCCTCTGGTGAAGCTCAGACCTATGGGGCCTTCGGCATCGTGGTCAAAGTGGGTCCGAATGTAGAAGTTGTCTGCCAGGTTGGACTTGATGATCTTCTTGTAAACTGAGGAGAGGGGAAGATTAAGTACATCCAGTCACTGATTTACAGCTTTACCCATAATTATCAATCTGAGATGTTTTGGGGTTAACTTACTGTCCATCTTGTTCTGAGTGCGGATTTCAACCCGCTCTCCTTTCTTGATGTTTAGGAGGAAGTTGGCTGCTTCTTCTCGTGTGAAATGTCCAAAATCGACTTTATTTACCTGAACAGATGACAGACAAGTTTAAGGAGTATTAAGGGTATTTTATCTTCAGCCAGATACACGATAAACTCCAGAAACTGTAACATCCCATCTTGTTTCTTTTTTGTTGTTTTGGGGTTTTTCTCTCTTGCACTATTAAATGTACATAACATATGCTCATAAGACATGTAACTGTACTGAAGGTTGAAGGCAACAAGGAAAGATCTGGGTCTGTCTGTGGTGGGCCGGTTGCCTCTGGAGGCCTCGCTGGAGTTTGAGCTGAACGAGTTTCTGGTGAACCTGCATGATTTCATCTGATTCTGCCAGAATCCGACCCGGTGACAATTATTAAGAATAACTATAGAAATAACCGATCTTCACACTGATGGTCTTGTTTGCTGATGTACGTCAGTACAGTGAACTAAATAAATAAAAGACTTGTGCAGATTACAGCCAGAAAACTCACTGCATTCAAAACAATCAAGTTAAAATTTGTTGAAAGTCTAGTCCTAAAAAATTAAATAAAAATGCAATATATTCATATTTTATTTAACTGTGACAGCTCTGAAGCTCAAATATCAAGTGAGATTTGAAGTAGAACCACAGCACAGAGCAGGAAAAACTGTGCGGACTCATGGTGACCTGTGAAAATCAGCTGACATGCCCAAAAAAAAAAAAAAAAAAAATAGGGGCTGTAATTGAGCTTTAAATAGAGCTTCCTGTTCAACACGTTGAAAAAATATTAACCTCTTCATTACGGTTAAGACCTGGCCTAAGGGGAAACTTGGTCAACATGGATAACGGGACTCCCCCTCTCCCAAGAACAGCCAGCAATGAGGAATTTACAGCCCTTTATAAGGTTTATTCACTCCTCTTCAGGCGTGACAGCGTTAGTGTTCATAATGAACTACTACCAGGCGTACCATCTAAAGTACAGCACCATTGTCTCACCTGCATGATCTGGTCTCCCTCTTTCATTCCCTCTTCGTACGCTGGGCTGTTTGGCTGAACTCCGCCTACAAATATGCCGACATCGTTGCCCCCCACGAGCCTCAGACCCACACTGCCCTCCTTCACAAACGACACGGTGTGAAGGTCTGAGCTGTACCTGAGAGCGAGAAGAAGACACTGTTGATATGAATCAACCAGCGCTAAGATGAAGATGCATATGAATAAATGAGCAGTACTCACCCTGGATTAGGTGTTGGGTACGAATCTGGGGGGAGGGAGTAGATGGGCTCTTCTGCAGGCTTTGCTAAAAAAAAATACGCCAAACGCACAATTTAGAGGGAGCAACTTTTCTCATGCGTGAAGCTTAAACCAGCAAATGTTTGACATTTTTTTACTTGACATATTACAAAAAAATATTAATTAGCAAACAAACACAATCATATATTGCAGTAGTTCAAGTCTTGAGCATTACAGTAGGTGGGTGGGTTGCTCTTCACTGAAATCCCAGACCTGAGGGTGCCAGTTCCATTAGCAGCCCGAGGAACTCTGTGAGGTGAAGAAAACATTCATTTACTTTAGACTTCTTTTAATTATTTCAAACATGTAACAAATAAAACAATAAAATAAAAAAATAACAGTATAAACAAACAATAAATAAATTAAAAACTGTACACTTGTATTCATATTTATTTAGATGATGCTACCTTCTCCATAACTCAATAATCTCAATATTTATCAGAAAAACAGCTCACACTCAATGCTACTACGCACAACCCAAATATCCACCTATATAACCCGCCAACCCTTCCTCATCCCTGTACCTCCCAAAATACATTTTTTTTTTTTACCGTATCTTCTTCAGTCTGGGCCTTGCATCATCTGTGATATTTACGTAATATCACATCTCAATAACACATTGTTTTTATGATACCGATTTGATTTTCAACACACAGGCCTCAGTAAACGGAAACTGTTGCATTACATTACGCAAAACCTCATTTAGACAATCAGTCCTCGCTGTTAAAAGAGCAATATTACGGTCTACCAGCTGAATTGAAAATGCAACATAATTTTAATATTTTTAATAGAGATATTAAATCATGGCTAAAATACAACCAACATTGTTCTCATACCTAAAACCTCTGTAGGCACACCTGTTATTGTATCTTGTGTATGGATTTTGGATATACTTTATATATTTATATACCGTGTTTTTCGCACTATAAGGCGCACTTAAAATCGCCCAATTGTTTAACTCAGACACTGATGATGAAGGATTTGATGGATTTGAGGAAGAGGAATGAACTGAAAAGTGAGTGGATTGTTTTGTATTTCATTTGTTACAACTGAAAAATGTTGAGTTATTGAAGTTATTGAGTTATTAAATGAACTGAATAAAGTTTGACCTATCTGACCGTTTGGTTCGCTCATTGCACCTTATTATCCGGTGCGCCTTATAGTGCGAAAAATACGGTACTAGTGTTTCACTATAAAAAGTGCATCTAGTACTTACTGCATGTATGTTAGAAGTCTAATGCTGCTGTCATGTCCATGTCAGATAAACTAACTATTTATCTTCTTATCTTATATGCTTTTGTCATACATGATCTTTGCCTTTTGTTTTGATTTGAAGCACAATGAGTTTATGGCCGTTGTATGAATCGTTAAACTGATGAAGTGCATGTTAAATACTCAGTCGTACTTGCGGTGGGTCGTGTCCCGCTCAGAGCTCCCAGACCTCCTGAGATGTGACAGCTGGTCCGATTCTGAGGAATCTGAACAACAGAGACTGTGGTCAGGACTAACTAGGACTAACTTATGGCCTTTCTGCTCTAAAATGTAAGATGACAACACAGAGGAGGAGGAGAGGATGAGAATGAATAAACTGACCATCAGGAGGAGGTCTGGTGGGCGACGGGGCTCGACGAGGAGGCTCCTGCCTCACGGCGACAGAAGTAGATTTTATATCAGGCAGGACTCTGATTGAAAGACAAATACATGTGATGAACTGCCATGTAACCTTTTTTGTAATCTTGGGATACAAAACAATAAATAAAACTGGGTTACATGTCAAAAGTGAAAAAAAAAAGTTTATTCAAATATCTAATCAAAACTAAAATGTTTTAACACATGAGCAGTTGAAATGAAACATTATGTGATGCAATCGTTGCAGGAAGTCCTGTCATGTGCATCAGTGTGTACAGAGGGTTTTACAAGAAGACAACACTGGTGTTTGTGTTAAGTAGATAAATCAGTCAGACATCCTGTCAGTATCATTTCACACATCTCCTCAGTGAAGCAGTTGGGTGAACTCTCTCATTTTCAACTGTGTTCTGCCCCAAATCCTGCTGCAAATGTTTACTGGTGGACTCAATGTTTATTACGATTTTTATAAAGTTCTAACTTTTAATAATCTGGTGGTTTACTGTATTGTGTATTTATACACTCTTTACCAGCCACCACAGTGACCCTGGTACTGTTTTCACCTAGTAAGTCATCACAGCAAAACGTGGTTCTGCAGACACCTACTGTAGCAGGAACTACCACAGCAGAGGTTCTGAGTAATTTGCCAGATGTTTATGTCGGTGTCTGTCCGTCTGTGGACAGATTTTGTCGACATGGCAGTGTTGTTGACGTGCAAAGTGCAGTCATGAAACTTTCCAGGTGTGTAGTTGAGCTCAAAATGAAGGCTGGGTTTAAAGATGGGTGTGATCTGAGCTAGGGTGTCCCGGAAGTAGGGAGGTAGGAATTGGGGAAGCCCCTCCTTTACACCCTTAGGCTTGTTTTGAGGTCGCGCCTGGTCCCTTCAAAGATCAAGAGTTTAATTTTATTTCTAACTAAATACTCATTAAATATTTTCATATAAATGTATTGGTAAAACTAAGACTGTTTAAGACACTTAACTGACCTGAACCAGGGTTCTAACACTAAACTAAAACTGCTACTAAAAGGCAGAAAGGAAAAATATTGAAACTAAGAAAACTCTAACAAATTAATAAATATTTCACTGGGCTGCACGGTGGTGTAGTGGTTAGCGCTGTAGCCTCACAGCAAGAGTGTTGAAGGTTCGATTCCAGCTTGCGGCTCTTCTGTGTGGAGTTTGCATGTTCTCCCCGGGTAAGGGGGGGTTTTTTCCGGGACTCCGGCTTCCTCCCACCATCCAAAAACATGCTGTTAAGACCTAAATCACAACAATATTTAAAACTAATCCAAATAGTTTAAACAATTTTTTTATAGCTAGATTTCTTCTTACGAGGACTGGGACCTGCAGGGACCCCCTCCGGGCCCGATAATATATCACTACTGAATGAAGGAGACAGCATGAATTTCCATCAACTCTGGTGACAGTGAATAACAGAAAATGAGAGGACTTGACTTTCCAGTAGATGGCGGTATGCTGCAATTGCATCACAAAAGTAGTGTCAAGATGAACCATTAATGATCATGGCCATTCCTATACAGTTCTCCAACTATGTATTTTTAACAACTACAAACCACTACATATATAAAAACTGAAACTTAACTAAAACTAGCAAACAAATGACTAAAATTAAACTGAAAAGTCAAAACTAAAATAAAAACACAACAAAAAAATCTATTGTAAGTTTGACCTGAATTCACTTTGTGATGAAGACTCTTGAGCTTCAATTTATTCTGATAATCTATTATTGACTCTGTTCTATGAAAGATATTTAAGGACAGGTCGGTAAGACCTGTCAGTTGACTATCAATAAATACTTAATAACCTGTAGGCATACTATGTGATCTGGTCCTGATAGTATACCTGCTCAGGTTACTATCAATAGCCTGCTGGTTTACTGTCAACAGTGTTGGTTCAGGTTAAATTCAACTTGATACTTGCTAAGTTTAGAGTTAGGTTTCTGGTCAGTCCCACAGCAGGTCATGTTTATGAAAATGTATTGATTTATGAATAGGGCTATCAGAGTTAATGCGATAATAATGTATAAATGCAAATTTGTTTTAACATCACTAATTTCTTTAGTGTATTAACACAACTTGTGATTTTTAGGTTGTAGTGGGCTGAATTTTAAAGCTAGAATGAAGGAGGCTAAATAACGCTCCATTCTTACACTAAATTTTTGGCAAGAAAAAACTGTCATGGTCATTTTGAAAGGGCTCCCTTGACCTCTGACTTCAAGCTATGTGAATGTAAATTGGTTCTATGGGTGCCCACCAGTCTCCCCTTTACAGACATGCCCACTTTATGATAATCACATGCAGTTTGGATCAAGTCATAGTCAAGTCAGCACACTGACAGCTGTTGTTACCTGTTGGGCTCCAGTTGTTATGATTTGAGCTTTTTTTTAATGCTAATTGCAGTATCTGTGAGGGTTTCTGGACAATATTTGTCATTGTTTGGTGTTGTTGATTGATTTCCAATAATAAACATTTGCATAAAAAAGGCATATTTGCCCACAAATAAAAAACTGTGATTAATTTGCGATTAATTGCAATTAACTATGGACAATCAAGCGATTCATCATGACTATATTATTTAATTGATTGATAACCCCATTTATGAAACACTGCAATGTATTTCTTAGCACTTGATACTCGACTACTGGGTGGTTGAATATTAATAACTTGTCTGTAGACACCTGACACGTTGTACAGGGTCAGAGCTTACCTGTATCGGTTGTTTGCCGTGTTGGAGTTTGTGCTGCCTGTAGATTCCCGGCGAGGCACAGAAGTGTAACTGGCCTCTGATTCAGAATCTGAACGAGCTGTGAAGATCAATATAAAAGCACATCATTTTGACCAGAAATTCATGGGCAGTAGCTATAAATATGTAATTAACCATGTCGGTAAAAACACGAGTAAGAAAAACTTGATTCATAATTTTAACACCTATGTAAAATGTGCATTATATTCAAGCCACTAATAAAACTCAGCCAAAGCATGATGTGCACACAGACCTCTCTGTGGTGGATTGCTGGCAGTGACGCTGGGGGGGCTCCATCCCGGCGGCTCTTTCTGGGGCTGCAGTGCAACGTCTGGCAGGACTCTGGAAGAGAAGAGAGGGATGAGGGAGTGAGGGAGGAGGAAGACAACAAATCTCAGTTACGTTTGGAGAGGGGGGACCCGTGGCTAATATGATGATGATTGATGAGAGGATGAGACTGAAATGTTGAATATTCACCTTAGTGTCTCTGAGGGAAGCTCTCTCTTTGATGGTTAACCGCTTAGTAACTGATCAAAATTAACCATTCAGTAGCATTAGTAGTATTTCCTTATCTTGAAAGCTCATATTTACTACACATTTTCTACAACATGCTGAATAAAACATGCAGATTTGCAATCAGGGGACTACTCTACAGATATGTGATTGGAATATTGTTGCTTCAATGATAAGTGACCTCTGTTTAATCAGCATTTAGCCACATACAGGAGCGGGACATGTTCAGTGTAAGTCACTTTTATTTCATTGGTTAACAAAATGTCAACACAAACACAATGTACACAGCCAAAAACACAAATCAAGCAAAATCAAAAGGCTATAAAATGCGACTTAAGGAACAAAATGAGCAAATCAATCAAAAATCACAAGACAGAGAGGGGTAATTTAAGCTTTTAAAAGGTAAATAAAACATGTGATTAACTAAATTTAAAATGGGAGAGGCGTGCACAGTCTGCTCAGTGTCCCAGTCCGTGAGATCTTGTTGGGTTTCGGGGAGGGGGTGTGAGGTGTTGGGAGGACCTTCATCTGTACCTGTATCTGCTGAGGGAGTCCTGACTGTACGTGGTGCTCTGCCTCTGAGGAGGCCCCGGGCCAACTTCCGAATCAGAATCAGAGTCTGAAAATAACAAAACATAAAATATGGCTATTAAATACGATAAAACAGCAACAAGTACGGCTTTCACTGTTACAACATAAAACGATGAGTATTTTAATTTTTACAAAATTATTTATCACATTAAACTTGCGCTAAATTTTGGCGAAGAAAAACTGTCACGGTCATTTTCAAAGGGGTCCCTTGACCTCTGACCTCAAGATATGTGACTGAAAGTGGGCATTAAGTCATCATCAAGTCAGCACTCTGACACACTGACAGCTGTTGTTGCCTGCTGAGCTGCAGTTTGCCATGTTATGATTTGAGCATATTTTTTAAGCTAAAAGCCGTACCTGTGAAAATTTCTGGACAATATTTTTCATTGTTTTGTGTTGTTTACTGATTTATATTAATAAATATAGTGTATACTGTACATACATTTGTATAAAGCATCATATTTGTCCACTCTCATGATGATAAGAGAATTAAATACTTGACAGATCTCCCTTTAAAGAACATTTTGAACAGATAACAAATGTGCAGTTAATTAGTGATTAATCACAATTAACTATTTTAATTAACTGACAGCCCTATTATAAACAGAACGTGTAGAAGTTACAGGATTGATGTTATGTCAAAGACGTCTAAGTATGCTACTGAAGAGAGCATGCTAACCAGCTAGCCCTGGCCTGTCCTGTCTCCTTATACCAGTTCTACCTTGAGAGGTTAATAGTGAGTCACTGTAGTGTCCAGTTTGTCCTCATGAGAGGCCAAAGAAGTAACGCTGCCCTGAGGGCTTGTCAATCATGTTGAAGGTACAGGTTCTGTATAGGTTATGATGGTTTGTTTATTGGATTAAATTCAAAGTGGCAGAAACGAGAAAACAACTTGTATTTTCACTTTGTCCTCCCCGCCACCTGGAGAGTACGTCGACGGGAAAAGAGTGGTCGGCGGCTCTGTGAAATGGACCTTCAGTTAGCGGTTAGCTGTAACACAAATTCAAAAAGTCCAGCAGAATCACAGTGGACTGTGGCCAGCAGCTGGGTTTAACCTGTGTATTAACTACAACAGAAAGTTTGCTGATCTGACAGGGAGGTCTGGGCAGTCCCTGGGATCAGACCCTGGTGCTGAGATTTGTGCTGGCTAAATGCGAGTTACTATATCTAACTGCTAAATGAGGGTCCATTTCATGGAACTGCCACAAGCTCTACTCACTGGTGGTGAGTCATTTCTGCCACTTTGGATTTAATCCAATAAACAATCAAAGTGTACACAGACCACACAGCCCCCGTTCAGTGGCACAGTAAACACAATATACATTTTAGAGTCCTTTCAATCAAACATGTTTTTGTAATGATTCAGATGAACTGAACCTTTAACATGTCACTAAGTCATGTTTCACAGACAAACTGATTTGTAATACAAATCAAAAAACTCTGTCACACCATGATTTAAAAATGCTGCACAGACCTCCCTTCATGGTTGCTCTGGCTTTAGCTTTATTTGACTGCTAACATGTTCAGCAGCAAATATTTAAAGCAAATGGTGTCAACGAGTATCAGAAAAATCCAGGATGTATAACATAAAACAGGAAGTTGGATTGTTCTGTTTTGTGTGTGTGTGTGTGTGTGTGTGTGTGTGTGTGTGTGTGTGTGTGTGTGTGTGTGTGTGTGTGTGTGTGTGTGTACTGACCTGGAGGCGGGACTCTGAGAGGAGAGCTGACCCTCCTGTGAGGCTCGAGGCGAACATTGATGGGGGAGGATCTCAGTCCTGTGTGGGCCAGATCAGGAAGAACTCTAGGGAGGAAAACACAGTTATGTGCCTGGTGGAAAAAAACATTTCTCATGGTGTTTATCAGCATTGTGATTCACTAGCAGCTTCTCTAATCAAAGCTTGGCGTTGAGTCAAGTGTTGTCCTTACTTGTATCTGCTGTCTGGGCGGGGGCTCTCTCTGCGAGGTGGAGGGGAAGTGCTGCGGTCAGAGTCGGACTCTGACACCGGCCTGCGAGGCCGTGAGGCGGAGGAGGAGGCACGAGAGGTGGTCCAGTTGGGGATTAGAGGAGAGGACTGGGGGTGGGGGAGGGTGGACATACCAGACAGAGATCTGGAGGAAGAGAAAATTAAAAAATATTTATTCCTTATTTGACTTTTGCTTACATGCACTTTAGCAATGTGGATACTGTTGTCCTGTAAATGTGAATCTAGGTTGGAAGGTGATAAAATAATGCCCCTGGTAGAAATAACTGGAAGAAATACAGCTGTTGATGTTTGGTACTTTAGTGTATAATAACACACTAGACACTACAGGCGAACAGGGTAAAAATCACCATGAAACTTCCACAGCTTATCACTTATGTTAAGACAAATATTTTTTGTATTACAAGTTTTCTGAAATTTTGTGTGGTTAGGCAAATGAGGTATTATCTTATCAAATATGTGTGATATTTCCCGAACAGAAATGTGAACATTGAATAAAGCCAGGTTAAACATTTTGTTGACCTATTAGAATAGACCAGTACAGAATTGACCGGTGCATGAAAATGTTTCTGCTTGTAATGTCATGATAACATGATCTCGTTTGTATTTCATGACCTGCTATTTATCTACACGTCTGAAATCTAAATATATAGCACATGTGATGAGTTTGATGAACATTTATTCAATTAAACAGTAATAAAACTGACTTGTATTTGCTGGAGTGATCCTTCATGTCCGGACTGTCTCTCCTGACAGGAGGAGGAGAGGCGCTGCGGTCCGACTCAGACTCAGATGCAGCTGAAGAAACAATAATCAACCGTAAAACATCATTATTGTCTTTTTATCGTCCGACTGTGTAACTGGATTTCAATCTTAAAGTTCCAGCTGCCACAGAAACATTAAAGCTTCATACTTTTCTTCTGAAAGGCTGTCTGTTAATATTTCTAGAAAGGTGCCACCATGACAGTTTGTCTGAATATGTGATTGACAGGTCATGTGTAGCTCTGGTACGAGAGTGATTCTCAGTGGGACTGACCTCTGCGAGAGGCGTAGGATCTTACGGGAGGCCGAGTCAAGGTGGAGCGCACTGGCGATGAATCCCGAGACTTGGCTGGAGGAGGTTCAGCTCTTGTTCTGGGTTAAAAAAAAAAAAACAAACAAAATAAAAAACGTACACAAATTTTTCAAAAAAACTGAGAAAGGTCTTGAATAGAAGTAAATGGGGGTCATGTTTAACAACACAACTATATCACTATTCAACAAAACTATATCAAAGCATCCATTTACAAACTTTCACACAACTCATGCAGCATAATTCAAGTCTCATTTAGCCAGTCGTATGCTCACTACTTCCCAAACGTGTCTTTGCTAAAACATTACTAATTAAAACACAGTCTTGTGCTTGCACAGGTGCACTAGTCTAAACTGTTTTAAATAGTAAGCGTTTAGAGGAGATGCATGTGTTCAGGAAGTAGTGATCATACGACTGGACGACTGAGACTTGGATAAAACTGCACAAGTTGTGTGAGAGGTTGTAAAAGGAGTTTTGCAGTTGTTAAACGCAGCCCGCATTTACTTCAATCCATCAAGACAAAACAAACTTTTCTTCAAGAATTCAAGGTAACACAGGATGAGTAATGATCATTTTGTAGGTGAAATATTTAATTTTCCTTTAAAAACAGGAGAAGTTCATAATTTGGGGTTTTACCAGACAAGCAAAAAGAGAAAATTTCATGGTGCATATCAGGAACAACACAAACTGCAGCCTGAAATATTGGTGATAGAATTATTAATGTGGCCACTAAGATCTCAGTCCTGGTTGATTTTGAATAGTTATTTGACTGAAAACAGTGGAGTTGCTCTTAGAGTTTAGCAGTCTGGAGTCTTTTTGTTAATACTTGAGCATAAAAATTAATTTTTTTTGTTGATGTACATGAGATTCAAGTTTTCAGTATTTGTGCATATAGTTCCACTTTGTGTACACAATGAATAATAATAATAATAATAATAATAAAACAAAAATACTAATAACACTAAAATAAAATAACTTAATAAATAAAAATTTCAAGAATTTTTAAGTTTAAAGGTATAATGTACAAGAATTCCCTAAAAACAATGTATAGACAGAGCGGTTTTATGTTTGTTTATATAGAAAATTTTGGTTATCTTGGACAATAAAAATATTTGAAACAAGAAATAACACTGAGCTATTCATGATAACTAAGATTATAACTACTACTTTATTTTAGGTTTATTAGTTTTGGTGGTGGTGTTGTGTTTTACCTGCGCGTCCGTTTCTCTCGGTTGGGCTGACGGGACGTTCTGTGAGTAGGGACGACTTCGTCCAGATCTGAAATCTCTGATGGGAAACATAAACAACTTTAGTGAGGCAACAAATTCTGCAAAGACGAACTCCTTCATCAATGACTTTTAATTTGTTTTCCCTCATTCACGTCATTATCTTTCCTCTAACACACTGTGCTTCAGCCCAGCTAGCTCACATTTAAAACCCCATGTCTCCTCCCTCCCTCTCGCTCCACCTCCATCCCTTACCCTCCAGTTCGGAGCTGCTGCCTCGGCGGCGGTCGTCCTCACTGTTGGGTGCGCTGTCCTCCACCTCTGGGATGCTGACCAGGAACCTGCGGTCGTCCCTGAGGACCGTCATGGTCAGTTTGCCCCGGCTCTTCTCCACCAGGTGCTTGGTCTCCAGCAGGGATAGATTCTCCGTTGTCATGCCATTGATCTGGTCGAAGGAGACAAATCATTTAACACAAGTGTATTGACACGGTGGTTTTAAGATTAATCATCCAGATCTTAATTTTCACCTTAAGGATGAGGTCTCCCTCCTGCAGTGTTCCTTCTTTTGCAGCCAGGCCTGTTTCTGTCATGTGCTTGATGAAGATCTGGCTGCCCAGCTTCAATCCATACTCTGCAGAAAAAGGACAACAACAAGTCGAGTCCAGTCAGACATCAGCCCTCTCACCATGAGTACATCTGGACAAACTTCCTGAAGTCTTACCATCTGTGATTCTCTTTTTAAGCAGTGTAGTTCTGATGGGTTTCTCTATAACATCCTGGTGTGGCAGCCTCTTGTACCCTGACGACAACGGTAGCGTGTTCCCATGGCCGTTGCGGTCGGGTGAGGCGCTACGGGCGCGGTAACGGTAGCGGTCTCGGTTGTCGCTGCCGTCAGAGTAGCGCCGTGTTCGTCTGGGGGGGTCGGGGTCCAGCAGGTTGGAATGGGAGGCGGCCCGAGTCGGTCTGGTGGCTGCTGGGATCTGGATCTTACGAGGACGTTTCACTGTCTGGAGAGAGAAAGATAGAGAGGCAGAGATTTAGAGACATGCTGCATCGTAGATTAGAGATTGTCATTTAGGTGTTTTTGGTTGCTGCTTCCTCTATACTCACCACGTTTGCCGTCTTGCCACATGTCTTGAGAATCTGAATGGTGTAGTTAGAGTGGACGTTCTCCATGGACACTCCATTGACCATGACAATTTGGTCTTTGTTGCTGCAAAGTACAAGAAAACACATGAGTCTAGTTCTGTTGGTGGGGTCATAAGCCTTTACCTTTCTCATGTCATAGTCCTTCTGGCTCATCTGAATCACAGTGAAATATTTACATTTGGTTCATTTTCTATGTTGTCTGGTTTGGTTAAAAAAACATGCTGAGTGGTGTGCATGAAGGCACAGATTTTATCTTTTTTTTTTTTTTTATCTTGAGAGCCACCTCTATACAGGGAATCTCAGAATTTTATATTGCAGTCAGTTTTCACTTTGACTCAACACATCTCAAATACTGTATGTGTCACTATTTCTGTCGACTTTATTTAGCATATTCTGTATGTTCTGTTCAGCCCAGATATTAAGCAAACATCAGACTTCTGCAGAAGTCCAAGTAAGTTCTCCCCCATTCATATTAACCTGTCGTTAACCTGTGTCCACCTCAACAGGCAGACGCAAGACACTACAGGTAAATCTCAACCGTTTTAAAATCATACAATAATACATGCCAGGATATTGTCAGACTTGACTTATTGTGTTACTGCATGGAGCCAGGCTTCACAATTAACTGTCAGCTGTTGTTGCTGTATAAACAATCACTGATCAAGTTGCTCAGTTTTGATAGTTTTATTGAGTTGTCTTTTATCAAACTGATTTTTAAATGTGTGAACAATCTCGACCTAGCTGTACGTTTTCCATACGCAGCACTAGTGAATCAACAAATGGTAACTGCAGAGTGGCAGAACACAAAACAACCTTTGGTCAGTCTCTTTTTCATTAAGAGGATTTCATTTTTTGAATGCCCTACCAACGGAAATAAAAATACAACCCGTCCTGAAAATGTTTAATGAAAAGGTGAAATACTACCTGAAAGTAAACCAAACCTGTGATCACGGATTTCGGATCGGGATATTACAAATGTAAAGTGCTGAAATATACAATGTTGTATTATGTCATTTTATGAATGATATGCCATGCCACACATACACACAAGAGAAAGTGAGTCTTGGACTTCTTGTTTTGGTCCGTACCAGAGTACAAATACTGTGTTTACAACCACCAAAATAAACCGCTTTGATTAAACCATTTGATTAAAACAGACTACATGTTGGCTTGTGAAAGCGCCCTTTGGGATTTTTTGATTTAAACAGTCAGTTTCCACAACCAGCACTGCTCCCAGTAAAACCACAATCACAGTCACATTCACAACAAACTCACCGGACATACGTGCAATAAGGACTCATGTGCAACTATGTCATCTGCTTGAATTATAGGAACCGGACAATTATTTATTGATATAATGGACATACTTCTGGCTTTATTTTTCTTTTTCTTTTCTTTTTCTATTATGTATATACTAAATTATTATTTTTTATTTGTATGAATATTGTTTTTAAATCTATGCTTGTCTTCTATTGCACTATCCACTTGCTGCTGTAATGGGTAAATTTCCCCACTGTGGGACTAATAAAGGAATATCTTATCTTATCTTATCTTATCTTAAAAGTTCCTACAGTCATGTCAGAGCCATGACGGTCAACTTACAACAGTCGCCCTATGGCCGGTCCATTTGGCAGCACATCTGACACCACCACAGCTGAGTCCCCGCTGTCTGTCCTGTCCTTGCCTCCTGAAATGGCGAAGCCAAACCCCACTTTGGGATCCTGCCATTATGAGAGAACACGATTTTTAAAAAAGCTTTTAGAGGGACAGAAAACGACATCAAGTACATGACAGACAAGATGAAGACAAAGAATGCCGGTTTGCGTAGTATGAGCATGTGTAGAGAGGTAGAGCACATTCCAGCGGCGCTCGGTCTGATAGCGTAGAGGCAGCCGGTGCTGTGGGGTGCAGCAGGGCGTGTCCACCTGAATTCCTGCTGGAGTCTGAAGCAGTGAAACCAAGAGGACCGAAGCTGAAGCCCGGTCCAGCTAAACCCCCGCAAACACTTTCACAGTAGAAACAGTACTGACGGTGCCTCTGCGCCAAACATCGAGCATCGACTTTCACTTCTGTGTTTGTGCAGCCACTCGGCACCAAACACAAAGAAGTGGTCTGCACTTCAAATTCACTTTAGTTTCTTGTGAATTTCATGCATCCCTTTTTTTACGTGGAGTAGAAAAATACATCAATGTCTTCATCATAACCCCATAAAACCTTTATGTCTGATTTGATTACTTTAACAAAAAAAAAAACACTTACTTTGTTTAGTGTTATTGTATGTTGCTCCCATATTGTGAGCTCCTCCATACCTGGTTTCTGGAAAGAAAGAAAAACACAACAGGGATGAGAATAAATTTATGTTTTAAAAAAGGAATATTTATCTTTGACAATATTAAATCACAAATAATTAATCCTAATACATAATCCAGGTCCTTACAGGGAGGACAGCTGTGCCCGAGCCAAGCAGGAAGAGAGTGTCTACGATTCAACCTGATCTCAGCATGCTCTCACCTGTCTCAATCCTGCCTGACCAGTATGGAGGAGGGGCTACCTGCTGTGTGAGTGTGGTATGTGTGTGTGTGTGTGTGTGTGTGTGTGTGTGTGTGTGTGTGTGTGTGTGTGTGTGTGTGTGTGTGTGTGTGTGAGAGAGAGAGCGCACTCATAAGTCCTTGCAGTGCTGACAGCACATAACACCCGGGGCTCGTTCAGTAAGCATACACATAGAAAAACGTTGAGTAGAGGCAAGCAGGGCGGCAACGAAATCTTATTTTCATTATTGATGAATCAGACAGTTATTTTCACGATTAACAGATGAATCATTTGGGCTATAAATGTTAAAAAAAAAACAATACCAATACTAGATCGGATATTGGTGGCAATAGGACCGATCTACTCAATTCTAGATTTATACACTTTATATTATTATATACTGTAACTTTAATTCCTGTAAAAGTTTTGACTAATTAGTTATTGCATGAAAAAGGTTTGCACTTCAATTGTAATTCCTGTTCATTTTGAAGATTTTTTCCCAAGATAATTTTACTAACATATTAATATATTTAATAATAAATAATCAACAAAACTATCTACGTAGTTCTAAGTTAGGTAAATGAATGATCCCAGTCACTTCCTCACAGTGAGGCATATAGTTTATTAATTAAACACTGGTATCAGATCGATATTCATATCGGCCGAAAGCCCAGGTATTGCTATCGGTATCGGACTGAAAGAGTCAGATCAGTGCATCTCTAAAAAAAAAAAAATAGTATAAAACCCCCATTATAACTGATCACAATCAAAGGTGACTTTTCTTGAACAACCACGAGTCCAAAACAACAAAAATATTCAGTTTATTGTCATATATGACCGAGAAAAGCATCACGTCCTGACATGTGAGAAGCTGCAGCCAGCAAATATTTGACATTTAAAAAAACATAAATGTAAAGAAAGTTATTTGTTTATCAAAATAGTTGCAGATTAATTATCTGTTGATTGGCTAATCGCGGCAGCTCTAGAGACAAAATATTTCCTCTTTTAGTGACTGACACATTGTGTCTGTTCTGCACAGCACATTTCTACGTTTGAGTCTCAGTAAACACTCAGTTCAATCAGTCGGCCCTGGAGGCTGAAATAACAGAGCCAGTAGACAGTCAAGTTCTCAGTCCTGCACTTGTTGCTCAAGATTGTAAAAGCTTTCTGAAACGGGATAATCCTACAAGGCTTTGGTCATCTTCATTACTGGAAACTTTCTCTATGAGCAACAAGGACACTGGGCTATTCCTGTCACCATAATTATATCAACGTCGTATCGTACCATATATGGACAATTTCTAGTGTCTGTGTATGATTATTTTTACATCTATTCTCTCATTTTCATTGAAACATATAGAAAATAATTATGGTGTGATTTTTACAGGGATCTGTACCAAACAAAGATGTTTGACCAAAAAATCTCTGCAGCAACACATTTAGTTTAAAATGCTATTATAAAAAAAACATTTGGCTTTTAACGAATATTGCACCTCCTGCAAATTGATAATTGCAATAGTTGATAAAATTTGGATTAATTGCGCAGCCCTAGTTCTTACTTCCATTTCACATGAGAGTCGTTAACGCGACCTGAGATTCACACAAATTAAGATGCACGTTGTTATGAAAGCACCTGAGAAAAGACGTCACGACCTGTGAGCTCGTCCACTGTTACATAAATGCTCCTCTTCACACTGTGATCTGTCTTAAGCAAATCTCCACATTTCTGTCCAAGGACAACTTTCTGATCTGATGACAAGGTTTTACACAAACTACCTATGACACCAAACCACACATACAACATGCCTACATGGCTCTCGTGTTAGCATTTTTGGCATACTACTTTCAACATACATACCAAACTAAAACTGTGAACTACATTTCATTGTCTACTGAGTTACAGTGAGAACAGGTAAAGCCAGCTACTCTAGTCAGAGACACAGAGATGTACTGTAGTAGTCAAGTAATAAAAACAAATTAGAGTTTGTTCGAACAAGAAGGTAGAATATACAGGTCACACAACAGGTACAAGGCAGTGACATGTCCCAACACTGGCAGTGCAGCATTTACAACTCACTGAACACCAGACAAGTACCTAATGTCCTGTTACACCTAAACGCATCACCTAAATACAGCATGAATTCATAGATCAAGTCAATCTTAGTTTAACAAAAACACTAATAAATACAAAGGGCAGAAATCTCAAATATGATCACCACAAAAATCTCAAACTCGCTGGTGGAAGTGACCACGAGCTCAGGTGTACAGCGTGTGACCTGTGAACAGTGGGACATTTGTTTGACTAAGTTAATCATAAACCTGAGAGGAAGAAAAAAAAAAAAAAAAACACAGCGACTGACCCATCTGATCGCTCAAATAAAAAGCTGGCTGCGGATTTTCTTAATGTGAAATGACAATGAATCCTAACGGGGTTAATGTTTGATACTGTAGTTTCACCGCAGTTAGTTATTCAGGAGCTGCAGTGAAGTAAGAAACAAGAGCTCACAACCGAATGTGGACAGCACAGTGAGAAACACACATCTGTCCATTTAAAAACATAAGAAAGGGGAAGACTCAGGAAGCACTAGAAGTGTGAAATTAGAGTAAAAAATGACTATTATTATATTTAGTCAAGTCATTTTTATCGTTATTTTTTATACACTGCTGTATGTGCAGTTTGCAGGAAGGTTCTGTGTTATATGTATAATGTATTAAATGTATAAAATCAATAAATAAAATGTTAAAAAAAGAAAGTAGAATATAAAATAGTCAAGCAACAGCTCGTTTTACAGTCTTTGAACCTGTGAATCATTTAACTAGAATCTACAGATGTAATAACTGAATAAAATGATGAGCAAACTTGTCTGAAAAACAACTTCTTTAACTGCCGTGAGAAAATTTAAGACATCTTTATCAAAAGTAGTGTTGAAATTACAGCTGTATTCAATACTCATCCACCACTTAAGTTAAATAAAGAAAATATGCAAATAATAGTCCTGCTCTCAATCCTCAGTTGAAAGCATTTCCTAAAAATAGGTGGAGATTTCCAAAAACAAATTCAGCAAAGGAGAACAATGTCGATCATTTATCTCAGTCACAAGAATCACCGTCATGAAGGAAGTCCTCTGACTATATAGCTGTTCTGCAAAAGATGTGTATAAACCTGAATTTAGCCAGAAAAGTAAGTCAAGACAGATAGAGGGATTTCCTGATGCCTGCACCTTTGGGTGTCCACCTTGCTAGCTCTAGGTAACATTTAGCAGGGGTCTGTACACATGAGTAATAATTTATATCCTTTGTTTATTTTTAACAGCTATGTTTTAGGTACCTCCAGCCAGTGGTATACTGTCAGACCATTAATGCTTTGTGTTCCTGCCTCTCCACTTACCACTTGGTCTTTGAACCGTACTTCCATTTCCCACTGGGATCTCTAAGCTGTAGAAAAACACCTGTGGCCTCCGGCACTCAGTGAACAGCCAGCTCTTTATATTCCATATGGCAACACCAAAAGCAAACCAATCACAGATCCCACAGTCACCCAGCTCCAGTTACTTCCTCCTCACATCAGATGTAAGGAGAAGAAGAAACCTGATCTCCTCCTGCTGAAATTATTTGTAATATGACCAGCTGTGGTGTTTCCCTCTCGGCAGAGGAGAGAAGAAAGAAACATCGAGGAGAGACCTCACCTGAGGGCTCCTCCCCCACCCAACCTTTGCCCACTCTCTCAGTCACCCTGTGGTAAACGTGAAGGTGGAGCTGCACTGCCGCCCCACACCAATGCCCCTATACACCATATCAGATCAGACGATTGGTCGATTCCAGATGTTAAAAAACATGACGTTGGACATTCAAAGGTACAAAAAAAAAAAGACAAATTTCATGTTACTGACCTACTGAATTACAAAATGTGGCTGCTTTCAAGTAAAAAAAAACATTTTTCTCCATATAAAGCTACATATTCTGCCACTGCTTATTCAGACCCTCAACTGAAATTATACTGCGTTTTGCAATGCATCATGTCTCATGCAAAACGTTGTACACCCCTTTATGCCCTTGTAAGCATTTGTTGGGCTGCAAATTACATTTATTTAAAAAAATAAATAAATAATGACACTTATCTTAAAATCTTAAGATTTCTCCATCTGATCAGCAGCCAGAAATCTACTGCAGTATGTATGATGGAGCTGGGCTGACGGATGGGTGGGCAGGTTTTATTGCAAATATCTCATCCTTCTGTTAACAGCATATAATGTTGGAGGAAAACTGGAATACATTACGGCTGCACAATACCTTATCTTTTTTTTTTTTTAATGTCGTTGCAATGTAAACTTGTGCAATTTGTATTGTAATTTTTAAAAGTTTTTTTTATTTAGTTGAAAGAACATCGGTAAAAACCTGCACTTTAGATTGTACTTGTTTTATTCATGCCTTTTCTGCTCAGTGTTCAGTTTGCTCGATAAAAGAAAGTTAGAAATAATTTCCTTTAAAGTTTTAATTCAGGCAATTTGTGGTATTTTAGCAGAATACGCATTGATGCAGCAATTCTTATGTTGTAGTACCAACCATGTCATACTAGCTTGTCGGGAAGGAGGCTAAATAACGCTCCACACTTGCTAAATTTTGGTGAGGAAAAACTCTCAGGCCATATTCTAAGGGGTCCCTTGACCTCTGACCTCCAGATATGTGAATGTAAATGGGTTCTGTGAGTACCCACGAGTCTCCCCTTCACAGACATGCCCACTTTATGATAATCACATGCAGTTTGGGGCAAGTCATAGTCAAGTCAGCACACTGACACACTGACAGCTGTTGTTGCCTGTTGGGCTGCAGTTTGCCATGTTGCTAAATGCTGAACCTGTGAGGGTTTCTGGTCAATATTTGTCATTGTTTTATGTTAATTGATTTCCAATAATAAATATATACATACATTTAGCAAGCATAACTTGAGCAAGCATATTTGCACCCTCCCATGTTGAGAATAGTATTAAATATTTGAAAAATCTCCCTTTAAGGTACATTTTGAACAGATGGTTGATTAATTTGTGATAATCAAAATTAACTATTTTCATTGATTGACGGCCCTAATTCATATCAAGACTAAATACTAGCAGATACATCATCATCAGAGTCTTTGAAGTCATCAATATCACATTACAGTCTTAACATTTCCAACCTGCAAAGATTTGTAGTTTTACTTACACATATTAGTGACTTTCTATATGTAAGCTAATTGAGTACTCAACAACTTGTCTCAGGAGTACATGAATGGAAACTTTTGGATCTTAACTAAAAGATCTGTGGGCCTAACTAGAAAACATACACTCGTAATGATGCACCTGCCAAAGCACTTTAATATCACTGTTACTGTTGTAGTAACTAGAAACTGCAAACTGTTCTAGTGCAATACAAGAATATTAACACTAGGGGTGCACAATTAATCAAAATTTGATCAAAAATGCAATATGGTCATTTTCAAATCGCAGGAGGTGCAGTATTTTAATGAATGTGTGTCAGAGTATGATTTTAAAATGATTGTGCTGCAGACATGTCCTGGACAACTCGTCATATTCGACAGACTAAGTTGTTTAGTACACAGCCCAACAAAAATGCCATCATAGTCATTTTAATGTTTCTTAATGAAAATTATCATTCATATCATCATCATTGCAATTGCAGTACCAGTCAAAATGATCATTAAGCCCTAAACATCACAGACACAGAGGTTGAATACTGGTTGTCACTACAGTACGATTCATCCACTTACGGGCACCACCAGCAGCGGTGGTGGTGGTGGAGGCTCCGGGGGCAGAGAGCCAAAGTGCTTCAGTAGCTTCATTCGCTGCTTCAGATTCATGATGTTACGTTCTTCTTCTGCTAAAAAAGACACCTGCTGACTACCTCAGTCACTTTAGTCTGACCATGTAGTCTGTGCCTCAGCCACACACAGTCACTGATGCAGGTCTGTAAGTCCACAAAACACTAATAATCCACAGAAAGAATCCACACAACACTTTAAAGTATTCAACCGAAAATCTAGATGTGACAGGTCATGTGTCCGACTATTTGTATCCTCAGTTAATCCCTCTCTAGCAGGTTCATAAAGTCAAATAGGTCCATCTGCTCCCACTGTCAGTGGTATGTGAGTGTCTTGGTTAACTTGTAGTCTTTCCCAGAGCAGCAGGTCCTGGGCTGTTGGCTGAGTTTCAGTCTGCCGGCTGCTATGGTTACGTTGGGGGAATGAGAGCACTGGGCTGTTAATAATTGACGGGCTGTTTGCTACACTATAGGTCTGCTTGTCCTGAGTAAAGTTTCCTGGGTTCCTACACAGGCCCTGCTGTGTTTTCAGGATCAGGAAATGACACTGTGGCGACACAGAGCTTTAATGGCATCTCTCCTTGTTTGACATTAGTGCATGCCCCAAAGCATGGGTGTGCTGCAATCTTTATTTCAGTTTGACTCTGATTATCAGTGCCCTGCCTAGTCAAGAGTCACCGTAACTTGTACTTGAGTTGTTTACCGGGAGGGGACACAAAGAGGAGGAGCAGATACTGTATGTACCTGCAGGGTGTTCAGAAACATTGTCAAACAGCTTAGAGCTGCAGCCATAAGTGAGCTACAGTGGGTACAGTGGTCGTCCTTTAACTGCAAGCTTGGCGGTTCGATCCCCGGCTACTATTGGCTGCATGCTGTAGTGTCCTTGAGCGGGACACTGAACCCCAAGTTGCTCCCTGGGTGCTTTACAGCAGCCCACTGCTCCCAACGATGGGTTAAAAGCAGAGGCCAAATTTCATTTACGTACCTGTATCTATATGACCAGCTCAGTCACACAGCAGTTCCTGAAATAGTCACAAAATTTAACGTATTGATTCATGTACATAAAAACGAATTTTACATTTTTTCATGACCGTCACCATGAAATCAATCCATATGTAAGCCACATAATGGTGAAATGGGGAGTATAAAGACTGGAGTAGAAATTGACACGCGCATCACGTGTAGCTGGACATTTACAGGAACAAAATATGTTGTTGAAAGTCGTGCTGAGCTTTCCAAAAAAGGGGAAATTTGTGTCTTTGTACACAAATCAAATGGGTTAAATTCTGTGACTATTTCAGTTTCAAATCCAAAACCTGAGAACAACAATCACAGATCTGTGGCTGGACTATACAAAAACTGGCAGTTTAAAAACAATTGGTAGACAGATGATCCTCGACTTGGGTTCAGCCAGGTGGAACAGCTGGCCTCTGCTCAGCCAGGGCAGCTCAATTATTAATGGGTCCGAAGAAAACCAAGAACAGCAAGCAACCACTACTGTTACTAAAACAAACACTTCGTGAAGGTGTGCCCCTTCTACCATGTAAATAATCAGTCGTTCCTGTGTCAAGTCTTTCCAGCAGTAGAGCCACCTCAGAGGCTGTTCTGCCCTCTGGAGCTGAGGCCACTCCTGTTGGCTGACCAACATGCAAACTTAAAACTCCAGAGTACCTTGTTCCACCAAAAGAAAACACCTACGACTACTTTTACGTTGACACATAACTGGAATTCCTCAACCGTGCAGTAAGCAAACAGGCTTACTCCAGTAAATATTAATGACTGAAACAGACGTAAAGCTTTGAGAGGGCTTCAACATACTGTACAGCAGTTAGTAGCTGATGAGGAATTATAAAGCTTCCTCCCTCTAAATTCAGCGATTTGAAAGCCAAATACTTCAGAGGTTTACAGAGCAGCTGGAATTACACAGCCGGGTGGCCAGGGCTTTGTAGTTTCCACTCACAGTGGAGTTACTCAGGGCATGTACTGTCAACAGTGTTTAAGTACTGCAAAGCAAACACACACTTTATAGCTACCTGCACTCCCATACAGAAGTTGTCACTTGTGAGGAAATACATGCATGCTACAGAAAACTGGCTCGTAGATGCATTTTGACTCACTCTTTTAAGTTGTAATCTTTAAGATTTCAGTCCTAGTTTATTTAGAGTTTATCTTTTAGTGAAAACAATGCTCAGAGTTTAGCGGCATGGAGTCTTTTTGTTGACGCATGACCTTCAGATTTTCAGAACTGCCGGCATAGTCCAGTTTTGGTGTGAATACAATAGAGAAAAACTGGAGTACAGCATTTTTTCCACTAATGTCGTCACAGTTTGTAATACTGCAAATATATAAATATTACAATACTTTCATCAGTGGGCCATAAGCTCAATCACCAGTGTGTTTCCTGATTCGGCGACAGTGAATAGCTTAACTGATATTAAATGAAAATCTTTGAGTTTGCAACTTTAACAATTTTAAAGTCAATGCAAAAATCTTCTTAATCAAAAATGCTGACATGAATAAAACTTAAAAAGATGCAGAAAACAAACTGAAATGCAACTAAGTGGGCTGTGAAACGTAACACAGTAAAACAACAAGTGTACTGAGCACAACGTTAAGGGTGGAGGGGTATGTTGTTCAGTCTCAAGCACATAACCTCAAGTCAGTTGGTAAATGCTTGTTACATAAGAAAATACTTTAATCTGACTTGTGTTTAATGATGTGCATATTAATAAGAGTTGACCGATATGATGAATGTATACTGTGTAGGGCAACTAACAATTATTTTCACTGTCGATTAATCAATTAGCTGTTTGGTCTATAAAATATCAGAAAATGGTGAAAAATGTCAATCAGTGTTTCCCAAAGCCCAAGGCGACGTCCTCAAATGTCTTGTTTTGTCCACAACTTAAGATATTCAGTTTACTGTCAGAGGAGAAAAGAAACCAGAAAATATTCACATTTAAGGCGAGAAAGCCAAAATCTGGGGTCAAACCTCTAAGCGCTCTTATGTCAAAGGGAACTTTCCACAGCAAGCAAGCCATCAGTCTAAATGCATTAAGTCATCACCCTTGATCAAACCGTACATCAGTAAATACTGTCGGATTTGAGTCTGGGGAAAGGAAGACGCAGCTGTTTGGGAATGCAGTGTCGAAACTATTGTGAAACTCTCTGGCAGGCAGGTAGAAACTTGCATGTGTGGCAGAACCTGAAAGGTGAGGAGAGTTGGACTGACAGTCACCAGCACAAATAAATAGCCTACAAAACAGGACACACAGCAGCTACAGTATCAGGATCAAACACCCTGTAAATTCTGTAAACCACAGACCAAAATATGCAACAATAATAAACCTCACGCTATGATAACAACTACAGCTGACACTTAGACCTATACTTGTCCACAGCCAAAATATGATATAAATATATAAATATATAGATGCATAGAGATGCAAACTGTTAAACTGTTTAACAAACATTCTTTACTCAGCGTTGTCTTTAACTATCACTATTTATTTTTATGTTTTACATATCCCATTGTTGTTGCTACTTACAGCTGCTATTTTATTGTTCATTTGGCTTGTTTATTTATTTATTTATTCAGTTGTTTTTAATCGCGCAGCATTTGCACTTGTTTTAATTTGCTTAATCTAATTTAATTCAATAATACATTGAATTACAATACAATTCAATAATGCATTTTGAAATAATGTTACGCCCCCTGTATGAAAGGTGACATATAAATAAAGGTTCATCAAGCTAACATTATTCATTTATTTATTTATTGACTTATAGCGCAGTATTTGCTTTTGTTTTTATCTGCGTAGTGAAACTTTACTGTAAAGCATTCTGAACTACACCCCCTGTATGAAAGGTGGCATATAAATAAAGTTTTATCAAAGCTAACGTTAGCTCGGAGGCTAACTGAAATGGCTGTCTAATTTACACATAATATATTATTTTCTTCAAAGCTGGTTCACGAAAAGGTTTCACTAGTTAAAACATTTCTCTTCAACTCCTCCTTCCTCTCGGCTGAGCGGTGATGTGGGCTGACAGCCATGGTTTACCTGTGTACAAGGAAACAGCAGTGAAGCTAACGTACCTGGAAAGCTGTACACTTCCGGTCTCTACTACGTTTGTCCGTCCAAGTTTAAAACGCCCCGAACTGTCGAAATCCTCTTTCAAAGTTTCCCCTGCTCGCGGTGACTTTCTCCAGTACTTTGGAAACTTTCTCCTGAATCCTCCTGAAAAGTGGAGGAGAAGAGGTGTGGCGTCCAGGTACCAGGCACAGGTGAGTTTCACGACGTCATCTCGCGACCGTAACGTCACTGACAGGAAGTTGGTCCGCTTGATAAATCAGTCCTCCACCCAGTTTTGGTCGCCAGATAAGATTTCCTTTTCCCCTTTTCCCTTCTTTTTTTTTATTCTCATTTCTTTATTTTAGTATACATAAATACATTAACAGTATGTACACACAAAAAAAATACATACCAAAGATACATATACAAAGTCAAAACCTAATAATAATTATAATAACAATAATAATACACACATATTAAATTGAAATATAAATACAAGTAAAATAAAAAATAAAGCAGTCCACAACAAACAATACTTTTATTCACTTTCTTAGACATATACAATGCAACATTTTAAAGGAAATTTCTTTAACTAAGACACAATTTGTCCCTGTCTAGCCAAGTAAATTCCCCATAAATGAGATATGTCTTTTGCTTGAGTAAAATTAACTGAAAATGAATAGGGCATGTGGTGTTTCTCAGGTGTGGCTGTACGTTTTGTGTGATTGTCACAGTCTTAGTTTTGGCTTTTTTTTTTGTGCTTTAAAAACAAGAAAATTATAATGGGCAGTCTAAACTCAAACGATGATGATACAGTAAAACTGCTAAACATTAAACTTTTACTTCCTTAAATTACATATTTCCCCTGTGCTTTATTGTTTTATGAAGGGAACTTGAGATATAGCTTAACAAAGAACTCAGACTATTCAAAACAGATGAGGAGCAGCAGGAAGTAGCTCTGGTAATTATGTGTTATATTTAGGAAATACAGAGCTGGACAACATATGGGCTGACCCCTTCTGGGGAGAAACTGTAAAAATGTCTAAAATATGTGTAGCATGTGTAGGTTATTGAATCCATATATTTCTAGATGATGGGCCCTTAGAGCAGTAGTGGAAATTAACTACTACTACTTTATTCAAGTGCAATTTTGATGTTCTTTTACTTTACTTTAATATTTTAATTTTGTGGTAGTTTATACTTCTTCTCTTCAATCCAGAGGCAACTATTGTACTCTTTTATTGGATTATTTTTAGGGCTTTTTTGGTCTTTATTTGATTGCAGAGGATTGACTCTTGGAAGGAGAGAGAGAGAGAGAGAGAGAGAGAGAGAGAGAGAGAGAGAGAGAGAGAGAGAGAGAGAGAGAGAGAGAGAGGATGACATGCAGCAAATGGCCGTGAGTCTGACTGGAGCCGCCCAAGTATTGTAATTTTTACTCCACTACATTTATCTGATAATTTTATGATGTACTTTACTGTCCATTCTCAAATGCTACACACATCTGATCACACAGCTGCCTCCATAGTAGCAACAATAAACAAACAACATAAACAAAGCTGAAGTTACTGGTTACCTTGCTGATTTAGATTAAAAATACAAAATGTTATCGACATATAAATTAGGGTGTATAACTATAGGTTAAGAAAAAAACTTTATTGATCCACATGGAGAAATTCACAAGGTGGCTAACAGTATATAAAGTAATTAAAATCAGCTCCACCTTTACCAGCTGCAACATTAAAGTGACATAAATAATAAATGCATAACTAATTAGAATCCAGTAATATACATTACTCTGAAATGGGCCACTCACTCTAATGAGTACCTTTACAGTTGGTGCTTATATAATAAAATACTTTTGTACCTTGTTAAAAGTAACACTTTGAATGTAGAACTTTTACAGTACTTGTACCAGAGTATTTCCACACAGTATGTAGGATTTAGTGTCATCTAGTGGTGAGGTTGCAAAATGCAATGAACTGAATACCCCTGTATTCACACCTCCCTTTCCAAACCTGCTGGAGATCTACGGTGGTGTTCAGGTAACGTAAAATCATGAAAGTCTCTCTCTAGAGCCAGTGTTTGTTTTTGTCTGTTCTGGGCTACTGTAGAAACATGGGACGCAACATGGTGAACTCCATGAAGAGGCCCTGCTCGCTATGTAGATATAAATGACGACATTCAACAGTTCTTAGTTTCTGGAGATTATAAACTAATGAAAACATAGTCATGAATGTTATCTTCCATTTCTGCTAATAGAGTCCCTGTAATCCTACACACTGTCCCTTTAAGTAAAATATATTAGCACTACTTCCACCACTACACCGATACACACATGCCTAAAAAGTACACCGTAAGCCTCCAGGAGTGAGGCCTTTCCCAATGAACAAAAACACTCATTTTCAGCAATCTTCAAGTTTTTATTTGTTTACAAAGTTAAGATTGCGATCTCATATAGTCCTTCCTTTAATGAGTAGAAAACCTTTTTAAAGAATTAGTCGAAAGGCACAAATTTTACAATATATACATTTGGATCTAAATTATAAATATATAGAAAACAAAAGCACAACCCAGAATAAAAGTGCTGAACACAGTTTCTTTTTTTTTCTTTTTTTTACAGAAAAAATAGGCTTTGTTTAAAAATACATACAATCAGTAGCATGTTTTTTGTTTCATTTTTTGTTAGCAATAAATTATTTTTGAGAGTGATAACATGATGTAATATGCAAACGGTGGAGAAACGAGAAGGATGGTTACAGTATACACAGAGCTATCCATCAAAGATTGGAAAAACAACAAGCTTGCAACGCTCAATCATAACCCACGAGAGAACAGTAACTTGATTATGCCATTCTTAGTGCAAAATGATAATAAAACCATAAAAGGCCTGATTACACTGTTACTATGAATCTTAAAAACAAAGCTTTTCTTTCTAAAAATGCGGTCCATATCCCTCAAATGCATAAAGCTTTATTTGTGTGACTATAAATCAAAATAGAAGGCATTTTTTTGCAGACCGATGTCTGGGAATGTGCCTGGTGAGGAATATTAAAAGCAAAATTAATGAGGGTATCAGGACAACATGCTATATATTAAGATGCTGCAAATAAAAAGAAGCGTTAACAAGAATCGGAGATACTTAAAATCGGTTACACTGAGGGGTGAAGGCTTCGACAGATTGCACATATCAGTATAACCCAGGTGCGAATCGACTCAAAAATCTGTCAGCTTTAACACGAATTAAATGTCCAACACAAATAAAACAGAAAAATAATGTTCCTTAAAAAGAAACAGCCGTTGATCTTTGCCCTAAGAAGGCATAAACACTTAGAATCACTGACATGTTCACAAAGACAAACAACAAACCCATCACATTAAATCTAAAACATAAATACAGCAAGAGTCACAGCACAGAGTTAAGAACAAAATAGCACATGTACTGGTTAGTTTCACCACTGTTAGAAGGGGAAATGATATATTTCTGCTAACGCCCCGCCGTTACACCTCTGGTAGGTTTCTTCCTGAGATTGATATAAGGTCTGATATCTTTAGAGCCAGTAACTTTAGGGGTGTCTGTGGAATACTTTGGTATCTCTCTACAAACTGAAGGCCCGACAAAAGGTCTACGAGTTGGAGAAACAATTTGAGAAAAGCAAAAACTGACATGAGCAGAAATCAATCCAGACACTGTACAGCAGTACAGAACAGTGCAATCTTATTTGGTGGCAGATTATAATAGAATTTGTTTTATAGTAATCTTGAAAACTAGAAACTTCCCTGACCAAACATTTCGTTGACTAGTCTAATAAGCAGGATAACATATCTAAAATCTAAATATCCCTTAAATATAAATAACAATAACTTTTATAATAACGATGACTAAAACATCAAGAACGCATTGCGCTCATCCCATGAAAACGTACTATACAAAGGTTGTATGCATTTCTGTTTAACTAAAAGACCATGAAGCACAACAGAAATAAGAAGATTCATACCATGCAAAGGTAACCACAAAGCTTCGCCTGTTGAGCGTAAACAGTACTTAGGCATTTCTGTTTCACAACAAATGTAGAATATGGTTTTATTGCTTTTTGATCACTTGAACTTATCCCGGCATTTTGTCATGAACCAACTACAGTGCATTGTTTTCACACAAAGATGGCCAGATCTCACAGGTTTTTAAATATCATACACAGTGAACATTACAAGTCTGCACGCTAATGTTTTTACAGCCTCGACGCCTGAAGTGGAAACGCGTTTAACGTTTCCTTATCGGACCTCAAGACAATAAAATTCTTTGTCGTCCACCGTACTTAAAGACTTAGAAACAGATTCATATGTTTGTCTGTCAAAATGACACAAAACAACAACAACAACAACAAAGCACTCGAGACTTTCCTGAGAAATTCATAATCAGATCAAACCAGGAGTCACATCACTAAATGTTATTGTCAGCTTTAAAATAACAAGGGGTGATAAAATTTTTGGACACGATTTTTTGTTTTTTAACCCATGCTGCTCAATAATCCGCGCCATACTGACCATGTAGCACACTGTTGCATCAACAGGGACAGAAGGACACAGAAAAAAAAAAAAGGGCCGCTCTTGTTTTAAGAGCAGCTACACAGACAATAATACGAGCAGATACAGGCTTAATGGAGGCTTCTTCCTGAAGCCCACCACCAGCATACTGTAACACAAACAATGACTGACTGAAGGGGCTAATAGTTAAATACAAATATACCATATTTAAATTAAAATGAAAACCAACGCTCAAGAGTACAAATCTATACATTAGGCTACATGGATTTTTAAAGACTGCATTTATAGATTTCTCCAAAAGGCACTGTTTGCAACAGCAGACTGCTCTTCCTCTCCCTTTTTCCTCACACTAGTGTTCATACAAGCAGGGAGAGAAACAAGAGGGAGCATGTAGAAGAAAAAAAAACTGAGGCATTTCATGGCTTATCAGCTAAAAGATTTCATCTGTTTTGTTTTTTCATCCTCATCTTCCAGTTCAACGCCATCTTTTGTTTCACTCAAACCCAAGCCTTGCATACAGCCTTGTTTTAGTCAAGACGAACGGCCATGAAGCAAAGTAACAGTAAAGCAAAGTGTAAAAAAGACGCGGTTTTAACTGGTGAAAGGCGTTTAGAGCTTCCAGCAACTTCACCAATCATACCTCGTAAAATCAGCAGCTAAAAGATTTCCACACCTCGATGAATGAGCTTTTGTTTTGACAGCTCATATGTTCAATAAAATACTTTTTTTTTTAGTTGTTTTTTTTTTGTTTTGTTTTTAACAGCTGCCTTTCACTGTGGAGGACACACTTTGGTGCAGAAATCTGATATTGATGGAGCCCACTGTCGCCTAAAGAGCCTCAAGCAGGTGAAGGTGGGTAAAGAGAAGGGTGAGCCGAGCGCAGGACAGGCAGTGACGTGACTATAGGCCCTGAGGGGAGAGGGAGTAGGTCCGAGGGTGCGATCATAGACAGCAGCAAACAAGACAACAATCTGCTCTAAAAGACTAAACTACCAAAAGAAAAAGTCCAGACGAGCTGTTGCTGTTCGAGCTCTTAGTCTTGTTGCCGGTACTTAATGACAGATTTGCGGTCTGGTCCCTGTAGCATGCTGTTCAGAGCCTCGCGAACGTCAAGAGCGCCGGAGTGGCCGTTGGGTAAAGGTAGCGAGTCTGATGGGGAGAGGAGATAGTTGGAAGAGAAGCGAGGGGATGAGTTGGAAAACAGAGAGGAGGACGAGGACGGGCTGGAGAAGAGAGAGGACGAGGATGATGCCGGGATGAGGCTGGATGCGGGCAGGAGGCCGGCGGAGACGTGTGGGACCAGGTTGTTTGAAGTGGAGGACGTGGAGGAAGAGCAGGAGGAGGTAGAGGACGAAGGGCTGGATTTCTGTGTGGGCATCTGTGGAGACAGGGGCAAGTCAAATAAATCTAACAAGTCTTGGTGGTGGTTGTTGGCCAGCAGGTTGTGGTTCTGCTGCTGTGTTGCCTGCAGATGCTGCTGCTGCTGTAGCAAAAGAGGCTGCTGTATTTGTGCAGCGTGCTGGGCATTCGATGTAGTCTGAGAGATCAGAGACTCCAGGTTAAAGTCATCTCCGAATGCTGCAGCGTGTCCTGCCAGACTGTCCAGATTCAGCCCCACCTCCGTGCTGTCCGGGGAGGGAGATGGCGAGCTCACAGTCAGGTCCAAGATCTCATCCAGGGGATTCTTGGAAGACAAGTTGGGGGACAGTGTGGTCTGATGGAGTGGGAGTGATGGGTTCTTCCGCTGTTGGAAAGGGGACACAAAGGACTGTGGGTAAAACTGAGAGAAATTGGAGCGGATGCTAATCGTGTTGTGGACAGCGCTCTGGTTGGTGGTGGTGGAATTGTTGGGCCAGCTGTTATGGGTCCTTTGCTGGGTTTGGCTGGGGTTTCTCTGTAAGGACAACAGAGGTAAGTTCTGCAAGGGCTGCTGTAAAACAGACTGGGATTGAGCTTGCAGTCTCTGCAGCTGAGAGATCCCACTTTGTGTCCTTTGTAGAGTGTTTTGGTTCAGTTTCTGTTTGAGGATCTGGCTCTGGGCGAGAGACTGAGCGAGGGACTGGTTGAGCATGGGTTTCTGGTTGAACAGATTCGCCAGGAGGTGTTTGTTCTCCTGCTCCATCTTACGCATGCGCTCCTCAGCCAGCCGCTGCTCCACGGCCTGCTGCTCCCGCTCCTTTCGTCTCCTCTTCACCTCCTCGTCCATTTGCAACAGCTCCTCGCGCACGCGGGCCACGCAGTTCTCTGGGATCTTGATACCTGGGAGGGAAGAGGAGTATGGTCATGCCACAGTTATCAGTGAGGTAAATACTCAAAGACTTAACAAAATGAATAAAGATGTTCTGATATCTATTCAGATACCTGAACTTGTGTATCGGCCGATACCGAGTACCGATCTGATAACAGGGACCAAGGTCTAAATTAAGTTCTGGAAACATTTTATGGAGCCTTATTCCCCCCAAAAAGAAATGTACTTTCTGAAAGTACAGGAACTTTTGTTGAGTTTGCAGGGATGACCATCACTGATTGCTGAAACACACACGCCACTGCTGCTACAACGGCTTCAACTGTACCGCTTCATTCACAACCAAGGCAGTACTTTAGTATCGATTTAAGACCATTTTAGGACAAGCAGAGAGCATTTGTCTTTATTTGATAACATTATAAATTAAAGTTTGGCTCTGCTGTCGGGTTCCAGACTCATTAAAAAAAGACAGAGGAAAAACAGAGATTGTGAGGGTGAGAAGGAATGTGGGAAGAGACAGACAGCGCAGTAGTACTGTGATAAGAGAAAGAAATGCTATTTTCTGATTGCTTCATGGCGGTTACGTTCTAACGCACAAATAAATAACCATCAAACAATGAACAGATGATTTACTGTGGAGCTCTTAGTTTCATTTTCCTCCTCTGCATTTCATTCATTACATCCAGCTATCTAAAAGTTGCAGGAACTTTTGGTGGAAACCCGGCTTTTCACTGTACTCGAGGCATTTCTGGGACTGTATCGGAAAAACTTACTTTTACAACATGATGATTAAAACCCAGATCTTCCTATGTATCAACAACAACAGTACACAGACTGGAAGGTTTTGCACTGAATATGCACAGCGCCTCTGTGATGCCTGCTCCATTTTATGTCTAAAAATACATAGACTGTATATTTTTCTTTATATCTTTATAAAATCTGAGAAAACAGACTAGATACTGCATCTCTAGGGAGCATCCTCATGCTGTTGGGTTTTCATGGATGTCAAACTGAATTGCAAAAATTTCCGTGTTTCATAAGTGTTAGTAAGCATCATTATACCACTCACAGGAGTTCATAGACAAATAAGGAAGGTGAACGATAATATGTCATATATACGTGTCAGCACTTTAATAGCATCACACTTTACCATCAACTGACATCTGGTAATTCAAATGAGTGTGACAGCTATTCTAAACACCAGTAAATAATGTGCACTTTGTTAGAAAACTACATGAGTATGAGGAAGATGTACTGACCAACTTGCTTGTTGTGCTGTTTGGTTTTAAGGCGGACGATCTGCAGGATGCTCGAGCTGGTGATGTCAGACACCACATCAGATACACGCTTCCACACACGCAGCAAAGCACCACACAGCATGTGGTACTGACGGAGGCGCATGCCCTGCAGACACTCCTGACCTTCCTCTATTTTCTTACACTTGCCATTCCTAAGAAAAGGACAGGAAAGAAAAAAGTCAAATGTTTGATGCAGACAGCAAAAAGAGTCAAGTTTCTTGCATATCCGTCTCTCAGGAGGACTGATCTTTTATCCATTGTAGCATTTAAACACAGCTCTCTGGTCATCTGGTGACGAGGGCACATGTGAGACTTGCGGGTTATTTCTTCATGACTAGTTCTCAGGTGATTTGCAAATCCCTGGGAATGGCATCTGAGCTTAAAACTGCCCTGACTGAATCCTAATAAGCACCAGCCTGATTGGATGCACTGAGCCAGTAATCCCGAGGGACATTGTGGATTCCTACTCACCAGTTGGCATGGCTACACTTCTTGAAGGAGAAGGTGAACTGGTTCTCCCAGCTGTCCCTGGCTTCCTCTGGCGTCACCTGGAAAAGGAAATGTACACCAAAATCAGCAAAGAACTCCACAGTTTGATGCAACACGATTACACAGCTTTAAAAATACATCTTTACCAATTTAATCTAATTTATAATTATAGTCAAGACGGTGACTATTATTCCCAGTCCTGTTTAATTTTCTTTTTTAATGTATTAATTTATTTTTAAGTGTATTAAAGGGATAGTATGTTTTTTCATGTACAAACATTTTTTCATAATTTTTTTTATTGTCAATATGTTCACAAAATGAGACCTTCCGAGACTTTCTGTGTTTTCTCTATCAGCCTGTAGACTGCTTTTAATATGAAGAATGCAGGCCAATTTTTCTGGGAACAACCAATGGATGTAACATCATGCATGCTCGCAAATGCCTTTACTCTCCTCAGCTCTGCTTCAGGGCTGACAGCGTGCAATCATAGCTCTTCAGTTAGAAATGGAGTCCCTTAACGCCAACAAATAACCAGCTCCTACAACAACTCGATCTCTGACACAAACTCCACAGAAGCACTAAAAAACAGTTATACAGTATCAAGTGAGGCCCGCTTTGCAAAACTGGAATGTGACTGACGTCGGGGAAAACTATCACCATCAGCCGGGTCTTTGATTCATGGAGGGACCTTTGTTTGGATTTTGATATCATAACGGATCCTGATTTGGCAAAACTGCTATTACATATCGTGTCTATGTAGTGCGAGCACAACCACGTAGTACGCTGACTGTCATTGACTTAATGGCCACAGGTCACTGTTATGCAATTTGTGATTCTTACATAGCATCACATATTCTTATTTTTCTTTATTTTTTCACTTTTTAACAATTTATTGATAATTTTAGCATCTACATTTTAAACATTCATAACACTATCATTACTAGTAGCATTGATATCCTGGGGATATTCATTTCACATCAAAATGGAAAACATCTGTAACTTCGTACTTCTGGATTTGTTTGTATTCCCAATAAAAAAAGATTTGTGCTCAGCGGGTTTTGGTTATAGGGAAAATTAAGAAGAAGATTTCCTTTATTAGTCCCACGAGTGAAAATAAGATTTGTGCTCAGCTGGTACTTATACACGGTAATCATGCAGACCCGAACACGCACATGCACAAACATGCAACAATGGAGAGATGTCAGAGTGATGGTGCTGCTCCTGAAAGGGGCCCGGGGGGGTGGGGGTTTGGGGGCTTGGCCGGGGGGCCCCTGGGGGGGCCCAAAGGGAAAAAGGGGCCCCTCCCGAGATAAGATTACACACTAATTTTTGGGCGTGGGGGGGGGAAAAGGGGGGGCCCCCCCGGTTCCCAAGCCAACTCCCTACAGACTGAGCTACTGCCGCCCCCAAAAGAGCAGCTTTAATAAATAATATGAATACAAAGGAACTTCATCATCCTGACTGTCATATACTTTTAATTGTAACACTGAACATATTTTTGTTAATGAGTTCTGTAATATATTGCCACATTATTCGTCTCTAGAGTCCTTGAACATTGCCTGGTTCAGTACTCTTCCTTGGCCACAAGGGGGCATCACGCTCCATATATACTCCAAACAGCAACTGCAGAAAATGTCCTGAAAATGTCCAACTTTGTCTTCATTCAAACCTTACTCATAATCAGAAAATGTTTTTATACAGAGTGTATTTTTTTTTCATTTGTATACCTTTTTATGGCCATTTGGAAAAATCAAACAATAAACTCAAAAGACAATATTTGTGAAAATATAAGCAAGCTCAAAGATGACCTTTTCAATATTAAGATATGTAAAAATGTTTTTTTCCTCTACTGTGTGGAGACATTACAATAGTTTTGGATTTTCAATTATCTTGTGTTTTATTTTAGTTTGGACTTTTCAATTTCAGTTTCAGTTTTAGTTGAGTTTCACTTTTTCAGAAAGGTTTAGTTTTAGTTTTTACACATTTAGTTTTATAGTAGTTGTAGTTTGTTTTTAGGGCCAGCTATGTCTCAAATGTATGAAGCTACATGTACATACAGAATACATGGGTGGAGAACTGTGTAGGAATGGCCATAATGTTTAAATCTTCTGATCTGGGAGTCAACTTGAGTACTTTTTCACTGCCACAATCAGAAGAAAACAACCCTAGTTAGTTAAAATCAGATCTGAGGTAAAGAGCTTGGTTTGAATGGCATTTGATCTACTAAATCATGTTCTTGTCATTTATATTCCTCAAGACAGGACTGAAAATGAAAAAAAAAATGGGATTAATTGTGACCCAATTATAGCGTAACGCCATCTCCTGGAGGGTTAACTCCGCTCATTTTCTGTGGTTCAATGTCACGAGTCTTTTTTTGGTTGTGATATAATATATACTGTATATAAGATATTGTTTTAGTTTGTTTTTTCTCAAAGGATTTTTTTTTTTATTATTTTGGAGCAGTTTATTTTCACAGCTTATTTATGTTTTAGTTCAGTTTTAGTTTTATGGCAATAACACCGATATACAGACAGTTCTATAAGCCAAACCGATTCAGCGATAGAATGGAGCCGGTTACCTTCCGGTAGCGCTGCTGCAGGTTGTCCAGGCTCTCGGGGTGCGTCTGCTTGCCAATATTGGGCTTGTAGACAATGAGGTTCTTTCCTCGTCCTTGCTCAGCCAGCAGCACACATGGGTGGTTACCTCGCAGCTGTGGAGAGTGAATTATGTGCACCGTCTTAGTTAAATCCTTTCTGTCTCCACTGTGTCATCACATTGCTATTCTGTCAGGTTGGTATTAACTAATAAATCATATACACACATCACTTCTTGCAGTAGACGGGTTTACTTTGCTTATCATAACATGGACTCACCTTCAGGGACAAGTAGAAGCCCTCGTCAGGACCGCTGAGCTTCAGTGACCTGTTGTAGGCCTCGTCCCAGGGCATGCCTCTGTCCACACTGATCTACAGGGGAAAAGAGGGTCAGAGACTGAAGCGTGATGTGTGAAAGAGGGGCAACCAAACAGTTATGCAACCACTCACTGCTGTCATGAAAGTGAGACTGACTCTTGCATAGAAACTAGGGCTGTCAATCACTTAAAATATTTAATTAATCACATGATTGTCCATAGTTAATTGCAACTAATTGCACATTTTTTATCTGTTCAAAATGTACTTTAAGGGGAGATTTGTCAAGTATTTAATTCTCTAATCAACATGGGAATGAGCGAAAATGCTTGATTGATGCAAATTTATGTATTTATTACTGAAATCAATTAACAACACAAAACAATGAGAAATATTGTCAATATATGCTTAAATCATAACATGGCAAACCGCAGCCCAACAAGCAACAACAGCTGTCAGTGTGTCAGTGTGCTGACTAGACTATGACTTGATCCAAACTGCATGTGATTATCATACAGTGGGCATGTCAGTAAAGGGGAGACTCGTAGGTACCCAGAGAACCCATTTTCATTCACATATCTTGAGGTCAGAGGTCAAGGGACCCCATTGAAAATGGCCATGACAGTTTTTGCTCGCCAAAATTCAACGCAGTAGTATCACTTTAACATTGACAGCACTAATAGAAACTCAAAAGTACTTCTAAACTTTAAAAACACAAAGACATCCACTCGAAGTGAATACAGACTCTGCCACAGTCATGCATGCACCCGACGCTCTCCCTGTATACTTGCTGAACTGGTCCTAGCTGTGCAGCATTCTGCCTGGCTGCCAACTTTAAAATGTCAAATGCAGGTTAGCCTGCAGCCGACAGCTAAAAGCAGAAGATATCTGTAATTATCCTGTTCCAGCCTGCCACATAGGCACCTCAGCCCTGGGCTAAGCCTGTATGATAACAGTCTGACTGCTAGCAAAGTGACATCAATCATCATATAGTGCAGAGATAGCTACTTGAGTTTCCTCTGGGACTGCAGGTCATGTGGAACATATTTCACACTTGTACCAGGTTGCTTTGTATGCAAATACTGTGCACAGCGCAAACCTTGTCACGGAATATCTTGATGAATTTATAGTCGTTGGCATTTGCCACCTCATCTGTGAAGATTGCTTAGCTGCCATTAAAAGTTTCATAGTTTTGGCCTATTGGGAGCCTACAGGCCCGACTGGATTTAATTTAAAAGAGAGAGCACAAGATTTGCTTTATTTTTTAGGCATCATGTATATTCATAGAATCTCTGTGTTATGCCTTAAGATCAGCCTGGGCCTGTAAATGTGCCCATGCTCACCAGACTGTTGGCTGCTATATCCTACATACAGCCCACACACAGTATTGCTGATCTGTTCTCGGTTTGTACAACACAATTTCTATTTTGGCTCCTATAAAACTAGGGCAGGACACCTCAAAATATGATACAATAATGATATTTTACCCAGCGTAATGATCTCAAAACACAGGAAGCCCTCTGACTATATACTTGACAAGAGGTGATGAGGTGCTTACCTTATAGAGAACAACCTGTCCATCCTGAGGGTTTCCAACTGTCAAGAACGTTTCCTGCTTTTCCTCGTAGATTTCGTCGTTACCTGGGGCAAGGTCTGTCAGAGACACAAGACAACAACCAAAGTAATTACTCACATTAGAAGATTAGGAACCTGGAACCATCTTTCTCCTTAAAATCAATCCCTTTAGGGCCAATTGCAATCCAATTTAAGTTATGTTGACAGACGATTGAAGAAAGGAACAATGATTACCGATGTCATTGATCAATATCTTACATTGTGATATAGTGTCTTTTTAGTGAACAACTTTTTATTACTTCATATTGACAGAAAAGAACATGTATACATACAGTTTTCAGGTATAATTTCAAAACAACTTAAATTGATTCATGGTATATTGTGCATGTACATGACATTACCTAGGGAGCAAATAATAATATGGAAACATGCATATGGATATATAACATTCCTTAACATACATTGGTACGTCTGCACACCTGCAAATACAGGTGAACCTTGCACCTACATACACATGGCCTAAATCCATATGCATATATACTGCACATACTGTATATGCACACATACATGCACCCACGTATGCATGCACATACACACATCAAGTTGTCAGTAATTTTTTTAGAACTATATCACCCCCCCCTCATTTCCCTCCCTGTTGAATGATCCCCATCCCAACACTTGACCTCCATACCTAGGATTCCCATGTCATATTTGCCCTCCTTCTTATCCTTCTCAATAAGGTAGTCAAAGTTGTCGGTGAAGTACTGGAAGAGATAGTTCTGCTTGTGGACCTCCAGGCCCAGGATGCGATTTAAGAACTTGGTGATGCTGCAGTCTGGGATAAAAGACATGACAACACAGAACAGTTAAAACAGCTGACTTTGTGTTGACGGATGAACACAGAGTTTCATTTTGAAGTAGGTGGCCTGGGTCGACGTATTCATCTTAAAGAGATAGTTTGGATGTTTTAAAGTGGGTTTGTGTGAGGTACTTATCCATAATCAGTGTATTACCTACAGTAGATGACGGTCTGTATGCTCCCAGTTTGGAGAAACAGACATGACAGACAGGAGTACCGACATGTGAGCAAAGCAAGGTACTGCTGTGGACGGGGCAGCGCTAAAAAGTATTTTAGACACTTGAGAATATTTTCACCACTTTACCTTGCTGTCAGACACCCCTTTACGATGGGACAACTGAAGCTGTTATATCCATCTTTGCTCTCCTCAAAGCCACCAGACTGACAAAAACTCATTTTAACTCACAGAACACAGGAGTTGCTGGTCTAGTGCTGACTCAGTCTGTTAGTTAACTTGTGCTATTGTGTGACTTTGGTGAATCTGAACTAACCGTTTCTAACACTGAAGTAACACAATAACACAAACAAACTAACAGATCATGGCAGTGATGGACCAGCAAATCACTTGTTCTGCGAGGTAAAATTGTGTTTTTTTGTCAAAGGAGTCTGGTGCTTTTGAAGAGAGTGATATAACGGTTTCAGTTCCCTGTCAGAAAGGTCTGTGTGATAGCAAGGTAAAGTGGAGAAAATATTCCAGATACAGTACTTACACTTAGAGTACACTTAAAATGACTGAGAATGAGTGGCTAAAATGTGTTTTGCTTCTGCCCCCGTCCACAGCAGGACATTGCTTTGGTTCTGTGTATGTACTCCTGTCTGTTTCTCCAAGCTGGGGGCGATGGAACGTAGTTTATACAACTCCTCTTCAAAACATCCCTTTAAGTACACTAGCATACAATATTCCTGCATGCCTCTTGGGTACTCCACCTTTCTCAGTACTGATCCCAAAGCGAGACTCCCTACAGAAGATGCCCACATCCATCATTCCAAGTTTCATATCTGAAATAAAGAAAAACAGTTGTTTTACAAATCAATCACAGTAAACTTGTGTCGCTGAGGTTGTTTTGTGTTTATAAACACACAACCAAAGCTCAAACGTACCTCTGAAGAACATGGCTTCGCCCCCGGGGTAGCCTTTGGGAGGGGGAACCTTGTTCTCTATGTGGCCAAGGATTGCTTTGGTGATCTTATCTAGAGCCTTGGTACCATACTGCAAGAAAGGGGACATGTAACTGGTACAGACAAATTCTCTCAGAAGTTTCATTCAGCAACCAAATTAACAGTTTGAAAAAGAGACCCTGTGTTCAGCTAAAAGTGAGAAAAAAAAACTTTAATAGTTTAAGGTTAAAAAGACACTTAAAATTATATAAGAATTTAAGTTTTATGGGTTGTTAAATTTGCTTACCTTGTTCTCAAAATTGTACTTGCTCAGGTCTCTGGATTCTGTGGCTCTTCTGTCTCCATGAGTCAATGCACCCTGCAAAGTGGATTAGCAGCACTATTATTATTAGTATTAATGGTATTAGGTTTATAGCCTTCAGAGCATCATCACACTAATACAGATGGATAAAGTGACATGAGATAAATCTGTTTGCTGTTCATTACACAACCTGACTTCACCGCCCAGCATTGATATGAAATGGTGTGCATTAACTACATATATATGGATAATATATAGTCATTACAACCTTACAGTAGATAATAGTGTGGACTTCTAGTCCTCTCATTCATAAATCTTGCTCTTTTAAACAGAGAGATACAGTACTTAACATGACTGTGGAGAGTATGTTTTTGCATTATCTTTCTGTACTTTTGTGAAATATAGAAATCCAAACGGCAAACATGTGAACAAACTTTTTCTTCAGCTGCCTGCTGACATTATTTTGTGCCTTAATGGGACTTTGGGCAACATTTAAGTGACAGAGATATGAGACAAATACCAGATGAAAACTGGATGAAAAATCATTATAACAACACAGTAGACAATAGATAGTTTTCTGTTTTAACTTAGGAAGTGAATGCAGATTGCACAATGTAATGGCTACAGCATAATAACACCATCTGTATTTCGATTGGTTCCCTATAAGCTTCGCTTTCATTGCGCAATGCTGTCTATCTCACAGGAAAATGAAGGCTTGAGTTAGGCAACTGCACAAAAGTAGAGAATAGTGTCTGAGTTGTGCCTATACTTACACAGATAATGAAATAATAACAAATAGGCTCTGTAGTCTGACTGTACAGAAGTCTAAGAGAAACTGAGCTGACTTCTCACTTGATTTATTACCTCATTAAACATTGTAAACATGAGTTTATTGTCTCAAGTTTACAGTCTCAGTCTTCTTCAACACAGCACGATGTTCATTTAGTAAATTATGGTCCCATTTAGTGTCAAATAGACCATAAAGGAGGGTATGTTTTAGGGTGTGGATATCTTGTGATTGACAGGTCGCCACCAGTTGTCCAGTCTGGGAGTTGTCTGTGTTTTCATCTTACAGCTTCAACACTTTCATGGCGTGTTTTCAGTTCATGAAAGTTAATCACAACTTTTCTGGTCGCTTAAAAATGTCAGTTCAGTGTTTGGTTGTGCTTAGCTCCACCCTCTTGTGTCACTTCTGGTTGCAAAAAAAAAAAAAAAAGATGGCGACGACCACAATGCCAAATTCAAGGATTCAACACCGTAGTCCACAAATCAGAAGTGTCTTATATACACTCTATAGTCTGAACCATAACGTCAAACTCTTAATTGCCTCCCACATTGTCAAAGGCATTACAGCTACGCTCCTCCCGTTCTTACCTTTCACTATAAAAAAATCACACAAGATTTCAAATGAGTTGCGAGGCAGGTGAAGTAAAATTTAGAGGAAGCAAAGTCAACAGCAGACCAGTCTTGCTGCCAGCGGCTGGCTCTGCCCACACAGAAAAAATCCCAGAGATACCAAAACTAGGGATGTCTAAGCCAAATATGACGTCACTGCTGATCTGGAGTCAGCTGAAGTGATTTGTGTGTGTGTGTGTGTGTGTGTGTGTGTGTGTGTGTGTGTGTGTGTGTGTGTGTGTGCTGTATCGGATTCCGGCAGGCAGACAAGATGTGACCTATTCTTGATGCAGATTTACCGAACACGGCTGGCAAACACATGAACGACTTCCTGGAACCGCCATCCCATGGCACCCTCCTTGCCGTTTTCCCAAAAGAACTGTCATGCTGTGTCACTATGGAAATAAATGACTGCTAGTGCTGAAAAGCATTGATAATTATGGAAAATAAACCTTGAGTTATAAATTATCCACGCAAGCTCCTTTTGCTTTTTCTGCTTATTCAGTTTTCCGCTGTTGAGCTGGAGAAGGGAAAGACCCAGAATCTCCTGAGGCTTGCGGAGAAAAGTTGATGCAACTTCAAGCGAACCAACAATAAAAGAGGCTCTATGTGGAGAGTGTCTAGGTGAGGGAATACACCAGGAAACAGGAAGGACAGAGGGTGAGGGCAGTGTGACGAGTCAATAGCAACCCAGAGCACAACAATCAATAAACACATAACACAGATCCTCTCTGTTTACAGTGGAACAATTCTCCTCACACTCCAAAAGGACAACGAGATGAAAAGGTTTATTTTCCCATGAGACAGATTTCATTCAGTTCGAAGGAAAAACCAAGTAATTGTGGGACAAAATAAGAAGTGCAAACGCAACACACACCCACACAAGCGCTTCTATAAAGGTATTTACCAGGCTCTCAAGTCTCTTAGCCACAATGGAGGCAAAACGTCTCTCCCCTGCCAACTCTGAGATGAGGAAGATGTACTCTGGGGCCGTCACCTGATTGGACCGATGGGTGCGACCTGGAAAGACAAGGAAAAGACGATGATAAGACAGAATTCATACAACTTGCAACACTGACTTTGAAAATACTCTTAGAAGACAAAGTCTGACATCCTCTAGATCTACAGACAGTGTGTCATACAGTACGTGAGAGTTTTTAATCTAAGACTAAGATTTTGCAAAGACGAAGGGGAAAAAATTATAATTATATTAAAAACTTTGATTTTATCTGAATGTCAAGATGAAAAAAAGACTTAAAAGAGCATTCACCCCCAAAATGACTATTTGTGTATCAATTACTTTTTCCGTGTTGTTAGTGTATTATGTAGTTTTTGTGCATGTAAAATGTATGCAAAGATATAAAGCTCAGTCCACACCAAAGGGAGTCACTCTTCCCCAGTCAAACACAGCGTTTCAGACAGAGGAGGAAGAGAGGTGCTGCAGCACAGCTGGTATGAGAGAAGTACAGCGTTTTTTGAACACTAAAGCATGTAAACATGCTCTAGTAGTGATAGGTCCTCTTGAAGAAAACTTTTTCTCACATGCCTCTATGGTAAACAAAGAATCCAACAACAGCAAAACTATATCAAAATCTTGTATATCTCACACAACCTGTGAAGTATAATCAGACTCTAATTTATCCAGTTGTATGCTAACCGCTTCCCAAACATGTGCATCTTCACTAAATCTTTAATATTCAAAACATTTCTGCATGAACAGACTCGAACTCAATTCATCAAGACTTCTCTGTTTTTTGATTCTCTGTTCACGATGGAAATATGTTAGAAAAACAAAGTTTTCTTCAAGAAGGTAACGCAGTGTGAGGAACTGATATATTGTATTTTGCAAGTGAAGTATTCCTTTAAGAAAGCTCGGACTCAGTTTTATGATCACCTTACACCAAACAATCAAGATCACGGAAGCGCGCCACAACTATAGAAAAACAATCAATATTTTATTCCGGCCCTGGAAATTAGTCTTTGACAGTTTGGTGTAAGGCCTAAAACAGTAAGAGAGTTAAGGTCAAGAATCTGAGTGTATTTTACAGCGTACTTTGTTAACTCCTTAAAGCTCAAATCCACGATTTTACAAAACAATTTTAACAACAAAAATGGAAAGGACCCAGTGGCATGATTGTAAGGTTGTCAATCTAGTCAGATGAATAAACTGGATAAATACATCACTGACGAACAAGGTAATACTTTGGTAAGGTTTTAAATTACACAATAATAGATTTTCTGATATGAAAGTAAATTCACATCGACTTATATTCATGTCCCTTTGTTTCTCTGGTTTCAACAGACTTTATTGGCATCAACAGCCAGACAGACGAAAAACAAGTTAACGTATTTCATCTCAACACAGAATGTGTACCAGTAAATTATTTGGAAGAGAAATGTAAGATGGGGATATTCTTGGTGACCTGATAAGATCTGTGACATAAAATGTGATCTGATCTGAAGTAAATGAGATATTTACACCCTGAGAGAAAATCCCCTGTTTAAATCAGCCAACTAGCAACCCCCACCCCCGCAAAAAAAAAAAAACTTTACACAAGTGTTTTCTATGGAAGTAGATGAAAATGCCTATGTCTGTATTTATTTGTACAATATGTGTGAGTGTGTGAGAACACTAACCTGCCAAACAAGGATTAAGCTTAAGAGTTTCACACTAAGCAGGAAGGCTGCTAATGACAAGACTTACTTAAGCAGTTTGCTAATTACTGTAAACAATTGATCCATCAACTCCTCTGTGTGCCTATGTGTGTCTTATTTTAAAAAAATAACACCTAATGGAAGCAGAGACAGAGAATCTATTTTACTGAATCCTTGTGTCCTGCAGCGAACTGATAAAAAACTAAAACAACTGGAACCCTTTTCAGTACGAAATGTTTAGACAACGTGGAAATACTGAAAGCAACCACAACCTCACATTATGAAAAGTGTTTCAGTGAGACAAGGCAACACTTGTCCTAATTTGGTAATCTTTGGCCAAAACACGAGAGTGAGAGATAAAACTAGGCCGGACTCCTTGGCGTGACCCTGTCTTGACCTTGAAGGAGGAACTACTCCTCTACACGCTTCTTTTAACATTCCCGATACCCTCTGACACCAACGTTTCAGGCATAGACGTAGAAAGCAGTAAATACTACAGCACTGACATATTCATGACAAATAAAAAAACAGCCCATCTTCAGCATGTTAACTTATGAAGTGTAACAGTAAAAAAAAAACTTGCATCTCATTAGCTGTGTTTCCATCCGACTGTTGTTGAAACATCACAAAAAAGAAATGTGAATTAGGTACATTTCCATCAACTGGTTTGGAGCAAATAAAGTTGGCCACAGTTTGGTCAGAAGTTGGTGCTACAGGCTACATATGACTGTAATCAGCCAGTAAACAGAGAAGTAAGTAAGTAAGGCTGCAAACTGGAAACAAAACAAGTCGCCTTGGCTATTCAATTCATCTACCGAGAGAAAAACGGAGAGAGGTCTTCATCATTTTGTTTCATTTGGGCACATTTTAATTGTTTCCTTCATGTCAGCTAGTATTGGTCATGTTTCATGTTGTCTGGAGAAGCAGACAAGCATTTTCATAGTATGGGAATATCTGAGAAGACACTGACAGTCATAAGATCAGAATATATCTGGCAATCAAGTGTAAAACCTTTTTTTTTTTTTCGCATTTGAGGAAGTTTTTCAAATTTTGATGCTTCAGAAAAGCTTTTCTAATGAGATGCTTCAAAATGTGAATAAAATTCCGTGAATCAAATTCAGCTATTGATGAAGACGAGCTTTGATAAAAGAAATATATTAGCTGACACTGTGATGAACCGTAATCTTGTCTATGATACGCCAAGTTAAGAATATGTGACATAAAACACAGAACAAACAGCAGCAACAAGTTTAAACTAGCTTGAAAAACCCAGGATTTGTACAAAAAGTACCCCTGTCAATGACTTGATGCTCTTCTATCTCTTCTGTAACACAGTTGCTTTCAATGGGAAAGAAGAAATATGTTTTTTTTATTTTATTTTTTACTTCCCTTACATTACCTTACATATATGCAAGCAAGAAATTTCACACACATGTAAAAACACCACCTCTGCTGCTGCTCTACTACAACTCCATCCCAGGGGAAACACTGTTGGGAGATTATATTTCCTGACTCACCAAATTGCTGAATGGCCCTGTCTGCACTCCAGGGCAACTCCAAGGTCATGTGGACCCTCCGCCTCTGGTTTTTCACTCGCTTGTCCGCCTGCAGGGAAATCCCAGAGCTGGCCGCTTCTGAGATGATGGCCACAAACTGGAGGAGAGGGGTTTGGATTATTAGTGGAAATCTTTATGAAAGACGTTTAGAAAAGCAGTATAATTTTTTAACAAACAGCCAAACCATACATTTTTCTTTTTCCTTTAAATTTTATTGTTATATCTGACCTTCTCTGCCCCCATGAAGCGATCTTTCTCCTTGATGTTAATGTGGTCAATGGTGAGACCCTGCTCAGCCCGGGACTCGTAACGGACGCTGCCGTCAGGACGCCGCACCACTCGACCCTTACGACCAGTCATCTGCAGAAAATAATTAACCATATTATCAATTAATGCATGACTTGAAAAACACGAATAACATGAATGTTCATTTTTTGTGCTCTTGCGTGGGCATTAATTTAAGCGGTGACAGGTGGAGAACATGTGAATCCAACTAATTAGATAGACGTGGTCGGAGAGTTTCTAGATCAGGCTCGTACCTCCGAGACTTTATCGGGTCCTCCAAATTTATCGATGAGCTCGTCCAAAGTATTGAGAGGTAGTTCTTTTCCCAGTATGGATATTTTGTTGAGGAGGCCCTGCTTCATTTCCTCTAACCTGGCTGTAAACAGGAAGCAGAGAGGACATTAACCATGTAACCCTGATTGGCAAGAATATGACGGTGTATTAGGGGGAGGGGGGTAGTATTCTGAGAAAAAAAAAAAGATCTAAGATCAAAGTGGTAAATATACGAGTAAACCTCAAACATTGTCTGAGTTTATAAAGTCATACATTTGTGTGAAAAACGTGGCAACGCCAGCTACTGTCTTAATTTGGTTGCACCTTTAGTGGTGTTCTAACAGTAATAGCAGCCTCTGAGTGAGGCAAAGGTCCTGGAAGATACATACACAGTATAAGCGTTTTCTTTCACATTCTTTTTATGAACATAATGCTGCCATTGCTATGCATTGCTCTTTATGCTCTTGTCAGACCTGTTTGCTCAAAAACAACAATGCACGGAAGGTAGTTTCTCTGTCTTGACATGCATCTGTTTGATCGAGACTAGACACACCTACTAAGGCTAAAATATCTTCCTACTGATGAAACAAACTGAAGAAAAAGATGTCTCCCTACCTGTCTGGCAGCTAGTGTGGTTAACAAATATGACATCATCATTGTCTAGCAGAGAGTCCGGTGAGGAGTTGGAGTCCGTGTCCATGCCATCGGAGTCACTACTGCTGTCATCACTGATGTTGATCACACCGCCGCTGTCCACAGTGTGCTTGGGTACCTTGGGCTGGCGACCTCGAGGCTTCCCTAATTGGGAGCCACAGCATGATATAAGATTAAGAAACAAGAAGTACAGCTCAACAACACCAGGGACTTTTTGAAGTATCATTCAATGAGAGACCAAGAAATAGGATCAGACTGTTAGAAATAATGGTGTAAACAACAAGATAAAAAATATATAAATACATACAAACAACACTCTGTTGACTGTAAAATTAAACTGCAGGGCAAACAGCTGACATGTCAGCTGAGCACTGCCTACATCAAATAAGAATTTAAAACATAATGTGGGATGTGTTCCAACACTACTGCCAGCATGGTGTTCACTTACGTTTCCTCTTATTCCCTGGTGCCTTCTCTCTCCTCTGTTTCTCTGAAGGGAAATGCTTTGTTACAAGAGACTGGAATACTCCCCTAAAGGAAAAAAGACGAGATAGAGAAAGTTTTATTCTGACAGCAAAGTGATCAGCACAACACCAGACCGTTGAGACAGTTAGACACTTGATACATTCCTGATTTGGCCTCATTATGGCTGTCAGGTGTTGACAGGCAGATGAACATGTTATGGGTGATCTAATACACTTAAACCTTCAGGCATGTCTGCTGTGAGAGGTTTAGGGTCAAACGAGTTCAGAGCACTCAGCGCCTGTACCATCGCTTTCTTGGATCATAATTAAGCAGCTTCTAATAACTAAAGTGATTGTTTTGTTTAATTGAGGATAAATGGTGAAGACTTTGCCTGACCTGAATACTTTTATTAACTGTTTTAAAGAATGCATGTGGTGAAGGCGTGTTCTCTTCAAGATTGGCAAATTATTAAACAGTTGGATGAAGCAAAAAAATGAAGTGGAAGAAACCCAGACTGATATGGCTTCTGGTAAACAGACAGTAACCCTAGGTGCTCAGAAAGTGCTGAAACCCAGGGAAAATATTTAGTAATTTTAGTGAATGTTCTTTCAAATAAACCTATTAACACAGAAACAAAGCAGCAGAGCAAATATTCACTCACTCTGCTGCAGAGACAAATCTGTCCAGATGTCCATCATTCTCATCCAGGACTTCTCTGGTGCGGGACTCTCCAGTAGACTGCAGCCCAATAACGATGCACTGTGGTGGAGGTGAAACAAGTACACATCAACAACCGAGTGAAGTTAAAGAGAGAGAGAGAGAGAGAGAGAGAGAGCTAGTAACGTTAGCTGTTAGCATCTGGTGGGCAACACAGCTGTTTGGCTAAATAATGGAGCTTCACTGGAATTTCACTGGTATTGGTATCAACTACTGAACTTCTGGTATCGTGGCATCCTTAATGGAAACGAGTAAAATGCACTTGACTCAACCTGCATACAGGGAAGTGCAAAATAAAGTCTTAATGACACTTGTAGGGCCAACAAATAACATCCAAAACTCTGTAGACAAAGCAAAGTACTGGCAAAACTATGCTTTAAAACAGCATTAATTCACTAGAATGGAAAAGCTATTCCTCTTCCCACTTGTTCAACATCTATAGAATTTCAGTTAGTGCTCGGATCTTCCTCTGGGTCATTTATAGTCCTCTAGATCATACACACTATATGACTCAGTGTCCAAGAGTGTGTTGGGCTGACCTTTCCTGCCTGCAGCTCTTTTTGGGCGAGCTCCACCAGGCAGCGGACCTTGGCAGCGATACAGAGGTATTTGAAGAAACGCTGGTGAGACGACCAGAACTGCCCCCACAGAGACTTCCTGCTGACCAGGCCCAGCTCATCAGCTGCACGCATGAACACCTGCAACGCCTCCGCCCACTGGACACAGATTACACATGTGAATAGTCACTTTAAAATAGTTTTTTGATATCACAAATGCCATACAGCATTATAATAAACACTGGCATGATGCTCACCAGTTTGGCAGCTTTGTTATAAACCAGTTTGAAGTCACTGTCCAGTCCGATCTCTTCGATGCGGAAAGACACCCCTGAGAAGCTCAGCTGCCTGGCGATGTACATGCCGCTCACTTTCATGTCCATGGCAACAATCTCCATGGCACCGACACCTCTGTTTATAAACGGCATATAAATTATTCAACATCATTCAATCACAGATAAACCAGCCAAAACCACAAACTGATTGTAAGGTATTTTCCAGTAAGCACACAGCACTTTGGAGATATGTATCTGCATGATTGAAAGGCTCCTGGAAAACACAAAACTTTTGAGGAAAATTCTGCAACATGTGACCCTACGAACCTCTTCTCAATGGCGTGCAGGAAGTCTTCAAAGGCTCTGAAGGGCGTGCCCTCACCCCAGATGCCCAGGCGGCTCATATAGATCATGTTCTTTGGCTCAGAGGCACCTGGGGCACAGATGACAAAAACATATATCAGAAAATCCTCAGTTGCATTGCATTATGTGTATTGAGTGTTTATTTGTGAGTCAGCCTACCTGTGGCACTGGCATACACCACTCTGGCCCGTGGCAGCTTGTTTTGCAGGTCAAGCACTGCCTTGCCCATCTTTGTAGATGTGGCATTCTTGGCTTTGTGGCATTCATCAAAAATAATCTGTAATGGAAGAAGGTCAAGGGCAAACAACGCAGACATGGAAGACCAATTTGTGCTCGAAAACTGTTAAATGTGAGGTTTTTTAAATGAAAGGATACAACTCCGTCAAAGTCTGGCTTGCACCAGTCTAGGATCTGTTTAATTCTTGTCCGGTGCTGCCCTCCCGCCTGGCTCTCTCCAATCAGCGCAGAGTAAGTTGCAAACAGGACTCCTTCTGAGGTAGCTGTGTCTCCATACTTAATCTACAATAACACATTTGAAAGGGGAGAGTATTCATGGGTTATGTATGAACATTTACACAGCCACACTGTCGCCAAATATTTTTCCTTTTCTGCTCGGATGCACTTATAACTCAAACAGCTGCCAAGTAGAAAACTCTTTCTCCCAGCTTGTCATGCAAGTTACGCCTGGACTCACCTTGTTTAAGGCATGCACAGGAATATTCGGTGCATCTATGTCTTTGAGATCTCTCTCTGCATCAAATTTCAGGTCATTGGATATGCTGAACCTAAGGGCAGGAGCAGAAGAGTCCGTAATTCAGTCAGCTTCTGCACAAACAAGCCTTTACACGTTCAGTGTAACCTGGCATATAACTGGACGAAAACACAATCATAAAAATCAGTTACTGAAACCCACTGAAACTGCGATTGTAGGTCACTGTTTTTACATTCAAAGCTTCTATTGAGATTTTTGAATGAAGCTCGTAAGCCTGTCATTCTATTTTATGAATAAAATATACAATAAAAAATAGAGATCCTCAATTTGAATAAAGTGATTAATTAGATTGAACAATTTAGTCTTTTTTTTTTTTTTTAAATCAAATCAACTTCTTTAATGCATACAAGTCTTCAGTGCGTGCAGCGACTGCACTCAAAATGTTTTTGAAAGTCTAAACGCCACCAAAATCTAGATTGAATCAGAATATTTCATTAGATAAAAACATTTTGGAAATGACTAGAGCTATCTTTTTCCAATAAATTTCAGCTTTTGGACTTTTCAATGCTCTGGAGTTTGTGGAAATGTGTGGACAAGTCAGAAACAATCCTACGCAGCCACCACTGGAATCTAATTCTACAAATATAACACTATTCACTATTGAGCCTGTTTGTAAATCGGTAGCAACAAGTGTGTCCGCGTGGCCAAAGTGACGTCACACCATCAGACACATTCCTGTGCGGAGTCTTTTTGGCAGGTTTTTGCCTGTCAGTGCAAGTCCAACATTTTCTAACAATGCGGACACGGATGGACGGAGAAAACAGAGAACTTTCAGTTTGGTGCAAGGAGAAACATGCATGAAGTATATAAGATCCAAACATTTCCTTGTCACGATTCAGTGTCAGCTGCCCGTGCGACCGTCCATGCGGAAAGCATAACTGAGCCTTAAGCCCTGCGCTCAGTAAAACACCAGAGCTGTGCAGAATTCGAATGTTGATTTACTTTTGAATTCAAATATCAACGTTACGAATAAAGTTTCACACTATTCTGAACAATCTTAGGTTATTATTTAGGTTTCAAGATCCCTCTCTGAGGTGTACCACAGATGTAAATCTCTCTTACCATAGTGCTTTCTTCCTTCCCTTAAGGTAGTTCTCCAGGATGATTCCTGCCACAGTGCGTCCCTTTCCGACCCCTGCCCCATCTCCGATCAGGAAGCCTGCCCTCTGGTTGTTCTGAAGGATAACCTCATGTTGCTGAGGGTGCATAAAGAGAAAATGTATGAACAAAGGTGCCTACATAATCAAAACATAAATCATTCATGGTTACTAAATGAATAAGTGCTTTATGTAGTGTGTGTGTACCTGGCAGGCGTAGATGATGGCCTCTAGCTGCAGAGCGGACAGCAGGCCACAGTTAATAGTTGGCTCAGGGATAGACAGAGTGTATGTGATGTCAGGAGGTGGGACACTGGATAGCGTGTTGGTCTCCACCACTATGTCAGGATGAGAAATTCCTATAGTGGCTGAAGAGAGGAAAAAACACAGAACAGCGGTTTAAAGAAGGGAAAATTTTAGTGTCATCCCATATTAAGAAGAAAAAAAAGGATGTTGACATTCAGTTTAGTGGCCTACATTTAGAAGGTCTGTACTCAGCATATGTGTCTACATGTCCCAGTTCCTCTGTCTCCTCTTCCTCAGCATCCTCTTCCTCCTCCGGGGGTGACTGGGTTCTCTGAGGCTGGGAACACCAAAGAGACTTCAGTAATGTAACTCACATTAATAACAGCCACACGTGGGAGTTATGCTTCTTGTTTCAGCCTAGGTGAAGTTAGGAAAGAGACTGTAGCTGAAAGTCAAGAGGAAGGTGAGCCGTTATCAAAAAGGTTAGTACAGTGCATCTAGAGTTCCTTGTCAGGGAACGTTAACCAGTGTACCAGAAATATAACAAATGAAACTGAAAGGTAAACCAGCTGAAGCAGAGTGAATGAGAGCTTTGAAACAAGATTGCAACTGTAGAAAAGGTTTTCGAGTCAAGCAACGTAAGATTAATGGGTAACACTTTCTATGACGGCCATATCCATACGGCATTATAAAGAAATTTATAATGTAAGGCTGTCATGAATACCATTTTTTGGGATTCCAAGCATCGGCCTCTACACATAACAATGATATCTGTCTGAGGATAACTAATAATAATTAATGTTGGATATGAATACATTACTCCATATTTATATATATTAAAACAACAACAATGATTCTTTTGCAAGGACCATATTGCATTATAATTTCCATGGTTGATATTAATTACAATCTTTTTATAAGGCATTATAATGTGAGTATATGTTACTTTAAGTGGTCACTGTTTGCTTTAAAAATAATTTTACAAAGTTTTATGTGTTGTTCTTCCATAGATAGCTATATTATAATGTGTTACAACAGTAATTATGTGTTATAATACTACACAATTGTAATACACCATGATCCTTACAAAAATAGTCAGTCAGTCACAGTTATGAAGTATTATGATACCTGACTTTATAAAATGCTTTATAATATGTTATGATTACGGTTCTAAAGCATTATGAGTATGTATGAACACATACCTAACTATAGAGTGCTATAAGCAGATTATGAAGCATTACCCTTAATGCTTATAATTCATTATAAACATGGGCATCATAGAAAGTGTTACTGATTTCGTTTATCTGAGAAACTGGAGATGCAAAAGGGTTCCATTTTGACAAACAGATTAATACTACACTTGTCACATGGTCTAAGTTTGCATAATGTCCAATACATGCAACATACAGCAATGCTTTCATCATCTGTGGTAATACAGACATGTAATGTAGTCACAAGCATTATATGCTACTAGCTTCATGAACTGCACTGCCAAAATATGCCCCCCCATCTCAGATTAGTGGTATGATATGTTGCTATGTAAAACAATCTTAAGGCTTATCTTGTGTTGCGAACACACAGGGCAATGACAGCTGCACATTAGACATGAACTGAATATCTGTGCATTACTGAGAACCGCCTTGAGGCTCATCTACTTAAAGAGCTTGGTTTCATTGTAACATCAGATTGGAGAGGTTGGTGTGGCTACCTGGAATCCTCCTAAAGGTGGGGTGCTGATAATAGCAGTTATATCATCCAAACTGGCCAAGCCATGAAACCTGCTGGTGCCATTCAGCTGTCAACAAAACATAAAATGAAGAAATACAAACAGAATGAAAACAGTGCCAAATGCATCAGAAAAGAGTAACAAAAAAAAAAGAGTAATAACTGTATGTGTGTGTTGTGTGTGTGTGTGTATATAAATATATATATACATATACATATATATATTAATGCGCATGAGAGTGTGTGGGCACTTCATGGATGTCTGATGGAGCAGCACTCAACAAAATGCAATTTGTCATCTGGCGGTGAAAAGCCAACGACAACAACAACAAAAGGCAGATAAAGCCGTGTGCGTCTGGGAAACATAATGGATAAAATGAGGGCAGAATGAAAAGGAAAATATAAAAGGCTTTCAGATGGCAGGAGAAATGAATGTACTTTGATTCATATCAAAAAGATATCCTTGGACCCATCTATTTCAGAGCGGATTCAACAGCAGCGCGAGCAGGGACAGAGAATCAGAAGTCAAAGTTACTCTTCTCGGATGTGATGCACTGCAGTTCAATGAGTTCAAGGGACAGTCCACCAAAAACAAATTTACTGTCTCATGCAGATTTCTGTGGCAGAGATACCATTTTGTGTACCACTAAGAAAACTGTTGACAAAAATCAACTTTTATGAGAAATATTACACCAAAAATATGTTTTCAATTGAAAGAGTGATTTAGTTTTTCTGTGCCGTGTCTACAGAATGTGCAGCTATAGAAATGTTCAGTCATGTGGAGCCAATGTGATCGAACCCCCTGAAGTGCTCTGCCTGAAATGTCAAAATAGCTGGTAACAAATGGGAACATTCATTCAATTCGTTCTCAGAATTTACATTCTGGGAATAGTGGATCACTGAAATGGTTTTGAAAGTAAAAAAATATCTGAACAAGACTGTGTGTATAATGGCCTGAGCTCAGTAAAGGACTGCAGTACCTATTCACAATGTTGTAACTGTACGATCATTTTTATCAATTGGTCAGGTCTCTGTAATGATATTATTTGCTGGTGCTTTCTAACTAACATTATTTATAAACTTGCTCTTAACTTTAGATATTTGGTGGACTTTAAAATTGCACTATTCATGTATAAAGGAAAAATAAGTTGCAACCACAATGTATCCAGACGTTCCTAATTAGAGCGAGTCAGTATGAACTAAGAGGTATTTGCATGTTAATTTGTGGAATAGTTTTAATAATGAAATGAAAATGTGTAATACACGTAATAGATTAAAAAACACATTTTCAAATAAGATGATTAACAAATATAAAAGTGAGGTATGAACACAAGTGTGTCTACAAATGTTTACTTAGAATCTTTTGGGTTCATGTACTATAAATACAATTTATTTAGTTTCTTCTTCAGTGTATAACTCTAATGTCACATGTACTAAATAATAAATGTAAAAAGAGCAGGTGTAATAATAAGCTAAGGCTTCAGCCTACATCTTTTCAGTCAGCATAAACTTGCTTTGGTTTGTCATCATTTCAAACTTAATGACTTGTTATTGTTTATTATGATTTTGTATATGTGTATTTGAATTGTATAAGCTGAAAACGACCACAAGTAAACTAAAGTTTTCTCCATTTGAAATAATGCCTTCCTAAAATTTATATTTACATTACTTATTTTATATTTATGACTTGCACTATTTTGTCATTGATTTTCCTTATTTATATATACATTTTTAAGGAGCACTGTTTTAGGGTACTTGAGACTCAAGATTTTCATTGCCAACAACTGCCTGCTGTCATTGTTGTGCATATGACAAATAAAGAAACTTCACACTTTCGGGATGTTACAGATTGCCCAAAATTGAAAGCTTAGAATTATGGTGGACTCGGTCACACTTGCAGAAAGGATATAATTATTTCAAACTGCTGTAAAAGGTTGGAAAATATTGTAGGTGTTATGGAGCACAGATCGAGTTATTGTATCAAACTTATACTGTGGAGAAGGCACAATTGAAGAGCGTTATACCTTATTGGTATTGTAGTGACTGTCAGTGAGTCAGTATTTGTCTAACAGTTAAAAAGGTTATTTGACGATGGGGAGCATTAGCCACGGTTTAAATATTCAGCAACTGACCACAGAAACTCATTGTTACTTCCCAAGGAGATAATTTATACAAACTGGCTTAAATCCATTACACAACAAATGGGTGGCTAGCAAGAGGAAAATCCCTTGTTCAACCACAGTCCTGTCTTGCGTACTATCAAATTAAATGTTAATAAAACTTGTTTTCCTGTGTATCGGTTGCACTGAAGTAGAAGAAGACGACGAATTAATGCAACTGCGCCATTAAAGTCCAATGAGAGCAGGTGGCAGCACTAGTGTTTATCTGACCCTTGCTTGCAAGCGCTTGGTGCCCGCCTCCTCCAGTACAGACGTGTGTGATTTAAACAAGTTTGCATTACATAATGGTTGTAAGTTGAGCTGCTGGTGTGGTAATCAGTGTTTCTGGTAATGAAGTGTGTGTGTGTGTGTGTGTGTGTGTGTGTGTGTGTGTGTGTGTGTGTGTGTGTGTGTGTGTGAGTGTGTGTGTGTGAGTGTGCTTGCTACTGACCTCTAGCTGGCTCTGTGCTGGTGTGGTGGTGGTACTAGTGTTGACGTCCCAGAGGGTGGGCACCGTGTTCAGGTTGTCTGGGCTGATGAAGGGCTGGGCATCAGCATACTCCGACAGTGAGTCAGCCGGAGAAGAGAACAGAGAGTTTGTGGAGAGGTCATCAAAGCAGGGCAGGTCCTGAAGGCAGACGAAGAGAGGAGGTGTTAAGTTCAGCCTCTGAAAGAGGGCAACATATGGGTCAGAGCAGCAGGCCACACTGATTTTCTTCATCTTAAAAAGAGTTTCGTGGTGTGAACGTGACCCCCAAATCAACACCAATGTATGCAAACACAGCCAGCCTTTCCAAATGCTCATTTACCATCAAGCTTCATGGTAAAATAAAGGACTATAAATCCTAATCCTATAGCAGACACAGTACACAGGCTGAGCAGCTGAGGAATAATAAGTGTATACCTAAGAAAGACAAAAAGTGCATGGATGGATGTGAACCACAGACAATAAAGGTGGCCCATTCATTCTGGATTCCAGCCAGTGCTGCTCTCTTTTGGGAGTAACACGAGTAGCCCAAACAAAATCTAATCACACCCAGATGTGTGAGAGCGAGCACGTAAAACAGAAAGCGAGGAGCGGGCATAATGAGAGCGCTTGTGCCGGTGTGTGTACGTGTGTGTCATTTCAGCTATGGCTGCCTTCCAGTCGCCCCTCTATTCATATCCTTTCCAAGCCATTAGCATGCCATGTTCTTTAACTAGCCTCTCACAGGCAGGCACCCCCTCGGCCCCCTGAGACTTATAAACATGGATGTTGGGAGATAGGGATTGAGTGATGGGGAGAGAGAACATGGTACACAACGCTGGGCTGAACAGAGGAGAAACTGTTTGGAAATGGGAGTATGGATGTCTGTTTTATTGTATGTGTTTCCCTGTGTGTAGTCCTCATTGTGTGTGCATGTATATTTATACTCTGTGGACCATGTGTGGAAGTTCCCACACCCCCATGTTCCAAATAAACCCTCCGGAGGACCATTAAGCAGCCTTGAATACTACCAGACTATAATACTACACTGTGATACTTTTAAGGGATAGTTTCACGTTTTGCTTATTCACTTTGATGATCGCGTCGTGGTAGTATATATGAATCTACCACCAGCAGCCGGTTAAGGGGGCGGCAGTAGCTCAGTCCGTAAGGACTTGGGTTAGGACGCGGAGGACGCCGGTTCAAGTCCCCCATGGACCAAGACCAACTGGTTGCTGGAGAGGTGCCAGTTTACCTCTTGGGCACTGCCGAGGTGCCCCTGAGCAAGGCACCGAACCTTGTCAGGAGCAGCCCCCTCACTCTGACATCTCTCCATTGACGCATGTATATGTACTGTGTGAACAACAGAGTGTAAAACTGAATTTCCCCATTGTGGGACTAATAAAGGAATATCTTCTTCTTCTTCTTCTTCTTCTAAGTTAGCTGAGCACAAACCAGCAGAGACTCCAGGAAATTACTGGCAAAGCGTATAGAAGTAAAGACACCAGTCTCTGGTGTGTTTTTTTTTTTCTCTGACAACAGCTGCTGCCACCATTTTGGACTGAAAATGCTTTATGTATTTATAATATTTTATTGTTCAACACAGGCCATTTTGGTATCGATATAAAGTATAATAGAATATAAAGAATTTTGTATGACACTTTTTAGGCAGATGTTTTACTAGCAGCTGGTAGTTGCTTTCAGTCCAAAATGGTGGTCACATAAATTTGCTGTTGGGCGTCGATGTTGCAATGGAACAAACAACTGACTTTCACTTCTTGGCAATATTTACGTTCTTTGGATCCCCCTGTAAAACGGCAAATCATTTTTGCACTTAGGTTAGGTTGTTGGGATTAAACAAACGAAATAAAACATATTTATTAGCAAGCTTGGTTACCTTTGGACAGAGCCAAGCTAGCTGTTTTCCCATTTCCAGTCTTTGTGCTAAGCTATCTGCTTAGGGTTCCTTCATATTTAGCATGCAGATATATGAGTTGTATCAATCGCAATCTCCAGCAAGTAGCGTTGTGTATTGGCAAAAATCTGGTGATACGATACGTGTACAGGGGTAACCATTCAATATATTATACCAATATATATATTGGTATTTTTTTCAAATCTGATTTTAGGAAAACTGTCATAGTATAAAGAAACACCACCATATGTATGAAATATTCGTAAAAAAAAAAGTCACTGTGAAATGGCTACTATGGGGAAAATAACACATTTATACAGCATGCAAAAGCCTTCTTGGTTTTGCCACCAAAAACTGCAAGTAGTTATCATAAACCGGGCATGTCTATAAAGGGCAGACTCGGAGGTAGCCATATTGAACTCATTTTCATTCACATATCTTAAGGTCAGAGGTCAAGGGACTGCTTTGAAGATGGCCATGACAGATTTCCTCGCCAAAATTTAGCGTAACTTTAGAGTGTTATTTGGCTTCCTTTGCGACATGCAAGTGTGACATGGTTGACGGTAGATTCCTTAGGTTTTCTAGTTTCATATGAAGCCAGTAACTTCACTCTAGCTTTAAAACTGAGCTCACTACAGCCTGCGAAAGACATATTGGCTGCAGGGTCCACTGGTGGGCTGTCAGATTTTCAAAAGGTCAATCAAAAATCAACACACTGTTTTGGGGAAAGAAACAGTATTACAAAATATACTCGTGTACTGATATTTTCTTACACCCCGACTGGAAAGAGAGTGAATTACCAAAAATGTTGAACTTTTCCTTTAAGACTACTGTGTTAAATAACATCCAAGCAAATATGTATACACTTCATTTACACATCTCTGTAACTGTCCTGCATTCACACATTCTTCTATGGTTTTCTTACAGAAACACTTGCAGATAAAAATATTGTACAGTCGAGCAGTGAGGAGTGGGGTTAAAGCACAATATGCTGTGAGAACACAGTGAAAAAGCTGTCCTCAAACAGAGATGACAAACTGTGAAGCTCAATCTCAACAATCCGCTGCTACTAATTAATGCCGAGAAGCTGTGCTGGCTTCTGCTATTACTCACAGTTCAGCTGAAAATGTTTCACCAGCATGAGAAGACAAGAGGTGGAGCTCTCAGTGTTAACATGATTAAATCATGTGGGAATTGGGGGGAGGGGAAAAACACTGGCTAACCCCTTACATTTACATGTATATTTTTGCTCTCTGGCGTTAGAGAAACAACTCACTGACCGTAACGTGTGGGTGTTTGAGTATTGGAAAGAGCTTTTTCAAGGGTACAGCACTCAGCTTATCAGTGTTTGCTGGGAGCTCAATGAGAATGCCTTTCTCTTTAACTCGGCCGCTCTACCTTTCTTTTTCTGTGTGTGTGTGTGTGTGTGTGTGTGTGTGTGTGTGTGTGTGTGTGCTTCCTGAGGGCAAGATCAGGCATGAGCTCTGAAAGCAGGCTCTCCACAGTTGTTCTGCCTGCAGACCGCTGAGTGGAACAACTGCCTTTTCTAGGCTGACAGAGGGGTAGATGTAGGGAGGGTCTCTGTAAAATATCACCACCACTCCTTAACGCATAACCTGTCACTTTCTACCGTGTTTCCTTTCTACATTTTTCTTTGTTTATCCGATCAGCTGTGTTTGTCTTCCTATTGGGTCCCACCCCTTGCTCTCCTCCCTCCTGTTTTGGCCCTGCCTGCTGAGTAGAGATGAGTACACAACAAGGCTCGGAAAAGGGCCACTGTGTCACCAGGGCCATCATTCCACAGAAGCATAATTGTGGAAACACACAGATGAGCACATATAGTCATGTATTTCATTTTACCATGGAAAAAAATAGTTTTTTTCTTCTTCTTCTTCTTCTTCTTAAGCACAAGTAATTTGATGAAAGAAAGTAGTAGAAGAGTTTTTATACAATCTCAGTTAATCACAGATTTTTTTATCTGTACAAAATGTACATTTAAGGGAGATTTGTTTATTATTAATACTCTGATCAACATGGGAGAGGGCAAATATAGTGCTTTATGGAAACATATGTATAAATTTATGATTGGAAATTAATTAACAACATAAAACAATGACAAATATTGTCCAAACCTCCGTGTGATTATCATAGAGTGGGCATGTCTGTAAAGGGGAGACTCGTGGGTACCCATAGAACCCATTTTCATCCACATATCTTAAGGTCAGAGGTCAAGGGACCCCTCTGAAAATGGCCATGACAGTTTTTCCTCGCCAAAATTTTAGCAGAAGTTTGGAGCGTTATTAAACTTCCTTTGTGACAAGCTAGTGTGACATGGTTGGTACTAATGGATTCCTGATATGATGCCAGTTCAGTAAGAGCCTGATACAATCTATAAATCACAAGCTTCATTAATATGTTAAATAATTGAATGGCATTAAAACAAATTTGTGTTTATGCATTATTATTGTGTTAACTTTGACAGCCCTACTTTGGATACAAACATACATTTGATTAAAGAAAAAAAAACAAAAATTAAGAAATGACTTAATGAGATTTTATATGAAACTACAGCTTAACTTGGGTTACAATTTAAGTTATGAGGGGTCATAACAGTTTTGCATGTAAAAATGGTTATGTTATAAAACCCTTAATGACTTCAATGTGCTGCATCACACTGGATCGATTCAAGCTCAAACTGAAACTACTTCTAAATTTGTTCAGCAAATATGTTATTTGTGGTTAGACCTGCAGGTCATTGCTCTGTGTTACATTACAATGTGAATTCTAGGTTTTCCACATCATGCAAATTCAGGGTATACTGTGGTGATGCAGTGTTGTTGCAGTATCCTGATACTCTGATACAGAGGAACCACAGAAAACTACAGCAGGTTGGTCGGTGCTAACCAAGACATGGCCGGCCTCAGCACCATGCTAATCGAGTTGTTAAGCAGAGCGTAACAGAGGCAGCAGTGTTTGTCCCCTGGCAAGCTCGTACCGAGGGCTGGTTCATCTACTGTTCCTAAGACTGGGCCCTGCCGAGCAGAGATAAGGCTTGAATTCCAACTGCTCTGATGGTAATCTGGCTCCCTCCACAGCACACATCCACACAACCGTATAACTGCTAATCCTGCCTCTCTCCTGCTCTCTTTTTCTCTGCTGTACAATAAAAAGAAATATGAGTGTGTTTCTTTTAAAATTGTTTTCAGGGAATTAAATCCGCTTGAAGTCTTATTTCAAATTTTTGAGAATAGGTAGGAAAAGAATCACATGTACATGTTCACAGAAGAACATGTGAAAGTCCATGAGCATGTTATTTATCCACCCTCATGTTTGCCTACTTTCACATCAATAGCTCCTCTGCTGTGAATCCTAAAACCAGCGGCATGTCCTCTCATAACCCACCAACAAATACCAGCATCCTTTTGACCACTAGCCTAAAACATGGTGCAATCTAAACAGACTTTAAGTGGCAGTAGGCAGAATATGCTTGGCATCATTGGGCAAAAATTCAGCAATAACCTTTCAGCATATAGTAATTCAACTGTTCTGAGAGAAAACTAGACTTCTGCACCTCCTCTTGGCTCTGTTTTCAGGCTTTAAAGAATCTAGCTTATGACTAAAGAGTAGCCAATCACAGGTCATTTCAGAGAGAGAGAGTGAGAGAGAGACTGTCCTATTGGCTGTTCATTCAATGGACACAGCTGTCAGTCACTCGTAAACTCTGATCAAACTGTTTAGCTGTAAAATGAGATGAGTGAGTTTGCTCCAGCTGGTGGGCGGTGTTAGGAATTTCCTCAGCTAAACAGCACACTGATAATATTGATTCATAATTGATCAGCGCTGCCTAGTTTGACCATTTGATCAGAGACTGCGAGTGATTGACGGCAAGATCCAGCTCAGCTCTGACTGGTTGTCTTCCTTGGGTTTGGTGAAATCTTGCAGATGCCGTTAGGAGCACCAGAGGACACCAGAGGACACCAGAGGCATGTGATTTTTTTTCAGATTTCCTTTGTCTCATGCACTGCTGTCAGGATATATATTGCTTTATTAAAAAAAAAACTTTTTTCAAATAATACTTTCTCCATTTCTACCTACGTCAGCTTTAACTGTGACAAGCTCTGTATACAAGCTTAACACACATGATATGCATGTATTGCTCCTCGTCTTGTGTATCCACAGAAGCGGCAAATTGCATTTGAGTGTCTGGATGATGACAGTTGTCTGCCTGGCGATGATTAATGGCGGCACACAGCAACAAGCGCCTCCAGCGCAGCGCTGCAAAGTGACTTGATGGTTGCGGTTGAAGGCGGTGGTTATCAGCTCGAAGAATCAGAACTGGAAAAATACACTTCTAAATACAAACCGACCACAAACAGCTGGGCTTCATCATCTGTTACTGCTGATGTATTTATAATGTGAGGAGTTATCTGAAACACCGTCACAAAATAAGTGAATCCATGATCAAGAGAGGTAACTGCTCAGCACGCTCAGGCTAAAATAAAAAAAAAATAGCTATTACAGTGAAACAGCATTCATCTGTGCTCCTCACGCAGCCTCAACAACTGCTTCAGAGGAGGTGAGTAACAGCTGCTCCTGATATAAAGATACTAGTTATGACACCTACAGTATGATAAGCTCAGGTGCTACCATACATGGAAGTCGAACAGCCATATCTTTTGTTATCTTACTACTGCCACGGCGTGTGTAAATTTTGCTCCTTACCATTATAGGAAAAATGGTTTCTAATCACAAATCCCATCAGTGATAGGTGTGTATCATGACATAGACCACCTAGGTTAAAATATATCTTTGGCCTATCAGATAGGAACCTTTGTTAATAAGCTTATCTTTAATAGACATCGCTGTTGTTTCATGTCCATTATGTCACAATCACAGCCTCTCAAATCTAATTAAGAATAATAGTCTACAATCCATCAAAATCATTAGCAGGATGGGCACTATTTTTTTCTACCTGTGTGTTAAAAAGGAAAATTCAGCTGGACTCTGGAGTTAAAACTATAAAACAGTGAAAAAATAACAATTACACCATAAGCCACCATGTTCTGAACAGATACATTGCATTACAATCACTATACTCAGAGCACTTCCTGCAGGTCTATGGCATTTTACACTGCATGAATTAGCCTAGCTGCTAGCAGACTTTAGGTCGTTATACCATGTTTAGTGAATTAGAGCAGCTGAAACTGGTAACGAGAGCAACGAGATTGTGGACTGGTGAGTGCCGTCTCTCAGCTCTGTGTACACAAGCTCCGCCTCCCGACCTCGGTGACACCCATGGGTGGCAAACAGCGATTGGTGGAGAGAGAAAGGAGAGAGGGGAGAAAAAGGGAGGAGAGAAACAAACATGACACTAAATGACAACAAAACCATATTTTTGTAGATCACAGCACACTTGTGATGCACGGCAGAAGAATGTATGTGATGATGATATACTGAATTGGGTCACACAGACACTGATACTGAAAAGATGCAGCTTTTTAAACAGCAGACTGTTTTTTGTTTGTTACTACCGTTTACCCTTTTTTACTCCAAATTTGTTGTGGTCAAATCCTCTGTATTGTAATTCAAGTGTTGTCCAGGGGAATATATGGCAGCCACATGCCTCCTGTGACACACATGGTGTTGTCAGCTGCTACTTCTCACCAGAAGTTTCTTTGGCATGTTGGATATGTCGACAACAGTCGACATGTCAACATGTTGTCGCTGACACGACAGGGACATGATTCCTTACTGACTTTATCAGTTCGTGGCCAGGCCTAATTGACAATTTCTTGAACCAGCCTTTGAAAGAAGTGACTTTCTCTGCCTTTAGTTTATGTTACAGCTACATAATAGACACTAAATTTCCCCCCTGCTATCAAAAAGCAAATGTCAGGTAAGAACTACTGTATATAGCCTTAAGCCACATCCTGTTAAACTCAATAACCTTCCTCAGAGCAGGGCCAGGCCAGGCCAGGCCGAGGCCGCGGGCTTTCCCCTCCTACACACTGCCAACTTTTCCAACGCCAGGAAACAACTCACCCTGTCCTCCCACTTACCCCAAACACCCACATATGTACACAAACACACACCTCAAATGACCTCATCATCTCACCCCTAACGTTTCTGTCATCTCTTCCTTATTTTCTCCCAGTCTTTTAAGCTCCGTCCCAACTTGTTTCCCATCCCGCCTCTGTCACCTTCTCTCCCTGGCCTTTCAGCCTCTCATTGTGTGTTTATCCTAGTTTTGTTTTCCCACACAATTCTGCAGCAGGAAGAGGATCTATTTAACCCAACACTTACTTTTCACCAGTATTAGTCTGCATGTAGTTCAACATCTCTTTCAGGAAAAATTTTCACTTCATTGCCACATATTTAAATGAGGACAGAAATAGCTTTTTATTACAAACACCAGAATGCACCAAATGATGAATAAATGTTCACATAAATCAATGCCTACTATTGTATACAGTAGTGTTTACTGAGCATTTTAAGTGTAACACTTTACCCATTAGGCCTTCTTCCACACTCTCTATTATTCTGTTAGGGCTGGGACAATACATCTATCTCCCAATATGTATTGTGATTCAATATTACAATTTATTGTGATTTTTGTTACATTTTTTTAACACTAGACCATGGGGGAAGTTGAATCATACACTTCTAGGGACTTTTACTTTGGGAAATATCTACATTAATGCAGTCAAAATGTTTGAGTTTCAGTATGCACACAGATCATCTGAAGTCAAATTTATCATTGTTAGACATTATTTATTATTTTTTACAGCAACCTAAAAATCAAAGAATAAAGACATTTCCCTCAAAAAATAGTGGTCACTCAAGTATACTTCTGCTAACTTCGCCAAGTCCGTTGCTTTCCTTGTCAGCTCCGTTCTCTTTCTACATACGTGGTCAGCTCCATTGGGGGCGTTTGAATGCATTTAACATAAATGTCAGCATATAGGTGCTGATTTGACCGCACGTTACAGCAATACAGTAACATTTCCTTTAGCCATGATGTCTAGCTCTGATTTTCCTGCAATGTGTGAAACCCAAAGAGTTCCATACTTTACTGTATGTGCAGTGTTTACCACTTTGGATTTAAAACGAGAGGATGCAGGACATATCCGCACAAATCCTACTCTGTTTTTGGATACAGAACAGATATGACGTCACGTTACTCAGACTACAACAATAAAAGTGGTAACTTTTACTTTTTACCTCCGCATAGAGTCAAATGACGCAAATATATTTATTCTGGCATTAAAAAAAATTAAAAATCTTAAATAATATAGGTGAAAATTGTAAAAAAAAAATATAGGTGAATCAATTTTTTCCCAGTCCTATATTCTCTATGGCTGTAAATGTTGCCTGAGCCTGAAAATGTGGCTGTAACAACAGTACAATTGGTGTGAGTGAGTCAAAACACAATCACAAATCTGAGGGCTATAAATGTTAATAAAATGCCATGGCTCTCGTCTGTAATGTAGGCAGTGCAAAATGACAGTATAACCTAGTATAACCCTGTCAGTGTGACAAGCAGTCGCACTGAAAGCTACGATCTTATCTGTCAATTTCTGTGACTTGTGTATGTGGACGAGTTGGTGGGATGGAGTGTTATTAAACCACCCACTACCCCACCCTTCTGATCAGCTGAGTAAAACAACCCCCATCCCAGGCTCTCCCCTCTGGGGTCAGCTGTTAACCTTGTCCATGCAGTCAACAGAGCCTGATTGATGGCCTCTCTCTCTCTCTTGTGTGTGTGTGTGTGTGTGTGTGTGTGTGTGTGTCTTGTGTGTGTCTGGGGCCTGGACCTGAAAAGCCACCACTGGTGTCTCCCTTTCTGTCTGGATTATATTATGCCAAGCTGTCTACATGTCCTACATCCCTGGCATATCTGTTGGGCTGTGACTTTAATAGAACAGCTCGAAGCTTTTTCCTTTTCTTGAAGCAGACACTAAACTTTTGGCAAGACTGGGAGCAGTTTAACCTCTTTTGAATTTAGTATTAAACTGATTTGCTGTGGTGCGTAATAGTTAAGCACACCAAGTGTTTTGTGGACATTAAAAGCCGTCTTTATATCCCAAAGTGACTTGCAGAAATAAATCAGCTTATCATGTCACAGCGCTTTGATCGAGGAGCCAGTTTGTCAAAAAGCCATTGTATTTTTATGGGTACACATGGAAAGTTTTACATCTTGTTTTGGACCCTTTAGTCACATAACCTCCAGCCAAAAAATACATTCAAACGCTTTGAAAAGACCTTCATAGACAAATCAAGTCTAGAGAACTGCTCACCAGCTGTTCCACTGACTACAAAGAGCTCCTCTCAGGACCTCTGCCAAGCCAAAACTGACGATATTATTTAAATCTGTGTTTTCTACAGAAAATTTAATGAGTTTGTTCCTAAGAACTGGGATGCCTCTCCTTGACAGCTGTGCTGAAGTTAAATTTGCAAATCTTATTTTGAGGGAATTGTCTGAGAAATAATAAAAAGGATGATCAATTTTCATTGTATTTCCATTTTTATAGTTGTGGGGTCAAAAGAGAAATAGAGTTTACCCTATCCTGAAATATTCAAAGCCAATCAAAGCGACATAGCCAGTCCAGCAACCTCCTGACAGGCAAGCCTTCATGTCGTGCCAAGTCTGGGTAAAGCAAGCCAGGGACTACTTGCTGCTTACAAGCCTCCTGGAATTTTCCAGTGTTTTCATATGTTCTGGAAAATAAAAGGATGCCATGTCAAGTGTCCCAGCTAGCAGCCGGATGACGGAGCTGGTTCAAAGGACTGTGCTGCTAGTTGTGCTTGTGTGTGTAGAAGTGGCTGACACGTATGCTGAGCTGACTACTAGGAACTAACAAGCCTCTACGATCCACATGCTGCCAGAAAAGTTAAACACGAGTTTAACACGCGAAAAGTAGCACAAATTGAGAAAATAATATGACAACAGAGGAAAGAGAGAGCAGCGGTGAGAGAGTTTTTATCTGTTATCCATTTGGGGTGGTGCCAAGAGGAAGTGTCACCCACAGACGGGTGCCATGAGGATGAGTTGGCATTCACAGAGTCATGTCTCAATAGTTTAAACCCGCATCTTCAACTGAAAAAAGACTAAAAAGAACTAATATGAATCCCAAAAATACGTTTGGGCTCTTAAAAGGATTTGTGATTGTGAAATCAAGATAACATCAGCCACAAAGAACAAGAAAAATGACTCACGCAGTCTGAAGCTATGCGTGTGTTTATGCGTGATAAGCTAATTGCATGTGTGAGCCTGCGTCCTCGGTGCTGAGAAAAGTGGATCTGAGGGGAGTGTTGACGCAAGATGACGTCTCAGTTAGGGAGAAATTTCAACATACCACACAGCACTTGCAACAGGGGGCGAACGCTGTCATTTGTTACAGCCACATGCAATGTGGACTAGAATAACGGAGAAGGTTATTCACTACTGAGTGAAACAATGTGACTGTGTCAACTGGTCATAACTTTAAAGAACACCAGTTGAATATGGAGATAAGATTGAAGTACTCTGAAGTCTGACATTATCGTTTTACTATGGTCTGACTTGCTCTATTGTGGGAGAGCAACACTAGATGACAAGAGGGTTTGAAGTTGTATGAAACCAAACATCTGAAGTGTATTTTCACAGGTTGTTGTATCTCTGCTCTGTTTTTGTCACACATAATCACCCACACGGTCACACACCTGCGGTCAGTGGACGACTGTCTCACCCTCACACTCAGGGTGGTGGGCTCGCTGCCCGTAAGTTGCTGATTTGGTTCTTAGCCAAGAATCAACCGCTAACGGGGGGAGGGTATTTATTCTTTCACAACCACGGGCAGGGACACCAGTCACCTTGACAACCACGGCAAGTCGACTAAGCTTTCACATCAAGGCAGCTGCATGCTCGCTGACAGGCAAACTTAGAGGCTGTTGAAATGCTGCATTTTTTTCCACCCTCAATTTAGAAAGAAAGAAAGAAAGATTTCTTTATTAGTCCCACAGTGGGGAAATTCAGTTTTACACTCTGTTTTTCACACACAGTACATATACATGCGTCAATGGAGAGATGTCAGAGTGATGGGGCTGCTCCTGACAAGCGCCCAGAGCAGTTGGGGGTTTGGTGCCTTGCTCAGGGGCACCTCGGCAGTGCCCAAGAGGTAAACTGGCACCTCTCCAGCAACCAGTTGGTCTTGGTCCATGGGGGTCTTGAACCCGTGACGTCCACGTTCTAACCCAAGTCCTTACAGACTGAGCTACTGCCGCCCCAAAAATTTGTTGTAGATGCGACCGCAGGCATGCCCAAATGTGGGATTGATGCGCAAGCACCTATCTTTCAGGCTGCAACAGCTATAGGCAGGTATCCAGAGCTTTATGATGTGTCCCACTGACTAATTTACTGGCTTCACCCTTTTCGTTCAAGAACGTCACAACATCCAGTTGAAAGGTCAGCCAAACTGACAGTATTTATGATGCTGAAAATGCATTTGTCTCTGTTTTGATTGTGTTTAGTTTAGTCAGTGAGGCTTCCTGCTAAATTACCACAACTTTGCAGCACGCAGGTTTAGGTTGCTTACTAACGGCAGGCGTGGACGAAAGGATGAAAGTGGCATGGCTGTCATTTTCGACACATTTTAGATGCAACAGTCCCTTACAATTTTTTTATCAGAACTATTCTGTGAACCATCTCAAGTTAGGAGAAACCTCTAAAAACAATTATAACTAGAAAAGCACTTGGAGAGTGCAGACCTCCGCCAAGCACCATAGTTTCCCCCCTGGCGGTTTCTTCTGGATCTGTCCCCTCAAGTATTAAAGCTAGATCAAATTCGTTGACATACTTCAGATGCGGAATTGTCTCAGCGACACGCTGCCGCTTGTTAGAAATCTCTTCCTCTAATATTAAATGCACAGTAGGCCAAAATGTAAGAGTACCCCCATTTTTTATATAAATTGCTATAAAATCCGCCATCTGGATCAGATCTGGATCAGCCTTTGGGATTTGATAGAAGTACACATTGTAAATCCCTGAGTCAAATTTCATGAGCTTTGGGCAACAGTTACCAGAGATATTGAGAAACAATTTTTTGGGTCCCATTTACCCCAATGTTCACGAAAATTTCAAAGTGATCCAGAATCCAGGATTTCTTTTGGATCACCCGCCCAAAATTAAATCAATAATTTTCACATTTTTGACACACCCTGAAAATTTCATGAAAATCCGTCCATAAGTTTTTGAGTTATCTTGAACACAGACAAACAGACAAACAAACAAACAGATAGACAGATATACGCCGGCAAAAACATAACCTCCTTGGCAGAGGTAATAATATTGACTGAATATGTTTTCACACTTTTGGGGAGAAAAGGCTGCAACATCTATTTAATCTGGTAAAAGACACAGTGGCCCACAACAATTTTCACCACAGAGTAGTCAGATATCCCACCAAGAGGGGAAAAGAAATGAACAACCAAGCAATAATTTAGCTCTACAGAAGACTTAATTTGTTTTAAACAAATGTATTGAACACTTCTACGACCACCTTATCATACACGCTATAAGACCTACTGGATCTTGATTCATTGCTTTTACATTTTTGCCTTTTTTTAAACAGAAAAAATAAAGACAGATGGGAACAGAGGCAGAGAGAAAGAGAGAGAAGTATGACATGTAACAAAGGTTGCTGGCTGTGGATCTTGATATTACAGGAAGTTGTCCTTGTTGGTGACATGGCTTGAAATTTCAAACACGTACCCAATCTGATTATTTCAATCTGATTATTATTTGAAATATAAACTAAAGTCAAAGGGTAAAATAGGACACCAATAAGGCATTAAAGACTGCTAAGTGGAATTTTCCCATTTTGCCATCAATACAAGGCGACCACTGATGCATAAAAACTGAAATCATTTATTAACACTAAAACTGGATGATCTGTAAACCTCTACTGTGACATCACCCTACTGCAGCAGCTGTCCTGGTTTCTGAATACTGCCAGACCTGATACATTTACTGCGTATCCTGCATGAATTGTTTTTAACGGCCAGCAATAATTAGTTAGGATATATCACTCTGTTATGGTGTCTTTTCACCTACTGCAATAGCACCACCCCGAGTTATTCCTATTACAATTGGCAACGATGTATGACAGATTTAACACAATCCTCCTGAAATAGGTTTAATTATTACTGACATGTGTATTGGTAAAGAACACATGCAAGATAAGCAAAACGTCAACCTTTAATTTCAATTTCCAGTGTAAGAAACCTCCATTTCTGACATCCTTGCTCTATTTTCTTGCTCCCCCATTCTCTCCACCACCACTCATCACCGGTCCATCCCCCATGCTCTCACTCATCCTCGCCATCCTTTATTCATTTCCTGTAAGCTGCACGCCTCGGTCATGTTTGAGGTTGTATGTAATGCCGGGAAGCTGACAACATGTGCCCACCAATAGGCTGCCGTGCTGCACCCCTGTCCTTAAAGGACGGGTTTATAAAGGTCTGTCTTAAAACAATAGTCTGGAAATTTGCGCTGAAAAGAATGAGAAGAAGAAGAAAACCTTCTAACTCAGACTGATGAAGCATCAGATTAGCTTAAGATAAACTTTGGAACATATTTTTGCACAGAAACGGGATTGTGGATTTCGTCCCCCAAGCGCATTAGGAAGGTATCTCTAAATATCCAGCATGAACAGGAGGATTGAAATCTTTTTGAATGTTCATATAAGCATCTGGCTTTTTACAAAAATAATTTAGGGCTGATTTTGAAAAAAAAAATGTCTAATTGAGAGTATTTTGACTGAATTGCAATAACATTTGTAATATTAGAAGGAATGATCATTTTTACACCATTATTTTCTTTTTCACTAAAAAACATTTTAAAATGATTATGGTGTGTGTGGTCTGTACCAAACAATGATGTTTTAATAAGTCTGCAAAATATGATGTGTAGGCCAGGAAAGCTCTGCAGCGCCACAATATTGAATACTAAATGGTATTCTGACACACATTTTGCCTTTAACAAATACTGCGCCTCCTGCTTGTTGAAAATTGCACTAGTCCATATTGCAATTTTGATTAAATTTCAAAAAATTGTGAAGCCGTAACACAATTTTGTGACCAAACACTCTTAAAACCACTGATCGTGCAATTTCTCAGGTTTCTGTGAATGGAAAAAAAAAAATGCTGATGTGGTGAGATTAGCCAATCAGCTTCATCAGAAATTCAGTATAAAGCAGTTGAGCAAGCCTTAGTTTACTTGCACAAAGGAAGGGATAAAGAAAAAAGTAAATAACAACAACATAGACTGACTTAGAGAGGTGAGACACCCCGGAGTGCTTATAGTAAAACCTCTCCTTCAGGTTTTACAATTTAGTCTGTTAGCCTCGCACCAGTAAAAACATTAAACTGATTTTCCACCAAAACTATGTAGTCTAATGAATGAAAAATAAAAAACAACAAACATGCAGTTCCTTTTTATAGTGCAGTCCAACAATGGCCATATTTAATAGCCATCCAGTAAACAGACATGAGTGCTATTTAGCCTGACAAGATATCAGGTTCTCACACTTACTGGAAGACAGCAAGGAGTGAGGCAGACAATCATTTGTCATAGTTCCTGGCTGGGAATGAGAGTCTCAAAGGCACACCGGGTGGCTGACTGGCAACTCTGGCCTGCCAGCAACAAAATTCACAACCTGACATGCTGATGGGACTAAATTGGGTAAACCTGGGTTACCTTCTTTGGCATTTTCTCGTTCAATAAACAGGCCAGTGCTGCGTTCAGATAAGAAACAAGAAGGCTAGATTACTGTTTTTGAGCCTAGTCCTACTCTGAAACAAAGTGCAATGGTCTTAGTCTAGGTTGTGGCTCAGTCTTTCTCCAAGAACGCAGCCGTTATGAGTTTTGAAATCACGCAATTTAGGTCTGTGACCTGCCACAAACTTTTCAACAAAGTGTAATATATTAATAACAGATCAATTTCAACAGAGGTTCGACTCTAAATACAAACTACAGAGGAAAGAAAAATCACAGGCCTGCCTCCATTAGTGTTCTGATAATAAGGAAGTCTTTTCAAAAAAATCATTCAAGGAAGTTAAAAATAAAAAGTCATATCATAGTCATATCTAGATGTTCCTTGAAAAGGACAATAAAGCTCTTCACACAGGCAGCTTTCAGTTTGTCGCATTTCCTTACATCTTTTCAGTTACTGACTGAGACAACTTTTCAACAAAATGACAGCAAGTTTTAAAACAACAGACTTGATTTATACAAAAAAAAAAAAAAAAAAAAAAAAGAAACAAACAGTACCAGTACCTTGGGAAGCGGTCGTCCCAGCTGTGAATACAATTTAGTCCAGAGCTGCATGAGAGACATGGGTCCAAACGCTGCAGTATGGGAGGGGGGTAAAATACACACATACACTCCTGCTTCACCTTGAGTCCCTGAATGCAACAGCCTCGTCCATGTGTTGTTCAGAGTGTTGGTATTCACCTTAGAACTGGTGCCCTTCCACCCAACAGTGGACTCTCACTAGCCCTTTCACAGTTCCTCTCTGGCTCAACACACACATCTGTCTCTACCGCAGGTACGCTCTGGACAGCGAGCTCAAACACAAACACACACACACTCACACACTCTGTTCCTCTCACAAACCGAGACACATCTAAAACATGCTTCCTGCTTCACCGGGGACAGTCAGGTATTTGCATAGGACAGCTTAGTCATAGTGATTGTGGACTAGTTCCTCAGAGCTCAAAAAGGTGGTTGGAGAGTGAGTGAGAGAGCAAAGGGAGGGGAGGGGAGAGGTGGGGAGAAGAGGGAGGGAGGAGGGAGGAGCTTTCAGGAAATGATGCTTTTGTTGGTAAGTGACTAGAGTTACTGGCAGTCGGGCCCATTTTACTGTACATGGTGTAACTCAACCGCATTTGTAGTGTAAACAGTATTGCGCTGTGGACCTGGGCGCTCCTCACACCCCGCTGCTTACCGTTATGTTTAATGGGCCTGGGCCGCTATTTAATGATTATTATATTTAGAGACAGACTCCCTGCCTGGCTGCCTGTCTTACTTCATACTCTGCTTTTCGTCTTTCTAGTTGTCTGCACAAGTTCAATTTCAAGGCTTGAGTAATGATACTGAGTAATATAATGAGCTTTAGCTTTGAGGTGTAAAAGCTAACGAGAAGGAAGCAAACACATTGTATAATTAATTAGGACAGTGTCACTTGTCAGTTAACCTGTCAAAACATTTCTTTATTTATTCAGTTCTGTTATGTCAGTCAACAATGAAAGAGATTTATATTTATATATGACATATGAATTTATAGTCTTCCCATGGACTTATGCTAAGAAACAGACAACTTAAGTAAGAAGGAGGCAGCTGAAATGGTCAGGTCAAGTGCAAGCTGCAAGTTTGCATATCCACAGGGTCTTCCACTACATCTATCAGTGCACAATTACTTCATCATAAATAGTCATTCCCACTTACTTACTGGAACTGGGGCTGTGATTGTTGAAAAAAGCGTATTCTGGGAATCTGGTGGCAAATGGATTATTTCGACAAATTCAAGATGCTGATCAAAGACAGTGTCGTAACATTTACACATTAACTATTTAAGAGCCAGTCATGAATGGGGAAAATGTGGTATCTCAAAACAAAAATAATGCGATTTATCTCGTCCATTTGCACACCCAGCTTCCAGGAATAGGTGATATCATGTCAGCAATGGTGAAGGTACTGTAATGTCCATCTATGCTGGACTGAAGGAGAGTCAGACTCTCAGAGACTGAGCGGCGCCTGTCCGTGGTGTCATCATGGTATGAGTGGGAATCCTCTGAATAATGTGTGCGGTGTGTGTGTGTGTGTGTGTGTGTGTGTGTGTGTGTGTGTGTGTGTGTGTGTGTTAGTGGGGGCATAGAGGGTCAGCGGGGAGGTATGAATCATTGATGAGCTTCTTTTGACTTCTCAAACACACCTCATTGCATCACAGCCTAAAGAAGGAATGATCCATGCCTGTTTTCACAGACAACACACAAACACAGCTGGCATGCAGACACTTTGACATGCAGTCTCTTTGTCACATGCACATACGGTATGCACTAACCTGGTGACGATCGCAATGTGGCTGCTTGAAACCACATGTAGACTGAATTTGTTGTAGTTGAGATTTTAGCCATTCAAATTTAATTTCATATTCTGATATGGTTCTCACTGATTCCTGGTTTCAGATGCATCTGCTCATTCTTGACTGTTCTGATTATAACTGCATACACCAAAAGTGTTACACGTGCCATGCTGCAGGAAATGCTTGGCCGTGTTAGACGAACTTCCTGTTGTATGAAATTTTTTGCACTATACTTTGCTATATCACTGAAATATTTCGTAAGTGCTAGCATAATGTCATGTAAACACTAAACATGTGCACTGACACAATGCCTAACTAGCGATGTAAACATCTAGGAACTGCAGATATTTGCTAAATAGAGGCTGAACCATCCAAAGCTAATCTGAACTAAAGTGGATCAGGTGGAGCATTCACTCCCCAAAGAAAACAGTGCTCCTATTAACAACCCTTCAAATTAACCTTTAACTCCTCCTTTAAACTAGGCCATTGAAATAAGGTACTAGAGCACCGTAGAAGGAAGTAACTGGGAAATACCAGCTGATTTAAATCATAATTGGCTTGCGCAGGAAATAAGTCATGAAAACAGGATGATCTTCTCTGTCGGTAAAACAAAATTCCAGCATTCCAACATTTGTTTTTATTATTTATAGCAGCTGAATGTTTTTGTGTATTGTGCATGCTTTTTAAATAAATATTTCCTTGAAATTCAGCATGGTACATTTAGTAAGGATTTCAGTTTTTTGATGGGATTGAGCTATGCTTGTCAGTTTAAAATAAGGATTATGAGCCTATTTATTGAGACTATTATTATTTATCAGCTATAAATTCTGTGGAGTTGCAAAGTTCAAACGTAAATGCATGAATGTAGCTTTGGAGTCAGTGGATGTTATGCGGCATATCTCCGTGGTTAGCATTTTTCTTTTTTTTAATTTTAAAGGTTATTTTTTGGCCCTTTTGTCTATATTATGTAGAGACTGATAGTTGTGAAAGGGGGACAGAGATGGTATGACATGCAGCAAAGGGCTACAGATCGGATTCAAACCCCAGACGTCAGCCTTGGTACATGGTACGCCCGCTCTACCAGATGAGCTACTGCGGTGGAGACTGAAGGTTCATGTTGGTCCACATGGCTACCCAGGAATTCTCCCAGTTTAAATACATATACAGTGTGTCAGGGATACTGCCCCGCCATCACCTTTGACAAAAGTACTGACCTTAAATCTCCAGCTGGTCCATTGGTGCTAAATAATGGGTACCCATTGCTACTACGTACAGTTAAGAATAGGGCTGGGACAATACACCTACCTCCTGATTCAATACCATCATAATACTTGGGTATGTGATATGATATTACGATTTATTGTGATTTTTGTTAACTTTTTTTCATGGGAAAAAGTTGATTCATACCCTTTAAGGACTTTTACTTTGAAAAATCTCTAAATTGAGCTAGCATGCAGCTTTAGCCATCATGTCTAGCTCTGCTTTACCTGGCAATGTGTGAAACCCAAAGTGTTTCCATTCTTGACGGTATGTGTAGTGTTTACCACTTTGGATTTAAAATGCAAGGGTGCTGTATCCATGTGAACCCTCCACCGTTTTCTAAATTCTCGTTTCAGCTCACTGCTGTTTGTTTTGGTTTTTGGAGGAAGCAGAATAGATATGACTTCACATGGTAACTTCCTTCTACCTCTGCATAGAATCAGTTGAAGAAGTGAAGCAGTAAAAAAAAAAAAAGGAGGTGAATTGCTTTTTTTCCCCAACCCCTAGTTAGATTGGGTTAAAGGCTGAAGGTTAGTTCAGGATTTTAGGTATGACACAATTAGCGAATAAAGTGATTTTGATTCAACATCAAAACTGAAATAGCTGTAAAAGCAGACTTGATGCATATCAACTCTTCCTAGAAGTGCACTGCACACATGAATATGTGTAATAGTGAGAGGAACCGCACAGAGAAAGAACGAGACTTTGTAGTAACAGATTAACACGGTGAGTATCCCTAAACGTGCATTAGTGCGTGAACACGTACATACAGTATATAGTATTCAGTAGGTGTGTGTCGTCTGTGTGCTTGCAAAGTGTTGTTCGCTCTTTGAGGTTAGCCAGAGTGGTTAGTGAATGAGCTCTGCTTTTTTGTCTTCCAGTAAGTCTTGTTTTCAGTTTGATGCTCTGTATAAAAGTTCACATACTTTAGATCCACAAATGACCCAGCTTAAGAAAGGTGTGCACGTTCTCTGACCTGAGTTTTACCATTCCGCTTCTTTTAAATCACAGTAATCGGGGCCTGCCAGTATTTTTGTGCAGAATAAAGATTAATGCAGGTCAGTAAATATGCTGAAGCAACAATTTGGTTTTGTCAAAGTTTCCACTGTTTATCTTAATTCCACTGTGCCCAAGCTGAGTGTTTTGATAATGCTTTATTTTTGGGGGTCATTAGTTTCCCAGTAACTCCCAAGATAGGATTTAATGTGTAACTGTTATTTCTGGAGAGGTTTCCTGGAGAGGACTGAGCAATTTGGTACCAATATAACAAATGATCTATTACTGTATGCTGTAAGTTTTATTCATAAAGCTCATTTAATCTGTAATGTATCAACAACATAGAAATACATAACATACACATATCTAGATGAATGTATGTAAGTTAAGTTAGTGGCTTATTTGTTTAGGACATGCATGAATTACTTGCAATGTGATTTACTACATTATCAGAGTTGATGCCTCATGAGGGAAAAAAAAAATAGGTTCATCAGTGGAGGTTTCTACTGTGACATTACTGGGATGTCTTCTGGTGCCATTGAAGCACAATTCAATTGTCCAAATCAAATAAATGTTACTAAAAATGTGAGGCGCCAACTTCATCCAAGTCATTATCCAGTGGTTACGTATTCCATTTCAGTTATCAGCTGGTGATATTCTGTAATTGACTGATAATCTAAGAAGGATATCAAGTCTCAAATGGGAGTCTATTAATTCTAATACAAACACAAACATCTAGAGATAGATATCCTGCCCACATGCTCCAACAGTGTGCTGCCTCACAGTACGAGGATATTCCAACAGAGCTCTAGTGACCTGCATAAACAAACTGTAACACTACAGGAAGCCATGCAAAAGAGATTTCACTCATTAATCTGCAGCTGTAAGTGAAACAGGGAAAAAGCCGAGACAAACATGGCAATCACCTGACAAACTAAACAAACACCTCAACAATTCACACATGCCTGAGCCTCTTCTGTGACGTCATGGTTCAACAGTGCAAAGAAAACGAGAAATCCTGCTTTCTGATGGAGGGGAAAACGGGCATAGTCAGCATGACATGGTGATGGTGGGAAAAAAAGGGGGGGTGGAAAAGGGGTCTGAGTGTGAGGTGGCGGATTAGTCATAATGACCCTGTGACTTACATTTTCTCTGCATGCCTCACATGGTAGGGAGTGTCCAAAAAACTGAAAGAACAGCTGAGAAAGCACAACACAAGCACAAAACGTCCCTCTTTGTCTCACACAGGCACCAGAACATTCCACATCTCCACTGCCGGGAAACCAAACTTGCTGCTCATGATCGCACCAATGATGAAGGAGCTCATTTAAACTTAACTACACTGTGAGGCCATGCGTTTCTAAATATGTAGACATATGAGGTATCACATAATCAAGAACCCTCCAAACTGCGTGTATGGAGGAAAGCTATAGCCAGACGGGCTAAAACTGGCACACAGAAAACAAGTAGGGAAACCCCACTTGAATCACTAAATCCATGCCAGCACCGCAACGCACGTGATGGATGAGGATGACACTTTCTTGTATATGAAAGGCTTCACACATAGTCTTTGCTCTTGAAATTCTCACAGTTGAAAACACTGACAAATCATTTCATTGAACTTCAGTCACTCTTCTTTTTTCCCCACAGAAACATCTCGCTCATCCACGCACCTCGACACAAACATGAAGTGAAACTTGTGTGTAGTTTTCGCATCTATCTGCTTCCCTTCAAACTGCTGATTATTGTCAACAACAGTATATGATACCAGAGACTTTTGGGAACTTTTGGGTAAATAAGTAAGAGATACTGTACAGCGAGCCAGTTTTGTTGTCTTGCATCGCCCTGAATGGGTTTATTTCACAACAATGACATGCTAGCTGTACATTATACAGCTTATTGCACGGCTACTTGCTTAAGAAATCAATAAGTTGACACAAAAATGGTCCACCAGAGTCTGACATCAGAACTAATCAGAAATGGTCTGTTATACATGGCAACGATCTGTTATACATAACATTCTGCTATAAAGAAATACAGAGCTGTAGAATGCCGTGATTGACCAATCAGAATTGTGTTTTCAACAAAACGGTGTAATAAATTGCTAGAAAATCTGCAAAAACCACTAATATCAGATGGAAAAATCCTATAAGAGGACATATCATGCTCATTTTCAGGTTAATATTTGTATTTTGGGTTTCTACTAGAACATGTCAACATGTTTTAATGTTCAAAACATTATTTTTCTCATACTGTCTGTCTGAATATACCTGCATTCACCCTTCATGTCTGAAACGCTCTGTGTTAGCACCTGTCTCTCTAAGACCCTCCAGAAAAAGCCCAGTCTGCTCTGATTGGCGTGAGAGAAAAATATGGTGCACCTTTGCAAAGGTAGTTCTCAAGCCAAAGAATGTATATTGCCAATAAGCGTGAAAGTCAGCGGCAAAGCTACGCTTCCGCCATTTTGGACTGAAAGCGACTACTGCAACAGTAAAACGTCTTCCTAAAAAGTGCTGACTGGGTTGTCTTATTTCACAGTTTGTGGGTTGGAAGGCACTCTAAATGTATGTGCACAAGCACAGAAAAAGTGAGTTTTTCATATGTCCCCTCTAACTGAAGTAAGCCTTGATATAAGAATTAATTAACACTCCTATCTACAACTTGCAAGTGTTCCTGTGCCAGCCACATTATAATGTGCACCTGTAAGGATCTATCTTAACTTGGCAAAACCTTGCTTAACATCAAAATGAATAAACTGTAAAATATAGCCTTGAGCTTTTATTAAACCCTCAGGCTGGAAGACTCCAGAGAGAAAAAAAATACTCAACTGAGCTTCAGCACGCAGCAATTTAGGAAAAACTCATCCCTCAATGCCAAACTGGCTCATTTATAGTATTTTGTGGTTTCTCTAACAAATGGCATTCCCTTGTGCATCAGAATGAATCTAATTTATTGCATCACAATCTTGTGAATGTTGCTGATATGTATTAAATAATAAAGCAACCTACAAGAACAAATATCATTTTTCTCATCATTTGTCAGAGCCTTCTTTTTTGCGCCATTTTCCCTGGGTTTCATTATCATTATCTTGTGCATAATCATAGAAAATAAACTCAACCCTGCACTCTGAACAAGAAATGCACAATGAGACATAAAATCCAGGTCAACAGCAGTTGAAACAGATACTATAAAACATTTGTATTATTCAGTAAAAAGCCTTAAAAATGCATAATCACAGTAAGAAATGCCTTTTCCCTTGCCGTTGCTGTCACACCACACCGCATCCCTTATTATTTACTGCTTTGGCCTCATGTTGAACCAAGAAAAACCCAGATAGATAAATGTGCCCTCTCTACTGTCAGACAGGCTAATCATACTCCAAGTCTGCTTGGTAACCCATGACTGCCCTTCTTTAAAACTCATCATCATAGCATATTTTCTAATACGGTGCCATAATGGCGCTCATCAGCTCCACCCAAATAGGCCTCAGATTAGAAACTCACTGGTCTGTGTCATTACAATTGACTCCTATTCATATGATTCTGACTATAAAGGAATTGGCTGGACGGACACACAAGTGCACAGAAATAGAAAATGCAAATGACGGATAGTAATCATCTGGAATGGTGAGGTAAATAAATGAGTGAGTTGAAGCATGCAGCTTTACTTCGCTGTCCACGTCCAACAATTATCCTGAAATGAACATCCTAGTTTTATAGCTATATCTCCTCAGGTTGGGGATAATCCCACTCAAATTAATGGCTTAAAAAAGAACCTTCCAGCGACATATCTCACTTTGTGGACTCATTCCAAGCATGACTGAACATTACAAAGAGATTCTGGGTTTACCTAACAGCGATTTCTAAAGATGCAGAGTGGAAGTGTAGAAGGAACTTTAAATTACAGTGTCTCATTAATGACATGCCCTGACAGGAATGGGGCAGGTACTGCTGCAGTCGTCTAGACAACACCGGCCTTTAATCAGACTGCTCTGTGGTAAACTAAGCAGAGCTGAATACACATGGCGCACAGGATGAAAGAAGTGGGTGGGAGGATGATCCTTCCCTCTGATAAGCAAGGAAGAGGGAGAGGTGGGAGACAAAAAAGTAGAAAACCAGAATGCATTTACAGTGTTTTCATATTGGCTGCAAGACTCATCTCACCAAGATGTACTACAGAGCGCAACAGGAAGTCAGTCCTGCCGCTGGTCATCAAACTTTACATGTCCTCCCTCTACCTCACCTGTCAGCTGCTACTGTATATACAATACTGACTTAACTCAACTGTGCAATAATCTGTGCAATAATTCAACTGTGCAATACTCAGTCTGAATTTATACTGTACACTTCAAGAAATACTCTCATTTAATTCTTATTTACAATATTATGACACTTATATTTAACACACTTAACAGAACTCACTTCTCAGCATTTGTTTTCAACTCATGATGCATTTTGTATTGTATTTAATTTTTTTTGCACTGTGGCTATAGGTTAAACACTGCACATCTCAATGCAAATATTTGTACATATTTCTTCTTATTTTTTAAATTTTAGTGCTTACTTATATTTCTTTACATACACTACATACACATACATACTAGGGCTGTCAAAGTTAATGAGATAACGCACATTTGATTTAACACCACTAATTTCTCTAACGCATCAATGCAACTTACAAATTTTAGCTTGTAGCGGGCTCAGTTTTAAAGCTAGAGCTAAGATACCGGCATCATATGAAACTAAGGAATCCATTAGTATCAACCATGTCATACTGGCTTGTCTTGAAGGAGGGTAAATAACGCTCCAAACCTGCTCTAAGGAAAAACTGTCATGGCCATTTCCAAAGGGGTCCCTTGACCTGATAATGGGATCTCTGGGTACCCATGAGTCTCCCCTTAAAGATAATCACATGCAGTTTGGGGCAAGTCATAGTCAAGTCAGCACAGTGACATACTGACAGCTGTTGTTGCCTGTTAGGGCTGCAGTTTATGTTATGATTTGAAAATATTTTTATGCTAAATGCAGTACCTGTGAGGGTTTCTGGACAATATTGGTCATTGTTTTGTGTTGTTAAGTGATATTTGCCACTACCATATTGATAAGAATATTACATACTTGACAAATCTCCTTTTAAGGTACATTTTGAACAGATAAAAAATGTGATTCATTTGTGATTAATCATGATTAACTGTGGACAATCATGCAATTAATCACAATTAAATATGTTAATCGATTGACAGCCCTAATTTATATGATTTTGACCTTTATATTTAACACACTACATAGAACCCACTTCTCGGCATTTAGCATTTACTTATGAGCATTTTGTATAGTATTTGCTTTTTGTGCTGTAGTTGTATATTATACATTGTACAACTTAATGCAAATATTTGTACATATATTCTCATTTCCTAATTTTAATTCTAGTAATTACTTACTGATGTGCTTATGCTGTAATATTATGTACAATATTGTAGCATTATGTACATAATTTACATGTTACTTGTGCGTTTATTTCTACTATCTTACATTTCTTTGTGTTAATATAAGAGCAACTGTAATACTCCAACTTCCCCTGGGATCAATAAAGTATTTCTGATTTAGAGTCTGCCTCTTGTGTGCACTACAATTGGTCAGTGTTACAAATAATTTAGAAGCACACCATGTACAACAGATATATGAAACAAACCTGGGGGAAGTCTCCATTCCTAGGGAGACTGAGGCTGGAAAAGTCCACATCAGGGAATCCCGAGTACATGTCCATGTGCACATCCGGAGTGGTGGTGGTAGTGCTGCTGTTCAAGTGGTATTGCCTGCAGGGGAAAGAAGAGGGTTAGTTTGTTTAACAGCTAATTCTGCAAATAAAACTGACGCTTGCCGTTTCCATCATTCTCATACTGCTACACAAATTTACACCTGCCAGGTACAACCACAGCCATCTATCACTGTGCGATCAGCAGCTCCAGTAGAGAAATGAAAGGGGCACTGAAAAGCATCTCATGTGATCAAATGTCACAGTCACAACACAAGATGGATTTTTTAAACTCGTATTGTAATAATTAACGATCTAACACTTCTCTGCTACATCACAGTGTTTCAACAATTACAACACATCACACAAACTCAACAGGTGAAAACACTTTCAGTTTTGTTTGTTGGCGACGGTCTGAAAATGTAACTATAGAGTGGACTGATGCCAGTCGAGTGAAGCAATATGCTCTTGTCTTTCTAAATCAAATCCAACAACTTTAACTGTCAAAGATACAAGAGGGATGACAGAAACACATAGTTCACATCAGACAGGCAGACAGTTAGAGGTTTAAATAAGGTGAGAGAGAGCGAGGGAGGGCAATCAGAAAGTCAAAGAATGGAGGAATGTGAGGAGCCAAGGATCAACTTTCATTAGTACCAATCATTCTCACCTGAGCCCAGTGTGACGATCAGACACGAGCCACAGACGCTGTATTCCCAACATGGGATATTTTCAGTTTCTTGCTGAGTACAAGTCATCAATAAACCAACCACCACCTTCGCTGAGACTGTCCTGGATTGCACTCAAAACAAAAGCAAAACTAAACCTGTGTTCAGTTGGAACTGCAGCCGTACTCTCTCGTGTTGCTCTCATCCAATCATGGGGCAGGGCTCAGGCTCAGAGGGGCTGAGCTCGGCCAAAGCTATTCAGAGGATTTGGCTCTGGGTCCTCAACTACGGGCCAGAGATCAGTGAGACTGATTGATTTAAGTTCAAAACACACCAAGAGGATGAAAAGGGCAGCCTTTAGCCAGTCAATAGAAGCCTGTCTATGAATGCGTGGTTCCTGTTAGTTTTTTTGGTTGAATTTTCATAACAACATGCAGCAAAATTTGGTATTTAACCGTGCCCATGTTCCAAATGTTCTATTTTTGGTCAGTATCTGTTTTTGAGATTCTGCATCATCTTTTAGATAACATAAATATCTCTGGGTTGTGATGAAAACATTACAACCCAAAAAACATTACATATATACTATATTTTTCTATACATACTACATTCCTGTTTACACCTGTGTATGAATTATATATACACATATTTATTACTTCTCAATATGTACTACATTCCTGTTTACACCTGTATATATACACATTTATTATTTCTGTATACATACTACATCCTCTTTGAACCTGTGTATATATTATACACACACATATTTATTACTTCTCTATATGTACTACATCCTGTTTAAACCTGTGTTTATATTATATATACATATTTATTACTTCTCTATACATACTAAAATCCTGTTTACACCTGTGTATATATTATATATACACATATTTATTACTTCTCTATACGTACTACATCCTGTTTAAACCTGTGTATTATATTATATATATATATATACATATTTATTACTTCTCTATACGTACTACATCCTGTTTAAACTTGTGTTTATATTATATATATACATATTTATTACTTCTCTATACGTACTACATCCTGTTTAAACCTGTGTTTATATTATATATATACATATTTATTACTTCTCTATACGTACTACATCCTGTTTAAACCTGTGTTTATATTATATATATACATATTTATTACTTCTCTATACATACTAAATTCCTGTTTACGCCTGTGTATATATTATATATACACATATTTATTACTTCTCTATACATACTACATCCTGTTTACACCTGAGATCAAAGATCTTCATTGCCAACGACTGCTTTGCTGGAACTGACACGTGACAAATAAAAAACCTTGAAGTTAGACATGACAATGGAATAGGAAACAGCCAGATAAACTACTGTAATCACTATGAGCAGTAACATAAATTTGAAAAAAAAGTCATGATGTCATTGTTGTATAGGAAGATCATAACACCAAGAATGGTAACAATCCTCCACATTGGAAATCCCCTTCCTGTCCTTTCATCCAGCAATGATATGACAGTGATATAATTACAGCAGAAGTCTTGGCAGGCTGACATTAGCTGCTTTCCAACAACACAAAGCCGGTTTGGGGCTCTCAGCCAAAGGAAGTGATTGACTTACTGTTTGTGTACATAGAGCCGTTCCATGCAACGCAGCCTGCAGCTGTGTACAGATCATCTGTTGAACCTTGTTATTGTTTCACAATCATTTTGAGAGACTAAAAACATACTAGCTGGATATGTAACAATGTCATTTTACCTTAAAAACACTTTATAAAGATGCATTTTTTTATTTCTTGATAGACATATTGCTTTATGCAACCACTGTATGTTTCAGAGATTATGTTGGTCAGTCATAAAGTTTTACGTTGCAGAGTACTGTTCTTCAAAACACACTCAACTATCAACTAGCCAACATCCTTTCAACACCTCAACCGCTGTAGTACTTCCAATAACATGGAAAATAAAGCCCAAATTGAAATGAAAAAAAAAAAATCTATACCTTCTATTTGCAGGGATAATGCATAAACGCAACCCTAATAAAGCAAAATGTGTTAGTGCTTCTCTGGGTGAAGAAAAAATAAGAATGACCCATTTATGCTACACACAGCATGCTCCACTGTTTTCTTTTCATGTTTTAGGGTGAATTTTCAGTTCAGATTTAAATTTACTGCAGTTTTTAAGGCCATGAACTCCCAAAGTTTAACTTAAAAACTTAAACTGCTATATATATATATATATATATATATATATATATATATATATATATATATATATATATATAAAAACATGAATAGTCCTGAGGTTCTATAAAACTGTGAAGAAACATAATCCCATCAAACTGATAAACCTACAATGCTGCTTCCACAGAAAAACATGTTTATCAGAGATTTAACCGAACGCCCTGAGACTATACAATAAACAACGACATCCTACAATAACCAACTGCTAAGATTCGTTGGAAGAACTTTTCCTTACAGTTAACACAATCTCTCTGTGCTATCAACAGTGTGCAGTAAGTGAACTTTGACTCATGGCACTGGGAAACACTCCAGTCTGGCTGCAGCCAGTGTCAATATATTGGTAAAAGTTTGGAGTAACGCTGCATACCATGCCACACCACACCAAATAAGGAATTGTGTTGATTAACGCAGGGTTATGCGGCGGTGTGGGAGTGCCTATTTGAGTGAAACTCATTTGACATGAATATGTCTTTGAAGGTTGGTTACATAATTGGCCACCGCAGCATGACGTCAGGTTGCTCCAAAAGTTGACTCTGTTTCAACTTTTCGCTGCCGGCCACCAACATTTGGTTTGTTTCACAGAACTGTCTGAGAAGCCGTCATTGGAAATTGTTGAAAGGGGCAGGCACTTTCAAAAAATACTTGGCAGATGATTGGATGAACCATGGGTCAATCAAACCAGTGAAAACAAAACTGAAGGCAAAAACATTACCGTACTTTAGTCATGAAGTGTGGTACTTTGCCGTTCGTCTGGTGACGAAATACTCTCCAGTTCTGAGATGGCCGATGCTAGTGCAGCATCTGTGCTAACCTATTCAGGAGTTGTTTGAACAGTCGCTCTCCGTGTAATCTCACACTATGGTCTGACACACTTAAACCGTGGCCATCGCTACAGTAGCTCCTCACAGCACGTCGACTGGTCCGTCGCCTGGCGAGCCAGACATAAACGCATTACTTCGAGCATACTTCGTAGGATTTTCGTGTGACATTTGATCCTGCGATTCTTGTGTGATCTTGTGACAATGCTAGAATCCAGCTGCAAGATTTACGGCCCCCATCGCCACAGCCCAAACACACTACCCACATTCAAATCAGTGGTATGTTTTTTTTTTTTTCTAATTTTGTAGTAGTTTCTAATAAAGAAGGAAATGATGATCACTATGAAGTAATACAATGTCCTTCTTATTCACAAAACAATGTAAACCTTAAATACTTAAGAGTTGGTCATAGCCAATCAGAAATTAACAAGACATAAAAATAGAAGCAGATTTCTGGTCCTTTTGCTGTAAAACACCCAGACTTAACTGCATGGGACAGACCATAATGCCACAAACCGTTACTGTTGTTTGCTAGAATGATTCAAAAGTGCGGGCCTAATTTTCCCCCTCTTTAAACTGTTTATTAAAAAATGGGTAAGAACAACAGTAAAACCCAACACATTTGAGTTTATTAACATAATAAACTGTGTGTTTTTACTGAATTACACCATTTTTTTCTTGTATGTACAATGTGGTCTGTAAGTAGGAGAGTTTGTGAATATGAGTGTGAACGGCTGACATTCAGCTTTGAGTGTATATGAGGATGTTAACATCCAGACCAGGAGACACCAGGAGGAGGACTAGTAGGAGCAAACGGTCCTGAAGGAGTAATATTGAAGAGAGAAGTTTTAATTGATCTACAGTTTTTCATATAATTGTGTGTCAATCTCCAACACGCCTGCTGATTTGCACTGCAGTGGAAACTGTACAGAATAATCAACCATAATAAGTCTGATTCCAAGTTTGATATAAGCACATAAGCACTGTTTTGCAACAGTATGGTGTTGGTTCCACACAATTTAACCAGCAGATCTGCTGCTACAGTGCACATCATTAATTAGAGCCTGCAAATGGACCAGATACATGCTGCCTGCAGAGGTTGGACAGAGAGTCATACTAGCTGTTAGCGGATAACAAATGACAGATGGTGGTCACTCAATCACTCATCAATCTTTCTGTGTCACCGACATTAACATAACTGTAGCCTAGTTTTTCCTGTGTTATGAGCTAGTTTGAAGAACGTAGAATGAGAGTGGAAAGACAACCAAAACATGAATAAAGGCTTTGTGTTATTTTAAAAAGGTTTATATGGGTGAGCCATCACCACATTAAGTGGCACAATGGGCCTCATGCAGGAAGTGATACTGTATCAGAACAAATTTCCTCCAGTTGTTGTTCTTGTCCACAATTTGTTCTTACAAACAAGACATACTATTGGTCCATTGCTCCCAATTAAGACTATACAAAGCTTGGATGATGTTACGTGCATACACATGGCATACATACTGCTCTTAGATGCTTTTTGTTTTTCTTGGACTGCCAGTGCTGACGATTTGGAAAATCATTTCTGCTTTTTTAACAGTAACTCAATGGCACTACTGCTGAAGTTCTTCTTCATACAGCTTTTTTTGGTGGCATCTCTCCAATTCTTGGCCATATGGCACAACACCTGCCCTTGTATAGTGTTTAGGGGGCATTACCTGTGCATTACCTGTGCTTCCCGAATTTCCTGCCGGGGATTAATAAAGGTTCATCTTATCTTAATAATAAACAATTGGCTACAAGCCTCCGATTTATGATCGAGTGGGATACATCATTCAGCAAACCTGGGTAAGAGCAGATCTGGATGCTAAGAATGTTTGGTGCCTCTGGAGTTGACCTGTCTTACTTTTTCCTCTTAAATGAAAATTAAGAGAAATTTAAGGCAACATTGCTGCACGAGACCCGAATTTATAGAAAACATAGATGGGCTGAGATGTTGGACTGTTCTGAGCAGGAGGGCAGGGAACCATGCTAGATGCAGTTATCCTCTGCACCAAGATAGCAGTGTGCTTCTTGACTTGAGAACCAACACACGACACGACACAGTCTTAACAAAAACTGATCTGCACTTATTATAATGCTACCTGACAGATGGCTGGTGTACTGGATTGCATTATGTTGTAAAGGAGTTGTTGCTATGATGTCTTTGCTCTGTAAACTCCAGTGTTATGAACTACTGTATAATAGACACATTTTCATCGCTACTCCTGAGAACAGTTACTGATGTCTAGAGGCGAGGGAGTGAGTCAGAGCATCAATCAGTGCAAACAGAGCACTGGCCCATTCATGTTTTTCCTTACTGGTGATCCATTTACTCCTCTGCTTGTTCTCAAAGGCCATGTGAGAAGACAATTACAGGCTTTACAGTTATGTATAGTGAAGGTAAGTTATGCTGCGCAGCAGTCTGTAGATCATGGACAAACAGAGGAGCATCATGTGAAAATATCACAAATACTGAAAAAAAGGACTAGAAGAGATGCAAAAGCTGGAGCTTTAAAGCCTATGTCCCGTTTACTTACTATTGAAGTGCTGCAGTAGAAATGGTTACAGAAAGTGATTAAAATCATAGTTTATTGTTTAAGAACATGTCACTCTGGGACAAAACATTTACTGACAAGAGAATAATGCTGAATTAATACCTTTGCAAAGCATTGCTCTTGCTAGATGAGGACCTTTATGACACACTAATGAAGCCCAAAGATGATATTCAGTCACATCGATCTTGTTCAAAACCACACACATCATAATTTTGATCATGATACTTATGCATTGTAAGATGGAGAGTAAGATAAGGATCTTGTAAAACCAGCTTGATGTCAGGAAATTCAGCTTTGAGTGAGTCTAAAAACCTCAGACCGTGCTCTCACGTCATCTACTGTTTGAGCTTTCAAAGAAGCACTGCATGGACAGCAATAACAAAACGTCACTACTACTGGAACAAACACTTCCTGAGCTGTGTTTAGTATGACACGGGTTTAGTGATGACTAAACCCCAAATCATTTTAGAAGTTCTGACTCTTTGGTCTTTAAAATAAGAGGTCCATCCAGGGTGCAGATATACTAACCCACGCAAATCACAAATTTAATCCTCACGTTCATTATGTTTGCATTGGTAAAAACAGTACCGTGACACTGATAATTATCACGGTAGGGCTTTCTGGCACAAGAAAAGAAACCTGTATCACAAGTGTGATATGTGGTTCACAGTTGCCCAGCCCTAACACAGACATGCTAACAGAAAACCTACATATGACCCATTCATATAAATCTGCTATTACAGTTAATATCTGTTCTTTGCTGTTTACAGACACTGCTGCACAGTACACACAAGAACTACATGACAGTAGTTTCAGTTTAGCCCGACTCTTTTGCTTACATGTTTTGTGCTCTCTGGTCTTGTTTTGTCTGGAGTTATTGACATGTTGTTTAAAGAAACTGTATGTAAGTTTTTACACATATAAATAATTGTATTGCCAATGTGTGAACAGGTTGTAACCTAACCTAACCTGTGACTTTCTGGGTTTACTTTATCAGCCTGTAAACTGATTTTAATTTGAAGGACCCAGGTCCGTTTTAACGGTGCCTTAGCAGTTTCTCAGCGGCTGAGTGGATCGACAGGGGTTAACTCTGGAGCGAGTCACATGATCGACTCTGGCCCAGGAGACGGTGTCTGCCCTGTGCCTACTAACCACGATTGGGAGGCTGAGGCAGGAAAAGTTAACACAAAGATCAGCATCTGACGTGCCTTCAGTCCATGGAGGAACCTTCGTTTGGTCAGCTAACATTACTACCAAGCATATGAAATGTTTAGTAATAATGTGGTTTTAGCTGCTGATGTTGCTAATGTAAATCAATGGGATGCCTGTCAATCACGTTCAGTGTAGTGTGTATCCTTAGTGTGAGCGAGCAATAGGACGCTCGCTGGCGTTGACTTAACGGTCACAGGTGTAACTGTTAACAAGCAATTTCTGATTCTTACATAGAGTCTCTTTGAATGTCAATGCCATTCAATTAAATATCTATCCCAACAGACACTCATTCACATAAGCGAAACCAGAGCTGCATAGGAAAATGTGTGTTGACCAGTTCAGATAGATGGCTCAGGTGGATCTTTCAGCAGCATTGATAGTGTATTGGACTGTGATTGCTGTCAAAACGTATTTGAGTGCACAGCAATCCTCTGGCTCGACGGGATGCATTGTAGACACAGACAATGACTGCAGCAGCAGCTTCTTGCTCTGTTAACCTGCTGCTTATGGTACATGGCTGGTGTAGAGGTGTACGGTGTTGCACAGCCTTTGAACTACATGCATAAACACATCTCATGTGGGAGGAAAGAGACAAACATCTCTCATTTAGCAGTGAGGTCATTAAAACAGAGCAGAGGTGCAAGATGTTGAGATTAACCCCCTCGGTAAGGCTGTCACAGCAGGCCACTCGCTACAGGAAATGAAGGCGGTCTGATAAGGGAAACCATCCCCAATGACGTGAGCTGGTGGTGCAGTGTTAGGTTAAAAAGGGGTGTATAGGCCTGATTGTGTTAGGTCACTTCAGGTGTCAGTAATGCAATAATGGGAGCCAATAATATATGATAATTCATACTAAATCAACATAAGAAGTGTCTGAAACACTTTAGGTCCTGTTATAACACTTTACAGTATTAGTACAGTATTTCACAGAAAGGATAAAACTTTGACCTTCAGGGTTAGCACAGAATTACGGTGCAGAGCATCACATTAATAACTGGACCCAAATATAGCCCCAAATTTAGATAATTAAGAGTGAAGTGAACGTCAGTCACATCCCAGTTCAAGCACTGACACACAGTTATACTTCTATTTCTCAATATAAATACTGTAGATACCTTCTGACTTTTATACCTCATATACTCCAATAGAAAAATACTTCCTGTCAGAATACACAACTCTGAATTCATGGCATCTGTCCTGTATAATATCAACATACTGAATGACTGATTTTAATGCATTTTGCCTTTTCAACTCTGTGTCCTGTGAACAAGGTCTATAAATTAAAGGGAAGTGGGGTTTGTTTGCCAAGTAGATGTGGCTGTCTGTCAATCTCAGACAATGCATTAGTCAAATACTATATAAACACACCATTAGCAAAACATCTATAGGACACCCTCGACACAAACACCTCACTTATAATAACTGCATATAATACTTGAGTGCTGGGGCTAATGAGGCATTTTGTTCACTCATGTGTGAAACTCCTGTGGGTATTCGCTGCCCAATTTCAATATTCTCAGCCACCATCAGGGTATATTCAAATGTGTTTGTGAGTTTGTATTCACTTACTGGTTTCCAGATTGCATAGGGCAGTGTATGCTGTATCCAGCCTGCTGAGAGTAGGATTCCCAGGAACCAGAGGAGGCATATATTGAACTCTAAAAACAGAACAAAATGAAAATATGTCATGATATGAAAAAAGCATCGAAGGGGTAGTTTGGATGTTTTGAATTTGGTTTATATGAGGTACATCATCCACATCAGGGTATTACCTATAAGGGAAGTAAAGCAAATAACTAATGTGGACGGGGGCAGCAGCAAAACATATTTTAACCATCAAAATGAAAGGCCCACAAAAAAAATCTGTAACAGTTTGAGAGTATGCTACACTCAGAATATTTTACTGTTTTACCTTGCTGTCAGACGGCCCTTTTTGATGGGGAAGTAATGCTGCTATCTATGTTTCTTGCATTTTTACTTATCCGATGAGAAAGTTGCACTGAAAAGGACATCGGGTGTCGTATCCTGTGCAGATTGTTAAGCCCCCTAAGGCAAATTTGTGATTTTGGGTTATACAAATAAAACTAACTTGACTCTCCAAAGCACTCAGACAGAAACAGTCATTTCCCCCCTACAGAACTTTAATAAAAGAATATGGGAGTTTCTTGTCTATCGCTGCCTCAACTGGTTACTTTGTTTGTGTTACTATGTGACTTTGGTGTTTTAAAGAGTTAGTTTGGATTCATTGGATTAACCAGAGTCACACAATAACACAAACTCACAGATCGAGGCAACGGGAGTGTGGTGGCTTTGAAGAGAGCATAGATGGATATAACGGCTTCAATTCCCCACCGTCAAGGGCTGTCTGATGGCAAGGTAAAGTGGTGAAAAAATTAAAAATATAGCTTACAGTTAAACTGTCATTGACTTTTATAATTGAACCTCTCTTTTAGGAGGCTAAAATATGTTTTTGCTGCTGCCCAGGTCCACAGCAGTACATCGCTTTGCTTCCAGGCTGGCATTCCTGCCTGATTCTCCAAACCGGGGACATGACGACCACCATTTACCATGGGTAATACACTGACTATGGATTCATACTTCGTACAACACCACTTCAAAACATCCAGACAACCCCTTTAAGTTCAACAGAGCTTTCTCATAATTATAAAAAAGAGCTGATTCTATACATTCATCCCTTCACTGATGAATGTTTTGTCAAAATTAACAGCAAAAATGACCTTGTATCAAGCTTCATTTATGTTTACAATTCAGTGCAAGAGAATACTACTCACACCATGACACCAGTGCATCTTGTCATGCACAATAGCGAACTACAGTATATATAAGATATTAACACCAAACCATATCTTAAGTCCACATGGTCTTCGAAAGTACACCCCACATGTAATTGATGACAGAGTATGTTGACTTGATTTTGTTTCAGTATAACTGCATGAGCCTTCAAACAGTTCAGCCATATAGTCACAACTTATCCCCTGTGGTATCTAGACAGGCAGATAAGTTTCAGTTTTATCAGCTGAAATTTTGGGAAATTCTCTGGAATTTCTGTTGCTACCCCATTACAGTGGAGCTCATTTGAATTGTATATTATAAAACAACTGGGACAATTTCCTTGGTACAGATGATTTCCAGTTAAAACTGAACCTGACTTTATCCAATAATGTAATTTCTCAATACTGTGAGCACAAACTTCAAATAACAAACAACTTCAGATAACTTCAAAATAAAACATACAACTAAACAATGTGGACACCTTGATACCACTGGAGCTAAGTGAGAAAATCTGGATGACATGACATGTTAATATTTGGCCTCATAGAAATGGAAACTGCAAATAATTCACTGATCAGCTCTGCTGGGCACACTGACAGCTGTTACTGCCTGTAATGCAGTATATGTGAGGGTTTCTGGATAATATTTCTTATTATTTTGTGTCGTTAATTGATTTCAATAATAAATACTTAAACAGAGATGTTTGCTTAAAGCAAGCATATTTGCCCAATTTCATGTTGATAAGGGTATTAAATACTTGACAAATCTCCCTTTCTGATAAAAAAAAAAAATGTGCAATTAATCATGATTAACTACGGACAATCATGCGATTCAATATTTTAATTGACTGACAGCCCTAAAATATAGTACAAGCACATGAAAAACAACCCATGTTGTTGTTTTTTTTTTTAACTGAAAAAGCCTACGGCAACTAAATAAAATCGCACAGCGTACCTCCATGTTAGAGGAGGCCACAGAGAACAAGCTGCTGTCCAGCTGAGGGCCTTCTGGATGCAGGTAGTTCTCCCCGTCCATGGCCAGTGCTGAGGGGAGGGTGGGCATCAGACCACAGCTTCACACATGACCACCAGCTGACTTAACTTATGTACCCTCCGACCGCCACCGACGCGCTGGCTCCGTCTGAGATAGTACTTCGGTCTAACAATGGCAAATGCTTTCCATGACCTGAGGACGACAACACATAATGTAGAGGGATGTAGAGGAGAGGGAGAGGAGGGAAAAGAGACATTAGAAGAGTTGCAGAGAATTTGATCAAGCAAACATGGTGATCAATACCACATTTTAGATGTGTAGGGGGAAAAGTCTCTGAAATAGACAAATGCTTCAACTTCAATGAGTGTTATTTAACTGGAAATCACTCTCACTTCTTTTAAAACTTTTCCACCTGCAATGCCCTCATTAAATAACACACAGTGAAAGAGCTAAAACACTTGTCAACAATGGAAAAAGAGATAAAAGGACGCTTTATTCAAACTGACTATTATAGGCTGAATTTAAAATGTTGTAAACACTTTCAGTTTAACAAACAGTAAACAAAGAGCCATCTGAAACATAAAAACGGCTCCTAGAAACCATAATAAACTATAAAACAGGTACAGTTCATTTCACAAAAAGATGTTAATTCAGACCTATACACGTAAAAAAACTTCTCATGAAATGAGAATAAATGTACAATGTTAAATCAATAACTATAATATGAAGCTGATTTGACAAATAATTGGTCTTCCTCCGCAGACTGCTTCTAGTTGCCTTTGTCACCACACAAACTGAATTCAGATCTTATTCATAATGCAGTGTGAGCTTGACTGACAGCCCTCATTAGCTGGTTGTCATCTTACATCACTCAAAGTTGGACATTCATCAAAGGACCAATTAAAATATCAGCAGGAGGTCCACAATGCAAACAGGCTGGGATGCAGAGAAACAGGCCTATTCTAAAGAGATGATCATCAATGTATAGTGCTATTTATCATAGTATCCAATCACTATTATGACTGGCATGACTTTCTCCTTGTTGGTGCACATCGTTTTATTTTGCATTATTATATATGTTGAAAACTTAGACTAAATATTGATCCACTTAAGCTGCACACAAATATTATTTTTCCCAATCATAAAGCATAATCTGGCATCACTAGACCGTTTCAGTCACAAACAAACAGCTGTGTGTGTGTGTGTGTGTGTCTGTGAGTGTGTGTGTTACAGCTCAAGCTGTTTGCATCCTATATAATGACAGGTTAGACTAGATAGACCAGACTGTCTGGACACAGACAGAAGGCTTCTTGCAATGCTAACAAGCTCGCCACTGCAGTGTCCCTCTCTTTCTCTCTCACACACACACCCACGCACGCACGCACGCACGCACGCACGCACGCACGCACGCACGCACACACACACACACATAAAAGAATTTAAAACCCACATAAAAGCTTACATAAGGAAGGAGGAACAAATACTACGACTTTTATAGTTTTGTAATTATCTTTTTGTTTGCATTTACATTACAGCTATCCTTCTTTAATCTGTCTGAATAAATTAGACAAATTCCTCTATAATTGGGAAATTGACCACAATGACCTACTTTCATCTGATATGGTTTCACTTAGAGAGCAAATAACTCAGGATAAAAAGCTGTTAGCTTGTACTCCTGCTGCTTTTCAGCTTTAGCACACTATCACTATATGTGCTTATACTGTTTCTCTGAGGTACATGGGAACACAAAGCATAAACTACTGTTTCCAATTTGCGATGGGATCACAACAGCCGTGTGGGTCGTGTCTAGAAGGGTAACACACAAATGGTGGAAATCTGGCAAAAAACTCTCACGTGCCTTGCTGCCCAATGACCTATCCTAACCTTAACCATTCAAGGTCAATGCCTAACCTTAATTATTCAAGGTTAATGCCTAACTCTAACCCTCTCATGAGGGTTTCCCAACTTGGTTACCTTCTAGACACGACTAGGGGTGTAAGTGTGTAAATACCGCTATGTGTGAGTATTTCGATATTATGTTGTATCAATTCTCCAAAACACTATTGATTTTTAAAAACATTTTAAATATCTGACCTACTATTGGATCTTTTGGAGGTTGTAGCAGGCTCAGTTTTAGAGTGAAGATTCAGATATCTCATGAAACTAGAAAACCTAAGGAATCCATTGGTACCTACCATGTCATACTAGCTTGTCATGAAGAATAACACTTCAAATTTGTGCAAAACATTCAGGAGCCCCTTGACCTCTGACCTGAAGCTATGTGAACAAAAATGGGTTCAATGGGTGCCCATGGGTCTCCACTTTTTGCGTGCAGTCTATATGTGTTATTTTTGCCTATTCTAAAATGGTGAATATAGTATCTGGTGTGTTCTTTATTAAATTAATAATAGTAGTTCTCGCTATAGTAGGTGTTTCCAGGACCACATTCTGCCATAATGACACACACAAGGTGAAAACAATACCAATGTCACTGTTGCAGCTAATAAAAAACTGAATTCTATGTTACTTCCAAGCTGAAGACCTGACAAATATCCCACACAGTCATGATTTTGACTGCTGAATCAGTCTGATTTCTGTGCACTCCACAATGTGTGTCTGTGTAATGTCAGTTGCAGTCCCCTACCCCAAACTAATCAAACTGTTACCTTCCTTTCCCTCCTCTCCCCTTCAGTCCTTCCTCCAGTTTGCCCCCAATCTGGAGCAGAGGCCAGGCATGTTCACTGGGGACAAATGTGGGGTAATAAATCCTAATAGAGTTCATCAGGGTCTAAATAACAGGGCCTTTGTGTGGCTGTGAGTGTGCATGAGTGTGTGTGAGAGAGACCTGACCCAACATTTTCACCACTCACACAGCCAATAAACACAAACGGAGGCCATTTTACCCTCAAGGTGCCAGGGTGATACTGTCTGGACAAGGGAGAAACAAATATGGGGACGGCCAACACAAAGACCCAACTGGCAAACGATCTAGGCAAGAGGTCTTCAGCAAAAGTCTATTAGATACCTTTTGAGGGGGTATGGACAGCTTCCAGCCTCTGAGATCCAAAAGACGGCAGCAACATGACAGGGAAGCAAGTCAGAGAGTATAAATCTAGAGCCTTGTGAGGCTCCTTTGGTGTTGCAGAACTGTACTCAATGCAATACCCTCAGGAAGATGCATCAAGCTTTCTTAAGCATCTTGCCAGCTGATCTGGGTCAAAGGTCTGGATATACTCCTATAACCCTTTCACCCCAACATGCAGGTCACAGGTGACGCAGGTCAAAAGTATATTTGTACCAATTCTGTCAAAGTTAACGGGATAATAACATGTTTATGCAAATCCGTTTTAACGCCACTAATTTCTTTAACACATTAATCCTAAATGCAGTACCTGTGAGGGTTTCTGGGTAATATTTATTGGTGGGTTGTGTTGCTGATTGATTTCTAGTAATAAATATATATGTACATTTGCATAAAGCAGCACATTTGTCCAATATCATATTGATATGAGAATTAAATACTTGACAAATCTCCCTTTAAGGTACATTCTGAACAGATAATGTGTGATTAATTTGCAATCAATCACGCTTAACTATGGACAACCATGTGATTTATCACAATTAATTTTTTTTATAGCTTTACAGCCCTAATTTATATGCAATCTGAATAGGTCAAGGTACAGTATCAGACAACCCTCCTTCAATCTGGTTTTACCAGGGTGTAACACTGTTCAACCAACAGTTATGTAATGGAATACCCGCCTACTATAAATATAAAGAGCATAGTGAGGGAGATAAAGAGTGAGAGAAAGTCTGCATGTAAGTGAGTGAGAGAAACAAAACTGAAAGAGATTTTTGTTTCTTTATCTGTGTTATTCTCCTGAATTCTGTGGTGCAGCAATGATGTATATGAAACTGAAGCTGTAGTCTCAAGTTTCTAAATGATTACAACCAGTGCTGGAAATTTTGTCTTTTTGTTAAATTTACTTTTTTTTCTTACTGTGTCTGGTGGATTCCATAATCTACCAGCCACTCAATAGATTATAATAGTTCTGTTCTTGTTGGCTGGTGAGTGAAGCAAATCTAGCAGCCACTGGCATTTATCTCCAGCATTTAGCCGGGGCTAGTGCTAATTTCTAATCCTGATAGAGTGGTCCAGGGATGGTTCCCTCAACAAAAAAAATAAATAAATAAAAAAATGGCATTTTTCCATTAAGTTCTGGATTATTGCAAGAAAATAAACTCTGTGGCAAACACGTGTTTATGATTATTACGTACTGTTCAGCAACACACAGTCGCATGAGCATGAGTATACAAACTCTATTCAAACTCAAAACCCACTGACCTCCACACAAGGGAACCGGAAGTGCTAAAATGCCAACTCATTTCGGCGTTTTGGACTCATTCCTGCACCACCCTATTACATCCAGGGATTATTCCGTGACAGCGGACCGAATACACATTCATTAGAGTAAAGCTCATTTCAGCAATATATCAGTGTATGTGAAAGCCAGACTACTTGATTGCCCAGGAATATAGTAGTAGTATAAAATACATTCCTCAGCTGGCATAATCATATCAATAAGTGTGACAGCAGCTCCTGATTAGCCTGAGCAGCCAGGCGCTGTCCTTCCATCCGTCGTAGTCACGTCACCCACCAGCACCATGCCAGTTACTGTCTCTTAGCAACAGAAAAAATGTCTGTCTTTTGCTGTCCCCTGTTACCAAACCCCCACCCCTCCAGTGTGCCTCTGAGGATAATCGATACTGATCACTGTAAGAGTGCTTCCACATATCTCCTTCCTGTAAGGCCTCTCATTACCGGACAACAGCAAAACCCCCTACTACTACTCCTAACCACCACAGAGAGTTAGAGGGAGGTGATGAAGAACGCTCTCAGTGGGGTTAGGGTTAGAGGGTTGGAGATATGGGAGAAAGAAAAACAACAGATAAAGAATGAGACATGCCCAGTGCGACACAAGGGAGACAAGGAGTTCATTCATCACAAAGCAGCACACACAACTCATTTTATAGCCCTGCCTGGTTATTTAAGATGTCTCTGTCTCTTTTTGTCAGTATCTGGATTTATATTCAATGTATGTATGTATGTTTTATATGCTGAAGAGGATATGGCCATATCAAAATAGAGGACTACAGGGATGACACATTTTTGAAGACCAACCACGAAGTTAGCATGGGTGCGCCTGACAAAGAGCCGATGGGATATCGCTGTTACATTTTGGATGATTACAGAAAATAAGCTCTGTGGCAAACACATTTATACTAACATTTTTTTCAGCACGATAATTTTCACACACGAACACCACTTTGATGGTTTTTGAAGCGTGAATGCTATCGGCAGAAGTTGTCGTGATGACATATCATAGTCTCATTCAGCCACCGACACATGGAGGCCTCAATATTGGTGAATGAAGTATTTATTGATGTGTTTTATGTTATAGAACAAAACTTTATTCAGGCATCTAACTAAAAACCTATTCAAAAAACCCACTGACTTCCAGATGAGGGGACAAGGGGTGCTAAAATGCTAACTCATTTCTGGGTTTTAGGAGAGAGAGAGAGAGAGAGAGAGAGAGAGAGAGAGAGAGAGAGAGAGAGAGAGAGAGAGAGAGAGACTGTTGCACTGTAATCTGTTAAATCTGTTAATTACTTCAAAGGTTACTGCTGCTTTTTGTACAACCCCCTCCCATGCGTGTCTCCCTCCATCTCTCTCTGTGGGTGGCCTGGTGTAAAAGCTTACTGCAGGGAGATTAGGCCATTTCATGTGCAGTATTTATAAAATATTTAAAAACTGTAACAGGCCCATACATTATGGACCAAACATGCCAAAATACACAGACTGACTTATCTGTGCAGAAGGGCTGCAATATTCGGTGACTTTTATAAACAGTATTTCCATCAATGTGGCCATATTCTAGCCTGGTTCCCTTCGGCTGTGTGAGTCACCGTGCCTGTCTGTCAGCCAGACAGAGGTTAACAAGCAGCACGCCTCTGTCACTTTAAAAACACAAGATATGCGTGTTTACTACATGTATTGTTGATTACAGCACCCAACATGTGCTTGCAAGTGCGTTAAGTGAGAGGTAAATGCAGTGTGGTAGGAAGGACTGCCTGACTGTATTGCTGGTAGTGAGTATCAGTGGCGGCCAGAGCACATGGGGATCATCCAGGGAAGTGTGACTTCCTTAAGCTGCTAAATCACGATTAACGCTCACGAGGAGAACAACCACCCTGCCTGGCGCGTGTGCCATCTCACTGACCAATGCACACTCACATGTGGGGTGTTGATGTATAATCACACTTCCACACGCAACAAAATTATTTGCGTTGGAGTAGGTGAGAATGGAGCAAATACGATTAAAAAAAGCCATTTTTATAAAACGGTCACTATATCCTGACAGCAGTGCACGAGACAGGTAATCAGAAAATGAATCATATTTCTCTGTGTCCTCTGGTGCTCCTAATGGCATCTGCAAGATTTCACAGACCGGAGGAAAACGACCAATCAGAGCTGAGCTGCAGCCTGCCGTTTATGAGTAGCTGTCAATCACTTGCAAAAGTGCCCTGTGATTGGTCAAAGTCTCCCATCACTAGATCTTTTAAAGCCTCAAAACAGCAACAGGAGGTGCAGAAGTCTAGTCTTCTCTCAGATCACTTGAATTACAATATGCTGAAAGTTTATTATGGAAGTTTTGCTTAATGATGGCAAAAATATTCTGCCTACTGCAGATTTAAGGTTGTTTATCCTGTCGTGTGCAAGAATTAATTTACCTTATAGGCATTTATGTGCTGAAGTCCTAAAACACACGTATGCAAGCCTGTGTCCCTTAAAATGCAGTGGCAAGTACAATGCCAAAAAGAACTGTATGGGGAGAAAACACTGCATTTTTGCTATGGTTAAGACAGAAGCATAATCAAGTCAATCTAATTTGTATAGCCCAGTATCACGAATCACAAGTTGGCCTCAGGGGGCTTTAAAATCTGTACAGGATACAACACCCTCTGTCCTTTACAGTATGACCCTCCCATCAGATGAGGAAAAACTTACCCCAAAAGACACTTTTTGGAGCATAGTCTTTTGTGCCCCCACAATTAGCTCACTTTCTTACTGGAGACAGTATAACAAGCATTTTCTGTTGTGTGGTATCACAGAAAAATGAAGGTTCAACAAACAATTGACATTTGCGGCCACCTCTCACATGTATTCCTTGACTTCCAGTCACACTGGGGGGGCAGTAGCTTAGTTTGTAGGGGGGGGGGTTGGGGACGGGGGGGTCACGGGTTAAATTCCGGGGAGGGACAAGAAATGGGGGGGAAATGGGGGGTGGGGGGGGTGGTGGTTTTCTTTTGGGGAATTGCGGGGGGCCCTGGGGAAGGGCAAAAACCCCAAATGCGGGGGGCGTGTGGGGGGGGCCCATCTCACTGCTTTTCTCCAGGCATCGTACTAAATCCTTCTTAAATGTTTGTAACAACGGAGTGAAAAAATAATTCCCGGGAAAAAAGGAAAATCTTCTTCTTCTTCTCTTCCCCATATTTCGAAAAAAAATCCTTCGACATGCTCTGCTTCATCTTCATCAACCACATTCTCAAAATCAGCTCCATGTGGCACACAGGGTGTCTGCAGTGGATGCATTTCAGCAATGTTTCTTACATCCATTTTAGCAAAAGAAGCATCTACACTGGCTGCATGACGGTTTACACTTTACGCATGTGAACTGATCAAAACCTCGTCACTGCCACTTGTGTGGGTAGAGAGGTCGGTGTCTGTGATCTCAGTGAAGTGCAGAGCAGAACTGGCTGAACCAGTCCAGTGCCGACACTGCTGTTGCTTTTGTATACGAGTCCATGATAATAATATGAGTGCAAAGACCAGGAAAAAGGAATCACAGATGAAATGCAGTATAATGTTCCAAGTCAATAGAGCTGAACTTTCAATACACAAGCATGTACAGTAGTTAGGCACAGTGGGCTGAAACCATGGCTGTATTATTAGAAGGAAAAAGCAGAAAACAGCAGAGGGCTGATTGGGATACAACCTGACCACATTTTAAATTAAAAGTGGTAAACACTACACATACAGTAAAGTATGGAAACACTTTGGGTTTCACACATTACAGGAAAGGCAGAGCTAAACATCATGGCTACAGCTACATGCTAACTATGTCAATGACAGGAAGCGCCATCATATTGTGGTACCGTGTGGTCAAGACAGCTGTCACTCTCATGCCTGTGGTCAAATCAGCCGACGCTACAACTGTAGAGCACCCATATACTGACATTTATGTTAAACACATTCAAACAGCCCTAGTGGAGCTGAACATGGATGAATAAAGAGAACGTAGCTGATGGGAGAGCCAAAGGCAGACTTGGAGAAGTTACACAGGTGACTACATCAGTTTTTCAAAATAAGATGTTAACAAAAGGGAACTGTGTATAAAAAAAATATATATATGGAAATAAGATAGATTGGATTATATTTACTAGGATTATTAAAAAGAAAATACCACTAATGTGTGAGGGAAATGTCTTTATTCTTTGATTTTGGGGTTGCTGGAGAAAAAAATGTAATAAATATTTCCTGACAATGACAGATATTTGACGTCAGGTCATCTCTGACTATATAAATGCTAAAAATCAACCATTTTTGCTGTATTGATTTAGATATTGCCCAAAGTAAGTACTTTTTCCATGGTCTACTGTTAAAAGAATTAACAAAACAGCACAATAAATTGTAATAGTGAATCTCAATACTTAAAAATTGCAATATTGTCTTGGCACCCAAGTATTGTGATTGTATCGAATAGGGGCGCATCATCACAGCCCTAGCATGAGTGTGTGCATAGTACATGAAAGTTTCTCATGTGACAGGCTCATTAGGCATCTGTCACTCTCCTGTTATAGTCTGCATCTGTCCTCACAATTAACAAGCCGGCCGATGACAATCATTCAATCCAATGCACAGCACTCACTCATCACCAATCTGAGTCCATCAGCATCACCAGTAATCACGTTAGAAATGATCAGGGCCCAGCTGCCTTACACCAGAGCAGCAAGGGGGCTGTTAGTTGGTTATGATTGCCCAGACTGGCTGGATTCATTAGCTACCGTGATGAAATATTCATACAAGGAACAAGTTACTTCCCAGGGAAACGTTGGGCTTTCGTCATTCAAAACAGCCTACATTATTAATTAGCACCTTTTTCAACACAAAAGGCTTATACTTGCCTCTGTGTGTACATGCACAAACACACACGACACATACCACGAAGCACATAGATGGAAGGATACAGATATTAACTACCAGTCTGTTCCTGTTCCCCTCCTCACAACCACAGTTTCCATTCAGTGTTACAGACATTGCCGTAAAGGGGCTGTGGACAGCCCAGTGACCGGGTAGGACACTGGATGGAGAATAATGATCGAATGACTGTGTAACCGAATCTGCTGCCTTATCAAAAGCCGGGAAATGGAAACAAATTGGGTTTTAAGAGCCTGTTGTTATTGCATTTCGCCCGTTCAAATATTTATCAAAGAGGCTCTCTGGACTGGGACAGCTCACAGGAACACATTGAACAAACGGGGAGCCATTTGAATGATTCGGTCTGACTGAAAGGCAGGGTTCGAAGATTTAGTTACTTACAAAGGGATAACAATTAATCTTAATTAGATTCTCATCAGCCCACTTCAAGCGGCTATTCAGCACCATTTTGCCATGATAATAAATATCGTTGTGCCCACAAACACCAGCTGAATGAGACATTAAAGAGATTTATCCATAAAAGGGGAGCTTAATCAAGCTCTCGTGGCTCTGAGGATGCCTTTGTTGTGGTTAATAAAGAGAGGAAAGAAAGGTGAGGAAGAAAAGAGTTTGAAGGCCGTAGCAGAGCACTGCACAGAGTAGAAAAAGATCACAAACACCGGTTTGTCGTGGCTTGATGACACTTATTTTAGAAGCAAATCCCTCGACTTCTACCAGCACCACCAGCACCCACCAGAAATAGATCAAAGAGTGACTAGATCAGAGAGAGAGCGATCCACTTAGCTGCCTCTTTGCCCCGTTTTCCTCTGACATCTAATTTCCTCAGAATAGAAGGATGACGACACATTCTAGCTGAGTGCTGCTCTCTACCCTGCATTGCTGTGGTTCAACTAGTTAGGTGAACACACATTTGCATACAAAGTTGAGCAGCGAAGGCTGGGCATAGAGATATTTATAGTTGCATGTAGTTAATGTGCAAGCTGATGATTCTATCTGGATATATTTTCTCATTGCTATAAATGTAAAGTCTATTTTTCATCTATGTTTCTGTCTCAGCTGATGTAATGTAAGCCAAATGTAATGTGTTGACCTAAAGGTCCTATAGGAAATGGGAATGAAAATTTCCCATTCCAACCGGTTAATAAAATTGTGACAACACTGTGTAACACTGTGTTTTGAATTTCTCCACTGTGGGACTAATAAAGGAATATCTTATCTTAGGTTACCGATTACACCGGATATTTTACAAGATGGCGGTCACTATGTGTTGCGCTCTGAACTCTCCAGTCCAGCTTTTGGTGGAGGGCTGCAGGGGTCTACCTGACAGCGTACACACTCCATCCTCCTCATGCTGATTGCCTTAACGTTGTGGTTCCCTTATAGCATTAAGGTGTTTAAGTCTGAAATATTGCCAAAGAGATGCATTTCCTTTTCGTTTCGACACCAAATCCTCCGTCATCTCATGGTCTGTCAACTCTCTCTCATCCTGTGTCTGTGAAATATGACACCTGCTTCTCTGAGCTGGCTCCTTACACAGCAGATGCATTCACTGTCAGTATAGCGTCCGTCGTCCGACTATTCATTGATAACATGGCGCTGATACGTCAGAATTAAATAGGCTTTATTTCTCTAAAAGGTCAAGGTCCTCCTTATTCTCAAGGATACATATCATGAACTAACTAATAATATATGGCCCCTTTGCTTCTGTCAGCTTCTATTTATATGAGTATTTGTCTTTTGCACATATTTTATACATACATACATACATAATACATGAACAATTGACAGATGACAGAAGAAGAGAGTAGTGCTATGACAGTCTACCGTAGCTCAGTATGCTACCCTCCAAAAATGGCAGCACGCAGCAAAATGCTCCGTGATTGCCATTCCCTATATATGCAGGATTCAGAGAATTAATATGGCAACAAGCAGCTATTTGCTTGTGTAAAGATACAGTGGAGAAATGGCTAACTGAGCACAGAGTGAAGTCTCACGGTGTGCTGTAATCTGAGTTTCTCTGTGTCTTCTGTGTTTACCTAGTTGGTCCGGCTGCTATGCGAGTCTCTTTGTTGCGCTCCACTGGCTAGCTAACGGTCGCCACTCGGCACTGCGCTCATACGGCGGTTACAACTGATGAGGCCGTCTGGACCCAGGGTGACATTGCGGAAGCGTAGAATCCACCCTTCAGCTCTCCCCACTGTTAGCTCTGTCAGCACTGTTACTGTCATTTGCACTGTTAGCGTTGCTAGCATCATTAGCTGCTAGCCACTGGCTCCATCGCCGTCGCCATGTTGGACTGCTCTGAAATCTGCACCCTTAAAAAGGGGAGATATGCTCTGTTTATGATTATTACTCTTAAATTTAGGTGGCTCTCAAAAAAATATGTATTTTGGTTCTTTTATTTTTGACATTTCTGTTATAATATGTCTGTCACGTTATGATAATATGAGATTACCTGCAATTACAGTTAAATAATAAATAGGGCTGTTGCAGTGAAGGAATTTCTCCTGCGGTGATAATGATTGGCTCATATGCAGTATTATTGCCACTTTTTACTTTAAACTAATCAAATACTTATTTATTGTTAAATGCAGAACACAGAAGGGCAATGAGGCATTAACATAGTAGTTGTAATAAACAGAGAGCCCTCACTAAATGCAGCACTGCCTTTTAATGCACAAACATCAGCCCAGAAACAACACTGCTCCTCCATTCCCTTCTGGTACTTGTGGTAGAGTATACTTTATCTCTCTGCATCAGGCACTTCCCATCTTTACACTGTCGTCTAATCATATCGGCTCTGTCTATTTTCTAAATGTGGACCATCTCCCTCTCCATGTCTGTCACCCTCCCACTCTATACTGTTGCCATCACCGGCCCCATGATCTCTCAGCGGTATTGCCAACTTTCCCATTTCCATCACTATCCCCCTTTCTTCTGTCCAGCGATAGCCTGTTGTTTTCCTATTTCCATCACAATCCCTCTCTTGCCATGTGCTAGCCATGTCCCCATTTTCCTTATGTTCATTTTCCTTTCTCCGTCTCACCCAGACTGACACCCAGATGGATTCTGCTGCTGATTGGAGGCAGCTGGTCCCCTGACTGTGAATCTCCACCCCCTACCCACCCCTCTCGGTCGGGGTGAATCACAGTCACAACACCAGGCAAAAGCTATCAGATGCACATTTCACAAGCAAACAACCGCACAGGGAAGCAAAACCCGGCCTGCTGCACTAGAGAGCAGGATGTTTTTAAAGTTTTAAACAATGCATGTTGTGATGTTACGAACAGATACTGTAGGTCCAATTGTCCAAATATCAGGTTGCACGGTACAAGTTGTATTCTTGAGCATCTACTGAAGCTTACCCTGAAATGGGAACTGCAGCGAACCCACATCTCAGAATCTAAATAGCTTAAACTCCTTACATAAATCAAATCTCTACAAAATAATGATATTATGCGGACGTGCTGAAAAAAATACACAGGAGAGTGACATTCTGTAAGGAAAGCTGCCAATTTAACTGTTTTATTTTTCTGGACTCTGCCCTGCTGTTGTTCAAATCCAGACAGTACTCTGCTCCACTCAGATTGACCTCACTTGTCTGGCAGGCGAGACTATATTGCCCCACATGCTCAGCATCAGAGAGCGTATCTGTGTCTGTACATCTGAGCCACTTTGCTATGCTAACATTAGTTCAATTCAGTTCATCTGTCTGGTATCGATTGAGGCTGCTATCATGCTCTTGAACAGTAAAGCCACTGTAAGTCAGTCAGCCAGGCAGAAGTCAAGTCAGACAAGCACAACTTGTTCTAGAAAAATTATGTAAAAGTCATACCGTGATTAAAAGAAAAGCAGTGGAAGAAAAAGAACAAGTGCCCATTAGATGACAGGAGAACAAGTCCCAGATGAATTTGAGAGAATATCAGAACCATCTGATCTCATCTCGGATGTGTCCAGGATATATCTAGGCTCATCTACGATGTAATTATTATTGGGGCTGTCAAAGTTAACGCGATAACGTGCTAAAGCATTTGTTTTGACAACCATTAATTTCTTTAATATAACACAAAGCTAGAGCTAGTGTGAAGATACTGGTATCATATGAAACTAGAAAACGTAAAGACAAGCCATACTAGCTTGTAACGAAGGAGACTAAATAACGCTCCGAAGTTAGGCCGAATTTTGGTGGGTCGTGGCCATTTTCAGTGGGGGTGTCTTGACCTCTGACCTCAAGATATGTGAATGAAAATGGGTTCTATGGGTACCCACAAGTCTCCTCTTTACAGACATGCCCACTTTATGATAATCACATGAAGTTTGAGTCAAGTCAGCACACTGACAGCTGTTGTTGCCTGTTGGGCTGCAGTTTTAATGGTAAATGGACTTGCATTTATGGAGTGCTTTTTTAGTGTTTGGACCACACAAAGCACTACATGTCAGCATTTACCCATTCACTCACACTTCATACACTGATGGCAGAGGCTGCTAAAGTGCCAACTTTGGCAGTCAGGATCTAATCTATATACTCAAACACCTTCAGGAGCAATTAAGGGTTAAGTTTCTTGCTCAAGGACACTTCAACATGTGACCGGAGGAGCCGGGGAAAATATTGTTTTATGCTAAATGCAGGACCTGCGAGGGTTACTGGACAATATTTGTTATTGTTTTGTGCTGTTAACTGATTTTCAATAATAAATATATACATACATTTGCATAAAGCTGCATATTTGGTCACTTTGATGTGTTAAACACATGACAAATCTCCCTTAGAAGTGTATTTTGAACACAAAAAAAAAAATGTGCCATTAATTTGCATTTTATCATTATGCATGACATTTTTGCAAGCTGTTTTCTAGTTTGATATACTGAGTCAATAACTCCTTTAAGTGCCTGTACTGTTCCAAATTTAAGACAGCTATTATGTCAGGGTAATGTGACATCTTATGACAAATGTCCTTTGATATGCACTTTTTAACGTGGAAAAAAAAGTCATGGTACTATAGACCGTATAGACTACTTTCATGTGTGCTGTATTTGACCTGTTGAAGCCCTGCCTTACTGTTCCTATTAAGTTGAGCCTTTGTCCCCGGGGCTGGAAATATCTTCAAATTAGGAACTGCATGTGGGTGTGCTCTGTGTGTGTGAATGTAACATGTTTGTACAGCAAAGTATTTGTGTTACATCATGCGTGTGTTTACATATATTAGCTCATTGCAGATATATGTGTCTGCCGTTAAGGAACAAAAAGGTTAAATCTTTATTTAAAATGTTATGCATTTATGTAAAGAAATATTTATTCAGCTGATGTATTTTTTTTAAAACTCTCAAAATCCTTTATCATTCTGGCCATGCAAGTAAACAATATCACTTTCATACGAAATCTGAATTCCAGTGTAGTATTGCATTATCCTAGTCCAGTAAATACAAGTGTGGTAATGCTTTCTGGCACTCATTCTCTTCTGGTTCTAATCCATTTAATCTTCTCACAGCTCCCACCTCCACAACTGAGAAGGATGAGTTGAAGACAAGAAACTATCTGGTGCCTCACTTGGAAAAAACAGTACACATAAATCCAATTATACCATGCCATGTGAGATTAACTGAACCATTCTTTTGGGACAAAGGTAAGTTAAAGGAAGAATAGGTAATATATGTACTCTAATAAATTATAAAATGGCCATGATATGTTGTCAGAGATGAAGGAAAATCCTTCACCTTCTCCAACAACAATGCTCCAGTCAGTATGTTCTCCTTCTGAAATTTATATTCCGGTCTGAAACATCTGTTTTTGTTTTGGGCGGTGTGATCCCGTGCATTGCCCATTTCAACACCCCATTGCCACATACAATGCCAAGTGGCATACGAACACAGCATTCTGCAGTCATGGAAGCAAGCTAACAAACTGGATCAACAGAGATAATGTTAACATTAGATTCGATCCCACCTGAGAAGCCTCGACACATCTCTCTGCAGTCCGTGTGAAGCTGGTTATAAAGGCAGAGAGTATTTGAGACACACAGCCAGTGAAGTGATTCCAGCTAATGTTACTGCTAGCCAGAGCCAGTGGCTAACACTGTAATGCTAACATACGCTAACTGCTATCAGTCACACCAAAGGAGCAGATGAGCTGCGGCTCCAGTGTTTTGAATTTGGACTGCAGTACCCATTTTAAAATGCTAGCCGTCTAAATAAACTAGATATTACTCCTTTAACACAAGTAAATAAACCCAGCTGCCAATGGCGTAAATACGTACAGAGCAGGAAGAAGCAGGTCAAAGTTCGTCACAGGGTTTAAATGAAACTGAACTGGCTGGGAGAGGCTGTGTGTCAGAAAAGGATGACCAATAGAGCTTGACTGATCTTAATTGCTCCCTAAAGGACACATTTAAAGTAAATATCCTGGGGATCAATGCATTGCAAGTACTCTAATAAACAAGAATAGCAAACATTTACTCATACTACTCACAGTAACCAATATGACCCTAGGCCTTCGGCCATCAACTACAAAGCATCTTTTAAAAAGTGACTAATTTTACACAATTATAGCATGCTTTGTCTTTGGCATGGCGTGCAGTGATCATATCTGCTCCCACCCGACACAGACTACTGCAGCCAGTGATAATCAGGCCATAGTGTCTGCAACTGCCTCCATCCTAAACTTGGGCTCAAATGCTGTTACAGTAAACTGATTGGCTCGGCATTTGTGGATGACGGACGAGGCATCATTTCAAAAAGGCTCAGCGCATTCATGAAGCACCCACATTAAATAATTAGCTTTGGTTATTTGTTTTGTTCCACTCCGATCATGACTGCTCTGATCACAGAGAGATGCAGACATACATATACAACAATATGGTCAATATTAATATAGGTCTGTCGCAATAACCACAATATTATAATACAGCGCAACTGACAAACCAGCTGCAGGAGATGGTAATCAACCGCCACAATTGCTATGTATGTCGCTATAAACACCAGCAGCGTGACGAGGTGCTGAGCGTCATTTCTGCCCTGAGTGCTGCATGTTTGGTGCATTTTTCTGGTCGCCAAAAGTTTAAAAAAAAACGCTGCGCTCATCACTGTCACTTTTAACTCAACTGTCCAACAACATACAGCAAAGAACAACAAGTGCTAAACAACAACAGCAACAACGGAGGAGATATTAATACACAGACTGGCGGGTGCTTCAGCCCTCTCTAAATCCAAAGCAAGTCCTCTACTTCATGCTGAAGTGTTACTACTGTCACCATTGTCATTTAAAAAACAACAACATACCTAATAATAGCCTAACAATAACTAATTACATAGCATTAAAATCAGGACAAATTAAGTAACCTATTGCGCTGTTGAACCCATCATTATCACAGCAGGGGTAATTCCTTCACCGCAACAACCCTAATCACTCCATGACATTTTACAGTCCAGGTTGCATGTCAGCCTTCAAACAATATTTGTTTTTTATTTCCCTGTTCATCACATGGGGCTGGTTATAAATCCAAGCTTACAACTGAAACAATGATGCACAAGGTATTCAGTCATCCGTCAGAGGACCCTAATATTTCTCTCATATTTCCTTCCTAGAAGAGTCTCATTTTGAAATCACTGTTTGCTTTTTTAAGACGGATGTGGACACATTTTTTCCACAGAAAACCATAAGGCAAAGCGGTGAGGAATGCCAGAGTGGGGCATGCTCTCCTGCATTTCAGTCATCTCTTACAGAGCTCATGTGTGGCTTGGGAGACATCCACATAGCCTCCAGGTCTGGAGGCTAGTTGGGACATGGGATACTCAAATAGCCCATTGTGAAGGACCTGGTTGTTTCTTGTCACAGCGTAGTAGTGAACACTATGGTCACATATTCCCAACAACCATCTCTTGTTCTTCAATTCTCTTCTGACCAATGTTATGTTTAATACATGAACTATTATCTAATGAAGGCCAGATTCTGGGAAACCGGGAACTGAATCAAACGTATTACCTAGCCCTGATTCCCCTCCTCCACTCCACATTTTTCACTCTCACTCTAATCAGCCCACGGGCCATAAATTAGATTTATCACTGGCACCAATTGGAGAGGGGAGAAAAAAGGGCTAGCAACGATGAGGGCAGAGGGAGAATGGAGGCCAAGTCACAAAGAGTAAGGGGCGTGAGCCTCGGTTGAGCCATGGATCACAGCTGCTTGAGCTGGACCGTTTCAAAAACTGATCCTAAACAAAGAATGCATATGCTATTTCCTGGTCATAATTATCTGAATGCATTTAACAAAACCAGAACATTACATTTAAGAACATTTATGAAAATGAACATTTCAGAGGATATGTCGGAAAACTTTTCAAAGTTATCTGATCAACTTGATAATCCTGCTTTCTGGAATACCCCCATCCACTCCATCCTTACACTTCCTGTAAACACAGTATCAACAGATCCAGTGTGCTGTGACCCTCAGTGTCCCTACAGGACAGGCAGACATCAATTGTCTGACACAGTGGGATATTAGAAAAGGAAGAGCTGTGCAGCATAAACATGCAACTTAATTCTCACACACAAGCACTGTTGTTACCTCTACAAGGGGCTCTCAAACCTTTTGGGGGCAGGGACCTCTTTAAGGGGAAAAATTTTTGCAAGGACCCCCTCATAATCGTAACACCGATTAAGCATAATTCTTATCACCACTGGTACTCTAAGGTGACACTGGAACGATTTCAAAAACTTTTCAACCTAAATACTTCACACTTGTTTGACAGTGATAAACAGATACACATTTCAATCATGTTAACACAATCTTCTTTTACCCTGATATTCCAGCTGTTTTGTAATCAGATGTTGCTTCAGCTTGGCTGGCTCCATGCCTTCATTCGCTAGCACTTGAAGACACATGACCTATTTTGATCACCCATCGCTGTCACTCAATATAACTGTCATCATATTTTCTCAATTCAGCTATTTTTGGCTTTGCATCACTTGAAAATGTGGACTGACTCAAAATATTTCCATGTTTACCAGCTAGCTAGCTGGCTAATAAGCTAAGCAGCAGCAGGAATGGTTTGTTGTGCCCTGAGTGAAGTATTAAGTGTGGTCTAGACCTGCTCTATATGAAAAGTGGCTTGAGATAACTTCTGTTATGATTTGACACTGTATAAAAATAAACTGAATTGCACTGACTGATGTGTCACAGTCATATCAAAGTTTCTATTGGCTCAAACGTAACATGGGCGGGAGTAATGGACACTATATGCTTGTTTTATTGGCACAAATGGTCCCCATCTGTACTTTTACATGATACTGCACAAGTTTATAATTTACAGCTAATAATTTTGTGGACCCCACTTTGAGAATCACTGACCTATACTACTGCTCTTGCAGCCCTGCAGGGGCAGGCATTTGCACATATCCTGAAAATATTACATCTCACGCTGGTCGCCAAAAGTTGCCACAATTATGAGTGTGAAATAAATATGTCAACTATATTGTGAACTGCAATTATTTTAGTTATGAAAGAGAGAACAAAACAAAAAGTGCACCCTGTGATGTGAACTCATTTTCCTGCATATATAGGGACAGCTGTGTAATAACTTTTAGTAGTCTAGGTCGTGGACAGGTGAAACAAAAAAAGGAGTGAGTTGAGGTTTTCAGCCTGTATTTCTGCTTGACAATCCAATAGTTAAACAGCCTGCCTGCTGCTATTATACAATCCTATATTGGGAGGGAAGGACAGACCTGGCTGAGCGAGGGATTTGACAGCAAGTGACACCAAGGCCAATGAACGTGTCACTGGGGTTAAGGGCACTCGAGTAAAACACAGGAAGCTAGCATGTAATTCATTTCACAGTTACCAATAGTATCCGAGGGGTGAATGACATAATTAGAAAAATAGCCAGCCACCATAGCAACCTTCTGTGTCAAGGCTTGCATGAGGCCTGTCTAGCCTTGGCTGCAGGCAACAGACACTCTGGAAACTAAATAGTGAAAATTGCAGGAAAGAATATGAACCAGAGGGGACAGCTTTATGAGAGCTATTTTCATTTCCTCTTGGTCACTCCTCCAGTTTTCTGAGTCAACCCCAAATATCACAGTATTTATATTTTCTGTCACATATTAAGCACATATTTTCAGGTCAAACATTTATTTTTATCATAAAACACAGAAGCTACGAAATTCAAGAAAACACCAGTGACGTCTTTACCCTTAACTTATAGCGCGTATGAGTCAGTACTCAAAGGGGGCCAGTACTCACCGGTACGCAGTACTTCTAGTTTTTACTCTTTGGTATACCATGACTTTTTCTTGTGTACCGGAACTTCCCACAAGCTGCCGGTACTCATGTCTGCACCCTCCATATCAGATTTTCTGGGAGATTCATAATTGCAATTCATACCGGTGCAGCGCCAGCATATTTGTGCCTCACCTAGTAAGCTGTATGAAAATATATAAAAAATGTGGGGAGCATCTGGACTATCAACACAAGGGTCTCATCCTTTTTGTAAGAAAATTTGCAAACTGTTCATCAGAACTTTTTCTGTGAACAAACAGAATTAAATGTTCAGATGAAGATTGTGATATGTGTAAATATTAAAATAATCATTTAAATGGTTTTATTAATGGTTGGACAAGCATGTAAAATTACAGTTTTAAGTGAAAAACTTTCTTGGGGGAGGACCCCCAAAACCAATATCTCCTAGTGTCATTTATTTACTGTGGAAATTCAATGTGTCTCTTTATCCTGCTGCATAATACTGTATGTAGGTGCACCCTAACTGTAATATTGCTGGTAAAGCTGAATGATTCCCAACTAAAGGATACACACACAGGAAAGCACTTTAACACCATGAGCAAATATGCAAACACACCTTAGCCCTATAATGTTCCAGTTAGAATATTATTGGCGTATTATAAGCCTGCTATAGAAGATGCATAGCCCAAGTATAATAATAGCAATAAAAACACAGCTGATTGTGTCTGACACAGTATAGCATGCTTAAAGAAATAATTAATCAACAGAAACAAGTCGCTACACACGCCAGCATGTGAGTAAGAGAGCAGTGGTACTTATTTTTTTCCACTTCAAGCACTGGTATTAGTCACATCTTAGTGGTACAGTGGCACAATGCAGGGGACATTTAATTCCCCACGGTATAACCACTTCTGTCTTGACGATCTTAAACTGATGTACGCGCAGCTCTAACAAGCAAAATGCGTGGGGATTACACTCTTAAGTTACATAGTGTTTACAGTCAGCTACCATTAGCGTTACACCACCGACTGCGACCAAAAAGTACAGAATGACTAAACTACAACTACTACGCTTATTCTAACTTTCACAATCTCGTTTCAAAACGCAATTATACCACATGCCATGCAAAAACTGGGGCTTTATGTCCGAAAGCTTTGTGAGAACTACACTAATTTCCAACAAACTGGAGGTGCGCTGAGCTCAAACATTACATTGCCTTTCCTACAACTGAACTAAGCTAATATTTCCTCGTGTGTGCATGTTTACGCATTAAAGTGCGCGTACATTTACGTTGATTTTGGGCGACGTTTCCACTCAGCCAAAACCATAATAAACCAAATAGTGGCTTCTTCTTCTCCTCCTAAACAAAAGGTACAGAGGCAGCTTGGTCTCCGCACAGCACAAAGAAAGGCAGCCGAGGCTCTACGTTACAGTGTTAAAGCCACTACTGTTAGCTTGACGATCGACAAATCAAACGACACACTTCACAGCGCACAAGCGCTAGCAAGGTCGCTCACGTTGACTACGAATCATCTATTAAACGTCCACTTCAATTTCTCGGCCGTTAATCGCGGACGGAAAAATACTGCGAGACGATGCACTAGTTTGATAATACTAAGCATACTTCGGATAGCCAATTGTGCTAGCTTGGTTAGCATAGCAGTTTTCTGCCTTTGGGTATGTTCGTTTTGCACATTGCGTATGTTATTGGATTAACGTCGCTATGTAACTTGTTAGTTAAGAACCTTAGATGACTTCCTGACACTGTGATAAAAAATAGTTTCTGTAGCAAGCACTCAAATGTGCTACTCATTTGCAGGGGATGTTTTGATGCCACAGTACTTGCTGGTTAACTAATATCAAAGCAGTAGCTTATTACTAGCTAGCTACGTAGTAACTGGCTAGCTTGGTTAGCTTTTGGCCTTTCTGGACGGTGGCATGTAAATACAGAAATATCGACAATACCGCGTCTCTTTTAGCCTGCTATAGCTACCCCAACTTCTCTTGGTGTCAACTCGTTTTAAGTTTACCGATACCGTCGCCTGTGATAACGCTAAACTCAAGCCGGAGAACCGGCGTAGCCCGTCGTTAAAAACGTGCGCGCCTAGGAGAGGCTGCCCTGAACGCATCTTGTTGTAAAAGGCAACTGCCGATGTGTCGCTTCGCCTTTTCACAATATCCTCGAATAACACTTACCGTCGGTACGTTTCTTCTTCTCAATCCAAACCCCGGGCACACGGTCCGCTTTTGAACGAGGACTCGCGTCAAAGTAACAGAAATAGGGGATTTTATCCAACTTATTCTTCTTAGTTGTTTTCTCCACTTCCTGATTGAGACGGTGCCATTTTGAATAGCGAACAAATATCCTCGCCGCTGTCGTCACGCGCAGTGCCGCTTGACGGTCGCGAGCAGAAAACAGCCAGCCAGGCCATAAATAGTTCATCATCACCACCGGGCTGTTTGTCACACCTGAACCACAGCTTCAGCCCGGGATAAATACATGCTAATGATGGCAGATGAGGTAACAAATAACCAGTTACAGCTCAGTCACAGTCAACGCATTAAATAATAATAACATAATAATAATTTGACGTAGTCTAATATCAAGAATTTGCCTTGTGAATGTAAATCTAGGCTAGCATTACTAGTATTTACTAACTTTCATATATGTAAGACTAAACTATTAGACTATTCTGCAAATGAACTATTTAGGTTGGTTTACACCACATGGTACAGCTTATAATTGTGTAAATTTGTATTATACTAATACTGATTATTTTCTTGATTAATCAATTTGTTTTGTGGTCTGGAAATGATGAAATAAGGATAGAAATTAACCTGACTTGTTTTTAAAGATGCCTATTTATTCGAGTTGACCGATATGATGAATATATACTGTGTAAGGCTACAAATAACGATTATTTTCATTGTCGATTAATTTGTCAATTGTTTTCTGGATTAATCTACATTTTTTTGGTCTATAAAATGTCAGAAAATGGTGTAAAATGTCGATCAGTGTTTCCCAAAATGATGACATCCTCAAATGACTTGTTTTGTTCACAACTCAAAAATATCCACATTTAAGTCGCTGTAATCAGAGAATTTTTAGCCTTTTCTCTCCCCTAAAAAAAAAAACTCAAACCAATTAATTCATTATAGTTCATTATATTCAAAATAGTTGGCAATTCATTTAATAGCTGACAATTGATTATAATAGTTAAAGGCCATCATCCACCCATCATCTGCAACCGCTTATCTCATTCGGGGTCACAGGGGGGCTGGAGCCAAACCCAGCTGACATTGGGTGAAGGCAGGGTTCACCGTGGACATGTTGCCAGTCCATCACAGGGCACATAGAGACAGACAGCCATTCATGCTCACATTCACACCTACGGGAAATTTAGAGTCATCCATTAACCTGAATGTCTTTGGACTGTGGGAGGAAGCCGGAGAACCCGGAGAAAACCCACGCTAACACAGGGGGAGAACATGCAAACTCACAGAAGAGCCCCAAGTCACATCTTAGCGAAAGGCTTTTGAAGTCAATTGAGCTATTAAACTCTAAATTACTGGAAAATTCAGTCAGGCCATTTCAACTAAATCACTGTAGGAAAAAGGTCTATGAATAAATTTTTTCCACGTTGACTGTTATTGATATGCTTGTACTTCTTTATAAAGCACATACGTCTAAAACATTCAAAATCCATTTAATTTTGTCTGTTCAAGTTGGTTTACATCATAAGGTATGTTTCATACAATATTATCCTGTATATCCTTGTGTAAATGATTATTTTCATTGTTGATTAATCTGTTGATTATTTTCTTGATAAATTGATTCTTTTTTTAATTTAATAGTTGACAATCGATTCCTCGTTGCAGCTCTACAACAGTTAAAGGCTTTTGGAGTTAATTGAGACATTCAGTTCTATAATATCTGAAAATGGAGCAAGGCCTTTTCAACCAAATTGTTCAATGAAAGAAGTCCATAAATTACATGCTTGTACGTCTTTATAGTGCACATCCAGCTGAAACAATTAAAATTGGGTATTTAAGTTGAGAATCCATTTCATTTTGTCTGTTTTTTCCCCCTTCAGACATCTTTTCCTTGGTTTCCTTCAGTAAAAAACAACAACTCTTGGTAAAACAAACATTTTGACACAAGAACAAAGTTTCAGACAAATAAAAACCTGAATTTGTGCGTCATTTCTTTTGCTAATCGCATCAGGAAATGCAAAGTTTAGCAAATGATTTCTCTTTCACTTTAAGCGGCCATGGGCCTAAATTTAGCCCACAATGCCACTGCTGCTGCTACAACCATTCTGATCACTCCCACTACTAATGATAGTCATTAACTTTGAGTGTTAGCAAGACACTATGAAAGAAAATGCATTACATAACTGCAGAAAATAGCTTATGGACTAAGTAATTCATTGCACAATAAAATACAAGTAAGTTATAAAAAAGGAGAATACTAATAAAGAAGACTCATGGATTGACTCATGTCAGCCTTTCTGTATTATGTTTGGTGAATGAAACTAAATAGAAATTGAATAGGTTTCGTTATGATTTCATACATGGTATTTTCATTTTAGCGAATCACCTGGACTACATCCACATAGACAGTTACTGCATAGAAGCGTGTTTCATTTTATAGGCGATGTTAACTGGAGCACTTATTCATCTTCGTCCTGCAGGTGGCTGTCTCATTTTGGCATCCATCTGTCCATTCCACGTTATTGAACGACAGAGCTGGAAGAGCTCCAGTTGTTTCCAGCAAACAAACACTGCCGCTGCTTTCCTGGTATAGCAGTCCCCCCTTTTCCCAACAATGGAGGCTGGTGGGAAGCAAAAGGCGGTGTGTGTGTGTGTGTGCATGTTTGTGAAAGATACTGGCAGGGTTGTGCTTTGTCTTCCTCATCTTCTGTCAGCAAGGTGGTGGTAGACGATATAGGATAAAAAAGCAGCATCCTGGCACATTTTAGTTATACCTTTATAATGCATGTTAGCTCATCAATGAGGACCACTGCAGACTAACACTGCTCTCAGTCTTTAGTAGCTTCACTGTATCAGAAGTAGTTCAACAACACAACACAATTCTGATACAAAACTAACTCAATCTTTAAGACAACACACCAAATTTCACCAAAAGTTAGCACTAGACAATGTCTCCTTTGCATATTTAACATAACGTACACACATTTAACTTAACATACCATTTCAGAAAACTTGTAATGCAAAAAATAAACAGGGGAAGTTTCATTGTGATATCTATTAGTTATTACTCGTGGTGTCTTGCAAAATGAATGTAATTTTACAATACATATATTTAAAGTAGCACTTGCATACACTAAATTTTCCAGTTTCATATCTATCCATATCAGGGGTGTCAAACTCATTTTAGTTCAGGGGCCTCATACAGTCCAGTTTGCTGTCCAGTGGGACAGTAAAACCACTGCACAGTAGCCTATAAATAACAACACCTCCAAATATCCCCTTCCTGTTAGAGTGAAGAAGTACATGTACAATCTGAAAATGATCAAAAATCATGAAAAATCCAGCCCAAATACAAAGAGAAGTGCATTTAACCGCAAAATTGGAATTCATTATTCATTCGGACTTAAAAAGCCATAAATTCAACTTAATATCTCATAACTTTGGCTTAATATGTCAAAATGTGGACACGATTTACTTAAAATATAGACTTACTTCCCATAAAAAAGTCATAAATGTGACAAAATCTCAAAAAGCGAGCCTTGAAAAATGAGAATCTCAGTTTTCACATTATACAGCACATAGCTTTGAGTCATATTTTTAAAGTTTGACTCCCCGAGGTTATGTCAAAAGTTCAACCCAGTTCTCTTAATTATGACTTTCTATGATACCTGATAATACATTTGACTGAATATCTCATCACTTTGATGATCTGATCTATGTCAAAATTCTGACTCATTTTAACTTACATTTGGGCATAATTCCTGTTGAAAGTCATAAATGTGACAAAGTATTTCAAAACTGAGCCTTGAAAAAATAAAATCTCACACTTTCCGGCAATTTTTACACGTTGCAAAGTCATCCAGTGGGCCGGCTTGGACCCTTTGGCGTATGTTTGACACCCTTGATCTATATTCTGAAGGTTTTTACAGAGTGATTTGTTCATACTTCATTCATAGCCTGAATTATGGAACATTTTATCCTTAAAACACGGCAAAATTGGATATTTTCAGTTTAATAAAGTGATACAAAGATATATCCAAAATTCCCTCTGTAAAAACCTTTGACTCTAATATGTGAACAAACTGAAACAATAATTTTGAACCTGACTTAATCCAGTGTTCTGAGTTCTGTTCTGGAAATTAATGCAAATCAGCACATAATATAATGCAAAATTTGCATATTCAAACTACATTTCAAGAAATTTGTAATGCAGAAATAATTTCCTTAATGTAAGTAATCAACTGGGGAAATATGATGGTGTCAATCAGTCAATCACTCAATTCACCTGCATTCCTCCTCCAGGATTCTGCTGTATTCGTTTGAATGTGGTGCGCCCTGCTGGATACATACTGCAATCACTTGGTTCCTAGTGACCTGGATTGTCAAGCCATGACTGTTTGAGCAAAATAAAGAACTTAAGTAGTAAACGTTAATTGTAGGGGCTGATAAAAGACGGCCGCTTTGCCAACATGGTCTGTAATAACTGTGTTTCTGACAGAGCTGCAGAACTACTCTTTCATATTTTGCCTATTCAGCAGCTGTTCATTGTGACTCTTACAAATGTTAGTTGCTGTAAAAAGTACAGTACACGACTCTCAGCTCATAGGACGTCAAAGACACTTCCCTTTGTTTGAATCATCTTTGCAGAAGAAGATAAACCGTCTTTACATAGACAGACTTTTGCATAAATTATCCAATAAATGTGTTATTATGATTTTAGTTATATATGAGCAAATCTAATTTTGACAACCTCAGAGCAGACAAATCCTGGTGCACCCCCTGTGATCTTTGGCGCTCCTCTTCAGAGGCCCGGACCAAGTGCTCAGGAAGATCGCAGATAACTGATCCCAATGTTTGTGGTGGCCAAATGGTGGTACAACAACTTCTGTGTCCGCTGAGTGACGTCATTGGGCCCAAAGACTTTTTCCCATAGATTTACATTGTATAGTATTTTTTAGGTATTTAAAGTGTTTTTAACCCTTTGTCTGTATACTGTATTTATGAATTATAATGTTGATAAATTGTTTTATCCCAAGGGCTTAAGGTTGGGGTTAAGATTAGGATTTAGGTCTAGGGTTATATATATATATATATATATATATATATATATATATATATATATATATATATATTTATATATATTTATATATATATTTATTTGAGGTAAATCAACTTCCCAGTACAAACACTCTAATAGCCCTTATTTCAATCATTAGGTCCTAAAAGTTGTGAAACACACTAATAGCTGAATCCAGAGTTGTTTCCGTCCTCTGTTTATGTCTATGGAGACCCAGACACCGTGACAACAGCACAAGCTGTGACGTTGGGACCCCGTGACCAAGTCATGTGACTGAGTGGACACTACTGGGCATATGTGCAGTAGGGCCCAATAAGACCATGGAAGACCCCAGAAGATCCGGGTACTTTTCCAGATGGAAGTCAAGCCAGTTAAGCTTCATGCACCACTGAGAAACTTTCATAGAAATGAATGGGGCCCTGCCTCCAACGCTGGATCCAGTTCTCTTTATGCATCCATGGTCCGGACCCCAGGTTTGGGAACCACCTGTTTTAGGCCACAGGGTCCATACCTTTTGATGGCTGGAATAATTGGAGGGAGAAATAAATCAATTTTGGTGTTTGATCCTCCTAAAGATATATTACTGCTAGTAGTTAGCATTTGACGACGATGATGATGATGATGATGATAATGCTTTTATTGTCACATCAAGTCTGAGTTTTTTTTTTCTTGCATCACAGCAGCTCCATTTGCAACATTAACAAAGACTAAAGAATTGAGACAAGAAACAAGGATAATTACATTTAACATCACTGAAGATAATACATTCAAGACCCTTCAATGTATATTTGATCTGGGATTCAGCTCCATATTTCATTTATGATTGACTGCTGCACAAAAGCGTGCTACAGTCTGACCTTATTAAATCATGGAGCCCTGTATCTCCATTTGTGGAGTATATCATAAACAGCACACAATGCACACATTTCATAAAACACAGCATGCAGTTCTCTGTAGAGCAGGAATCAGTATCACTTCAAAGTGTGTTTCTGCATCCAGAGGAATGTAGGCCTATTCACTAATACGACTTATGTAAATCTCTGACAAAACCAAATTGCACAACTTTCCCCCCCAAAAGCTTCTTTGTCTGCACTTCATTATTTTCCCAGTAAAGGCCATGTCTGCTTCAGGCCAGCTGTAATTTGATTAATCCGCCGAAAGGGTAGCCAGACGGTAAGAGCTGCTCTGCTTCTTTTCCTCTCTATTCTAAATCACAGATCTCATATTGGGGTTTTATTTCATGACATTCATATCATTTAATACTTATAAGATTTATTTCATTTGTTCTAGTTCCTATAAACCTATTTATGTCTTGGTGTCATTTGAACATAGATTTGATAAAATATTAGTGTTCGTATTGCTGGAGAAGCTCGACTTAAAGTCGATAACTGTATTTTTTCGCAGTGCTGTGGATTCTACTGGGAGGCTGAACAACTTTCAAAGAGATGGAGACCCTCGTCTTTCTGTTTTCATTTTCTGCCCTCAGCGTTCTTTACGCCATGAACACTATCCCCGAGTTTCAAGAGTAAGTCAGAACATTTATTGATTTTTTTTTCTCACTCAGTTTCTACATACAGTCTAGGTTGCTGGTTCCAGGGGAACCAGGGGTCCCCAAAGTTCAAAAGTACTAAATTTAATTCAATTTATTTAGTGTCAGTTCATTACAGACGTTAACAAGTAGGGGCATCTACTGGCAGAAATGTAATATAATATTAAAAAGTATGTTTTCTTTAGTGTATAATCATTCCCTTAGAATGGGCTGTTTCTATCTACATAGGGAGTAGGTCCACCATGTTGCCCCGCTATGTTTCTACAGTAGCCCAGAACCAGAGCCAGAGTCGATAACATTACTCACTGCCGTCGCTCTCTCTCTCTTGCTTCACCACTCACTTCCCATGTACACACACTCTCAGCACTGGCTCTGCTCCAGATAGCTCTAGAAAGGGCCATTTGTGTTTTTGCGTCGACCACAGTAGCTCTCCAACACGCTCGGCGCACGGGAGAGGCTTCAATTGGTTGAAATCTCCTCACCTCACAGCTAGATACCTCCAGATCATACACACTGGACCTTTAAGAGAGAAGAGAAGAGCTTATTGAGTATGCAAGGTTGTTAAAAGTAAAAGAACCAAAGCAAAACATAATACAGGCAGAGAATAAACTCACCTCTGATGCAATATTCGCAGAAAATGAATCTCTAAATTCATCCAAATCACTCGTTTTACACAAACTTCCTGCAGTTATTGCATTCAGTATTGGGGCTAACTGTACAGTTTACTAGTTTTTCCGTTCTGTTATTAATATGCATTGAATATATAATGAAATATCCAAAGAATGTCACTGTCAGGGGTTGTCAGTTTACACAATGATAGAAAAGAGGTCCCTTGAAGAAAAAGGTTGTGAACCACTGGTCTAGGTACTCATTCTCTCTGTTTTGCAGGAAATTATGTGAATTATTCCCATAAAATCACAGCAACACGTTTTATACAACCACACCACATACACTTAACAATATTTATTAGTGTGCAATCAACACTGTTACAATTATGTAATTACAAAAACATAAATTAGGGCTGTTTAAGTCACTAATTTCTTATTTCTTATAACACATTAATGCAATCAATCTTAGGGTAGTTGTAATAGGCTCAGTGTAGAGCTAGTGAAGATACTGGCATCAAATGAAATCAGAAAATCTAATGAATCCACTGGTATCAACCATGTCATACTAGCTTATTGCAAAGGACGTTAAATAACTTTCCAAACTAGCACTAAATTTTGGTGAGGAAAAACTCATGGCCATTTTCAAAGGGGTCCCTTGACCTCTGACCTCAAGATATGTGAATGACTCTCCCCTTTACAGACATGCCTGCTTTATGATAATCACATGCAGTTTGGGGCAAGTCATAGTCAAGTCAGCACACTGACACACTGACAGCTGTTGTTGTCTGTTGTGCAGTTTGCCATGTTATGATTTCAGCATATTTTATGCTAAATGCAGTACCTGTGAGGGTTTCTGGACAATATTTGTCTTTTTCTGTGTTGTTAACTGATTTCCAGGAATAAACTTATACATATATTTGCATAAAGCAGCACATTTGTCCACTCCCATGTTGATAGGATTATTAAATACTTGATAAATCTCCCTTACAGGTACATTTTGAACAGATAAAAAATGGGTGATTTGCAATTAATCATGATTAATTATGGACAATCATGCAATTAATAGCAATTAAATATTTGAATCGATTGACAGGCCTTCTATAAATGTACAACAGTACATCCCTCCTGTATCATGGGAGGACAGACAATACACTTTACCACCACTAGAGCACACTGTAAGCTTAAAACTCACGTTGCCGCTTCATAAATCCTGGACCATGTCGAGCACCACTAATTCCAAGATTTTCAGAGCCAAGTGTGTCTTTAGTTGTGTAAACTCTTTAAATGATTAAACCTGGCATTTCTTGGAGGGTCAAGAGAATGAACTGGGCGCAAAAAGAAAAGAATGTGAGCAGAATTTGTGGCGATGATCTGATGTGATGTTGGAGAAAGTTACTTTTCTAAGCTGTGAGGGATCATTTCAGTGGTTATCTGTTTTGCCTGTTTATTGGGATACTGCTGTGGGTGACTGTCTTATCTTTATAGTATTGTCTTCAGTGGGTACTGCATCACTATAGGCTGAATAAACAGAGCCAGAGGAGTTCCTCCTTCACACTTTTTTTACCGCATCATATTTCTCATTTCCGACAGACTTTTACACACCTCCTGTGCGCATATCTCTGCTGGCTCTTTTTCCAGTGTGTGGACGTTGACGATCAATACAGACTGCACAGAAGAGTTTGATAAATTGCACTTGACATATAATATGCCTTGTGCTCTTCCTCTGCAAACAAACAGTATCGTGTGCATAAATCTTCCTGTACGGTTGAATCGGAGAGGTAGCAAGGGAGCTTCCCTTTGCTCTCACAGCGTTTGTTTTCCATCTGTAAACACACATTGCGAGTTTTCCGAAGCTGTAATGTTGTTTACCAAGAGATACCTTGAGCACATTAATCTTTTCCAGTGCAAGGCAGTGGCCCCTTTGACCAGTAAACATGGAGGGCAGAGCTGAACTAACATGGCCTTATGCTGCTTCCCACACCTCCACCTATATGATTGATTAAACCCTTTTAAAGCTGTGCTGTTAAGCCACTGGTGGTCAAACCACCATGGCAGAATGACAGGTGAAACATTGCAGATCTAGAGTTTAACAAAGGAAAGTATACAATATGAATTAATACCCAGTCGCATAGCAGTTCCTGAAATAGTGACAAAATTGAATATATTGATTTCTGCACATAGAGTCGATTTTACTTTTTTTTTGTGATCGTCAGCACAAAATCAATTTTTATGTAATCCATGCAATTGTGAACTGGGAAGTATAAAGAGAACTATATGTAGGGAGGAGGTCGCGGTGGATGTGTGGGTCAAATAACACAGGACTTTCATCCAGGAGACCGGTAATCATGTTCCATGTGAAACCATAAGTAAAATTTGTTTATTTGTCATGTAACTTCTGTACTTATGTTAAGGCACCTCTGGTGTTGCTACTATGACATGGTTGATACCAGTGGATTCTTAGTTTCATATGATACCAGTATCTTAGCTCTACCTTTAAAACTGAGCCCGCTACAAGCTAAAAATCGCAAATTGCATTAATGAGTTAAAGAAATTAGTGGCGTTAAAACAAATTTTTGACAGCCAGTGCAAACACAATATATATAAAGAAATATAAGTAAGAACTAAAATCTAAAAAATAAGATGAAATATGTACAAAATAAGTAAAAGGGAGACTTGTGAGTACCAAGAGAACCCATTTTCATTCACATATCTTGAGGTCAGTGGTAAAAGGACCCATTTGAAAAGGGCCATGGCAGTTTTTCCTCGCCAAAATTTAACGTAACTAGAATTTGTGTTTAAGAAGTTAGTGGCATTAAAACAAATTTGAGTTAACGCATATTATGGAGTTAACTTTGACAGGCCTAGCAAGTATGCTACGAGTTGGGATGCGAATGTGTTGAAAAACCAGCAACACAGAATTTGAAATATTTATGCCAAAATTCAGGACCATTATACTCAATATATTTTTAAAAGTTTGGATTAAAATGAAGGTCCTGCTTGTTTTAAAAGCAACCTGAGATGACAGGAGATCAGAAAGATAAATCTATTGAAAGCTCATCAGAACTACCACACCAGCCGCAGTGCTTTGCTGCCTCTGGGTGCAGTGCATTTATCACAGACCTCTCCTCACACTTCTGCATTTTCTCTGCTAACTCTGGGCTGCTGCATGATTATCATTCTCTCTGACTTCCCATTCATCATCATTTACTAATTTAGCGCTGCGGAGAGGAAGAGGACCGGCACAATGTCCATGGGAGAAACTAATTAGTAAAGAGAACGAAGCAGAAAATCAGAGCGAGACTAGTGTCTAAAAAGTGCAGGGAGAGATTGTTATTTTCCTTAAAGATAACAATCTAATTCCTCTTCTTTCACAGGCCTTATGTGATCTTGGTGATCGGTGTTGCTGTGCTGGTGGTCGTGTTTCTGTTCTACTTCCTCATCACTCGTGGCAGCCCGCCTAAAGATGCCTTATTCTTTGGTAATTAACACGACTGTGTGCAACTCGCATGCAATATTATTTCCAAATAACTGTGTTTTACAAAGGGTGAATTGTAGGTAACATGAATTGCATTCAGTGTGATTTCATTGTGACATGTCGAAAGCTGCTTAGACCGATCAGGCTCAGAGCTCAAAGCTCAGCCGCACTTTTGTGTGGCTTGACTGACCCTAACCCTGAGGACAGTCACAGCACTTGTACACACTTAAAGGGGACATATGATAATTTTCAGATTCACACTTGTATTTTGGGTTTCCTGATGTTAACCCCCTTCACTCCGCTCAGCAGCAGGGCAACAAGACATGGGAAACCTCTTGAGGAGCTGCAGCATTTATTTCTGCATAAACTGCCACTTCCACTGTACATTCATTTGATATTTTCAAAGCTAAACTCTCTTGTGATCCCCTGCTCGTTCATTTTCTCACACACTCGCTGCCACTCTCTCTCTTACTTCACCACTCACTTCCCATGTGCAGACCCTCTTCGTGCTGGCTCTGCTCTTCTCCCACAACACTCCTTTTTGACTGATATCGCTGACATTCCTGTTTTGCAAGACATGCTTCACTAGATACAACTAATAATAAAGAAACAACCACTCAAAGTGCTTGACACTACATGCCAGCATTCACCCGTTCACAGTGATGGTAGAGGCTGCCATGCGAGGTGCCAACATTGCCCAAGAGGATCTAATCTAAATATTCATTCACACACCGGTGGCTAAGCCTTTGGGAGCAATTTGGGGTTAGGTGTCTTGCTCAAGGACACATCGACATGTGACCAGGGCAGCCGGGGATCTAACCACCGACTTTCTGATTGGTGGACGTCCTGCTCTACTCTATGAGCCACAGTCATTCAAGATTCTGAGTTATGGTGGGGGCTGGTTGGTTGTTGACGTTAGCGGACTTCATTTCCTGCTGACATTAGCTATAGTTGTACACTGTTAGCGCTGAAGCAGAGCTGAAAAACACTAGCAAGCGCGCATGACATCACATCTGTTGGATTTTCCCGGAAAAACAGCTCCATATTCTTCTCATTAAAAGCAGTCTACAGGCTGATAGAGGAAAACCAGAAAATCGTGGAAGGTCTCATTTTTTAGGTTGCGTTACAACCTGTTCACACATTGACAATAAAAAAATATTTAAAAACGTTTATACATGTAAAAATCAAAGCCCAGTCTGCTCCGATTAGCGTGAAAGAAAAATATGGTGCACCTTTGCAAAGGTAGCTCTCAAACTGTGGCCGATATATTTAATGAGCCTGCATGTGGCATAAGAAGGGGAGCCAAATCTGAATGGCTTGTTGAATCACAACAATGATCTAGGCAGCCCACAAAAACTGACCCAAATGACCTGAGTCCTTGACTTGACCTTGAAGCACACAGCTATTGGAGAATGGTCATACAGGAGAAGAAGCCACACTGCTGCTTCTGTATGTTACTTAGTCTGAAGACCATAAAGACTTTTGTATTCAGTTTGATCGTGTGACAGCAGCAGCTCGTGCACCTTTCTCACACTTTTGATTAAGATTTTCTACAGTGATTTGTGTCATAGAGTTCCTTGTTATGTTTATAGCTATCGGTTAAATATGTTCTCCATTTCCAGCCAAGAGATTTTTCCATGCAAAAACAGCTGATGCCAGGGGCGATGCTAGTGGGACAAAAACAAGGTGGTGATGCATCGGTAGTCGGTGCCCATGAGCGATGCTAGTGTTGTAGAACCACAACAATGAGGACAAAAGCTGTGGCAGGCTCTACTGAGTGATAGAGAGCCCTAATCCCACTGCTATCTCACCTGTTAGATGCCAGAGATAAACCTGGTTGTCCTAAGGATTACAGAGACACTCGTATGTGTGTGTGCAAAGACCATGTGAAGGACAGATAGGAAGGATGTGATACATCGGTTTAAGCTGTGGTGTCTACAGCGAGATGCCCGTGTAACAACACACAGTCATTCCCTTTATAATGACAATCTGGAAAAAAAAAGTCTGTGGGTATAAAGTTACATTTTTATCTCTCAAAACCTCTTGCAGACAGTCCACAGGGAGTAGAACAATGGATAAAACAGCCTATAACAGCCTTTGTAGCAGTGTGGTCAGGGGTTTTTAGGTTAGAGTATTAGTCAGACACATATGCCACTCGTGTGTGTGCTGCTGCAGACTTTAAATTCCTTCTTGTGGACATGGCCTTTCAGCTCTGCGGTGCTCTTCAGCTGAGGACAGAGGAAGGCTGTTCAGGGACTCGATATAAATATTCCTCAAGCCCACCTCGCTGCTCAGGACTTAATTTTCTCCCCACGCTGTCCCATAAATCACTGACTAGCCAGTTGATCGGAAATATCTTGCACTCAAAAATAGTGAATTAAAAAGCTGAAAAAAAAGACTGGGAGTTAAAGACAGAAGTTTAGGAGACACCAGGTTCTCTGCCATTTGTGGCTTCAATTCTTTGCTAAAACACTAGGGATGCAAAACTGAACCGTAAAAACATGAATCGTTCAATGACGTAAAGCAAACAAACCATGGGCTTGTTCAACTGTAACTATGGTCTACTTGACCATTAAGAAGACTGCCTTATTTCATGTAGAAATTCAGTGTTAAAGTTCATATAATAAATGCATGTGTTTTTCATCAGATCATGATAAGTGAATTTTCTATGTGAAATAAGTTTAACTAAAATGACAGAAGGGCCTGTGAAGGTTCTCATTCATCCAGGTCATATTTATTCTGGCAAAAAATTGAATCAAAGACAACTGGACTTAGATTTGTCCCTGAAGACGTTTCGCCCCTTATCCAAGTGGCTTCATCAGTTTGAATGCTGCAGTCTGACTAGTCCCCACTAGTCTGACAAACAGTGGAGTAAGACCCAGGTTTTTAACCTTTGTGGAAGTGTCCGCCCCTTATTCTCCTAAGACAGTTAGTTAATGTTAGTGGAGTTTCAGTGTGAGTCCCACTAGTGAACACTAGTGGGACTCACACTGAACGACAGTCATTAAGGATGCAATGGGGCCAACAACAACAGTCATTAGGCATGATGTGCGTTGCCAGTGGACGACAGTCGTTGTGTTCGTTAGGGACACTTGAGGTTAGTTTCGGACTGTCTTTGATATTGAGTTTTCTTGGTACCGCTGAAAGTGCAGCATTGTAGATGGGGGATAGGTGGTGTCTGAAACCCCCTCCTCTGTTTAAAGATGGTTTTTCCAATTTAACATAGATGGCTTCCTTTACTCCTCTTTCAAACCATCTGTCCTCTCTGTCCAAGATCTTAACATTGCTGTCCTCAAAGGAGTGTGCCTTTTCCTTAAGACGTAAATAGACAGCTGAATCTGGACCTGAGGAGTTGGCCCTTCTATGTTGGGCCATGCGCTTGTTTAAGGTTTGTTTGGTTTCACCAATGTAGAGGTCCTTGCATTCCTCGCTGCATTGGACAGCATAAACCAGGTTGCTTTTCTGTGAGTGTGGTAGCCTGTCTTTGGGGTGGACCAGTTTCTGTCTGAGGGTGTTGCCGGGTTTGAAACACACTGGGATTCGGTGTTTGTTAAAAACTCTTCTGAGTTTTTCCGATACCCCGGACACATAGGGAATGACTATGTTCCTGCGTTTGTTTCTGTCCTCGGCTCCTCTGTGTTGGTGGTCTTCTTAGAGCGTGTTGCTCTGTCAAAGGTCCAGTTTGGATAGCCACAAGTTTTCAGAGCTCCCCTTAAATGTTTGTGCTCTTTCGCTTGGGCCTGTGTGGTGGTTGGTACATTATCAGCCCTGTGTTGTAGGGTTCTGATAACACCCAGTTTGTGCTCCAGAGGATGGTGTGAATCAAAGAGAAGGTATTGGTCTGTGTGGGTGGGTTTCCTATACACCCCAATGTGGAGGCTCCTGTCCTCATCCAAGTGAACATCACAGTCCAAAAAAGGTAAGTGGTTGTCCTTAACATCTTCTCTAGTGAACTTGATGTTCTTGTCCACTGAGTTGATGTGCTCTGTGAAAGCCTGGACCTCTTGGGTTTTGATTTTCACCCGGGTGTCATCCACATACCTGAACCAATGGCTTGATGATGTTCCCTTGTATGAGTCAAGTACCTTCTGTTCTACCTTTTCCCTGTAGAGATTTGCCACAAAGGGGGATACCGGTGAACCCATGGCACAGCCATGCTTCTGTCTGTAAACGGTATTGCTAAACTGGAAATATGTGGTGTTGAGGCACAAATCCAGTAGCTGGCAGATCTGGTCTGGGTTGAGATTGCTTCTGTACTGTAAGTTTTGGTCCTGCTTCAGATGATGTCACACCATTTCCACTGCCTCCATGGTCGGGATGCAAGTGAATAAGGATGTAACATCATATGAGACCATGGTTTCATCTGGTTCTATTCTTAGACCTCTGACTTTTCGCACAAACTCCTGAGAGTTTTGAATGTGGTGTGGTGTATTACCAACCAAAGGGGCTAAGATGTTGGCAACATACTTAGCGATATTGTATGTGACTGAATTAATGCTGCTAACAATGGGTCTGAGAGGGACCCCTTCTTTATGGATCTTAGGGAGTCCATAAAGATGGTGTGGTCTGTTGTGGGTAGAGTGGAGGTACTGTGGTTGTAATTTTCCATCCTTTGTTGCTGTTGTAAGCACTCTTTACCTTCTTCCGGCACCCGCTGGATGGGTCCCGTTTGGATTTATGGTGCTGGTGTCGTTGGTGTGTGGCTATTTTGGATTGGTAATCATTTGTATTGAGAATGACTGTGCATCTCCCTTTATCCGCTGGAGGGATTGTGATGCTGTTGTCCTTGCTAAAAGATGCCACAGCTTTCCTTTCCTGACGGGTGAGGTTTGACGGTGGGGTCTTAGCACTGGACAAAGTTGCCGACACCTTGAGTCTGAGCTGCTCAGCGTCAGTCTCATTCAGTTTGTTTATTCTTATAGCTGTCTCCGTTGCCGTGATGAGTTCAACTACAGGAACCTGATTTGGTGGTTCCTATAGTATGATAATATGATTTGGTGTTACAGCAAATGACAGAAATGTTCAGTATAATTTGATAACGAAACAGGATTAAGATAAAATAAAAAATAGCTGACAAAATTACCAGAGAATACATTTTGACTAAAATTAGATGACCTTTCAGTCACTGGACTAAAACATTTTGAGCTGTCATTGACTAAAAATAGACTAAAATGTGACTAAAACTAATAAGCATCTTCATTTTAAGACTAAGATTAAGACTAAATGTAAAATAATCACTTAAAATCACTGTTTGGAGTACAAACACATTGGAAATGGCTATGCTTTCTTCTCCCTAATGTGTACCATGAACTGAAACCGAAACCGTCACCCAAAAACGCAATATAACATGAACTGTGGGCTCGTTGTTGCACCACTATAATACACTGTATGTGCTTCTCGGAGTCAAAGCAGATTGACTGATTACATGAAACTTTCAAAATCACAGTGGCTTCTGAATGATGGCTGTTCAAAGCTGAAAAAGCTGCTTAACATGTCAGTGTTTCCTGAGTCTGAAGCTGATATCGTACAGTAGCAGTTCAAGCAAAAGTACTTAAATGAGCCATCTTTTCATGTCTATTGTCAGATAGATGTTTTTATTTGTCTGCATTGTTTCTTGCCTTTGCAGTTTTTGCTGAATTTTCCTTCACTTGTGTCATTGACCTGACGAGTGCCTTGGAATATGACGGCATTATCTCCGGCTTCATGGAATTCTACCAAAAGACAGTAGGTGTCTTATCCTCACGTCTAAAATGTTGACGTGGATAATACAACAATTAAAACCACAGCTCCATTTTAACCCACTGTCTGACTGTGTTTTAGGGAGAGCCCTATCTGGGAACAGCCTATGCCATCATGATGTGTTACTGGGATGGGATAGCGCACTTTATCATGTACCTGGTGATGATCAGCAGGATAACAGACAGGTGGGTGACAGTCAAGTCGGTTCAAGTCACGTCAAGCCCATTCATCTTGCTCTCTATCACAAAATGCTTGCATCAAATGACAGAGATTTATTGTTGCCGTATATCTAACAGAGCAACCAACTACTTGTGGAAATTACATTTCTGAATGTAGCAGAAATACAGCACATTTCAGCACAAATGTCAAATATATTTGATTTTCTTAAAGGAATAGAGATTAACAAGTTGCATTTATCACATAAAATTCCCCCAATGGCCTGAATAAAAGAGTATTTTCAGAAAACGGGGTCCTCTAGAGTGAGTTAGTCATAAAGGGTCAGGGTCAGTGAGTTCAAGAGCTCAGAGCGAGTGCTGCCTTGGGCCAGGTACTATCATGGAGATGAAATCCTCTTTTAAACAATGCCAGCTTGGCTTTCTTAACACTGGAAATTGTGCTGGGCTTTGTTTTACACCAAACATTTATGATAAATGCGTAAGAAGTTGTATTATTATAGAGTCATGCACTCTTAGAAATAAGGGTTTTAAATGTGCTCTTTTTAAGACTACAGCTGGGCATACAATGTATGATTTTAGCCAGTTTCTGGTGCAAATTTTGAGCCGCACGACTCATTTTAGAGTCTGACCGAATTTCAGCTCTGTTGGATATTGTTTGCCTTGCTGTGTACAGGCGGGGGTGAGGACTGATTAACTCCTCTCATTCGTCAGTCTAATTTCTGACATGTCAGAAATTTTTGGTTGGCCGTCCACAGGCTTTCGCACAGTTAAAGCAGAACCACGAGCCGATTCCTCAATGTCATTGTAAAACATAGCTAATTTACCCCCAATTCTCTCTGTAAAATGGACAAGCCACACTGCCCACGTCTTCCTAGCCACCTGCATGTCCATATGGTGCCTTTTTTCCGACTCAGGTCGTGGTTGACAATCAGACCATACAGTGTGAGCACATAAATTGTGAGCTTTGGCTTTACAACGCAAACGATCTTCTCGTACAGCAGGAGGAATTACACAACAAAATTTCAAAAATCGTACAGTGTATTCCCAGCTTAAGGTTTCTATTAAGAATCTTTTTCATCGAAAAATGCAAGAAAGAGTTCTTCAAGGATTGTTGAAAGCCACCCCCCAAAAACTGAACCATGATTGCTGTGGTCATTTGATTAGAACAAAACAAAATGGTGATTGTTGTTAGTTGTTATGGTGACAATTCACATTAGTGGGGCCATAAATTGCAGAATTCAGACAAATCAAGGTCTGTTAAGGCCAATTCATACTTTCTTTCTTAATTGCTTCTGAAAGGGACATCTAGCAAGGCGGGAAAAGGGTTCTCTATGGGGACAAAAAAGGTTCTGTATGGGGATAAGCCAAAGGACCCTATATGGTTCTGGTTAGGACCTTTATTTTTAAGAGTGTATGTTATCTCAAGTGACCAAACACTCATCTCATCCCAACTCATCACATACTGATGCTTTGTCTGTATTAAACACATGCTTAAAGCTAAGGTTAGCTTAGGTTTAGGCATCAACACCTCTTAGTTAGGTTTAGGAAAAAACAACATGGTTGGGCTTAAAATTACCATGTTTTTACAGGAAAAATGTGACTTGATGTTGTGAACACGGAACCTGAACAAACAGCTAATTGTAAAGTGAAAGTGAAACCTAATGAACGGGACACAAACAGCGGTCTCATGGATGAAAGCCTAGTTTGTTGGACCCACCCTGTGTGTCTCTTGCTTTTTAAACTACACCACCACAGCATTTTCCCTGTGCATGTAGTGTCGCCACAGATATGGCACTGTGCATTTGGTTTATCAAACATGGTGTACCTTATCTGCTTTCTCTACAGTAGTATTATCACTCTTGTTTTTTTGGTTTCCCTCCCAGGAAAGCCTACCGTAACCTGGGCTTGTTCTGGGCTGGCTCTTTGTGTGCCAACATGAGTGTGTTCATCGCCGGTATCGTGGCAGGTGAGCCTCATCTCCTATTCCCCCCTCTACCAGTCCTGTGATGACAAGCCTTAATCAAGTAAACATCTGCACTGCCGTGTGCCGTCAGTGTCACAGTTCAGTCTGCCAACAGAATACACACCCGCTCCATGCATCGCCTGCCATCACAGCACACAGAACAAAGCAGGAGACAGACTTAAAACATCTGGCATTTCAAACTGTACACACACATGATCAAACTCGTCCACAGGCAATGTGTGGATCTCTGTTGTGTTATAGACATCCTGCACTGTGTACCTAAAGTACCCTGCAGAGGTTTTATTTGGAAGCTTAATTACAGATTTACATTGACATTAACAGCGTGGATGAGTAATAAGTGATAAAATTTCTTTTTCTTTGTGACAGGTAAATATGGGTCAGAGATCCGTCCAGCTTTCTGGCTCAACTTTCTTTTCCTTTTGCTGCCTGTATGGGGAGCTATCACACTATTCACTCGGCCCAAGGACAGACCACTAATTGGTGGATACAATGTAAGTCTTATGCATGAATGGTTAGACCTTGGTATGAATGTGGGGAGGTTTAGAGCAGTAGTGTTTGCTGTATGTATTTAACCAGGGTAACAGTGCTGTCCAGTTGAATATGATCCAGGCCATGAAAGATGACAAAGGGCAACCAATTAAGTCATTTACATTTATGAGTTGCACTAAGTTCCAGCGTGATAGTTGCACATTGTGGTGTATAGACCTGAATCTGGAACATCATCTGAGTTTTATCGCAATATATATTTAACCAACTATAATATTTAACCAAATTTCGATATATTCGCCTTTGGTCGAATGCCAAGGCTTTGTTATGGCTGTATGTGTTTGATATTGCCGCGCAAGGCACCCTTCAGCGGCGGCATGAAAAGCATGGGGCGCAACTATAAACCCATCCGCGGCAGCAGTAAACGTTCAGCAAAAGTGCAGTAATGTAGTTTAGAGAGTAAACAGACACACATCCGGCAGGCAGGAGGGGAGGTGGATGGGCTCAACAAGCACAGGGATTTCATCCAGGAGACCAGTGTTTGTGTTCCTTATGTTAAGTATATAAGTCACAATGTTCAGTTTCATTTTCACTTTACGAACGTAGTAGCTCTAAGCCCAACCATGTAGTTTTTCCAAAAGTTTTATTGCATAAACCTAAAGTGACTCCAAGGGCTGTGACAAAGACGCAGTGTGTGATGGGCTGGGATGAGAACGTATTGGATATTTCTTTCAGTAGTTGGTTGAGACCAAAACCAGAGCTAAAAGGAGAGTGAATATTGGACTTACATTCATTATGGGGACACAAACATGACAACAAATGAAGGCTAATACTGTTCTATTGTGACTGGATGTGTGAAAATGCCATATCAACTTAAATGGTGATATCTAAATGATTTTATAGATTGTTCGTTCCCAAGTGGGCAAAAAAAAAAAAAAAAAACAGTTAATGAAGGTTTATGAAAAGACACATTCATTCATTCATTCATTCCACTTTGTACAAACACAGTTCTCATTAAAAATGAAACAATGACCTTGACTAACCAGCTCTGCACTGAAAATCGTGTTTGCTTCTACCAACAGGCCCAGCACGCTCAGAGCATGAAGCTGATCTGGCGTCCCCTGGATCTGATCCTGGTGCTGCTCCTGTTAGCTGCCATGGCCTTCACCGTCCTCAGAGGCTTGGTAAGTGCATACCACATCCACTTGGACAGATATAGGGCAAAGCTGTGGTTGTTTAAAATAAATCATGTTTCCTTCAGCCTGCAATCTTGCTCATGCAGAGTGGTTCGTCCAAGCATGTTTAGGACAAGCAAGCAATACCTTGAACTAATTGAGCCATACGGGAGCCTTGTATTTATTCTCCAATCTGGCTTTAAAGAGCAATAGTAGATGAATTGTCTATTCAACATAATTACTATAGCAGGGATATTATTAAATGAAAAGGAATAGTTTGTCATTTTGGGACACAATCTTTTTCCACTACCTTGTCAAGAGTTGGATGAGAGGTTTAATGCGTCTGTATGGTAAATGAAGCTACCTCCAGCAGCTGATGTTAGCTCAGATTGAAAACAGGGAGAAACAGCTAGCGGGGCTCTGTTCAAACATACAAATCTGCCTTCCAGCAGATTGCAATATGTTGTGTTTGTTGCATCTGGTTTGTATCTGGTTTCTTTAATACGTATTAAAGCTAAAGTGTAAAAAAGACATGTTGTAGTTTAATTAGTGAGTTTTACAAGAGACGGTTAGTGGATTTTGTTGTCTTTGGACCAGTAGGCTACCTCTGAGTCTGAAAAGTGAAGCCAAATGAAGAGCCTTAAACTTTAATCTTTCTAGTAGCCAGCAGGGGGCGACTCCTCTGGTTTCAAAAAGTCTATGAGAAAATGAGCCCTCAACATTGTGAACATGAGTTTATGGTCTCAATCTCTAGTTTCAAATCTTTTTCAATACAGCATGATGTTCATTTAGTAAATTATGGTCCCATTTAGAGTCAAATAGACCATAAAGCAGGGTATGCTTTTGGGCGTGGCTACCTTGTGATTGACAGGTCGCTACCATGGCGCCGTCTTATAACTTTAACCCTTTCACAGTGTGTTTCCAGTTCATGAAAGTTAACTGTAAACTTTTTGGTCGACTGAAAATGTCTTATTCAGCGTTCAGTTGTACTTAGCTCCACTCTCTAGTATCACCTCTGGTTACAAAAAACAAACATAGCAACGGTCAAAATACCAAACTCGAGGCTTCAACACGGCAGTCCACAAACCAATGGGTGATGCTATGGTGACTATGTTCACCTCTTGAAGTACAGTCTATGCTTTGGACAGAGCCAGAGTAGCTGTTTTCCTCTGAGTCTTTAAGCTGCTGACTTCATGTTTATTGTACAGATATGGTTCACTTCAGTCTTTTAATCCAACCCTACGACAGAAAGCAGATAAGCATGTTTCTCAGAATGTCAAAGTCTTCTCTTGACCATGATGACAGTTATAAGCCTCCAAAGATTTATATGCCCTTGATTTGTCGTTACAGCGCTGCCGCTGGCGACCTGCTGTTGGGCTCATTTTCTGTAAAACGTAGCATGACAGCACGGTGAAAGCTAGCTAACTGAGTCAAAGCCGCAAATTGAGTCATGTTTAATGAATTATTCTGCCTCCACCGTCATCATGTTTGCTAACAGAAAAGGGCTCTATGGTACTTTGCAGTTGTAGTTTGTGGTGTTGTCAGATTGAATGTCATGATGTGTTCTTGTTATTTTGTCCACGCTCTGTAGGTGGCTCTGGACTCTCCACTAGAAGCCTGCTCCGTCTACCTGAGGCACTATGAGCCCTACCTGAAGGATCCTGTGGGCTACCCCAGAGTGATGGTGAGGGCTTTATGGCTGTGCGACTGCAGCACCTGAACGCTCCTCTCCAGCCTGTTTTATATAACCAGCCACATAATGGACCTCTGCTTTCATGGATGTGACTCTGAGTGTGCTGGAGGCTTGCCCTTATCTCCTCCACTCTTTGAGCTCACGGCTGATTATAGAGCCATTTTTCATCATTACAGCAACAATGAGCGAGGGTTGAGAGGCCGGCGCATCTTTGTCTCTCTCTTTCATTTGTGTAAGATGGATAACAGATTATTACCGTGACTGGCTTTCCTTTTATTTTCTTCTCCTCCTGACACTACACGGCTGTGGGTTTTGTTGTGTTTTGTTCAGCGTACACAGCTTTGTCAATAGGTTATCCAAAGACCTTGTCTGGGCTGCAGTCCAGTCACAATTGTAAGTCATTGATCAGACAGACGAACCGCATGCTGAGAACTTGATAAGCTAATCCCTCTCCCAAAGCCCCCCATCAGCATCTCACTGGGTGGGAGGAGGGCGTGTGTGCAGCATGTGAAAGTATGTCTCGGATAGCGGCCTTTGAAAATCTGTGTGTGTGTGTGTGTGTAGCATTGACTCATGGGTGCCTGTGTGTGTATGTGCGGGGGCAAGGAAATGAAATGAAGTTTGGTTTGTTGCACAGCGTTGCGCTGTTTCTGCACTGACCGACCTCTTTATTCATTTATGTTGATGAACGATATGTGACAGATTACCGTGGCAGCACTAAAAAGACATTTGAACAAAAGACTGAAGGGCATATATGATTGGCTTTCAGGCGATGGGCTGAACTCATTAGAATTCATCTAGACTTCAGGCTGAGAATGAAAAGAAACTGTTCAGTGGTATAATTTGAGGGTTTTTTTTGAAAGTGGGAAACTGGCTTTCATGTGCCAGATATTTTAAGTTGAAGGTCAGGACACTGTAATGACCATTGTGTCAGAATAGTAATTTGCGCTGAGGGTGCAAATTTGTGTTTGAGAGATTTAAGAGCTGAGAATTGGTGAAATACTCCAGCACTGCACTTAATATCAATTTAGAACAACTGAGACTTTGAGTGTTTCCATTTTGTGACAGCTCATTTGACTTCTTTACATTTCACATTACATTTATCTTATGACTACAGTTACTACTCACACTGCAGAATAAAATGTCAAGGCCCAGACATCAAAAAACTAGCGGCGACGAAGGCCACTAGTTGCATCATCTCACGTCGCCTTTGTCTTGGCCAGGAGATGAATGAGAACCTTCTGTGTGCCCTTTTGACTTTACTCATCGCCTCGCTTTCTAAACAGCCAGTCACGTGAAATCGTGAGTGATTTCTCTCACCGATGGGCACCCGCGGCCGATTCAACATGCTAAATCGGCTGAAAAAAACAGGCAGACTAGAGCTGACAATGCGGGACACACCGAAAAAACTAGACCAACAGACGCTCACCAACGGCCCTAAGCTGTCTGACGACCGACCGTCAGCTCGGCGTGTCAAGGCTTCAACATTCACCATGAGATCAGATTAAAGGTGCAGTGAGTAGGATCTGGCGGCATCTGGTGGTGAGGTTGCAGATTGCAACCAAGTGAAACCTCCTGTGTGCCATGCATGTAGAAGAACTATGGTGGCCGTCGTGAAAACGCAAATGACCCTCTTTAGAGCCAGTATTCAATTTGTCCATTCGGGGTACCGTAGAAACATGGCAGCTGGCTCCGTGAAGAGGACCTGCTCCATATGTAGATAGAAATGGCTCATGATAAGGTAACGAAAACACAATTCTTATTATCAGGTAATTATAAACCAAAGAAAACCCACTATTAATATTATATTCCATTTCTGCCAATAGTTCCAACTAAATGACTTAGAACAACTGAGACTTTGAGTATTTCCGATTTATGAGAGCACGTTTTACTTCTTTACATTTCCCATTACATTTATCTTATGACTGCAGTTACTAGCCAGCGCACTGCATAATAAAATGTTAGACTCAACATGAGATTACATTAAGGTGATAAAATGTTAGTTGGACATAGCTAAACCAAGAAACACCTGGACCATATACAATAACGATAAATTATAACTATACAACTATAAAAAAACTGGAAAGATTTAATGCTCCAGAGGATACAAAGCTAAGTACTTTTACTTCTTATTATAAAATTTTATTTTACCTTTGCTTCAATTTTCAAGCCTTTTTCCACACTGGTAGTGCAACTTTCATTCTGAGTATGTGAGTGTTTGTATTTCCACCTTCAAAGTTGCCCTCTTCTGTATTCAGTGAGCGTAGCGGAGGTGCAGTGTAAGCCAGAGGAGGAGGATGTACTGTATTAATTGTTTGCTGGATTGTTGGTCAAGGCCCAACAAATAGTGAATGGACTTGCACTTCTAAACAGCCTTCTAACCACTCAATGCACTCTACTTGTCAGCATTCACCCACACACATTCATAAACTGATGGAAGGTGCCAACATGTCCATCAGGGTCTCATCGAAATGCTCATTCACACACCAATGGCACAGCCTTCGGGGCTAAGTATCTTGCTCAAGGACAATTCAACATGTGGACTGGAGGAGCTGGGGATCGACCGCCAATCTGTGAGCCAAGAACCTCTGAGTCACAGCCACCTCAATAGCAATAACGACAATACTGAAACTGTATACAAAAAGTGGATGTAGTCATTCATGGTGACTACAGCCATGCATCCATCATGTTCTGGAGCCTTGAATTAAGCATTTTGGCTGTTGCCATCTTAGTTTCTGGTTGTCGCCACCTTGGTTTTATTGTCTGTCATCATCTTGGTTTTTGGTTGTCACCGTCTTGGTTTCTGTTCAGCACAAATTTGGTTTTTGGTATCACCACCTTGTCCGTCATCATCTTGGTTTTTGGTTGTGGCCATCTTCGTTTTTTGTCCATCATCATCTTGGTTTTTGGCCGTTACCATCTTGAGTTTTTGCAAGAAATAATCATCTGATGGTGTACTCACAAGTTTTGTTTTTGCAGATGCTGCACTTCTTTTTCTACGGACTACCTCTGTTGGGTGCATTTGTTTATGGCCTCCTCAAGCCCGGGTGTGCGTGGATGTCAGACTGGACTGTGTTCTTAGCTGGAGCCATGATCCAGGTAATACCATAAAGACTAACAATCAATATGCGAAACTGGCTCTGAATACATAGCTTAGAATCACACAGGCGTTGCATACTGAAGTGGGTTGCACTGACAGTTTGTTATGTCACTGGGATAATTACTGCCTCTGATTGATGAAAGTCAATTTAAAGTGAAGTTTACATTCAGCACAAAAAGGTCTGACACTTGTCACTATAATTAAACTCCTTGTAGCGAGCTCTCACCCTGCTAATAACCACCTGGACCGCATTTATCTGTTGAAGCATATTTTCTGAAATAAACAAGCTGCTCGTGCTCTCTCCCATACTAACCCAACAGAAAGATTGGAGCCATGAACCACAAGGAAGCACTTGATTAAAGCCCTGTTTTACTGTTTATAAGAGGTTGCAGATAATGTGTTTTCTAAACAGCCTGCTTCTTAAGTCTGTGCATCTCCTGTGCAGTGGCTTATCTTCCCTTTTTGGATCCTTTTCTGTATATTTTAACAGTGGATTAATGACTGCGGCAGAGAGACTCAAGGTAACTCATTACCACTAAATTCTTCCTCTGGAGCGTTTGTGGAAAGAAACATTGAGGCTTCAAATGACCTGCCATCAGTGTGAATATACAACCCGACCTCACTCCCATCTCTTCAAATACTGCCGATAGGGAAGTGCCGATAGGGAACTGCTGACAGGGAAGCGATTGAGTAGCGCCGATTGGGCAGCGCCCCCTCGGCATTGGAAACAAACACATGGAGGCACCCTTTAGTGACAGTATGTAACAAACTGGGCTTTGAACTAACTCCGATGTAAACCCACCCGTGGCATTATTCAACGGTCGGAGCAAGTGACATAGCATTAACTGTGTGAGAGTCTGGTAAGTGTGGTAGGGAGGGGAGGTGGACGGGTCAAACAAACTCAAGAGTTTCAACCAGGAGACTGGTGTTCCTGTCCCATCTGAAACTACAAGTAACTTTGACTTCACATCAGCAGTCATTAGTCACGAGACGTTAGTATCATCAGTCCCATGAGTCACTAGTCTCAAGAGTCAGTGAAGTTAACATCAACCACGACTGTTTCCTAACCCTAAATAAGTGGTTGTGTTGCCTAAACCAAACTTCCTGGGAAAACACAAGTTTATTTTGAAAGGACACTATGCATGTTATGAGCATACACACCGTCCCAAACGTAACGCAACATGGGTACCCCGTGTGTCGGTCTCTGATGCTGAGTGGCACTGACCAAACGGTGGTTGAGAGTGAGAATGTGGTGGAATAGGCCTATAAAACAAAACAGTGGATGTATCAGGTACAATATGCAGTATTAGTACATGACAATGCAGTCTAACATCTGTCTTGCTGTCTGTGCCTTCTTCCAGTGCCAGTGGGCCCACATCGGGGCATCCCTCCACCCTCGTACCACGGCTCCATTTCGTATCCCAAATGATGTGTTCTGGTCTGTGCTGGCGGCTAACTTGCTCTACGCAGTTACTCCAATCCTGGTGGCCTTGCGGGTTCACAGTAACCCCTATTTCTTCCTGAAGATCGCCCCCTTTCCTGGGCAGACAGGTTTGCCAAACAGCGAGGAGAAAGACACCAAGTATAAAGACAAATAGTCATTCTTATTTATCCTTAGGAATAATTTACCAGGCCAATGATTCACAAAGTCGTTTTATTTCAAAATGCAAAAATTCAAGATAATTTTGCTCAACATCTTTGGATTTAGTGGTTATTTAAATGTTTGCTTTGATTCCTTGGGTCATGTATATAAAACACTGAAACAGATGATTGGCCAATGCAGTTTGGTTTGTATAGTAATGTTTGTAGTCACACTACCGGCATGGCTGTGGGGATGGTCAAAAGCCATGGTCATCTCGTCCAGTCAGTCTGTTGATCCACCAGTGTGACCCAGACTGAAGCTATTTTATGGATTGCCACACAATTGTACAGACATTCCTGGTCCCCAGAGGATGGAAGGAATCACACTTACATTGGCTATCCTCTGACTTTTCCTCTAGCCCCACCATCAGGGCCAAATTTTGATTTTCGTCCAATAATAATTCGTTCTTTGTCTTATGACCACATTCCTGCAAAACTAATGTGTTTAGGGATATTTATCAAATGCTAGCATGCTAACATGCAAAATTTAGATGGTAAACATTATAAAATCAGCATGTCAGCATTGTCACTGAGCATTTTAGTCAAGTCAAGTCAACTTTATTGGCAATTTTTGTTACATATACATGACATAAAGCACAACTGAAATTTCGATCGTCATGGACCCTGGTGCAAACAAGCAAGTAGACAAAATGATTAATAGGAAAAATTAAAATATACAGTAAGTTTAACAAGGCACATGACAATAATGCTACTGAGGTGGCTGTGGTGGTGAGGTAGTGCCAAAGGTTACTGCAGTAGTTGGGTAGTGAAAAGAGGTGGTGGTTGGGGGATAATAAGGTGCAATGGCAGTATAAGGTGCAAGATGATGGTCTGTGGAGATGACATGTCAGCTGAGGGGAAGACGGGGGGAGTTTTTAAGAGTTTGTGAGTGCAGGTGGCAGAGCTGAGAGGGAGATGAGTCTCCTGACAGTCTAGTGGATGAAGCTGTCCTTAGCCTGCTGGTTCTGGCCCGGAGACTGCAGACTTCTTCCTGATGGAGGCAGGCTGAAGAGGCTGCGAGTGCTTTGCGGGTGAGGTGGGTGTCGTGAATGTCCTGAAAGGAGGGGAGGGTGGCACCAATGATCTTCTCGGCTGCTCTCACTATGCGCTGCAGGGTCTTGCGACAGGCTTCGGTGTAGGCGCCGTACCATACAGTGAGGCAGCTGGACAGGATGCTCTCAATGGTGCCTCTTCAGAATGTGCACATGATGGGGGCACTCTGGCTCTCCTCAGTTTCTGGAGGAAGTACAGGCACTGCTGGGCTTTCCTGGCCAGTGATGCAGTGTTTTTGCTCCAAGTTAGACCCTCGGAGATGTGCACACTCAGGAACTTAGTGCTGCTCACCCTCTCCACGACAGCATTGTCAATGAACAGACGAGCATGCCGGGAGCGCACCCTCCTAAAGTCCATAACAATCTCCTTCGTCTTCCCCGCGTTCAGGCAGAGATTGTTGTCCTTGCACCACACGGCCAGGCGGCATGCTGACGTTAGCATTTTACTTAAAGCACCACTGTAAGTACAGCTAAAAAAAGAGGCTAACATGACTGTAGACTCTTAGTCTTATTTCTTGTTCTTTTCAGCCAATCAGTGAAAAAAATGGAGTTGAATGGAGATTAAATCACATCAGTTATTATTTTCATTATGTCAACCGCTTTCCATTAGGGGTCGCGGGGGGGCTGGAGCCGATCCCAGCTGGATAGGGCGAAGGAGGGTCACCCTGGACAGGCGCCAGTCCATGAGGGCACATAGAGACAGACAACATATAGACAGACAACCATTCACGCTCACATCCCACCTACGGGCAATTTAGAGTAATAATTAACCTAAACAGCATGTCTTTGGATGGTGGGAGGAAGCCGGAGTACGGAGAAAACCCACGCTTACACGGGGAGAACATGCAAACTCCACACAGAAGAGCCGCAAGCTGGAATCGAACCTGCGACCCTCTTGCTGTGAGGCGACAGCGCTAACCACTACACCACCGTGCAGCCCTACATCAGTTATTAAATCCCTCCATAACCTTGTGCCTCAAGGACTAGCATATTGCCTGTTGATGGTTGAAACAGCGGGTGGGTGGGAGCTTGATTGCATCATAAGAAAAACATCATCAAGACAATTACAAAACAGTAAAAATGTCTAATATAATGTATGCAAAGTGACAAAAGCAGAAGATTAATGATAAGAGTAATATAAAAAGCTAAAAGCAGGTATTATGTTTCCAAGGTTAATGCTCAATGTTCTGTATATTATATTATAATATATAATATAGCCTGCATACAACCACTCTGCTCTTGCAAGATAAAATGTTGTTTCATAACATAAAACATCTAACCTGACATTGGAACCATTTCAACTTCTGATTCATTCATTGTACGCAGAGACAATGTGCACACATGTAAAGTTTCCCCCCTTACACTTGTTCCTACACCTCTGTTCTTTTCTGTTCCACGAACACAAAATAAATGCACATGGTTGAGTTCGGAGTCTGCTGGGCAGCAGCAGCTGGCGATACTGTATGGCATACAGCCATGAAGGATACAGAATAAATCCCACAGCCAAATGTATGAGTGAGTCAGAGGAGCCTTAACAACCTGAACAGTCTCGAGGGGAGCTGATGAAAATACTGCAAAGCATCCTCTGTGCATTCAAGCCAACAGGAAATCGTGTGGCAAATTTCTGTGCTGAAGTTTGTGAGCATGAATGAAATGGGATGTGACTCTTTACTTAAATGCTACAACACAAACCAGTGAATGACATAACAAGGCCTCTGTTTATTCAGTGTGTGTAGCTGCAACCCGTTCACACTCCCAATGCATCAAATACCGCAGCTTGTTCAATGCCCTTCCACGTCTGATAACGATGCATGGAGGCATCCTTTAGGGTCTGCACAAGACGCACCATTCTTTGAATTAACTCCAATGTAAACCCATCTGCATCATTATTAGATGGTCAGAGCCACTGACACAGTATGAAGAGGGAGAGAGTCTGCGTAGGGCGGGTGGGAGGGGAGGTTAGACGGGTCAAACGAATACAGGACTGCTAGAGGCTGCTGTTCCTGTCCTGCGTGAAACCATGCCAACACTGACTTATTTTACTTTAGTTTTGTTATGTAACTTCTGGACTTTACTAATGCCAAGTTGTGTAACAAGCATAGGTCTAGTTATTTTATACAAAAAAAGAAATACTTATTTTAACCCAAACTAAAATCTTTTCCGAAACCTAACCAAGTAGTTTTACTGTGTACATAAACCTAAAAACTAAAGTAAACCTACAAGTTTATTTTGAAAAGACACAATGCATGTAACAAGCAGAAACCAACACGCCATCCCTCACACGTCCAGAACTGATGCTAGAAGGGCACTTAGAGCATCATAGTTTGAAGCATAATATGTTGTCGAACATGAAATATCCATGTATGTGTCTACTTATTTCAACAGTTGACAATTTACAATTAATTTAAAAAGCTGAACTCTACAGCATTCCAACAAGAGTCCAGCACCATGAGCAATCAGTGCACCCTTGCAGTGTTTAGGCAACAAAACTACTTGGTTATGTTCAGGAAATGATTGTGGATTGGGTTAAAATACAGTAGTGTCTAGAAGGTAACCCGCATATTGCAAAAACATACAAAAACTTTCAACAACCTATCTTAACCTTAACTATTTGAGGTCAATACCTAACCTTAAAGGACCAATAGTAGGGAAGCTAATAATTAGCCGTTTAATCTTGAATTGACTTTAAGAATTTTAACCGATTAATGCTATCGAAATATTACAGATTAATTAAGAACCTGCGCAAAACTCAGAGTAGTGGCTTGTCACTTAAAGGAGAAAAGCTGGTCCACCTTAACAGCCCACCTTTAGAGAGTCTGAGCCGGCATTGCAAGACACAGGAAGTTGGCTCAGGTCTTGTGTCAAATAAACTGTACACCCGCCGCTACAGCTACATTCACAGCTATAACTGACACACTCACCGCCGCCACACACACACGGTCTGTCGGACACTTGCTAACATTACCTTCTTGCCATGACCTAAAAATAACGACGCTACTGGTACTACCTAAGTATGGAAGTTACGTGACAAACAAGTCAACGTTGACTTCTGGTTTCACATGGGACACAAGCAACAGCCTCCTGGGTGAAAGTCTGTTGGTTTTGGATGCACTCATCCGCCCTGACCTCCCTTATCGCTCTTTATACTACGTCACCTGTCCTGGTTTAAGATTACATACGAATTTATTACATGGGTTATATACCAATTATAGTGCATTACTTTTCGTAGTTATGGCTACAACAACAGAGAGATATCTTGCAGTATGTTATATAACTGCAATGTTTGAAAATGTCCAGGTAGCCCACACAAGTGTGAAACTGACATTGTGGGGGTTTGAGTACGGAGATGGGGGACTTGATAAATCCACAATATACTTGCTATTTCTTACTGGAGCCACCACAGATCATTACTCATAACTGAGTGGCAAGGATGTGCCAACATCCGCTGCAGAAGATAACGTATACTTCAACAGCAGCTCTTGTCACTCACTCACTCTGGTGAGCGCACGCCGCTGCTGTCGGCTGCCAGCCTATCTCAGTTTTTTTAAAAAAGACAGCTTTTCTTTCTGGGTTTAAGTAGGAAAACAAGAGCAGCCTCTGCCATTCTGCATTCTGTCTGATCCTGTGTGCCCAAATTGTGAGCGTCTCATCCCTTCTCCATTTTACATTCCTTGATCCTGTTGGTTTCTTTTTCTGCGGAGTGAAATGCGACTGCGTGCACACTCCATGTGGGCGGCCCGGTAAATAGCCTGCCGCCGCTCTCATCATTGTCTTTTACAAAGACATCAAATGAATGACTTAGGTTTTTGTTTGCAGAAACTGAAATGACCACAAGGTAGTGTGTAAGAGGTTTCTTTCGCTTTCAATGAGAAGAATGACGGCCACGACTATTGTCAGTACTGAGAGGACTATTCTCTGTATGAAAGGCAAAGTAAAAAAGCAGATTATCAGCACACAATGTAACTTAGTTGACAAATACTGAATCTATCTGCCAAACCCTTTCAATAATATGCTGCTTTGGGTGCATGTAAATGAACACCGTTTTCTTGGCAGAGATAAAGGGGGTTATTTATGTGGTTAGATAAAACGTTTCAAAACAGCATTGTAGCCCTTGTCTCCATCCCTACCACATCAATAACAACGTCCCTCTCATAAGTAATTATCCCTCGTACTTCGCTGAGCAATAGGCCAACCGACAGACACAGAAAGACTCATTTAATTCACTCTCCCTCAGCAGCTTTTTCACGCTGAAGTGTAGCATCGCCCCTGCTTGCACATGCTAGCAGTGCAGTCTGTGTGCGTGACAGAGGCTTTAAATCAAATGTGGTCGCTCCAAACGGCTCCGTAATCCCATGATGGGAGTCACAGGGGGATCTCTGCTGCAGATGTCTGCTCGGCTGTGCAGACGGGCCCCGGAGAGCTATGGCTCTGAAAAATACAACTAAACTGTTCACACTGCAGTGATGGAAGAGGTACCTCTTTATCATGAAATGTCGTATGCATTCAATCATCTTCATTTAAAGTACTAATGCATGACATATCATGAAGTCACGAGGGTGCACATTAATAAATGAGTAGTATTTATTCTATCTATTTATCAAGTGATATCTCAGTAGCTATTAGGTACTATGTATTGGTCTCTTGTGTGGTATATAAAAACACATTGATCACTGTATGTGATTAATATTTATTAACCTGTGGGATCAAATTAGCTCAAAACTATGTATAAAAAGTGAGTAGTCATGTCTGACCAGTAATATGACTGTCCAGGGACCCTAGACCCTGTCAGGGTGCCCAAAATCCCCAGGTTCACTGTGTTTGGATGATGGTATTCTTTTTGTGGTTGATGGTGAATATGCACCTCATTATTACAAAATCAACTGAAGTGACAAGGAACCTACATTACGACTTAATCTGGAGGCCTTGTTTTTTAGAAAAGTTTCATAATTTACAGTATAAACTGGGAAAAGTAAGCTGAAAGTGTCCAATACAAAAAACCCAGCCCCTCCCTCAGGCCTTCCTGAAGCCACTAAAACAAGAGAGTGCTTTGGAGAAAAGTGTGGCACTTCGTGGTCAAAGCTAACCAACTATTTCATGTCTCCTCCACTGCTCGAAGTGGGCCGGATCTCACTGGTACACACTGGTACGTAGTACCGGCACTTCTACATTTCACTCTTTCATGTACTGTGACTTTTTCTTGTGTGCTGGCACTTCTCACAAGCTGCCAGTACTCCTTGCCCTTTCCATATCAGGTTATCTAGGCAAGTCATGTCCCTAAATAAACTACATTACCCAGGGGGCACTACATGATCTTCACTATATCATCTGTTCCTGTTCTCGCCTGCCTGCTTTTGTGTCAGTGGCTAGTCTAAGTAACGCTACATTAACCTCACAATAATGTTGGTCTGCTGCTCCAAAAGGGCAGCACAAAGAGAACACCAACACTGACACAGCAGTGCTACGAATCCTTCCTAAGTGTAGACACACACCAGTCTGTTCTAGTTGACAACATGATTCAAGGTCCAATTAGCTCTTGGAGAAGTCATTAGTCTAGGGGTTCACATACATTTTCCACCCTGCACTGTGAATGTTTACATGTTGTGCTCAATAAAAACATTTTGTGTGGTATTAGGTTAAGCAGACTGTTCAGAACACATTTTATGACCAATTTATGCAAAAATCCAAGTAATCCCAAAGGGTTCACATACTTTTTCTTGCAACTGTAAGTATGGAGTTTCAAGGAAAATAGGTTGTGAACCACTGGTTTAGGTGTACAACTGCACGTTGAAATGTAATTATCTTACAATCTAGTGGTTGGTAACACACATACATGCATCAGCCGGCAGTGAACATTTGTTAAACGCTGAACCACTTGAGGCTCCATCCATTGATTTTTAGCCAACATAACCAGCTCTGCCCATCAATGCATCTCCAGGGAAAAACTGAACTCTACCAATCTATACTTTAACAATCCTTCTTGTTGATTTTATTTTAGAAAATTGGGCTTTTACATCCTCAAGATCCAGCCCACTGAATCACTGCAAATAGACATTTCTGTCCTGTTCTCAGTTCATTTTTTCTGCATTTCATTAGTGAAAATTACCTCCCTCTGAGGTAACAGGTAATCTTAGAAAAACCCTCAGCGCTGCAACAATATTAGAAGAAAGTTGCCTGGAGGGTATTTCTCCACTTATACGAGATTTGTAGGAGGATAATCTTTTTCTGCCGAGCTCTGAGGTCCCTGAACTGGAGTAAGTCTTCTGCAAAAACCTTGTCTAAATCCTGTAAATGCAGGGCAGAAAATAGCTTAGCTCATTTTAGAGTAACCAATGCATCATTTAAGATGTTAACTAACTTGTGAATGTCTTTGGAAGTAAGATCCAGCTGTTGCAGAAAGACAAAAGCAAGCTGTTAATGTTAGCGCTGACCTTGAATTTCTCAGTCCGACAAAGCATCGCTTGACTGTCAACAGCTTCCCCCCTTTTTCCTTTGGTGCTGCGTCTCATGCTGAGAGGTCGGAGATGCTCCAGGGAGAGTTATTCCACGCCACACATGACTGCAGGAAGTTGAGCAGCTGCACAGCAGTTGACAGGTCCACCTCCTTGTTCTACAAGATGCTGATAGTCAACTCGAATCTCAGCAGCACAGTACGCAATAATGAAGCCATCAGTGCAGTTTCATTTTCTTTTTAAAGTTTAACACAAAGTGCGACAGCCTGATGCTGAGTGTCCTGTCTCCTCTCATTGTCGGCTGGCTGCTATCATCTCAAGAGCCGCTCTTATCCCGCCGCCATTCTCATGGATGGCTCTTGTAGAGTCTGAACCACCACATGCCCATATGGTGCTTCAGAGAGACTTCAGTGTCAGACACAACAGTGATGCAGTGATGTCTTAAACCCTTTATTCCATTGGTGAGTGTACGAATAGCAAAAATGCATGTAGAGCTACAGAAATCCAGACACAGACTTGAATGAATGAACAGCACAAGCAAAAGTATTTGCTTTCCAAATGTTGATTTGACATATTAGAAGTTACTGACATATTAGAAGCTGTCCAAGAGGCCTGATCTTAGACTGGGATTATTTTCAGCACTCACCATTGTTGGACCCAGGGTGCGTCCCATAACCACATCCACGTTTCCCTCTCTTGCATCTACTCCTTGCGTCTTAGTCCCTCCCACCTGGGATGCATGGAGAAATTAAAAGAAACATTGTGAGGACAGAGGAAACGAGGAAATATGTTTTTAGAGACAGGAGACGTCCTTTCCTCTGAAGCGTCACGTGAAGCGGCGTTTGTTTCTGATGTCGGCGGCAGCTGATCGCAGCTGGATCAGCTGTCAGTCGGCTTTAACTGCTGTCGAGACTTTTGATGGAGTTTGTGTCTGAACTGTAATGTTACTAATAAAGACACAGTTCTCAGTAGCAGAGCAGCGGTGTTTTCGCTCTGTAGCTTGTTACCTGTTTAACACCTGCACATGAATAACAGCTGCAGTGTGTATTTATAATGTGGACTGTGTCCAGCCTTAGAGGCTCAGGAACCATTTTTACTGGCACAATGCCTTTATATTTACGCATTGTAAGCATCTGTATATTGATATTCTGAGTGTGAATTCATTATTTAATAACCCAGGATATGATTATTGTGTCTTTTGAACAGTAGAAATGATTCATTAGGCTAATTAACTGATCATGCGCATAAAGTTTTTTCAGGTCTGTTTATCAGGTGTTATAAAGCCCTTTCAGTAACAGGTTGCTTCAGCCGTGGCGGGTGACGGAGAGTTAATGCAGGTCCTGCTGCTGTTAAGAACACAGATTTCAACTAGATGACTAATCAGAAAACAACTAAAATATAAAACTTCGAATATGTCTTCAGTCGGGTATGAAACTCCAGTGATGTTGACACTGTTGTCAGATCAGTCCAATCGGCAGCAGCATCCAATCAATAACTGATATCCAATGGGTCCTGACTCATGGCTCCTCAGAGATCCCTCCTCGCTCCTCTGTGCAGAAATAGGCGCTTTGGGTCAGACTTCAAGATGCCGCAACAGAACGACTTCCGGTTCAAGCGAGGATCGAGGAGCGAGGAGGGAGGAGCGAAGAGGGAGAAGCAAGGAAAACGACAAATAAGAGATTTTGGATGTACCCCAGTCTTTACTGGCAAACCCAGTGAAACCACTGAACATCCTCAACATCGTAAATTTGGTTGTAAACCACCTGCCTCTTTTGGCCAGGATCATTGATGGAATAATTATACGTCATTACAGTCAAATTCTTTGAATCATGATCACAATTGTCGTCATCATCAAAGGAATACTTCACCCCTAAAATTGATCATTTATATATCAAATTACTCACTGCATGTTACCTTGAATTAGGTAAGAGAAACAGTTTACCCAAATGTACGAGCACAGGCACTGAAATATATATATATATATATATATATATATATATATATATATATATATATGTCTTTGACTGCTATGCAAATGTAGTGACCATAGTATTTCCCTCTGAATTGTAGTGGAGTAGAAGCAAATATTACCTCAAATATGCCTTTAAATACAGTCACTTACATTCCACTACTGATTGTTTATTAGTGTTAATTACATTGCCATTATTGGAAAGTATTACAAGAAGAACGTCTGTGCTTCCTCAGTCATAAAGTTGTTTGGATGAATTAGATTTGATGACATGAATTAGTCTTAATCTGCAGTCAGTCTCAATATTTCCATTATTTCAATTGGTCTTTAATAGCAAGAATGTTCTGCCTGAAAGTTAATGAGATTTCACCGCATTAACTGCTGGAAACTGTGTGACACTCACACCAATAAGTGACAATCTAATGGGCTTCATAAAGACATTCACAAACATTAAATCAGTGTGAAATCTTTGCTGTGACTGACTGATCCACACAGCCTGCACAGCCAAATGTGTGCTGCGTCATCGCAGGACTGCGGGACCCACAAACCCCGGTGGTTCCCCCTGCAGTGCGAGAGATCAGCGATGGGACCGGGAACAGAGAGAGAGAGGGAGGGAGCGAGGTGAGTACTGCTGCAGAACAACATTTAGCCTGGCTGAGGAGTTAAACGGCGCGCAGCGGCACATCTGCTCCATCCAGGCATTAATCCTGTTGTGATAGCCATGGTAAGTTCACTTCTGTGCTCCATTAGTGCGGCTCTGCTCTGCAGCTCTCTGTGCTGCGTGGGAACTGCAGGGATGTTCGTTGGACTAACCTTGAGAAAGATGATGCAGCATGGGCTGTTTATAGTTTGCAATGTGCATGTAAAGTGGCTGCTTTAGTAACTCTGCTTCACTGGGGCCTGTTCATGTTATGTACAGCAGCAGTGCTGTTACATATAAACGCCCATTCACAGGTCTGACACTGCAGATAGCAGTGCAATACTGACTTCTGTATTTTGTTGCTATGATGACATTATTTCATCCACAATGAAGCCCAATGAAGCATGTATTTGTGTGCTGAAAGTTTGCATTTTGCGCAAGGCTTTGCAATCCATCATAAGTCAAAATACACACACGTCTGCAACTGCAGTGCTCTGAGCAACCACTGCACACTCATCCAGAATCCAGAGAGAGCGTGTAAAGATAATGAGCACTTCACCAAAATAAGCAGCAGTAGCTTCAGGAGTATTTTATCCTCCATTGGTCACTGCCAGAGGAGATTGTTCACATATGCTGATGAGAGTTTCAGAAAGTGAAGTCTCTTTCAGTAACTGTGATGGCTTCATGTCTGCATAGACTCCTTTGCTGGCTGGACCGCAGAGGGCCGGCACTGCAAACCCAAAAGTCTGTCACTGACTGAGTGATGAAGTTACAGGATTGGTCAGCTGAGTGCTGGAGTCTCCCCATTGGCCACTGCTCTTTCAAAAGGAAAAGGCAGAGAACAGTCCTTTGTTTATATTTTCAGTGGAGGTGTGCCAGCGGTTCAATGCAACATTACCTAGTGCTGTTGTTGTGCATGTGCTATTGTTTATGTTGTTGCTTCGTATTGCTTTACGGTGCATTCATACTAAGCGTAAAGCGAAAATTCGCCTTGTTTTACGCCATTTCCGCCATCAGCCATAACCACTGTGGCTGCTTCGCACGTTGTGGAAGTTTCAGATATGTCAGAAAACCAGACTCTGTCCTGTCTGGGTCCACACCATCACCCAGTGGTGAGTTGTATTCACATACAGTGCCATTGCATTGACTGTATCTAGCAAGACACAAGTTGCTACTGTGGTATGAACCCAAAATAAACAGATTGTGCTGTGATTTAATTGCAATTAACAAATCAAAGTGATGCCGAAATAACGACATCATGATAAATTTGTAAAAAGACCGACTTCATGCTTTGTAAGGTCTGTCTGCAAGACGAAAACCAAACAACTTTTAACATGCTTTCTGAATGGCGTTCGGATCCATTGGTGCCAGGCTATGCTAACATCAGCATGTGTCATCTAGACATAAATACATCAGTGACGTTGCAGATCAAATGTCACTCAGTCACTCATTGTCAACCACTTATCCGGGGTCGGGTTGCTGGGGCAACAGCTCCAGCAGGGGACTCCAAACTTCCCTTTCCCAGGCCACATTAACCAGCTCTGACTGGGGGATCCCAAGGCGTTCCCAGGCCAGTGTGGTCTGTCCTGGGTCTTCCCCGGGGCCTCCTCCCAGCTGGTTGTGCCTGAAACACCTCCCTAGGAAGGTGCCCAGGGGGGCATCCTCACCAGATGCCCGAACCACCTCAACTGGCTCCTTTCAACGCAAAGGAGCAGCGACTCTACTCCGAGTCCCTCACGGATGGCTGAGTTTCTCACCCTATCTCTAAGAGAGATGCCAGCCACCCTCCTGAGAAAATCCATTTTGGCTGCTTGTAAACGCAATCTAGTTTTTTCGTTCCACCCAGCTCTCATGACCATAGGTGAGAGTAGGAACGAAGATTTACTGCTAGATCGAGAGCTTTGCTTCCGGCTCAGCTCTCTTTTCGTCACAACGATGCAGTAGTGTGAATGCTGCTCCGATTCTCCGTCCAATTTCACGCTCCATTGTCCCCTCACTCGTGAACAAGACCCCGAAGTACTTGAACTCCTTCACTTGGGGTAAAGATCAAAACTATGCCAAAATAACTACACAATGATGTTACTTAGTAAAAAGTCTGAATTCATGTATTATCAGGTCTGTCCACAAGATGACAATCAAATAACTTAAAAAACTTTGTGGGCGACTGTGGCTCAGACGGCAGAGCAGGTCGTCCACCAATCAGAAAGTTGACGTTTCGATCCCCGGCTCCTCCGGTCACATGTCGAGTTGTCCTTGAGCAAGTCACTTTACCCCGAATTGCTCCCGAAGGCTGTGCCATTGGTATGTGAATGAGTATTTAGATTAGTTGGACTGCATGGGTCCAAAATTGGACCTTGCATGGCAGCCTCTGATGTCAGTGTTTGAATGTGTGTGTGTGTGAATGGGGTGAATGCTGACATGTAATGTAAAGTGCTTTGAGTGGTCGGAAGACTAGAAAAGCATATATAAATGCAGGTCCACTTACTAATATGCTTGTTTTCTGTTTGGATCGATCGGTTCCAGGCTAAGCGAACACTGTAGCTGCTTCATCAACACTTTAGCCATAAATACTGCAGCAATGTTGCTTCTACCTTTGACAGTCTGTGGTCTATACACATACATTTATACACAGATTTTGGTCCGGTCTCGGTGCAGATTTTGGTCCGGTCTCGGTGCAGATATGATGTGCTGTTGTAGCTCTGAGTGACCACAGACAATATTTTTTCCTCCATTTCTGACACACTACTTTAATGTGTAATTTGAAATACTTTTAACCTTGCATACTGTATGTCATGCTAATACGTTTTCACCTTGTATAGAATGGGTAATATACTGACCAAATAGTAAATGTTACCATTTAATATAACTGAATATCATTTGCTTTATTATAAGTTATCTTTCATTCAAACATTAAGATATAAGTGGGAAACACTATAGACATGACCACTATTTGTGTAACAATTTGGCCACAAATTCACACACCGCGTCTTGTTTACTGTTGGCCTCCACTGAGAAAAACCTTTTTCCCACAAAACTTTCCAAATACTTCCTTTTCCTTCAACTGCCACTTGGCAGAAAAGATTAAAAAAGTGCCAAACAAGCTTTAAGTTCCCAATGAAGACTATCTCCTCTTTTCATACTGTGGCTGTGAGCTACACAGCAGGCAGTTTAACACTGCTGTGTAGCTCACTGTGACTTGCAAGCATGACTCAAACCGAACACAGTCAAGTCACAGTCGGCTAACCTTATTTTCTTGTTTTGAGAAAGCTGAACCAATCACTTATCTGCTGCTTTTTGTTTTGCTCACTAACATTTAAACATCTAAATTGTGAGTTCACTGGTGGGGGTTCAGCATGACGGAGCAGGACACATGTTTTTTTCCCCAAGTTGCATGGGATATATTATCTGTGTGGTTATAGTCTATAATCAATATACAGTATATATGAAGTAAGACCTACTAGAATTTTCATCCCAAAGTCGCCAGTGCCATGGAGAAAGTCCCGCCCCTGCCGGTGGACCCCATGGGACCTTATTTTGGAAAAAATACAGTTGTAGTCAATGATGATAGACAAAAACATTTTTCATCCCATTTGAATTGTGCCACGAATCACCTATATGATGTTTGTCAATTTAAAAGATGATTTTGCATGTCAAGAAAGTCTCATTTTGTCGTGCTATCATTTAGTTTTGTGTGAAACCGCTCCGTAAACTACATCTGAAGTCTATAGAATAGAATAGACCTTTACTAATCCCACAGTCGGAAAATTTGGTTGTTGCAGCAGCACATTTACAAAAATATAACCCTATAAAATATACAAAAATATAGACAAATATACAGGAATATGCAGGAGTATGAACAATATATAGGAATATAAACAAACAAGGTCTATTGTCTATAGAAAAGTATGGATATTGCACAGGTAATTACACAATGATGTGATGAGTTAGTGGTATTGCACAAACTATTGCAGCGTGGCCAGTTTTACACCCTCAGACGTGGTGACCTGAAAGGCACATGTGATTTATTGCACATAGTTATTGAAGAGTGTGATGGCAGAGGGGATGAAAGACCTCCAGAGGAGCTCAGTCTTCCACTGTGGGAGCTGCAGCCTGCTGCTAAAAGAGCTGCTCAGAGCTTACAGTGTCATGAAGGGGGTGAGAGATGTTGTCCATGATGGATGTCAGTTTCACCAACATTCTCCTCTCCCCCACCAGGACAGAGCTGGCTCACCTAACCAGCTTGTTGAGTCTCTTCCTGTCCCGCTCGGTGTTACCACACGCCCAGCGGACCACCTCATAAAACACTGCAGATGCCACTACAGTGTCATAAAAGGGTTTTAACAGTGTCCTGCACACTCAGTCTCCTCAAAAGATGGAGGCGACTTTGGCCCTTCTTATGCAGGGCGTTAGTGTTCATGGACCAGTCCAGTTTATTGTTGAGGTGAACAACCACGTACTTATACTCCTCGACAATCTCAGTGTCACTGGTGATGTTTGTAAATGAAACATTATGTTACCTGATGTGTTTTATCCAGCAACTCCTCTTTTTTTCAGCTAGGAAGTGACAGAATGAGTGACTACCGTTAATATTTTTTCTAACATAAGGTCCGATGGTGGTCAGGGTGGAAGGGGCGGGACTTCACCTTTCTATTCAGTCCCTTCTTTCTGACCCTGAAGATGTCAAGCTATTGTTCGTGTAACTCTTCACCTTTGGATTTTTGGGTCTCGATTGTGCCCGTCTGGTTTTTCCATTTCCGTTTAACCTGAGATAACCACAATCCTCTGTTGTGTCCCTTCCTACAGTTCTTAAAGCAGCTGTGGCCTCTGGCCATTGGGAAAATGTCCTTTGTGGTTTTCATCCTGACCTCTGCCCTCTCAGTGATTTCACTTCCTGCTGACACAGACAAGGGAAGGAGGAAGGTGGTGCACGTGCTGGGTAAGAAAAAAAATATTTCTGTCCTGATTCTTACAACCTGGTGCTGAGGAATGAAGCCAACGCTGATGGGACAATAACTGGAGTTCCTTAAATGGCCACTTGAGGCTGGCTCTGAAAGGGAGTCAATCCCTGTAGACCCCCATGTTAAAATACTTGCCAACCTTGAGACCTCAAAAACAGGGAGGACGAAAATTTGTTTCATAGACTTTGTTTCCTGCATTTTGGTGACTTTTAAAGAATGAAAATAAAATAAGTACACTGCAACAGCATTTTTATGTTAAATAAGCCACTTAATTTGTCTGTTTTTATTCATTCATTCATGATTTGCATCTGAGTATTTCTTTCTCCTACTTTCCATTACTTCTTATGGTTTGCACCACGCCACGCCACGCCACGCCAAGCCCCACGCCACGCCACGCCACGCCACGCCACGCCACGCCACGCCGTCCTTTTGTTGCATCCAGTAAAGCCCAACTTTCGGGCGACGCACGCTGTGATGTGTGGCGAGCACACATATACGGTATCTACGTTGGCGAGCAGCTCTCGTCCGCCGTCATCTGGTGTAGCTCTATTGTCCTCCGGGTGGAAACTGTAGAGCTTATAATCACTGCACAGCGCCAGAAACAGGAGATAACAAAAAGGTGTGAAAATTTACAGCTTCATTCGAAAAATGGTTTTGGTCTCTATGGCTAATTTTGTCATTCATAACAACTGTACAGGGGGGTGAATTTTTATTAGCTCAACTTAAAGTCAGGCTTAATGAGAGCGTGGCTGCTTTGACTGACAGGTGGCTGACAGATGGGTGTCATCACCTTCACAACGGCTCTGCGGGTACCTAAGGTATCTATGTCCATATTTTATACAGTCTATGGTTTCTTACAGCTCACAGAAACAGTCAGGGGCTCTTCATTCTGCACTGATCTACAATGCTGTTACCCCACACACTGTCTGCAGAGGTCACATTAGAGTTACAGAGATGACACCTGAGATCCATTAACAATGTTTTTGTTAACACTCCAAAACCAACCAAAGCCTTCAAAAGAATCCAATGAATGATGATGAATGAAACTGTATTTATAGCAGGAACGCTGCTGTAACTCTAGAATATTAATACATAACCAAAGATGTTAATATCCCATTGCACTACTACCAAGTATTCACTTGAGGACTGTAATACATTCTAACATTTTACCTACTAAGAAAATTAATGACATCAGGGATTAAATTAATGGACTGCAGGGCACCACTGGCTGTCCATTTCATCTGCAATGTAGCGATTAATAGAAATGCATTTGCTCCTGTATTAGAAGATATTCTCCAATGACTGAACTCATATGCATTATATGAAAATTTTACAAACATTCTTACAGATACTTTGCAACTAATATCTAGAGCTATCGGATAATAATGATTCTAATGGCTTGACTTGACAAAAAACAATAAACCTATGAGTCACTGAGGGGCTGCTATACCGGTACTTACCTAATTGATATGTCAGTTGAATAATTCACATTCCAAAATGTCCACACAGTGAAGTAACTCAAGTGTATTTATTTGTACACCATCAGGTCCATCCACAGTGTTGACAGTGAGTTTGTGTGCTACACATCACAGTCAAAAACTGTGTCCCTCTTCCGGTAAACAACACTCCTGCTCTGTGATTACTGCTTCATCTATTTGTACTTTCCCCGCTCTCTGCATATCACCTACTGTGCAAAAGGGGAATTACCACAAGTGGACACATACTACTTCATATACTGTACATACACTACTTCAGACACGTACAACCATGGTTCCAATAACAATATAGTGGAGTGAAAAAGTGGGGTGTGTGGTGTTGCACAGCTCCCCAACTTTCAGTAGGGAGATGAGCAGGTAGATCAGCTGCTTTATTGTCTATTTGACTCTAAATAAGACCATAATTTATTAAATGAACATCATGCTGTATTGAAGAAGACTTGAAACTAGTGATTGAGAGCATAAACTCATGTTTACAATGTTTTACTGAGGTAATAAATCCACTGAGAAGTAGGCTCATTTTCTCATAGACTTCTATACAATCTGACTTCTTTTTGCAAGCAGAGCAGTCGCCCCCTTCTGGATGTTACAAAGAATGCAAATTTAAGCATTGGCTTCACTCCTCAGACCCGAGCTGCCCACAGTGGTTTCATCAGAATTTGTTTGCACTAATTACCGTCTGCCTGCGACCTCAAAGCTGCCAGTTTTACTGACGTCCTCCACACAGGCGCTCTAAATAACCAGCAGGAGTCACCAGTAACATGGTATTGTTTGTCTTAACATCAGCCTGTTACAGCGTTGGGAAATAATGGTTCTTAAAGTTTTGATTAAACACCACTCTGCGTTCATGGCTGCTGGTGATAAACAACTTTGCAGAAAGCAGTAAGCGGCGACATGACTAATTGCTGGCTGGCATTGATAATAGTTGGTGCCTTTATCTGGTCACAACATAGCAGAAAACCTCTTGCAGCACACTTGTTGTTTTGTGTGTGTGTGTGCCTGTGAGTGTGTGTGCCTGTGAGTGTGTGTGCCTGTGAGTGTGTGTGCGCGATGTTTGGCTACCTCAGCACACACACACACAATCAGTGTCTGAGCAAATGTCTGCCAAAAATGCAAATAGGTCTTGTTAATGCCCATTAGGAGAAGAGGCCTCTGGTTACCATTAGTCTGGGGTCATTTTGGTGAATTGCTCTTGACAGAGGTTGAGGTTTAAATTTAGAGTGGGGTAATCTGGTGATAGATCTGGGCAGAGGAACGACCAGCAATTTCCCCCACCATTGATATGCTGGATGTTCAGGCACTAATGTGACAGCACAAGTAAACAGCACACGCTTTATTCTATTCCACGAGCGCCTCACTACGCGTCGTATCCATCACAGAGAGAATCAAAGATTTAATTGTACAATCAGAATAAGAGTTACACGTATTGGCTGTGTCAAGAGCGACTGCAAACAGCAGTACATGGACTTGATGGCCTATATTTGTATGGCGACAGAGAATTCTTTATTTATTCGCTTGTATCCACAATTGTCCCATATTGTAGAAAGTGATATTATGTCTTTTTGATTATAAAGCAGGTCAATCAAAATGTGAAACTATCAAAATGCTCAGTCCACAGTAAAATGCAGGCAGTATTCAAAAACTGCGCCGAGCCGTCAGGACTTCCATAAGGTTGGAATGTCCAACAGTTGATATCGTGACAAAAGTTATTGCTCATTTTTTATGCCTTTTCCTACAAATGCCCAGCAACGTTTAAATTTCCACTTATTACAAGCATACAATTTTTTCAAAATAAACTTCCATGTTCACAGGAAACTACTTGGTTAGGTTTAGGAAGAGTCTGTTGAAGGGGCGTTACTTAACATTTGGGTTAAAACATGGAAGTGCTTAGCCTAACTTATGTGACTCATGCTGGATACGACAACAGGCTCCTGGGACAAAGTCTGGGGGTTTTTTCATTTGTCACTCTTTATACTTCCTGGTCCACAATTCCTGGGACGTATACGAATTTCAGTGCCTACTTTTTGCAGGTATTGCTACGAACGGTGTAAGAGTACAGCCAGTGATGTCACAAGTATGAGAAAAATATTGAGTTTTTGACCATGAAAGCATGTAAATATGTTCTAGTAGAAACCCAAAATACAAGTATGAAAATGAGCATAATGGGTCCTCTTTAACCAAGTTGCATGATTCAAAACAGATTTATGGCGATGACAGTAGTGCTGTATCAATAACAATCATAAAAGTTTTAAACATCAGTCCTGTGCAAAGTATAAATACGGTGAGAAAGCAGACCAGCAAGATTAAAGAAAACATTAATAATTATCATTTTGTATTTTTCTTCCCACAGAGGATGACACCGGAGCGGTGATTGTGCAGACGGCTCCTGGTAAAGTGGTGACACATCGCGGCGGCTCCATCACTCTGCCCTGCAGGTTCCACCATGAGCCGGAGAACACCGATCCTGCTCGCATTCGGATTAAATGGACCAAAGTGACCGATGCTCTGCAGTTTGAGGACGTCTTTGTGGCACTTGGACGGTAAAATGTTTAAATTTTGTTTTAATCATTTTTATCAATTCACAGTTACAGGTCCCAAAGCAACAAAAATGATTTATTTCACTGCCCCATCCTATAAATGCTTTTCAGACAGTCATAATATCGTATTTAATCCTCATGAACCCACTCATAAAAAATATTAGGGCTGTCAATGCAAATTCATTTAACCCATTAACACAACTTGCAACTTTAAGGTTGTAGCGAGTCATACTAGCTTAGAGGAAGGAGGCTAAAAACGCTCCAGTAAGTGAGTAAACACACTTTCTCAAGATCCTGATACTTATGGTAATGTGCTGCTGATGTGCCAAAAGAGTAAGTACTTGTGTAGTTATTTGTAAAACCTAAACGAAAGTATAACTTCACATGATGTTTGGCGTTCCTCATTTTCACACAGGCGGCAGGGATGTCCCCTCTAAAATAACACGTAACTTGGACGACTCTATTCTCATAATATTATGATTTCTTTTCCGTGTAAATCTCACAACTTTATTCTCAAAAATTTGTTTTTTTTTTCCAGCATATTATTTTTAAGTTCTGACTTTATTCTCGTAATATTACGACTTTTTTCTCGTAATATTGAGGCTTCTATATTGATATCTCAGATATTTTTTTTCCTCAATGTGACGCTAATACTTCATCGTACTTTAAGGTACATTTCGAACAGATAAAAAATGTGTGATTAATTTCCAATTATTCATAATTGCAATGCAATTAATCACAATTAAATGTTTTAATCAACTGACAGCCCTAAAAAATATATATTGCTCTTTTCAGCAGGCTATAAAGTAAGGGGCGTCACTTAATGGTCACAAAATGTCAATCATTTTTCTCATAGCAACTTTTATGGTAGCAATACATACTTTTACATTTCTGTCAAACCTCTCCAGGCAGCAGCGAGTGTTTGGATCGTACAAAGGTCGTGTGTTTTTGGAGCAGGCAGGACCAGGTGACGCCTCAGTGATCATCCAAAATGTCACACTGCAGGACTACGGCCGCTACGAGTGTGAAGTCACCAACGACATGGAAGATGATACAGGATTCGTCAACCTCGACCTCGAAGGTCAGGAATTAAAGATGCAACCTGAAGGGATTCTCTTCAAGCTCTGACATTTCTAATGCTCCACTGGCTCTTGTGTAAAGTGGCCAGAGAGATAGACCAGTCCATTTAAGATTCAAGTGAAAATCAGAACATTTCTAGGCTCACACTGTCTGAGGTCTGTTTTCTGTCGCCTGTAGGAGTGGTGTTTCCCTACTACCCCCGTGAGGGGCGCTATAAGCTCAACTACCACCAGGGGGAGGACGCCTGCAAACAACAGGACGCCATTCTGGCCTCTCACTCTCAACTGCACAAGGTGAGTTTATGTCTTTCCTGCGGTTCAAATATACTGCGTTTAGCATAAACAATAAGCTCAAAACCCAGCCTAATAGGCAGCAACAGCTGTCTGAGTCAGTGTGCTGACTTGACAATGACTGGCTCCACATTGCATGTGATTATCATAAAGTGGGCATGTCTGTAAAGGGGAGACTCGTGGGTACACATAGAACCCATTTTCATTCATATACCTTGGGGTCAGAGGTCAAGGGATCACTTTGATGCCAGTTTTTCCTCGCAAAATTTTGCTTAAGTTTGGAGCATTATTTAACCTCCTTCCAGACAAGCTACTATGACATGGTTGGTACCACTGGATTCTTTATGCTTTCTAGTTTCATACAATGCCAGTATGTTCACTCTAGCTTTAAAATGGAGCCCACTACAACCGAAAACTGCATTAATGTGTTGATAATTGTTATTATTAGCTATTAGTTACTGTGTTAACTTTGACTGCTCTGCCCTCATCCAACAATGGTCCTATATTGATACTATAGTATAGTACTTCCTTGTTTGACGAATGACGGCGTACAGTTGAAGCAGTAGCGCTGCGTGTTTTACCAATCAGCAATGAAACTCCACCCTGAAAGTTCAAGAGTACGATCAGATTTTTTTTTGGGTAAAAAGGCCCTGAAAAATGTCCCCTGAACTTAATTTAGACCCTGGTCCCTATAGTCGAAACACAATGAGTTCCTCAAAAGGAAAGTTTCTGCTGTGGAAACGGGGCTTTAGTTGTGATTATCCACCTACTGGCTACAACCCTGTCATAAACTGTTTTATAGCAGCAGTTAAGTCTGAAATCAAGAATATGCATATGACCAGTCCAGACTTTACTGCAGGTCCATCCTCCCTTTAAAAAAAAACATATGCATGAAAGTCCAGAGTAATGGAGTTATATCAGAAGAGATAAACCTCTTAATAATGTATTTAATCCTTCAGTATGACCCACCAGCGTATATTATCTCCCTCCACAGGCCTGGCTGGAGGGACTAGACTGGTGCAATGCTGGATGGCTGGAGGACGGCTCAGTTCAGTACCCTATCTCTCATCCCAGAGACCAGTGCGGCCGCAAGGACACCCCCGCTGGCGTGCGTAACTATGGCTACAGGCACAAGGAGGATGAGCGCTATGATGCTTTCTGCTTCACTTCCAAGCTCAATGGTGAGAAACAGACAGAGAGACATGGGATGGTGGCCACAGCTGTGTGCGGATCTGAAGATCAGAAGCACTTTGTGGTCCATCTGCGTGATCATACAGCTAAATACAAACACACAGCATCTGATTGGGAGACAACAAGATAGTGGCGGAGCTGGATTGAAAGAGGATACATCATGAGTGTTGGAGCGTGGGGAAATTATAGGCCCATCTCTCTGATCTCTGCCTGTGATCTTGCCGGCCTACGGCCATTGGATTTAGATCGGGTGTGTGGATTCGGCCGTGCTAAGGCCACAGTGTCCTCTGGGTGCCGAGCATCGCCTTTCATCCCCCAGTTCTTTTGATGCACATCACATCCCCACAGGGTCTGCTGGTGTCTCCGTCACACACCTCCAGGTTCATAGGCCACTTCCTGTAATATTTTTTAACGGATTTGTTTTGTTGCCTAAACTTAACTACATTGTTTCCTGTGAAGATGTAAATTTACTTTGAAAAAACTGGAGCAGAAATTGACACATACATCAGGTGTTGCTGGACATTTGTAGGAAAACTGAGGGAAAAAATACAGTGCTTTAATAATGAATATTTAACCATTGATTATGAAAGGAATAGTTTGTTATTTTGGTAAATACCAGGGCTGTCAAATTCGTTCACCTGTCTTTGACGCATTAAAGCAACTTGGGATTTTCCGATCATAGTGGGCTCAGTGAAGATACTGGTATCATAGGAAACTAGAAAACCTAAGGAATCCGTTGGTACCAACCATGTCATACTAGCTTGTCGCGAAGGAGGTTAAATAACACACCAAACTTTTACTAAAAAAAAAAAAAAAAATTTAAAAGAGGTCCCTTGACCTCTGACGTCAAGATATGTGAATGAAAATGGGTTCCATGTGTAAGCAGGGCTGTCAAAGTTAGCATGATAATAACGCATTAACACAAATTCATTGTAACGCCACTAATTTCTTTAAGGCATTCACAAAACTTGCAATTTTACAATGATAGCAGACTCAGCTTTGTTTGATCCCCGGCTGCTCCAGTCATATGTTGACGTGTCCTTGAGCAAGACACTTAACCCCAAATTGCTCCCGAAGGCTTAGCCATCAGTGTGTTAATGAATATTTAGTTGGCACCTTGCATGGCAGCCTCTGAGTGAACGGGTGAATGCTGATGCTGCTGTAAAGTGCTTTGAGTGGTCATAAGACGAGAAAAGCGTTATATAAATGCAAGTCCATTTACCTTTTATCTAATAGTAAGTAATAAAGTTTTAAGTAGGGCTGTCAAAGTCAACACGATAATAACGCATTAAGGCAAATTCATTTTAATGCCACTAATTTCTTTAACGCATTAACATAACTTGTGTTTTTATGATCGTAGTGGTCTCAGTTTTAAAGCTAGTGTGAAGATACTGGCATCATATGAAACTAGAAAACCTAAAGAATCCACAAGTACCAACCATATATGCTTACGATAAATCTAGGTGAGGAAAAAACTGTTGCAGCCATTTTCAAAGGGGTCCCTTGACCTCTGACCTCTAGATATGTGAATGAAAATGGGTTCTCTGGGTACCCACCAGTCTCTCCTTTACATGCCCACTTTATGATAATCACATGCAGTTTGGGGCAAGTTATAGTCAAGTCAGCACTCTGACACACTGACAGCTGTTGTTGCCTGTTGGGCTTGAGTTTGTTATGATTTGAGCATATTTTTATGCTAAATTTGGACAATAGTTGTCATTGTTTTGCGTCGTTAATTGATTTACAATACTAAATATATACAAACTTGGCATAAGGCAGCATAATTGCCAGCTCCAATGTTGGGAAGAGTATTAAATGCTTGACAAATGTCCATTGGAAGGTACATATTAAACAGAAAAATGTATTTATGATTAATCATGATTAAATATTTTATTTGACTGACAGCCCTAGTAAATACATACACTTTTATTTGATTTTTTGGGGCAATAAGTGTCTAACTACTCCTTTAAAACACTGTCCACATTAGTGAAACACAAAGTACACCACTGGTTAACGGGGAATTATAAAATTAAATTTGGAAAACTTCAGTGCTGCCTGTCCCTCTTTGAAGAAGAACTGAAAACTTCTCATGCTCTGTAAAAACTAAATGGTTTTTTGGTATCTAGATAAAAGACAATGCTCTTCAGTGAATCATAAACAATTTATGGGATACTCTTAGCTAGAACAAAGAAGCAGTGCCAGTGCTTCTCCTCTGTGAGGAAAAAGGTAGTAGGCTATGACAGAAACCTTAAACGATTGCTCATGGCTTCCCCTGTGTGTTAATTATTGCGGACAGTCTGTTGTGGGCAGGAGGCTTCAGCAGCGGTCGTGACCGATACTGTTGCTCAGTCCAGCTGGAAGGTATTTACTGAGTGTCCCCCGGGGAAATATGAGACAATATTCTGCCTCTCTAATAGCCAGCAGTCACATAAGCAAGCATAAAATCAATAGCTGAGCCGAGTGCGAACCTGAGGTTGTGGACGTGATTTTCATGATGCTGCTGTTTGGAGAAACCGCCAACCTCTTTATTCTTGGTGAGGTTCTTTATTCTCTGCTTGGTTTTTTTTTTGTTTTTTTTTGAGAACTTGTGATTCAGTTCAGTTGAAACAACTCAGCCAATCAGGACACCAATTTCTTTAATACCGCCAGGCGAAGAAGTCTCCCCAGAGGTGAGATGAAAGCAGAAATGGAAGCGTTTTAAGAGTAATTTTGAGTTAGAGTATTGCCTTTCGATTTTGAGCAGCTGCCCGGACGGTTGTTGGAACGATTTGATATTCTGAGCACAGTCAGAGAGAGAAGCTGAGAAAACTGAGAATATCTTCCCTCAGGGCTCGACTTGTCTCTGGGGGCTTCGCTCTCTCCTTCGCTCCTCTCTCTTTCTTTCCTTTTGCCCTCCTGAACAATGCACTTGCTCTGTTTTCTGTCACCTTTTCAGTTGTTCTTACAACAAGCATCCTCTCCCTCTGTATCCCCCCCAGGCAAAGTGTTCTTCCTCAAACGCTTTAAGAAGGTGAACTATGCAGAGGCGGTGAAGGCTTGCATTCGAGACGGCTCAGCGGTGGCCAAAGTGGGTCAGCTGTACTCTGCGTGGAAGTTCCAGCTCCTGGACCGCTGCGAAGCCGGCTGGCTGGAGGACGGCAGCATCCGTTACCCCATCGTCAACCCCCGCTCTCGCTGCGGAGGATCCCAGCCAGGCGTCCGACACCTGGGCTTCCCCGATAAAAAATTCCGCCTCTACGGGGTGTACTGTTTCCGCAAGAACAAGGACGAGACGGCAGGTGAGATGACAAAAAGTGCCGCAGACAGTTTGACAAGGAGGAAGAGCAGCAACAGCTTCCACGTGAATGCTACGAAGGTGATTTAAAGTGGAAAGGAAGAGGGGGGATGCAGCTTTAGATTTGATAGCAACAACTGTCGCCATAGCAGCCACTTCATCGCTTTTAAAGTAGAACACTCCCAGACAAGATGTACTCATTTGCCAGAGAGAAGAAGCGAGGCTGTGTAAAATTAAGGGTGACATCTTTATTAGGGTGATTTTCCTTTCGTCTCTCCAGTCAGTCAATCATCTTAAGGAGTGCAGCACATCTGTCGGAGGTTAAACAGCAGCACTCATCAGTCACATATCAGATCAGAGAGTCTGCCATGAATATCCATGTTTACATGAGTGTGTGTGGATCCTATTTTGGCCCCCACTGTGGCTCCTGGGCTCCAGTCTGAGCCAGAAACGCAGTGCCAGGGTGAACACATTCATTACTATGGGGGGAAAAAAAAACTCTAAGTTTTGATAGTGCCGAGTGTAATTGCCTGTATCCATGTGCCATGCTTGGTTAGCAACCCTCTTGCACAACGGGAGTCATTATTCTCATTACCTAAGACCTGCCAATCTCATCGTCGGAGCTGAACAAGTAGTAAATATTGCACTAGCTCGAAAATATTTGCACTTTAAATACAGTGCTATTTTCATGATAGCATCTTAGCTTAGACTAAAGCGAGCATGTATTGCTTGGCTGAGAGTAGCTGCTGAGGCTGAATAAGCACAAATACAAAGCTACAATAACTGCTATTTACCTCACATACTGCACTTCTTCTGAGCTACCTGGGCCACCAATAAATATTACACGCAACAACCTTTATTACAGTTTGCCACAACAGAATGGATGAATGTTATGATGAAAGAAAATAAAGTCTTGAAATTGTTGTGTTTTGGTGCAGTTTTTTTCCGATATCAAGAGATCTACTGCTGGGGGACAAAAAAGCTTGATTAAATGAGTAGAGAAATCTAGCAAATGCACTTCCACACGGGAGACGAACGTTCACTAAATGGTCGGATGAGTTTAATGGACACAGACTGCATTTATACAGTGCTTTTATCAAGAGCACTTTGCAGTTTTCACACACACTAATGGCAGCGAGCAACCATGCAAGGCGCAGGCCTAACCGTGGTGAGAAATCGGAGGTTCAGTATCTTGCTACTGCAAGAAAGATCAGCGAATCGACTCCCTGACCCGGAGTTTAATGGAAAACCCGCTCTACCTGCTGAGCCACCGCTGACCAGCCCATCATCCTGCAGCGCAGCGTCTCTAAAAAGTTCACGTAGAGGACTATAGCGTCTGCAGCCATGCAACAGGATGAGTAAAGGTGTTTTGGACTAGATGCTAACATCAGCATGCTAACAAAACTAGGGCTGTCATATTTAATCATGATTATTTGCATGATTGTAAACTAACACATTTTTATCTGTTCAAAATCTACCTTAAAGGGAGATTTGTCAAGTATTTATTAATCTTATCAATATGGGAGTGGGCAAATACGCTGTTTTATGCAAGTGTATGTATTTATGTATCATTGTAAATCAATTATCAACACAAAACAATGACAAATATTGTCCAGAAACCCTTACAGGTACTGCATTTAACATTAAAAATAAGCTCAAATCATAACATAGCAAACTGCAGCCCAACAGGCAACAACAGCTGTCAGAGTGTCAGTGTGCTGACTCGACTATGACTTGCCCCAAACTGCATGTGATTATAATAAAGTGGGCATGTCTATAAAGGGGAGACTGGTGGATACCCATAAAACCCATTTTCATTCACATATCTGGACAAAGTAGTATGAAATGGTTGGTACTTGTGGATTCTTTAGTTTTTCTAGTTTCATGTGATGCCAGTATCTTCACTCCAGCTTAAAAACTGAGCCCACTATAATCGTAAAATCGCAAGTTGCATTAATGCGTTAAAGAAATGAATGGCATTAAAATGAATTTGCACTAATGCCTTATTATCCTGTTAAATTTGACAGCCCCACTTAAAACTTTATTTACTATTAGATGAATGGTAAATGGACTTGCATTTATATAAAGCATTTCTAGTCACTCAAAGCACTTTACAGCAGCATCAGCATTCACCCGTTCACTCAGAGGCTGCCATGCAAGGTGCCAACTAAATATTCATTCACACACCGATGGCTAAGCTTTCGGGAGCAATTTGGGGTTAAGTGTCTTGCTCAAGGACACACTGACGTGACTGGAGAAGCCCGGGGATCAAACCACCACATTGGTGGACGACCTGCTCGACCCTCTGAGCCACAGTCGCCCCGTTCGTCATATACTGTACATACAGGTAAATACATGCAATTTGACCTTTGCATATAACCATATAACCATTTAGGAGCCATTTGTTGCTGTGAAGCTTCCAGGGAGCAGCTCGTCTTGCTCGAGGACACATCGACATGCAGACAGTAGGAACCAGGGATCGAACTGCCAACCTTGTGGTTCCTCCTCTGAATGAGGAGGAACCACAAGGAATGAATGAATCAATAGTGTGAGTAGAAATCACAGTGATGAATATTTCATTCTGGAGTTTATGTGCTTCGCTCTGCCTCAGCTCTTGCCAGCGAGAGAAACTGCTGAGCTCTGAACCGGCTCTGAGTGGGAGCATGTCGGTGTTGTGCCAACATGGCAGAACAAACCATTTCATCGTCATAGCAACTAGCAGCATGTAATTAAAGTCAGGTTCACCGCAAGTCCAGCATCGAAAATAATAGCCGTATGTGATGAACTTCACCTCTAAAAAATCTCTGTGATTTTATTGACCGCTTTGTGATTTTTCTTCTTTAGACTTTCAGCAGCAAATAGCATCTCTGAAATGACCTCGATGATCAAAGTTGATGTTTTTAATGATTCGATGTGTACTCTCACCAGCCCCATTAGTCTATGCTACTGTGTGAATTTGGAGTCACAGCCACTAAATTAATAAGCAAAGTCCCGCTTGATGCACTATGACATTTATAATTTATGGAGGATTATGTATTGGAAGTAATTTAAATGTTTTTTATGTGCTCAGGATTGTGATGCTAAGCCATTTAAAATTCACTTTGCATGCATCTTATGTAACAGCGAGGTCATCATAAATAACAGCCACTATTTCCCATTTTGACTGGCAAACAGAAATGACAGATCTGTACGCATTACGCTTTAGTTAACAAGAATAATAGCGGTAATATAGCTACATATTGGACCAACTGAGTGCTCAAAGACAGCACACACTCCACAGATGGCGAGCTCAACAGGCCAGGCAGTAGAAAATCCTCATGAGGCACAACATTAGAGAGGCACTGGCCTTGATTAAAGCATCTCCACACCCTTTACTTAGAAACAACATGCGATGTAAAGACAGAGAGAGAGAGAAGAGACAGACAGGTAGAAGGGTGGTGCAAAGGCGCACTGCAGAAATGTGATTGAACCCTTTAAACTCGTTTACTCAGAAGATGACAGCGCTGTCTTCATTTCATCAGGCCTCCTCGTCGCCTTTTCGTCTGAGCATGAAATGAAATTAGATGACCCTATAACAACAGAGTGCTGCCACAGTAAATACAAAAAGATGTGATCGCGCTGGCTTTCGCTTGGCTCTCATCTATCAACTGTGACAGGGGTCAGGGCCTCCAAACGGGCTGGATGCAAATAGGAGGGGCTAACCCTCTGAGGCCCACAATCCTGACCGACTTCACTGTCTTTCAGAGGCTGTAGCAGGTTCAGAGCAGTTTTAGAGCTGTAGTGAAGTTACAGATAATCACATGAAACCATGTCATGCCACCTTGTCAGGAAGGAAGCTAAATAACGCTCCAAAGGTAGGCTAAATTTTGGTGACGGAAAACTAGCAAGGGCATTTTAAAGGGGTCCCTTGACCTCTGACCTCCAGATATATGAATGAAAATGGGTTCTGTGGGTACTCACGAGTCTCCCCTTTACAGACATGTAAAGGGGAGATAATCACATGCAGTTTGGGGCAAGTAGTCAGCACACTGACACACTGACAGCTGTTGTTGCCTGTTGGGCTTCAGTTTGCCATGTTATGATTTCAACATATTTTTTTATGCTAAATGCAGTACCTATGAGGGTTTGTGGACAATATTTGTCATTATTTTGTACATAATTTGCATAAAGCAGCACACAGTATTTGTCCACTCCCATGTTGATAAGAGCAGAAAATACTCAGCAAATCTTCCTTTGAAGTACATTTTGAACAGATAAAAAATGTGCAATTAATTTTCGATTAATTACAATTAAATATTATATATATCAGTTGACTGCCCTATATAAAATACGTATATTTTTCTTTACGGGGCACCCATCCTAGATTTCCCAAATCCAGCTACGCAACATGCCCAACGTGTAGATTCTCACATATTAGGTTTATTGGGTAAAAGAAGGTAATGAGTACATCTGACTTAACGTATAAATCAAAATTTCTCGTCCAACAAGTCGTCCGACAGACATCTTTATTAGCCTTGAGCCAATAATGTCAAATTTATTGTCATTGGGAGAATAAAGAGTAAACATTGATTTTCCTGCTGCGGTTGGTTTTTGAACTGAACAACAATAACTGGAGAAGGTGACCTACACACAAGACTTCACTCTTTCTATATTAACTTCATACCAAAGCCCAGGCCTGTTCCAGGGGCAAACAGAGGGAACAGGCTGGCAAACACTTTATATACATTTCTACTAAACAGGCACAGAGCATCCAATAGATTCATTGCATCATTCAGTAATCAGACTACGTTCACCTGTGCCTGTCCTCACTTTGTTTTTCTCCATATCAGCACCATCTTGTGGTCGATTTTATAGGCACACAAACAAGATAGAAGATAAAAGTGTATTACACCAAAATGAAACCAAACTTCTTTAGATTTAGCTCTTTGTTTTTAGTCTGAAATGCTTTCCCGCTTGGAATGCCATTACTCCAGATTGCCATCTCATATATGGTGGTTCAGTTCACTTTGAAAACAAAGATGGTTTTGTTCCAGCAAATGTTTTCCTATAAGGGAAGTCCTGTCTCCTGAAGGCACTTCATCTGAAAGCTGAATTTCCAGTTGTCTTGTTATTCCAACATACATGAAGCCACAGGGACATTCCAGTATCTAAATAACCTCACTACTGCCAGGAGTATCACTATATACATATAGAAATCTGAGACTTGTTACCTCAATGCAAATAATTTATTGATTCATAGCACATTAATGTTTTAATAAATAATGTCCCCCTTCCTCCACAAATGTCTAAGCACAAGATTCATGTGTTGGCTGTGTACACTGCAGTGGGAGCAACGCAACGCCTGGAGATTATCCCCGCAGGAATTAAGTTTTACTTTGCATCAGGCCTCAGCATTGTTATGATTGAACACACAAACAGACGCCATATCCATACAGCATTAACCCATGGGAAATAGCTTCTGAAATTACCCCATCTCCCTAAATGATCTCCCTTAATGCCTTATGCATTCTGTGTGTAATTCAGCCGGAGCATGCTGCTGCTGCTGGTACATATTATGCATTGAAAGCGGTCGGATTGTGATAATTGGCCAAATTGTGAGAGGTTTCCCCCAGAGTGCGGGGCATATTAAACAGGCAGCAGTGTTGAGATAATTGAAAGTGTTAACCATCTAATGGAGTGCACTGTGACTAATGAATGGGAGAGTGTGCCCTGTCATCTATAGATGCCTCTAAAGGAAAAGTGTGCTTTAGTTTCTACCACAGTCTGGCCTCCATCTTTCCATTAGCTCTCCTCTTTGGAAGCTGTCACACTGGTTTACTCGTCGGGCCCTTTCAACAGTCCCAGATTTAGTGGAAAGAGAATAATGGGAGGTAAATGAAAAACCTGTGTGTGTGTGTTGAAGAGATGAAGGGCAGGAAACGGCCTAACACAAAGTCACAGGGAAGGACGGCTTGAAAGGGAGGCAGGGATAAGATGTGTGGAAGAGAGATAGGTGGGAGGAAGGGGTGTGGGGGAATGAAATGAAGGTGGAAAGATAAGAGGAAAATGGAGGGAGGAAACCAGCTGGAATGTCGAGGAATGCTGGAAGACTCAAGGGTATCTGTCCCTGCACCGGCATGTGGAAATTGACTGGTCAGTGAGCGACTGTGGTCCTGCAGTGGACAGAGGGACTTGAGTGGCTCCAGAAGTACACAAACTGCTGAATCTTATCTCACCTCAGTCACAAAACCCCCGTCCCATAACACCTCCAATTCACTTAATGGCTCGTGTGAACTTTCACTTTTTAAAGGACTTTGAGTGACTTCTCTGAGGACGCCGCGGTAAAGAGGCTGACCTTAAAACTTGTTCAGATATTTCTGTGTTGTGTGGAAACGGTAACATCGGCTGTTTACTGGGGCTGGGACGATACACCTATCTCCTGATTCCATACTGTCACAAAACTTTGGGGCCAACTCAACATGTATTGTAATTTTTAAATACTGTGATTTGATAAATAATTTATAATCATTTTTGTTCATTTTTTTAACACTAGACTATGGGAAAAAGTTGAATCATACACTTCTAGGGACTTTTACTTTGGAAAACATATAAATTAATAAAATAACATCGTTTGATTTTCAGCTTGTCTGCAGTCAGAGATGTCCTGAAGTCAAATATATCAGCTATTGTCAGATATTATTTATTATTTTTTTCCAGAAACTCAAAAATAAAAGAATAACAATATTTCCCTCATAAATTAGTGGGTTTTTTTTCTTTTTAATTTATAAGGAATGTGTCATGTTTTATACATCTGGTGAATATAATCCATCAATCTTATTTCCATATATAGTTTTAATATAATTTTATTGTTATTGTGTCATGCATAAATAATATGCTTAGCTGAAACTGGCTTACAAGACACTATTATTTAGAAAACAACGCAAAGACAAAGGCAGATACCAGAGTAGCAGCATAAATTACTCCTTACATCTTGATGTGAGGAAGGATTCCTCTTCTTAGCTGTGCAACTGAAGACCTTTAACTCCTGAACAAGTTTGCTAGAATATAAGCTTCAGCGCCATAACTGTGCTTGATTTAAATATATGTTTGTAATTTTGGTTTTAACAATATATCTTTCAACCATTTTTCTTCAAATCTAGCAAGTGACTTTCTTCTAACTGTGCTCATGCTGCATGATGAATTATTACTACTTCACATCCTCAAAAATAGCATGCAGTTTTGTAGCCCATGTAAGAAAGAAAAGAAAGACCTTCTTGCTGATCCTTTTTCTGGCATATTAAGATAATGATTCCACAGTCTTGCAATTTTGCATTTTCAGATTACTGAACCAGGAATCCACCCATATCACCCTGAACAACCAAAATAAAGGGGAGTGGTAGATGAAAAAAATCCAAGCATATGTTTTAAAAGCCAAAATAAAAAAAATGCCTTTTTGTGTCACATATTTGTTTCAGTACATTTAACTGAGTTAATAAGGTACTATGTTATAGTCTATGTTGAATATGTTGCCTTCGGAGATTCACTCACCAATCTATATATCAAATCTTTCTGCATATGGTGCTTGGCAGGTATTAATTTCAGACCCTGCATGAAGGTCAACTGTAACATTTCAGTCACCTACAAATGTTTTATTCGGCATTCGGTTGTACTCGGCCCTCTCCTGTCACTTCTGGTTGCAAAAACCAAGATGGCGACCAAAATACAAAACTGGAGGCTTCAAAATGGCAGCCCACATACCAATGGGTGACATCTCTACATCCACTCCATATATACAGTCTGTGCCTTCAGGCAACAGGCTGTTGTCATTAGATGTAACCACCCCTGATCCACAGTGACAGGAACCTTTATCAAGTGGAATAAAGTGATTTAATCTCACTCAGCGGCCCAGCGACCAGTCCTCATCCCTGTAGCCTTACTGTCTCAGTACACAGTCCAAAAGCCAAAATGTATTGAAAAAAGAGGGATATAATCATTTCCAAATTTAAGTTATTTAACCAAATATTCTGCTTTAATCAACATTTTTATGGCAGTCAAAGAACTGATCTCCTACCTGCTGCACACAAGTTGTATAGACATTAAAGCTTCATTTGAAAACCTCAATAACAGGATTGTGTTCTGCAATATTAATGCAGCTCATTCAGGCCGTGACAAGCTGTTGACATGCTGCAACAGATGTTTCTCTGCAAATATGTAACACTCTAATGGTGCTTAACATCAGAATACTGTCATATATGACCACCGAGTAAGTACAGATGCTGTACAACACAAATAACACAGTCAGGGTGTAATCCAGCCAAGCCACTGGGCTAAAAACACACATGGCAAAACACACTCACCCCAATGCACAACCAGGACGCTGAATCTGAACACCATTCACATCAGCAGCAACTAAAGCAAGCAATAATCACTAGCTAATAAACAATAAATAAACTTACCACAGCTGCTCATCATTTCCAGACAAAGTCCGTCCTTCTTAAAAAGAGTTCAGTGCCAGTAAATACGCACCCAAATCCGCGCATTAAAAACAACACAGCCAGGTAAAGTCTAAGCAAAACAACTAAATCACTAAAACGTCATGAAATACAGTATTAAATAAATCTCAGAACTTGAACTTGTTAGTTTTGTTTCAGTTAGCTGCTAACTAGCCCTCGGATCCGCTCAGTCCACGCCGCAACACTGAGTATCGGCTCCGGAGTGTCAAAGGAATACGCCCAACATAGTAAACTCGACATCTGATTGGTTAGAAATGTGACAATCAACCCGGAAACAGCACGGGGGGGAATCTGATTGGATATAAGCTCCAATTTCTACTGGAAGAAGCAAGTGGTGCCTTCAATTGAAACTCGTGCACTCGAGGTCGCGTTGCGTTCGTGTTATTAAGTCGTGAAGAACACCGATGCTAAGCAATGGCAATCTTAACGTTTCTGTCCGAGTCTAGAAGCCATAGAGGCTATTGTACAATATTAACTTATTATGCACCAATAAATAAGATAGAAAGAAAAGAAAGATATTCCTTTATTAGTCCCACAGTGGGGAAATTCAGATTTACACTCTGTTGTTCACACAGTACAGTTCACACAGTACATATACATGTCAATGGAGAGATGTCAGAGTGATGGGGCTGCTCCTGACAAGCGCCCAGAGCAGTTGGGGGTTTGGTGCCTTGCTCAGGGGCACCTCGGCAGTGCCCAAGAGGTAAACTGGCACCTCTCTAGCAACCAGTTGGTCTTGGTCCATGGGGGATTTGAACCCGGGTCCTCCACATCCTAACCCAAGTCCTTACGGACTGAGCTACTGCTCATGGGCTCCACCATTTCTCACAATGTCAACAAACACGTCACAAGACGTGAGCTTGGAGCTTTTCGAAACTTTCCACTTACGAGGTCGTGACAACGGCATGAGGGGGACATATATGCGGTCACATCTCACAAATACAACTCTGTTTAAAGGTACCAATAACTGAGGGAGAGAATAGCAACAAAGAGTTGATGCACTACTACTTTTGACAACAACTGCTGCTGCCATTTTGGACTGAAAAACACGAATTATATTTATGATATTTAACTGTTCAGCACAAGTCATTTTGGTAGAATATGACAATAGACTAGAAGCAATAGACTAGAAACAATTTTGTTTTACTTTTGTATGGCACATTTTAGGGGGACGCTTGTGTTCGGTAGTCGTTTTCAGTCCAAAATGGCAGAAGTGTAGCTTTGCCGTTGGCTGCTTATGTTGTAATGGAACGAACTACGCCAGCAGAGAAGGCTTTGCCGGCCCTAATACTCTAGTAGTAATATATCCTAAACTTCTCATTAGTTCGTCCTGCTGGATGATTATAAAATATTTGAATTGTCTTCGGGGGACCTTTCAGTGACAGACTTTATTTGTAGAGCTCATGTGAAATAAGACAAAGTTCATAGTTTTTATGATAATATTATATGCAGTGGTAAAAGTACATTTACTCAAATACTGTACTTCAGTACAGTTTTGAGGTACCTGTAATTTCCTTGAGTATCTCCATTATATATTACTTCACTACTACATTTCAGAGAAAGATAGCGGAGGCCTACTTTTTATTCCACTATATTTATCTGACAGATAAAGTAACTGGCTACTTTGCAGATTAAGATTTTTATATTAAAAAATATATAGATAAATAAATACTGTATATAGTAGATGGTATATGGTTTCAAGATGGTTTCATTTAAGTAACAGTTAAAGTCACAAAAAGTCAAATCATCCAGTGTTTCAGATTAGAGAAAGATTAGAGAAATGCATTTAAAAAAAATAATTTGTGAGAATTACCTGATGACCCCCCAGATTTATTTTGTGACCCTTGAAAAGAACCTGACCCTGAGATTGGGAACCACTGTCAGATACATGTAGTGGAGTAAAAAGTACAATATGTTACTAAATACGTGGTGAAGTATAAGTATAAATTTGTGTAAAAATGAAACACCATAAACTGCATATAAGTAAGCATCACTTTTCAGAACTGTAGGTTGTCGCCTGGGAAATACCCAAGTAAAATATAAGTACCTCAAAGGTGTACAGTACTTATTTACTTAGTTACTTGTACTGAAAGCAGCTTATCAAAGCCAGATTTCCTGATAGTCAGTCGGGGTCATGTAACAAAACACTGCCCAGTGTACACACAGCTGGCAGAGCAGAATGTGAGAGCGACGGTGTATGAAAGACCTGGCTCAGGCTGATGTTTGTGCTGGCTTTTCCACCGGTCTGACTCATGCACGCACACACGTGCACACACACACATGCACACACACACACACAGAGACACACACACACACAACAGTAAAAGAAGCTGTTAGTGAGCCGAGGCGGCGCCATCTGCAGCCGTCATTAGGACAGACGTGAATGCAGATTCACGGGTGAAGCTATTCAGCAGCCTGGCTGCAATAAAGATGAGGAAGATAAACGGGGTTAAGATGCACATTAATCTTTTTTTTTATATTTGTATCAGCATTGGCGTGCGTTTGTGGAGACAGAGGAAAAAAATACAAGTGTGCTTTGGCCTGCAGCCTCTTATGTTTATGTGCGAGATAAAGACTGGAAGGATTTCTGGAAGGAGAAGAGGCAGAGCGGCGTCAGGGTTAAGTAAGAGACTGTCAACCGTAAGATGATGCTAAACCCCTTGTTGCTTTTCATAATCTTCTTGAACTTTGACAGCGTCATTAGGAGATAATGCAGGATAATACCACAGATCCCCATCGATTGGCCATGCCTGCCAGATGAGCCTGATATCGACCCACGAACAAGGTTATGATGAGCAGTCTTTTCACGCCTCTAATTTATCTGCTTATCTCAAAGTTACAAGAATCAGGACAAATCTGGAGTATAAATAGTATGTTTTTAAGCCGTTTCATCGGTTATCATGAGAAAGTTTTGCAAGAAAGCTGTTTAGGTAAGCTTATGTAAGCTTCATGGACACTCCACTCAGAGGGCACAAGTATATGCTGGTCCTTGGAGCTAAACATTTCAGGTCTTGTCTAGAAGGTAACCCACAAGCTGGAAAACTCTCGTGAGATGGTAGAGCTTATGCATTGATCTTGACCATTTAAGGTGAGGACAGGTCGTCGGGGAACGAGTCTCGTGAGAGTTTGTGCAAGTTTTTGGCAGAAGAGGAACCATGAGTGGTATTACTGTAAGGTGAAAGGTCGAGCACATGAGCCAATGCAGCACTGGCAACCGCCATAGGTTTGTGTGAGTGTGTGTTTGATTACAGTGGAATCAGATGTGTGGATGTTGGGCAAGCTGCTAATCATCATTAATCAACTCTACTTTAATTATATACCGGGTTTCAATTCCTCCACGCGGCCATATCGTAGACTCTTCTCCTGCCTTGACCAGACTCCTGCCTTGACCCAATCCTGTTTTCCCTGGATAACTGTCTTGACCAAAGACTCCCCCCTGGAATTAAGTATTCACTCTGCCTGGCCTCCCTGCACCTCCTTCACTGCCCCTGCTCTCCGTCTCAGTGTTCTGCTTCTGTATTGTGGATACAGTCTATTAACTTCCATATAAAAGTAATTAAAAAAAACAAAAAACAAAGAAAACACGGACAAATGGACCTACAGTTAAGTCCAGAAGTTAACTTGTTCATGTGCACACAGCCACTGAGCCAAAAAACGAGTGAGCCGCTGCTCAGCGAGCTAAACCAGTAGCACAAAGACTAATCCAGTAAAACTTTTCACTTTGAACTACATTCGATTTGTCATATACATACACGTACATACATGAAATAGTTTCACAGTCTTTATTGTAGCTGCTCGTCCTTTTCTTCATGGAAGTTTCTATCATATTCCACCTAAATCTGAATAGCTTGTGACTTTGTGACTCTGTTGGGCGTAGCTTAGCAAAGACGGTGAAAGGTTAACCTGGATTTGACTTGTGTGTGCAGTTTGACAGCAAACACAGCGCAGTGATGACAGCCTTCCCTGCTTTCTTCACAGCCATTTGATAAAAGATTAAAAAAAAAAAAGAGTCTGTCCTGCAGGGGTTTGGAAACTAGAGCCAATGAAAATGTTGGACATCGTCTTAATATGTGGGATAAGGGACAAGGGTTAAAAATGTTGAGCGATCCCTCGTAAAGTGGGACACCTGGTCACCCTAGGAGCAACAGGGTGGTCAAATCACCACCTTTTTGCTACAAAGGACCACCACTCTACCCACAGAGCTACAGCCACCCCAGTATCCAGTTGAACAAATGTTAACCCAGTAACACAAAGCACATCCACTGAGCCGAAGACCAATAGCCGATTCAAATGGAAATCACAAAACATAGCCACTTTTGTGACAGCTAAGTATTTATATGATTGTGGCATGTAACAGAGTTGTTTATTTATTCTTATATTAGCCTGCTAAAAAAAAACTGAGAGAGCTTGTGGAACGTGGCAAACTCGCCACCGGCTGATCTCCTAGCTGAAGCTGTGTGCAAGCGGCGCCGGCGGTGCGAATGCAAACAGAAAAAAAGCCCTTGAGGTATGTAGGCCGGTTCTCGGGGAGCTCCCCAGTGGGCAGTTCCTCTCAGGGAGTCCCCAGAACTGTTTGGTCTGAAAATGCTGAATGCCATTGATCGTTTGGAGGGTCGCTCTAAGTGGCTTTATCAAATCTGTGACTTCCGCACAGCAGCGGAGGAGAGCTGAAGGTCATTTTCAGCTGTGAATTTAAGTGAAACTAATGAGTGCTGTCCTTGGAATTCAGCGAGCTGAGCGAAAACATCACTCAGCCAGCCAGAACAGAGTAAAGGGATGTAAAAGAGATGCTATATTCAGTGTGATTGATTGTCGACGGAGAGAAGAAGCAGGCAGTGTGGCTTCTTCCGGTGTTTCGGAATAATAATAAAATGAGTGAGTCACATATCAAAGGAGAAAGAGAGAGGCAGAGTAAGAGAGAGAGAGAGAGAGAGAGAGAGAGAGAGAAAGATAGAGCGAGAGGGGAAGTTGTGTTTTTACAGGAGACAGTGCTGTGAGGCAATGAAACCATCCATTGATAACAGAGGACTGTCATATTCAGCTCATCAGAGGAAGTTCAGGTGAAGTGAAGGTCTCTGAGGTGAGACAGTACAACAGTAGGCGTATTCACTAACTATTTGCTGCCAAAACACAAACTCTCTTTTTCTTTCTCCTTCCCCCTTCGCTCCTTTCTCTCACCTCTGATCCCTCTCACTTATTCTGTCTCCTCCTTCCTCTCCCTCTCTGCCTCCTACTCTTTTTCACTTGTGCCGCTGAAGGATTTGCCCCTGGCGACCTCCTTTCTAGCTTAAACTCTATGCAGCAGACTTGAAGTATTAAAACAAATTCATATTCGTTTTATTGATATCTTGGCTGCGGAGAAATGTTTTACCTAATCTAAAGAGATTTGGAAACGCACCTCCTCAACACATGAAGGTCAAAGAGACGCAGATTTTTCTCTGGCTACAGCTTAGAGCAAAACCGAATGTGCCAAGGATCATGATGATAGCGAGAGAGGACACTTTTGAACGGTGGAGAGAAAACTGAATTTTCAGTAAAGAATAACAAACTGGTTGAAACAATCATTCTATGCAAATAGATGTGTGGAAGTGAGTTACTGCCCTTGGCGAGATCACAGTGTTTCTTTTTCAGCACTTGATAATTTCAAAGGGTAGTCCTTCTAGTTTCCCCGGGATTTAAATTTGGATCAGTACATTGAATAGGCCTGTTCATTGCCATGCTGTTGCTAGGGCAACAGCTTCGCTCCAAGATTACTTCCTGTCATTAACAAACATTGGAACAGCAAATACAAAAGGGCCCATTTAGCATGTTTATGTTGTCAAGTTTGAAAAGGTTTATAGGTTTGAGGGTTTGAAAGCAGCATATCTTGTAATTTCATAGAAATTTAGCCTCTGTATGGAGAGCTGGAGCTTTGAATAAGATCGTTCAAGGGTATACAGTGTACTATAAATGTCCAGGGTTCAATGAGAAGATCTCATACTACATACTACTACTGCACACTACATGCATTTATTGCAAAGATGGAACCAGTCGACGGTAAGCTTAGGTTTGTGTAAAGACAAGAAATGGGGAAATAGCTAGCTTGGTTTTGTCCAAAAGGTGACAAAATCCACCAACAGCAGCTTGAAAGTTCACTAATTACTATGTTTTACCTCATTTGTTTAATCTGTACAAAAAACAAAGTATAAAAATCACAACTTGCCGTTTTATGGAGGTTCATGTGGTCCCGACTTTTTCTTAACAAAAGCAAATAAGCATATTTCCCAGAATGTCAAACGATTGCTTTATTTGAGGGTGTAATGTGTTATGGATGCTGACATGTAGCACTAAATATTATAACACATACAGTATGTACTTCTGGCCATAAGACAGTGCACTTTTTTTTGGTGACTTATATGATTTAACTTTTTACCTTCTGGACAAACTTTTATTTAATCTTCTTTATCTGGTTGATATTTTTCACTGTATATTTTAATTAATGTTTTATTTTTCTTAAAGCACTTTGTTAAGAAAAGTGCAATACAAATAGTATAATTTATAATAACTTTGGTGCTGCATAAGTAATCAGCAATTAGCAATGCATGCTGCTATAAACCTGTTTTATATCTATGGCTACCCCCAACATTGTCTCATTTTTCTATTAAAAAAAATAACAACCGCATGCCATCAGTTTAATTTAAAGGAAGGTTTAATTACATACAAAATTCTACACTTTAAATCAACTAAATGAACACAAATAATCACTCCAACAAAGACAGTCAATGGATCCAAACAAGGGTTTCCTTTAATGATCATTTGTCTTGTAAAGAATATAATACAATGACAGGACTGGAATTTATAAGAACATACATCAATAAATATGGATAAATACTTGTGGACCACATTCAGACAGCCGGAGACCGGCTCAGTTATATTGAATCTGCGTTTACAGGCGACATGAACACACAGGTAGCTGCACAGTGAAGCGCTGTGCAGGGAACAGAGCCAAAGAAGTGCTATTTCTCTGTAGGGTAAAGTATCACCTCGCTTCTGGCTCTCCTGCAGAGTGTGTGTTGACTGGAGAGTGTCTCTGTTTTTCTGATGCAGCAGTTTAAAAGTGAGAGTGCACAGAAAGGGGAAGCTGAAAGAGGGAGAAGGGTTTTTGGATCCACTGAGGCTGTATGAATATGGTCCAGAGAGGCTAAGCAACAAACACACCCAGAGTCTAAATGGATTTTAGAAAAGAAAAAGAAAAACCTAAGAGTATTTACATCACAGAGGAGGAGAAGTGTTTGTCATTGATTTTTGCTCTGCGTTAGTCTCTTTCATTTCTCATCCTCTCACTGTAACATCTTTCCATTCATCCATCCCAACAGCTGGTTTCTCAACGATGACGAATTGTCTCAACTCAATATCAAACAGAGATGCAATGTCAGGCAAACACCGCTCGGGCTGTACCTGCGCATCAGATGCCGAACTGGGAAGAACTGATGCAGAAATCCACAGAAGAGGATAATGATGCAAATTATGCAGAAACAACAGTTCGTTTTCTATGTCAATTAGAAAACATCCAGCGGTCATTGTGCCGTCAATGCCATCGACAGGCCTAATAGGAACCCAAGACAGACAGCCTAATCACCAAATCAATAGTCTGTCTGTGTGCGACTGACGACAGCAGCTTCTACCGCTCTTATCAGGTTGTCATTGCTGACGAGTGCTGCGTTCAGGTTCATCAGCTTTACAGTGACAGTTGTTACAGTACATGTAAGCAGCAGAGATTCCCAGTTTGCTGTCACCCTGTTTGCAAACATGCCCACACAGCGAGCACACATAATCCCACACTGAACTTGTTCATCTGTCCTAAATTCTCCTCACAATAAATATGGAATCATTTGAAAAACACAATGTCAGAAATTGATTAAACGGTGAGTTTGTCTACTCGAACACGCATTCGCTGTGTTCGTCAACTATCTTACACAAACAGTAGCAACCTAATGTTCCTTCCAAGGCCAGGGGCATTTCATACCACATCACTGAATGCTCCCGACCAACACATCCACCGTGTAATATTTCAAATGACTCTATTTCACTGTCCTGTTTCATTGGATTTGACTAAGTTTATTTTCCAGAAACACTTGGGTAACATTCGCCAAACATATTAGTCTTCAACCTAAAAGCCATTTCTCTTGTACTTTTTACCGTGTGCAGTTAAGACAGGGTGTAATCAGTCACAGCTACAAGAGATGCACCCTTATCTCATCGCCACTCAAAACTTCAGCTGCGAGCTGCGACTGAGGAGAACGACTCGGTCAGGATTGGTGGCTGAGTCTGAGCCCGCTGGCTCTGATGACGTTCAGCGCTTCGCCTGCTGCTTTCCCCTCAGGCTGCTGGGCCAAGATACAGCTGGCAGCAGCCTCTGTTAAGTCACTCATCTTCACAATTAAGGTTCATAATTATAAAGCTTCGTCACCGTCTATCTGCCTGCCCTCAGGGCTCCCACTAGAACGAGCAATGGGGGGGGCGGGCGTGAGCCGAGCCAAGGAGATGAAAATGAAAAGGGGGAGTCAAAAGAGAAGAGAGAGACACTTCTGAGCGTGAGGGTCAATGTGTTTGAAATTTGTGGACAAATGTGTGAAAATGTGTGTTTTTTGCATGAATTCAGTACTAAAAGCGTTATGTTAAAGTGTCAGAGAGAAGCTGTGAGAAAGTTTGGCACCTTCAAAATAAAAAGCGAGAGAGCAAAAACTGGACAGTCCCAGAGGACAAGACAAAAGCAAGCTGTCCACTCACACTCACACACACACACCCACACACACACACACACACACACACACACACACACACACACACACACACACACACACACACACACACACACACACTTGCTTGGTGAAAGAAGTCAGACTTCTCAAACTTCAACATAAATCGGGTGTTTGTGTGGTGGGCCTAAAAATCTCTGCAGAGGCAAAGAAAAGCCGGAGCAGTAGATTAAACAGCAAGGTCCAATGACGTAATTTTGCCTAATAATTAGCTATGTTCTTTTGCTCTGGATAATGGACTGTTGGGACATGTTTTGGACTACTGGGGTTTCTGAATAATGGGTCATCTGGCACCTGAGGCAGATGGACAGGGTGTACGCTAGCTAGCTAATAACTGTCTCATTCGTGGTCTAATAAAGAGAAAATTCACCAAATTCAACAATAGGCTACCAGTTCACCAGTCACCAAAACAGGAAAAACAGGCTTTTTTTTTCAATCCAATCAACTGAAACATAACGGTACGCTTCCTGTAATTGGTTCAAATGGTGTTTACACCAGAAATTAACTGCAAAGTTTAAATAAATACTTGGCAGGTGATTGAATGAACCATCTGTCAATCAAACGAACAACGAAACGAAAATGCTGCCATACTTTACACGTTCAGTGTTGCTCTTTGCTCTTCTGTCGTTGAAGAAATACTCTCCACTTCTGAGATAACTGATGCTATTGCTAATCTCTTTAAAAACCGCCATTGTTTATAATGACCAGTCGCCTCACCGTGTTGCCTCTCACTACGGTCTCGCCGACTCACACATCTTTACCAGTAGCTGCCAGTAGCTCTGAACAGGGCACTGATTGGAGCCTGACAAGATAGATTTTTGTGTGACATTTGATCCCACGATTGTCTTGTCTTGACATCCATCATTGCGAGAATCCAGCTGCTGCGCGAGTTTGTTGAGACCACCCCTTCGAGGCAGACCAGAGAGTGGCTGTTTGGTCTGCACCGGAGTTCAAGTCTGGCGTTCCTCACCAAGGGTGTAACCGCTGCAGAGTTCGGACTAAACAAGGCTGGCGTGAACGCACCCTCAATTAATTCAATTTTGTTCATTCCTGTCCCCTCGTGCTTTCTGTTCTAAGACCCAAAAGAAGTGTCTGACTTCATCATTTTTTAGAAAGTTTGCAACTCCTGACACACAGCTGAACACAGCTGTAATTACACTGTCTCTGGACATCAACTGATCTGTATTACTGTGTGACGGGCTTCTGTCTGCCCTTTCATTCAACCACCCGTGCTCGATCCATTTTCCCAGACAGATAGAAAAAGAGGCCCATTGCAGCCTGACATCTAAGATACGACAGCGGTTTGACGGCTGTCACAGTTCTCTGGGTCTCCTGTCCGTCACCCTAAACCTTCCACTGGCTGTCTGTCAACTTAACCCCTCCGTTGTCATCACAGCCCTGCTGTTCTGCAGATAATGCAACTTGTTAATTAGGCATGCAGCAGATTAATTAAACTGATAGAGAGGTGTAGGTTCATTTTCTCCTCCATGCAGAGGTGTTGTCTTTGCCAAGGTGAGAAGAGACAAACAAAGGCAGAGAATTAATGTGCACAGGGTGGGTTTTCTTACCTCAGGTGACTTTATATCACCTGATCCTGCTTTAGTGTCCTTTTTATAAGATAGGCTGCTGAATAACAGACAGCTGGTTAAACTAAATTTAGGTCCTCCAATACTTTTCTGTTGTAAAAAGACAAGATAAATGAAAAGTGAGAGGTGGTGAAAACCAGAAAAAGGATAAAAATACCGGAGTCAGTGTTTGGGACATAATCCCAGAAGCTCCAACCTCAAGTGCTGGCTTTAAAAAACACCGTTTTAACCCGGCAGTAAAAGTGAAGGAACAGAGAGCAAATCGCTTGTTCTATCCGTCTCAATCCCCCCTTTAAAGCAGGACACGTGGTAGCAGTGAGCACAGGTGTGAGCAGCTGTGAGACTCGGTCTGCCCCAGAAATGGGAAGCCTTAATCTTTGCTGACCCTCTCGATCATCGTCCACTGGGACCTCAGCCACTGTCAACATCCTCAATCATAAACACACACAAACACAAACACACACATACACACACTGAAATGAGAGGGCTCAACATATTCCCGTCTTCTGCCTCATATTCATATTTTCATACCCTGTGTACACAGCTGTGATTCATGATCCAACAGCCATCAACATTAGTCTCTGCTAGCTTTTATGCCTAAACTCGTCCTGGTTTAGCCGGCTGGTTCTATCTACACACATTTATTATTACTTGTGATCGAGGTCATGTTCAGCGATTGAACAACTCACCAATGCTGTTGTTTTCTTCAAGATGATCTCACGTTTACTCTTTACACTAATGCAGAGATCCTGATTCTCTGAAAATTGTTTGAAGGGGACATATCATGCTCATTTTCAGGTTCATACCTGTGTAGACCTGTCGCCTCACAGCAAGTTTTGCAGGTTTGAATCCAGCTTGGGGCTCTTCTGTGTGGAGTTTGCATGTTTTCCCCGTGTTAGCGTGGGTTTTCTCCGGGTTCTCCGATTTCCTCCCACAGTCCAAAGACATGCAGGTTAACTGTTGACTCTAAATTGCCCGTAGGTGTGAAACGTGACTGTGAATGGTTGTCTGTCTCTATGTCTGTCTGCCCTGTGATAGTCTGTCCAGGGTAGGGATTTCCCACCAGTTAATGAACTTGAAAACACCAGTGTTGCTGATTAAATTTCAGAAGAGAAGGTGATGGTTAATATGTGTAGCGCGCTTACTGTGTGATATTTAAGGTTGTATGGCTGCATGTCTGGACCCTCTGGTACAGCTTTCGCAGCGGGGCCTCAGGTTTCCACCCGGTGCTGCTCCACTCCGCACAATGGCTGTGACCGCTTTGTCCCCGTTGTGGCGACTGCCTCATTAATGTTGTGGCTCCATTACAGCACTGGGTTTAAATCTGAAATACTGCCAAATAGGCGCTTTTGCTTTTCGCTTCAACACCAAATCCTCCGCCATCATCTTGTCTGTGAACTCTCTCTCGTCCCCTGTGGGTGAAATATGACTTCTGGTACTCCGAGCTGAGACTCCGTATAGAGCCGAGACTTTCACTTTCCGACTATGTACTGATGACACGGCACTGATGTGCAAAAATGAACTAAATGGCTGTGCCTGACCACCGTGTAACACCAGTACTGTAACTACCGCTGCAAGACTAGTCCAGAGGGTACCCTGCCTTCGCCCAATGTTAGCTGGGATCCAGAATAAGATAAGTGGTTATAGATAATGGATGGAAGGATACTCGTATTTTGGGTTTCTACTAGAACATGTTTACATGCTTTAAAGTTTAAAAAACATGTTATTTTTCTCATACTGTCTGTCTGAATATACCTGTATTCACCCTCTGTCTGAAACACTCTATGTTAGCATCAGTCTCTTTAAGATCCCTTCCTGAAAAAGCTCAGTCTGCTCTGATTGGCTTGCAAGAAAAATATGGCACGCCTTGGCAAAGGTAGTTCTCAGTCTGTGGGCGGTATATCAGAGCCTGCCTTATGTCTTATTTGTGGGTTGGTAGACACTCCAGATACCCAAATGTGTGTTAACAAGTACTGAAAAAGTGAGATTTTCATGATATGTCCCCTTTAAGAGAAAGTTTTGAAAGGCTGATTGTAAAAGTTAGTTGTAGTGACTTATTTTTTGTGTACCCAAACTCTGCACATGGACTTTGACATACGAGCGCGCTGTTGGCAGGATAACCTGCTCCGCCTCTCTCTGTATCGCTCAGGCCTGGCTGACGGAATAATTTCTCCTCACCAGACCAAAGACGTAAAACTGTTGATGAGTGAGAGGAACTTCGCCCTGCTGCATCACCTCCATTAATTCACAGCACACACTGTTACAGCGACACAAACTTTAAGAAAAGGCAAAGCAGACGTGAGATTGCTGAGCCGAGTTGAGACAAACTGACATCAAGGGATCCGATTAACCCTCTCAAGTGACAGGGATGGATGTCTGACACAACGCGAGCTGTTTGAGATCATTTGACACTTCTGAAAAAGCGACTGATGTGTAACGTGATGTGATGAAACTGATTTGAGATGCGATGCGTTTTCCATTTTCCTCTGGGGGTTTAAGCATCTGATCTAAAGTAACTGTCTCACACTGACAAGAAGATACAACGCTAACAATCAAATAATTCAATTACAACTGCCTCTGATTCAAAGAAAATCAATTAAATCTGTGTCAGAGTAAGTCGCTTTAAGTCAAGTACAATGTCTTACAAAGAGCAAACCAAAAGCAGCAGAGTCAAGAAATAAACACTGTAAAAATAATGTGTGTTCAACAGACAAAAAGGCTCAAGTCAACTACACGGACGTCTTCCTTGACTCGTCTGATTTTGATACGACATTTTCAGTGATGTCGTCCCTATTTATAGTTTGTACTAAGCCACTTCTCTCCGACGAATGTTCGGTGTGGATCTCAAAGGTATTTTTTTTTGTCAAAAACAGGTCAGCGTAGCCCCGTGTTTCATGTCATCGTTGAGCTCGGAGGGAGAGTAACTGGGTCGAGTTAGAGGATAGGTGGGAGACAGACAAGTTAGGACGTGAAAGGAAAACAGAGAAAGTAAAAAGAGTACAAAGGGATTTGTTATTGTCCCGGTGACGCCTGGCAGCACTTCGGCAGGCCTCAGAGTTGACTATGATACAGGCTGACTCGGAGAGAGCCAGGGGTGGAGCTAAGGGCGGGGCAGTGCAGTGCAGGGAGGGGGCTTGGGCGGAGAGTTTTTGAGCGGTAAGGTGTGGAGTTTGGGGAAATGGGGCGAGAGGAAGGGACAACAGGGAGACAGGCAAGTTGGCAGCAGAGGAGAAACGGAGAGGAGGCGTGTTTTTGGTTCAGATGTGGCCGTGGTTGTGGCCCAGCTCTCCCCCGTGATGGCCTCCCTCTCTGTGGCCGTGCCTCTTGTGCTTCCTGCGCTCCCTCCTGCCCTTGTGGTGGTGGCGCCGGTAGCGGTGGGCTCGTCGGGCTGGTGGAGCAAACAGAGTAGAACAGAGAGTCAGTGAGATAAAAGAAACGTCGGGAAACCCTGACAGGCGAGAGATAATTTTTTCTTTGTGGTGATCCATTTTCTAAGTCTGATATAAATTATTTTCTCTCCTGTGTTTATGACTTAAAGCCTCCAGTGTGTTTTGATATTTCTATATTTCATATTTATTCAAGTCATTTGCTGATTTTTTTGACAAATTATTTTGTGCTCAAAGGGATTTTTGTGTTCGTTTGTGTCTCAGCAAACCGGCAAATCTATCAGTTTGTCTTTCTAGTTATTTAGCTCGTAAAGTGTAGTTAGCTAGCCCAACTTGGGCTAACTGAGGGTTTCATTTTACTTTTCAGTTTCCTCCTTTCCACCTTAATTAGTGTGTTTATTTTCACAGTGACATTTGTGTGTGTGTGTGATGAGCGGGTGAAATCAGTGCAGTGGATTACACAAAATCCCACCTACAGCATTAACACAACATAGACTGTCTCTCTCACTCGCTCTCTTCTTTACCGTATGGAAACGGAAAGCAGCCGATACTGGATGTTTGTGGGCCTCCAACAGGTCAATCAAACAGGAAACAAGAGAAAAGCTCTGTCAGAGCAGCCTGGTGTGGTCAAATCCGCCTAAATGTTTTCACATTAAAACAGGAACTCAGAAAGATTATCCTGGCAAAACATTTTTTTCACCTGTACTTAAGTCATGAGCACCGGAGAGAAAACAATTAAAATAAATACTCGCTTGCCTTTCAGGGTTTCAGTGTAAAGGAGCAGGCGATTTATTAAAGAGTCAGAAAGAGTCAAAAACTGATGTAAGAGGCAGATGAATCACTGACACGTATCAGAAGCATTCAGATAGTCCGAGGGAGGTGAAAACAGATAAGAGACGAGGGGAAAAGATCAGAAAGCAGGAAGGTCAAAGCCACGTGTTCTCTGTAGACGGTTTAGCTGTTTCCACCACACTGAGGGAATCTGTTTTATCTCACATTCAGTAGACCAGGCGCCTTTAGTGAAAGCACACTGAGCTAGCCACCCACTCACAGCCTCAGTATACGCTCGTTCCTGGGGTGTACTGCCAAATTAGGTTGCTCTGTCCCTTTCTGGATTTTGCAAGCAAAGACATGTCATCTGCAATGAGTGATAACGACACTATAACTCTGGGCCATAAAAACAACTCCGTCCAAAGATTAAAGAGTCAAAAGGAAAATCATTTTTATCACTTTCAACAGAAGCCACATTATTTCAGTATTTCATCATTACTGTCACATTCAGAGCTGAGTGAAATGGAAACAAGGCACAGTTTGTTGAATATTTATGTATATATATCAACCCTTTATATCTCCTCTGAAGTGGCAGGAAATTATGCTGAAAAGTTCAGACATTTATTCAGTCATAGTGGGAGTGAGTCCTTTATAATCAGTGTAGGAAAAATTACATTTATTTTAAGACTCAAAGGAGAAAAGATTTTTTAAAGTTGTATAATAAAAGACGAATATTATTGATTTTAGAGTCTAAACTGCGATAAAATAAGGTGGCTTCAAATAAAAATGAAAGACTGCAATGCTATAATTTCTAATAGCGTCAGAGCTCTGTAGAGCTCCAGGCTCAGGCACCTTGACCACCAGGACCCAAGGTGGGAGATCACGTTATAATGCGTGTTAAGGTGGAAAATAATGTGTTATCACACGTATTACGGTGGAAAATCACGTAAGTTATCATGCATGTTAAGGTGGGAAATCGTGTGTGTTATCACATGTATTAAGGTAGGAAATCATTTGTGCTATCACCTGTTAAGGTGGAAAACCATGTGTTATCACGTGTGTTAAGGTGGAAAATCACGTATCTTATTACGTGTTTTAAGGTGAGAAATCATGTGTGTTATCACGTATGTTAAGGTGTAGAAATCACGTATTTTATCACATGTTAAGGTGGGAAATTGTGTGTTATCACCTAAGGTGGAAAATCACATATGTTATCATGTGTTATGGTGGAAAATCATATGCGTTGATGTGGAAAATCATAATAAATTTATCACACTTCCTTATCCATAAATAACATTTCTATTCAACCAAACAAAGTAGCCTACTGAGCATATCTTTAATGTACTGTATCACTCCATGTCACATGAAATGCACCAATAATACACAATATAACCTTGATATTTGGATATATTCATAACTAATAAAGTTAAGCAGCAAATACTAACTTTATGAGTGTAACGTGAGCGTTCGATATGTGGTGGTTGGATCACTCTTATTGAGGAGAAACAGTCGGATGGAGACAGATGACGTTTTAAAGCTGCACTTCACTGTTCTTCACACCTCATCAGCTTCACAACAACAACGTCACTTCCTTGTTCCACACTCACATGTGACTGAACTAACCAATCAGTAGCCAGGAGGACTTAGACTGGGGTAAACGTTAAGAAAACCACAGAGGTAGATTCAGCAGATTGTTGGAACGGTTATAAAGTCACAGATGAAAGTATTTAAACATGTAAATAATAAACTGGGTAAACATAACTCACCATTAACTCAAATACTGTATATGAATTAACCTCATTTCTGATCTGTACGTCATTTAGCTATGCTAATGTCGTTAGCAAACTAACATAAAAAAACGTAAAAAGCTTCATGTAATCGTTTCAGTTAACATTAAAATTAGATTGACATTAATATAGCTAGCTAATGTTTGAAAACTCACAAGTTTAGTCCAAAATATTTTCTGCTTAACATTACGTTACAGTTATCTATTACAATATAAAACAGTAGTTTGTTTACCATGGTTGTGCAGCTTATTTAAACTACTGAACGAATGCCATCGTATCCTGATGGTCGTCTCTCACATACATAATTTCCTTCTCCTAACTCTGCAGCTAGACACTTCTCATAATTTCACTCCTTCCTCCATAAAAACCTCCAAGAGGATGAATATGTGAACATTTGCTGCACTTTCGAGCGTCTTATTCCTTACGCACAAAAGTTCATGTATGATAGAGAGTATAAAGGTCATATTCCACTTTGGTTGAACGATTTTAGTGCACATCCTTTGTATCCAAAAAATGGTCAACCAGTTGCAAAAGAGTTGTTTTGAAAGTCTGAAAAATAAAAAAAACCCCTCCACCTCAAGCATAAAGCACTTCAAAGGAGACCCTACCACTTCTAAGTAAGCCCAGGGGATTTCATTTAGTCTGCAACCACAGTAATCTTTTCGCTCGCAATTATTAATAATGAGCAGGGATGGAGAGGCTGAATGTGCACGGTGACAGCAGCTCCCGAGGGCAGTTAATGCAGGAGGTTCGTTGACGCACCTACGGTGGTGTGCATGCTAAAAATAAAAACATGTAAATGTGAAAATGACCTAACAAATGGAAATACTGCTTTAAGTCTTGTTGTCTGCCGTCGCGCTGTGTGAAAATCCTGTCGTGTAAAACTTACACTTTATGCAGATGATTTTAGGTCGGTCCCACTTGCCGTTGGCACGACACTTAGCGGTGGGCACGTGGCGCTGCAGGAAGCCGTCGGCGCACTGGTAGCGCGCTACAGAGTGGATGTCATAGTGGGAACGCTTACGACCAATCAGGAAGGCATTATCCACAGTGGGTGGGGCTCCGCAGAGCACTGCAGGGGAGAGGGAAAGAAACAGCAAACAGAAAATGAATCAGTCCATTTCTGTTTATTTTCATATCCTCTTGTGTGATGAATATACACCTAATAGCAATGCCCCTTACCTGGGTTTATCAGATCGTGATTAAAACAGTGAAATGCCCCTAAGGGATACACATACACATCTCTTAGAAAACCACCCACAGCACAAACATCAAAACGTGGATTTAGGACAGCGTGTCTGAGGGTGAGTGGGCGGCTGTCAAAGTAACACAGCGTTTCAGAAAGAGGAGAATCAGAAAAATGTTTTCACAAGCTGAGATGGAGAGAGGACTGACACTCTGGTCAGAGACTGACAAGATGGACAAGCCTCAGGGATGCACTCAAACAACTTCACAGATATTCAGCCTCTCCTGTCAGAGGATGCCAGTCAGCAGGTGAATGTGCTGGAACCTTCAACATAATGTGCACCGAAATCATGGGAGAGTTTTTCGTCACCATCTTGAATTGCCATTTCATCCAATATAAAAACTTTAAATGAGATATAGTGGTTATTAGCCATTTTGTTTAGACATATCAGTCAGCAGACCATGTCAGAGGTGGAAGAAGCTTTAAAGCAGGGGTGGGCAATTATTTTTCCTTGGGGGCCACATGAGAAACCCAGATTGTTGCCGGGGGCCGAACAAATACCGTCAGACGTAACCTCTATTTCATCACTACAGAAAACATACTGGGCACTTATTTTTCAGCATTTATTATATTGAAAATCACTCCAAACGGCATATTATGAAGAAAATTACATTATATACAGGAGTCTTCAAACCATACAGGACTCACTGTTTTGGGTAGTAATGTTTCCATTAACAAAACTTAAAATTTAACTTAACATTAACACTTACATTTCCTCCTTTCGTTGCATGCAGCTTTGTAAAAAGTCCTTGCTGCTTTGTTATCTTAGCTAGCAGCCCCTCAGCTGTCCTCTCCTTCTCATCTCCAGACAGGTTTCTCTATTTTTCTGCGTGTTTTGTCTCAAAATGATGGCTCAAGTTGTATTCTTTGAATACAGCCATGTGTTTGTGCAAACTAAGCAAACAGCTTTACCGCCAACCTCTGCGAAAAAGTACTTATCAGTCCATGACTTGTTATAGACGCCTCACTAGGTGACGCTACCGCAAACATCACTCACATCAATTTACATCAATGTCAAGTGCGACAGGAAGAAGCACACAGACAACACACAAGCACTTCAAAACAAAAGCTTTTTTTGCTTCGTAAATAAAATTGCGTGGTGTGTCTGAGACCTCCTAGGCTGGGCAGAACCATCATGAGGGCTGGTTCTGGCCCTGCGGCCCGTATAGCACCCAGGTCTGCTCTAAAGGCCCCGATACACCAAGCCAGCCAGCGGTGAGTGACAGTATTTATCAAAGCTCCTGCAGTACCTTTAAATCATTACACCATGGGGTTAAAGTCCCTAGGTCTATTATTTGTCAATCACTTTTTATCAAACTTTTTTGGGGGGCAGAACAATCAGGAACAAAGCAATTAGCAGCAACAATATTAGGCTTTCTGTATGAGATATATAATCACATTTATTATTACACTCAATTATCCCCTAAATGTGTATCATTTGGGTTTCTCATTCTCACTCCCAACTCATCAATGCTTAGTCAGTGGCCCTACGCTTCATACTAGGATGCTTCAGGTACCCCCAACTAGTATCACTTTTAGACGTGTCAGGGATGGCATGTCAATTTCCAGTCATACAGTACATGCAGCCTCTTTTCAAAATAAACTTCCTAGGTTTATTTGTGCAATGAAAAGATTGGGATTTTGGTTAAAATAAGTATGTCTGTAATGTAAGTTACATAACAAAAGTGCAGTAAAATAAGTCAACACTGACTCGAGACATGAACAGCTGCCTCTTGTGTGAAAGTCGTGTTTGCTTAACCCATTCAACCCCCCTTCCACCTGCCCTTCACAGACTTTCTCGCTCTTTATACTTTGTCTGACTCTCTAATAATGATGCGGATGGGTTTACACTGGAGTTAGCTGAAAGCCCGGTGCGTCTCATGCAGACCCGAAAGGGTGCCTCGGTATCAGTCGGGCACTGACCAAGCGTCAGTATTTGATGAGCTGGAAGTGAGACTGGGTTAGTCATGATGTCCAAAAACAACTCACATACTTTTTAAGTCCGAGATTGAGCTCATTTCAGAGAGAAAAAGAGCTGGTTAATAGTTTGAAGGGCTAAAGGTTGTGGAAATTAGTTTGAGGCGGAAAAACTTCCACGCTGCCTCAATTTACCAACACCAGTAACTATCATTGATTCCACTCTTGAATGTGATTTACACACTTCAGTGCTATGAGCGGTCATGAGAGGACTTAATCAGCAATCAGAAACTGTTTACAAACCCTCTTAATTCCCTTGTCCTTGTCCTAATACCTCTTAAATTCTTAATATGGGAAAGCAATGTCATTAACTCTGATGAAAGGTTTAACGCCACATTTACAGTTTTATGTGTTGTGGAAGGAATGGGGCAAAAAGCACTTTCCTCCTCACTTGAGACGATCACACATTCAACACAAATGGAAGGCTAAAAAGTAGTTTCCCATTAGCCCTCACCTATGTACACTGTTGAATGATTTCTTGCAGCGGGGGCAAGCAAAGTCAGAATGCACTGGAGTAGGGGAAAAAGAAAATGTCACTAAACTCAGATAAAGCAAATGTTAAAGCTGTGATTTTATAGGCGACGCTTTAAGTCAGAAAAGGTCTTTTGTAGAATAAAGCCTGAAGGACGTACAGGGCTGCCATCGAGAGAGGAACTGGGTTTCTTTAAAAACCTATGAAAAATGTACTTTTCAAAATACTCCAACGCTGCGTCTCAATCTTTTAAGCTGTGACTTAAACCGTTGAGATATGAGTGAGGATTTTGGGTAAACCACTTTTTGTTTAAGACTAAACATTCAGCCACTCCTGGCATCTCTGTATGTGTCTGATAGCAGATGAGTCACACACACTGTCAGACAATATTTTTGTTTACATGATTAGATTGGCTTATAATATCTACACTCTCTCCTGCTGTGGGTTGCTTTCTGTGTACAGGCAGCTTTTGAAAATTCAGACTAAGTTCCCAATACTCCCAAGACGGTGGCGAGAGTTACAGCTGCAATAATCAAAATTTTGAAATCAATCATGGATCAAACGACTGTGTGTAATGTGAAATCTGTTGCATAACATTGCTGGAGAGACTGGAGAAATGCTGCTACTTCTCTGCCAAGTTTAGGGAGAGTAACACGCACATACAAATATTAACATGTGGAAGCTTAGAAAGCAGGGAGCAAAAAATGGCACTCATTTAAACCCTGTGACACCTGCTGGATTGTGGGTGATCCCGACCAACTTTACTGTCTTTCAGAGGCTGTTGCAGGTTCAGAATTACAGCTAGAGTGATAATACAGATATCTAAACCAGAAAACCTCAGGAATCCATTGATACCAACCATGTCATACTAGCTTGTCGGCTGTTGGAGTAAAGCTCCAAAGTTAGGCAAAATTTTTGAGAGGAAAAACTGTCATGGCCATTTTCAAAGGGGTCTCTTGACCTCTGACCTCAAGATATGTGAATGTAAATTGGTTCTATGGGTACCCAATGAGTCTCCCCTTTACAGACATGCCCACCTTATGATAATCACATGCAGTTTGAGTGTATGCATGCAGTATAAATGTGTTATTTTTGCCTATTTTGCATACTGGGGTCCATAAACAGTCCCAACACAGAAAGTGGGTCTCACTGTAAAGCTGAGACTCTTGTGGGGTCCAATGAGTCCAAACTGTATTCATGTGTGATGATATTAGTCACACACTCAGTGTATAAAATGACCCGTGGTGACCTCTAGGATAATCACAACCTCATGAAACTTCAGAACCACAAACTAAAGACCTAGAGCATTCAGAGGATGGCTTTCCTAGCTAGACTGACAATAAGGGGGTTTCTGAGCAGTTTACACAACAGATGTGCTCGCCATCCAATCACCAAATAATGCAACTTATCTCTTAATGTCAAAAGTTTTTGATACCTAATCACAGCATGGCCTTTTCTGTGGTGTTGCTCAAGGTCTTGGTGTCTTAATGTAGTATTTTGGAGGGAATATTGATCATTTTTATTGATTATCGAAAGGTAAAATAAAAAATGTTAAATTTGGCACCAAGAAATTCCTGCAACATCATGACCGAAAGAACTAGATTGCGAGTACAAGCGGCCGAAATGGGTTTTCTCAGGAGGGTGGCTGGCATCTCTCTTAGAGATAGGGTGAGAAGCTCAGTCATCCGTGAGGGACTCGGAGTAGAGCTGCTGCTCCTTTGCGTTGAAAGGAGCCAGTTGAGGTGGTTCGGGCATCTGGTAAGGATGGCTCCTGGGCGCCTCCCTAGGGAGGTGTTCCAGGCACGACCAGCTGGGAGGAGACCCCGGGGACGACCCAGGACTAGATGGAGAAATTATATCTCCACACTGGCCTGGGAACGCCTCGGGATCCCCCAGTAAGAGCTGGTTAATGTGGCCCGGGAAAGGGAAGTTTGGGGTCCCCTGCTGGAGCTGTTGCCCCCACGACCTGACCCCGGATAAGTGGTTGAAGATGAAGATGAAGATCTTATGAGACATAATAGCACATGGGGATGACCATCATAAACTTCTATCATAATGTAATGTAACCCCTTCTACACTTTCACAATTTAATGAATTAATCAGTTTATTCCTGATTCATGACTGGACCAATTAAAGCTGCATCTCAAATTGATCTTCAGGTTCCCAGCTTTCAGATGATGTACACCACTTCTATGTGACATCTACTGCTGACCTGCTATCTCCTCCTAAACACCCCCTGTACCCCCATAAAAAAGATAAAACAGGTCTATTGTGGGTCTCTGAGGGTTAGAGTGTCTGGATCATAACTTGGATGAAAAACAAGTCATGAAAATGGGGAAGAAATGGAGAAGTGTGGCTGAAGAGCTGGAAAACAAAGGAGACAGAGAAGAAAGACTAAAGATGAAGAGGAAAGAAGACAGGAAGCTGGAGGTGAGGAAACTTTTAAAGTGTTCTTAGCATTGTACGTATCCTTATTCAAAATCTAGACTCATCTACGTTACTATATGTAAACCTTCCAGGTGGCATAGGTGTTATACGGGTGATTACAGGTATTTTTACTTCGTTTGGCAGACATTAGAAGCTTATAGGAAGGTACTCCTGCATGCGCGTGTGTGTGCTTTAGCTGTATCCTTGAAAGCAGCATGTTTCTTGAGGTATTTTCTGTCACTGTGTGCTTCTGTCTATGTTGCAGGGGGTAGTCAGTGTGAGTTAGTGGCATGGCGAGAGCTGCAGACAGTTAGATGCTGGTTCCTCTCAGCACTCCTGCATGGCCTCAAAGCATCCGCACACCTACCGGCAATCCTGTTAGGATGAATCAGAGAGACAACAAAGTGTGTGTGCATTCGAACTGAAACACTACTGGAGCGAGTTTCACATGGAAACAGCAGATGTGGATGGATTCAGTCTTGTTTATTAAATAACAAACTGCAGGAGTTGTTTGTGTGGATGTTTGCTGAGGTGCCACCTACAGCCCAGACCACCTGACAGAAAAGGCAGAAAATTATGATGTTGTTGATTATTGCATTCAACGCAGTACAAAAATACTACATAGACCAGGGTGTGTCTTTACCCTCTGAAGTTCATTTGCTAACAAGGGATGAAATGTACGCCATCATGCTGTGAAATATAGGAATTTATCAAAGAGTATTTATTAAAGTTTTTATGATTTCAAAGTGACAAGCTGGCTCTTTTCACAACACACATTTTGACATAACAAAAGCACAGGAGTCACTATTAACATTAACAATGGCTCATTTCCAATTAAATACGTTAGCAGCCTGAACAATAGCAGGACCCTGACACCGAATGTCCATCGACTGTAAAACGACTGAAGCCATTATTAAAATAATAGTTCAACATCTTGTGAAATGGCCCTATTTGCTCTAGATAAGATAAATACTTATGTCTGAATCATGTATGGAGCTGGAGCTAGGACACGCTAGCTTCACTTAGCATAAAGACTGGAGACGAGGGAAAAACTACAGTACAACAACAATTTGAGGCAATAGAAGAAATCACGCTGTAGGACTGACAAAACACCACTGAATAGCGCCCAAAGAGTCCAGGAAGAGATTGCTCCTGGCTGTTGTTTGCCAAGAAAAGGCAACAGCACATACTCTATCTGATGTTGTCAGTTTCACTGTTAAATAGATTAAATCAATTTAAATGAATTAAACAAACAAGATATAACAAGTTAATTAGTGATCTTTAGAGATACTGCTAGGTGGATTTTTGAACTTTGGACAGAACAAAGCTAGCTGTTTCCCTCTGCTGATGCTAAGCTAAGCTACGCTAACCGTCTCCACTGTACTTAACACACAGATGTGTGTGTGGCAATAACACTCTCCAACACGTGTGTGTGCCACACAAAAAACGTGAATGGCCCTGTCTAGAGCCAGGTGTTGTAAGAGTAGAGTATGTAAAGTGTGTGTGTAAGTGAGAAGTGAGTGGTGAAGCAAGAGAGAGAGAGAGAGAGAGAGAGCGGTGGCAACGGCAGCGAGTAACGTTATCGACACAGGCCCAAGCAGGAAATGTTAAAAGTGTTTGGTTTGTCCGTTCTGTAGAATCATAGCGGTACAACGTGGCGGACTCCGTGAAGAGAGGACCCGCTCCCTGAGTCAATAGCAACTCATTCTAAGATAACGAAAACACAATTTTTTTTTATTGTCAGGTGATTTTACACTAAGGAAAACATACTTGTTAATATTATATTCTCCCTGTTACACACTGGTGCATTAAAATAACTCAACATGTTGACTTTTGGTTTCACATGGGACACAAACAGCAGCCTCCTGGGAGAAATTCCTGTTTGTTTGTCCTGTTTGGCCCATCCATCCACCCATATCTCCTTCCTACATGGACTTTTTCGCTCTTTATACTACGTCACTTGATTTGGCTGCAAAATTACTACACCCACAAGAGGTCGCCGCCAAACAATGAACAGAAATATGGGCTGTAATATACAATTTTTGGTGAGGACGGCTTGCTATTCTCATCTAACTCTCTGCAAGAAATTGAAAACCGTATTCCCACAACTAATCCTTTAATGGTATTCATTGCATCTGTGAAGTTAAAATGTGCGCCTGTGTAATAATTTACATTTTGTACAGAAAATGTTCGGTCAGAGTTTTATATGAGCGAGTGAGCAATGTAGCGTGATGAGAGAGCAGCTCCTTGGAGGTCCGGTGGGTCGTGGACTCCCTGTGGAGGATGTAACTATCTGTAGCAGCGATGTCTACAAAATGACAAAGACATGGTCCCTGTGGGGAGGTCTGTGGCTGCTCAGGTGGGGTTGGTGAAGAGGATCGTATCTCCTCCTTCCTCTCCTTCCTGTTTCTGACGGGACAGACTCATCTTCAGCACTAAACACAAATCAACATAAGGATTATTATTATCACGGTGGAAATAATCTTGTATATAAGAGTTCAAAACACAAGGGGAGTGTATGTACTGTTTCGGCACATACACACATATACCGTACTTTGCTATACTAGCTGAAACAGACACAGCTCCATGCACACATAAAACGGCAAACATGCACCGTAGCTGGTTGGGTAATTCATATAGATATAAAAATAGTTTCCCCTCTTACTTTCAGAAAGCATTTCCCCAAAAATGATTACATTACACACCAATGGACACATCAACTGCTAAAGGCACTGAGTGACGACAGCCTATCATCTCCCAAAGCACTCTGAGAGCGCACTGGGTATGTCATGCAAAATTAGATTTCCTGCCTCTGTATATAATAATCCATCAGAATAATGGAACAGTTTCAAAATACTTACATGTCCTGTTGTGGGTAAATTCCCTCTTGTTCTCGCTGGAAGAGCTCAGAGGCAGAAGAGTGCGTGACTCTCTTGTTACTTGAATCCAAATGTACTGTACGTGTAAAACTTCATCTGGGCTAAAGTTTTCCATTAAATCTGTTTTTTTCGTTGTACAACGCTGATCCAAAATGATGAAACGATGATGAAAGTACGGCCTATAGATCTCACGTAATGTTTTAATGATCTGAAAAATATCTGTACAACAGAGGAGGAAACCACAGCAACACGGTGCACCATCATTATGTAGCTATTTAGCTCAAGTTAAAGATTTTTGCAGGAAATCAGAGGCAGCAGATTTAATAAGGTTTAATATTCAGTATGTGTGATTAATGATTGGAGGCTTGTGTGAGCAGGGTTTACAAATAATATATGTGATGAGTCTGGCTCTCTTTCCCTGAGATCTGAGAATCGTTTCATCAGATGACAGTCTCACCTCTTTTCTGTTATATGACAAAAACTATCGTCACCATCTGCATGACACATCACCCTGACTGGCCCCTGAGTGACTGATTGAGATGTCCGATAGGTTCACATGGCGTTGTTATCGCCAAATCTGTCCCAGGGTGAGCAGACAAACAGATCGCATGAGCTGCGCGTGGTAGAAATCGGGGTGGAGAATACTCCATGTGGAGCTGACAAACTCCACTGATAAGACAAGACATTACATGGGGTTACTTAGAGCGGGAGAAGAGGCTGACGGGAGAGGCGGCAGGGGAGATGAAAAGACGCCTGTGATTGTAACTGACTGATTAAGGTCAGAGGTGGGCTGGATGCTGGGGGACTAGTGACAGTGCGCATCAGAGGTGGTGCAACACCTTGCTTGTGAGGGAAATATCTTTCCTTTCATACAGGAATAGAGCCGGGTGGTTCAGGAGACAAGCTCATCGCCTGAGGCTTTTGAAACACTGTGTGCTCTCTACGTGTGTGGACTCTGATGACAAACCGTCTATTAAAGCACAAATAACTACTTTAAAGTAACATAATGACCATCAGTAAGGCTTTTAAGGCTCATCCAATATTCAGTGATGACAAGGAACGATTACAGGAGCTATTTGATTGGTTCTACAAGTATAGGTCAAACTGACCCAGTCGGGGCATCCCACAGCTCAGAGGTCCCACAGCTCAGGAGTTAAGATGAAAACCATGTTGACAACCATGAACCTAAATGTCTGAATACTTTAACCCTAAGAAACCTGTTTTTTATGGGGGACAGGGGGTCTTTAGGTGGTGATAGCAGGTCAACAGTAGATGTTTCATAGAAGTGGTGTACATCCTCTGAAAGCTGGGAGCCTGAAGATTAATCTGGGATGCAGGTCAGCACTGTGTCTAGTTTTGTTCTAGTCACAAGTCCATGTTGTGATTTGGTATCAAAAACTTTTGACATTTGGAGATTTCTGCAAGAACTGCAGTTTTCAGTGATTAGATGGTGAGCACTTCTGTTGTGGAAACTGCTCAGAAACCCCCTTACTCTCATTCTAGCTAGGAAGTCCGTCTATCCTCTGAATGCTCCAGGTCTCTAGTTTGTGGCTGTAAAGTTTCATGAGGCTGTGATTATCCTAGAGGTCACCACGGGTCATTTTATACAGTGACATGACAAGTTTAAAAAAAAATGGTCTCACTACAATGAAATGGCTACTTCGGAGACTAATGTCATCACACATAAATACAGTTGGGCTCTTTGGATCCACAAGAGTCTCAGCTGTACAGTGATACCCAATATATGTAATTCCAAGAATGTTTAGGGACCCCAGTATGCAGAAATATTAATATACACCAGTTTTAGAAGAGGCAAAAATAACACATTTATGCTGCATTCAAGTAACTGCTTTGTATTTGCCCCAAACTGCATGTGATTATCATAAAGTGGGCATGTCTGTATTCACATACCTTGAAGTCAGAGGTCAAGAGGTCCCTTTGAAAATGGCCATGCCAGTTTTTCCTCATCAAAATTCAGCCTAACTTTGGAGCGTTATTTAGCCTCCTTCACGAAAAAGCTACGTAAGTACATCATGGTTGGTACCAGTGGATTCCTTAGCTGTAAAACCTGAACCTACTACAACCTCTGAAAGACATTAAAGTCAATCAGTATCACAAGAATTACATTTAAGAAAAGCTTGAAAGAGTTTGGAGTAAAAAGGTCTTTGCTGAAAGTGAAGAATAACAACATATACTAAGCAACTTTGCACCCACATACAGCAAAGCGTTGTAAGGGGTTTCATGTGGTAAAGCTGTCGGGTATATGTTGCATGCTTTTGTTTTGACACTTCCTGTTTTATTTTGTATTCTAACATCCCTTCTCATTTCAGAGCACTTCATTTCCCGCCTGCATGCCTTCCTGCCTGCACTGTTGAGCACCTCCTCCTGACCTAGTTCCAGCACCATTCACCTGCGTCTGATTGTCATCCCCCTGCCCCGATTGTGTTCACCTGTGTATAGTTATTCACTCCCCTCACGGGTATTTAATGTGTGCTCCCCATTCCTCCTGTGTCAGTTCGTTTTGTTCCTTAGTGACAATCTTACCAGCGTTTACTTCCTCGTGTTAGACTCCCTGTGAATTCTGTTACTCTGCTCGTTTTTGATATTGCCCTTAGCCTGCCGTTTTGGACTTGTCTGCTTCGATATCTGCTCTACCGTGTACCGACCCTGTTTTGTAATAAAAGACGCTGATTTTTGACTATTCCTGCTTCCGAGTCTGCTCTTGAGTCCAGCCTGCTAGTACTGAGTCGCGACAAGCGTAGGAGCAACCTATAAGAGAAGCTCTCAAGTGATCACATGATTGCTGACATGTACGCTCAGAGCAGGAATAACCAATCAGACACAAGGATTTACAACAATATCAATGCCACCTTTTTCTTATTTTTTGAATGCCTGATAAATATAATAAAGAAATCCTATGAAATATTCAAACCTAATGCAAATAGTGCAGCTAATATTTTGTACAGTCACTCCAAAACACACAGGTGTGCTCACCTCTGTTCTATGATATACAGTATACTGTAGCTAAAAGTGAAGGATTGTTACATCCACATGCTGCTGCTGAAACAGAAAGCTTGTCCCATCCAAAGCTCCAGGGGAAGCTTTGGGGATACAGCCACCAGTGGCTTCTTGTGTCCCAGTATTTCTCTAAACCTGCCTGCTAAACTCCCAGCTAATTTTACGTCTCCCATCGGTCGTAAGTCTGACCTGTATGCAAATGTGCAGCAAAAATAATCTTTAATAGGCTCTCAGAGGAGCATGTCATGGCCTAACTCCAACGCCAAGAAGGGCCAGCTACAACAGGGGACATAAAGCGGAGGTAGCGACACGTAAAGGGAACTTAACCAACCAACAAGTTTGCTCGCGTCGTTTTGCTGAGTTTAAGTTTCCCGAACATAAAGCAGAGTATGTTCTGCCCCAAGACGTGCTTCAGCTTCCTAAAACAGAACATTTGGCAGAGGAAATGGAGCCTTGATACGAGGAGTACGCGGAGGACTTTTTAAAAGTCGTGCTGGAGGACGATGAGAGATAGAAGGAAGAGTGCTGGTGAGCAGTAATGAGTGTGAATCTGAAGTACGTGGACTGATTGAAGAGGTTCGGTAGTAATCTCTCCCGCTGCACAGAGACGATGCAGCGTATGATATTAAGTAGACATAGCCAGGTGTTCACAATCCCCTGAAGGTACATGTGCTGTCAGAAACAGGCTGAAACACGTGAGCTTGTGAGTAAAACAGCTTTAAGAACATTCTGTCATCTTTTCTCACTTTCTGTCTCATGATTCTAATTTCTAGGATTTACAACGAAAGAATCGACAGCGAAGCAAGGTTGTTTCTCTTTTGCCCTTGTTCTCTGTCTCACCCTGCCTCCTTCTGTCCGATTCCTCACCGTCTCAATCTTTAAATCCAATGTCTCCTCGCAGCCTCTTCCCCTTTTACATCCTGCTACTCTCAGTCTGCCTCCATGCCTCTCTGTCAATCATCTTAATCACCTGTTGAAGCTGCAGCGTACTCCACGCCACTCTCTCCTCCCGTCTCCCTCCATCCACCTCGCTGTTCTCACCTGTTCCCTTCTTGCAGACGTAGGGCAGATTGTAGTTGCAGGGCACGTCATTCCACTTGCCGTTCTCGTGAGCAATCATCACCACGCAGTCTTCTCCTCCAGCAAAGAAGTTGTCTGGCTGGTTTTCACGCCAGTTCTCGTATTGCTGCAAACACAAAAACAGACACAGTTACACAGATAACTGTTGAAACTCAAATTAAACAAAATCTTCTTGACACCAGCACTATTAATATTTTCACAATAATCAATTCTGTGCAGGAGATTATTTATTTTTCTCTATATATTTCATGCTCTCCTTTAGATGTTGTGATGGTTTTGTATGTAATAATAAGAAATGAGAATACAACCCTTCATGGCACAATGCGTGTTTCTGAGTGCAAGTTGAAGGTATGATGTTACTCTCTCTAGTAGATAAAGCTGTAATAGTGAAAACATTTTGTTGGGATCACAAAGGATCACAAACTGCTGCTCAGGATGTCTCCAGCTGCGATGCTGAGCGCCTCCAAATGTATTCAGTTTCTCTAGAGCCTTAAACTCCGCCGGGATCAACAGCTGAGGAAGAGATAAAACACACAGCCGGTTCCTCACCAGGTCCATCTTGTCGGTCCACTGAAAGTCGTCCTCCACTGTGCGGTCGTTTAACCCGATCCAGGTGTTGTCATGGCTCAGACCTGAGCGGTAGGAAATTAATGCAGAGCCATGAATATACAGTACAAAAGGTAATCCAAGAAATAGCACCTAAAAAAATACCCACCCCTACTGTATATACACTGCGTTGCTCTGTGGGTTGAACACGAAAGCAATGTATGTGTAATGTATGTGCTCACATACATTATATTAATGTATCCAGATGATTTCATATAGGTTAGGGTTGAAATAAGGGTCAAAAACCAGAGGCCACGAGATCCTGACTTTTACCTCCTGGTCAAGCTCCAACAATGCCCCTACACTTCCCAAAATGCAAAAAATTGAAAATGCAAGTGTTTGCCGATAAGACAAAAACAATGCAGCCACCAGAAACAAATGTAACTGCAAACCTTGTTATACCCATTATTATACTACATAACTACCATAATTTTACATATTGTGCTGTAGGTTGGTGTGGTTTGTCTTCATGCAACAGACGACTCATCTGAGTCTGAACTCTGAGGATCTTCCCTCTCCGGCCTCAGCTGAGAGACCAACTATAATGGAGATATTGCTGATGAGATTTTTGCTTGCGTGAAAACAAAATATCACTAATGGTTTTTTGAGTTAATCGCATTTGTGTGTTTGGGGGCGTCGGTGTGGACGGCTGTATGGGCGCATGCACGTGCATGCACACATGTAATGGAATTTCAATCATGGTGTATCTGCTTAACATCATTACTAGGCCCATTAATCTTCCTAATGGCTCTGATCCCCTTATTGCAGGGGTGGAGACGTCCATTTTCGAGGCAATTAAACACACTTTTGGTAACTGTAGAAGAAAGATGGGTGCTAGATGGATGGCACTGTCCTGGCATCTGTCCGAGACAGAAGGTGGGTCCAGTATTACAGGGGATTGCTGCTGGTGATCTGGCCTTATTACAACACTTGTAGCTGTGGAGCGCTGCCAGGGTCTTAAAGAGAGAAGAATCTGCCCATGGTACGCGACAATTTCAGGTCTTTCTCACACAAATCAACATAAGTCAAGTCCCATTTTGGATCTTATTTAATCCACTTTCTACATTATTGGCACTTTCATTTCCTTCACGAGACACAAATGGAGTTACCTCGCCCACTGTGGGGATTTTTCCATCTGTTTCAAGGAAAATAACTTCCTAAGAAAGAATATGATAGTATATTAAATGTTCTGTCACAGACACTTACATCAGAGCCTGTAGCACCTTTTCATTGCAGCAAAAGGTGACGCACATTTATTTGACTGAACCGACTTGGCTCCTGTGGGTGTTTTTCAGCGGGGAGCCCAATAAAACCGCTTCAAGGGCCGTTCAGAGCAGAACCAGACGACATTTATCACCGAGTTATGGAATACACACAAGGCAAGAGCTGCCATTGCCAAGTATGGTAATAATAAGGTAGAAGGTAGATATGAATCAACAGTAAAAGCAGTGTGTAGCAGGGAGACAGCAGAGGGAGAGCTGGTTAGATTGTAAAGGCCATGTAATTGCCTTTATTTAAATTGATTGGCGACTTGTTTAAATGTGATTGGTGGCTGTGAAAGCTGACACATGTCTCTTGAGTTATAGAGCTGTGAAGTAGGTAGAGGTGTTTTTTTTAAATGAATTTGAATTTCAATATGAAAGTTTTCCCTTACATCCCGAACTTTCCTCGACACAGAAACAACGTGAGTCTGGAGGCTCCTGATGGGGTGATCAGTTTTTCAACTTCGCTGCTGAGAAATCATCTTACATTTTGATGACACATGTGTGAAGATTAAATGTGTGTTTGTCCAAAACCAAATGGCAAATTGGCTTTTTGTCGAGGGAACTTCCTGGTTGGCCTATAAAAATACATCATCCCTGCAGCACTCTGTACTCATGAGCCGCAGCTGCTGTTGCTATGAAGAAAAAGCTAATCACCTCTAGACATGCAAGTCAAAACTGTAGCAAATTTAATGATGGCTGTGACATTTGGTACAGACATGTACCCTGACATGGTCATGTTGCCTTGGCCTTACTCCTCACAGCATTACACGTGTGTGTGTGTGTGTGTGTGTGTGTGTGTGTGTGTGTGTGTGTGTGTGTGTGTATATATATATATATATATATATATATATATATATATATATATATATATATATATATATATATATATATATATATATATATATATATATATTCACTCAGAATATTTTGCTAAGCGGCAACTCAGCAAAATAGATTATACAATGTGTATTTATCACAAAATACATGTCATTATTAAATATGGATGGTTAACAAGGAGGTAGCCATGTTTCAATTGTGCAACAGCAATGATGTAATTAACGGCACAAAGGAAATTAGTAGTGGTAGAGTAGTTTCTGAAAGATCTGTTGATTGACGAAAAGTCAGGGGATACACTATATATATATATATATATATATATATATATATATATATATATATATATATATATATATATATATATATATATATATATATATATATATATATATATATATAGTGTATATAAAGTCAGGGGATACACTATATATATATATAGTGTATCCCCTGACTTTTCGTCAATCAACAGATCTTTCAGAAACTACTCTACCACTACTAATTTCCTCTGTGCCGTTAATTACATCATTGCTGTTGCACAATTGAAACATGGCTACCTCCTGGTAAACCATCCATATTTAATAATGACATGTATTTTGTGATAAATACACATATGTATATATATATTTTGCTGAGTTGCGCTTAGAAAATATTTGAATGCAATTAACGTAAATAGTGATGTAGTGTATAGGTCTAGGGCTTTTATTGTGAAAGGTAAAAACAGGTAGTAAAGGGCTGTTGTTAGCGTACAGTAGGGCCCCAAATTAGATAATACAAAGCACTGCTGCTCTGCTCACATAAATACATTATTAATTATTTTCACGCCACAACTCATGGATTTGTCTCAATAGAGCTGCTTCATCTGCCATTCTTCCTTCAGCGCAATGCATGATGGGATATAGTGTTCACAACAATAAACTGTTAAATAGTTTACAAATGTAATCAGAATGTAATTGTTATCGTGTCTTATCAGCTACGATAAATATATAATTTACAAACTATTTCATATCACACAAACTACTGCTAAAATAACAAATTATAGCATTACTAAACGGTATTCTTTATCATTTCATTGTTTGTTAATGGTAAAATAACTATTAACTAAGTTAACTATCAATTTTCCATTTATAATGATGGTTATTATATTATTATTATAAAGTTTTACCCACTGTTTGTCAGGATGCATTATGGGATACAGAGTCCACTATACTATAGGGTATAATAATTCTCACTATACATTCAGACAGCACTACAAAATGGTGAACTCACTATATAGTCCATTATATAGTGAGTACGGAGAGATTTCAGACACAGCCTTGTCTGTTTTACTGAGGATTCAGCTTTGTCTGAGCCAAGTCTGTCCGTGTCCTCACTTCCTCCCCAACCTCCACCCACCTCTGATGAAGTTCTGCTCGGCCAGGCTGTGGATGCTGGCCAGGTGGCCGCTGTGCTCCCTGCAGTCCTTCTCGGCGTCCTCCCAGGTGTGTCTCCGGGTGAAGTACCTGTAGCAGTGGCCGTGGAACTTCCTCCATGTGTGTTCGCAGCCCTCAGTGTCTGCAGGTGGGACACAAGGAGGGGGAGGAGGCGATTGAAAAAGACAGTGATTAGTCAATCGGAAATCCATGAGAAGAGAAATGTGTTTTTTTTTTTTAAACCACAGCTGACAGATGCAAAAGAATGCAAAAACACCATAAAAGAAAAGAGTAGCATTTAGGACTAAGACGAGGGATATGACCGTTATTTTGTTGTATTTCTTTTGTATTCACACACAACAAATTCCTTCTGTCCTGCAGCTCATAACAGCAATATATCGCCCCTGCTTCTTCCTTTCTTTCTTCAGTACAATCTTACTTCAAGTGACTCCCCTCTCCATGCGTCTCCATCCCTCCATCTCTCTCTGTATCTTCCTCTCTTTGATTTTACTTGGACTTTTAATCCACAGCAAAGGCAAGCTGGCGGTGCGACAGCTTAGACCAGTGAAAGGGTGTTTTAATCTATTCAAATGACAACAATCCTTAGAAACTGCTTCCAGTGCACAGCGCTCGCTTGGTAATTAAGCCCTGTCACAGTCCTGTCACAGAGCGACCCTCCCTCCATCCCTTCCTCCTTCTCTCCCTTCATCTCTCTCATCTCTCGCCCCTCATCTGTCTGGGGGTTAGCTCTGTGACTCTGAGCTGTACGTTTCAAATGTGATGTGTGTGTGTGTGTGTGTGTGTGTGTGTGGCTCCATGCTGGATTTTCGATGTGTACACAGATGTGGGTGTGCAGATGCGTGTGGAAATGCATGCAGAGTTGCTGTGGTTCAGGCTGCATCCGTCAGCTAAGCCACCTCTGGTCCCCCACCCCATCATCCTCCCCCTCCCTCCCTGCGGTGTGGGGATCAGGGAGAAGGCCTCAGCTTTTCCTCCAACAAATGTGAAGCGACACCAGTAAATTGCGCGGTGCAAATTGGGCCGTATGGGGCCCTGCTTAGTATGCAGAGAGATGCAGTTTTTGGCCGTGAAAAGAAGAGGACGGGAGGAGAGTAGTCCATTATGAAAGCTCTTCTATACTGTCATATGAAATAAGGGCTCTGAAACCTTCGTACTGCGTTGAGAATCTAAGTGCTTTTCAGACTGTTAAGCTCTCCTCCATTCACTACGTTGTTCAGGGCTGTTCGAGGTACAGTGAAATCCATTTGAAAACACACAACGCGCTGGGTCACAGCTAGACTGCTCATCAGGTGAAGCTGCATTTGGTCTCTTAAAAGTGAGGTTGTCACTCAGTCTGCTTTGAATCTACATATTATGGCTACACAGAGAGAGAGACAGATGTACAGGAAGAGAGAAACGTTTGCATATATCTGGGAGAAATCCAGTTTTTGTCACTCTTTGACCGCCTTTACACCAAAAACATGTCTCCTATCCAGAATGTGTCTCGATAAGACTTAACCTGACAGCATTTATACCTGGTACTAAAATGGCTGAAAGGGTTGAGAGGAAGCCTCTGTCTGCGCAGTAAGCACAGCCTCTCTAGCAGTGCCAGTCTGAAATCTTCCTCTCAGTCCCTCCAGACAGAGCGATCGGATCTCAGTCAGAATATGGACACATATTAATACCAGGTGCAAATGTAATCAGGTTAAATCAGTATCTAGATACAATCTGGATACGAGACACATTTTAATGCCAGGTGTAAAGGGGGTAATTCACCCACTTGGTCTGGTGGGAGTAGAGTGGGAGTCATATACTGTATATACAGTAGAAGAAGTCAGTTCCTACTCACACTTACAGTGAGTCACAGTAATGACCCTAAAATTGTTTTGGGGGGTAAGTTGTGGACCAAAATGTGACTGAAAACTGAAAGCTTAACGTGCTGTTTGATCAGATACTTTTTGATTCAAATCAAGGGTTTGCATGGCTGCTTGTTTGTAACAAATTTTGTTTTGTTGTTAAAGATATTTGTAGAAAAACCTTTTCAGCTTGGGGCTGCACGGCGGTGCAGTGGTCAGCACTGAGTTTGCATGTTTTCATCATGTTAGTGTTTTCTCCGGGTTCTCCAGCTTCCTCCCACAGATGACCCTGATGACTCTAAATTGCCCGTTGGTGTGAATGTGTGCGTGAATGGTTGTCTGTCTCTATGTGTCAGCCCTGTGATGGACTGGTGACCTGTCCAGGGTGAACCCCGCCTTCGCCCAGTGTCAGCTGGGATCAGCTCCAGCCCCCCCCCTGCAACCCCGAACGGGATTTGTAGTTGCAGATGGAGTTGTTTCTGTGCTAACTGATATTTCTGGATGATTTATGTTATATATTTGACTATTTTTTGATGTTATATAGTATTTCTAAGTGTAATAATGATGTCGATATTTCTAGTTCGTTGCAGAGAGCGTCGTCCAGCTCTCTTCTGATTGGTCCAACCTGAGAGCAGACTGACTCTCAGTCAGGCAGATCATAATCACCTGAGTGATGATTGTGTCTCCGTCTATCGTTTGCTTATTCTGATGCCTGACGAAGATGTCTGGTAGATTGAAACAGCACAATTAACTTGCTGGGAGCTTTTAATACAGTGTGCAGATCTTTTGTTTGATTCTTGACTGAACCTGATGACTGATGGCTTAATCACTGCAACTGCAAATGAGGCTCCTGCATACACAAAACATGGATCAACTAATATTTACAAATAATTCATAGCATTTCTTTACATACGAAATGAGGTTTATCACACCAGAACAGACATTTTGGAAACATAAATCCAAGTTAGTCACATAGAAATATGACAAAGCACTAAAAGACTAAAGACACTAAAATATATTCCTGTCATTCATCTGACTAAACCGAATTTACAGAGTACTTAGGAAGATTATATGACCAAAATCTGTCATACACACAAAATACAGTAGTGATTTAAAACCTCAGTGTTTAGCTTGCGTAGGAGGCCAGACAAACATGAGCTCTCATGTTCTTTTTGCACAAGACAATTATTTTGTTTGTTAGTTTAATACCAAAGTCTGAACTTCGGGTCTCGGTGGGATTACTGGACTGTTGCCTTGCTGCTATTCTTTCTCAATCCAGTCATTTCTTCTGAGCAGTGACATGAGTTCAGTTCTGACAGTTATTGTAAAAGTGGAGAACTGCTTCATTACTTTGCCTGCTCGAGTTAAGTTTCTCTGGGGATTAAATCTGATGACCTGGAAACACGCTAATGACATGAAACCCAATTAGCCACTTTAACCTTTCCAGCCCCCTCTTGGCGGCTCAGTGGCTCCCTGGTTCGACCCGTTGCCTTAAACGCAAGATGAGCCTGGGCTTAACTTCCTGTTCAGACTTTTGTGTGCATATCTCTTCATTTTGTACTATATTTCCTTTCACAATGAACAGTAGGAACGTCAATCTATTCATACTTCTGAGTGTGGATCACTGGAATAATTACATTTTTCTTCTATATGTGTTTCAAGCGGGTATAAATCATTTGTAACATAGGTCAACATGTCACAGGAATCACAGCGCAGCTAAAAGTTAAACAATCCTCGAATTTAGTTTGGCCTCACTTTGCCACAAAATCAAAATGGCTGCAACTTGCTGAGGTCAGAACAGCCGCTGCAGCTTTCCACATGGCGACACTTTGTTGGTGCTCTGGTGTGTTTTCGGTGTAAGAGTACAGTATCTGTCTGTTATGTTTGGGTCAACTCTATCACTTAATAGACAGAAATGGATAGTGCTGGCATGTGTGTCGGACTCGGCAGTTTTTCCTTACGGTGACTATAATGTATTTGCGTAATGCTGAGCGGTAAGAAGTAGTTTTAAGCTGACACTTACATTTTTCATTTATTGTTAATAAATTGTATCATTTTGTTTTTGCACTCAACCTGTTGCCAGTCTCTCTCATTCCTGGGTGAACTTTTTTATGTCACTCCCTCCATCCCCTGGACCCTAAACGAGGGAACGTAACAATACATATTAGTGAAGTTTAGTAAAGATGGCTTCATTCACACATTTCCACTGCCTGGAGATGAGTGAAAGAACATTTTACACATGAACTCAGCAGACACTAGATTATAATAAGTGATAATACTTAAAATATCTAAAGATTATGGATTACAAAAGGCGTCTTTTTGTGCCTTCAGTGTTGACATTGATACCTGTTACCTGTAAAGATTTCTTATTACAGGTTGCAGGTAAAGTTCATAACACAGTATAATATAAGACTTATGGTACCATGGTATGGCTACTTAAAACTATCCATAAATCAAGTTATGTCTGTCTTTGTGCTTTGTTCCATCCACATTTTGATTTTGACATTACTAAGCATTACAGTGTACTATTTGTCCAAACTAACCAATTTAGCATAAAGCATTATGTAGAATTTGCAGCTTACAACATTAATGGCATAATATGTGAATTTGGTGTTAGTGTTAGCACATTAATGGACTGTTGATCAGTGCAGGTTGTTTCCCAGTGTTTGTCCAATATGGATCCCCAGTGCCCCGATTAAGAATTAATTATTATTTTTTTTAAATCTACTTATGTTAAATGAAGTTTGACTTATGTTGGACAGCTTCACAGGACACTGGCTGCATTAGAGTCTGCATTTTGTAGCACAGAGCGAACAGAGAGCAGCAGATTAACATTAGCTACGTTACTACGGTTATCTCTGATTATATGGGACCAGAAATCAGTCACTGCTGCTGTAATTTTCTCTGCTGACGGCTAACTTACTCGCTCCGTCAGCAGACCTGGAAGCTACCTGCTCAAAATGTTTGCCCACATGGCAGCTGGTACTTTGTATTAGTATTGGGAGTGGGTCCAGTTTGGCTCATGAAGGTGGACGATGGGTTATTATCTACAGGGACAGGAGAGTCATGGTAGGCGCCACAGAGACAAAAGAAATGGACACACAAAAGTGAAAGAGCCATGAATTAAACATACACTCCTTCAGTGAATCACACTGACTGCAGTGAGTGTACTGCATGTGTAAAGGCCCCAAACCGGCATCAAAGAACTAGAGGCGCCGAAGGCCGCGACGTCTCACGTCACCTGTATCATGGCCAAAAAGCTGCACTTGAACACACCGCAAAGATGACAGCCGGCGACCAACTGGCACGTATGCATACATACGAGCAGTAGTCTGTATTCCTCATTCAGAGAGGGAAACTATGAGGATGTCGGATATATAAGCCGTTCTCATGTTACTTCAGTGACACAAAAATGAAACTCACCACTTCCACCAGCTTCATTCCAGATGGCCATGTTACGAAAATATCCGTGTTTGCAGGCTTGGTGTACTTTTACTTGGGATTTACATTCATACACTAAATAAATCAGTGTCCAGGGAGGACAAAAAGCAAATTACAGACAAACTAAGTGCATCAAACACAGTAAGATGCAGAGTGGGAGAACAGAAAAGAGAGAGAGAGAAAGAGAGAGAGAGAGAGAGAGAGAGAGAGAGAGAGAGAGCTAGATAGATAGATAGAGAGAGAGATAGATAGCGAGAGAGAGAGAGACATAGATAGAGAGAGAGATAGAGAGATAGATAGATAGATAGATAGAGATAGATAGATAGATAGATAGAGGGAGATAGATAGAGAGAGAGATAGATAGATGGAGAGAGATAGATAGAGAGAGCTAGATAGATAGAGAGATAGATAGAGAGATAGATAGATAGATAGATAGAGATAGATAGATAGATAGAGCGAGAGAGATAGAGAGATAGATAGAGAAGGAGAGGGAGAGAGAGAGAGAAGCAGAGATAAAAAGTAAACAGACATGTTTTTTCCCCCCTCAGATCTTCAACCTAGTCTCTGCTGATTTCTTCTCCCACTCGCTGACAGCGAGGCTCAAAGCCTGACATCACATCAACCTCTTCAAATATTTAGACATTACTCAAGTCGTCTTCTTTTTCCCGTTTTTCCCTCTGTCAGGCGCAGAGAGACGCAGGGGGTAATGTTTCAGCGATTAATATTCCCACAGACTTTAGGGAACGGCAGTTAGGAAATAAAAGGCACGCGTTTCCAGCTGACTGATTGGCTCGTTTATCCACATCACCAAGTAATATTTCTACTGCTGTGCTTTTTCAGATCCCCTGAATGATGAAACGTGTGTGTGTTTGCATGTGTGTGTGTGTGCTGCCATAATGCCTCCTCCCTGTGTGACTCTTTGAAGGATGACAGCTCAGTGTGCCATTTGCAAGAGGGCAGATGACAGCAGTCCAGAGAGAGGAAGTAAGTAGGAGAGAGAGAGAGAGAGAGAGAGAGAGAGAGAGAGAGAGAGAGAGAGAGAGAGAGAGAGAGAGAGAGAGAGAGAGAGACATTGAGAAAAGTTGAGAATGTGAGGAGAATGTGAGATTATTAATGGTTCTTACGAGGGCAGCGCTGATTAATAGAACATCTTAATAGTGTGATTCTCACAATCAGGAGTAATGGGTGTTACAGTAAAACAGCTACAGAGCGCAACATGAATGACTGATGTCAGTCTGAAGGCTCATTCTGCATAATTAGTCCATAGACGTGTCTTTGCAGATTGATGCTGATGGACGAGGCTGGGCTAAAAGTGAGGGCGGCGCCGGCCTGTACAGTATACAGGCAAAAAGTCGCTCTAGTTTATTCAAACTGACTCAGAGTGTAATTAGTGGGGCTGGTAATCAATTAAAATATTTAATCATAGTTAATCACGAGTTAATCACACATTTTTTATCCTTTCAAATTGTACCTTTAAGGGAGATTTGTCTTTAATATTAAGTATTTAGTGAGCAAATATGCTTACTTTATGCAAATGTATATATTTCTTATTCAAAATCAATTAACAACACAAAACAATGACAGATATTGTCCAGAAACCCTCACAGGTTCTGCATTTAGCATAAAAATATGCTCAAATCATAACACGGCAAACTGCAGCCCAACAGGTAACAGCAGCTCTCAGTGTGCTGACTTGACTATGACTTGCCTCAAACTGCATGTTATTATCATAAAGTATAAAGTCTGTAAAGGGGAGACTGGTGGATACCCAGAGAACCCATTTTCATTCACATATCTGGAGGTCAGAGGTCAAGGGACCCCTTTGAAAATGATCAGGACTGTTTTTCCTCGGCAAAATTTAAGTTTGGAGTGTTATTGGGGGCGGCAGTAGCTCAGTCTGTAGGGAGTTGGCTTGGGAACCGGAGGGTCACCGGTTCAAGTCCCGACATGGACCAAAAAACTGAGTGTGAACTGGTAGCTGGAGAGGGGCCAGTTTACCTCTTGGGCACTGCCGAGGTGCCCCTGAGCAAGGCACCAAACCCCCAACTGCTCGGGGCGCTTGTCTGGAGCAGCCCCATCACTCTGACACCTCTCCATTAATGCATGTATGTGTGTTTCAGGTCTGCATGTACCATGTATGAGTTAAACAGAGTGTAAATTGAATTTCCCCATTGTGGGACTAATAAAGGTAGATCTTCTTCTTCTTCTTCTTCTTATTCAGCCTCCTTCCCGACAAGCGAGTATGACATAGTACCAATGGATTCCTTAGGTTTTCTTGTGTCATATGATACCACTATCTTCACTCTAGCTTTAAAACAACAACCTCTGGAAAATTGATTGCATTAATGCATTAGTGGCTTTAAAATAAAGGATTTTGTTAACTTTGACAGCCCTGGTAGAAACTGACTTGCACAGCTGGCTACGACACTGTCAGTTTGCAAGTCTGAATGAATGCTGAGAGTCATATAACACTACACAGGAGCGGGCACTTTGGCGGGAAGGGACCAAAACTGTCAAACAAAGTTCCTGTGATTGAAATGCATGTTAAGTTTATGAGCTCCTAAAAAGGTTGGGAGAAAACTTCCTGTGATAGGTATAGCTGTGGGATGACAGTTAATGAAAGACAAGAAAAAGTGCAAAAATACGAGCCAGGCTTTGTAACTCGGCCATCACAGCAATTTTCTTGAGAACGTCGGAAAGAGGAAGTACAGAACTAAACCTCTAACACGGCTCAAATAGTGTTTTACAGCACTCCATCAGAAACTTTCATTAATGCACAGCAGAGGAACACAGACTCTTCTCTCTCCCTCCATCTCTTTCTCTTTTCATCTCTTGTAACACCTGCTCTGATGCTTCCTCTCTCTTTTCTTCATCCTTTCTTTCAGTTCTTCCCGAACTTCCTTCCACTCAGAGGAGAGAATGACAGTTGCTTCAGGAACATTGTCTAATTAAGCACCTTGAATGAGAATAAATTAGCCCCTCATCTCTTTAGCTTTCCTGTTTGGAGCGAGAATTGGCAAGTGTTGAACGCAATAGCATATGGAGCGAGAGTGATGCCTTGCTGTTATTCCACTTGAATAGCCTCTGCCAGGCTTAGGCAAAATGTCAGGGATATTTTTATGTGTGTGTTTGTGCATCTGAGAATCTGTTTCTTTCTTCAGGACAGCGAGGTAAACCAAGAAGCTCCGGGACCCTCTCTTCTCAGTCTTGGCACGTGTCCCTCTCGACGTGTTATTAGAACGCATGAATCTTCATTAGCATTAATAGCCTCTTAAGACCCTGAGGATGCACTAAAATTAATTTTGAGCTGAGCTTTCTGCCAAGTCACCAGTTTAGGGACAGAGGAGAGAAGCATCGCAGCAAAGTCGGCAAATTCAGACGTCTTCCCTCTCAGACGATGCTGAGTCACCAAACCACCCGGGATAAGAACAATAATATAAAAAACAAACTATCAAACAGCAGCTCGAAGATCACAGTTCAGCCAAAGAGCACAGTGTACTGAGGCTTAACAAGAGTATAAAGAGGAGTTAGCTTGGAGTGACATATCTACAGTAACTGACCAATGGGGAGCAATGGCATGATCGGAGACACCTCAGAAAGGAGACGGCACACTGGGAGTCAGCTTCCTGTATCTGTGTTGCATGGGTTTCACTACTGCCCCACCCCTTTAGGAGACTAGCAGCAGGTCCTGAGTCCATTAACTCCAGTGGGAGAAGTTACTGTGATCACAGACTATGATTGATTGTTTTTCCCCATAATCGCCGAAGCAAACACTGGACCCATCTTTCACAAGCTACATGTCTTCCAAACATTGTGTCACTAAAATGTCATTTTTCAGACAGACAAATCAGGAGAAAATTAACTTCTCCATCAGAAAAGGGGGTGCAGCAGGCATTTTGTCACATGTGAATTTCTCCACTGTGGGACTAATAAAGGAATATCTTATCTATCTTATCTTGTCCATCCTTATCATGCCCATGTCCCCAGGAAGTGGTGAGGTCCGGACAAGGGGCGCTGTGCACCCGGGCCTTTCCAAGCCGACCTAGAGCAGGTCGTGCTGCACCACCACAAAGGAAACGCTCCCACCCAGGTGTAAAAATATTTTATCTATCTTATATTTATTAATAACGAAACTGTGGCGAGCCTCCCTAGACGGTCTATACCAGGCATCGGATCCACTGATATCAGCTCATTTATAAAACTATCACTGGTGAAAAAGCCCTCCATATCTCCACTCACTACTCCAGATCTCCAACAATAACCGCAATTTACGTTCTAGCAAATTCATGTATGGTGATTCTTAAAGTCCGCGCCTCCTTCAGTCATCACTCATTCCAGTTTGCTGCTTGTAGCGACTGGAACGAATTGCAAAAACTCCACACCCTCCTTTAATAACTCATTACAAGCAGTAGTTTCTGATTGCTGCCCCTGCTTTTGAATTTGCTTCCCTGGTAAACAGTACATAGATCTGAATAGTTGTATATATTGTGATGTTTTCATTTTGACTCATGTTTTATTGCACTAGTTGTATCTGTGTTCTATGTAAGGGGTAATGTACAGCGAGCCGGTCATTGTTGTGAAATAAACCCTGACAGGCTGCCCGTGAAGCATTGCATGTAGTGTCTTCCATCCTGACGGGGTTTATTTTACAACAATGACCACTCGCTGTACATTATCCTGCTTATTACGTGGCTACTTACTTGGGAAATCAATAATCTGACACAAAATGTCCACCAGAGTCTGACATCAGAGCTGTGCCCATAGCAACGGTCTGCTATAAAGAAACAACAGACCATCGAACGCTGTGATTGACCATCAGAATCGAGTATTCAACAACGCCGTGTAATAATAGTCCTGTATCGTCTGCCTCTTGGAATAATTGGTTCTCAATTGATTATCTGGTTAAATAAAGATAAAATAAAAATAAAAAATGACGACAATGACCCACAGATTATCACAGTCAGCTGGAGCGAATGAGGCAAATGACGAGACACTACAACTGCCTGCTGGAGAGAAAAGAGAGCGAGAAAGTGCAGCTGGTACAAAAAACGATGAAAATGAGTATTGAAACCATTCAGAACATTCAGAATATTGAAAAATCAATATGTTTGTGCGTAAGTACTTCTAAGAGATGAGCTGTTAAAACCAGAGGAGTCAATATGCACACAATTCAATGTTACCATTTACCTCGAGTGACTCCACATTACAAGTAAATCATCTGCACTGTGAGAACAAGCACACGTGAGAGAAAAGGTAGAACGTGAGGTTGGATGAGAAGTGTACAGTGATGGAATGAGGCATCTGGAGCTTTCCTGAAACACTTCCCAGCACTGTTAGTCAGCTCGGTCTGCTCTCCTCCTCATTAGTCTCAGTGTGTAGGCTACACTACACTGTCTGCTGCCTGCTTCCAATCTGCAGCGCTGGTGTTGCTGTTGGCGTCAACGAAAGTCTTCCTATCTGTCTGCCCCAGATTCACCCCCGTCCTCTTTGGTGGTGGTGGTAGTGATGGGCGGGGGGGTGTGTGCTCTACTTTTCTTTAGGTTTCCGGTAACACTGTCTAGTGTTTATTATCCTGTCAAATGACTATTGCATGCATGGAACGCTGTGACTTCTGCTGGATTAATATTGGTTTCAATGGATAGTTGTGGTATATTACGGTGTAGCTGCACAACCCCACCAACATACTTCTAGGCTCAACTCATCGACATGCTCGCCTGTGGGGTTTGCCTCTGTATGCTGCTCAACCAGTAGTCATATTTGCCAGTAACAGCTGTGCAGCCTCTTTGGGGGGGATGTAGCATTTTTCTCCCAAAAGTCAAATAAAAATGAATAAATATTAATGATTTGACGTATGGAAGCAGGGCAAGGACTAGTGAGTCAAATGATTTGAAAATATAACAGCGAAGGAGCCACTACGAGGGGAGAATGTAAACCGACAAAATGCCGAACATTCGGTCAGCCCTCGTTTCCAGTTAAAGGCCCACAGATCTGGAACAGCTTTCCACCCGAAATAAAATCATTCACTGAATTTAAAGCTTTCAACACTAGGTCAAATCCATGGCTTAATATAGAGAAAATCGGTAAACACAGACACGTGGGTTTACAGAGCAGAAATACTTTCTTTATCCTGTGTAGTCCTTAATTATTGTTGTCAGTCATTGTTGGTTTTAGTCGCAGTTTCAATTATTTGGTTTGGTTTGTCTACATATGATCTATTATTTGTCTTTATGTTTGTATTCTATTATGTGTTTTGGAGTGTATTATGTGTTTTAAGACCCAGAAAAGCTGAAAAGTTGCACTCGAACATACCGCAAAGACTACAGCTAACAGCCAACTACCACGTATGTTCTGCAGCTGCATGAGATGAAATAACTCTGGATGGCGGATACACAAGCCGTTGTTATGGTGAACATGAAACACTCTCACCCACCAATTAGCTTCATTCCAGATGGCCATGTCGTTGTGAAAATATCTGTGCATTGGAGCGATCAGATGAAATGAACATGAAAAACGAGAAGAACCTTCTGTGTATTTCCTCTTGACTACACTTACTGGCTTGCTTTCCTCACTTCCGTTTCTTCTCATGCTCTGATTCGTTCAAGGTGAACAGCCAATCAGAATGATTTCTCTCATCGACGATCTCTGGCGCTGATTCAATACGCTGAATCGGCTGAAACTAGAAAGCCGACAATATGGGACACACCGAAAAAACGAGACCAACAGACGTCCCAAACTGTCTGACGGCTGAACGTCGGCTTGGTGTGTCGGGGCCTTTAGCTTTTAAAGTCCATATACGTTTTAGCCTAACCAGGGCTAGAAGTCTTGTATACAGTGCATCAGTGACATTTTTTCTGTCAAATAAACTAATAAAAACAAAGAAAAGGGAAAAGAGATGATGGGTGCTTTGCCTTTGACTTTAGGGTGAGAACAAACCCATTTCTCACTTACAACCAAGCAGCCACATCGCCTTGGGATTAATTAGCTACACAATCCTTTTAACTCAAGCTTTCTGTTTCCAATTTGTAGATTACTAATGCGGTTAGGAAACAGAGAAAGAGAGAGAGGATTATTGCTTTATTCAGTGCGTTGTGTTTTGTAACTACGAGTTATTGCCCAACACTGTAGTTTACCGCTCGGAGTGGGAAATGTTTGACTGCCGTCTCAGCTGCTGCTGAATAAACAGAGATGTAGTAAATCTTTTGATAATTGGAAGGGTACAAGGGTAGGTAGACTGCGTTTTGTTTGTTTGTGTGTGTGGCAAAAAAATGTATCAGTGTGCCACCGAAGTAGAAAAGAAACAAATGGGAAATGTGAGTGTTTGTGTGCTTTTGTATTTCTATTTTTGTGAGGACAGATTTGAGCTTTAGACCTTGAGCAGTGAGGAATTTTTGGGGGAGTGAGGACATTTTGGCAGGTACTTGTGTCTTCATAGGGCTGTTTGAGGGTTAGTTTAAGGGGAGGGCATTTAGTTGTGATGGCTAGAGAATACATTATGTCAACCAGGGTCCTCACAAGTAGAAACATATGCGAATGTGTGGCCGTGCGGAGGTCTGTTAGCTGAAAGATCTCTGACTTTACAGCTCTAAGAAATGCTAAATCATCACACAAACACACACATGCTGCAAAATGCGGCGCGCACACACACAAAAACACACTCACACGGAGTGACAAAACCTCCTGCGGTGCACCAGAGATGAGAGGCACAGAAAAGATGCAAGGAGTGCAGGGAGTGACAGCAGAAAAGGTAGGGAGAGAAAAGGAAAAAAAGAGGACAGCAACATGAAACGGAGGTGTCGACAGTAGTGGAATAGCAAAGGAACAAATCCGCACTCTTACACATTATGTCGTTTTCTTCTCCCTGAAAAGACTGAAGGAAGCGAATCGCGGAGTGAACGAAGGATAAAAGACACAGACTGGAGGAAAGAAGCTGATGAGAAGAAACCAGCTAATGCTTTCTCTGTCACTTTACTTCAGTCAGACTCAGAGAGATTCGGTTTCTGCCTCCGCTGATTAGGCGGCGAGCCAAAAAAAAAAAACAGCAGGTTAGACTAACAATGCAGAGAGGGAAACAACTGACTGATGTCTCTGTTACACTCATCGCAACTGCCTTTTCTTTTCAACCGACATCCATTCATTACTGATACAGAACCGTTAAAAAACATAACTGCAGGAGGAGGGATCTGGTTGTTTACAGCTACAACTACAGCGCTGATTATCAAAATAATATGAAAATTCATGAAAAATTTAATGAGAAAAGAACATCATCAACTTCTAAAGTGTGTTTCAGATAAAAGATGGCTGAAAAACAAACCTCCAACAAGAACAACAACAAAAACTTGTGTGAAAAATGTAAATATAATTGTAAAAACATCGTCTCTCGGTGCATTTGCTGGAGGGCTTCAGCTCCGTCAACTTACAATTATTGACTCTCAGATGAGATCACCATGGTAACAGACCAGAGGGAGCCAGCAGCGGACCGGATCTACCCAGCATTCAAGGCTGTTAGCTCATACACCAGAGGGGCAGCGTACCACGAAGCAAGCTGGACAGAGCTTTCTTTGCCTCAGCTGGCTCGACAAAACCTAAAGCCCCAATCAGAGATAACGGGACCAATGACAGGGCTTCAGCTGCTTTGTTAAGCCAGGCTTTCTTCTTCAGGCTCTGTTAGGCTCCATTTGACCCTTCTACCACACAAAATGCAATGATTGCATGCCGCCTACGTCTGGCTATGAAGAATATAAAAACATTATTACATCAAAAAGCGACACTGTGAGAGGAATGCTGGCAGACTAATGGTATAAATTTGTAACTTAATATATTTAGTTTACCACTCTTGATGCCTACCTGCACATTCTGCACTTCTTAAATTTTAAACCCGGTGTATCAGATTTAAACTCAGGGTTCCAACACTTTTTTGTAGATTTTTCAGACCATATTTGACTTTGTGACTCTTTGTGACGAGACTACAGCGCTCCGCCGCCTCCCCCAGGGTTGAGATGTTAAATGATTTTACACAAAGTAAAGTTTTCATCCAGTTCTCTTTTCCCATTTGAAATAGTCAAGAAACCAGGTTTTGTATTTGGGATCGTCAAGCCACGCCAAACAAAACTTGCATTTACTCATTGTGGCTGTTCGGTCCACAGTCCAACACAGAAAGTTGGACGACGTTCCACAAACACATTGCTCTCAAGGCTAGAGGTCCACCAATGTGGGTTTTTATGGCCGATGCTGATTTTTTTAAAGAATCAGGACAGTCAATGGCCAATGTTTTTTTGCCAAAATCTTTGGCTGGTTTTCTTTTTTTCCTCCATCTGATAAAATATAACTGCTTAATAAAATGATACAGAAAATTTCTTAAGTAAACATTTATTGAACAGCATTTCTGTCTGTCTCTCTAATGTGCATTTTGTGTCTGCACTGTTTCTCCCAGTTAGGACGTTGTTCTTCTCACGCACTCCTGCAAAGGTTAGTCCACTCGGTAGAAAGGCAGTTTGATTAATACAAGGGGAGGAGTCACACATGTTCTACAGCAACAAACTGGGCTTCCCGCAGACGTGTCCTGCTTGCTAATCGGCTTAATATGTGCGGGCATCGGCTGACTAATCGGTTGACAACTACTCGAGGCAATATCACATTTCGCCGCCCGTGCTAAAGTACCGCGCCCTGGCTGTGATGTACAGGCGTAGAGACAGTGTACGTTATCTGTGCGTCGCACGCCATAGCCTACTTCTTGCCTTGCTTTCGACAACATCAAGCTCGCAGTGGCCCGCGCTCTCACACGGTGGTAAACATTTTAGTTACACTGGCTGCTTCAAATGCCATGAAAAACACTCTGCTTGAATGATTCATTTATTTTAGAAAAGAGGATGGGAACAGAAATGTTTTTCCATACTTATTCAGTTATATGACTAAAATCAAACTCTAATCTTTTCAATACTGCATAGGTGAGCTGTATTAGATTCAATAACTGCATTTAGCTCTGGCATTGAGCCTTAATGATACATGGAAATCATTTTAGTTTTGGGCAAAATTAAAGTAAAATGAATGTTATTGATTATTCTCTGTGAAAGACTATTATTTTGTCATCGGAGTTCTATTAGCTGCAACACCAGCAGTGTAAAATGAACTTCAAATCAGCACCAAGCATGAAAACATCCAAAGTGGTAACGTTATGGTTTGAAGGAATTGTCACGCATTTCAGCTCATGCCTGTGATTTTATATATATCTTATAAAGGCGTCTTTTAGAGCCAGCTTGGGAAAACAGCGAGAGAACACTACAAATATATTCAAAAGTCAAATTTCTGCATCATCAACTGAACACATGTAAGTTCCCGATGAATACAGTTTGCGCTATCAGAATTGCACGGCCTCGTTCAGTGGCATTACTAACGTCACGGCTCAGTTTGTCGTATTCCCTCAGCTGAAAATCTGTATTGCTCATAAAGATTATCAGGGAAATCGGATGTATTTGGCTTCCAAACGCCCTCCCGCTGAAGAGAACCTCTTTCAACTCAGCCCAAACTCTGAACATAAGCTGCTCCGGACCAGTTTAAGCGTGCAGCATAATTTACCATGGCGCTCTACCTTCATGACACTGAAGGCTCTGCATGGCGTTAGGCTCAACATATCTAATCTGGCTTCGAGGTGCACCCCTCTGGACATGCACACACACCCGCGCACATTCAAGAACACACAGCAAATGAGACGGAGAGACCAGGACCGCTTTAGCGAGACAGGGACCAACAGGATGACATTTAAATGGATGGAAGCCTCCGCGGAACGAATTAGTTCATTTCCAGCGTTCTTGTCGCGGTCCAGACCCCCCTCTAGTTATCAAACTGAGATCAAAATGGCAGAGCGGTGCCTGTTGCGAATCGTACTTTTCACAGCTGAATCCTATATTTCTGCGAGTGCGGCTCTGCGAGAGATAAAAGTGACAGGAAAACAGAGCCTCTAGATTTACACAATCAGACCTGCTGCTCCCAATTAAGCAGTGAGGCAGGAGAGGAAACATAGCCACGGCTCCAGCACATGTCAAATAAGAGGCCCACTCTGGAGACGTGTTTGGGAAGGAGGGGAGGGAAAAAAACACTCTTTATAGGATGAACATGCAACACTGAAGGCTGGTAAAATCAAAACTTGTGAGACTCGATCTACCTCGATGTAAAGAAGCTGTGCGTTTAAGGTGAGCACAGCACCACATACGAATTCATGTTCTGAATAGTCTCTGGCTTTCTATTTTCTAGTTTAGGTACAATCTGCACCACAGGAGGGGCATAATTATTAAATAGGCAGCCGTGACCACAGGGAAATTACAAAAAGCAGTTACCAAAGTTACATTTGATGTGGCGAAAGATCAAAAAGTTATCTGGAATAGTGTGAGATTTCAGGGGCACTCAAGAGATTTAGTATTGCACTTCAATAAAGTTGGTGGATTTTCCCTCTCTCCTGTCCACTTAATCCTCTTGTGACTCCTCATTTTTATCTAGTCAAGTTATTTATATAACCCAATATCCCAAATCACAGAGGGCTTTACAATCTGTACAGCAAACAACACCCACTGCCCTGAGACCTCGCTTCAGATAAAGAAAATCTCCCTCTAAAAACAACCAGCCATTAGTGACCTCCAGAAAGTTCAGCAACAAATGCTATCGAATGGATGGAACAAAGAAGAAATTTAAAGGGTAACTTCAGTATTTTTTCAACCTGGACCCTATTTTTCCACGCTGTGTCTAATGATGACAACAATTTTTGAAATTGGTCCAGTATTGAGGGCTGCACGGTGGTTAGCTCTTCCGTGTTGAGTCTGCATGTTCTCGCTGTGATAGCGTGGGTTTTCTCCGGGTTCTCCAGCTTCCTCCCACAGTCCAAAGACATGCAGGTTAAGTGTTTGCCTGTAGGTGTGGATGTGAACGTGAATGGTTGTCTGTCTCTATGTTGTCTGTCTTGTGGGATAAGTGTCTCCACAAGTCAACCCAAGCAGAAATTTGAAGGAGAAATTTAAAAGGTAACTTCTGTTTTTTATTTTTCAACCTGGACCCTATTTTCCCACGCTGTTGTGTCTAATGAGGACAACAATTCTGAAACTGGTCCAGTATTGAGGAGAATGCTGCAGACGGCAGCTGATAAACGAGCTGCAATGTAATCGCACGGGGCAACTGCTCAGCGTCAATGTTACGTCCACTTAAAGCGTTTGTTTTTGCCACAGGCTCGTATTGTTACTATAAGCATACAACCTTCTCTGTCCGCTTCAGATAAAGAAAAACTTTAGTGAGCTCCAGACCCCCAGAAACTTTAGCAACAGATGTGAGGGGATGTAACAAAGGGGACAAATGTCTGCACGAGTAAACTCAAGCAGAAATGTAACAGTTTCAAGGATAAGTTTCAACCTGGACCCTATTTTCTATGTTTTTGTGACTGACAGGTCCTGTACTGAGTGACAGTGCTGCAGCTGGCAGCCACTAAACAGGCTGCAATGTAATCCTTCCAGGCGATTGTGCACCGTCAATGTACGTCCACTAAAAATGTTTGTTTTTGCTGCTGACAGGCTCAGATTGTTAATATAAGTATCTGACAACATTATGGAAAAGACCCTACAGAGAAATAAAACTGTTTTCTAACCTCTCTCTTGATCTGGTATGTTTGTTATTGTGTGTCTCGCTTCAAAACCTCACGTTGTATCCACATAGTCGAAGCCGTGACATTGAACATCTTTTATGTAACACGAAGCTACGCTTTCTGTAGTCCGACACAACAAATCTCTGACACACCAGCAGAACACCAGCACTCCTCTCTCCAACTCTCACCCACGTTTCCACCTTTGTCTTCTGGCAACAAGTCACATGACACAATAACAAACAGATTAAAAATGTTAGAAAACTGTATTATTGCTCTGTAGGGCTCTTTCCGTAATGTTGTCAGACATTTGCATCATAATAATCTGAAGTCAGTGACGAAAACCAGCACTGTTCGTGGATATGCATTGACGGCGAGGTGTTGCCTAGAGGGATTACACTGCAGCCTGTTTGGCGGCTGCTGTCCACAGCGTTATCCATCAGTTCGTCAGTAGCTGAACCGTGTCAGTGGGAGCTGGTGAGCCAAACTACTGAAGTTCAGCGAACAAGCCTGCACACACAAAGCAAAGTGAAATATCAGTTTAGAGCCTGCTAAAACTAATGCAGTTTCTACAGCATTTAAAATGTCCTGCTTTAGTCTGCTGCTTCTCTGGCTTCTTTTTCACTTTCTTCACTCCCTCGCCTCTTTATCGATTACTCTGTCCTCAGTCCCTCAGACCATGGCAGAGCGAGACGATGGAAACCAGACATCGAAAAAAGGAGGGAAATTAAAATCCCAAACCGGGGGGAAAGGGGAAACCAAAGTGGGAATCGGGGGTTGAGGTATTCGGGGGGGGGGGGGTTCCTAAAATTCCCCCCCCCTTCTCCCCGTTAAAATCTCACACTTTCTTCATATCTTCAGTTATCGTTCTTCGTTTTCTTTTATTTTTAATTGTGCGATTTTAAATTTGTGTTTTAAAAGCTGTAGGGTTCGCTTTATTCGGTAAGTTGTTGTGAGCGGTGTAGGTAATAAAGTAATAATGTTTGTACAGTACTTAAGTTTTTTGGGGTTCTGTATTTCTTGTTTTTTATATTAATGTCAACTTTCACTTTTCTCCACAACATTTTCCTAAATAAAACTTGTACTTTTCTTTTATATATTTCCCAGAGTATCTTTGTTTGTTCGTTACTATCGCAAAAAGCAGGTTTGTCGAATCAGTGGTCCGTGCTTGCGAGTCACACCATTCACATGATGAGCAGCAAATGCTCTCAAAGCTGCAGTTAGTCTGCCAGGTAGACAGGTGATGTAAATAGGCAAATAGAAAAACTGGACTTGGTTCTTCAAATCCTTTAAGCCGCGAAGACTCTGTTTTTTTTTTTGTGTAATGTCGTTTTTCTTTCACACACTGAGGACAAAGGAATAACAGAAACTAAAATTTGTTGTTCTTTTTTTTGCATTTCGTGTTTTACTTTCAAAATTAGTAATTGAATATCAAAATTTGTATGCTTATATAGATTATTTCTAAATAATATTTTAATATGTGTTTACTTCTACTTAAATCATTTTCTGGTTAATAGCTGTCTTTTACTCAAGTGTGGATTTCAGGTGTTTATCCTAAAAAAAAAATGGTATCCTTATACCTTTTTATATATAAAATTTTCATATGCAGGGCGATGGTGGTGTAGTGGTTAGCGCTGTCGCCTCACAGCAGGAGGGTCGAGGTTCGATTCCAGCTGGCGGCTCTTCTGTGTGGAGTTTGCATGTTCTCCCCGTGTAAGCGTGGGTTTTCTCCGGGTACTCCGGCTTCCTCCCACAGTCCAAAGACATGCTGTTTAGGTTAATTGATGACTCTAAATTGCCCGTAGGATGTGAGTGTGAATGGTTGTCTGTCTATATGTTGTCTGTCTCTATGTGCCCTGTGATGGACATTCAACCAGTCCAGGATGAACCCCGCCTTCGCCCTATGCCAGCGGGGATCGGCCCCAGCCCCCCCCACAACTAACGGGATAAGCGGTTGACGATGGATGGATGGATGGATGGATTTTCATATGCGGAAATTTAGCAGTTTTCATTTTTATTATTAAAAACTAAAAAAAAGTAGCAAATTAGATAAAGATATTCAATAATTTTGGTTAAAATCTGATTTGAAAAATATCTTTTTTTAGGAATTGCTTGTAGTTTAACCATTTCATCAGATAATCTGACAAGTAATAGGCAGCTTGTGCACTTATTTCCCATTTATCCATTGTCTATTGCTAGAAGCACTTTCTCAAAATGTCACAAAACCTTGTTTACTTTGGGGACACACAATCCAGGTGGAAATAGTTTTGAACCAATCAACTCCTTTTTAAAATTCTGGGTAATTCCCATTAAAATGTGCAACGATTGACCCTAATGTATACAGCAGCTGTTTGGTTTCCTGTCGGCCATGTTTTCATGTAACATGCGGTTTGTGAACAGCCTCCTTTGCGGCGCCCTTCTCACCGGGGAATTCCCGTAATGAGAGAGGAACCCAGCTGGACGCAGGTGTCCTGTATAAACCTGATACATTATTCCGAAGGGCTTCCCTCTCCCTCTTTCTCTACATTCATATCCTCTTCATCCCACATCCACCGCCTCCCTCGTCTCCCTTTCACACATCCTCATTAACTCCATCTTCCTCAGCCTCATTGTTTTCTCTCCACCTCTGTCTCCACATCCTGCTCTTCTAGCATCCTCTCACTCTCTGTGCCACTGCCTCTTCCCCTCCCTTCCTCCTCTTTATCTTCATCCCGCTGCTTCCACTGTCACATCACCTTGCTTCTCCACCTTCTTTGTCTCATCCCTCTCCACCTCCTCTTTACCTTCACTGCCTTGTCTTTCTTCTTTATCCATTTGTTCCCATCTCCTCCTACTACTCGCACTCATTTCCTCCATCCTCCATCAATCTCCCCATCCTCTTCGCTCTCTGCTTCCACAAAACACACACGCCTTTGTTGGGTGAAAGCTGGGTTTTTGTCCACATTGTTACCTTTCTCACAAGTAGCTCCTCCGTAGCTGGGCAGACAAAGACACACAAAGGAGTTGATCTCATCGATGCAGGTTCCTCCATTCTGGCATGGATTCGACTGGCAGTCATCAATGTCTAGATGGAGGGAAAGGGGGAGAGAGAAAGACGAGGGCGAGTCAGGTTAGATGGAAACACACATACACGCTCAAACAGCATTTCCAAACGGCTACTTTTTTTAAACTACCTGCCACAGCTTTTTCCTGAACAAACCCCTCAGAGATCAAACTTTTGGAGAGATTAGAAGAGTTTCTGAGAAAGTTATAATTAAACGAATTGATTGAACTTCATCAGCGAGTGGTTTGGGATGCACTGAAGCGCATGATGCTAATTGCAAAGTGTTTGCGGGACGTGCTGCAGAAGCGAGACAGAGTATGGAGTGGGGTTGAAGGTAGAAAGCGAGAGAGAGATGTGGGGGATAGAGGGAGGAAGACATTCGGTTATGCTGGGTACACACTACACGAGAATCAAGCTGGTTTTGTGCCAGATTCCCCGTTTCCGACGATCATCAGCAAAGCCAGATCTTTTGATTGTTCGAAAGATTATCTCTCCAGATATTCTTGTCATGTCAGGTATGTTAAGACTCATATGTCCATCCTGGCTGCACTGATTTCAAATCACAAATATCAAACGTGAAGAATTTCTGATTGGATATCCTGTTGTGTGTGGGGAACCCCGATGACGCAGTCATGTGGGAAAGAACGTCAGCTGTTTGAGAACCGAGCTGACTGAAGGTGAAGGATAACCGCTGCTGTAGGCTTGCTGCGGTAGTCGGTGTTACTCGGGCACACATTGATTATATTACTTGCCCACCGCCCCACCCTCATTTTGATTTTTATACAGAAATGAAACCCATTTAGTTAATTTTGACATATCTGCGTTGTGTTATCAATATTTAGTCGGACGATAGACACTATAAAGTGAAAGTGTCTGCTCCATACGAGTCTCAGCTCAGAGTAGCAGGTGTCATATTTCATTTATTATTTGGGATGAGAGAGAGTTGACAGACAAGACGATGGCGGAGGATTTGGTGTTGAAGCGAAAAGCAAAGCAATATTTCTGATTTAAACCCAATGCTATAAGGTAACCACAACGTTTATGAGGCCATCGCTGTAAGGTGGACGGAGCGGTCGGAGGCATCAGGTGGAAACCTGCAGCTCTACTGGAGAAGCCAGACACACTGGTACCTTACGGTAAAGATCAAAGTAAGCGTGCTGCACATATTGACCATCATCTTTTGTTGTAAAAATGTCCGGTGTGATCGGCAACAGCGGTGTTGTCACAAATTCATTAACCAGTGGGAAAATGTCTTCACCGTCACATCCCTACACCGCTGTCATGGCGTCTGCGGCTGCCTGAGCTAATGCAAAACATGATGCATAAAGTAGTCGTATGATAGACCTCAGAAATGGAGGACCATCTTAATGATCCAACTTAAAGTTGTTGTTTATCTAACATGCCTCCATGACTTAATCCATAACTCATAATTCATTCTAATTCTTCCTGCCCGTCATCCGCCATGTTTGTTTACACTAAAGTCACGTTTAATCAGGAACGATTTTGCGATATTTTCGTATTTTCAGTCAGGACTCTTGTTCATGAATGAATCTGTTAGTGGTGGGCTGTTTTGGCCAAATCGTTGCTCACCACACACTATAGGAACAAAAGTTTTAAATTTAACATAACATGTCGTTATGTGTGGAGTCTCTCACATTTTTAAAATCTGTTAAGCCTTGAAAAATCTTTTAGTGTGGGCAGCCATTAGATGAGCTGCCATATTCAACAACAAGGACGCCCCAGCCATCTTGCTAGCAGCTACAAAAACTATGTGCAAATCCATTTTAATATGTGCAGAAAGTGACCAAAACCACCAGTCTGTTGGCGATGCAAAATCAGCATCTAAATGTTTGTGCACAATGTACACACGCATATTCACACATATTTCGCAGAGGCGTCGCAGGGGTGAGAGTTCTTATTCTGTTGAAAAATGGTAACTGTATTTCTCTGGCTGATCTGTGCCTGGGGGCAAAATCATTAAAACTGCAGCTGGTATCCCACAATCCTCTGCCATGACAACAACCGAGTGAGTCCCTGAGGCCTTGGCAAGAGGTCATGGGAGTGGAGGGGAGGGGAGGTGAACGGAGAGGAGGGAGGCAGGAGGAAGTCAGAAGAGTGAATAAAGATGTGGGGATAGAGAGATGCTCAAAGCATCTGGATTGAAAGGAGAAGTATTGAAAACAAGTGGAGAAGTGAGGTGATGTGATGCTGTGACTCTGGGAAGGTTGGCAAGTTTCAGAGTTGGATTACAGGGGCTTTGCAGGCAGACAGCGTTTGGTGTGGAAGAGTCTGTTTGGATAAAACAGCATGACAGCTTCATTGCAGGTGCCCCGCTTTGGGCTGGCTGATATTAAAGGCTGAATTTGATGCAGGAGGTAGAGACCCAGCCAGAGGAGTCAGGATGAGATGGCATTTGTGTTGGTTTAGTGTGTTGTCCTGTATTTGTGTGTCTGACTCATGACAGGGTGGAAGAATAAAATATAAAAAGATACGGCAGGAGAGTCACACACACTCCCAATCCCACACTTCCAAAAATGAGTTTTAATACTGGTCCAAGATGATCCATCGCTCTGGTCTGAGGGACTGAGGACAGAGTAATCCAAATATTTAAGGGGAGCATTGGCAAACCATTGAATAAAGGGATTAATGACTGTACTTTATATACAGTATATTGCACCTTTCATCCATCATCCATATCTGTGCAATAAATAGAGTTTCAATTACAATTTGGGTTCCAACAATTATGAAAACAAAATAATTGCAATGATGCTTTTGTTTGGCGTTGAATTATAAATCCAGAACACCCCTTGCCTTTACTGCGGTTCTCCCCACTTGGCCAGGTGGTCAGGGACGGCCACTTAGTGTGGGAGGATCCCCTTGTAGGATCTCTCCCCAGCGCTGGCTGGTCCTCCATAGTGGTGCACCGCGACTGGCTCTAGGGTCGGCTTGAAAAGGCCTGGAGTGAAGGTGACATCCCTTGCTGTGCCCTCTCTTCCTGTAGGAAGGGACGGGGCTCCATGCTGTCAACCGGAGCAGACTGACCTCAGTGTGGTGATGCCGCCAACCCATCTGACTGGTCTTAAAAAACGGACCCCGTCTCGTTTACCATGCTTTGTGGGTGGGACTTTTTGACGCCTACAACCAAGCTGTTTATGATAAAACTCTTTACTGGCTCACAAAATTGTTTACAAGAACAGCAAGTTCTTCATAGATCAAGCCTTGTAATTTTGCTTTCAAATTGCACCAGATTGAAGCATTTAGAGAGCAACTTTAGCACTGATGCCAAATAATTTTCTTTCTAAATGCATGATGTGTACAGAGTCAGTGAGTAATTGCGTTAACCAAATATTAACACAATTGCGATTATGATTTTGCCATAATCAAGCAGCCGTTGCAGAAAGTGCTTCACAGTTCAGCAACAAAAACACGAAAAGCACATTCTTCAAGGTGAAGTGTGTAGGATTTCTGCAGCATCTAGCAGTGAGGTTGCAGATTGCGTGTCGGAGAACTACAGTTGCCGACATGACAACATGAAGGGCCATATCTAGAGCCAGTATTTGGTTTGTCCCTTCTGGGCTACTGTAGAAATGTGGTGGATGGCTCCTGGCTGCATGAAGAGCACCCGCTATGTAAGCACAGTATATATATAAATGACTCATTCTAAGGTAATGAAAACATTGAATTTTTTAATCAGGAGGTCTGCATTATGGATACATATCCATAATCCATAATAGGTGTGGACATTTAGAACGCAGGGAGGGTCTCATGAAAGATGCTGAATTGCACTATGGGAATTGCAGGATCCAACGTGATTGGAGCTTGACTCAAGATATCTCAGCCTCTGATGCTTCAATTTTCACTTTTTGTTTGAATCTGTCTCTTGTGAGTCCCCCAACTTTAAAAAAGTCCCTTTAATCTTGTTGTACATGTGACTAAGAGCTCTTTGATAAAGGATCTAGAGATGCATGCCTTCAGATTGATCAGCACCATCAGTCACATGGTAAACGGTTGTTGACAGACTGCAATATTATTGATAAAGCCAGGGGTAACTGACTGAAAAGGCAGTGATGATTAATAATCATGAACTGCATGAGGTGTCCTGTGACAGCCACATTAGCTTTGTACATCATGAGCCGTTATTACAGCGTGACATAACGTTATCTCTGATCATTAAGGTTTCAATCCACCATTGAGACCCAGCAATCAGCGCTGAGTGAAAACATTACTCTGCAGGATTATTGGCCAGTTGTGACAGTTTACCGCCATGAAACCAGAGTCCCCAGTCTCCGAGGTGCTTGGCAGTGAAGAGAGGCCACGCTCAGTTAATGTTGTAATGTTGTTAAATGGTGTGGGGTTGAAGTTAAAGGACAAATAGCAGTATTTTAGTCCAACCAGGCATCAAGTCAAAGAAACATATTTTAAAAATATATGACAGTAAGTCCAACATTACGTCCAAGTACACAAAACATTCAAAACCACGTAATTTAATTTTTAATTTCTGGTGCAAATAACAAGAACAGGCAAATCAGAATAATATGAGCCAACACAATCCATATCAAATATTACTACATTATGGATCCCCAAATGAACCTTTGAGGAACTCTGTGTAACTAAAACAGGATGTATGATGAATAATCGACACTGAGAATATCCCTCTACATTGTGACCCAACAGATGAGCAGGTTGCCAACACAGCTACAGGGCCTAATATGAGCCAGCATCTGGCCTCATTAAGCACCGTAGCACTGGGGTAAAGAGTGGTGGAATCCCCTGGATTTTGGGAGCACCGGGGTCAACACAGTACAGCTCTGAACATCAGCTATTAGATGGGTTACAGTAGGCAGGACACTGTGTGTCACTGGAACCAACACAGTGGTACTCTAGACATTAGTAGCTGGCATACCCTGACTTTCATCCTGTCAGGTTTACATGTCTGAGGTAATTCAAGGACAAAGGTATGTATGAAATGCACATTTTTACTCATAACCAATCAAATGGCCTCTTTGAACTTGATAAAATAGAGCAGCATAAAACTGAAGCCCACACAGCAGCTTCAAATTTTGGTGGTGGGACCAAGTACTTGTTTTGCTAGTCGCAAGTCAGTCTCAAGTCTTTCCACTCAAGTCCCAAGTCAAGACTGACTGACGGTGTGCTTTCAGTTCATGACAGTTAACTGTAACATTTTGGTCACCTAAAAGTGCCATTCAGCATTCGGTTGCACTTAGCTCCGCCCTCTTGTGTCACTTCTGGTTCCAAAAAACAAGATGGCGGCGGCCAACAACCAAGATGGTGATGGCCAAAATGCCAAACTCAAGGCTTCAAAATTTCACAAATTAATGGGTGACGTCACAATGACTACGCCCACTTTTTACTGTATATACAGGTTATGGGTACAATAGGCGGTTTTATTATAGATGCAGTAAAAAATCTGTGAGAAAAGCTAGTACGTGGATCTTGAGGGTGTTTTCTGGCTGGATTACAGAGGGCCAGCCGTAGAAAAACAGTCTGTCATTTCCTCTAGTAAGCAGATCCAGCGCAGCGAGTCCGACTCACGTAACTTGGACCAAGCTGTGAAAGTAGTCGATCTAGTTCTAAAATGAAACAAGGCTCAGAAGTGGCTTCCCCTAGCTCTCGCTTAAAATGTTTTCAGAAGTAGATTTTGGTGGATTGTTTAGACGGAATAAGAAAGTTTACGAGCAGGCCGCCATGTTGTTTCCTGTTTGAAACGTCAGGCAGAAAACCAGGGACCAATCAGGTGCGTTCCATGACATGGTACGTCACCGTTTGAATGGCCAGTCAAGTGGAACAGCTCGTCCCTGGAGTCCTCACCGAACCTGGGGGACATGTCTCGCTGGATATAGTATTTTAGATACAACCACTGTCTATTTGTTTAACAATTTAGCCTTCATAGACTGACCACACACGGTCCAGACATATCCTCCAGAGTCTTGCTTGTCAAACTATGTCCAAGGTCAAGAATTAAAGATCCCTTCCAGGCTGGTTTTAAGATTTAAAAACATAGCTTGATGTGATTTTCCAGCAAAAATGTTTAAATTAAATCAAGAATCTATGAATATGCAAACATTGCTGATTTCATTAACTACTGGACTCGACACGTCTCTCTACATTACTGAAAAACCTATCCTCAGCATACGTGCACTGGTTTCAAGTTTAACATCACACTTTAACATCACCACGATTAGCCTCTGAACTGAAATCAAGCTCACACATACACATCTCAAACTCAGACTTAACTTGAGCACAGAGAAACTTTCTCTGTTCAGCTGATAAATGTGTCAAACTCTCCGCAAACACGACTCACGTGTCCAAGTGAAGCAACAACAAGGTAAACATATTTGAGTGGAGTGGGAATTCATGTTCATAAAACTGCACTGTTACCACTGCGGACCATATGGCCGTGACAGCCATTGTTCCTCGGTATCTGTCGGTGTCTAGCTCACCTCTTCTCAGACGGAGCGCTGAGGGCCAGAGCGCAGCAGGCCTGTCCAGTCAAAGCCCACTCAATGTCCACTCTGCCCAACCCGCTTAATGAGGGAACCATCCAACTCAAGCAGGTGGCCCAGTATGTGTTTGTGTGACTGTATTTGTGCATTTGTATGTGTGTGTACATCGCTCTCTGGCTCGTTCCCCAGTACAACAGAATCAGGCCTGGGCACTAGTACCGTCTCCAGGGAGTCAAGGAGAGCAGTGCTCCACTTATCTGCTGGCAGAGGAATGGATGGAGGGATAAACAGGTGCCAGCCGCCGTGGTAATTGCTGGGTGCAGCTAAAACACTGGCGACGCTACCAGATTTTCTTTAAGCTAGCACTATTCATTTGAATCTGTCAGGAGAGGCAGTGTATGAATGTGAAAAGTTGATGTGGCTAACATAATGGCACAAATGTGAAATTGAGGATTAAATGCGCTGATTGAAAAATACATAGTTTAGGAATGTTTGATTGCAGGATGAATATGTACCCGGTTCTGGTCTATCCCCGCCTCTCTGTGTGCATCCGAGGAAAGCTGGCGAGTGTGAGGACGGGGAGAAAGAGGAACATGGGGGAGGTGGGAAAGTCAGACAGCAGCCAGAAAACCGGAGGTGGTGTCGGCTGACAGAATATCTGGAGGCTTACTGCAGGCATGTGTCGAAACCAGGGTATGAATAATTGAAAAGGGACAGAGGAATAGACAGAGAGCAAACAGAAATGGGGTGAGAGAAGGCCCTGGGTCAGCCTTTCCCCATTTCCCTTTTGGGATTATTTGTCAATTCAATAGATCAGATAAAATTTCTATTACCTGTGTACTCGACCAGAGCTATGTCAAGCCCAAAATCAACTCCATCACCTTCCTGTCCCTCCTGACACTCCTGTCCTTTTGTTTCTGCCTTTGCCAGCTCTGTATCATTTTCTACTTTACAACAGTGAGATTTATACTTTCAATTTATGCGCCAGCCACGCCGTTTGTGAATGCTCAGGCCCAATAAAACGTAAACAGCTCTTTCGCTGTTTTATAAATGAGACCTCAACTGCAATCAGCAATTTCATGGCTATGAATCCTTGTGGGTTTAGCCAGGAAGAGCCCAGTAGAGAGAGTCCACTCAGAGGGTAATAAAGGCTTGGAGAGAGGAATCAATATTTCAGCCAAGGACTGGCATGCATTAAAACATGGTATATTATTTTAGTAGTCTAGCAACTGTGTCATAAAAAAGTACAGCACAGTTACACACCTGCAAGAGAGGGAACATCCACAACCCTCTGCCTGAAGTAGCGAGTAGGAACTGATTTTGAAAAGGACAAACCCTGTCAACTCTACAAGATAACAAGAAACTACGCATTATACAGTTTATTTTCCTTTTAACACATCCTGTGCTCAAATAATGAGGCAGGATCTGGACTAATAGTGGCAGATTTTTTAGATTTAAGTGGCTTCTTCACTTTAAATCACATACCAGGACTCTAAGTGAGTATTAGAGAATCCTGAGAGGTCTATGGATTAATTAAAAGCCCACTTTAGACACAAATGACAACATAAAAGCACCGCTCTGTGGATTTGACGCCTTTTGGGAATTTCTTACACCACAAATTCCTCTTATTGAGGTATCAATTGAGTACCATGAGAAGTGATTTGATGATTTTGTCTGAGCCTAAGATTGATAAAATCAAGAGTTTTTAATTGAAGTTACAACAAGTTGCAAAGATCCATAAATTCTGACATGACATTGACATAAAGTCTACAACTGACGGCTCAGATGCTAATTATTCTTGCATGTTCGTGGTCAAGAGAGGGCTTTATATTAGGAACAACTTATAAACAATGATCCTATGAGTGATTGGCTCCTACATGACCACACACGTTTGGATATTTCACAAGAAATTTTCCATATTTCTGCGTTTTTGAGAGTTAAACTCATAATAGATAATAATTAAGTATAGGGCTATAAAAGTATAGGGCTGAACAATTAATCAAAATCTCAATATGGCATGCAGTATTTGTTAAAGGTGAAACGTGTGTCAAAATAGGATTTTATATTAAACACTGTTGTGCTGCAGAGATGTCCTGGTCTACACATCATATTCTATAGGCTTTAGAAAACAAATTTGTTCGGTACAGATCCGACATTACAGGTGCAACACAGCAAACTTGTCTCCTAAATATGACGTTCCCATACAATTTAACTGCATTCTCAATTACCATTCGGAAAAACGTATTTTCTCTTGCATTAAGGTCAAAACTACTTAGGTTTAGAAAAGATCATGGTAATAAGTCAACGCTGACCTTTTGTTCAACACGGAACATGAACAGTGGTGTTTTGGGTGAAAGTCCTGTGTTTGTTAGACCTATCCATCCACCCTGACCTCTATAAACAGACTTCCAAGGACTTTGATCAAAAATCTATCTATGATCCGTCAAAATCAAATATAATCCAGGAGAAAATTTGTTTCCCCCGAAACGCAGTTGACAACGCAGTTTCGTTGAATGGGAACGCCATTTTTAGGAGACCAGGCTGAACAGAGCACCTATCAGCGATGTAGAGGACCAACCATGCAACCATGTGCAAGAGTGAACTTTTACTGCTGCTGGATACTACTGTATGCTTGTTACCACTTTTTATACTTTGTATTTATTGTAAAATATAAAAGAATTATTTTACAATGATTTGATCATTATGGTATATGGTCGGTGAAATTAGGTCAAAGGTCAGTATATGGAGGCCAGGAACATGATGTTACTTAGGTATGTAGTAGCTGCACAGAGAAAGCCTTTTTTAGTCACCGATGACAGCCACAGTCTGAAATGTCTGTATTCTTATCTGTCATCCACAGCTCATTAAAATGAACTGAATGCCGTCTGACTTCTTTTGGTCATCGTTTTGATTGTGCTGCAGTGAGTTGTTTTGCAGACATCCTATTCTCTCCTCCAAACACTCATAAATATTCACCCACAACATCAAATAAAAGGAAATGTTAAAGTGAGAAGCATTGGAGATATTTTCACTTGGCATTTGTTGGCTTTGACACAAAAATAGCTACAATTTCCTCTGCGCAAGACTTGAGAGGTTCAATCTGAATGTGACTTTGTGTATCTGTTGTTCCCGTGTTTAGGTATTTGCTGTGCAGGTGGAGAGGAAGTCAGGATGCCGACTGCCCATTTCGAATGCCAGAACTGCTGCAAACATCCATATCAAAGGTCAACATTGTAGTCATTTGGCTGTCAACAAAATGATGGTTTGTTAGAGTGTTGGGAGCAGTGAAATTCAGAGCTACGCATAAATATTTTATAATATTTGAGGGAAACTTCTGAAGGAGTGAGTCCTGTTTCTGCAAAATGTATCCGACTTAATTGCTTTGGAAAACTGTGATAAACTGATGAAAAGTGCTGCATTAAAGACTTAGGTTTTTATATCATTCTGTAGCTTTCTAGTAGTGTTCCTTATATATTCAAGCATCAAAATGTTAGTTTCACAAGCCCTTCTAAAATACTTTCCCACATGACTTGACGGTTTCTGCATGATGACGTTGCTACATACTGTATATATACATAAGGTATATCCTTATGCATAGTCAAAGTATTACTTACAGTAACATATGGCGGCACGCTCCCTCTTTGGAGAAGCAAACAGGAATAAACACATGAGTATACAAACAACCCCACTTAAAAAGATCCAAACTAACCCATTCAGTTATTTCCAAATATGGCACCGCTAACGTTGACTCAGCTAGTGCTAGCATTCATATTATTCATGACCTTATTGTTTAGCTTATTCTGGTAATCTACGTCACTGCTTTTTTGCTAACGGCTGTGTGGCCGTTTTCATTTGAAACACCCACAAAAAGAAGACATATGGAGTCGACCTTTAAGTGAAAATATGAAGAGGAAGGCAACAATGAACAACAACAGCAACAAAAAAAGGGTTACAGAGAGAAAGAAAGGCATGAAATACAGGCATCACGGTTGCCTTTGATTCATTATGCAAGTACATGTGTACAGATACAAAAGCAAAGGGTGGACGGTGAGCAAAGGAAATCTCATTATACGCTGTATATTATCCATCCGCACCAAACTTCCGTAGGTGGTGCATTTGAAAGCCAGTTTGTCCTAACAGAGCCGAAAAAGCACATTTTTCTTTGTAGACTAAATGCCAGCCGTACAGATCAAACAGCAGTCTGATCAATTACACAGAGCACCTTTGAACCAGTAAATGCCACCTGGAGACTTCACATCTGACAGGGTGGTATGGAGGGCATGACGGGACATTAATGCGACAGAGGAAGACTTTTTTTGGGAAGAAAACACACATTCATGCAAGCATACCCCCAATCAGTCTCTCTGTGACACACACCCATGCAGAAACACACTCAAACAAACTGGGTGGCAGTCAGCTCCCTTATCAACCAACAGCAGTGACAGATCTGGTCACTCTTTTTTACATTCGCCTAATTTCCTCCGAACCACAGCCGACATTATGTAAAAATAAATTGACATGACATGCTGTAAAATGGAGGCTTTGAAATGGAAATGTTTGTCACACAAAGGTTTTTTTTGCTGAAAGGCTCTTTGTGTTTGTCATCTTTCATTGTGCGAAACCCTGGATGATTGACTTCCTTTTAGCTAGCTGAGGGGCATTGACATTTCCATGCCCTTCTGCAAAGATGGATACCTTTCTATTGAACCGCCGCTCGTCCAAGCAGCATGCCCACTCAATGGACCATGTTGTGTCGTGTCAATAACTATAAAGCTGGTGTGTGTACAGCAGCATTAATGAGCATAAAATGATTATTTTGTGAGTTTATATGATTGTATGTGTCTGTTTATGTGAAGACTGTGCGTGAACAGTGAAAGAGAGAAACCGAATGGTTGTATTATTGTGTATGAGTTTACATAATGGACATCCACAGCTGCAATCATAAACTTGATATATGTGTGTGAATGCCAAGTCACTACAGAGAACAAGTGGCACTCTGGACTCCCACTTCCAACTATTTTGGGCATCAGCATCTTTCTGCCCCAAAACATGTTGGTTCCCATTTGGCAACAATAAGATAAAGCTGCTCTAATCAATAGTTTTACCAATGGATCAAATAAATACGTGGAATGTGAAAGGAGTCAGTTGTAGTGACGAACACGAACAGATTCATCACCTGCAGCGCTACAAAGTGTTTTAGCATTTTCCAGCTCAGCCTGTTTGCACGAAAGGCGTTTAAATAATGTGCAAGGCAGTTAGCATGCAATAAGTACGCCTTTCTTGAGTTCCACATTTCATTTGTGCACCATTATCCTGTACTGACTGCAGTGTAAACACATATAAGAGCTATGGTAAGAGTGATGTGGTATAAAAAGTGAGAAAGACCAGTTATGGTGGGGCAGGAGGGAGGGGTCCAACAGAAACGGGACTTTTAACCAGGAGAACTGTGTTCTAGACGGTTGTTGACCAGGCTTTTGTTTTGTAAGGTATGTTAGTGATGTCTGTCACATGTTTTTTTATTTTGTGACATGTTTTCTGTAGTTGTGTTCCGTTGTTTCCATACATATTTTACTTAGTTTACGCGCAATCATGACATTTTCCCTTACTCTAACTAAGTGGTTTTCTTGCCTAAACCTAAACTGTAGACCTTACAGTGTACAAATGACATGCACAGGGCTAAAATGCGTACTCACGTCCGTGTAATGTTGTGGTATGAAGTACTTGCATCGGTACACTGGCAAATTTAAAGTTACCACTAATACAGCTACAGCCTGTAAACTCTGTTAAACTACAGGCCCAAACAGTACTGAAGTCAGTACCATCACATTGTACTGGAGCCGTTAGCCGGCCTTCCCCTGTAGCAGCTGAATAATAATACAGGAGTTCTCCGTGTAATACTGCCTGTCCCAAGATTAGTGTCTCCTGCTACCTGCTAGATGTTTGAACAGCCCAGCAGAAAGATTTGAGAATAAAGTCAATCTGGTGTTCACTTTAAGATTCTCACTTACAAATACCTTCCATATGTTGTGCACTTCTAAATCTTTGGTTGCAACACAAAAGCTTTAGAAACAAAAATATATGAAAGAGGGGGAGCACGAGTTTCTAGCTCATAATAACGACAGGATTACTGTATAGAATTATGGTAGGATTATTATATCTTAGTGTAGATATTGTGTACTGGGCGTCGCAGAGGGATACAAGTCCCTGCATGTTCTTGAAAATGATGCTAGAATGTGGGCTGAATTCAGTTTTTATAAAGTGGCCATAAAAGAAAAGAAATCCTACAAAATTTTACCATTTCACCATGCTGGATCTCCACTTTTAACTAACTTTTTTGTGCCAGTGTGTAGCGTTTAAGGGGGAATATGGAATATAACCTTCATAACTATGTTTTCATTTGTGTATAATCACCTTAAAACTAAGAATAGTTTTTGTTAGCTAAGAATGAGCCCTGCTGCAGGCTTGGAAAGGAAGGAGTAAGCGGAGGGTTCAATCGGTTGCAATCTGCAACCACACCAAATTCAAATGTCACCAAACTCTACACACTGCACCTTTAAATGAAATGAAGAGCATGTTTAGTAAACTATGATATGTATTAATACATGCAGAGAAAATTACAGTATAATATGATTACTTGCTTAAACAATCCTAAAGGTCTCAAGGTCCATTTAGTAGCTGTTGAGGAGCTTTTGACTACGTCACATGAACTTTATTAGAGGATGGAGTTTGTTCAGGTGTGAAAGCTCCAAAATAGCCACTAATTGGACCTTGAGTGGTGTTTTGTTGTTTTGTCAGCTGCTGTTTCTAAAATCAACAATAAACTTTCAGTCTCAAATTTTAAGGCGGAGACGTGTTCTGGTAAAATTACTGTTTTTGTCGATGGGGTCTGGTGGCTTTGAAGCAAGCATAGATGACAGCTTCAGTTTGCCGTTGGAAAAGGCTGACAGCAAGGTAAAGCTGAGGATGTGCTAACTGCCATCTACTCTAGGTAATACTCTGGATAATTACCTCACAAAACCCCACTTCAAAACAACCAAACTATCGCTTAAAGTATATATGCAATGCGCAATACATATTGCACATATTTGCCATATTATGTACTGTACCTGTGTATCTGCTGGCACCTGTGAGTGTTTGTCTGAATGAATGTGTGAGATGATTGTGCCTTTCTGAGAGTGTGTCTCTCAGTGGATGTGTTTGCATGCTTATGTGTGTGTTTTCAGTAAACTGTAGAGTCCCGGGCCTTCAGCTGTGTTTGGGTGCGGGTGGATTACAAAAGGATCAGGATCAGCAGGGAGAAGAGGAAACAGATAGACTACACAGCAGCTCTGGTACAGCCCAAGGCTCTGTGCTGCTCTCCAGAGAGCTCAGAGCAATGCTGATCAACCTATCACAGGATCCAGCGTCTGGAGGTAAAGTCATTTGATCCTGGTGGAAACAGAGAAAATGTTGCATCCCTTTTTACTTGGCTAAGATGTTAGGATGAGCAGGGATATGCTACCTCGCCACTAGCCCCAGACGCAATTACATCTTGGAGCCCCGTCGATGTACCGAGAGCCGCACGCAGGCCGATCCAAATCGTCCGGGTTTAGCAGATTTTCTTGTGCGTTGAGAGGAGGCAGGAAAAGGGAGCCTTAAAACCGCCTTGTAGACGTTTCCAATAGTCTCATAGCGACATGAAATCCCGAAACAGCAAAAGATTCATCTTAATTCACGTGCAATGTGGATAGTGTGCATGCGTCAGTGGTGTGTGTGTGCCCACAGTATGTTTCAGACAGGTCCTCGCTTTGGTTGACAGCGTTTCTGCAGCATTCATAACAGCCTGGGAAAACATAATGAGGTAAAGTGTCACAACATCTCACATCGCTCTGCTAGCCCTCAGTTCTGACAGTCTGACTCAACTCACTGACGCTATATATATGTATATATGTGTGTGTGTGTGTGTGTGTGTGTGTGCACTGGCTCCATCTTCTGTTTATATTTTGTGTGGGAGGGGAGGCCAGTGGCCAGGAAAAAGAAGCCAGGGACAGGAGAAGCCAAGCAAGCTGCCACGATGCCACCAGTAGACCATCATACAGCCTCACTCTCTATTTCTGTCTCCCCGCAGAAGGAGAGAGAAGGAAAGTGGAGTTATAGTGGAAGATTTTCATATAAAAAGGAAATAACAAATAGATCCAAAGAATCATCAGCATTTGTGAACATGCCCTTGTTTTAGGGCTGTCAGTCGATGAAAATAGTTAATCGCGGATTATTCGCCTATTAATTGCACATTTTTTATCAGTTCAAAATGCATCTTAAAGAGAGACTTATCAACATGGGAGTGGGCAATTATAATTGCTTCATGCAAATGTATGTATATATTTATTATTGGAAATCAATTAACAACACAAAACAATCCCAAACATTGTCCAGAAACCCTCACAGGTTCTGCATTTAGCATAAAAATATGCTCAAATCATAACATGGCAAACTGCAGCCCAACAGGTCAGTCAGTCAGTGTGCTGACTTGACTATGACTTGATCCAAACTGCATGTGATTATCATAAAGTGGGCATGTCTGTAAAGGGGAGACTCGTAGGTACCCATAGAACCCATTTTCATCCACATATCTTGAGGTCAGAGGTCAAGGGACGCCTTTAAAAATGTGCATGACAGTTTTTCCTGAACAAAATTTGGAGCGTTATTTAGCGTCCTTCGCGACAAACTAGTGTGGCATGGTTGGTACCGGTAGATTCATATGATGCCAGTATCTTCCCTCTGGTTTTAAAACTGGGCCACTACAACCTAAAAGTCACAAGCTGTATTAAAGAAATAAGTGTCGTCAAAATTAATTTGCCTTAACACGTTATTATTGCGTTAACGTTGACAGCCATACCTTTTTTTTTTAAAATTTCTCCGGGATTTCTCTTCCTCTACAGCCACTTCCTCCTTTTCATTAGTCACATCCGAGTCTCTTCACCTTCTATTTTCTCTCCCTCCCTCTGGAGATCTCTAAATGGCAAGTTTATCCTCCTTCACCCCGTGGGTTTTACCAGGCTAATTTCCTTTGAGTCAGGAGGGTTTACAGGTGTCCCTTTAGGGCTCTTGGTGTTAGCGGCGGTGGCATCCCTCTGGGCCGTTTGGGGTTCGGCCTGTTCCTTGACAACTTTATCTGCCAAGAGACCCATGGTGTGATTATTAACACACCTCACCTCAGCTTAAACGTCTACCTCTTAAGATAGATTGCTTAGGCTATTACTTTTCTCTCCTTCCTTCAGTCTCTCCGTCACTCTTCCTCTATCTTTCTCCTTTTATGTCATTTTTCTTCTCTTGGTTTCCTTCTTTGCATCATTTGTCTCCTTTCCAGCCTCCCTCAGACTTCATTTATTGCTTCCTCCTTTCCTTCCCTTTTATCTTCCTGCTATCTTTCCTCCCCTCCTTCCTTCCTCATTTCCTTATCTCTTGGCCCCTACTTCTATCAGTGTACATAAAAAAAAAAAAAAAAAAACACTAACTCTACTCTTAAAGTAGAGCAGTTCCCAGAGGGGTGAATGACAGGCTATTCTCTGCCTCCTGTCGCTATTTCTGACATACTTAAAGAGGAAATAGTAGAGTGGAATTATCTATTTTTTTCCTTACTGCTGTCAGAATCAATTAATCACTGACAGTGAAATTATATAAGGATGTGTTTCTGAGCGGAGGGTGCTCTGATGTTGAATCATTAAATCTATTTCTGAAAAGAAACGGCCCATGAACCAAACAAATAGCTTCTGGTAAATCTTTTGGACGAATTATTTACTCTTTTTCTTCTAATTTGTGTTTGACAGTCTATCACACTGCTTCCGTGGTCAAGGACTTTATCCTCTCAATCATCCTTCTCTTTCGTGCTTCATCTTTCTCTGTCTTGTTTTTTTCTGTCAGAATCTGTGGCCTGCTACCATGGAGATAAGGAAAAATGAAAATCCCATTTGTACTGTTGGGTTAGGTCACTATATGTTTACATGTGGGTGTACAGTTATGGACTGTATGGTCAAACATCCGTGAGGATCCACACATCCTCACAGGGATGGACAGATGAGGAACATCCAGCAAAAGGGAGAGGATGTGGCCATTTCCTGGTTCTCAAAGAGGATTTAGGACTTGTTTTAAAGACAAAGTTAGATTTGGGATTACATCTATGTTAGGGCTGATCGATTTGATGACAATGATTGTGACTGCAATTATTGCCCGATAATAATATTTGTGAACTACATTATATTTGTCAGTGTACAAGCAAAATCAAGCAACAAGCAAAATCATAATTATCTTGTTTAGACTTGAACATGTTCTGATAGGCTAGCATTGCTTTTTTATATTTAAGTCAGAGTCAGAGAAAAGTCCAACTAAGCTCATTTATAAAGATATTACAATACTGGTATAATTTACATCAATTATGAATTTAATACTGATGCCTCTATATGACCTATAAGTACTTAATATACATTTTTGATATTTTTTCATTATTCAGTTTTTGTTGTCAGCATCTTCATTTTTCTGTGTTTTATTATTTACTATTCTTTTCTTTTTCTCTTATTGTTCTATGCGGGTTCTGCATGGTGGTGTAGTGGTTAGCGCTGTCGCTACAGGGTCACAGGTTCAAATCCGGCTTGGGGCTCTTCTGTGTGGAGTTTGCATGTTCTCCCCGTGTAAGCGTGGGTTTTCTCCGGGTACTCCGGCTTCCTCCCACAGTCCAAAGACGTGCTGTTTAGGTTAATTGATGACTCTAAATTGCCCGTAGGTGTGAATGTGAGTGTGAATGGTTGTCTGTCTATATGTTGTCTGTTTCTATGTGCCCTGTGATGGACTGGCGACCTGTCCAGGGTGAACCCCGCCTTCGCCCGATGCCAGCTGGGATCGGCTCCGGCCCCCCCGCGACCCCTAACGGGATAAGCGGTTGAAGATGGATGGATGGATGTTCTATGTGGCACTTTGGTCCCTGTGAAGTGTAATTTCATTAACCTGTATGTAAGTCTCAGTCCTATGCGGAAATGACAATAAAGCAGTCTAAGTCTTACATTTTTACAGGAAAATTTTCATAGTGAGTAGTATGTTAAAAGGTAGCAGAAGGAGATTTTTCTTTGGAGAATTTCATTTTGACCTGATGCTTTGTGTTTCTGGCTGATAACTGGGGCAGGATCAGCAAAGAGCAAAAGAAAAGAATGACTGAAGAACAAAAAAAGGCTAAAAGGGACCTTGGTCGGTCATCCAGGATGCAAAACTGATCCTGACTTGGCCCTCTTCCTCCTAGACTAACATGTAACATGTTTATTTTATTTATGAAATACACAGAGGGATGTAGTTTTACATTATTTTACAAAAATGTATGTATGCTAAAACAAAGCTAGCTAATGGTTTGGTTAGCATTAGGCTAATGCCTGACAAACAGATGTGTTTAAAAATGAAAAATAGCATTGAAGTTGCAATCTTTCTTTCACTCATTTCCAAAACAAATGCAAGTGGTGAATGAAAATCTTTAATTTTTAGAGGAGGACGTGGTGCTCATGGGAAATGCAGTCTTCATTCTGGGAACATCCTACTGCTTTGTCCACAGGGGCCACCAAAATCAACACAAAATTAGAGTTTGTAGTCGCTTTAATATTCAAATATAATCATGAACATATTTATCAAAAAACTGCCAATTTAGCTGGTTTATAATAATGATGAAGTGCTGGTTAGTCATGTCTAACAATGTTCTGACCCTTAATGTTGAAAGCTCTGTACTGTAGCTGCTTAAGCTAATCTTAGCTACCACGCATTGTTTATCACCCATGTTTGCTTGCTAGCAGTCCTCTCCACTGCCTTTGTTGGTGCATCATCACCATCAACTGGTGATCAGTGGAATAGTGTGAAACCAACGGCAGGATGTGCATCGTTTTTACCGTGTGCATGACGCAAACAAAACATAGACCCACTCATAAAAACACTACTGGATCTATGAGTGGTTCAAAAATCCACAGGGTACCTTTAGGACTATTTGAGCTAGAACATACTGTATATGTGCATTGCAGCATGGTTGCACAGTGTGCACTCTCATATGAAAGTAACATTATATGATCCATAATTATACTTGATGACATAAGTTTGTGTCCCAGTGTGCAGGCTTTTGTGTGTTCTGTACGCGTGTGTTGTTGTGTGAGTGTTTCTGGAACACTGATAAGACCCCCCCTGTGTAAAACCCAGTTCCCCGTCTTCATGGGAAATCAATTTGTCCCGCTTTCTACGTGGCCAGCCTTTATATGCTTCACTTCCTCCTACAGCTGTCACCCGGTGTACACAGAGTCATTGCCTCCATCCATCCTGCACAACACACACACAAACACACACACACGCTGAGCTTAACCAAGCACATATCAGACACACGCATGCATGCATATTCATTCACCGTGCCCGGCACTCGAGCTGACGACTAAATTACAAAGAAAAGTAGTAAAGATGGGGCAACTCAAGGTGGCAAGTGTGTGAATGTGTGTGTGGGAGAGTGGAGAATGGGAGTGTGTGTGGGGAGAGAGAGAGAGAGAGAGAGAGAGAGAGAGAGAGAGAGAGAGAGAGAGAGAGAGAGAGAGAGAGAGAGAGAGAGATAAAGCGAGAGAGAGGTGAGTCCTGGCAACTCGGCCAGCAGCTCATTAATCTGCAGGTGTGTTTATACCAGAGAGATACTGCACTCACATGCACACACACACACACACACACACACACACACACACACACCCACACACACACACACACACACACACACACACACACACACACACACACACACACACACACACACACACACACACACACACACACACACACACCCTGCAGCTCATTCTCATTCAACTCTGCAGCCAGTGTGTCCTTTGTTTCTCATTGACCTGAGGAGTTTGGAGAGGAAGGTATGATTGAAAACTGGGATATCATGCCGTCTACCCATCTCGTATATGGTGTGAACAGAGCTCGGCTGCACACTCATACACACCTGCAGGTGTTTAAGGTTGTATTTAAATGTGGTTGTATCTGTGTGCTTCCATGTGGGTGTGCACGGTGCTGAATTTCTGTGTTAGATCGTGACTGAATTTATGCATTTTTATGACTACATTTGCGTGTAGCAACCAATTTTCATGTGTCTCCTATCGTGTGCATGACTGCTTTTCTGAATGCAAATGTCTGAGTGTCACTGCTGGAGTCAGCTGCAGGCCGAGGAGCTCCAATCAGGCGCTGCTGGTGGTGTTGGCATTACTGGTGTAAAAGTACGTGTGTTGGTAGCTGTGATGGTGGTGGTGCTGGTGGTGGGGGAGAGCACAGCCAATCATAATGCTGATTGAGGAATCCGATGACGTGGATAAATTAATGAGGCGTGTGGATACGGGCTGAGCCAGCCAATCATACCCCTTTAAGAGCCCCTCAGCTGCTGACAAACTGTGAGAAACTGCTGGTCATCAATCACACAACAGACACATACGCCGCCATTTGCACACACTCTGTCACATCCAGCCTCATGCACGGTTCATCCGAGTCACTGTGTTGAGTCGTGTGTTGTTATATCATTGTCAAGCTGCCTTAGTTGTCTAGAAAACCTGAATATTTCACCATAAATGAAGTTTACTACACTGTAAAATGTACAACATGGTGTTTCCACAATTCAGTTTTGTATGGCTTAAACAAATAAAATACAACATGCTAATAGGTGCTTTTTAGAGGTGGATTGTTTTAACTTGGAACAGAGCCAGGTTAGTTATTTCCCCTATTTGTAGTCTTTATGCTAAGCTATGCTAACTGGCTGCTGACGGTAGAGAGTGGTATTGATTCAGCTGTTATCAGCTCATTAAATGCACTTTATCAGTTGTTATAAGCCTCATGTGGGTTAGTACTACTATGTTGTAAAAGTGAAAGCAAAACTTAAAAGCATCACCTTGAAAAACTCAATGAACCAAACAAAACAGCTTATTGCTTCTCGGATTAGGTAACAAAACCACTTAGTTAAAAAAAGATGTTTTGGCTTAAAATAACTACATATGAAAGGTGAAAGTGAAGCTTAAGGTTGTGCAGACAAAGACAAAAGCATGTAGTTTTCACACAGGATGCAAACCCCAGTCTCCTGGGTGAAAGTACTGTATTTTGTGTCCCATCCATCGCCCCCAACGCCCACCATACAGAGTTTCACGCTGTCTTTACTAGAGTGCCTGACTTCTGCTTCTGCTCCTGTCATAATTACTACAGTCGCTAGAGGTCACAGTTTTCTTCTTTTATTTCTTCTTTTGGTGATCATCCATGCAAATTGATGATAAAACCTACTAGTGAGTGTAGTAGGCCCCTTCTGACCCTCATCTAAGGGGCTTATAACCCCTGATAACAGCCATTTAATGACCCAATAACAGTTGATTTTCATGTCTAACTCTTGGCAAGAAAGCGATTAAGAACATTTTCCTACAAAATGTGAAACAATTCCTTTAAGCCACCTGTTTGTACCTGCAAAGTTCATCTACTGTACACATATTCTTTCACAGCTTGACTTTGAGGTGCTGTTTATGCAGTAAGTAATTGGAATTGATGAACTGCAGCTGAACAGTAGATCCAGTTATATTACTAGAAAAACGCTTTAAATTAAGACGGTTGCATTGCAATGTTAATGAGATTTAGTGGAAGCCTCTTCAGTACACAAACACAAAGACGCACAGACACAAAACCTCGGGCTTCCTGGAGGTATTTTGCTGAGAAAAGGGAATAGATGGTGTTGTTGTGAATCCCAGATTTTCCATCTCTAGGATTCAACCCTATTATTCTTGTCTGCGCTGTTGTACCGTTCTGTGAGCAATCAAACTGTTCATCATTACATGTATCATCATTTTTTAATGGTGCATTCTTTCACCCCGTGGCCAGCACCGGATCAAAATTTACAGGAAAAGTAGAAGCCAAGAAGTAGCAGTAAAACTCTACAACATATTGACGTAAGCTGGAGAACTTGGAGGATTTGGAGCCAAACACATAAATCTATTCCATCATTAATGAAGGACAGAATGTGATGTCCTGTGGGGAGCAGCACGGCAGCACTGGCCCTTTCCATCTGTCTTCTTGTACATACCCTTGCAACTCTCTGAGAATCCATCTACCAGGAGCTTTCATCCTTTCTTCAGCGCACACTTTTGTCACACTTTTGGCTATAAGTCAGCTTTATCGCATACAATACCTTTAGCTCTAAGCCACTTTCTCCTCCTGCCTCAATTCACCTCGCACCACCAGATTTTTGGGGGATTTGCTGACAAATATCGCAACCGACTGTGTGTATCTACAAGAAAACCACCAGCTTGTCCTTCCCATTACATCCTTGTTGACCTCATTGCTCAGTTCTGCTAAGGTGGGTTAGGGGCCAATGATATTAATAGCTGCAACCTCATGAATCTTTCAAGCTCAATCATATGAGTTGATGTGAGAGGAGTGGGTCTCAGAGGATGAATTAGTTAATACAGGAGCCCAGCGGGGGTGTTTCTCTTCAAACATGAGTTATGCATTAGCTCTTCATATAGTCTTGGGTACATATTGGTTTTATATAAGATGGGCCCAAACAGGTGTGTGTGGGAGGCCAGATCCGTGTGAGAAAAAGATAAAAAGAAAGTAAAAAGGTGAATATATTTTGTACACACCCCTGTGAGCATATTTGGCAGTTTGAGCAAGCAGGTGAGTGAGCGTGTGAGCTTGAATAAGTTTCATTTTATGCATGAGTACAGAGGCATTTCTGTATGAATAATTGTATTGGCCTTTGACATGAAAAAAACAGAGCAAGAGAGAGAAAGAGAGGGAAGCAGGGAGCCAGCGAGGGGAAGGCTGGGAGAGGTTAGGGGTTGCGGGGGAAGTGAGGAAGTGTGGCAGGAAATGAAATGTGATATTTGGGAGAAATGCTGGGGGGCTACAGGCTTGTTTTCACCCCAGTCTCTGCACTGCGGAGCAATTTCAGTGGCGTAGGTCCTGCCAAAGAGCAACGCATCGGAGGAGAGGTGAGAGAGGAGGGCAGGGAGATGGACTGAACAAGAAAGAAAAATGAGTAAAAGTGATAGCAGCGAGACAAGGAATATTATAGACAGATGAGGTCAGAGAAATAAATGAGAGGAAAGGAAAAAAAAGCATATTTGATAAAAAAAAAAAATGTTCAGAGCAGGGAGGGAGAGAGGAAGGAAGTAGGAGAGAAAATGCAGATCTAATCACTGGATTGGAAATGAGGCCAGAGAGTGTGGGGAGGTGCAAAATAATAATAATGATAATAAAAAAAAGCATCAGGTTTGCTCAACAGGAAGTCGAGCAGAAAACCAACTGGAGGACACTGCTGTGTGCACAGATAGAGGATGCTGCTATTCAATTTATTTTGCTGAAATTGACCTGGGACTTCTTCAAACCACCTGAGAATCTGAGTGAATGTTGCTGTGGTTTGTTAGGTAGTGATAGGACAGTGTGGGTGTGTTTGCCTTTTTCCACATGTTGTGCTGCCCGCCTGCACTCAGCTCGTTGTTCCTGACTGATTTGCTTGAGGAGTTGAGGAGGGATAAAACAGAAAGGCTGATAAGGGGTGAGAAAGAGGAGGGAAAGAGAAAGCGTGAGACGGCAGCTCAGGTACTGTTATCACCTCCAATTCAACATGCGAACGATAGAGACAATGGAGGAGGGGATTCCACGAGAAAGACAGATAGAGAAGAAGATGGACAGCGAGAGACAGGATGAGATAATAGTTTGATCCGAGCAATTTCCTCCTGTTAAGAGGATCATTTAGCGTCTTGACCTCATTACACATTCTACATGAAATCCAAAACGTCAGCGTTGATTCTGAAGAAAACACTGCATTAATCCAGATGCACATGAATATTTCTCACAGCTCAAAATGATTCACCTGCCTGCACTCCGGGCTGACTGACGGGCTGATTGAGGTTGTTCTGGCAGTCGACCAGATATGATTTCCCTAACTCCAGTTACAATCAGTGATTTGTTGACCCGTCTTCAGCAACAGGCTGAGACAGGTTAATGCGTTTCCTCCACAACAAACCACATTTTAACTAAACAGAAATAGCTGCTGCTGTCAACAAGGAGGAGATTTCATTTTTAGGATCCACAAAGAACACACAATATAAATGCAAAATAAGGATTTATCTCAAACTTTAAAACAACTCATTCAACACTGGCGACCTCGTAACTCTCTTCTTGTGGGTTCTTGAATCTGAATAAACTACAGATAATGTACTTAAAAACTTGGGCTGTCGATCGATTAAAATATCAAATCGCAATTAATCGCATGATGGTTCATAGGTAAATTAATTCCACATTTTTTATCTGCTCAGAGTGTACCTTAAAGGGAGATTTGTCAAATATTTAATTCTCTTATCAACAAGGACATGGAAAAATAGGCTGTGTTATGCAAATGTATATATATATTTATTATTGGAAATCAGTTAACAACACCAAACAATGAGAAATATTGTCCAGAAACCATCACAGGCACTGCACGTAGTATAAAAAATATGTTCAGATCATAACATGGCAAACTGCTGCCCAACAGCTGTCAGTGTGCTGACCTGACTTTCCCCAAACTGCATGTGATCATCATAACAGCCTCTGAAAGACAGTGAAGTTGGTCGGGATCACCCACAATACACCAGGTCTCAGAGGGTTTAAACCAGTGTCATTTTTTGCTCCCTGCTTTCTAAGCTAAGTTTTTCCATCCCGAATTAGCTCATGTTTGTAGCGTTATTTAGCCTCCTTTGTGTCAAGGCCAGTGGATTCCTTATGTTTTCTAGTTTCATATGACAGTGTATCTTCACTCTAGCTTTAAAACCGTGTCAGCTACATCTGTTTAGCCCTCAAACAGACTGCACACATGAGGAGCACATGGCAGCTGCGTTACCTGTTGTTTTTCATTTTGGTGTCCATATTAACAGGTTAGAGCATCCACACTACCTGCGTAAGATGAGGTCTATTTTTGTTTTATTTATTTATTTTTTTCTATTTTTGACGTGAGCACCGCACGTTTCACGGCAGCAACAGACAGTGAAAGTGATCTTCTGACTGTATATTGACATCATATCATTAACATAACTACAGTTTCAGAGTCTAGACATCTGTAGAAAGTGTCACAGACAGTGAAGGTGATCTACTGACTGTATATTGACATCATATCAGCAACTTACCGACGCTTTCAATGTCTATATCTGTAGACAATGTCACAGACATGAAAAAAAGTCAAGATGTATTTTTAAATCAGCACTTCCTGCTTTCATTTCAAAATAAAACCCCTCAAGTGTTTTTTCTGTGGGCAGAACTCCTTCATTTGTTAATGCAAGGCTTTTATTCTGAAATATGTTGTAGGACATGCAGGGCTCCATGATAATGAATGAATACAGTACGGGATTTTATTTGTGGCTTATTACTATTATTTACAAATGAGCACAAGTTTCTTGACCTTTCTCCGTCTAAAACAAATATAAATGACATTTATGGTGACATTATGTGGCCATTATGAGGGACAAATCTGTGCAGAAAGAGCAGCAGAAGCAGCAGCAGAAATGCTGCAGAAACGCAGCAGTGTGAACAACAACATGTGCATCATGCAGCCGTGAGGTAACGCAGCCGCCACCCATGCAGTCTGTTTGAGGGCTAAAAGATCGAATAGCAGTCAGGGTTCGATGGCGGCCCGTCATATTTTTAAGAGGTTAATTATATCGCAAGTTGCATTTGTGCAATAAGTGCAATAAGAACTCATGCAATTATATCATCTGCTCAAATTATAGTAACTGGACAATTATTTATTGATATGCTGGACATATTTTTGGCTTACTTTCTATTATGTATATATTATTTTATTTTATTTGTATTAATACTGTTTTAAAATCTATGCTTCTTGTTTACAGCACTATCCACTTTGCTGCTGTAACGTGTGAATTTCTCCACTGTGGGACCAATAAAGGAATATCTTATCTTATCTTATCTTATTAATGAGTTTCAGAAATTAGTGGTTACAAAGGGAAATGTGTGAGTAGAAATATTGCCCCATTCAAGAACTGTGCTATCAGGTCAATTTAATTCACATTTCAATGAGTTGATCAGATTTGGAGCTACATTTTATGAAACAGATTGTGTTTGCTCAGACGCCATTGAAATGTAAATGTTCATACTTTCTATGATTCTGAGTACCCCAACCCTTTATCTATGTTGTCATAAGTGAAAATAAAGTTGTCTATGTTGTTTGGGAACAGAACAAACTCAATCTACTGTTGACAATGATTGAAAGCTCCAGAACCAATGAGTAAATGAACCATGAGCTGAGATTGTTTTGTCAACTTCTGTTTCCAGGGTCAAAGATGGGCTGTCAAGCCACTGTGTTTGTAGATCAAAACTGTAACCTTGCAGTGTTATGAAAAATGTGCCTTTCTCACAGCAGACATAGCAGAAAAAACAATGGCTTTCTTTTTTTACATTTGGGTGTACACGTGCGCCAGCATGCACAATACCAGGACCCTGAAACTGGATTCAGCCATCATTCTTTTTTATTATTTACACCTGTGCTTTCCCTACTGTGACAGTCAAAATGTGTCCTCTGTGAAAAAGGCTTATATGTGCAATACTCATGGCATGTTTTGGTTATAAAAATGCCTGGGGCTGTGAAGTCAGTTTCTTATTTTTATTTTTTTTTAAATCAGACATAGAGGCTTGAGAGGAAAATCATTTTTTGGAGAGAAGTGTTATTTTGAAGGGGGGCGTCATAGGGAATGTTTTTGTGTTGTTGTTCAATGAAATACACTTCAATACAGCTCATTTAATTGAGGTTCGATTCAACCAACATGATTTTTTCATTTCAAGTAGAAAGGTTTACAATTATATCTACTTATGATCTGCTAAAAGTTTAGCTCCTATCTGCATATGACATGGTAAACACAGCCTGAGCAAATAGCTATATTTCCATTTTATTCCCATTATTACCCGCACATTGCTGTTCATTTCCACGGCAAGTTTCCACCGTGAACATTCACAGAATTTTGTAAGCCTAAATGCTACACATGTGTAGTTTTAAGCAAGCAAAGTTCCCAATGTGGGAAGTAATGAGACACATGAGATTTGGTGTGGTTATAAACTCAGTGTTATTTCCTTATGTTTACATGCCATGTGCTCTTACATACTGAGTGGGTTGTTTGATCTGAACTATTTTGAAGCATGTGCAAAATCTGGCGGGTTTGTTGGATGATGCATCACAGATACTGAGTGACACTTTGATTGTGTTGCACACAGGGTTGGAAATTTGCACCAACCACCAGCCAAATACTGCTAAAATATATAATAAGTGGCTGCTAGATTAGCTTTAGTCACCAGCAGACAGACATGTCATTGCATACCTGTGTTATTTTTTTGTGTGTGAACCAAAAGAAGGATTAGAGACATTAAGACTGATATATTTGCCTATTTTATCTCAACATTATCAGCGAATGAGTAAAATCTCCCAGAGGTGCATTTTGTTTACATCTCTGTTTTTTATTTATATCTGTGAGCAAATGTTCATTACGACTGAGGAGAAGACAAATATCATTCATTATTGTATCTCAACACATGGCCATCAAACTGACAGGCTTTATCGAGCCTCATTAATCACTTGCACTTGCTGCAGGATCCAGACTTTACCAAACAGTCCTGCCGATCAATGGTATACAATAACCTAAAGCTTAGTTTTTAATAAGGGTGTTACACATTATAGTCCATGTGTCTCTACTGACAGCCCTGAATCAATTTAGATTAAGTTAGGAATACAGATGAAGTGAAGGACTTTCTAAAGATGAGGATCTAGTGGAGCCGGAGTGCTAACACTGAGATATCCACAGCTTCTCTCTGTCTCTCTCCCCAACCCGCATAAATATTAACTACAGACCCATAGTAGAAACATAGGCCATCAATAATGCAGCTCCCCAAAACGCTTCTTCCCAAATAATTGCAGCTACAAGCCAAGTCCTGGAGACAGCCTCTAAGGTGTGATGCAGCTGTGGTGCCACTGCCTCATTTTGCCTAAATAATCATTTCACGTGGAGAGCAGAGGCAGCGCAGGGAGTATCGGTTTATGCGCATCTCTATTGGCTATAACAGGGCTGTGTGTGCTTTTTTGGAACCGAAGGAGAAAGACTTACAATAAAATGGTCAACCACGAATGATGAAGTGAGGAAAATAGAAGTCGCAGATGTAAAATGCAATACAGAAATTAAGGCACACTTTCCTTATGGCTTAATTCCTCTCGAACAGCACAAAGTTGGCAAAATTGTGGTCAAGCATTTGCTGTAATAAGCAATTAACCTTTTTGCCTTTGGCCATAATTAATATTAAAAACATCAGATATGCAGCTGTTTAGCAACATAATCAACATCACACTTTAGTTACACTGGGAAAGGCAATTAAACACTCCTGAGAGAAGAAAGTCGAAGGACAGACATCCAACCGTGGAAGTAATCAGTAAATAACAGATATTTTATGAATGTGCTTTCCTCCAGACATTTAGTTTAAAATGTCATCATTTATTCCAGTTGCTTCTAAAGCAACATTAAGTTTGGTCTCATTCAATAACAAACCCGAACCACATCGACTGCAGCAAATCATTACAAACTACATGTGTGTGTAATCCATGCGGTTAACAAGCATGTGTCACAAATTATTGATCCAACGCCAGATTGTTGATTGATCTCCAATGATGTTAATGCACAGTCACACCTAAATGCTGCATAATATGTACACTTTGGTATAAGAATTAAAGATTATTGATAACAAGACCCAGGACAATATGCCTCTCATGACCCCTGACCCCCCGATCTATGACCTTTTTCCAGAAGTAATGACCCTTAAAACCCCAGCTTGGCCTGTGGTCTTTGTATGCCTGAATATGAACACGCAGAGCCTCAGAAGTCCGACGAACAAAAGGTTCGGTATTACTTAGTGGTCTTTTCTAACTAACTAGAATTTACATAATAGAATCTTTTTTTTTTGCTCATTGAACCCGCTCTGTGTAAGCTTTATGTATTGTACGTGTAGAAAAATAGTAAAAACAACACAATTATTGGCTGAGATACATGTGACTACTGATTTCTGAGTATGGACCGCTCTGTTTGTTGTTTGTCGGGTGTGTGTAGGTGAGGCGACAGCCACAGACACAGCTTTAGTATCCGTAATGCACAGATAGATGGGAAATGACAGGGGAGTGACTGTCAACAAGAGAGAGTCACAATCAGCTGTGTCTACACGCCTCAGCTGATTTTACAGAATCGTTCATAAATTCAAAACATATCTAGCGCTCTGCTAGTGCTACATTCTTTAAGTGAGTGCTCTGATTTATAAAATATCGCTGACTCTGAAACAGTAGCCTTATGTTGTTGTTATTTAGCGGCCAGAAGGTCGCCACGATCTGCTCCGATGGTCCAACTTTGGACAATGCAGCCTTTGAACACTAAATCTGTCCAAAATTGTGGCACTTTGAAAAATTGAAAATTACCTCATGTTTGTCGATCCCGTTTACACACCGACTCCAAAACCTTCATCTGTCATAAAGTTTTCAAAACAGGTCTTTTCACATCCGTCAAAAGCCAAAAGAGGGTTGTTTGACCACTCAGAGCCACCATCTGCGCAAATGTCATCATCCAAAATAACATCTGACACACTGATCTACATCTCGCAGCACAAAGCACATCACGATAAACACATAAAAGTAAATTTAAAGATAGATTGAGACAGATGACTGCAGAACAGCTTGGAATCTGGGATGATCACAAAACAAAGGATGTAAGAAAGATTAGACAGTAGTGATTGTGCTCTAGGCAGCAAAACGACAAGCTTCTTGCTATTGTCATTCATTCATTAGTCCCATTTGGGACTAGCTCTATCCATTGTACATCACTCAGGTAATTAATTCAGTTTTGTCTCGTATTGCAAAGTTTTGCAGTGTAGAGAATAATAAAATGCATTGGACTCTGTATACAAGGTTCCTGTGTGTAGCGTAAAAAACACAACAGAAAAATGTGCAAAGACCTTTAGTCTACATATTCATTCAGATTGACTGAAAGGATGCTGCACGAGTTATTTTCAATTTATATGTACAGTGTTATTAATGGGCCAATATTTGTACCAAAAGCTGCTATATATCATGTTTTATTGGGTAAAACCAAGATCCAAGTTTTAATTGCCCACATTACACCACAACATAGTGCAGCTTCAGCACGAAACCTAATACAGTATTTACTATGGTTCAACCCACGGTTGTTTGGCCGAGACACAGAATCAATGTGCCAGACCGACTGCCGTCAACAACAACTTTGTTCCAACTGTGATGTCTTACAGCTCAATAGAACCGTGTTCAATCAGGGTTCATGCTGCTGAATTTCTTCAAGTCTCATAAGTAAGAAAGTCACATTGATATTTTCTGCCAAAGCCACATCCGCTCCTCCTTTTATTTATTTTCCTGTCTTCCCTCGCCACTTTAATCAGCTGCTCCATCCCTCACTGATCTTGATGGTGGCTCCTCTGTGGCTCGTGTGTCCTTGCATGTTTCAGTCACACAAACACACCCGCACACAACTAAGAGCGTGCACAGCCATTTTGTGACAGCCACATTCTCCCACCACACAGCGAAGAGGAAAGATGAGCTGCCAGCTACTCCTGGGGCAGAAGGTGAGAACAAGCGCACACACAGCTGAGTGCGTATAGCACAAATTCAGCAACCGCTGTCACAACTGGCTGACTTGCAGCATATGGATATTCCCAGTTCACTTTCAGTCAGGGAGCTTGATCTAAAACTACTGGACCTGACAGGAAAGCTCCTCCTGGCTTTGAGCCCACTGAGATTGAATCCAGATTCTTGATAACAAATACGGAAACAAACCAGTGTTAATTCGTTAATGAAAACTACAACAAAATATGTTTGTCAACAAACTTTTTTCCATGACTAAGACGAGGCGATGATGAGACGATATTAAACTGTTATTAAACAATAACGGTGATGATATCAAACATAATATCGTTCACAAAAATGATGAGATAAAATGTAGTTTAAAAACTGTCTCTGTCCCTCTTGTCTCACACCGAAATCTTGACAGTTGTATTGCAATAATGCATAAAGTTGGTGGTTTGCGGGTTGAATTGAATTGGGTACGGGTGATTAAAACATATTATTATTATTTTTTTTTTGGAGCATTATTTTTCCTTTTTATTGACAGTGACAGAGAATTGAAAGGGAGAGACAGAGGGGACAACCTGCAGCAAAGGGCCCCAGGCTGGATTCATACCCAGGGTCGCTGCAGCAAGGACTCAGCTATGAGTCCCACACTGGGCGCCACAGTAACGCATATTTTTATATGCTGGGCAGGCGGATTGGCTCATAATGGAGTGGTGGGCGCAACCGAACCATGCAACATTAATGAGCACAGCCAGGATGACTCAAACTAACTGCAAAGCTGCTTTCTTTATCATTTAACCCGCGTTTTTCATCAGATAATGATAAGGTAAAACTGATGTGAATAAATTTAACTAAAATGACAGAAATGTTCTGTAATCTGATGACTAAACAGGACTAAGATTAAATTTAAAGAGCAGTTGACAAAATTAAGAAAGAAAAATTCTGGTGCCTAAAGTTGGACTAAAACAATCTGAGTGCTTGACTAAGACTACCTGTATGAAGGATAAAACTAATAACCATTTTCATTTTAAGACTAAGACTAAATCTAAAACACCTGCCAAAATGAGCACTGAAACAAACCCCACATTGGGGAACTTGTTCCTCCTGACTTCACTGCAGTCATGTACTTCAATACCAGGAAATGTTATGCCAACATATGCCTGTCTCTTGTTCCCTTTTGCCACAGTGACACAACATCTGTCTGCAGCTGCTGCCCTCTAAGGGTCTCCCCGCTCAGGCCCGACCCAGCAGTGACTCACCGATCTCGCAGCTCTCTCCAGAGAAGCCCTGAGGACAGTAGCAGCTATAGCCGTCACCCTCCTGCAGGCAGCTCCCTCCGTGGAGACAAGGGTTGGTCTGGCATGGGTTATTCTCCACTGTAAAGACAGAGTGGGAAACAAATATGAATTTATTATTCATTTTCCTACAGAGAAAGAGTATTACGAAAAGTGCCTCGATTGTTGACAAACTACATCAGGCAGTGAGCCAGCATTATGCCCCTTTCATTATCCTGAGCTCATCCTCTCACTGCGCTCTGACAGAGACAGAAAAAGAGTAGAGTGGGCAGACAGTACGGAGACTCGTCCCGGTTTCTATGACTTTCTACAAGGTGACAGATTGGCTGTTGTTACGTCTGTCGCGCCCCTGTTTATCATGAACGATGCTCGCCTGGCGAAGGACAACGTGCTGAGTCGACCTCCTCCCACCGTTCTCCTGCATCTCATCCCAGGTCCTACTGATGAGCCAAGGTCCTCATAAATTAGCTGATCATCATCCAGTCATGTCATGCATACTGGCACGGGCACCTATTTTTATGGCACATTACAGCGTTGCAGAGGAGGTAATAAACACATTTTATGTTGCTGGGCTATAACTCTGAGCCTCTTCATAAGAAATATTTTGGCGGAGATTGAGGAGATTAAGTCGTAATTATTGCTCTTATATTTTAGGATGGGATGGAGGGAGGAGGAGAATTTGACAAGGACGGTTAGACCGCAGAGCGGGCCTCAGGATTTTTTATTCTGTGTGCAAAGAAGGACTGTAGGGAACTGGCTAGATTAAGTGTCTTTTTATTATCCAATCCTGATAGGATTGCAGCCCCTGACACAATCTGTCAGGCCATCTAATACACTGCATCTTCTCCATAATAACACCCTGGCTCACTTAATGATGTATGAGCACAGAGAGGCTGTGCCGAACATAGAGTGCAGTTCCCCTGAAAGTCTGGGAATACTGTCATTTGCATGTGTGCGAGTGTGTTCAAGCAACTGTGTATGTATGCACGCATATGCGCGTGTGTTTTACTGGATGTTTGTCCGACCCTGACTCATTGCATACTGGTGGGATACAAACTAACATGCGTGTTCAATTTCCTGTGAAACAGGGTGATAGACTCCCACCGCTGCACAGAAGCTGCTGCTGATTCACAGGGCAGGGGGGATGATGGAAAGGCTGCCTTTGAAAATACATAAAAGTGATTCGCTGAATGAGAAAAACCATTAGAGACTCATTTCTTAAATCAACAGCAGGGAGGAAAAAACAACACCCTACGTGATTTGAAAACATACTTTTCTTAAAGGTTAATGATGTACTGATGGAGATGGTAAAATCTGCAAGTGCTGGGCAGTGAATGACAAAATAAAATGGAAAAAAACAGAGGATATGGTCAATGTGCGAGGAGAGGAAATGGACGAAAGAGGTGAAGGAAAGGAGTCATTATCCAGCCATCCACCCACCACGGGTGGGTAATACCAGTGTGCATGTAATACACTTAGACCTCTAGTTTGACAGTGAGTCAACAGAGAGTCAATAACATTTCACACTTTAACCATCACACAGCAGAAATACATTAGGAGAAAGGTACTGTATGTAGCGGCAACCTGAAAAATGTCGTCGAAGTGCCAAAAACTACAGTTCCTTGAATGGCTACTTGAGGTTGCCTCCAAAAGCAAGTCAGTCCTCATGTTAAAATGACCAGCGTTACAGCAAAAATAATATATTTACAGTCTGGTACAAAAACGGTTTTGGTTTATAAATAACTTCACAATTCATAACAACTGTACAAGGGTTAGAAATCTTTATATAATCTTTATATAACTTAGCCACTACCGCTGTGTTGTTCAGTGTTCTGTTGTACTTACAGACACTCTGAGGAGTCCGATTTTCATCTTTTCCTATATTTTGATTTAAGCCTGTTTTTTTGCTGCCGAAAATTACTGTCTTGATTAACATCACACAGTCAACACAGCATATCCCGGTTATCATGAATTATGGATGCCCTCCAGTAACCAAACTAGGTAGCAAGCTAGCAATAGTGTTGGCTGCTAACTCGCTCCTCTCCAGCTCCACCCTCTCGTCAGTTCTGGTTAACAGTATCGAAGCACAGAGACAAAACTCCAGCCGCTGTCGCCATTTTGGACTGAAAATGCTTATTATATTCATAGTATTTTATTGTCCGGGGCTGCACAGTGGTGCAGTGGTTAGCACTCTCGCCTCACAGCAAGAGGGTTGCAGGTTCAAATCCGGCTTGGGGCTCTTCCCCAAGCCTGCATGTTCTCCCTATGTAAGTGTGGGTTTTCTCCGGGTTCTCCGGCTTCCTCCCACAGTCCAAAGACATGCATTTTACGTTAATTGATGACTCTAAATTGCCTGTAGGTGTGGATGTCAGCATGAATGGTTGTCTGTCTATATGTTGTCTGTCTCTATGTGCCCTGCGATGGACTATTGACCTATCCAGGGTGAACCCCGCCTTCGCCCAATGCCAGCTGGGATCGCCTCCCCCGCGACCCCTAACAGGATAAGCGGCTGACGATGGATGGATTTTATTGTCCAACACAGGCCATTTTTGACATGACAATGACAATAGAATGAGAACATTTTAGTTTTACTTTTGTACGGCACTTTGTAGGCGGATGTTTTACTGGCGTCTGGTAGTTGCCTTCAGTCCAAAATGGCGGAAGCGTAGCTTTGCTGCTGGGCGCTGATCCTGCAATGGAACAAAATTGACTTTCACTTCTGTGCAATACACTTTCTTTGCTTCTGGTTCCAAAAAAAAGCAGGATGGTGACGACCAATTGTTACATCCATCAATTTAACCCTGACAAGTTGTCTAACCATAACCTACGTAGTAGTAGTTTGTAGTGTAGCTACTTTCAAAAAAAGTGTAATATCCCTTTGTGTGCACCTTTTCAAAGTAGCACTGTGAGTTATGATGAATCACAATGTTAATCTGTTTCCAAAAACACAGAAAATGCCCAGTGTGACTTCTATTGTTGTTTCTGATTGCTGGCTGTGTGTTGTCTATGCACGATCAAATTATTGGTTTGCTGTTGTTTACCACATACTCACAAAAACTCACCAACAGTATCTCCAGTGTGTTTTCATGGAGGGAAAACAGGTGAAGGTGGGAGATTATCAGCAACAACTTCAATCCAGTTTCACTGCTGCTGCTCACAACTCTTTAGGTAAATTGGGTGATGTGATGTGAAAAGCTATATTGACTCTACGCTCACTCTGGGACAAAACTGTCAAAATGATACTTCTATAATTTTGGTGGCTTATAACACCTTCCAACTCCAAGTGGTCAGTTTCTCTAATCCACTGTGAAATTCAATGACTTTGTGACATAAAATCCATAAATGCCACCTTCAGGTGACATTTTATGGAGTTTCAATAGTATGAGTGTGTCATTTGCATCACTATAAGCATAAAATAAAGCATATCATACTATAAATTAGGCTTTAGGTCAATCTAATGATATATGATGTAGAAAAAAAGGAGCCGATCCCAGCTGGGATTGGGCGAAGGAGGGGTTCACCTTGGACAGGTCGTCAGTCCATCGCAGGGCTGACACATAGAGACAGACAACCATTCACGCTCACATTCGAACCTACGACTGTGTGAGGCGACAGTACTAACCACTACACCACCATGCAGCCCTCAATGAATGATGTACCCTTAGAAATTGGAGACGCATGCTGCCCTCGGAAGAACCAACACATTACGCCTCTTCCTAACATACAGAGACCGAGCAAAATCTGGCAAATGGAGCACGAAAAATTGTCCAGATATACTACGAGCGATGATTTTGATTAATTGTCAGTTAATGTCAGCGTCAATTTTGACCGATGAAAATAGGTCAAAATTGGAGGTGACCAAAACTTTGCAAAAATAGAGCGGAGAATGGATCAAGTTCGGACATCTGAAAGATGTTCGCTTGTTTGCATCGCGTCCAGACAGGAAGAGTCTAACTGTGATGGAAATAATGACCTAATGTTAACAAATTACCCCAAAAACAAACACCAAAGACCAGTCCGGTCACATCAAAAGCAAAAATCCACGATGCTGAGTTAAAGATCAGAGGCAAGAGTTCTGTTCAGTTTTTAAAGGCTCACACTGAAGTTGGTAAAATCTAAAACCATACATGTGCTCTACAAACCCCTCCCTGGGCATTAAACTGTCTGCGTCACACTTGTACTGCTAAAGATAAGTCTGACATGTGAGTATCTCTTTATGCAGTTTTGGTATTAAATCTCAGCTTCACAAACGTCTCTCCACTTCAAGTCACAGCCCAGGCGGACATGTATCTGCTGCAGTGGAAAAGGCAGTGAAGCACACAGTGTAACTGACAGTGTAACTGACAGCCGAGGACCGGGTCATCAAGTCGCCTTAGTGAGAAAGGCTTCAGCAGCCAAAAGGCCAAACTTCTTATGACCATTCTCCCGGTCAATCACTCCATAGAGAGTAATACTGTAGCTGTGGCTGGTGTTGTTAATACTGCACAGGGTTTTCTTTGCCATCGTGGAAAATGAGAGTGACATATCTTAAAAAGAAATCAATAAGCTCCTTAGGATTTAAGTGGATGGCATCACTAACTGATGGAAAAAATTCACCAATTTCGAATGTTATCAGCCGACCGAATGGGCGTCATCATTCGTTAACACCACCACTCTAATGCTTCAGATGGGCCAAACTGCACCTACCACTAGTGCTGGGATGATACACCTATCTCCCAATTTGATACCATCACAATACATGGGTGCCGAAATGTATTGCAATTAGGGATGCTAATCTTGAAAAAATTTCTTAACCGATAACCATCCCTCGTTAACCGATTATTAACCCTTAACCGACAAGATCTGTGCCTTGCATGCAGCGGTGCGTCTCCAGTTCATCGTCAGGAGAGCTACTGTAGCAGCCACAATGCTGCGTTCACTGTCTCCAGTTCATCGTCAGGAGAGCTACTGTAGCAGCCACGATGCTGCGTTCACTGTCTCCAGTTCATCGTCAGGAGAGCTACTGTAGCAGCCACGATGCTGCGTTCACTGTCTCCAGTTCATCGTCAGGAGAGCTACTGTAGCAGCTACGATGCTGAGTTCACTGTCTCAGTAAAAGTCCCCACAGTACATTTTGTTTAGTTTAGTAGGTTGTCAGCTGTGTGTCTGCTGGCTGCTTAACTGTTTAACCGACAACAATAATCAGTAAAAATGCTTAATGTCACGTAATGGGTAAATGGTTAATTATCAATATCCCTAATTGTGATTTTGAAGTATTGCGATTCTACAAGTAATGTGATACAAAATTATGATTTATTGTGATTTTTGTTAACTTTTTTAAACACTAGCCCATGGGAACACTTGATTTTGAAATTGATTTTCAGCATATATATAGTCAGAAATATCCTGAAGTCGAATATATCAATCATTGTCAGGTATTATTTATGATTTTTTTTACAGCAACCCCAGAAACCAAAGAATAAAAACCTTCCCCTCACAAATTAGAGGTATATTCTTTTTGATTAATACATTTTTAGGCACATGTCATGTTTTATATTATATAACTTTAGGTTTAGGCAACAAAACTTCTTGGTTAGGTTTAGGAAAAAATTGTGGTCTGGGTTAAAATACGTGCTTGTTACATTGGGGTGATGTTTAGCTCAGTTGGTAGAGCCGCCGGCTCGAGTCCTGCCCGGGACGCTTTGTGGTGTGTCATCTCCTCTGTCTAAAGCTAGTGATCCAAACCGAGTGAAATATTTGAGCAAAGTCCGTGCGTGACAACTGCTTATTCATGTAATGGACATGGACGTGCATGTGTTTAATGCTATAAAAAGCTTATAAGTCTATTCCTATTGGCCCATTTTTCCCCACAAAAGAAACCATTTATTGGCATAATTTGACCAGTTCCAGCTAAATTGCCTTAATAATGAGACGAAAAGGACTTTTCCTCGGCTACCATCTACCAGCACTGATAAATGGTGGCTGTGCTGTCTGTGGTAACGCAGACTGAGAGGAGAACTGAGTTGTAGCAGAAAAGACATTGATCCAATCTGCAGACAATTAGTAACGACTTATTACACACAAATGAGACGGTGTTCTTCACCATCTGTCCACAAACAGTAGCCTGCAGTCTTAGTGGTGACATCACATGTACAGTATACAGAAATAATGAACCAGCAGTTATGGACCATGTGACTACGAAAACATCGCAAATGTTCTGCATGAATGGATGAACTCACACGGAATCAGGCTTTAACAGGTAACTTAAAATAAAATGTGACCAGTTTAGTGTTCAAACATTCACGTCAGGATTTTGGATGACATTTAACGGTTTTTAATTAGGAGTGTGTGTGTGTTTCAATGATGTGAAACTAAAAATTTATATGAATGTGAAAAACAGATTAAAAAAAGGCATGACACAGAGAGAAGGAGGAAGGAAAGAGGGACCCTGGTCTCTGGGAAAGAGGAAAGGATACAAATTAAAAATGAGTGTAGAGAAGCAGAGAGAGAAAAAAATGTCAGCTAGGAAGGGACAGAAAGTCACAGAGGGAGCTATCATACATTTCCTCCTCTCTTAATGCTTGCTGCTAGCTTATGATTAATTACACACTGGTCTTAAAATAGGTCGCCTCTTCCATTCCTACTGTGTGTCTTTCTTTTTCTGTGCGATAGACAGAAAGAAAAAGAGATGGAGAGGAAGCCAAAGAGGAGGGAAGAGAAGGACGGTTTGTGCAGCGCTACAGTTTATGGAATCCAACACATGGCGGTATAAAGAAAGAGAGACATATTAGGCCTTACATGAGTTCAGCTTTCAGGTCTGAGATTTGTAGTCATACTAATCAAATAGATAATGTAGGTCGCCTTGCCTGACATTGAACAGATACTGCAGCATCACTTCAATCCTGTGCAAAATTTCTTCTGCTCTACGGCATCATCTTAAGTTTTTCCTAAGCCTCTCAGGAGAGAGATTATCTTAGCCTTGTGGCACATTTGGGGAGCTACTCCCCCGATGTCAACTCATACATACACCCAGGATTTAGAATGGACCATAAAAGAGGATTGCGATAAGAGAAATGTCTTGCATCCCATGAAGTCCGAAGCTGAGTGGTTTGCAAATTCAACATAATGGAAGCCTGCAGAAAAGGTTGTGCTGACAGAAACACTGAACTCTGCAGGAATAAATGTGTCACACACACACTCGGAGCAAAACTGCACACACACGCACTTACATTTACTGTATATACACCTGCTTATCACCCGCCGCGATGCTGTGCTTGGACTCACTGAACCTTGTAATAGCTTTGCTGAGGCAGAGATCATGCCTTGGCCTGTTCAAGTGTTCCCTCTCTATGAGCGTGATAAGCCATCACCTGGGCCCAGCAAGAGCTGCCCCGTTAAAATTTAACGCTACAGTACATCCCTAAAAGGTACTGAGGCACACGGAGCAGTTAGAGCCATATGGAGAGCTGCGCTAAACTGCAAAGTGTGGGGTTCAGTACTGTCGTTGTCATCATCGCCGAGGTGTAGTGTGAAATATTCATATTGTCACCTGCATGATGGCTACAGTGAACATGTGTTTTATACGTTTCGCGATGTAACTGAGCAAAAAAAGCATACATAATGCATCTGTGAAAGTGGCTCTGCCAATGCCGAATGTCACTTACAACACATCTGGAGCAAGACTAAATGAAGAATTTTCTAAACATTATGTTATTATGCATCATTATGATGGTGTGGTATTCACCAAAGTTCATGCTGAAGTCTGGAGACACAGCGACATTGCTACAGTAAAGTCCAAAAAGCAAAACATAAATGGTGCGATGATCGATCACACAAAACGTGTTGTCTTAAAGCTGAACCAGGAAGTTGTTCCACAAACTGTTTGTTTATGGAGGGGACATCTCTTTGTCTACAGGGGCTAAGTGGTTATTTTTTTAAAGATTTTTTTGGGGGATTTTAATCCTCATTGGACAGCTGATAGAATAGAGGCAAAGAAGACATGAGTAAGAGGTCTAGGGTTTCCGCCAGCGGACTCCCCATCGGTCCTAATCATCTGGGATTTGTGTATGTTTAAGATGCTTTTTGAACTAAAATGTGTTAGCAAGTAGCAAACTCCTTCGAGGAATAACTCGTAGGTTGTGTGTCAGGAGAGAGAAAGACAGAGAGAAGCAGAAGAGACGTGCAGGTGTGTTTGTTTATTAGAAAGTTCATGTGTCTTTTGTGTGAGGAGAAAAGATGGGTTTCCACCAGCCAGGCTGCCCGTTACGTTAGTGGGTGTGTGGGAGGCAGAGCGACATGTGTGAGACTGACGGTGAGTATGAAGTTATCACTAATATAGTTGTGAATGTAGCAGTGCAGTGTGTGTACAGTTTAAGCTGTCTGTTTATAAATGCTACAACTCCCGGACCAGTTCCTGGGTTTATCCCCGTTAGCTCCACAGTTAACAGTGACGACTTGCTTGCTTAAGGTGGGCCGACCTGGACCAGCTATTCACGTCTTAGTGACAAGCTGCGCCTCCAAGTTTTGCTGAGATATGTGTAATATACCTTAACAACACACTGTATATAAAGATGGATGACATAACAGCTCCCCCAAAGTGAAGCCAAACCATGCTGATTGCCCCCTGGTGGCTGGCTGCAGTATAGGTTATTAATCCCACCCCTTCCATGTTCACGGATGGACATGGGCGAAACTAAAAAAATCAAAGACAGCTGTGATAGACAGCTGCTCTGAGTGAAATCCTTACATAGCCAGAGGTTTGAGAAATTAATTATAGGGTAGAATGTAACTAACCCTCCATAACCGTGATTGTCTGTTCAAAACACAAACTATATAGAAATATATTTATATAGAAACCAGCTGTATATAAAAATATTCCTATGGTTCATACAGTCCCTGACTGCGTCGCTAGCTAGCTTAGCAACATTTCCACTGGTTAGCCAGCGCTGTCGGACTGTCGTATGTGTTCTTAGCAGATACAAAGATGACCTCTCTCGTGATTGAACCCAAGGCTCCACCCTACGATCACTACTTCACAGAATCTGACCCTAAATCCACGAAATGGCAGCCCATGTATCCAGGAAATTCTGGCTTCACTTTTGTCCACTGGGAGACACGTCTTCCATCTATGACCTGAATCATTTGGCTACCAGTGCATCCAAACCAGGGTGCTAATATTTGTTTACTTGTTTGACTTCGTTTTAGCAATGTCACCAATGCAGTGACTGGCCAAAGTGTTCACTGAGTCATCTGTGTGACTCCAAGTTTCCATCTCACCCCCTGACAGGATGGACAGGCGCAGACAGACTTACAGGTAGGAATATGATCCATGTATCAACGTATCCCCCGACAGGCAAGTCACTCACTGCAGATGAGCTACAATTACTGCCATGGCAAGCTGAATACACACCGGGGGAAATATGAAACCTATTTCTGCTGATAACACCTCTCTCTAGCACAAAGATGCAGACCCCGGTGCGGTCTCAGATTACTTCAAAGTGATTGATTTACAGAGGTGAGCTACATGAGAGTGCAACGGGAGGGCAAGGAGGTGGCAGGAGCGAAGATGAGACGCAGAAAGACGGCGGTTACGTTTACTTATTGGTGGAGCTGCTCTGGTTTGTGCTGATGATGTCGGCGCCCCAGCAGTCAGTCTGCAGAGTCAGGCAATCTAATGTGCGCAGAGGCTGACAGTCTGCAGTGAGGGGTATTACACCAACAACTCTTCAGCCATGCAGTCCATGAGGTCAAACATACATTGGGGAGGGTCAGCGCGCCTCGCCTCCCTGAAACCAAGCTTCCACCTCTCCCTTTTAACCCACTGCACCGCCTGTCAGTCAAAACCAGTGGTAAACAAGATAAATCCCCAAAGCCTTGAAATGGTGAATGGGAAAGAAAAGAAAGGGAAAAAACATGTTCTGCTGCACAAAATATTTTTTAAATTTTAATTTAAGTTTTTTTTAATCAAGCCTCTAAAATCATCCCTCATAGGAAACTAGTCTCAATCAGGTATAGGCATGATTTTTTTCCTAGAAACTAGACTACACTATAACAACAGTCTTGTGAGTTCATGGCATGTCACACTCGGTGAGATGGGTCTAATAAAATCGTGGTTGCGGTCAGACTGTGTACACTTTGCAATGAAAGCCTGGGGAATCATAGGAGCTTATGGCCATAAAAAGGCAACTGCAAAGTGAGTATGAGATAAATACTCATATTACATTCATGTCTATACATATATATGGTTATAATCACTATTGTTTCAGTTGGTTTCAATCTGCAACCTCACCACTAGATGCTGCCAGGTCCTACACACTGAACCTTTAACGTGTTAGATTAGATTAGATAGATTTATTTCAAACATGTTACAAATAATAAGAAAACAAAACAAGAATAACCAATAGAATGAACAGCAAACATATACAGTACATTTTAAATATGGTCCAACCAGAAATGTACCCATTAAGCAGAAAAATGGTCCCTGACAGTGCTATACAATACAACAGTATACAATGTTTTTGGATTAATATTACTGGTGCATTAATATGTATGTTGCATTTTTCTGCTGGAGATGTTTACGGTTGTGTTTTCTCAGCTCATAAAGGAACACTTAATCCTTCACTTCATCAGAAAGGATATGAAAAATTGTAATCTGAAAAGTAGCTAAAGCTGTCAGACAAATGTAGTGAAGCACAAAATAAAATACTTACTGAAATGTAGTAGTTGTGTAAAAGCATAAAGTTGCATGAAATGGTACATATTATACATAAGTAGTTGAGTAATTGTATTTAGCAGCAGTTCATTCCACCACTGCCAGATAGAGTATTCTGCGTCATTTCACATCATGACTGGCTGGTTTGTAAATGTGCGTTTTAGCAACAGTCACAGTGAGATTTTGGCAGAATTTTAGTTCACACATGAACTGTCTTTAGTAGCTCAAGCTCTAAATCGTCCATGTCGATGGATGGATCACACTTTTTGAATGACGAGTGTAGTGATAGAGCAAATCTGGTTATAAAGACCACAAAACAGCACTGTTAATCCAAGGGGTCACATATGCTATAAAGTCAGCTGCTGTAAAGAATGATAATGTAACACTCTATTGATCTCACTTCCACAGGGAGATCGGAGCACCTGGTCAGCTACTGAGCCTTCCCAGGCTGGCAGGAAGTCAGTGCTCAAGGACAACTGACAACTTAGATACTTGCTGAATCTGGGCTTGAACCCAGCTTGACCACTTGAAAGGCTTTGGACGCCACCCTGCATCCTTTGGGAATGTGGTCACATCTTAGAGGGAAGGTTTGAGGATGGAGCAGGTGTAGCAATGTGATTACTGTACCGAGCAGGGGCAGAGAGGCCTCTGACAAACTAGGATTGATGAGCACTGGAGGGGAGGGAGCAGCTATTTCTGTCTGTCTGACCAGACCACATGCTGTGCCCTGTGTCTGGCTACATACACACACACACTTACACACCTTTGTGTATGTGTGGGAGTGTGTGTCCAGGGGTGAAACGGGTGAAACCAACACTGGATGTCGCCTCCAGTCTGTAAACATTCCACATGTAATCCATTACAGCAGTGCATTAAATATTACTGAGCATACTGAAAGCTGCAATCAATACTGGATTACTCAAATGACTAAGACTACCTTGCCAATATATTAAACTGTTCCAGGTTATTATTTATTTACATAATGCTGTGATCAATTTACAGTCATATCTGAAGGGTGTAAATCAACCCTGCAGGTGTATTTGATATAAAAGAGATAGAGCTGTGGGGAAGAAAGAAAAGAAGTCTAATTACAAAATGGATTACAGCTGCAAGCAGCAATTCTGGGTTCAAACCTTTTCTCATTTATAATAGAAATATATATTTTAGTCCCACTAGGTTGCATACCATATGTGGTGTTGATAGAGTCAAAATTGAAGTAGTTCTATTCATACAAGTGGTTTTTACATTAAAAAAATATTATCAGGAGGGCTTTTATTGCTCAAGAGGCTTTTTTTGGTAGAGGACACTGAAATGTAGATGTGCTTAAAATTCAAAGTCAGTGGCACTCACGGTGTGAAAAAGGCCTACCTATCAATATTTTCACTTTTTGGCTGTCAATTATAGTGCCCCCATCAGGCCGATTGGGGTCATATTTTATGGGAAGCATCAGTACATCCTTTCCAGTTATGGTAAAAAAAATAATGTCTCTATCTTGTTTCAGCTCATAGCAGATTGAGAAAATGCATAATATGGCATATGATGCTAAATAGGCCCTGCCGACATGCACCAATCAATAATATAATATACCACAGATCTTGGTTAATACTTGCCCCCAGGGCATGTGCATCAAATTTGATGAAACTTTGTCCATGGGGGTTTGAAGTACACAGTATTAGTGCTTTAGGAGGAAGTTATCTACCAAAATTTATGATTGGACAAATCGTTAATGAGTTATGGTTCATTTCCTGCTAAGTCCCGCCCTTTGTGAAGTGTTTTGATTGTTTGTGGCCATGTTTTTTGACCAGTCTTGCTAATTTCTAATAGAAGTGTAGGCCCATAAGGCTATATACTAAATCTGGTGTTGATAGAGTCAAAATTGATGAAGTTATATTCATATTATTGTTTTTCACATTATGTAAATTAGCATAAAATCCATAATAGCAGACTTATATGGTCCAAGAGGCTTTTTGTACATGAAGCTGAACATGTGTACCAAATTTCAAGTCAGTTGGACTTACGGTGTAAGTCCAATTGACCAAAGTCACAGTTTTGGGTGTTAGTTACAGCGCCACCATGTGGCTGATTGACGTCATATTTCTTTTGAAGCATTTGCACATCATTTCCAGTTATTGGGCCAAATTTCATGTTTCTCACTCATTCAAGCTCACGGCAATTTGAGCCACAGCATAAGACAACAATTAATGATAAATTCTACCTTTTCAGGGTTTGAATCTTGAATATAAAAATATACAAATACACAACAACAAAAAATTCACAGACAATTTCAGAAGTTTCTCTTACGATACAGATTCCTCTCTATTCTCAGTGTCACCTCTTCTCAACTGCATTGAATGTTTTCCTCGTCTGCACAAGCAAACACATGCACACAGACTTGCGCATAGACACACACAAATTATGAAAAAGCATGACACTTGCAATTAGCTACAGTGCCAGAAGCCTGAGACAGCAGAAAGCAGCTGACGCGCTCTTAGTGAGCACCTTGTGAACCGGGCGTCACACTGAATCAGCCTGGAGAGGGCCGGCGTGGAGGAACATGCCAGCAATTCAATACAACCCAATTCAGCGCGGCCTGCGTGGCGAGACCGGCAAAGAAATTGAGGGTCTATTGTTACGAGAGCGGCACTTGTGGCGTCTCCATTCGTCCTAAATAAATTGCATTATCTGGGCTGTCAGAGTGGCAAGAAAATAATCCATCCTAGCTTATCATCTCAAACACATTCTATCCACCTTGGATTTTTTTCCCCCTGCTTCTCTCCAATGTGTCTTTGCTCACATTTTCAGAGCTTTGTGAAATGAGAATATTGAATCAACCATATTCCCCTATTTTTAAATTATCCAACAATATCCTATATGCACACAAGCCTGAAAGTAGGGAGCAACAATTACAGTCAGTGATGCACCATGAATTATTCATATGGTACTGAAAAAAAACACATGTTGTTACACATCAAGTGATGCCACAGTACAATGAACATGCATGTATATGCTTGATTACTACGCCTTCAAATTAAATAAGGGATGTATGCACAGATGAAGGCTGAGTTCCTATTTCAAGTACAATTAGACATTTACTTGAGATTTTCATAGTGGCTCATAAAGATCCAATGGGTATGCTCTTGACCTTCAAATCCACTTTGCCCATCAGTTTCATATTTTCATGCCCTGTGCAGCAAGTATGGTGAGGTGAGGTGTGACAGATGCGAGCTCCCTGCAAATCAAGTAGTACAAGCAGATGTGTTCTGGTTAACACTGAGTCCAACAGTGTGTCCAACACATCCTCACCCCTAACTCATCAAGACCGACGCTTGGTCAGTGGCTCTGTACGCTGACAACTATAACACTCTAGGTACCCCTCTAGGATCAGTTTTGGATGCGTCAGGGACGGCGTATCAGTTTCCGCTGGTTACTAGCACAGTGTCCTGTCAAAGTAAATGTCCGCATTCACAGGAAATGTCCAGTTTCTTTTCCAAAATCAACTTCCACCATAGCTTTAATTAGTTTTTAGGTTTACTTATGCAACAAAACTACTTGGTTAGGCTCAAGGCCCGGGAAGAGCGTCAGACACTGAAGCAAATTTCTGTAGTGGTCAAATGGTGGTACTACAACATCAGTGTCACGTGATGGGAAACAGATGTCTCTAACTTAGCAGATAATAAACACATGAAAAGCCCTTTTCTAATTATTAGGTCTTAAAAGTTATAAAATTCACTAATAGCCAAATCCATTTATTTTCCTCCGTTCATGTGAATGAGTCAGATTGTGGCTGGACCGAGAGCTGGGAGACGGGGTTAAAGGAAACACTAGTGTGCCTACTTCATGGGCCCAATTCATGCAGATGACTGCAGAAGGATCCGGGTGCTTTATCACTCTGCAGTTGAGCCATTTTAGCTTTATGCCCCACTGAGCAACTCTCATAGGAACGAACAAGAAAATATTGTGGACTGGGTTTAAAAAAAAGTGTTTGCTATATAAAGCAGCTATGCTTGTTAGTTAAGTGCATATATTGTATAAGAGAACTAAGGTAAAATAAGTCAACGGACAGCGGTCTCCTGGGTGAAAGTCTGTGCTTGTTTGACCCATCCAAACTCCACTCCCACCCACCCTATGCGGACTTTCTCGCTCTTTCTGCTACGCCATTTGCTCTGGACGTCTAATAATGACAATGATGGGTTCACATTGGAGGTAATTGAAAGCCTGTTGGCCTAAACAAAATGATCCTTAATAACAGACATAAGCACTTTCTTTAGATCCTCTCTAACCACTTTACAGCTTTAGATCAATATCAGAAATACAACTGTAGAGTGATTACAGCCAGAATGTGGGTAAAACAGGCTGTGTTATGAGTAATTCTTTCTGTTATCTCCTTGCAGCCACCTGAAGGCAACAGGACAGACGGTAACTGCAGTTTCTACTTAGTGCCACGTCAAATCGCACAGTGATCCATTGTGGCTACGTTGATCAAATCATACACAACCAACAAGAGGCTGCTACAAAACACAAGCTGCCTTAATCTGCAATGCTGAGCTCATTTCTGTTTTAAATCTCGCATGTTTTTTTTTTTTTTTTTGAGCTTGTTTGCATGTTAAGTGTCCTTGGGTTACATGAAAGGCACTAAAAATCAAATTCATTGTTATTAGTATTACAGGAGGAAAATCACACAGCACACGGGGGTGTGGGAAGCATCTCCTCTGATTTTTAAAAGGCAATTTTTAATTACAATATACTCCAATTACAGCTCTGACTGTGCGACTGCTTTGGCTAAATCTCATAGGAGTGCTTCAGGAATCCATCAGTACCTGCACAGAATAGTTATTATGGATCATTGTGTATCAGAATAACATCATGCATCACTATGGACACAAAAATATGACCAGATATTCAATATCCCCACAAAAATAAATTCAACTAACAAAGGTGCATCATCTGCCTTTGGCAACACGTGTGGTGCTGTGTATTTGTGTCTAGTAAGTCTGCAGCCTCACAGAAAACACTATTTCCATATGTGGAAAAGCTGATTTGTGCTCTTCTCTTCTCTCCATTTGGTAAGTAATATTCATCATGTCCCACTGTGACTGGCACAGCTGCTTAAATAATAATAATAACAATAATTTCATTTATGCAGCTAAAGAGATGAGACCAATGGAGTGATACAGGAGTCAGTCCTAAAACCTGGAAGTGGTTTAGTATTTTAGCACTTCTGGTTCCCTTGTCTGGAAGTCAATGTTTTTTTTGTTTTTTAAATGGGTTTTAAGGTAGATGCCTGAAATAAGGTCTGTGGTTAACACAAGTTTAAGAGACTTTAACTGTCTCAACCGGCTAAATGAGACCACTAAACGTCATCACGCCGACTCGTCTGCCTTTCCAGCCTCGTTGTGTATGCGACCGTGGTGTAGTTTGTTTATAGCCGTTAATCTTTTTACTTCTGGCGATTGCATTCATGCTTCAGAAACCAGAAAAGTGGTGTTCATTTGTGAAGATGATCTTACTGAACAAAACATGGAAGTATCATAAACACACAGATTTTATTTTCTGCAAATATCCAAAACCCAATGGAAAAATCCCATTGGCTTTTTGTCGAGGGAACCAGGGCGATGCTAACTTCCTGGCTGGCCTACAAAAATACGTCATCCCTGGAGCGCTCTGTTATGTGACTGACTGAGAAGACAATGATTAATCACCTAACCTCCTACTTATATTCTGCTTTTCCCAAATCTTTTGCACATCTTGTGCAGCACAAATATAAACAACAATAAAAGTTTGCTTAAACACACCTTCACTAACATTGCACATTTCACCTTGCAGTTTGTTGCAAATATTACAAAAGAGCCCTAAGTCAGAAAGAAAAAGCAGAAAACACTCACACATACACACAGATTGGGGATCACAGACTCCCTGGCCTGCATGTTCATATTCCACTGTGGTTACTATCATGAAGTTGTTCTGACAGCAGAGCAGCACTATTAACAAAAGCAAGCTGTGGGCAGGAGGAGGGTTTGCCTGGAGACCTGTTTAAAACTCAACAAAGAAGAACTACTTTACATGACCTCATAGTGCCCCTGCCAGCAGAAACTCTGAAAATAATCTTGCTTCTCAAAATTCCTCCAAGCCATCATTGCAATTTGCGAACCTTTCTCTTTATAGCTCACCAGATTCTTTAATTTACACCTTCATACTGTACCCACCACCCACATCGCTTAAGAAACCTTTCTGCCCTTGAGATGCTTAAAGGGATAGTTTGTATGTTTTGAAGCAGGGTTGTAGGAGGTACTTACCCACAGTCAGAGTATTACCTACTGTAAATGACAGTCGTTACTGCTGCGTCGATCAGTTAGTCTGTGATATTGTACGACTTTGGTTAGTTTGGATTCACCAACGTCCCCCCGTATACTTCAAAGTAAAATTTTATTTTTCCAATGGAGTTTGGTGGCTTTAGCGAGACCAAAGCCTTCACAACACCTTCAGTTCCTCGTGGGAAACGTCTGTCTCACGGCAAATTACACCAGTGTGTATATATATATATATATATATATATATATATATATATATTAAGTATTCTACATATAGTATACTCAAAGTTATTTTTAAAATATGTTTTGCTGCTGACCCCGTCCACAGTAGTACTTTGCTTTGCTCCCCTGCCATTATTCCATACTGGGGGTGCCAGCCACCATCTATTTTAGGTAATACACTGTGGATAAGTACCTCATACCGCCCCACTTCAAAACATCCAAAGTATCCCTTTAATTTTCTCCCCGTCTATGAATCCTCCCTGCTGGGACAGATCTGTGGGTGTGTCTAACATGCCCTACATGACGAGACCCCTCAACCCTTCCACCCGCTGTGGGCTGGCTGCTGCGTGATGCGTTGTGACGGACGCTCGGAGCCAAACACTCCTGGCTGCCACTGCTTCGCTCTGCCTTCAGTGGCGGCGAGGGCGAGAGGGAGTGAAGTCAGTCAAGCAATCTGGCAGATAGAAAAAAAACCCCAGCTGGGTGCACTCATCCTCCCTGCTACCGCTCCTCTGTAGCTAGAAAATACCTCAATTTGAAATCATGCATTTCACAGTTAACCTTGATGGCAGGCGGCTCCATTTTTCGATGGCGTGTGCTTGCATGTGTGACTGGCTGAGTCTGACTGCAAATGGAGAATGAAAATGCGAAAGTGGCATCTCAGGGACGCCGCTGTTCAAATCTTGTTGGGTGTGCTACAGGCATAATAGAACCCCTATTTCCACGGGGTCTGCTGAGCAGTTTCACATCATAATAAATCTAAATCCAGATCCTTCTCGTTTAGAGGTAATAAAAGCAGTGTGTCGGCGCAGAGAGAAACTGATCTGAAACACAACATGGCTGTGTACTGCTAGTTTGTCTCAATTCTTTGTCCTCTAAAAGGACAGACCTGTTAGATACAGATAGAGAGGTGAAATGTTCTTTCAGTAACAGGAAGCAGGTTCCTGACGTCTCATCTGATAGCGCCTGAATGCCCCATTGTAACGGTTACCCACAACCACGACCAGGTTAGTCTCTGCTGCTCTATGCACAGCGGCACAATGACACCACACAGAGGATTATATTCCTTCTGACAGCAGCCTGCCAGGCGCTCTGTCTCCATCCATCCCTCCCATGATTTCCCATTTGGTGGCACACAGAGGTGATGTTGTTCGTTTCTTTATGAAACTCCCTGCACCCTCAGGGGCCCTTAGGCTGTGTCTGACAATAAAACCTCAGATAGGGATTCATTGTGGAACAAGTATAGAAAACAACTGTTCTAAGTGAATCCCTGTCTGTGTTTTTAATGGGGTGACATATGGCTCAGCAGAGGTCTTCGCTTATCTGGTTTACAGAGGCGACTAAATGAAAATGATTTCAATAAAGTCAAAGGAGATGACGACGCCTGAAAGCTCCAACGAGCAGTTGACGGTTTCATCTGCTGCGTGGCTGAATGTTTGACTTTGCAGTTTTATTCCTCATCGAGCCAGTCGGTTTGTTTTCTAAAAGCCAAGAAGAATAAATGTTCACCATGTTTGGCTAGTATTGGGAATAGCACTGATTATTATAAACTTCCAATCCAAAAATGCAAAGTTATGGAAAGTTGAACATTAGAGGGAGACCACAGTTCTCTTGGAACAATGCTTTGTGCATATGTGAGCATGAGGCACTGCACTATAACCAAGCAAATATGTGATTAAAAAGCATATGCTGTGCACACAGAAGCAGAAAACTGGAGCTTAGCATCCAGAGTTAGTGTGTTAACATACCCACCCAACTGATCTTCAGAGGGCTGCAATGTGAGGAAATATTCATAAAAACAACAACAAAACTTGTTTTGCAGTTTCACTGTGGATCTGCCACCAGTAGCAGTCAAATGATTCAGTCAGTCATCCGCCACAAGGAGCTCTGGGTCATACAATCTAGAAAATAAAATACAGCAGCCTGTGATGGGGCTCCTAGAGGCTGAATAATCACCAGGTTTTGTTGTGACAACTAAGACAATAAAGCATTTTTATGATGCCATCAAAATGCCTGTTTAAGACAGCTTTTCTGTGTTTTTTTCAGGCTCGCTACAGAATATTTAACCCAAACTTTGATGGTGCATGAGCTTTATAAACATGGCTGTTTGTTTCATTGACTTTTACATATATAAATCAACACTTTCTATTCCCTAAAATGTCAGAGAACACTGATATTCTGCTTGAGCTTTGCCACCGAAAATCCCTCACTGAATTATTTAGTCAGTTTGTGTTTTAGTTCAACCGTTTAAAAACCTAGCATCACTTTTGCATAATGGTAAATATTTGCTTTTCATATCGCTGCTTGCTGTGATGTTCAGCGACCTTTCCAGGCACAGCACTTGACTTGGTCCATGGAGAGACTGAGTTATCATGAGCTGCTGTGCTTATACACACATGCGTCTACAAGACCTGAATGCTGAAAACTGCTGTGAGAACAAAGTAAATACTGTATGTCAAACTCGACATGAACATACATGATATGAACAACCTCGTAACGCGTTTTTTATCTTCACTCCTGTTCTTATCGACTGTTATTCTCTCGGTGATTGGTCTCGTAACAATAGTGATAGTTCTGCGGCGTGGAAACACTCACATGAGAAAGCAACCAGTTATTATGTGGCCTGGTCTGCAGTCTCCACTCCCATCTACCAATAGGCCCATTTCACAGCAGCCATTTTGACACGTCAGGTAAACACCGAGCCCCCAAGGAAGAGGGCCGGGCTTTGAAGAAAATCTGACATAGTGGCCAAATGGTGTAATTACAACTTCTGTGATGCTAACATTCCATGATGAACACTTGAACAGCCCTTTTATAAATCATTAGGTCCTTGTAAAATGCAAATTCAGAGTCATTTTCCTTCCTCCGTTCATGTGAATAAACCCCAGACCGTGAGTTGGGAGGCGGAGTAAAAGGGAACGCTGATGTGCCTGCTCTGTGGGCCCAATGGATGCAGAAGATCGCCAAAAGATCTGGATAATTTTCTGCTCGGAAGTCAAACTTCTTTGGCTTCATGCGCCACTGAGCAGCTCTCATAGGAATGAACGGGGGCTCGCCTCGTTCTCTTTATACATCCATGGTAAACATGGTGTGCAGGAGAACTATCGTGGCCGAAGCAAAAACGTGACAACGACAATGACCCTATCTCGATCCACTGCTTGGTTTGTCCATTCTAGGCTCCGGTAGAAACATGGCGGCTCCTTGAAGAAGACCCACTTTGTATGTAGATATAAATGGCTCATTCTAAGGCAACAAAACTTATTACTTATTAATATTATCCCCTAAATGCACTGTTCCTTTAATTATGGTCCCATTCTGTTTAGTGTGTCTCAGCCATTCACAATACCAGGGACCTGGCCCACCTAAATGGAATAGGGCCATAATTAATGCTATTAATTACACCCGTGTTTACCCTGCAATGACATGTCAATATGGCTGCTGTGAAAAGAAGGTATCCTTATTTGATATCAGCCCTGTTACCACAGGGTTAAACACACTCCATTACCCACAATATGAGATGAGCATCTCCAGCCACAGTATACCGTTTACCCCGGGCCAGATCTGGTGATACAGACGCTAATCTGAATGTTCTGGTTTTGCATCCGACAGGCCTATTCACTTACTGTTTTTAGAAGGGCCAGATTTGGAAAACAGCGACGTGCCGAGGGGCCATAAATTTACATTTCCTATGTCTGATCTGCAGAGCTATGATTTTAAATGTGAAAACAATACATATTTTTAATCTTAATAAGTTGTTGATTTTATAAACCCAAAGCTGCATTTTACATATTTTCTTTTTAATTCAGTCTGACTCAAGTTTGACTTTCTGTGCTTAACAGTACATAACTAATGAGCTTTTGGGCTAATTAGTGTACTAATAAAATGATGATTTGTCGAGTATTTAATACTCTTGTCAACATGGGAGTGGGAAAATATGCTGCTTTATGGAAATGAATGCACAGTAGATATTTATTATTGGAAATCAATTAACAACACAAAACAATGACAAATAGTGTCCAGAAACATTGCCCATGTTGGCACTGATGATGTAGAGATTGAGTGGTCTGAGGTCACAAAGGAAAGCCTCTCTAGGATAATCCGATTTCACCAGTAAGATGAGTTGGCATTGATTACTTTTCTCTGGTCTCTTACCTGTAAGAGGCAGTGATGAGATTCTGGTGGTTTTGTAATAAACAGGGTTTCGTTTTTATTAGGGTTGTCAAAGTTAGCGTGATAATAATGCAATTTAGTTTTAAAGCTAGAGTGAAGATACTGGCATCGCATGAAACTAATCAGAGTAAAGTCAGCACACTGACACACTGACAGCTGTATGATTTAAGCATATTTTTATGCTTAATGAAGTACCTGTGAGGGTTTCTGGACAATATTTGTCATTGTTTTGTATTGGTAATTAATTTCCAATAATGAATACAAATAAATATATAAAGTATGTGAACCCTTTAGGATTACTTGGATTTCTGCATAAATTGGTCATAAAATGTGTTCTGATCTTCATCTAAGTCACAACAATAGACAAACACGGTCTGCTTAACCTAATACCGCACAAAATATTATATGTTTTTATGTTTCTATTGAACACATATAAACATTCACAGTGCAGGGTGGAAAAAGTATGTGAACCCCTAGGCTAATGTCTTCTCCAAGAGCTAATTGGAGCCAGGAGTCAGCCAACCTCCAATCTCATCACCAATCAATGTGATGAGATTGGAGGTGTTGGTTAAAGCTGCCCTATAAAAAACACACACCAGTTTTGAGTTAGCTGTTCTCAAGAAGCATTGCCTGATGTGAACCATGCCTCGCACAAAAGAGCTCTGAGAAGACCTACGATCAAGTATTAAGCTATGTGTGGAGAAAAAAAGGCACGGCACACCAACATGAAAACCTCATCCCAACTGTGAAATATGGTGGAGGGGGCATCATGGTTTGGGGCTGCTTTGCTGCCTCAGGGCCTGGACGGATTGCTGTCATTGACGGAAAAATGATTTCACAATTTTATCAACACTTTTTGCAGGAAAACTAAAGACCATGTGTCCACCGACTGAAGCTCAGCAGAGGATGGGTGATGCAACAGGACAACGACCCAAACCATAGAAGTAAATCAACAACAGAAGAAAATAGGCCTTCTGGAGTGGCCCAGTCCTGACCTCAACCCGACTGAGATGTTCTGGCATGACCTCAAGAGAGCGATTGACACCAGACATCCCAAGAATACTGCTGAACTGAAACAGTTTTATTAAGAGGAATGGTACAAAACTCCTCCTGACTGTCGTGCAGGTCTGATCTGCAACTACGGGAAACGTTTGGTTGAGGTTATTGCTGCCAAAGGAGGGTCAACCAGATATTAAATCCAAAGGTTCACATACTTTTTCCACCCTGCACTGTGAATGTTTACATGTTGTGTTCAATAAAAACATGAAAACATATAATTTTTATACGGTATTAGTTTAAGCAAACTGTTTATTGTTGGGACTTAGTTGAAGATTAGAAACACATTTTATGACCAATTTATGCAAAAGTAAGTAATCCCAAAGGGTTCACATACTTTTTCTTGCAACGGTATATACCTACATTTGCATAAAGCAGCATATTTGGCCACTCTCATGTTGATAAGAGTATTAAAAACTTGACAAATCATTAATGTACATTTTGAACAGATAAAAAAATGTGTGATTGATTTGCAATTATGGACAATCATATGATTCATCATTATTAAATATTTTAATCAATTAACAGCCTTAGTTTTTTATAAGTGGCCTTCTTGATGAGATCGGACAGAATTCACCCTATCAGTATTTTAGCCACAGGTATTTGTGAACATTACGGAGATAAAGCATATTCAGTGGATTTTAACATGGTGTTCATTCTCATTATTAACAGTCACTGACGTACACAAAAGGCCCAGTGTGATATCTCACCACAGCGTACTTAAGCTCATTTTCAACACTTAGGTGACTTTGTTATTCCCCTGGTTAACAGGATACAAAGAGCCTGTGCTCAGCCTGCACAGATTGGTGTGTTTCATCCCACACCATGATGGAGCCCAGTGTCCCTCAAGGCTGTTCTTTAACAAATCCCATTCATTCAATATGCAGCAGCCAATAGCACTGGATTAGCTTCAGCAGGAGTGTTTGATATGGAAAAATGGAGGTATTACACCATGAAAAGAAAGAAAAAGAGCAACCTAGAGACGAGAAGCTGATAACAGAATAAGAGATGAGGATGAGAGATTAGGCACGGGATAGATTTAAGGGAGGTCACACTCTTTTAAAAGGCACTGATGAGGATCCTGCTGAGGCTGAGGATCGCACAGGGGACAGCTACGGTTAGACGGCAATTGACTGCCTTGTGTTGTACCACATTGGAGTTCAAGAGGCTATCAAAACATTATGCCAGCGAGAGTCATAACAATGACCAGAGGAGTAATAAAAGACATAAAGTCAGGGAGACGGGGAGCGGGGAGTGGAGAAGAAGAAAAAAAAAGGCTAGTAAGGGAGAGACAGAGAGTAGAGAGGATAGAGAGAAAAAAAAAGATGGGAGACGCTCGGAGGAAGAGGCAGAAAAATCAATAGACTTCTATATGCAGCATTGAGAATGTGCCCTCTCGCTCCAGACAGCCTATCCAAGGACTCCACCAGCCAGCAGACAAACTGAACATCTATCCACAGACCCAAACTGATAATATGCCACCCCAGCATGTCCCTGTCTCCATTTATCTCCTTCTTCCCCACTCCATCCATCCTCAAACACACACACACACTTCAACCTACTGGCTCTTCTCCTCCAAATTTAACACTCTAATTTGGTTGAGGGCTGGCTGCTGTGTTATTGATGTGACCAGAGGTCTGATCCATCACGACCCCATGACAAGGCTTTAGTCAAGAAGGCTATAACTCAGAGGTATCGTCTTCCCTGTTTACCACAATATCAAACTGGCATTGGTAATTTAAAGGCTGGACAGACGGCCTGCGTTACTGTATCCGCCCGCCTTGCTCTGTCGCTCTACGCGGCTGGACGCCAGTGCTCTGAACCGTTCGGTAAATTTCCACGCCTGTTGGGATTCTCTGGACTAAGAAGCCACTTTTGTCACTTTTTTTGTGGTGTTTACAAACTTTCATAAACACTGACTTCAGGATTATACAATGTGGAAATGAAGATATGAGTAATTAAAAAAGAAATAACATGAGACGTGTTTACTTTGTCGCGGTGTTCGCAGCGGAAGGATTAAGGCTGTGTGTGTGTGTTTGTATGTGGTGGTGACGGTGCGACACGTGGGGTGGATTATCGAGGTTTACTCCACAGCAAGCTTGGCATGCCGGTGCTTCTTCACATACATTTAGTTTTTATGAGTGTACGTACGTCCACCCATCTGTGTGGGTTTAGCTGGAGGCCAGGGCGATGGGGAATTGGAAAGCTGGATGTGGCGTTACATACCGGTGTCTTATCACTCTGATATAAGGCCAAATAGGACACAGAGGGGCTAAGACTTGCCTGATAACGAATGAGGATTGGAAATAATGTATAGAAAGGAAGAAGGAAAAAAAATGATGAGGAAGAACGTGCTCTCTGGAGGCCCATGGGATTGTGTAATGTTGCCTCTGATCATTGATTAAAGAGGTTTATGTACTCCCACCCAGAGCACAGCAGAGGACACACTCACCCCTCTTTCTCCTCCCAGTCTTCCTTCCCAGAGTTGTCCATCCTTCTGCCCTTTCCCTCCTCTCTGTCTCTATCTCTCTGCTGTAATGAGCAGACAACCATTGCTGTAATTTTCTCTGTACTATAACTGACAACTACAAAAGGTCACTCAGAGGGAGGGGTCTCCTGCTTCTAATCACTCAGCAAGAGCAGGGCCATTCAAATGTCACCATATCAAAAAATACTGTTAAAGATGAAAAATGTACTGCCGTACTCCTTCTTTTAATTTCCTCTTGTAATAAACATACTACCATTCAATCTGAAGAAAGCGCACGTCCTTGAGATGTAATTACATGAACCAAGATCTTTCTTTTGTGAGTGGAATCTTTACTACATTGAGTGATAGGATTAGGGTCATGCTCGACCCAGTCGCCAGAAAAAATGTTGGCGTTGTACGTGTCTGCAAACCACAGATAGTTTGAATGTTGGCGTTTCATATCAGCCTCATGTCACGCTTGCACAAACACACCACGTGGTAAACGTGAAATGACTGGTTACATTTAGGCAACAAAACTACTTTGTTAAGTATAGAAAAAATATCATAGTTTGTTGTAAAGGACCAAAATTTACTATAATAAATCATATATTGACCATTACATGTCATCGAAGACTAAGGAAACAGACTGAATTGAAATACTGGCTCCTTTGAGATTTCTATTCCAGTCCAAAAAGTCTGGTTTTGTTTTGGCTAGCGTGATCCCGTCCACTGCCCGTTTCAACACCCCGTTACCACATGAGAAACAGATTGGCATACAAACAGATTTCTGCAGCCATGGAAGTAAACAAATGAACTGGATCAACAGAGATAACATAACACTAGATTCCACCCGATCTGAAAACCCTCGGTACGTCGCTCTGTGGTCCATGTGCGGCTGGTTATCGAGGCAGCGAGTTTTTGAGACACACAGCCGGAGATGTGATTCCAGTTACTGCTGGCCAGAGACTAACGCAGTTGTGTCTGGAAGGGAACCCTCAAATTGCGAAAACGTGCGGCACCTGAGGAGCAGACAGGCGACAGCTGTCGCTGAAAACGCTAGCTGTCAATACTACATATTGCTCCTTATAAAATAATAACTGTCACACTTTTTGGAAAACAAGCTTAGACCCAAACAGATAAAAATGAGGAGGCAGCAGGTAGATTACAATGACTTAATAATAGAAAACTTACTATCTACAAAACTGCAGCTGGTCTAGCAGACAGGTAACAACAGAGTCAAACCAGAAAATAAACTTGAAACTCTAAACACTGGAAAAAGGGTGAAAACTACACAAAGAGAATGACGATGAACTGAGAATGAAACCGGGGAAACGCACAGACTAAATATACAAGGAGAGCAGCATGATGAGACAGGTGGAATAAATCAGAGCGGGGCAGACAATCACTAAGACAGGAAGTAAGAGCAGACGTGACACAAACAGTAAACATATCAAAATAAAACAGGAAACACTGACCAAAAGAAACAAGAAACATAACAGAAAGCCCCAAAACCTAGAAGCTAAGATCCTCTAGATAATTCAGCTAATAAGCCACTAAAAAGATAAACACAAGACAGTCTACAGTCTTAACAAGTAGTCCAAGGACCTCTAGGAACAGAGCCAGACCATGACAATAATCACCGTAAATACAATGCGGCTGTGTTACCTGACAGGTGCGTTATTCATGCGTCCCTTGTTCACACCAGCTGCATGTCAACAGCGTTTCTGCTGCTGCTCTTTCTACATAGAGTTTGACTTTCATAATGGCCATTTCATTTCATTCTAAATGCCATTTATACTGATTTTAGACAGAGAAAGGTCAAGAAAGGTGTAGTAATTTGTAAATAATAGTAATAATCCAAAATTAAAATCCTGTATTACATTCATTCATGGAACCCTGCAAGTCACTGCTTGTTCTATAACACTTTCCTGCACATATTTCAGAATAAAAGCCTTGAAGAAGTTCTGCCTGCAGACAATAAAAAGCTTGAAGGGTTTTATTTTGAAATGATGAAATGAAAGATGATTTAAAAATAAATCTTTACTTTTTTCATGTCTGTGACATTTTGTACAGATACAGACATCGAAAGTGTAGTAATGTTGCTGATATGATGTCAATATACAGTCAAACGATCACTTTCACTGTCTGCTGCTGCTGTGAACTGCGCAGCTTGTGTCAAAAATAGGCGAGACCTCGAAACTCTAGAGGAGACGCAGCTGAGATGCAGCCAAGCGTCTCATGCCGGCGGTGCAGATCTAACCTGTTAACATGGACGCCGAAATGAAAAGCAACAGGTAGCGCAGCCGCCACGGACTCCTGTTGCGTCTGGTTTGGCCCAGGGCTCATGCTCCACAGTAAGCATTCAACACATCGCTCCACCCGTGGTATTGGTTTGCGGCTGGCCTTTCTACTGAAACCACAGTTTTATCAGAATATCCTCCTCCTGCTGGTATTAAATGCCCCCCCTCCCCACCTCACCACCTCCTGTAAACTAGAACATATCACTTGACCAAAATGGCTCCCCTGGGAAAGACATGCTACTCAGATAACGGTCACTATTAGTAGAAAGTGCTCATAAATGACCAAAACAATGGAGGCAATCAAGCGGTGAATCTTCCCAGGAGAAGATCTTTGATACAATGGAATTGGAAATAATTTCACACTACACGGCACATTTTCATCTGTCGAACATATTCCAGTGTTAACGTCACTTCTATGGAATAGAATAGAGAGGTGTGCATCCTGAACAGGCTGTTATCCTCATTATGAGAGGCATGAATGGCTTCATGTAAATGCAGCTACTGAATCCCTCTCAGCTCTGACCTCTCCAAGTGATGACTTATGAGGAAAAGTTTTAGAAATGTACTTCGCTGAGCAGGATGACTAATGATCCGAGTCAGAATTTTGAAAATGTATTTTCAAATCCCCGAAAAATACCAGACGCACTGAGCTGAGAATGAATGAGTGACATTAGTTTGGCAGAAAAACACAATGAATAATACAGATACATTAAACATATGCAAACACATATTGGTTGTTGGCAAATACAGACAAGGAAGAGACGAGTGGCCCTCAGAATGTACGGTTATGTTGTGGTCGTTATGTTCATTTATTCTGTGGTTTTCTGCCACAGTAGCAGGTCCATTAACTATCAAAATAAATCAATGCAAGCATGCTGAGGCAAACCGCACAGACGCTGCTGTTATTGTGAAGTTCGAGGATGGAGAGCGAGAGGAGAAAGTTGAGCCGACCGCGAGGGATCGAGCCGAGTGTACAAACTTGAAATGGAGAAAGGAGAAGTGGCCGCAGTCAATTACGAGCCCCATCTTGTAGTTTGTGTCTGCATTGATTTGCTGGGGACTAGGATCTCTGCCTCCCCCTAGTTCACCTAACTGCACTCACTCTGACCCGCTAATTACTTCACTAAGACCGAGTTGGTCTCACCTCGGTGCACTGCCTCGCTGTGTGGAGCTGTCTCTCTAAACCGACGTGGGAGGAAGGGAGACCGAGCCTGGATTAAGAATGCATGATGCGTGTCAGAGTAGGAGAGAGGGCAGATGTAGAATGAAACAACGAGAGACAGACACAGTAAGGAAATAGAGGTGTATGTATTTGAGGCATTTGCAGAGGCTGTGAACTCAGGCGAAGGGCATACAGCAGTGTTAACATACTGCTGTTACTGTACTGTACGTCACCTCAGGACAGCCAGGATGTGAGTGATGTTCCTGGCTCTCACTGAGCTGCATACATAATTAAATAAATTGCTACTGATTAAGTAATAACTCATAATCATGAAGATGATGGTGACAGAGAAGTTCACCGGGGAGCTCACGTACCTGATGGGATCAGCCCGAAGGCCCAGTTGGGTACGAAGATGCCGAAAGGGTTGTTTGTGCCTTTGCTGTCTTTCGTCACCGGAGTTTTGTGTTCATCTGACTTCGGGCTCATGCTTTTGAAAGGCGTCCACCGGCTCCCAACCACGAAGGACTCCGACACCGCAGACCTGGATTCCATTTCTGTGGCGCCGACGTTGGAGCCTGACGCGAAGGTGGTTAACTGAATGGCACCTGTAGTCATTTGGGATCCAGGTGCTGGGGTAGCTGAGAGGTGGCCCCGCAGGTCCGGTGTCTCCCGCTCTTCCTGAACCCATGAAATGGAAATGGACGACTCCTCGGTGGTGGCGCTCTCTGAAGTATTCTCCGTGGTCGTTGCTGGGGTGATTAGATCCATCCTCTGCGTGTCTCTGGTTGTCAGGGGCGCTGCTGTGGTCACTTCAGAGGTTGTCAGCACCGCCGTAAGGGCTTCAGGCATGGGAGTCACCTCCTCCTTTTGGCTGTGCTTCCTAAAAAGAGGAGCAGAAGCAGAATTTGAACTGCTCTCTCCTCTTCGTGCAGAAGCAGAGGAGAGGTTGTCAGAGGGCCTGTGGACGTAGAGGATCTCTCCCCTGGCCTCCTCTGCTGCGTCTGGCTCCAGAGAGCCCTGAGGTGGGGTGGTGGGCTGTTGCACTAGATGCCACTGGGACAGAGTCGTGTGCTCTGCCACAGTCACAAGCTCAGTGGGGCTTTGGCTGCGTGAAGACTTTGTTTCAGGACTGTTGGCTTTCAATCCAAACCCGTCAGGAAAGTTGCTCCCTTCACTGCTCCCTTCTATCTCCTTCTCCTCCCCTGATGCAGTCCTGGCAGCCGACGGAGAGTTAGCATCTTCCCCATCCTGGTCCCTCCCCTGGCCTGAATAGTTTTCCGGGTTGTCCTGCCGAAGGGAAGTGGGCAGGGTCATCACTTCCAGCGGCCCTGCTTTGGCTTCCATTGGCTCCCAGGTGGGGTGTTTTCCCACATAGGCCACATTTCCAGGGGGCCTAGTTTAGAGGTGCGCATGGATTTGATAGCCCACCGGAAGTGGCTGCTGGGGGCGGGAGCAAAGGCCGGGCCTCCTCTGGGACCCTGAGGACCGGATACGTTGACATCCTCACTGGGTGGTGATGTCTTGTTGGGACCTGATGCAGTTAATCCTAAAGGGAACAAAGAATTAGTAGAATTAGCAATTAAAACCCAAGTCTGGCTTACATGCCATATAACGATCACAGAGAGCTCAGTTTCTAAATGATTATGAACACACAAGTCTGCTAGTGTGAGCGGTGTGTGAGCGGTGTGTGAGCGGTGTGTGAGCGCAGCCCAGGATAGCTTTCTGTCATATATGGATATGTTACAACAGTGATTTGTTGTTATTGCATATTTTGTTTTTTCTGTGCCCACACTGCAACCTCGGTGATAACGCAATACTGGTCTGGCCCTTTATTATAGCATTTTTAGGACATGATAGGCGAACAAATCGGAGATCAGCGATTTTGGATTTATTGTTGGTGCAACCAACTACACAGCAACTCTTCGGCATACAGTATAACCATAAGCGGTTTGTTTAAAGTAGAAGTTTGGAGCTGTCTATGAGGGACACAGGATTGTTTTTCCCAGATGGCGGCATGGTCATGAGAGCCTATTCTGGGTGACGTATGGCCGATCTGATGTAGATCCAATTTTTGCCAATCAAATCTACACACGGCACAGACAGTAACATCTAAGCCACACACAACTTGCAGGTTGTGCTCACAGCAGCAGCTGCTGAACAAAGAACAGCCAGACGCACACATCACGTCATCAGTGTGAGTGAAGACATAAAGCTGCTAGTCCCAAACAAGCCGTGGAAAATCAACGTTAAAAATGTTTGGAACATCGACCAAGTGTTTTATTATGAGTACACAATTCAATTTCATTTTTCCATGAAAGAAAAGTTACAAAACTGTTTGTGTACGCTGAATTATACTGTAGAATGAAGAAAAGTTGGCAAACTGCAGTCGGTGCATCTCTAGCGAATTCAAACATTAAAATAAATGCAACTGGGAGTTTATATTTCCTTTCTGTCCCTCTGTTTTTTGAGGCTGTAGACAAACTGTACTTTTTGGTGCAGCGAAAGCAGCAGTTAACTGTAATTTACACTAAGCTGGATGCTTTGGGCTTCTTTCCTCACCAGTGGAGCTGATCAGTGCGGACACTAAAGTTGCTGGAGTTTGTAGACAAAGATGGGAGCGCACCACACACACACACACACGCACACACACACACACACACACACACACACACACACACACACACACACACACACACACACACACACACACACACACACACACTCACACACGTGAAGGCACAAACCAAAAAGGATGGAAGGATGTATTCAAAGTAATTTCACACTTCTCTTCTCTGTCCCTGCTTTCTTATTCCCCGTGGACTCTTTTACCCAAACCGCCTCCTGCAGGAACACACGAGCCTGTGGTGAGAGAAGCCATGTGGAAAAACGCAGGAGCACTCGCAACGCGATAACTAAATGACTTGCTCCGCGACCAGCTCCATCTAGACCTGTTTATTTAGATGAAGTGGCCCACTGTACCTTATCAGCTTACGGCTTTAAACCAGACACTGTCTACGCCATCAATTATTCATTCTGTCTGCCTTTTTTCCCTTTTTTCCGGCTGCAGTGCAGTCATGTCACTGAGAGGCCCAGCTAGTGTTTCTACCATCATCATCGTTCAGCTTGCTTTGGCTGTCCTCAGTTCAGTTAACATGTCTGAAAAGTACGGCAATACTGCAGGGGGTGTGCAACGCAACCCAGCACAACAAATTACCACGAGAAGGAGAACATACACAAATATGTCCATGCATGAAATATTAAAACGTGTGTAAATTATTCAGAAGGTCTGTTGCCTTATGCCCAAGTGAGGTTTATGAGCCTGAGGTTCATTTCCATAAGAGCCGTGTAAACCGGCGTAATTGTCCTATTAATAATCCAAATAGCTAATTACATACTTTTACTTCACACACTGATGAAAGTGAGAATAATTAAACACATTAATCGGGTTTGATCATCTATGTAATGACCCGTGTAATAAATAAAATGAGACAATTAGGCATAGGTTTGGATGATTTGAGCAAAGCTCAGCTCTGACGCTGCAAATCTGTCGGTGGGGAAGCCACAGCTCAATACCGATATGTAGCAAAACAAACTTAAAATAAACCCCATTCAGACGGTAATTGTGTGCTTCCACTGTGAGTGGTTCTGCTGTGTTGACTCCACTTTACGGGAGTAAACAGGCTGAGAAAATCCCTCGGGTCAGGCAGACATGATATTAAATTGTGAGAGTGGAGGCTGACAGCGAGAGAGATGGAGCGAAGGGGAGCTGGCACCCATGCCACCTCAACCCATCTGCAGATATGGCACCTAATAAAAAAAGACTGAAGTAGAAGTTATTGCATGGCCATGAGAATCATGTCAGGAGCAACTCCATTGATTCTTCTATCATTTAAATTCAGTCTCTGGGGCTGACGAGGCTGGTGGTTTCCTTGACAGACAGTTGGATCTTGCATGTAGAGCTTATTCAAATTCTACATGCGTTTTGTAGGAGGCAGATCCTCCACTAGGAGCTTAACCAAACGATGCTTTATTCAATAAAATGTTCAAAATATTTTGATCAGCAGGGGAGATAATTTAAGTCATCGCTCTACATTCAAATTTATTAAATAATTTGAGATAATATTTAAATTCTGATCTTTCTGGATGTGCTGTCTGTAGTGCAAAGCGTTGCCCCCCCCCCCCCCCCCCCGTTTCAATCAAAGAGGCAACATGGCCCCACCAGTTACTAAGGAGTGTTGAGATCTAAGGGATAGCCCGCGGCGTGCAATAACAGAGTTAAATCAGCTCACTGATGCTAGTTTAAGAAGAGACATCAGCTGGGCAGCTTTCCATCACAGCAACATTAAAGAAAGAAACAACTCATCCTCGCCCCCCATTTCTGCGTCTTCCCCTTTTCTTCTCTCTTCCTCGCTCGACTCATCCCCCTCTTGTGTTGCTCATCCTCGCTGTAGTGATCATTTCCGCCTACCTTCAGAGAGCGGGGGCCTAATTGGCAGCGACATAGATGGAGGTGAGAGCGAACGGCGCCGCGGCCCAACCTCCGCGTTAATTGGATACAGTTGTGAATAATGCATGCGGACTAAAGCTTGGATTTTCAGTAATACCATGCGCTGGATTTCAGGTAGCACAGCAGTGAGTATTTAAATTAATAAAAGCAGCAATTGGTTGGTGAGAAAAGCTTATCACCTGTATTGAATCATTCTTCTGGCTGGCTGTAGGAGACTCTTATGTCTTTCTTTGCATCCTTCCCTTAAGCTGATGTCAAGGATGTGTTATTTGCGGTGGCTGTTGCCTTCTTCCACCCAAGGCTTTCTTTTCAGCTCTTATGTGGTACATTTGTCTTCTTTTGGCTGATGATCAGTTTCTGAGCTGTAATTTGGCTTTATTGCTGGTGCCTTGCTCTGGTGGGTATTGGCCCAGCAACGCTCCAGTCGGGAGCCTTTCCTCAAACCTCAGTCTACCTTTACCCCAGTAGTTACAAAACTAGAGGAAGTCATTTTGGGTTTGGTGCCACTGTGCTTTCAAGAAAACATGAGCAGTGACCTGGTGACCTTTTCTATCCTTGGATGTGTTGTACCGCCCCATACCTGAGGGTAATTCACTCCACTGTGGGTGTCACTTGTCTGACAGGGCCTTTCAGCTCACATGCAACACACAGACACGCACACACACATACACACAAACACAAACTCACAGTGTTTCCCTGCATTTGTCAGGCCTTCTCGTAATCCCCAGAACATTTCTTTCTGACTTTTAGACGTCTTAAAGGGCGGGTCCATCTGTGTTCTTTTCTGTTTTTTGTTTTTCAAATAGAAATACACACTCAGCCATAGTTTACCAAGGTAAACTTATCAATAAGGTTATAGATAATGTGAATGCTAAGTCTGGAAATAACTGAAAGGGTTGGTTCATATTGTACACATACAACTGTATGTACAGTATACTCCTGTGTTCTGTGAGGCAAAATTACTGTTTTTGTGAATGTAGTCTGGTGGCTGTGAAGAGCACGATATAACAGCTTCAGTTCCCAGAGGAAAGGGCTGTCTGATGGTGAGGTAAAGCAGCTGTGGAGGGGAGCAGCAGAAAAACTTATTCTAACCAATTAAAAACATCAATATCAGTTTCCATGCACGCTATATTTAGGGTATTTTCACCGCTTTACCTTGCCATCCCTTTCTGACGGAAAGCTGAGGCCATTATATTGCTGTCTTCAAAGCTACCAGACTACACTCACAAAAACAGTAATTTTAAGTAGCAGACCACGGGAGTTGCTGGTCCACCGCTGCCTCGATCCGTTAGTTTGTTTGTGTTATTGTGTGACTTTTGGATCCAAACTAATGTGGCATCCACAGCTGCATTAGCTACTCCTGTCTGCTACTCCAAACTGGGAGTGTGCTGACCATCGTCTAAGTTACTGTATGTAAAACAGGCCATAAGGATGTATATATAGTGTACTGTATATATAGTGTACATATGGCATCATGTAGAAACCTGTCAGGTCATGTGGGAAAAAATTTTAGAAGGGCTTGGGAAAATAGTATTTTAATGCTAAAACATGTGCACTATGACCAAAAATTGAATGTTTGAATTTGAATACATAAGGAACACCACATGGAAGCTACAGAATGGCACAAAAAATGAATAAATAAACAATAATAATAATAGACCACCCATTTCCATCCATGTCTGGTTAAGTTGCTTTGTTTTTCTAATCTGCTTAATGCATTCTCTACAGCTAATACCTGTCAATTTTTTAGTCTAATACTTATTTGACTCTTAAAAATAATCTGTAAATTGTGATGCAGGTCTGCTTTGTTATAAACTAACATTACACATGTGAGCAAACCTTTTATTGCAAAGTAGATTAGAACTGAAGCTTAGCTTATATTCTTTCTGACAGCCTGTGCTGTAAACAAAACCCTCTGTCAATATATATAAATATGAGAATGAAGGCAGAATAGTCTCCATGCCAACATTTTGCACTACTGTATATGGCATGGCCCTTTTGTTTGTTTGCAATTACTGTTTAATTAAATTTACAGCGATACTTCAAATTGCCCTGCGGAGGAATATATTACAGGATGCTCAGGGGAAAAGAAGAGAGAGAGAGAGAGAGAGAGAGAGAGAGAGAGAGAGAGAGAGAGAGAGAGAGAGAGAGAGAGAGAGAGAGAGAGACTGTTTATAAAGCATGACATAAACAGATCCTATATTTATCAGCGACATTTAAATGCACCAGGCTTCTATTTGAAATAGAAGCCTTTCAATTTACCTTCATTTCTATTTCAATTTCACACTCGGTTATTAGTTATAAAGGTGAATACACACAAAGATAAAATCAATGCTGAACTCATACCGTTGGATGGAGAGTTGCCGGCAGATGTGATGGACGCTCTTTCTCCTGGGTGAGTGGTGGGGTTATTTTGCCCTCTGCTTTGGACTGCAGGCACGAATTGAATCAGTGGCGTCACTTCTTTCTCCTGCTCAGAGAGACCTTCCTCTGGATTCTGTAGTCCACTGGTAGGAGTCCTGAAAGAAAAACTACCGCTCCTGTGCTCCATAATGGCATTGTCCATGCTGCCCTTGTTTCCACTCGCTTTTGGTAAACTCAGGTTTCTGCTGGATGCCTCTCCCTGCGTCTGGTTCGAAGGTCCCTTTTCTGTCTCCTCGCCTCCTCTCCAGTACCTAAAGGGCTTCATCAGAGTGTTAACAAACTCAGCCAACACGCTGTTACTAGTCTGAGGCTGGGGGGTGGACGAAGCTATGGAGGATAATGTTGGGGATGTTCCAGAATCGCCACCATCTTCTTCTTCGTGAGCAGAACCTCCGTGGCTCTCCAGTTTCTCGAGGTCAGAAAGGCCCATGGTGTTGCTTGTCTTTGGGCCATCGGACTCCTCCTGGCTGGGTGGGCTGGTTCTGGGTCCATCCTGTTTGTCACCCCAGCTCTCCTCAGGCCTTAAGTGGATGACTACGTGTTCTTCAGAGATCTCAGAGGAGTTGTTGATTCTAGCAATAGAATGGACTCCCGCGTTGTCCACGTCAACCAAGCCGGTCCAGCTGGAAGTCTTGGAAAAAGGGGCGCTACGCTGGGCTTCAGTAACTGAAGAAGTGGCCTCTGCTGCTGGGTCGGGGGCCTGGTACAAAGCCCGTGCCTCTGCAGCCTGGACCCCAGCTGGCTGTTGGGCTACAAAACAAAACAGCCACATTTCACCAAAAGCGACAGCACTGTTTTTCACTTAACCTGCTTTATCTGCCGCATAACACCAAACCTCACTTTACCTCTCTCCTCCCGTTGCTGCATACCTGACGCTGCTACTCAAACCAGATTAAATTCAGAGCACGCTGCACAGTGTCGCATGTGGCTCTGATTTTTCAACCGACGACAAAACCCAATCATTTTCAAATGAACCAAACACAAATATATAGTGATCATGCCATATTAATGAGATTGCATCGATAATATAATTTACATGGTCTGAATTTGTGCTGCTAAACAAAACATATTTATGCTTCTATCTACGTTTCACAAACTGAGAGATTTGTTTTAAATATTAATGTAAATGTGCATACAGCTTTGGTGTAATGTAGAGGTTCATTTATCAGCTGTTTGTTTTGACAAATGCTCTGCTGCTCTGCTCACATGCTGTTTTTGTTTGCATAAAATGATTGGGTTATGTAGATGGTTCAATGAAAATTTCATAAGCTGATATGCGGTGCTTGAAGTGGAAAAAAATAAGCGCCGTTTCTCTCTTATTCACATGTTGGTGTGTGTGTATCGGCCGGTATCAGCAATCTCTCGTGACTTATTCTTATTTATTGATTATTTCTTTAAGCATGTTATACTTAAAGTTATAATCAGCTGTGGTTTATTATACTTGGGCTGTGCATTTTCTATAGTTGGCCTATAATACTAATACTAGTTGACTATAATACTACCACTACTACTACTACTGCGGTAAATAAACTAGGAGATTTGGTGTTTGGGGTCCTCCCCAAAGAAAATTTGAAGGTTTTTGACTTAAAACTATGCAATTTTATATAATTTTGGACCATGCTTATTACTAGTTAAATGCTTATTTTATTATTTACACGTATCACAGGCTTCGTCTGAACATTTAATTCTTCTAGAAATCTCTGCCCTAAAAGAGTAGATTCAGAAAACTTTTGTTTTTTTGTTTTGTTTGTTCACAAATAAAATAAATATATGACGAACAGTACACTAATTATTTTACAAAAAGGCCATGAACTGGTATTGATAAATTACAGCACCCTTGTTCTCAGACCTTCTCCCCGGTGCCGTGAGTCGGCTCGTCCGCATAGTTTTTATGTTCATATGGCTTGTGAGGCTCAAATACACTGTGCGCCGTTATGAATCTCCATTATGAATCTCCCAAAGAACCTGATATGGAGAGGGCAGAAAAGAGTATCGGCAGCTTGTGACAAGCGCCAATGCCAAAAAAAAAAAAAAAAAAAAATTCCCTTATGTCCCCTATCTGTGGCAATACAATTGTCAAATATCAGTCTGTAGTCTGCTACAAACAACAGAAGCCAGAAAAACAAAACTAAGATCCAGATACAAAATCAAGAAATTTGATAAGCTACAAAATACACAGCATCAGTGAACAGGGTGTGATGTAAAGTCAGTCCAAAGTGAAGATGACACTAACTTATTCAGTCTCAGTTGGCACATGATAAAAGACACGGTCAGACACAGTCAGTGCAAACCCCAGTTGGACTCATTCATGCTCTCGTTCCCTCTAACTCTTTTCCTTTCAACCTCTCTTTCTGGCTCTCTCTCTCTCTCTCTCTCTCTGTCTTTCTGTTGCTGCCTCTCTCTTTCTGTCATTCTCTCTTTCGCTCCATCTCTCTGTTGTTCTCTCTTTCTCTCCCTCTTTCTATTTCTCCCTGTCTCTTTCGCTCAGTCTCTCTTTCTACTGATCTCTCCCTTTCTCTGTCTCTTTGTGTTGCTCTCTCTCTCTCGCTCCCTCTTTCTCTGTAACTCTTTCGGTTGCTCTCTCTCTTTTTCTCTGTTTCTGTTGCTCTGCCTCTGTCTCTCTCTCCTTCTGTTGCTCTCTCTCTCTCTCTCTCTTGCTCCCTCTCTCTTCTCTTTCTCTTTTCTCTTCTGTCTTTCTCCCCTTCTGTTGCCTCTCTCTCTCTCTTCCCTTTCTGTCTTTCTTTCTGGTCTCTCTCTTTCTCTCTGTCTTTTGCTGTCTCTCTCTCTCTGTCTCTCCATCTTTCTCTCTCTCTTTCTACTTCTTCCTGTCTCTCTTTCAATTGCTCTCTCTCCCTCTTTCTCTGTCTCTCTTTCGGTTGCTCTCTTTTTCTCTGTTTCTGTTGCTCTGCCTCTGTCTCTCTCTCCTTCTGTTGCTCTCTCTCTCTCTTGCTCCCTCTCTCTTTCTTTCTGTTGGTCTCTCTCTCTTTCTCTCTGTCTTTTGCTGTCTCTCTCTCTCTCTCTCTGTCTCTCTCTCTCTCTCTCTCTCTCTCTCTCTGTCTCTCTCTCTGTCTCTCCCTCTTTCTCTCTCTCTTTCTACTTCTTCCTGTCTCTTTTTCTATTGCTCTCTCTCCCTCTTTCTCTGTCTCTCTGTTGCTCTCTGTCTGTATCTGTCTTTCTCTTGCTCTCTCTTTCTCTTCCTCTCTCTCAATTTCTTTCTCTGTCTCTTTCTGTTGCTCTCCCTCTTTCTCTCTCTGTGTCTTTTGCTCCCTCTCTCAGTCACTCTCTCTCTTTCTGCTGCTCTCTCTCTCTCTTTCTCTTTCTGTTGCTCTCTCTCTCTCTCTCTTCACTACACACAACATACAAGCCCTCAGATCCATCAGGGGGACACAAATGTCACACAGTCCCTTCACAACTACTTCATGTGTGACACAAACATGTCACGCTAATTAAAAACCAGGAATGGAAAGCAATTCTCCCCAGACCCCGGTGTCGTTGCCATAGCAATTACCACAGTGATGGTGCACCAAGTTGATGATCAGAGAGTTCGCCGTACCTCGGTAGCAGTAGGCGTCGTACAGGGCCGTGGTGTCGGGGAAGCCGGTGCGGTTGGGGTTGTTGTAGACGGTCCTCACCCCGGGCTCGTCTCCGCCGCAGTTCTTCCGTGGGACGTTGATAGGGTAGCGGGCGCTGCCGTCGGCCAGCCAGCCGGGGTCGCACTGGTCCAGACCGGCCTGCCAGGCGAGGTAGAGCTGCCCGACAGTGGCCAGCTGGGCTCCCAGGGAGTGGCAGTGGGTGGAGGCTGTGGCCAGGCTCAACTTCTCCGGCACTGTGGAGTGGAAGACTTCACCTAGGAGGAGAAGAAGGAGAGACTGGAGAGACTGAAGGCATTTTAGCCCTCAGACTAGGATCGTCTTTGTTCAGCTGGCTTATGATTGTGGGTTTTCAAAAGTTAGTTTTGCGGTTTGCTTGACTGTACAAAGTGATGTTTTATGAAATGTGTGTCTGCATGAGTCTGTCAGTGTCTTCTTTTACTTTAAAGGCAATAGGTTCTAGCCATTTTCTTTTTCTCCTTTGTCAACTTTGCCAAAGCAGTAAGAGGTGCACACTTGAAGTAGTGTGATAAAAGAAAAGTTTTACTTGCTATGCATGAGAGTGCACTTTATTTTTTACATAAAAGTAATAAAAAAAAAAGCATCAGTGATTCAAAGAACGGACTATATAAAGACAGTTCTTTGAATTGAAAGCAGTTGCAAAGAGGGATCTAAGAGAAAGACAAGTACACAGACTGAAGGAGGAGAAGAAAGGAGAAGCTGAAGAGAGGTGGGGTGATGATGTGAATAAAATAGTGCTGTAAAAATAGGGCCTTAGTAAGCCAGACAGAGGGGGTTCAAGAGGACCACTGTGTCTAAGCAGCACAAATAAAATGATATGATCAGAGAATCCACCGGCACTTCAGTGTGTGATGAAAAAAATATGAGGTGGAGGAGTGGACAGAGGGAATGAGGAGCGTAGAACAGATGACGTTTGATATGAGCATCCAGGAGTTTTTATGCCAAGAGTAAAGAATGATGCTGCTGATTTATTGTGCTGAGAAAGGGAGGTAAAGGGTGAAGACGGGAACAACATGAACAAAAAGAGGCAGAATGGGATTATGCAAAGAGTGATGTGAGAAGAAACCCTCAAAGATGTCTAAGACATTTATTGGAAGCCTGGTGAAAAGATGCTAATTAATGCTGATTTATGATGACTCGAAAAAGAAAGAAATTATGACTCAGTTTAAGTCGTTTTTGTGCATACTGTATTTCTAAAACTCTTACTAAGAATTTTACTAAATTAATCCACAATAGACCCATTTTTGTTTTTTTTATGGGGATACAGCGGGTGTTTGGTGGGAGACAGCAGGTCACATTGAAGTGGTGTAAATCATCTGAAAGCTGAGAACCTGAAGATTAATTTGAAATAAACAATGAATTAATTAAAAAAAAAACTATGAAAGTGTATAAGGGTTCAGAACATTATGATCAAAGTATATGATAACCATTCCCGTGCTCTATTATGTCTCATAAGTTGCAGCAATTTTTGGGTTGATACCATTTGTTACACAGATTTGGTGCTAAATTTAACCATGTTTTACCAGTTAAAAATTGACAAACTTGATCAGTAATCCCTCCAAAATACCACATTAAGACACCAAGACCTTGAGAAACACCATAGAAAAAGAAAAGCTGTGATTTGGTGTCAACAACTTTTGACATTTGGAGAGTTCTGCTAGCATTTTTCAGCGATTGGATAGTCAGTACCTCTGTTCTGGAAACTGCTCACAAACCCCCTTAGTGTCAGTCTACCTAGGAAAGCCATCCATCCGCTGAATGCTCTATGTCTCTAGTTTGTGGCTGTAAAGTTTCATGGGGCTGTGATTATCCTAGAGGTCACCACAGGTCATTTTATACAGCGAGGTCAAGTTAAATAATGGTCTCATTAAATACTAACACTACTACGGAGACTAACACCATCACACATAAATACAGTTGGGCATAATGGATCCTCAAGAGTCTCAGCTTTACAGTGAAACTAAATTCATGTAACTCCTGTAAGGCTGTTTAGGGACCCCAGTATGCAAACATATTCAAATACACCATTTTTAGAATAATGGAAAATAACACATTTGTACTGCATGCAAAAAAAACAATGTGATTATCATAAAGTGGGCATGTCTGTAAAGAGGAGACTCATGGGTACCCAGAGAACCCATATTCATTCACATATCTTGAGGTCAAAGGTCAAGGGACCCCTTTGAACATGAACAATTTTTCCAAGCCAAAATGTAGCCCAACCTTGGAGCGTTATTTAACCTTCTTCTGAAATACAGTAAAGTAAATGGTACAGTAAAGCAAACCATGCTGAAATCTATGTAGAAATAGAGAAATTTAAAATCAACAAGGATCTGTTGCAGTACATGGTTGTGTATTGTACAAAAGACCTTATTAATTCAGCTTCTAGCTTTTTTTTTAAAAATAGAATAAGAGCAGAAAACGCCAGCTATGTATCAGCTAGTAATTTGAGTTTGATTGAAAACAATTATCTACTGATTGTTTCAATCAGGTTGTTAATTAAATTGTAAACTGCTGGATACAAAGTCTGCAGGTGGTCACGCAATCTTCTCTGCTCAGCATCTCAGTCACATACAGGGTGTTCATATCTATAAATAGCTCTGGTCCTGTACCTCCTGCTACTATTATGCTTAATAACAGTTGTGGTCGTACCACCTCACAGTAAGTGACCCAGACAGGCTAACCCCTGTAGTGTCTCTGATTGTGCTGTTTAAATAACCTACTGTGCTTATGATTGCTCATGGAATATGCAAAAATCACAATCCCTGAACAATATTTCACTCTGTCCACTGTTTTGGACTTAATTATAATGTGAATGTTCAATGTGTGCAGCGTTATTTGGCGTTTAGCCTTTGACCCCGTGAGTTACGAAAAGGAAAACACCCGGCTCACCACTGCAGTGAGTCATGATAATAATTTTCCCCATACAAGGCCGGTGAAAACAGCAACTACATTGTCTGTTACATCATTACTGTGATTGTTCATAGAAAACAAAAGAAAATTTCCACACATAAAATTCACGTCTCCACTGACTTCTGTCTATTTTATCAAGACATTCCTTATGTACACTTATACATACACACAAATATGTATATATGGCAATAAAAGAGCTGAATGAAGAGGAATCAACATCTGTTTTCTGTGGGTGTTTTTATGAAAATACAGAGACAAAGTCCCGCCCCTTCCAGTGGACCCCATGGGACCTTAAACACACAGGAATCATAGCTTCAGTGAGAGATGTCACTTATATTGGGAGTGCAGTCTTTTTAATTCTGCACTTTCACAGTCTGATACTTCAACAGCTTTACAAAATGCAGCTTTCTTGACTTGCAAAATTTTCTTTAAAATTGAAACATCATATGTGTGATTCATGGCGCAATTCAAATGAAATCAACAAAATTATTTGTCTTGCCGTTGACTGCTGCTCATATTTTTTCCAAAACAAGGTCCCATGGTGGTGTTGGATTGGATGCAACCCCTAAAAGTCTTTGTGTTGTCTTGGTCTCTCTCTACACTTTGGTTTTGGCCATGACTAGGTCTTGATTTAGACTGCAACACTGCCTTCCATTAAGGCTCAACATTGTTTAGATTTGCTAGATCTAACTTTCATGCTGGCTGTGCCCAGTAGCACCAGGTTGAATGAGAGCAGTGTGTGTGTGTGTGTGTGTGTGTGTGTGTGTGTTAAAATTCAAAGTCAAAATTATAACTGTGAACGTAGCAGTGCAGTTTGTGAACAGTTTAGGCTGTCAGTGAATAAATGTTACAACTCCCAATCCAAGTTCCCACGTCTTGCTTGTCGCCTGCTGATTAAAGTGAAGGTTAACCCCAAAGTTAGCTTCGGCTCATGCATTGTTTCCACACAATTTTGTTTTGTGTCCATAATTTCCTAGAGTTTATGGAGTACATCCCCTAGTATTCAACACAAGGAAATATTTTTGTTAAAAGCCAGAAGCACTATCCGTGCATATTACACAGCTAGTTCATTCACCAACCAGTCGCTAATTCCACAGGAAGTTAGCATAAATGCTTTAACCATATCCCATCCACACCGCCAAAAAAAAAGACCCTTGGCAGCCAGTCTTAACAAATTTTATGGTGGAAACCCTGTTGTTCTTCATATCATATAATATGCTACCCTTCAGTGAGTTAGCCAGACAAGCTAACACTTGCAGCTTTCGTTAGAACAGGTAAACTGCCGATAGTATTGCAAAAGTTTTCGAATAACGCTTCTGAACCACTTAGTTTTGCCTGCGGGAGGTTGTACGTGACAACTGGACTCAATACGTTCTCTGTCACCCTCTCCCTTCCATGACCTCTCCTCTCCTGCTGCCCTCTTCCTTTCTGTGCTAACAGAGTATTAAGTCCTGGTCACAGCGTCCTCATACTGCACACCCACGGCTTAGTGGACCCATGCATGACTAACACCGCATGTATGGTTGGAGCTCCCGACTCCTACCTTGAAGCTGCTTAGCAAAGCAGTAGACATCAAACAGCTCATCGGGGGACCTATCGCCGTAGTTCCGGACCCCAGGTGAGTCCTCACGATCGCCATAGCAACCGGGCCGAGGCGACTGGATGGGATACCTGCGGAGAAAACCAAAGATACAGGGATGGAGAGAGTAAGTGAGAAAAACAGAAAGGGAGATTAATACAGCCTGGCCATGAAAAAGGCAGCCACAGACAAAGTTGGCTCCCCGGGGATGAGTCTGTGTTTACACGCATACAATATAAGATGAAAACTGAACTACACTTTTATCATCTCCTGCCCTGAATACAATGAGTTTAAGCATATCTCCCTCCAGGAGATTACCCAAATACATTACCCAAAGAATAACAAAAAAATAAACACATAAATATCCCCCATGAAACTGGCTGAAATGCCACAGCGAGTTATACAGAAACATTCATTACATGTCACAACAACCTCAGGACAACAACCAGAACGCATCAATGGATACAATATCCAGCTTCCTTTAATTATTCTGCCCTCAGTGTGAATTTCACAGAAAAATTACTGTGCTATTTTACTTTAAATCTGTTTCAAAATGTGTCCACATTCCAGTATTCCAGTAACGCCTCAGTTTTAGAGAGAGAAAGAAAGGTAGAGGCAGGAAGTCAAGGAGAGGTTAAAAGAATCAGGAATTCCTTCAGTGCCTTGGCGTGCCTGCGGGGCTGAGAAAACAACGATCTATATTCAGGCTCCAACTGAGCAATTATTCCAAGAGAACATTGATTCAAGCAGCACCAGGGCACAGGCAAAGAGGCTGATTAAAAGATTACACTGGGCATACAGGGACTTATGAAGTTCCAGGAACAGACACAATGCACAAATGCACAAACACACACAATTAAACAAGCATGCAGAAGATGCACATCATGCCTGCACATAACCATAAAATGCTCTTCTTTATGCAGCAACCTGTTTTCATCAGAAAAGAACAAGAGAGCTAAGTCTTGTAGTGTCTCTGGCCTCAGCCTCTTTCTCTCTGCTTGGTGGCTGATGAAGCGACGGCTGATGTCTGTATTTTTTTCCACCGTATTAATTGGACACTTTCCTCCTGGCTGACGTGCAGTCGGAGCCTCCTGGATCTGAACCAATTAGATAACTCCCGAGTGAAAACAACAGGAGCGTAGGACAGAAGGAGAGAAAGAAATAGTAGAAGGAAGCTGCGCCGCAGGAAGGTTGTGAAAAACTGTCAGGAAGACAACAGTCAATCTACTTGAGCAACAGCGATTTGAAATTAAAATGTAGATATGGCGAACACTGTTGAGAGGCGAGCTCTGACTGGTGGTGTTAAGAGGGACTTTATGGAAGGTGGCAGGCTGAGGCACACGCAGCAGCCTGACAGACAGCTCAGAGGGGGCCGATAACAGCCGTTCCAGTGTGCAAACAAGCAATTAGGTCCAATTATGTTGCACAGTTTTGTGTTTATAAAACCTCCAAAAAGATCTAAACGGCACGCATGCTGCCATACTTCATAATTCTTCTTCTAAGTTCTCTGTTTTTAGACATATTTTTAGTAGCAGAGTGCATTTATTTTTGTCACAATGTTTGATCATGTGGCAAATTATCAAAAAATATTAAGCTGAAACAACTGTCTGATAGAGATATTAAAATAGCAACCGGGTCCAACAAACAAAGCGCTGCCAGCAAACCTGCTACTTTAAGACTGCTAGTTACTATCTATTGCAGGATATTCAGATGCAGCTGCAATATATGTGATCATCAGAGACTACAGAAGTAATGCTCTGACCATGGATCTCAAATTTAATTGGCCCCTCAGCTATCATTAAATCAAAGGAATAATCTCACAGCATTTTAAAAAATGTCTACAGTACTCAGAATTGTGTTCAGTGCTGCTAGTGACAAAGACACTGCCCTGTTTCACAGTAGTAACCATAGTGACAGTACAGTTATTCCAGCTATAGCTTTTTGGCTTCATACTGTTTAAGGCTACATTCAAATTAATAGGTTATATGTTTTAAAAGGAAATAACTTTTGCCACATTTGTGCCTAACATCAACAGTAATAAAGCGTTTTTGAACCCCTAAAAGGGAGCCGTTTGAAAGCACTGCTGACCCTGTTTTAGTTTTAAACTCTGTGGTTTTAGTGTGGATGGGCAGAAAAGCTCAGAAAACGATGACGCAGACACCCACGTTCTCTTCTTGACTGGGTCCGATCAGTCCCCTTCCCCGACTCGTCACGGCCCTGTCACGTGACACTTTTTCAGTGGTAAATTTCAGCATGTAATAACAAGTTACAAGCGTTGCTGACCTTGTTGTCGATGTACGCAGCTGTCATGTAGTTAAATTCTGCATTTAATGCTACTAGTGCCTTCATGTGCAGGAGGCAAGCTGTTATTCAAGCGATGAGCGGATGGATGCATTATTAGAACTGGATACCGGACACAAAGATGGTGCCTATTCATTCTAATGGGAATTTCTCGCCTGGCGCATACGCCAAAAAAGTTTTCTAGCTTACGAGTTTACTTCAGGATTATGCGTCCCACTTAATACACGTAGTAGTGTTTCTCCCGCTGGCCCACAAGCTCCCGCTCGGTCTAGACTTTGCATTGTGTTGACGTTTAAATCACTTGTCTCGGCTCAGGCAAGTTTTACAAATATGAAACCTCCATGGATCAAAAATTCAGAATAGAGAGAGCCATTATAAAATTGTTTGCAGTTCGAAATATCCTGTTAACAGTTTTACAAAATCTTTTTTACAATGGTGGTCCATGGGGAAAATGCTTTTTGGGCCGCAGGGATTTTTTGCTGCAATGCTACGAGAGCCCCTGGGAAAAACGGAAGCAAGTCCGAGGAACGGCACCATGTGGTCCAGCGCCAATAGTATATCTGCTTCCTGTTTACAGGGTCACGCGCATGCCCACTGTAGCCGCTGTGAACAGTCATGTGATATGTGTTTTTAGGCGTGGTAGTATGACAGAGATCGGTGTGGATGTAGCCAAAGTCTCACCGTACAGTCTGGTCAGACAGCCAGCCGGCATCACAGTTGTCATATCCATCAGCAAAGGTAGCCTGTAGCTGGCCTGGTGTTGCGATGACTGCTGAATTCTCCACACACACTCTCTTGGCATCAGCGAAGGACAGGGCGTAGCGGTCATGAGGGGCCCGGTAGTGAAATACCACACCTGAAGTGAAGAGATACAGCGACGTGATATCAAGTAGAGAGGATACTCCAAAAACTAATCGCATGAATTTTATGACCTGCAACCTCTGGGTCACAGAAATATTTATGAACTGCAACCTTGAACCATTAAAACATGATGTACACGCTCACAGAAACATAAACACAGAGCTCTCTAGACATCCACATCATGTACTGACATTGTTCGGTGTGTGTAGGAGGACACAACAGCATTCAGGTTCAGCAACCTGCGTACGCGAGTCTCATTTACATCAGACAGTCGGTCGGCTTATCATTAGAGAAAAGAGATGTTGCCCTTGGATTCAGAGCATGACAAACAGTGGTGATGTTTATTTTACTGCTTTAACAGCGCACACATACACACTCACCCTGCTGCTGCTACCACCGCCTGCTGCCGCACTTGTGATGGAAAGACAATGAAGGCAAACACAGAAACGGAGATACACTCCATTCAAGGAGATGCATATATTATAAGCATATATAGAACCACAGAGACAGAAAGAGAGGGTGAGACGTAGACAGGAATACAAAAACATGAGGGAAAAATTTGGACGTTACAAAAAAACTGGGAACAAAGTGAGACACAATTCCCTTAGCTGAGAAAGGGGCATATATTCCACTTAAATGGGATGGGAATAGCTTCAGAAGTGTCCATCTAGCGTCCCTCACCTCCCACCTCTGCCTGCCATTCACGCAGTGCTGCTCCCCTGAGGAGCATCTAGCGACATGAAAGCCAGTGGGCGTCTGGCTACTAGCACGGCTCCTTTATCTTCGCTTGCTTTGTCTGGCAGAGTGACAGAGATTCCTGCGAGATGGAGGCCTGAATGGCAATTTGAGCATTAGCACTCCAGGCTATGGCCGAAGAAAGCAGACAGGGTGTGTGTGTGTGTGTGTGTGTGTGTGTGTGTGTGACATGCTTCCCACAATCCCAGCAGTCCATCTAGCCATTCTGTCATCTTAGGTCTTATTGTGGAGGAGAAACTCTCTCTTTTATTTTGCTGTTTCTTTTCTCCTAATTTCTCGTTTCCATCCTCCCTCCTTGGAGGCAGTTGAATCTTGTCCAAACAGAGATTCTTGCTCGCTGGCTAAAACGTGCACTAGAGAGACAAATGGGTTTCCTCTCAGTATGGGAAACCCAGTCCTATTCCACATGAGGGTTGAATGCCCAGTACCTCATGCCTCTATTTTTACCTTCTGCATCTTCACACATCCCCACACAGTCTCCAGAGGGAAGAACCAGAAGGCACCATTTTGTGGGTAGGCGCTATGCTTTATGGCTGCCCCCATTGTAGCACTGTTGAGCAGTTGGTGTCCCTTGGTAATACTGCGTGGTACACTACACTACATTTACAGTATACCATTTAGTTTGTTTTAAATCAAACTGAAATTCAAACTCTCCTCACTTTTTGCAAATGGAAGTATAACTCAAATGATACTACAGCTATTGTGTGTATTTCTCCATTTTTCAAAAGCAGATTAACCTGTTTTTAGATAGATTTGTAGAAATATTTGCTGTCTCAGTTCACTTTCTGAGAACCGGCCGGAGAATCAGGGCAGCAGGGGTGGTACTGCAGTCGCTTTACCGCACCGTTGTGATGAAAAGAGAGCTGAGCTGGAAGGCAAAGCAGGCTCTCGACCTGTGGTCATGAGGGCTCGGTCAAGACTGAAAGAACTAGATCGCGGGTACAAGCTGCCGAAATGGGTTTTCTTAGGAGGGTAGCTGGCATTTCCCTTAGAGATAGGATGAGAAGCTCAGCCATCTGTGAGGGACTCGTTGAAAGGAGCCAGTTGAGGTGGTTCGGGCATCTGGTAAGGATGTCCCCTGGGCGCCTCCCTAGGGAGGTGTTCCAGGCACAACCAGCTGGGAGGAGGCCTCGGGGAAGACCCAGGACCAGGTGGAGAGAGTCTCCAGAGTCAGAACTGGTTAATTTGGCTTGGGAAAGGGAAATTTTGTTTCCCCTGCTGGTGCTGTTGCCCCCGCGACCCGTCCCCAGATAGGCGATTGACGATGAGTGAGTGAGTGAGTTCACATTCTTCCGTACTTACATTTGTACTTACAAGTGTTTCCCTGCTGACAAGTATGGCAAAAATGTAGTACACTGTAAGTATCTGGAAAGTGATTCCACCTCGCCCGTAACGGGGTACACATATACAAGTAAAAGTATAATCACATTCATTTTTACTCAGTTTTAAAACAACTGTCAAGCAAGCAAACACACCTGCAGATGTTTTGGTGGGCAACAATCACGGTCAAATGTTGGTGGTAATGCTCCATCTGGGTGCAATTTGCAATGAGACAACACTACCCTGTCGAAATTCACACATAGCACAGTACATACTGTGCACTGTTACCCTGTACACTACCCTGTACGCTACCCTGTACACTACCCTGTACGCTACCCTGTACACTACCCTGTACGCTACCCTGTACACTACCCTGTACGCTACCCTGTACGCTACCCTGTACACTACCCTGTACACTGCCCTGTACGCTACCCTGTATACTACCCTGTATGCTACCCTGTACCCTATCCTGTACATTACCCTGTACTTTGCACTGTACACTACCCTGTACGCTACTCTGTACGCTACTTTGTACGCTACTTTGTACGCTACTTTGTACGCTACTTTGTACGCTACTTTGTACACTACCCTGTACTTTATGCCGTACACTACCCTGTACACTATCCTGTATGCTATCCTGTACATTACCCTGTACTTTACACTGTATGCTACCCTGTACGTTACGCCGTACACTACCCTGTACTTTATGCTGTACGCTACCCTGTACGTTATGCCGTACACTACCCTGTACTTTATGCTGTACGCTACCCTGTATGTCAGGGGTTCTCAACGTTTTTAGGGCCAGGGACCACTTAAAGGGGAGAAAATTATTAAATACAATGCTACCATTTTGACTCTTGACTCTCTGTACTATACAACTTAACCATAACAACCTAAATATTTCAGACCTGTTATGTAGTGACAAACAGAAACATTTTGAATCATGTCACTGTGACTTTGTTTTGCCCTGATAATCAGATGTCACTTTAGCTTGACCGGCTTCCTGGCTTTGTTTGCTAGCACCTGAGGACACGTGACACATTTTGGTCGCCTGTTGCTGTTGCTTGATATAACTGCCATCATATTTTCTCAGTTTAGCTAGTCTGGGCTTAGCGTAGCTTGACGATGTGGACTGACTCAAAGAGTTCTCAATGCTCGCCATCTAGATGGCTAAAAAGCTAAGCTAAGCTGCAGCAGGAACGGTTTGTGGTGCCATGAGTAAAGTGACTGATTTATGACAGAATAACGCGATGTGTTTTTAATGATACTGCACTATTTAATTTGTAATTTATAGCTGATTATTTCGCAGATCCCTGACAGAGTACCAGAAACCCCTGGTCTCTGCTGTACGTTACCCTCTATGTTTTCCTGTACGCTAGCCTGTGAAAGCTAAGAATCTAACATATATATGCTTTTTTCACCATGCCCAGTGCTGGTATACCATCTATTGTCCTCACAGCAGTTAATAGTGGGCAGCCATATCGCACCACTGACAACAGCTGACACAGCTATCATTGGCACTGTAACTCTAATTGGTGAGACACAGCCAATTGACCAGTCAATATATGCCAAGACAAAGAAAGAAAACGGAGACTAAACACTAAACAAGGAGTGAGTAAGACAGAAGCAGCTGGGGAGAAATTAGGAAAGAGGTGGCAAGAGAGGACGGACATCTCATCAGGGCTTAGGCACACACAAATTACTCTATGAGAAGAGCAGTGTGGATTAATATGATATTGATATAGCTGAGCAGTATCAATACCTGCTAATTAATACGTTAAGCACTCAGTAGAATTAGTGCGAGGACGGCTGTGGTCTGCCATGTAGCGTGACTGCCAATTAAGACTAAGCCCTGGAGACGGCTAGTCCTCGCCAGCTACGTAATTGGTTTCTCTGAAGGAGTGGTTTTCATAGCGTGTTAATCGATTGGCCAAGAGAGGGACGATGCAGGGTCTCCCAAGCATTGTGACAGGGGTCCTGCTTACTAAATGCAGACTGCTCATACGGAGAAAGATGATGTGCTCTGGTTGCTTGAGAAAACCAGACAGCGGCCTTGTTGAAATACTGAAATTATAAAGACATAGTGACCTGTCCAAACACAAACACAAGCTTGCATATATTCACTTCTGAGCTGTATGCAGGCAATGGAGTGGAGACGATCTGTGCTACTCTCAGTGACAGACGACGCAGCCATTTTTGCGTGCTGTGTCTGGGTCAAAGAATAAGGCTACTGGGTCTTTAGAGCTTATGTTAGCAACACTAGCGTGGATTTGTAGAAGCGGCAGCATAGCGTGCAGCGGATAATGCATTGTGTGATTCCCTGTAGTAATTATGATAATAGCTTATTATTAAAAATAGTGAGTGACCTGGAAAGAATCTGATGAAAGCTCTGCAGCTAAAATACCCTGACAAAGTAATTATGGTTCTACTACATTGAGCTACCTCCAGGTAGTCTGGTAATTCCACAAATACAGGTGTCCTGGATACAGATAATGTAGTAAATGGTTTGCTCATTTAGTTAAGCCACCGAGAGCCATACAAAGCGCTCAGAGTAACACTATTTGACAATAGCAAACACGCTGGGCTACTACCTTATTGGGTTCATTTGGCTTTCAGAGCATGAACAGCACCTGAGTGGCCCAGGTCAATGATGTTTAATGTGTTCGAGTTCCCTCACCTTTTCCACATCATGATACACTCTACAGTAAACAACCCTCGGTGTAATGGCTGTATTAGCCTGACATGGAAAACATGGTCATAATTATTCATAGCGGCAGACCTTGAGAACAATGGGAGAGCTGTACACAAAGAGAGGAGTGCTGATTTGAGATAATAAGTTGTGTAGGTGGAAACATGCATTGTATAAGGCCTAAAATGAAATAAACATTGTTAATTACTTTGTATATCACCACTCATCAGTTAATGTTAAAATTAAATTTGCGAAGAGATTATACTGAATCACAGAAATAATCACAGAAATAATGAAGTGTGTGAGGGTAGTAGCTTCTTGTTTGCTCACCCTTTCTCTCTCTATTCCAATAATGCCTTAGTGGTGCGACTGTCCAGTATTAATATTACACATTACAATATAAAGCTAGATTAAAACAAATCCCTCTACGGGTCCGTAGTTGCTATGTAATGATGGAAAGTGGATTAAACTTTCATTCACTAAGAACCCATCTTGGTCATCGTTACAGCCAAGGATTGGTTAGCAATAGCTAATATGGGAATAAAAAAATAATAATTTAAAATGGTCTCTGTTAACAGGCAGATTAAGTGTTTTCATTCCAAGTTTGGTTTTAATTTGAACTGTGAAAACTAAAATGTACTTCTATCTTCAGGTTTTGTATTGAAGAAGACTTGAAACTAGTGATTGAGACCATAAACCCATGTTTACAATGTTTACTGAGGTAATAAATCAAGTAGCTCATCTATACAATCAGACTTATTTTTGAAACCAGAGGAGTCGCCCCCTTCTGGCTATTAAAAAGAATGCAAGTTTAAGGCACTTCAGCATTGGCTTCACTATTCAGAACCAGAGGTTGCCGCCTGTTCCCTCCCAAGTCTGTCATATTATTTACCTGTGACCTCCAGGGGAACTGTGTCCTGCTCGTCACTGATACCCACCACGACCTCACAGCGGTATAGACCAGAGTCGCTAGAACGCAGTCCTGACAGAGCAAGACTAGCGTTGTAGCGGTTCTCATTGTATCCGGGCAGCGTTACGCGACCCTGGAAGGCCTTCTTCACCTGAGGGAAGAGAGAGAGAGGGGAGTGAAAATTAACTAAAACATTTTTTTTTTTTTGTTTTTTTTTTACCACATCACATATTTCCCAGCCTTTATTGTACCTTGACCACATTGTCTTTGGCCACCAGGACCGACTGTTCCTTCTGCAGACCGTCGGAACCTCTCTGGCCCCAAACCTTGGTCCACTTGATCCTGGGGGGCTCATGGGATGAACTGGCACTGGGGCGGAGGGTGAAGAGGCAGGGGAGGAGAACGGTTTTGGACAGCTCCTCGCTAATGGCCTGATGGGTCACCTTCCGCATATTCACCACAGTGTCGGCGATGGTTACGCCTGAGGAGAGGAGAGGAGAGGAGAGGAGAGGATAGGAGAGGAGAGGAGAGGAGAGGAGAGGAGAGGATAGGAGAGGAGAGGAGAGGAGAGGAGAGGAGAGGAGAAGACAATCAATGCCGTCTTGTAAATTAAGCCACAGGACGTTATTTCTCATTATGCTGAAAGGACGTTAGTTAATTGCTTCTTGTTGGAGAAAACATGCTCTCCTTCAAAGATCCTTTGTTCCATCAGGTCTTCCTGGTTGTGAAGTAAAGGGGACGGAACAGAGGCTCATTGTAGCGCTCTGATTATCGGCCATTGATCCCGCAAACCATTATTGTGCTACCTGAACGGTGTGGGGCAGGACTAGACACTGGAGGGAAGATATCAAAAGCCCTTTCATAAGCCATATATCAAACCTGGATGTGCATTATGGGATCAATATCAACCACCACTAAAAGCATCACCATCACAATAAAGATACAAACATTACTTTCATCAAGCCAACTGATGACAGAGAGAAAGGCTATCATTATAAGAAACTCAGACTGCGGTGCATTATGAGCTCTGATATCAGCCGTTTTGTTCAGCAAAAGTCTGATATATTCCACTGCATTTTACTTTGCTGTCTCCTCTCCCAACTCTTTTTCCACTGGTAGAGTCACATCATGCATTATCATTATACTCTAATCCTGTGTCACCTTGCCTGAAGAGACAGAGGTGGCTCATTTACAATGCGGAGGTAGACGTGAATTCCACTCTTATAAAACAGTAATGCAGGTTATCATGTCTGAGCTCTATCTGCTTATATTTATCCAGTGTGCACAGTGTGTGAATGAGCTTTACCTGTAAAGCCGTAAGCCTAATCTGATTCTTTTCTAGCTCCCTTATCAGTCACTATTCCCTTTCTTCTTACTACTGAGAATGCTCGCACATGGCACTATTTCTAATCGAATATACCCCTAAGCCCAGCATCAGTGCATGCATTTTCAATCAGCCAGCTACTTCTTAGCCACACTAGCCGTATGGCTCTCGGCATAGCAATGACTGTCGGTCAGTCCACCACTTTGATTCAGACTTATTCACCGTATGTAGCTCCACACATTTTTTCACTTCCAGTTCAAAGACAGTTGTGTTAGTCCATCTAGTTTAGTGCCAGCAGTGCTATTAAGCAGCTATACTGTGGCAACTGGATAGTTTTACCAGAGATGAATTACAATGCCACATCCATCGGCCATCATTATCCAGGAGGACGCATACATAAATGTGGTATAAGGACATCTGTAGTGTCTCATGGTCAATTACCAAAAGCAGTACAGCAGTACACCGGCCGGTCAGCATACAAAATCACTACGTCATGTCGACAGTGTTTTTGGAGACAAAGGTCTGCGCTAGAGATTTGAAATTTGAAAGCCCTTCTAGCAGTGACAGCAATTACAAAAAAACGGTTGAAATACTATATATCTGCTGACAGGCTGGTCTCACAGTGCCAGCAACTCCTCACAGCTCCGAAAATCAGCACAAATTTCCAAATTTGTTTGGTTAAACTTATCACATATGGGACATCTAAAAGGTTACTTTCTTGCCTGAAAAAAAAAAAAAACATTAAAACTTGAAAACAGCTTTTTTTAAGGCTTAAAAACAGCTTTTCAGCAAGAAAAGGAGGATAACAATGGATGTATTAACACCACTGACGGGTGATGCTAAGCAAAACAATGGCACATCCGCTCTAAATGGAAGAGAGAACACAACATGACGCAATGCAGAAGCACCCTGGTTCAGAAAAACACTAAGGTGAATAGGTCTCGACAACTGTTAGACAGACTGCCGCTTAGTACAGACATTCATGGTCCCCAAAGGAAGAACCATAATGACTTAAGACCTTGACAACAGTGAAGCAAGATAAGATGAAGATCACTAAAAAAATGAACAAATACAAAGAAGCGGGTAGGTGGGCGGAACGGTTGAACAGTGGAGAAAATAAGCCTATTGATTTCTTTTCATTGGTGTTAGTTTCCACTGAACATTTTCTGTGTGTCCTGCTTAACTCCTGTTTGATTGGATGCATGTTAAAGCGCTACAGGGACGGCCTGTCCTGTTTGTAATTAAATGGCAGATTGCTTGAACAATGTTTTTCCAGCGGTCACAGGCGCACCGCTGCGCAAGTCACTCAATCTCGCCGTCCGTCTGTCTGCTCTGTCATTTTTCTCCCCATCCCCTGCCATTCTTTCTCCTCTTCCTCCCCTGCAGTACGGCCACCTGCCAGCTTTCAGGTGAACATTTCAGTTCTCCACTTTTTCTTTATCTGGAAATCTTTTTTTTTTTTTTTTTGTTTTATCTTCAGGCTGAAGATATGCAGTGCTTTTGTTAAACTTTCAGGATTAAATTTTTCCCCTCAGCCATGCCGAGAAAATTCACTCTATGATTCAGATCAACTTTAAATCAGTTGCCGCATCTTTGATTGCCAATTTTGCCAATAGTGTACACACTATATGAAGAGTGTGCTTATCTGTGTGTGCACTGGAGCGCTCTCATGAGTGGAAACATCTCATCTGTCATTTGCTATTCATGCAGCCCTGAATGCACAGCCTCCGCACCTACACACACATCTTTGAAGCCACCATTTTTCATCCCTTACAGGATGGTTAATGTGACTTTGAGCACACACAAATAGCAGGTGTGTGGATTGCTGTCATTGCTCATTCCTGCTGCTGTTATGCTGCTGCAGTTGCTCAAGCTAAGAGGCTGAGTGCCTCCACCCTGATAGCTTAACATCAGCTCTCCCATCACATTTTCTCCTCCCTGTAGATGCTGGAACACACACAAACACCCACTTCTTCCCCCTTCTCCCAGTGACATCGTCTCAAACAAGCGCCACTTGTTTGACTGCCTCACCGACTGATCTATGTTGCTCTGCATGGCAGCGTTAAACAGGATTTGTGCTCTGAAATGGCTTCTCGTTTTGCACTCGAGAGGGGTTCAGCCTGTGGAGTGAGGTGACCTGTGAAACAAAATGCATGAGGCTTTCAAAGGCAGTGGGATAAGATGAGACGAGAGGGGAAGTGAGGAATAAACAAGTGAAGCAGTGTGGGTTGCCAACAATGACAACCCTTATGCATTTTTCCCCTTTGTGTATAAGGAAAAATCATTTTAAGAGAATGGTTCAATATTTTGGGGAACATGCTTATTCGGCTTCTGGTGGTGAGTAAAACCACTATCGTAGTCCATTATATACCAGACTACGTTCAGAAAGCCTGGCTTTTCATAATGGAAACCAAATCTGCCTACTAGCACATCTAAAAGCTAATTAATATCCATTTTATACCTATATTTGGTTACAGTTTGACAGAGCAAGGCTAGCTGTTTCCTGTTTCCAGTCTTTATGCTAAGCTAAGCTAACTGGTTAATCCTCATACAATGGTTTGTATGATATCTTACAAAAAGTTATTTCTCATTTTTCGTGCATTTTCCTATGAATGTCCAGCAACATATGAAGCATGCTTCAATTTCTGCTCCAGTCTTTTCAAAATAAACTTTGTCTTCACAGGAAACAACTTGGTTAGGTTTAGGCAACAAAACCAATTAGTTAGGTTTAGGAAAAGGTTGTGGTTTAGGTTAAAATAAAACCAGAAGTGGCGTAACATAAGTATGGAAGTTACATGACAAAAACTTAGGTTTTGGAAAAGATCATGGTTTGGGTGAAAATAACATTCAAAGTAATGTAACTTTAGTACAGTAGTTACGTGACAAAAACTACTTAGTTAGGTTTAGGAAAAGATTGTGGTTTGGGTTAAAATAACATTCAAAGTAATGTAACTTTAGTACAGTAGTTACGTGACAAAAACTACTTAGGTTTAGAAAAAGATTGTGGTTTGGGTTAAAATGGCACTGGAAGTGATGTAACTTTAGTACGGTAATCACTTGACAAAAAGTACTTAGTTAGATTTGGGAAAATGTCATGGCTTGAGTTAAAATACCTCCTGAAGTGGTGTAAATTACGTGACAGATAAATCAATGCTGACCTCTAGTTTCGCACAGGACACGAACAACGGGTCTCCTGGGCAACAGTCTGGTATTTTTTGACCCACCCATCCACCGCAATCTCCTCCCTATGCACCGTTTGTCGCTCTTTAAACTTTCTGGTTCACACAGATTGATTTTGTGGAATATATATTTACAAATTACAGTGCATTACTTTTAGTAGGTATAGTTATGAATGGTGTATAAGGACAGCCTGACTAGTTAGGTGCAGTTTGTACACAGAGAAACTAACATAAATACACCAAGGAGATGAAATGTGGAATAAAGTCTATAAATAATGATGGTAAACAAGTATTTAAAAGTTGTATTGCAGAGCAGATGAAAGATTTTGAATGGCAGTTTGTTTTACAAGCGGTTGAAACGTAACAACTCACTGATGGCAACAGAGAGAATGCACTTGCAATGACATGAAAAAGCAAAAATGCTTTCTGCTTTTCGGAGTATTTTTTTGCTGCAGAAAGAATTCAGGTCTCTTCACACCGCTGATGAATGTTGAACTATTGCTTTACGTTCAAGGTTACTTTCTATCCTTTGCAAAGAATCATTACCTGTTTTAATATTACGTCATTTATCATTGTTTGTCAGAGCAGATGCAATGTTTTCTAAGCACTCCAGATACTTAAGTGACTGCAGGTTAAAATGCCAATTTTGTGAGTCACACAACAATGTCTCTCAATACAGTTTGCGGTCCAGAAACTCTGCAATAGGAGTAGGTGTAGAGGAAAATTGATTCACTTTTGAATTTGTTTTACTTGATAGAAGCAACGATGTACTTTCCTCTCACACTGACAGAGGGAAAAACAGATGCTGCGAAAAAGATGAACAAGCACAACTGACTCCAGAATAACACAGTGTAGGATTGAGAGCCGTAGAAGGAGGCAAGAGAGGGAAAATACATAAACAAAAAAAAAAAAGGAGGTGTGTGTAACGGGGAAATTGGAGTGATGTGATGTGGAAAAGGAGTCAAGAGGATGTGATGGAAAAGGAAGAGATGCACTTTTGTGATTTAGCAGGAGGTGGGCTGATATAGTGACACACACACACACACACACACACACACAAAATCACTCAAAGAACACATCTTTCACATGAGGCTATCAGTTTCCACTCCCTGCTGTCACTCTCTTTGCTTTAGCCCCCTCGAGGATGTGGGACTCATCTTTGTTTACCACACACTTGTGTGTGTGCCCCTCCCCTCCAAACACACACAAACAGACACACATGGAGTAATGTGCGGTCCCTGAAGACAATCAAAATGCAATTTCTGAACCACCTTGCTGAGAGCTTGCTAGAAACAAAAAGAGGCAAATTTATTCTTCAGCTAAGAGGCATCAATAATGTTTAATCTGCTTGCCAGTTTCTTGCCAGGTTCCACCTGGATAAGCACCATTTGGGTAACATTAAGCTACTTATGTTGCCAATAGCAAGAGAGTTGCACAAATGAAGCTAACCAAGCTTTACACTCACAATTTACATTCCCTCTCTCCTCCTCTTTCACTCTTTCTGTCCACTTTATTTGGACTTGTTTCCTGGCGGGTGCTGAAATCAGCTCAACTAAATCAGATGAAATCAACTGCAGATTCTTTCTTGAAAAGCTTAAATTATGACGAGAAGGAGACCAGGTGAAAATGAGAATAAAATAAAATTGCTGCCTCGCGGTTGTACGCCGCCGCCAACCAGTCAAGTTGCAGTTTACATCAGTGTCTGTTAGGGGTCTGAAAACTCAAAGTTCAGATCATATCACGGTTTTGAGTCATGGATCTGATCAGATCAGCAGAAAAAAGAAACATAACTAGCAAATATAACTTTAAGGGATGCTCCGAATATGTTTTTTTGCTGCAGATAAATCGTCGATGAGCGATATCTGCCGTTGTAGATTGTTTTTGTTGCTGGTATGAATGAATGAATGATCTTTATTGTCATTATAATCAAGTACAATGACATTTCACATCGCCTCTCTCTACATAAAGTACAAAAGTAATACGTAAAAGAAAAAAAAGAGCAGCAGTATCAGACAAAAAACCAAAACAGTAAAAAAAATTTTTTTAAAAAGTGTCGCTTGTACATTAAAAGTACAAATTCTAGGTTTAAATAAAAGACACTATTTAAGTTTACATATTTAGAGCAGAGTGTACACATTTACAACTTAATAAATAGATGCTGAGTCTTTGTGTTTATGAAGATTATCTCTGTGGTAACGGTCCTTGTCAGTCAGTGGTAAATTTAAATGTTATCCTTTTACTTGGTTATAGTCTTCTACTGTGGTTATTTGCATAAAAACATAATTCAAATGATCAGGAAATAGAACATTTTATTTTTATTGCTAAAAATTAATCTTGGCATTAATTGTTGTAATGGTGTAATATTAGCTGCTCAGAGCTAGTGTTAGCAAGTTAAACATTTCATAATTCCCTCTCTATTAGAGAGCTATTATCTATTTTATATTGCACTGAAAACTTCTCCTTCAAACTGTGAATCTAGTCAAGATAACATTTGAACACATCATGATAACGCCCAATGCTCATTTTTAGAGTATCAGAGTATGTGAGTTAATGGGACCTCGGTACCACTGCTGCATAATAAGGGATCAGCATTTTTTTTATTTTTATTTTTGTTTAATTAAACTTTAAACAAACATACACTCCATAATACAATGGTATAATAGTCTTTTATCCATAAAAGAAACAGAAAAATAAAAAATAAAAAAAATAAGATAAAGCATAAATAAAATTGAGCCACTGCACTTATGTAAAAGAAATTATGGTAAAATTAAATGACGAATGAAATCAGTAATTATGTATGTGGATCTGATTCAGGTACAGTGTCCCCAATTCAAACATTTGTACACAGTTATTATGCATTTAACTCCAGATTATGTTGAACTCCCAAAGTGGGTTCTTCTATTTCTGCAGAAAAAGATGAGTCCTTCCATTGATATTTCTTGTTTTTTCCAGAGTCACAACCTGGGAGATCAGAGATTTCCACATGGAAACAGTGGGAGGGTCGTCCATGATGGGGTCCATAGGAAAACGGATCAATTACAGTCCGTCCATTAATGTCTGTCCAAAATGTCATCATTTTATCCTTTTAGACATTTGTGTAAAATTGTCATAACTAGCATATGAATTCTTGAGTTATGGCCAAAAATGTGTTTCAACTGAGCAGAAATTCGAATCCGTTCATTCCTAAATCCATGTGGACATTTGTGCGAACTTTGAAGAAATTTCCTCCAGATGTTCCTGAGATACCAGATGGACATCCAGACAACATGATGCCTCCACACCAGCGACATTTCTGGCTAAAAACATTGCTCTCTTCCTCTGTGGTAATGAATGTAAACTAGCGAGGGCCCCAGTGCCATTGCTATATCAAATCTGCATTTAGATGGAAATGTTATCACAAGCTTAGCCCCCAAGAGGCTGCCTTTTGTTTGATATCTATCTGTGTTGCATATTGCTCTTTGTCACCCTTTTCTAAACAAGGCTCACCAGGTGATAAAAAGAAGAGGAAATACTGCAGCTGAATGTCAATACAAAGCAATAAAGGTGCTGCAAAAGAGAAAGTGTGCTCAGTAAAACTCACTGGATAGTCCAAGTCAGTGCGATGGGACTTTGTTAAATGTTAACAGGCGATCCTTTATCGAACTCGTCCTGTGCCTTTGTCTCAGTATAAGGACTGAGAAGGGCAGGGTGTGAGAGGATGCACCGTCCAGCCCTTACTAGAAGCTCCACTTCCACCGTCAGCACATAGAGCTCGGGTTTTCTTTCTGTTGATTTCACAATGGCGTCTACGTGCTCATCACTGTTGGTCCATCTGTCTTCACTTTGGAGGTGCTCTCGAATTATTAAACACTGCCGGAGAGCCTTTATGTGGCTGGCACAGAGCTGCACACAGGCGCAGGGTGGGTGGTAATGGCATTTTCACTGTAATGGAACACAATTGCAAACATCATTCCTCGTTGTCTCCCTCTCTTTCTTATTCTTTCTCCCTCTCTTTCTTTCCTGCAGTGGCTTTCGGGATGATAAAGGTCCCTTTTTTTTCGATTTGCCCACATCAGACCCATCAGCCTGCCAGTCAAGAGCTACCGGGACTGATTGAGTGCATCCCGTCCTGTCGCTGCCACTCCACTCCTGCGTCTCAGCTGATTATGTGTGTGTGTGTGTGTGTGTGTGTGTGTGCAGAAGCGTGTGCAGGTCATAAATCATGACAGATGAGCTGTCTGACAGAGGATTGCCACTATTAGTTGATCACTGTGTTAAGAAATGACAGCTGATACAACAAAACAATTGGACTACAGCAAGCTTGGGTCCAACTGCTTTTGTTCTCAGAGTTGGTTTTAATCAGGATGTGGTTTAAAGCGTGAGGTCAGTACAGGAGTTAAATACAGTTTAAATGGACTCAATGTTAATGCTTTTACAGGCCCATAATTGTTTTTCAACATCCTAGAATGTCTCTCGGAAATAACTACATCAATATATCCTCATACAACGGTTCATATGTATGTTTTCCAACAAATGTCCAGGAACAGGTGACACACACGCCAATTTCCATTTACTTGCAAACAGTCTTTTCAAAATAAACTTCTCTCTTCACAGGACACAACTTAGTGACAGTATGTTTGGGCAATTAAACTACTTAGGTTAAGAAAAAAAACGTGGTTTGGATTAAAATAACTCCCGTAGCGTACTTATGTACGGAAGTTACGCGACAAATAAATGAACGTTGCATTCACTTCTGGTTTCAAACGGGGTACGAACATCGGCCTCCTGCGTGAAAGTCTGGTGTTTTTTGTGCGACGCAACCGCCTCACTACGCACCGTTTGTCACTCTGCACTTCCTGGTTCTCAATTATGTGGATTACATACAAATATTGATTTTGTGGGATATATACAAATTTCAGTGCATTATTTTATGTAGGTATAGCTACAAATGGTGTCTGACAACAGCCTATGTAACTATAGAGAAAATAGAAGCAAAGTTCATTATCTTCTCCATTTTCACAATTAGTATCAGATTACACAGAACTTAGTACTCCTTATTTCGTAAAAAATAGTAATACAACAGTATACAAATACTTGATTAGAAGTAAAAGTTTTGCATTAAAAAATGGACTTAATATCAGTATCAAAAGTAGTCATTCTGCAGAATCGTCCCTTTCAAAGTATTATACTATATTACTGGATCATTAATATTGATGCATTAAAGGTGCAGCAGTGTGTAGGATTTGGCAGCATCTAGCAGTGAGGTTGCAGATTGCAACCAGCTGGATCTTCTCCCGTATGCCAAGCATGCAGCAAAACTACAGTGGCTGATAAAAATGTGAAAATGTGAACAGCCCTCTCAAGAGCCAGCGTTTGGTTTGTCCGTTCTGGGCCACTGTAGAAACATGGCTGCCTGCTCCGTGAAGAGGACCAGCTCCGTATGTAGATATAAACGGCTCATTTTAAGGTAACAAAACACAATTATTTCTATTTTCAGGTCATAATACACTTAAGTAACTTAAGTAACTTAAGTACACTTAAGTAACTTAAGAACTGGTAGCTGGAGAGGTGCCAGTTTACCTCTTGGGCACTGCCGAGGTGCCCCTGAGCAAGGCACCAAACCCCCAACTGCTCGGGGCGCTTGTCAGGAGCAGCCCCCTCACTCTGACATCTCTCCATTACTGCATGTGTGTGTGTGTTTGTGTGCATGTACCATGTATAAGTTAAAACAGAGTGTAAATTTATTTCCCCACTGTGGGACTAATAAAGGCAGATCTTCTTCTTCTTCTTCTTCTTCTTGTTCTTCTAAATATGGTGTGATGGTGTAATATATATGATAAAATATTTGTGAAATATAGAGTAGGATAAGTCCTTCAAAATTGTACTTAAGTGAATGTACTTCGTTACGACCGTATGCTTTCCAGGAAACTTCCCATGAATTACAGTTACATATCAGCTTCTTCCTACGATATTATATGGAACCATGTTTCTCGCTTTACCCAAAAACAAATACTTATATTCACACTATTGTACTTAACAACTTAGTTATACAAGTTGCATAATCTTATTCCATCACCTAAAAGTATTATAAACCAAAGACGAAATGAAGTTCCTGTTGAAATACTGGATACAAAAAATGAAGTTTTTGGGCTGAGTGGGAAGAAGTTGAATCATTTTTCCCTTCTGATATGAATAAAACATCTCAAGCAAAGCGGCAGCAAGTGTGGGTTTGTTTGTGTGTGAGCGGATGGTCTGACAAAACTGCTCGCCGTCTTTATTGTTTTGTTGCGGGATGTGGAGAAATGCATCCTTTTAACAAGACCTTGGATGACGCATAGAGACAAATGGGGGAAAACAAGACGAGAGCGGCGGCTGCTTTTAAACACTGATATCTTATCGTTTGGGAAGAAAGATGCTGCTGCTGAGACTGCCCCGGCCAAACCCCAGAGATGATAACCATGGCAACAGAGGCACCACAAATGGGAAAAAAAAAGCTTTGGATCAGGGCAGAAATAACACACACACACACACACACACACACAAGGCTATGTATATTGTATATGTAAGAGATAATGCACAGCGAGCTGGTGATTGTTGTGAAAGAAACCCCGACATGGCGATGCTTTCACCCTGACGTCCCCTGAAGGAGTTTCTTTCACAACAATGACCCGCTAGTTGTACATTATCCCGCTTATTACACAGCTACTTACTGAAGAAATCAATAATTTGACACAAAAACAGTCTGCCAGAGTCCAACATCAGAACTGCAGCCATAGCAACGGTCTGGTATAAAGAAATAAAAGGCCGTAGAACGCTGCGACTGACCAATCAGAATCCAGTATTCATCACAGCCATGTAATAAATAATATATAATGTGATGAGGGGGACTGATTTCCTCTTTTTTTCCCCACTGTGTCTGATCACTGGTCTGTGTTTCACAGCAGTGCAGCCACTACAGGAAGTACACACACTGTTGAATATGCAAAGATACACACACACACACACACACACACACACACACACACACACACACACACACACACACCTAAATAAAGACAAAAAGTGTAGTCCTCACTCATGTTTCCTGTATGTGTCTGTGTCTATGTTTTTCTCTACACAGTCATGTTGCCTGTCTAGGCACAGCAGGTCTGCCAGGCGGACATCACGCAGGGTTTGGAAATGATGTCTCCATGCTGACATTCTCCCCGAAACATCCCTCCACTTCTCAGCAGCTCTCTCCTTTTCTATTGTGCTCTATTTCTCCTCTCCATACGTTCCTTTCATTTCTCATCTTTCGCTCTCTCACTCTCGTCTCCTTTCTCCTCCTCCTCCTCTATTTTCCACGGTTCCCTGGCCTAAATTTTATCACGCTTGTAGCCTTAATGACCTGCAGAATCATGCATTGTAATGTTAATGGGCGGATCCAGTATTTTTAGGTTTTTTATATATATATATATATATATATATATATATATATTTGTTTTTAAATCAGTCTGTAGTGTCACAGTAGTGTTCTTATTCAAATATGAACATTCAAATTTTGGTTCTGAAGAGGTTTTTTTTTTAACTTCTTGGCATTTCGGTATATTTTCTAGGGCTGTCACAAATACCATTTTTTGGGCTTCGAAGTTTCGTTAAGAAATATTCAGAGGTATTCAAAGCTTCACGGCATGGCCACGTTTCAACGCCCAATACAGTGGTGCTGCTGCAATACTGTACACTCACACACACACACACACACACACACACACACACACACACAAACACACGTGTACATACAACAAACAGTGACATCCTTCTGAGAATAACTGATAATAATTAATGTTGAATGTGAACAATATTATGGGATTATACCTTATTTCATGGGCTATTTGGGATTTATAAATTATTATTACATACTTAAAAAACAAAGCTTTCAAATACTAATTTAGAGGTTTATTACCGCAGCATTGGACAAAGCTTCAACGGGTCAAAGTATTCAGGTTAGCCCTAATATTTTCCCAATTTCTCAGTTGCCCCACACTTATTGTACAATCTAATCATCCCTTCCCTTGGTGACCCAGACTGCCTCCTCTTGTCTCCTCGTCCTCTCTCTGTGTCAAATATTAACCTGCTTTCTTCCTGTCTGAGCTGACTCCTACCAGGCCATGTCAGGCTTCACAGGAACTCCCCGCAGGCTGCCGGCTGCCGTGTCTAATTTTGCAGCCTCTGAAGCATAATGGTACATTTATCTTGTGTGGCACGCTGCCAACATTTTTAAAATTCGTAAACACACATACAGGAGTGCTTGTACAAAAGTGCAGGCACGCTCCCGCTATCGTCAACACACACACGTGCAAAAAAAGGCTCACCACTAATCTGTCCTCCTCCCCCAAACATCCCCACCTCTCTTTCCAATCTCTGGGCTGTCAAGCAAAGTGTCACGGGGTGAGCTTTAGTGCCAACCCTCCCTGTAGTCCCCTACCTCCCACTGACTATTCCAGAGTCACTCAGCCAAAAAAAAAAAAAAATGCAGGAACAAAAGAAAGAAAAACTAAAGTCCTCCAAAGCAGAGGCAGTGAGGGTCTATTTGCATGACATATCCACTCAGAGAGGCTCATGTGAGTGTATTATCAAGCTCCTCAGAGATGCTCTATGTGTGTGTATGTGTGTGGGCCACAGTACGTGCTGCTCGGCAAGTTGGCCCCATAAACTTCCTGGCAGATGTAACCTGAGGGTTTCCATGCAAACATATACACACACAGAGAAAGACCGAGGAGCTGGCTCCATTTTCATCATCGCTCGGCCGGCGAATCTGAGCCCCGAGTCACAGAACGGCCCCGGCGGTGCCAGGTCCGTTGATTTTTTTCACCTCCACAGAAGGCAGAAACAATACATTACAGAGACGAGCAGACGGTCAGGGAGGCCACAGTGAGGCGGCGTGCATACACACAAACACATGCATATACACGCTGATACACAGCAGGGGAGTACAAGGAGTATAGAGAGGGCAAAGAAGGACTCATACTTGTATTGCATACTCTTCCCTGCAGAGCTCTGTGGAACAGACCAATAAAACTGCCAAACAGACAGATAGGGAGGCTGTTGAGCGACCCAGACCAGACATACAAACAGATAAATGTCTCAGAGTTTTGCACAAGTTTCCGTGTAAGTCCCTGTATGGCACTGAAGCCTCCGTTGCTCCCTTTTCATAAACCCGTTACATATTTCCCTGTCACGCTAAATCGAGGGTTTAAAAAAGTCAGTAAAACTATTATCCAAACAAATGCAAAATGTCAAGTCTCTCTCCAGAGTTTGGACAACTTGCTGACATATAATGAGGATTAAGATCCTAAACTCCAGCTTCCCAGCCAAATCGGAGCAAATTTTAATGAGCTCTGCAAACATGTCTTAGAAATAAATATCTCGGAGATTTAACAAAATATCAAAATCATTTCCCCCTCTTAGAAATGGCTAAGAGGATGAGTGTTAGCTTTGGAGATGTCAGATTTGTTTTTCGTTTCCTTTACATCTCATCTTTTCGTCCCTTCTTGGATGTGCTGTTGGTGTAATTAGGAGCAGATGAAACAAGAGGGATAAGTGGGCTAGTAGCTGAGCTGTGAAGGTCTGCCAAGTGCTCAAGCTATGAACACAGTTATGGAGGGAAACAGAAAGGAATGGATAGACTGATAGACAAAGAAAGTGTCAACACAACTGATCGAACAAGTGATTCTGTGCTGCTGTGGCCTACATACATCACAAATAGCGACCATTCATTCTTGAGTAGATGAGACATTCATTTTGCCAACCTGACTGTCACTCACTCACGAATGCTCATTTGTTTCCCACAATTGGGCCACGTAGAGTTGGCCACTGTGAGTTATAATTGTGTCAGCGAACAAACCAGAGGCAGGCAGGAGGACAGTTTACAGAAATGGGTTATTCGCAGTGGTGGAAGAAGTACTAAGATCCTTTACTTAAAGGTAGGGTTGGTAATAATTTCAGAAATATTTTTGTTATATTACCTGTAGTTGAAAATCTCATTACATCTTGACCCAAAAAAAAGAGAAAAATCTGGTATCTGTGGCCATAATAAGTCCGTCCAATCATTTCTTGTGGTCTGAATGTTATGATTGGTCAGGCTACCTGTCTGTCTGCCTGCCTACGTGCGCTCTGCACTCATTGTGCGAGTGTTTCACAAGCTGCTAGCTTGACAGCTGTGATTACCAACATCAGCCATGTTCGCTGTCCACATTCATTATATGTTTATAAGAATAATAATAGGGGAGTGGCTTTTGAGGGAGGCCTGAAGCAACGGACTGTCAGTGTTGCAGATTTGGCGACTTTCTCTCCAGATTTAGCAACTTTTGGAGCTAGTGCTGCTGGCTACTTTCAGTGGAACAGAGCTGCCAACACTGGGCTCATTTTTTTCAGCTGGATCATTTTTAAAAATCTAGTATACTCTTGCTAGTTTCTAAAGATCTGCCTTTAAAGGGGAACTATAGCCCTTTCAAAACTCATAAATGTTTTTCATATGGTTGAAGACGGTCCAAAAATATTAGTATTAACATGAACAACTCTCTCAAATCCAAAAACTAGAGCTAAAATTCAAACTTGTGACGTCATAGGGTATAAAGTGTGGACCTGCTCCAAAGACAATACATTTTTAAAGATGTTAAAGATGACAGAGTATAAGGGTACATTTTCTGTTCCACAACTGAGAAAACTACAAGAGACTAAAGTTAATTTGGGTATAAAAATGAAAACACAAAAACACACAAGTTCGACATTAAAGGCGTTTACACACCAGGGGCGAGACGACTAAACAATAAGAAAAAGCAAATTACTCTCCTCCGAATATGATATGTCTACGGCTTTTATTGTGAAAGGTAAGAATGAAAGGAGTGGATGTGGTATGCACTGCCTTTGTCAACTCCGTTCGTCAACTTGAGACTTACTTCTCTGGTTGCTAGCTTTGAGAGCTCACTCTCACCAATATTGACTGAACATTCCCATTCCACTAACATATTGGAAGTCTTAAATTTAGGTGGTATTCCCCTTTAAAGTCCCAGTGAAATGGAAGTTAAAGCATCTTTAACTCCTCTACTGTGCGTATTCCCCGTGAAACAGACTATTTCAGTGGTGTACAGTTACAAGAGGAATATAAATAAAATCTGTTTCATTGGACTGTTAAAAATTGGGTGAGTTTAGCTCAGTACAGAGCTACAGAGGGCTGCGGCTCCTTTCACACCTTCCTAGCATAGACATATTGTTAAATAGGTGCACAACATGGCTGAGGATGTCATCTAAAAGGATTAAAAAGGCTTAAATTGTTAAAAATACTCATTACAAGTACTCATTCTGCAGAAAATCTGCCTCTGTGTTGTGACATATATAATTGGATACTGATGCATCAATGTGTAAGTAGTAGGGATGGGCACAGTTTGGGTAAAAATCTGAACCTTTGGTTTGCTAGTCACAGTTCGGATCGTAGTATCGTTTGGTTTATTTGAAATAGGTTATGAGGCTGATTTTTGTATTTTTTTCAACAGTGTGAGACCAACACGTTAGTCTCACAATAATGTTTTTCATACTACAAGTGTTCCCTCCAAGTTTTGACCTCTAAAGAGAATATAGAAATATTATTGTTAAGCAAGTTTTTACCAGATACTATATCAATGGCGTTACTCGTAACAGCTCTTGGCTGAGACTATAAAAGAGAGTGATTGCATGCTGTTTGGCCTCCTGGAGGTGATGTGGGTTTTGCTTATCTATGATTGGAAGGACATGCTTGATTACCTTTATCACACATCACTCTGCCTTTCATCCAGTCCCCCTGTGTCCCTCCCTGCTCTACAACCAGGTTTTTAAGCAGATGTATTCATCCCAGTTTAATTGCACTGGGGACATCATTTATCACATCCTGTACATTGAAGTTGGTGTGTGACAGGAGGTGGATCCAAACTCACAGTGTTGACCTATACAGGGTATTCTGAAGGAGATCAACATTTGGATGTGCAGGATGGCTGCACAAGTAGTCTATCAAATGTACAACTTAGAAGTTAAAGGGATTGTATCTAACTTTTTACATGTATAAACATGTTTTAATAATTTTCTATTGTCAATGTGTGAACAGGTTGTAACCTAACCTAAAAGCTGAGACCTTCTTCAACTTTGTGGGTTTCTTCCACCAGCCTCTAGACTGCTTTTAATGTGAAAAACTCGGACTCGTTTTTCCAGGAAAATCCAAGAGATGTGATGTCATTTGTGCTTGTGAGTGCCTTATTTTCAGCTCCAGTGTGCAACCGCAGCTAAAATACAGTTAGAAATGGAGTCCACTAACGCCAATAAACGACCAGCCCCCACCACAACTCCACGAAAGCATTAAAAAACAAAGTTATATCAAGTCGGGCAAAAAAAAAATAGTGCTGTGGGAGTGTGTGTGCACATGGGAAGTGAGTGGTGAAGCGAGAGAGAGCGCGGCGGCAAAACGAGCAAGCAGTGGAGCAGAAGAGAGGTCGTTTAGCTCTGATAATATTAAGTGAATGTTCAGTGGAAATAGCAGTTTGTGCAGAAATAAATGCTGCAGCTCCTCAAGACCAACAGACGTTTCCTGTGTCTTGTTTCCCGCTGCTGAGTAAAGTGATGGGGGTTGGAGCGAGTAACGTTATCGACTGTGGCCCAGGAGGACAAAACAACGTCTCCCCTGTGCCTTCTAACCATGGTTGGGAGGCTGAAGCAGGAAGTTAACACTAGAATCAACATCAGTTGGGCCTTGGATTCATGGATGGACCTTCATTTGGTAAGCTAACATTACTGCTAAGCATGTAAAATTCTGTATTTTTCGCACTATAAGGCGCACTTAAAATCTTTTCATTTTCTCAAAAATCGACAGTGCGCCTTATAATCCGGTGCGCCTTATAGTGTGAAAAATACGGTATATCTTGATAATGCACTGTTAGCTGGCTAATGATGCTAACGTTAATTAACACGATGACTGTTAATCACTTTCAGTCTCGTGTATGTTCTTCATGTGAGCACAATCAACAGGACGCTGTCACTGACTTGTCAAAGATTTCCTTTAAACATTGCTTTTTAAAATTTTTACTACTATTGAATGATAACAATGAATCACGTTGCAGATTGACTGCACACAGAATCTAATATCAGAGGTAATAAGACCAGGAAGTATTCATATTTGATTGTGTCTGTGCACATGGAGTTACGTAGTGCATTCACAGTAGGCCAGGTGACGGGGACTGCCTACAGTTTAATGAGGACTCACCACAGCCCACAGTTTGAAGCAGAAGGAGGGCCAGCAGGGGCTGCAGTCCACACACAGGCAGTACGCCCTGCATCCTGCTGCACCTGGAGACAGAGATGAAGAGAGAGGGAGGGATGTGAGTACACAGAGGCAAAGGGAAAGCAACACATTGCCCTTGTGAGGCTCGTCTGATACACACAGCATGCTCGCATGAGTCACCGGTTGCAACTCCTTCCCGTAAGATTTTTCCTTCTCTTCTCTCAGCGAGGGCCTTCGGACAGAGGACAGTCAATTCAGTCCTCATTTAATTTACTGTTTCATAATGTGGGAGTGATGAAGTCTTCTGGAGCACTTTGAGACTCTAATTGTGATGAAGGGCTTTAATGACTATACAAATAAACCTGACTTTATGTGACCATCATGTTTAATCAAAAGTATAACAGAGAAATTATCTTTGCACTTCAAAGACAAGTAGTGAAATTTAAAAAGACTTGATTCTTCTATTGCTTTTACCCGTTTATTTTTTTATTTGGGGTCACAGAGTGGTTAAACCTATCGCAGCACGCACTGGGGAGAAGGGAGAGAAAAAAGACAGACTAGCTGTGGTGGACTGGCAACTTTCCCAGGGTGTTTCATAGACGCAGATGCTCTCTTTATACCCATGCTCTCGCCAAACCACCTGGCTTGCATGTCTTTGGACTGAAATCAACACTAACATGGAGCCAGCAGTGCTAAACATTGAACCACCAACGTCAAAGTTACCCAGATGATAGAACACTTTAAAGGGACAGTACGTAGGAGTTGATGGCATCTAGTTGTGTGGTTGCAGCTTGCAACCGTCTGAGTACCCCTCAGCTCACTCCTCCTTTTCCATGACTGCAGTAACGTGAGCTGGTGAGTGCATAGCCATGGTAACGGCGTTCCCCTCGGTCCTTACTATGATAACACTACTTTCAGAGCACCGTCAGCCACTTACGGTGCCACGGTTTTGAACTCTGAAGCTCACGGTACCGCAGTTTCACAAGTGTGTCAGAGACCTACGGTGGCCTTAAGGTAACGTAAAAATATGAAATGCTCTAACATAGAGACAGTGTTTGGTTTGCCCGTTCTGTGCTACTGTACAAACATGGTGGTGCAACATGGTGGACTCTGTGAAAAGGACCTGCACCTAATGTAGATACAAAGGGCTCAATCTAGGGTGTATAATCAGGTGATTATACACTAATGAAAACATTAACATTATATTCGAATTCTGCTAATGGATTCCCCAATATATTATACACTGTTCCTTCAAATTTTCTTGATAAAATACTGTCATTGTGCAGGTTATATTTTGGATAGAAGTTCTGTTACCATCGGTGTTTGAAGAAAAATTCAATATACTGTACAGTTTATCTAGTAAATAAAGCTTGTTTGTTGAAATGTGGTGTGTGGGATTGACAAAGACCACCAACTCAGCTGTGTGCAGAAAAACAAGACATTTTTGGGGGGGAAAAAACACAGTACAACAGGGATAGATATTGATGCATCTCAGCAATAGAAACAGCCAAATAAGAGCACGAGAGCCAAATCTAACATGATGGACCTCTGGGTTCCCTTGTTGCACACGGCATGCTGAAAACTCTGCTAAAACAGAAAAATATCAAAGCAGCATCGACGTTGTCACATTAAACATAAAAAAATATCTATTTGAGAGCCAGGTAGACAGGAGCCGTCTGCATGGGTTTATGTGGACGGATTTAGTTTTTTTTGTGAAGTAACTGGGGAATTTTATTATGTCTTACAGGTGGGGCTTTTATAATTATATATTTATTTATTTTTCAGGGAGTGTGTATTATTTGACATGTTTTTCTACTCTCTATTGGTGTACCACTGTAATGTCTTGTTTTTTAATGCCTGTGTTTAGATATATATATAAAAAAACATGTTTGTCTACTGTGTCTTTGGTGGACTACTGTAATCTCTTAATGGCTATGTATTGTTTGCTGATTGCAGCTGTGTGCAGCACTATTGACCGTGCAAAATTTCCCCTTGGGATAATAAAGTATATCTTATCTTAATTTTTTTTTTTTTTAAATTATGTTATATACCCCTCAAAATCAATTTGTAAGTAATCCACGTAATCATGAACCAGGAAGTATGAAGAGCCACAGACTCCATGTAGGGAGGAGGTCTGGATGGATGGTTGGGTCCAAAATCACAGGACTTTCACCCAGCAGACCGGTGCTTGTATCCCATGTGAAACCACAAATCAACGCTGATTTATTTGTCAGGCAACTTCCGTACTTAGGCCATGTCTACCGCATCCATCCATCCATCCATCTTCGCCTGCTGATCCCATTAGGGGTTGCAGGGGGCTGGAGCCGATCCCAGCTGGCATTGGGCGAAGGCGGGGTACAACCTGGACAGGTCGCCAGTCCATCGCAGGGCACATAGAGATAGACAACATATAGACAGACAACCATTCAAGCTCACATCCACACCTACAGGCAATTAAGAGTCATCAATTAACGTAAACTGCATGTCTTTGGACTGTGGGAGGAAGCCGGCGTATCTGGAGAAAACCCACGCTAACACGGGGAGACCCTCTTGCTGTGAGGCGACAGCGCTAACCACTGCACCACCGTGCAGTCCGCCATGTCTACATGTATAAAGATATTTTTAAAATGGTTATTTTTCCTCTATGTTTTCTGTCACAAAAACAATATTTTTGATAACACTTCCTGAAATGCAGATTTTTAAAAAGACACATGTTAAACGGAACGTTTGGGAATCAATGTCATCCTTTCCTGATTTTGCGCATGTCTATTGTTGCTCTGTGTAATGCGCCAGAAACAATAACAAAGATGGCAGACTACATACTTTTTTACATTTGGTTTGCACTGCTCGGACCAATTCCTACTCCACATTTGATACATGTTAGAGTCATAGGAGTCCAAAGCAGGGAACACATTAAACATGTCGAGGCTGAATGGTGGTTGAATGCTGATGATTTGGAGCACCCAGAAGGGCATGGACAACCTGAATGACCTTCCTGTCCTCATTTACACATGTAAAGACAGCAGAGTGATGACCAGGAATCCCAGCCTCCCACCAACAATAACTGTTGTCAAACTGACTGTAAAGAAGCCGAGGTGAAGGGAGTGAAAAGGGTGCTAACAAAATTCCTTGACCCTTAACTTATGATCTCAACTCGTGACGTGTGTTAAGTGTCAATGTCTCTTGAAATGCGCAACATAAATAAAATGTATTATTATTATTATGAAACAGAGAGGAAAATATCTGTTTTTAAAAACATCTGAATAAGTGTACCCAGGGTCTGCCGTAGTTATTGTAACCCAAACCACAATCTTTTCTGAAACCTACCCAAGTTGTTTCCTGTGCAGACAGAAGTTTATACTGAAAAGACTATATGCGCGTAACAAGTGAAAACTGGCACGTTGATGGACATTTGTAGGAGAACGCACAAAAAATAAAGAATACCTTTTTATAAGATATCATATGAACTGAGGCTGCATGGTTTTCCCTTTAATTTTTCAAGGGACGTGAATTCAATTTTATCTGCGTAGCTGTTTGAGTGCTTACAGCAGCCAAGAGCAGGCGAACAAGGCTGAAGTCATTTCCTTACTCACATAAAATATGTGCCTTTATTTATGTATATTTGACTGTTGGCTAGTATATGTGAGTCACAAATGCCACAAGACAGAGACTAAATGAGGTAGGTCAGCCCCTGCCATGGGGCCTGAGAAACCCTGTGTGTAAATAATGAATATGGCATCTCTGGGGAGATGTGGCGGGCAGAGCGGGGCCCGAGGGCAGGAGAAGGGCGGGGGTGGCGGAGGAGGGGATTTGGCGGCTGGTAGCGGAGATGCTGGACACAGATAGCCAGTGTCAGTTACAGCAGTGCTGGTCGCTCTGACTCAATCTCAAAGGTACATCCAAGGACAAAAACACTGACCTCATACCAAATACCTCTGCTGAGTGGAAGCTCATTTAAGAGTCTCTGGGTGTTTGGTGTAGACTCACATTATTTGTGGCAGATAACTTCACAACTTCATTCGGCCCTTTTAAGGAATGAATATGAACTACTGGTTACTTTAATAGTGTGATTTGTTCATATGATTTTTGACTACATTTTGAAATAAGCGCTTTTACATCTTACATCATACCTCTACATCTAAGATTTGTTACGTGAATACTGGGCAGCTACTGCTATAATGGACGACATTTCTATTAGGTTTGAACCAGATCTAGCTTTGTGTCTCTTTTCCTCCACCTTTCCGATAAAGAAAAGCTGGTCACCACTTCAGATGGCATCACTACATTGGACAGAAATTGGAAGGTAGGGTGATTTTACTGTGCGTGGTTGTACTGAGGGTGACACATTGGTCCTTTCAGGGTGACACTAAATGGCCACTAAACGGTTAAACCGGCCACGTGAACAGCGCGTGGCGGCTGTGTTCAGAATGGCTGTGTGATTCACGCATTTGTTGTTCACACGAGCTGCATGTCAGCGGCATTTCTGCAGCGTTTCTCTCTTTCTACATAGAGTTTGACTTTCATAATGGCCATTTAATTATAAATGTCATGTCAATGTCGTATATTTACTTTAGACAGAGAAAACTTTTTCATGTCTGTGACATTTTCTACATCACAACTGTAGTAATGTAGCTGATATGATGTCAATATACAGTCAACCAATCACTTCCGCTGTCTGTTGCTGCTGTGAACCGCGCGCGGCTCACGTTAGAAATAGCGAGACCTTGAATCTCTAGAAGAAACGCAGCATGAAATAAAAAAACAACAAGTCGTAACTCATACGCTGCACGGTGGTGTGGTGTCACTGTCATCTCACAGCAAGAGGGTCGCAGGTTTGAATCTGGCTGTGGAGTTTGCATCTTCTCCCTGTGTTAGCGTGGGTTTTTTTCCGGGTGCTCTAGCTTCCTCCAACAGTCCAAAGACATGCAGGTTAATTGATGACTCTAAATTGCCCATAGGTGAAAGTGAGCGACTGCGTCTATGTGCCCTGTGATGTTGTACCCCGCCTTTGCCCAATGCCAGCTGGGATCGGCTCCCTGCCCCCCCACAACCCAGAACGGGATAAGCGGTTGCAGATGGATGGATGTATAACTCATGTAGAATCACATGCAGAATTCCAGCAGAAGTATCTCATATAGTAGCATGCTGAAACTCACAGAAGCCACTGGCTTCCTTAAAGGTAGGTTTGGAAACATGCATTCAATAATCTATGGCCTTGTTCAGACCGCTAGCCCAAATCCCTTTTTTGGCATATCCAGTCTGTCCTAAAGATCTGATTTGAGAAACAAATCAGATTTGTCTGCAGCCTGAACGTAGCCTCAAAGCCTTAATATAAAGTCTCCTCTGGAAAACTGTTTGAATGGGTTGCTTAAACAAAGCTTCTGAAGAAGTGTATCCAAAGACTAGCTTTGGGATATTAAGCTGATTTTACGACAGGACTAAATTTGTATAACTTTGTAGCTGAAGCCTTTCTAACGTGTTGTTTTATGTCAGAAATAATTAGCATATAAATATATTTTTACAAATGATTCACATTCAAATTTAGCCCTAATTAGTGAGGAGATGCAGAACAGACTTGATATCACATTAGAAAGTAAAATCTGGCTTATTTAAAATGAAGGTGACATTTGTTGTTTTGGACTCCAACTTTCATAAATCACGATATAAGAAATAAGACTGCGGTAACACAAACTGCACGAACCAGCTCAGTGATGGTATTAGTCAGTTCGATTTTGTCATTGCTTCTCTCTTTTTCTCTCTTCAGGTCATCAATAGAAGCTACTCGTGTGTGCTCCCAAGGCCAGAGCTATGTTTACTGTGACCATGCTATTACACTTCTCCCTTTTATTTTCTGCACCCGTCATCTCTCTAGCACATACTCAGCTATTGATTGCTCTTTCTCTTTTTGAAAAAAAGAAGAGGAAAAAAAAAAAAAGAAAAAAAAAAGATTTTTTTTAAAAAAGGGAAAAAAGGAAAAAAAAAAAAAAAAAAAAAAAGGAAAAAAAAAAAAAAAAAGGAAAAAAAAAAAAAAAAAAAAAAAAAAATAACCAAAGATAAAATGTTGGATAAATAGGCTAAAACAACCCACAAAGAGTAGTCAGACAACCAAATATGCAAACTGCCATGAGGACATCAAGATAATCCGGCCCTCCGTTATCCCCAACGACGATGAAGTCACGTCACTCAAATATTTTTCTAATCAAACGAGTCAATAATATGTGTGGAAACAACTAAGTTTACTGAATTTTGTATCTCTTTTTAACCTAATGCTATTTTTCCCAGCCCACCTTAATCACAGGTAGCCCAACTGGGCGGAAACCAGCCCAATCTGGCGACACTGGAGGTGATTCGTGTTCGCCTCCAGCCTTTCCTTTGTTTTGCCTCCAGCTAAGACTGATGATCTGTAATCATGACGCCTGCACTAACAGGGTCTGTAGGACTCGTGCAGTTACAAAGGTTTAGTGTGTGTGGGTCTCATGGCATGGGACAGGCAACATGCTGAGTGTCCTTTCAAGACATCAGCTCACTTGAGTCAGAGCTGACATTAGACGCCCACATAGAGTCTAAATTCAGCTGCTGACACAATAGCCTGTATAACCACAGCCTGCAGAATGCATTTTCCATTGGATGTATACAGTGCGGATGGGCTTTGACGCCTGCTAAACCCTGTCCCTGAATATTGATTTCAGAAATTTTAAACCATTATCATTGTAAAACTATGTATGTGCCATGTGAGAACAGGCTTAGCAACAGTAAATAAGGTGGATTAGACATCACGAACAGTAAGTTTTCATCTGCAGCAGTTGGCAACTTTGAACAAATATGATTCTGACAGTAGTGCATGAAACAGATAATCTGTGAAAAAAAATCATGATCCTGTGTGTTCCTAATGGCGTTTGCAAGATTTTATGAAGGAAAAAAATCAGAGTCAAGCAGCTGTCAATTATTGCTCTCAAAACCTGCAAACTGCAATCAAACTGTCAAACTAGGCAGCGCTGATCAAATATGAGTCAATATTCTGTTACGACAATGCCTATTTCTCGCCTCAGATGTTTTCAGAAGCATATTTTAGTGTACTGTTTAGCTGTAAAAGTTTGTGACCCAGCTGCCTCGTTGAAAACAGTCGAGCCAAAACCAAGCACCGCCTGGTGCCAAATTTCTTCTTTTACAGCGAAACAGTTCATTACAAGATGTTTCTGAAAACATGAGGTGAGAAATAGGCCTAGTGTGCTAAAGGAATGAGTCCTAAAACCCAGAAATGTCTAGAAATCAATGGGTTTTTAGTTGAATTAAGGTCTGTGGTTAACACAAGCTTAAAAGAGTTTAACATTTTGTTCTACGACATGAAATACATCAATAAATACCCACTTGTGGATTTTGAAGCCTTTTATGTGTATTAAAAAAAGGCAGTTGCTAGGCAGTTGTCCGCAGTAACAGTCTCTTTTTACCTCTGCTGATTGCATTCACACTTGAACGTGTGTTTGCCACAGAGCTTATTTTGTGCACTAATCCAAAACCCAGTGGAAAATTCCCATTGGCTTTTTGTCGAGGGAACCAGGGTGATATTAACTTCCTGGTTGACCTAAAAAAAATGTGTCATCCCTGGAGCACTTTATTACAGTAACGCTGCCTAGTTTGCCGGATTGATCGGAGTTCGGGAGTTTGGCGAGCGGTGATTGAGAGCTGCTTTAGAGACAGCTCGGTCTGATTGGGTGTTTTCCTTCGGGCCGTGGTGGAATCTTGCAAATGCCGTTAGGAGCTCTATAGGAGGAAGCAGAGGAACGTTATTTTTTTTTCACAGATTTTCTGTCTCATGCACGCCTGTCAGCATATAGTGGCCATTTAATAAAAATAACCTTTCATCATATTTGCTCAGTTACCTACTGCAGCTTTAATGCTGTTTTATAAATGAACTCCCTCAGCTGCACCTGCATGATCTCCAACTGAAAGACAATATGAGATCTCAACATGTCAGATTAGTGCACTGTTCCCTATCCAGCCTGTCATAGATACTGTAGACGTAGCAGACACACTGAGAGACAGACGGATGCATGGTAAAAAAAAAAAAAAAAAAAAGAAAGTACAGAGCCAAGCTAATGCATTTCAAAGAGAAAGATCTTTACAAGGCCCATCTCCGCCTTGCATGGAGAAATCTAGTCCAACCGATCTGTTATCCCATCTTAATCTCACCTTTCACCCGATTCTGTCATTCGGTATTTGTAAAAACAATCTGCGTCTGCCACCATCTGTATCCATGACACGCAATTTCTTATGCGTTCGTTCTTCCGTTCTTTTCTTTCCTTTGCTCCTCTCAAATTGTCCCGTCATTCTTTCCTCACCGTGGTGCATTATTAAGAGGGCTCATTAATCACTCAGGCTGCCTGTCTGTCACTCCATCACCACACACCGCTGCTGTTGTTTCAGCAGTACACATTTTTATACACACAATAGTGCCTGTTTCACAGGGGGAGCTAGTCCCATCAATGTCTGTGTATAAGTCCCTTACAGTGAAAAATGAGGCTACACTTCAAGTGACAAAAGACTGTTTTCCTTTCTGGGCGGATATTACCAAGCACGCAGTGTGGCTTTAGTTCACATTTGGTTCACATTTTCTGCACTAACTGGGCCGGCTCTGTGTTTCCACCTGTCTTACAGCATGCATCATCCTTGGGTGGTTTCTTTTGTTGCTTTGGAGATACTGTACAGTACACAAGCACTTAAATGAATACAATGGCTGAGTGGGCGGCTATACTCCAGCTTATAAAACCTGTATGAGGTGGAACAACAGGACAACATGGGTCTCAAAAAAAATAAATAAATAAATAAATAAAAAAACAGTACTGTGGGCTGCAGCAGAACATGCTGTGCAAGAGACAGTTCAGATGAGTCACTGATAACTCACTGAAGTACTGAATTACAATCCAGAGAGAGGAATAAAGAGGTGCCAGAGATGAGGGATAAGGTGAAGACAGGTGGTGAAGCGGAAGAAAGAGGAAGGAAAACAGGCGGGTCGGATGCTGAGAGTAAAAACAGGAGGAAGTAAAGCGAAGAGAGTGTGAAAACATAGAGAGACGGGAAAGGTGCGGAGTAAAGTCAAAGCTTATTTCAGCCCCACTCAAATGCCAAGCCTGAGTTGGTGAAGGGGGAACTTGAATCTTAAGCAGCCATAAATTTCTCTTGATGCATTGCTAGACCTTCCGCTGTATGTATAGGCTTGGAAGGGGAGCTGATAGACCAATGTGAGGGAATATGGCAAGGCTCCCGCAAAAAAAAAAAAAAGAAATTGCCATCAGATTCAGAGCCCACCATATGGGCTCAAACACATAGCGTAAGCCAGAGACAGTTTCATTCCATCGCACACATGCACATACGGTGCACGCTCAGGAAATAACATTTTCCTCACCGCCTGAGAGGCTGAAGAAGACGCAGGTTATGAGGGAGGAGAACTCGCTCTGCATCATAATGACATCTGCGATGTTATGAAAATTTAATATGTAACATACAAAATGGGAATGTAAATGTACTGGTGCACTTACGGTGTGAATGACATGGCCAGATGCTCTTGTGAGCGTTGAGCACACACATGCATGCGCGCACATGGCATACACTCATTAGTGCATAGATCTGTGCATATATCTCAACTCAAGACACTCTCGAGTGCTTTTTGTAGACGATTTAAACTAACTTGCAGTGATTTTATTTTCTCTCCGCCAGGGAGATAACGAGATAGGTCGTGTGTGTGCATGCGTGAGCATCACTGTGTCTATCCACGGCTAATTTCGCAAACTTCTGCACCCAACTGCAAAATATTTTGGGTGTTCATTTATGGCTGCACACTCAAGGACCTCTGCAGTGACTCCCACTTTCTAAAAACTCCTTTTATTGCCTGTTTGATGCCGCCGTTGACTGACCTCACTCCTCGCTCACTAATGAAGCTCCAGTGGAAGTTCAGCCAGGAAAACTATACTTTTGCATGCTTAGATATGTAGTTTATTTCACTCCCTTCATACATGCTCCCTCATAATTTCCTTGCTGTTTGGGGCTGTCAATCTTGATATCAGCTGTTCTCATCAGCTGGTCACATCCTGTCTCCTTTAAAATAAGATTCTCTCTCTGCCTTTAATACGTTCATGCTCCACCTCCCCATCACTGCCCAGTTTTCACAGATTCTTCAGCTTCATCAGCCTCCTCGGCCTCCCTGTCTCAGCAGAATCCTCATCAGCAGCTCCACCAGTGTCTGGACTCCACGAGGGGGATTTATGTTGCTGCTGCTCAGGCCAGATGCCCCTCGATTACAAATCTCCCTGTAGAGTCTAAGTGCCAAAGACTGTCTGTCAAGACTTTATCACACACCATCTGTTATAATAATAATAACTATCTGTTCTTCATTCACCTGCCTCTTCTGAGTCAACCCTTAAGCCAGTAGGGGCCGCAAATGAGACACAGTGGGGTAGAATATTTTGTTCAGTTTAATGTTTTGGAGTGTTTGGCAGTTAACTGCTACATCAACCTCACGTTTACACATGTATTTTCACAAAAATACATGTGTAAAAGTAAAAGTTTAAAAGTAAGTGCCACAAGTTGCAGTTGCGCCCTTGAGACGGAGCTGAGATGTGTGAAACGGTGCAGATATCTGCATATATTAAAATACAAACGTACTGTGAGTGTGAGTGAAAAGAAGTCTGATTAGTGTTGTCACAATACTGGAATTTCTAACTGATACAATACCTTGAAAAATATTGATATTCAATATGGTTTTCAATACCACAGGGAGAAACTGACACAGCCTTGAAGGCATGAAATTTAAAATATTCATTAAAAAATCAATAGCAATGTGTGACAGCTCACTGTCGGAGAGAAGACAGAGCAAGAAGAGGGACATTGATACTGCAGAAATCAAGTTTGTTATAAATATTCAGTATCAGTGTCCAAAATGAACTTTCCACCGGCCAAAGCATATTAGCCAATGTCCTTTTTGGGTCACATATGCATTTGTTTCCGTACATATTGAAATAATAAGGTATTATGTTGAATACAAATTTAGAGAAGAGGCCAGAGTAAAATAATCAAAATATATTCACAGTTTATCAATCCAAGCCTGAATACTAGGCTTGGGCAGTATGTATTTTTCATACTGTCCTGACATTTAACTATTTAGTTATATATGCTACTACATGGTATATGACGGTATTTGTGTAAAAAAAAAAAAGGGGGGGGGGGATACTGAGAAAACTCAAAAGAGTGGCTTGTGTCTTGACTGTACACACACTGTACTGCTACATTCACAGCTACAGTATAACATTACTGCTGACTTCACACTAGAGGTAAGATCGGGCCTAAAAAATCCAGCCCGACCCAACCCAGGCCCGCGGGTATTAAAGCCCGACCCAGCCCGAGCCCAATCAATTAACTTGATTTGCAGGCCTGAGCCCGAAACCCCGAAATTTTATATTTTATTTGTGAGGACTCAGGAGGAGGAGGAAAGGGAGGGGATGCGTCAGTCAGACCCGGACAGAGCACTGCTCCAGGAAAAGGGACTGGTTGCGATTTGTGTGATCACATTTGTGACGATGCCTGTGCATAATGATAACAAATTAAAGCCTGTCTTTTGTAACAAATTCTCCAAGTTAAACAAGACTGTAAGATGCTAAACATTTATATCTTACTATACAGCGCCTTCTCTGTTTTATCCAAATTATTTATTTTATAACAAGTATTCCTTAGTTTAATATCCATACATCGTTTTAGTATACATAATATATAAATATATATTTATTAAAAAAAGTTAGTGAGAGAGAAGCCCGGCCCGACCCGACCCGAACGTAATAATTGACATTTTGGGGGCTCGGGCTCGGGCTAAAGATCTTACCTCTACTTCACACTCACCATCCCCCGAAAACACATGAACTTTCTAGTAAACAAACACAATATGCACTGTGCACCTCTTCCCACCTCAAATATATCTCTGCATACTCACTAATGTTATGCCTTCTGAGATTTAGTCTCCAAAATGGAAACTCTACCCACATTTCGTGCTTGGTGGGTGTTAATGTCAGACCCTTTTTTGCCAACACTACATCTGACACACTTTAGTCTAGATGGGGGGTTAGCCATTAACGTTACAGCAGTGGTTGTTGCAAACACACCTGGGAGAGATCTGCACTCTACTGAGTAGTTGCATAGGATTGTGGCTGTATTTTATTGTCGTTATATTATTATTATTTTCTCATTGTTTCATTGCGATTGATGCATATTATTTATGCAAAGCACTGGGTAATTGTTATTTTGAAAGGTGCTACAAAAATGCAGATTATTATTAATACACTCTGTTATACATGAATGAGGAGCTACTCGTGCTCACATGAAAAAGGTGCAGTTAATCAGGAGTTGGGCAAAGAGGGATGGAGGGATGAAAGGAAGGAAAGGAAAGAAGGAAGAGCGGATAAAAGTAAGGATGAGACTGTGCTTGTTCCAGCGTTATCGCTGTGGAGCTGAAAGTGCTGTCAATTACAGTGAAGTGTTTCACTGCACAGCCTGAATGCACATGCAAGCCCAAACCCACTTACTGTACTGCATTTATTAGGTGACTATGTGTGTTCATTCTGCTGCTTTTCTGCTCTAATTCTTCAACTTTAAATAAACATTATAGTCCAAATGACAAAGGGGAGAGAAAGATTGTGCACCACGCGGCACAATGCTGACCAAGCCCCAGCACACAAAGCGGGGGTGACATTGCTGAGCACCCTGATGGTGCAGAGAGGGAATAAGCTTCAGGGCTGCCCAGAACTATATAGAAACCCATTACTTACAGCTGAAAGCCACCCAGGTCTCCCTTATTCATACAACGCACCCACCATTCAGAAGCCAACACAGCCCTGTTAAAGAGTCGGCTGGAAGCGGCGTATCACCCATTCCTTTCTGTAAAACACATTACCTCGCTCTCTGTGGCCAGAAAAGGTGAGTTCATCCTACATTACATGTGAATAAAAAAGGGGGCAACACAGAAAGAGAAAGAAAGGCAATGATCTGGAGAAAGATATGATACTGTCGTGAGGGAAGAAAAAGGAAGGGAAGGGGTACGTTAGGGGGATAGAGAGATGGAGCGACAGAGAACGAGCGATTCCTCTGAAAAATGAGGTGACAGAAAGCCTTTTACGTGCAGGAAGGGTGGCCAGGCAATTTTCAAATGTCTAAGGCTTCTCATTTGCCGGGCAGAAAAGCCACTTTATACGGTGGCAAATGTTAAACTTGTTCTGGGCACATCAAGGTCCCCTTGGCCGCCTGCTTGTCTTCGCCAGGAATATAAATGTGGCTTGAGACGAGGGTACAGGGAAAAATAGTTTCGACACATTGTACGCAAGAGTTTAAAAGGCAGAGTGGCGAATACCTTCAGGGTTCACGAGGACAAAAGGCTTTTTGACCACGTATGTTTATGTGGATTTGTATGAAGGACAAATGTCTGAATGCAAGATGCCCTGTGCTGTACTAATCAATTCATTCTATCAATTCAGTTTTTGATGCCACTAAATTCTTTACCGTGTTAACGCAACTTGCGATTTTACATTGTAGCGGGCTAATTTTTAAAGCTAGAGTGAACATACTGACATCACATCAAACTAAAGAACATAAGGAATCCACTGATACCAACCATGTCGTACTAGCTTGTTGCATAGGAGGTTAAATAACACTCCAAACTTAAGCTAAATTTTGGCGAGGAAAAACTGGCATGGCCGTTTTCAAAGGGCTCCCTTGACCTCTGACCTCAAGACATGTGAATGAAAACGGGTTCTATGGGTACCCACGAGTCTCCCTCTCTTATCATGTTGATAAGACAAGGTACATTTACAACAGATAAAAAAAAGAGTAACTATGGATATACATTATGTTATATCTGCATAGGGAGCAGGTCCTCTCCGCCATGTTTCTACAGTACCCCAGAACGGACTGCTGCTCTCTCTCTCCTGCTTCACCACTCACTTCCCACATACATTCGCACTCTATGCAGTCTACTCTTAAAAAACTGGTTCTAGAGGGAACCATATGCATTTCATTTTGGCCACCGTAGCAATTCTATACATTTGGTACATGAGAGAAGTTGTAATCTGCAACCTCACTGCTAGATACTGCAAGATCCTGCATATTGTTTGTTTAATTCTTTAGTCTATAAAATGACAGAAAACATGAAAAATGCTCATTAAACGTTCCCACCGTCCAAGGTGACATCTTCAAATAGCTCTTTTACAACCAAAACTCCCTAACCCAACTTCATAATTAAATAAGAAAAGCTGGAAATCCTCACATTTTCTAAGCTGGAATCAGTGTATGTTTGACATTTTTGTTGTCAATCTCCTGTCAGTCCACTAATCCATTAATGGACTAATCTTTTCTGCACGACAGCATTTAAATCGTTATCTGTTGCTCTTGTTAACTTAATCACAGAAAAGCAGCATGTGACTGAGACAAAAAAATCCATTGTGTGTATGCAGTGTTAATTATAATGCTGTAAAAATCACATAAAGTGGTATAAAGGCTACAGGAAGGGACAGAGCAAACTATTCTTCCTGAGAAGGCTGAGGACCTTCAACGTGTGCAACAGGCTACTTCAGATGTTCTACCAGTCTGTAGTAGCCAGCTTTCTGTTCTTCGCCGTGGTATGTTGGGGGGGCGGCATCAGCACCAGAGATGCCACCAAACTGAACAAACTGGTGAGGAGGGCTGGGTCTGTGGTTGGATGTGAGCTGGACAGTCTGGAGGTGGTGGCAGAGGGGAGGACCAGGAGGAAGCTGGAGTCTATTCTGAAGAACCCCTCCCACCCCCTCTATGACCAACTGGTCTAGATGAGGAGTACATTCAGCCAGAGACTGATCCCCCCTCGGCACACTACAAACTGTCTGGGTCAGTCCTTTCTTTTGGTGGCCATCAGGCTCCATAACCAAGGTCTGACCCCCATGTGACTCTGATCATCTGCTCCATATTTATTCCAAATGTATACATTACATATAATTATATCATTACATATACATATGCTGTGCATATACAATACCCACCACCTGCTGCACTTTACTTATTACTGTTACTGTTACTTATTTATTTTACTGTCAATTTTCTTCATTGCACCTTATTTCATTCACTACACCTTCTCTTTTACTTTTTACTGTACTGTATTTATCTGTACTGTTGCTGCTGCTAAGACACCCGAATTTCCCTCCGGGGATTAATAAAGGTTCATCTTATCTTATCTTATCTTATAAAAATTATGTAAAGACAGTAAACAGGGACTAAAACTAAATATCGGCAAATCCAGCAGCTCACCCATGGGTGTTAAAGCTGGACTGATACAATTACAAGGGGTGTGACAACTCTAAGATATATCGGTACGGTCTCTGTTGTGGTTGTTTCTTAATCAATATCTTTCACACACTGCAAACACACACAATGAAGCATGAAGACATTACATAATGATCCCGTCTGTGAGCACCCCTGGCCACTCAACACAAGCCCCTCCCATCACCACACACACTCAAACGCATACTGTTTACAGATGTACACATTTGTGGTGAAGGATGTTATCAGTTTATTACAGGAGGACATGTTTCACTGGGATGGCTGCCAGGTTTCGCCTCTCTACGCTCCTTTTCTCTCTTCTCCACATTGTTTCCTTTCTCTGTCGCTCCGCTCCAGCCTCTATGTCTCTGCGTTTCCACTTATCTTTCACTTTGCTTTACCGTCTCCCTCTCTCTGTCGGCTGGGTCCAGGGACGTATGGGATACCGTAAATCCTCGCCGCACGCTGCAAAGTCTCCCCCGTTAATCAAAGTCAGCGGTGCAGGGACACTGAATCAAGCAGGGGCAAAGGCCTCGGAGTCGGTCAGTAAACCTGCACTATCAACCCCGCACCAGATCCCCCATCAGAATAAATGCAGTGGCAGCCTATAGATCAACGGGATCGTGCCATATTTGAAGTGTCACAGGTTCGCTCTAGCTTGGCTCTTGACCTAAGGCCATATACGCCAGTTGTTTTTTCTTGTAGTACAGTAGTAAAGCACAAAAAGCGATTAATCATCTAAAGAAATCTTAGTCAACTAAGACCTAAACGACCAATTAGTCAATAAGAGGGGACAGCCCTAATTTACACATCTGAGGAGTTTTATGGAGCAGTTGAACAAGTTCATTGCAGTGGACATAAATTTGATCATTTTACATGTGAACCATTTGTCATATTGCAACAAGACTGAGCCATGCTAGTGGCAGTGTTAGGCTATACCTAAAGGCACAGTGGTGCTTACAGGTGCTCAATGCGAGACTGGGAGCACCTCTATTGCCTCGGCACAGTTGTCAACATGGCGACGGCTGAGTCGGCAGCTGGCGGCTAATGGTGCTAACAGCGCTAACAGTGAAAACCATACCACACTGCTGACAGAGCTAACAGTGTAGACCTGAGGGAGAACTGGACGGTGGATGCTACGTTTCTGCAATGACGGTTGGGACGGTGTTATCAGCTCTAACCGCCACATCAAAGTAGTGCAGTGCGGCAGCCATACGCTAGCCAGTGGGGTACACTCCCATGCATGAACATATGTTAAAAGCATGCATGGCTGGCCTGGCGATGCCAACAAAGCAAGGAGAGGTTCAGGTTAGAGGCACAGGTAGGCATTAGTCCTCGATATCTTTACATGGCAAATAGTTGTTTGCTGATATATTAATGCTTTGGATACCATATAGAGAACTTTCTTTTTAAAGCTAGACGCTAATGTCATTATGCTAATATGCTCACAATGCCAATGTTAAGATGATGTTTAAGAGGTATGTTTATCTTGATCACTATTTTAGTTTAGCAACGTTTGCTATTTAGCACAAAGTACTGCTAAGGATGATGGGACTGTTATTAGATATACAGGCTGAATTTTAACCTGATGATGGCATTAGATGAAACGTCACGGGATAACCAAAGTTCTTACTAAATACATCCTGAGGGGACCATGAATATATGTGCAAAATGTAAAGGCAATCCAGCAATCCATCCAATAACTGTAGAGGCCTTCTACTAAGACAAAAATGTCAACCTGCTGTTGGTGCTAGAAGAAAAGTCAGATGCTCACCAAAGACAGCAGGCTTCATCCTCTGGGGAACATGAATGTCTATGCAACCTTTCACCTTTGAAATCCATCCAACAGTTGAGATATTTTATTCCAAAATGGCAGATTGACTGACAGACATGACCATCTCTAGAGCAGCCGCTGGAATTATGTTTTTATCCTTTGCAAACTTGCAGGATGATTCATGATGGATTCATGAACCCAGAGCGGAAAGGTTACCTATCTATCACAGCCATCTCTGCTGTGTATGTGAAGTCACAAGGCCGTCTAATGAGAGCTAAAAACAGCAAATACTTCCTTTCTTCCTGCAACATTCCCGCCCAACTCGTCATACCATCCAGCCACACTGAGACACCAGACTAATTAACAAAGGCATGAGAGCTGCCTGTCGTTTAGGGAACTCATCTAATCTTCTGTTGTATTTTCCCTGAGTGTGTTGAGAAGCAGCCTGGGAGGAGGAGGAGGGACCGGAGGGTCAAAAAAAGAGAGAGGTAGAAAGTATGTTGAAAACTACAGTAGTAAGCATTTAGAGATACCACTATATGACACCCGGTCTTTGTGTGTGTGTGTGTGTGTGTGTGTGTGTGTGTGTGTGTGTGTCTTTTTCCTCTGCCATCCAACATCTCAACTCCTCAAGTTCCAAATTCCATCCAATCCACTTATATCGCTCATTAAATCATCTCACAAACAGACTACACACTGGGAAGCATATGCGTCTGTGGCCTCGGTGTCCTTAACACACACACACACACACACACACACACACACACACACACACACACACACACACACACACACACACACACACACACACACACACACACACACACACAAAAGCCCAGTGACGTGGGTAATCTGATGCTTTGATGTACAGTTAAATCAGTCTCCATCTCATTAAAATCACAGCATCGGTGATGCCAGATACAGACATCCATCTGAGGAACCTAGGAGGACACACACACACACACACACACACACACACACACACACACACACACACACACACACACACACACACACACACCAGCATGTAGACAGACAGATGGTGTGTTTGTATCATGTTGATGGGGGTGGGATGCATATGTGTGTGTGTTAAACATCATCCATCACTGTGGCCACCTGAGCTACTGAGCCAATGAGGTCCCAGACACACTGGACCGTGTCCACCTTCAATGTAATAGCTGCTGGCGGACTGACAGCTAACGGCTAAACACTCTGGCACCAAAGGCACAGCACAGGACGGTGAGACAAAAAAAAAAAAAACAACAGTTTGATTGAAACAGTTGTATGCTAAATTCAGGACAGAAAAGCAAAAACACTGAACTGCAAAAGGCTAAAAACAAGACTAAAGTTTTTTTTTTTATTAAATGTCAAATACCTCATCACCTCACTTCTTGTAATGCTTAAGTATTTATTACAAAAACAACAAGTCAAAAAATATATGTTGATGTGTCATTAATTGCACAAAAACACAGCAGGTGTTTAACGGCCTTAACAGTCAACGGCCATGTTATGATGTTTAGTGATTTTGTCTAAAATGTGAAAATGTGCAAAAACTCTCGCAAGACTCACTGCTTGATGACCTATCCTAACCTTGATCATTCGCGGTCAATTCTCCTCGACATGTCTGTGTTTAAGTATATATAGTATATAATGTTGACCATGTTCACCATGAGGCTGATGGGAATGTCACTAGTTTTGCAGCAATTTGGTCGTAAGTGACAAATAAAAAAAACGATCTGATGGCTCTAGATGAAAAGTTATTATAATTCATCCCAAGGGGGACATTAAGTTTCTGCTCCTTTGAGGCATTTCAATCATAACCACAAATCTGAACCTCATGGTGGCGCTAGAGGAAAAGTCAGTAGATCACCAAAGTCAGTAGGATTCATCCTGTAGGGACCATGAGTGTCATGGCAATCCATCCAATAGTTGTTGAGATAGAAGCTTGGACATAAGTGGTGGACCAACCGACCGACACTGCCATCTCTAAACAAGGACAGTAAATATAAATATTAAATAAATATAAAGTAAATGATCTAGAATCTAAATTTGCAGTAAAAAGCTCATCAACATTCATTCATTCATCAACATCATCTCGACTATGCAATTCATATCAGCTTGATCCTTTTATAAATAAGAGTAAATGAGTGAACTGTGCACAGTGAGATGCGACTGAAAGGGTGGAAATAGGCATCTAAAGTCTATAAATGGAGCTAAGGATGAGAGCACTGATTTAGCAGGTAGAGAGACAGACCAATAAAGAGAGACAGTGAGGTGTGTGATTAGATGCCAACGCATCAGCTCTGACAAAAAGTGCCAGATTTTGGATATGAGTGAATGGCATGGAGAGAAACTGGAGGAGAGAAATATGTCAGAAAAAAAGAGGTTTTAAAACTGATGAGAGACAGAGTCGGCATGAGGAGCGTCACAGTACAATGAATAAATTGAGCAGGAATTGGAATTGGAGCGAACTGTGGCCAGAAAAAAATAAAGTCTGATTTTGACATGGGGGGGGGGGAGAGACGGAGAGTGTGAGAAAGGAAACAGCGTGGAGGAGAAAGACACTGCGCTATGATAACCGTGCGGGGCAGAGAATCGAAATGTGAGAATGAAAGAGGAGGAAATCAAATGCTCAAAGCACCAAGAAAAGAAACGCCGCGGGGGAGGAACGGGAGGGTGAATAGAAAGCAAGCACGCTGACAGTGGCAGTAGCTTCAGCGTGCTTAATAAATAATCATGCTTAGAATGGCTAATGAGTCATAAAAAAAGCAGATGTTTCCAGTATCCTGTTAAGGGCAGCAAAACAGAGAGCGTGCTGCTAAATAAGGAGGGTGAGGAAGGTGTGAGAAGCTGGCGGGAGTGCAGCCATGGGAGAGAAGAGGAACGACCGCGGGGAGGGTTAACACACCTTGGTGAGAAAAGACGATAACAGGAGATACTGAGGAAGGGAAAGAGTGATAGAGAGTAAGAGAGGCTGTCAGGGGCTTGATGGTGCAGCCTGGCTATTTCCAGCTTTATTGCTAAGCGGTCCGGTCTCAGTCCGAGCACCATTCCCTGGTCTGAGACGGAGGCAGACTGGGATCCCCTAGGTATATCGATTCTCAGGCACGCTCATTTGGGAGAATCAGAATTGATGAGACCTGCCTTGGGCCAAGGTTTATTTACTTATTCACCTGGTGCCTGCTCTGGCTCTATCTGTCTGAGAATACAGGGCTACCTGCTGGGGCCCAGCAGCTCCCAAAGTCCAGGCATGGCAACTAATTTGAAGGTGTGTGTGTGTTTGTGAGAAAGAGAGATACTGAGCATGCAGCCCACACTGTGCACACACACCGTAAATCAAGATGAGGCAGCCAACACAAATTGTCATTTCGCAGAGGGGCGTAGTTTCAATTGAGGTGCGCTTGATTGTTAGTTTTAGGCTGTTTTTGCAATGTCATTATGAGTCAGTCAGACTGCTACCAGAGGGATCAATTTAAAACAAGCTATGTGCTTTACCCCGTGCTGCAAAGTTTACAGGCTTTGAATTGCACCCTGTCATCATTTTGGTTTTTAATCAACAATGGAGATTTCCAGAGGCTTCTTCTGACTCTGACACCGTCTCTATCCCCTGACGCTCTGATACTGTGTCATTAATCTAAAGTGTACGAAAACGTGCAAAAGCAACCATTCATTTTTTCAGGGGATTATATGCCAGTCTATTACTCTGCTGGGAACACAGTAGGGGAATTGTAGTTTTAACACTCTAGTTTTCTATGGATTAAACAAACAAGATATAACGTGTTAATTAGTGCACTTTCGAGGCGCTGGTGGGTGGATTCTGAGCCAGGCTAGCTGTTTCTTCCCGTTTCATTCTTTATGCTAACCTAAGCTAACCGGCTTAATGTGCAGACATCAAAGTGGCATCAATCTTCCCCTTTAACTCCCTGCCAGGAAGTGAATAAGTGTACTTCCCTAAAATGTGGGACTATCGCTTTAAGCTTCTGCATTTTGGTTTTGTATGGATTAAACAAACAAGATACAATGTGTTAATTAGTGTGCAATAGAGGCGCTGGTGGGTGGATTCTGAGCCAGGCTAGCTGTTTCTCCCTGTTTCATTCTTTATGCTAACCTAAGCTAACCGGCTTAATGTGCAGACATCAAAGTGGCATCAATCTTCATATTTAACTCTCTGCCAGGAAGTGAATAAGTGTATTTGCCCAAAATGTGGGACTATTGCTTAATACTTGGGGGCGGCAGTAGCTCAGTCTGTAGGGAGTTGGCTTGGGAACAGGAGGGTCACCGGTTCAAGTCCCGACATGGACCAAAAACTGAGTGTGAACTGGTAGCTGGAGAGGTGCCAGTTTACCTCTTGGGCACTGCCGAGGTGCCCCTGAGTAAGGCACCAAACCCCCAACTGCTCGGGGCGCTTGTCAGGAGCAGCCCCCTCACTCTGACATCTCTCCATTAATGCATGTATGTGTGTTTCAGGTCTGCATGTACCATGTATGAGTTATAACAGAGTGTAAATTGAATTTCCCCACTGTGGGACTAATAAAGGTAGATCTTCTTCTTCTTCTTCTTCTACTTCTGCGTTTTGGTTTTGCGTGGATTAAAAAGCAAGATATAAAATGTTATTAGTGCGCTTCAGAACTTAAGCTTCTGTGTTTATTTGGTGACTAGAAAGCCAAATAAACTGTAGTCTTCATTTAAACATATGTTTCTAATCATCTTATATGAAGGTTTTCTTTCAATGAAATTCCTCATATCCCACAGCGAGACGATGTGTTTCCCCGTGACTTGCTATCTCCCTCTCAGCCCTCCCAGTCCTCCCCTCCCCTCGTCGCCGCCCCAATCTTGTAAGCTACACAGACTGCCTGATAATTGGATTTGAACAGACAGTTCAAACGGCGGCATAACATAATTAGCGACAAACCTCGGAATCAATCTCAGGCATGGCGATCATGTCTGTGGCGCTGGCAGGTCTCTCTGGGAGCGCGACAGGAAAATGCACGATGTTGGTTTTACACAGTTTAAAGGTGTTCGTGCGACTGACGCGTGGCGTGATGAGTCACTGCGCACACTCGCGTTCGGATGAGCGAGTACATACGTGCTCATGAATGCGCACCCAGGTGCGTCAAATATATGTTTGCTTTCGGATCTGTGTGTGTGTGTGTGTGTGTGTGTGTGGGCGTAGTGATGAGAAGCCCTTCGAGTGTGAACAAGATGTAGCGGAGCATCGATACACCCCCCTTCCCCCATCCCTTGAGACAGGAACAAAGAGGCCAGACTACATCAGCAGGCCTTTCATCAGCTCAGTTCTATCGTGTTCCTATCAGACATCCCTCGAAACACGGATGCTTCCTCTGCAGTGTGCACACGTAAAAAAATCTCCATGTGCTCCAATATATCATACCGGCCGTTGGATATCATGTTAACATCAACAGGCTGCTGGGTTTCATTTAGGGCTGTCAAAGTTAACGCGATAACACCTTAACGCAAATTCGTTTTAATACCACTAATGTATTTTTTACACTATGTAACTTGCAATTTTCAGGTTGTAGCGGGTTCAGTTTTAAAGCTAATACTGGCATCACATAAACTACAAAACCTAGCTCGTCACAAAGGAGGTGAAATAACGCTCGAAACCCACCGGTATGCTAAATTTTGGGGAAAAAACTGGCATGGTCATTTTCAAAGGAATCTCTTGACCTCTGACCTCAAGATATGTGAATGTAAATGGGTTCTCTGGGTACCCACGAGTCTCCCCTCCCCCCGACATGCCCACTTTATGATAATCACATGCAGTTTGGGGCAAGTCATAGTCAAGTCAGCTCACTGACACACTGACAGCTGTTGATGATTTGAGAATATGTTTATATTAAATGCAGTACCTGTGAGGGTTTCTGAACAATATTTGTCTTTGTTTTGTGTTAATTGATTTCCAGTAATAAAAATATACACATTTGTATAAAGCAGCATACTTGCCCACTCCCATGTTGATAACAGTATTAAATATTTGACAAATCTCCCTTTAAGGTACATTTTGAACAATAAAAACTGAGTGATTAATTTGCGATTCATCACAATTAACTATGGACAATCATGCAATTAATCGTGATTTAATATTTAAATCGAGTGACTTCAAGTTACTTGTGATTAACTCAGGTGACAGGGAAGTTACTCGCAGTGCCGCAATGTATCCGTCATTTTAAGAATTTTGGACAAAGCCTTTCACACACTCCTCTTTACGCACAATCTCCCAAGAGGCCTTATCACCCGAGTTAATGTAATGAAACAGATTAGTACCTGCAGCCTAACACTTGACCAGGGAAAATTAGAGCCAGCCATAAAGTGCATATTCATCTCCGTTGAATCCATCTTCAGAAGCAGGGAGAAAAAAATGAAGGCGCCACAGCCTGAATTTAAAGTAATAACGTGATTTAGTTTCTTCTGCTGCTTTATTGGAAGAAAATTAACCTGCTTTACAGTGGAGAACAGAGTTAGACTGTAAATTTGATCACGTTTATTATATTTTGTTCGAGAGAAGAAGAAGAAGAAGACGAAGAGGGGGGCTTTGTAATTTTTACTCTGTGAGCGGACTAAATGAGAATGATTTCACCATGGCAGCGCTAAACCAATTCACTCAGAAATGCTGTTTCTTCTTGATGAGTCAACAGCGTCAGTGTGTTTTCCCAACAACACTTCATGCCATATGACACACACACACACACACACACACACACACACACACACACACACACACACACACACACACACACCCAGAGAGAAGTGCACAGCTGCTGAGTTCCACTGTTACAACAACTTAAAACAAACAAGAAAGAAACCTACTGGTGTTAGTTGTGTATTAGTCGCCCATTTTTAATTCAGCTTTATGACAAGCTGTCATTTATGCTAAAATGTTACTTGTTCTTCTAATCTTGTTTGATAAAAGCTTAATGGTCCTTATTGTTGTTCCGCAGCATTGTTGCTGGAGTGCACAGCTATTAGCCCGTCATACATCAAGCCCTCAGTGGCATGTGTAATGGCTAAGCGTTTTGAACCAACTCGCTCAAGGCGGCATGAATCTTCCTGAGGGCTGGTGATTATTAATGACAGTGGCAGCGCGGAGCAGCCACCTTCAATCACGCTGCAGGTAAATCCTGCAACAAAGACAGTGGCGGGGAAGCGCCCTTTAATTCCTTTTTGCCGGGAATTAATCAGCCCCGCTTCTAATTTCTCACCCGACCGATGTTAATGCCTTTCCCGTGTGATACTCTAAATAAGAGATTAGACGCCACATGAGCACACACAAACACGCACGCCATTGAACTGATGACAAACGAGGATGCATCCGCTCATTTGAATATCAGAGAGAAAGAGTGCTGGCGTGCCAACGTAACCTCCTCCAGCCTGTACAGTAATTACTCAGTGCTGGAACACAAGAGGAAACACAGGGTTTTGAAGCAGCAGAGGAGGCAGGTTGGAAAACAATGAGGGCAGGTGAAGGAGCTCGAGGAGCGCTATGAAGGAAAGGAAGGCAGGGGAGGGGAAACGGAACGAGGAAGAAAAGAAGGCAAGTGGACTAAAGAAGGAGTAGTTAAGAAAGTTGGAGGTGATTTAGGAGGAGGGGAAGCGTGTTAAGTTAACACCATCTTTCTCCTCTTTATCTGGCCAACCTGATGCAGGGCACTTTCCATCTGTTCCATGAAAACCCAACTGTACACAACGGCCATAGATGGAGAGCCCAGGAGCAGCCGATTTCTCCGGATGACGCCCCACTTGTGCTGTTTAAATTAGCCATTCCTCCCTTCTGAAGCTCATATGTCCCATATTTCTACCTTTATTTTTACTTCTCTTCATTCCTACCTTCTAATGTAAACTTAAACTGCCCATCATTCAACATCTTTGTTTACCTAAACGGCAAAATAGGTTGTGTGTAAATTAGGGCTGTCAAAGTTAACGTGATAATAAAGCGTTAACGCAAATTTGCTTTAATGCCACAAATTTCTTTAACGCATTAATGCAACTCGTGTTTTTCAAGGATGTAGTGGGCTCTGTTTTAAAGCTAGTGAAGATACTGGTATCATATGAAACCTGAGGAATCCATTGGTACAAAGGGGTCCTTTGACCCCTGACCTCAATATATGTGAAATGAAAAATGGGTTCTATGGATACCCTCAAGTCTCCCCTTTGAAGACACGCCCACTTTATGATAATCATATGTAGTTTGGGGCAAGTCATAGTCAAGTCAGCACACTGACACACTAACTGGCTTTATGTTATGATTTGAGCATATATTTCTATGCTAAATGCAGTACCTGTGAGGGTTTCTGGTCAATATTTGTCATTGTTTTGTGTTGTTAATTGATTTCCAATAATAAATATGTACATACATTTGTATAAAGCAGCATATTTGTCCTCTCCCATGTTGATAAGAGTATTAATACTTGACATAGCTCCCTTTAAGGTACATTTTGAACAAAAAAATATGCAATTAATTTGCAATTACTCACGATTAACTATGGACAATCATGCATGATTAAATATTTTGACAGCCCTAATGTAAATGCCTTCCAAAATGGGCCATCTGAGCCACCATGACCATAAGTTGTGATTTGAAACGTGAACAAATTTTAAATGCTATTGTTTTTTTCTGGTGAGAACATCATAAACGTATTTGGCATCACCTGTTTTTCGAGAAAACATTATGCTTCTTGGGAAGAGGATTTCACAAGGATGTTGTTTAACAAGGGCTTCTTCTCCGATTCCGGCTGTTTACTATGCAGTGCTTAAAATTAGGCCTGCACAAAAAATATGATATTACTGTATTTTACTTCATTTATTATATCCTATGGTTCTACTTGTTTGTGCTGTTCTTTCCAGGCAGCAACCTCTGCTTCTGAAAGGTGAAGCCAATGTAGAAGTGCATTAAAGTTGCATTCTTTCTAGTAGCGACTCCTCTAGTTGCAAGAAGGAGTCTGATTATATAGAAGTCTACAGCTGTGGTTGAAATACTCATTATATAGTGACTTCGCCATTTTGTAGTGCTGTCCAAATGTATAGTGGGAATTATTATAATCCATATAGTGGACACAAAATATCCCGCAATGCCTTGTGAAAAGTAGCAGACAACGATGGCCACTAACTGAGCACTATATACCATCATGCATTGCGCTGATGGAAAGACTGGTAGATGGACAAGAGGAGAGAGAGCAGCCTGACTGAGACAAATCATGAGTTGTGCAAAAACACTGTATTTAATGTGAGCAGAGCAACGAGCCACAGCGTACTTTGTATTTATTAATTTGGGAACATATGCTTATTGCCCCCACATTCACACGTGTGAATTCTAACCTTTCACAATAAAAGCCCTACATATATGCTGTATCACTAGCTTATTAAAAGGAAATTAAAATCACTCTGAAAATTTTGCAAACAGACAATTCAACAAAATAGATTACATACTGTATGTACTCATTACATATTGGTCACCTGAAAATGTTTTGTTCAGCGTTTGATTGTACTTAGCACCACCCTCTCGTGTCACCTCTGGTTGCAAAAAACAAGATGGAGATGGAAAGTCAGTCCACAAACCAATGGGTGATGTCACGATGACGGCGTCCACTTCTTAAATACAGTCTATGGTTCTCTCTCTTTATCCTGACCATTCCTTTAATTATTTCTCCCTCCCTTTATCTCTCTATCCAGTTTTCTGCCACCTTCCTCCCTCTCTGTGGGAGCACTGCTGAGACTCTTGGCAGAAGTAGACCCAGTGAAGGTTTCACTCCTGGGGGGCTTCCAGACATTTCTTTAAGGGCCACAAACACGTAATACACCTTCATACCCCACATACCTTAACACTACAGTGAGAATGGGCTGCATGATAAATTAACATTGCCTCCTTACAGTAACATTACTTATTTTGTGAGCACAATTAAATCTGATTCATAGTTAGTTGTACAGCATAGGTGTCAAACTCTGGCCCGCGGGCCACATTTGGCCCGCAGTGTAATTATATTTGGCCCGCGAGGCAATATAAAATTACTATTACAGCTGGCCCGCCGATACAGAACAACGCATTCACCGCTTATACTACAAATCCCATAATGCTCTGCTGTTGTTTTGGCGCGTCAATCAGGACAGTACCCAGACACGCCCTCTACTCTGTGTCAGTAGGGATCTGTGCTTCGGCAGGAAAGCCCCGGCTCACCCTGCCTCCCCGGGCCTCTCCCAGACCACGCCGCGACCTCATACTACCGCTGTCGCCATGGTACCCCTTCCCAAAAATGTTGAAAAGAAAGGCAGAAAACAGAAGCTTTCTGGACAGGTGGGAGGCAGATTATCTGTTTACATATGTAAAAACAGACCCGTTTGTCTTGTTTGTGGAGTCAACGTGTCTGTAACTAAGGAGTACAGCATTAGACGACACTAGGAAACACCAGGACAAGAACAAGGACCTGGACTCGACTCCAAGGACCCAGAAAGTGGTGGAGATGAAAAGAAGTTTGGTTTCACAGATTACAGATTATGTTCAAATCACAAAGTGAGGCTGCTGGAAAGGCTAGTTATACTGTGGCAAAGAAATCACAAAATCAGGCTTGGGCACATCAGGTTAGATCAGTGTGGTGCAAACTGAGCAATAATTAACATTTTCTTTACGCACTTTTTCTTGCTCCTCCAAGGCTTGAATGGTTGATTCATTCATTATTGTTATTTTATTTTCAGATTTATTAGCCTGTGGAAAAAGCTTATTTTGATATTTACCTCAGAAGGCTGCAAATAGAAAAGAGGCATACAGTTTTTATTTAAGTTTTATTTAATATACCATTCATATGGTTTTTTTTTTGAAATTCGATTTTGCATGTCTACACTATTAGTTATTAAGTGCTGCTTGTTCCATATTCAGTGTTAAAGAAAAACTTGTTTGGGTCCATATTAAAAGGTTCATTTGTTCAACATTGGCCCGCGGCTTTGTTTCATTTTAAATTTTGGTCCACTGTGTATTTGAGTTTGACACCCCTGATGTACAGTATAAAACAGGGTCAATACTTTCCTCCCCTTCCTCCTCCTCCTCCTCCTCCTCCTCATTGCGACTCTCTCAGAGACCCTGCAGGTGACAGCTCTCTCCTCAGACTCAACACTTTAATGACTAAATTGGAGCAATTAATTACACTGATCGGTGACGTTAACCTCCACCTCTTCCACCTGGACTCTTGGCGGTGCAAACAAACCAGCTGATTCATACTGTAGCCATGTAACCTGCTTGCTGTTTATCCTCAATACTGCAGCGGTCTTTGAATCACTGCTTACCCAAAGATAATGAGAATTACCTTGAATCACACAAATGGAAAGAGAGTATAGTGTGTATAAAGAAAAAGAGTTCAGATATGGGTCTGGCCTTGAGATAGAGATAAAACAATGAAAAATGATTGTACAAAAGTGGATCACCTTGAATTTTATAGTCTACAATAACCTCTCCTCTCCCCCTGACCTCTCTCCTGGCTCATTGCCCTTCATCTCTCATACACCTGCAGCACTTTGTCAGGCTGCTTTGGCTAATTACACATCTCATCACAACTACACACAGCCAGAGGCACTCAGCAGTCCTCGTGCATTACCACCGCAGTGGGATTTTACAGGCAAGATGATCTGTGATCCTGATGGAGGAGCATTGAATAAGAGGTCCCACTACGACAACTGAGGAAAATTACAGACATGGTCTGTAATTACCTCCAGGGAAAAACAACCATCTCATATTTCACAAGCGATGATGGGTTAAATATCGGGGTGATATTTGTGAATGTGTGCTTATCGGTGCAGCCTCCTCTCTCTCTGGGTTGGTATCTGGTAACCTGCCGTCACCCATCAAGCTCTGATGGATGCTGTCCTGTCAGTGCAGCCAACTGTTCAAGTAATGGCTGCCTCTCATTCCTCCATCCCCTGCCTTTCCCCGGATGCGCTCCCGCCAGCCGAGGGACACATTTGATTTTAATAGCTGCTTCGCACATGTTAAATTGAATTTTTAAAAATGGTTATGGAAATTCGAAGTCATAACATCTACTTTGGATGACTGGTCAAACATCTTTAAGACCAAACAGCAAGTTCAGCTGCCTTTGAAATTGCATTTCTAGACATTTCTTTTCTCTCCTCTCTCCTGTTTCCTTCTCCTCCCTGTGCTCCGGCTGTACTGACTCACCATTTGGTGAATGATGGCAGGTTAACTGGCTTTTGGGACTCAAAGGGAGAGGCAAAGCCCAAAGGAGTGAAGGATGCACTGAACATATTTTCCAGCCTGTGGTGTGGGTAATGTGTTCCTGATGGCAGTTCAATCTCCGTACCGTCTGCAGACTCTTCACACACAATAAGTAACAGTTAACAGAAAGAGGGCAGCTGGGACATAAGTAGAAGTAGAGGGAAGAAAGTGCTATGTCAACCGGACTGTGCAATATATTAAAATGATAATTCCAGGGCTCGACATTAATGCTTGCTCATAAAGTAAACTCTACATTCGGGTAAGTGGAATACCTTATGCAGCTGTCCGATCGGGCAAGTGAAAAACAAATGCGATCGCTATTAGGGATGCCCCGATGTTCAGTAAAAATATACGATCAGGAGATCAGCATTAATGTTTTTGTTCGAATACCCAGAGTTACCAAAGGTACTCTGAATAACTGGCAGTCCAGTTTGTGCCAGAGTGCGCTCTGTCATTTGGAATGACTATCTACCCATTGCGTGAAGCTAAAATGTGAACAACAAATCCCTGTTGAAATCAGTAGAAGGCGAGCTGGTTAGCGGTTAGCAGCCGTTGGGCAGCGCAGCGCGCACACATGAGAAATATGCCTTCGGGACTTTCTACCAGAAATGTCTGGTGTAATCTGTAACATCGGTGTTGTCACGAGTTTAGCAACTAAATTCCTCACTGTGGCATCCCTTGTCCAGATATGGAGCGGATATTTTCTACCTAAGAATATGTTTTTCCTCATCCACTGTGACAGCTACAAGACCACAGAAGAATACCTGCCGTTACCTGACAAGAGAAGAAGTGAAGGTGCGGTAGCTGCATGTGCTGTCGGGCAAGGAAAATACTACTTCTCTGAGGCATTCATGGTGGAAAAGGGGTGTGAACGGTGGTGTAAAGTGTTGTGGTGCAGTGTGTCCACACAAAATAATACAGGCGGCTGTCTTGACATACATGGTGCGGCATCAGAGGATTTGAGATTTGGGAAAAGGAAGGGAGCAGAAACAAATGGGATTGGGAGTTGTGGATATTTTCTTGCTGGTCCCTTTTGTGTCCTATGTGTTATATTTGTAAGAAATAAAAGCTTTTGTTTGTAATGTCTTGTTAATGTTATGTTACAGACTCCCCTGTGGTGTGGAAGACACTCAAACAAAGAAATAAGAAGCAGTGAGACAAAAGCGAAGAAGAACGAGGTTCCCATGTTAACGCTACGAGCTCCTTACATGCTCATTTTTTACGTAGGCATTGTATAATTAATGACAACGAACATGAAAGCCCAGGCTGATCTGGTATAATGAGTCACAGAAGAAGCTAGCTGCAAACTGAGGCTATATCCAGACCAAAAGAGACTCAAATGTTACCTGAGGAAAGAAAACCTCCAGTGAGGCCACAGAGTGAGCACAGCTACAAAGCACCGAAGCGTGAACAGCCTTAAAAACTCGCTACAAGCTCATCAAAGATGAGAGCCTGACCATGAACTCCATGAATGATGTTCGAGCAGTGTGTCATGGTTTTTTTCACCAGACCCCTCTAGTTACACAGTTCTTCCCATAAGAGTGCCTCCTCTCTGAAGGAGGAGGCGTCAGCAAATCTAATTTGACTCATCAAACAATGTTTACCGAGAGAGGAAAAACAAACACCTGGTGCTAATTCAAAATGCACTTCCACGCAGAGGCTGAGCGGAGTGGCGGGGGGGCTGGAGGGAGCATTGTTAAGTAAATGATCAGCCGGAAGGTTTAATTGAAAGGAACGGAAAAGATGGAATGAAATACAGAGCTATGGATGAATGGATGAGTGGAGGGCTGATGTAGCACGGAGAGGTAAAAGAATATAAAACATCTGTTAACCGAGAGAGACGTGCTGACGGAGGATGTTGGCACAACAAAGATCTCTTGCATTCCTCTAAAAGAAGAGGAGAGCAGAAGTCTGTAGATAGACGTAAGCTTTATCCAGGCTGACCCATTAGCAGAGCGGGTTTCTGTTTTGTATTCTATATTTCTTTTCCTTTCAAAAGTCTGTGTGGAAATGCAGCTGAAATTGCAGATTGATTGGACTCCTTGGTGGAGACCTTTGCTGCTGTCAGATCTCTACTGTGTAAAAATGGCAAAAAAAAAAATACTGAAAAAAAGAAATCACAGACTCATAAAATCTGTCACAAATGTGCATTTATATTCCATTGGCATTTGTCTAAACTCCACGATTACTTGTAACAGGAAAATCCTAAATCATACACTGCATCCACTTTGATATCCCACTTTCTTCTTAACTTCCTTACAGTAAACACACATTGTATTCAACCTCATTATCCTTGTTAGCAGAGACGGATCAGAAAGGAGACACTGTACTAAGAGTCAGTTCCCTGTATCTATGTAAGAGACTAGCATCATGCCCTGAGTCTATTAACTCCAATGGGAGAAGTGAACATGAACCCAGTTTATGACCAAAGTAAATACTGGACCCATTTTTCTTTTCACAAGCCACATATCTTCTGAAAATTCAGCAAGAAAGTCACAAGATCTGGCAACTAACTAATGTTCATAATGCTAAATGTGGCTGTTAGCTGTGTAACTATCCAATCTTAGCAAAAGAAAATATATCACACAAATATAAGCCAGTCTGCTTCCCCCCCCATCCACATGACGTTGCCAACATTTCCAAACCAGGTGTTGAGCTGGGAGGTCCGGGATCACCAAATGTGAAGTGGGAATCATCAATGCCTGTGCAAAATGTCATGGCAACTCATCCAACTGCTGTCTGAAATTTCAGTCAGGACCAACGTGATGGACCAACAGCCCGGCATCCAAAGAGCAACGCTGCTACAAATTGTAATACTTTAGGGTACTCACATCGCTTTCCCAAAGCATACCATGCATTTTTATAGTAACTTGCAACCTTTTTTTTTCAATTCATGTCAGTTCAGAATGAAACCAATCCAAAATTTGAGAATTGGTGACTAAAAAAATGATTACCGTGTTTTTCGCAACTATTTAACTCAGACACTGATGATGAAGGATTTGATGGATCTGTGGAAGAGCAATGAACTGAAAAGTGAGTGTATTGTTTTCTATTTCATGTGTTACAACTGAAAAATGTTGAGTTATTGAAGTTATTGAGTTATTAAATGAAATGAATAAAGTTTGACCGTTTTGTTTCGCTTAATGCGCCTTATAATCTGGTGCGCCTCATAGTGTGAAAAATAAGATAAGTCTTAGAAAACTGAGCCTGGAAGACTATCCAAAGATGGAGGATGTAAGTTAGGTACTTTTTTTTTTTTTTTTTTTTTGGTTATGTTGTGTTATTTTGATAGTTTTGAATTGAAAACCTTGATTTATACAATAGCTGGTACAAATCTTAAATGTTGGACCTTTCATACATGCACAAAGGTTTCAATGCTCCATTACAATTTCACAAAACGAGGATAATTAGACTAAATGTTCACCCTGATGAATTACCGATCCTGTAAGTTGACTTTCATCCTGTACAGTAGTGAGACCAGTTGCCGTGGGGAAGGTGGGAAATCCAACTCCACACGTATAGCCAGCTTTGGGAAATGGTTGGCAGTGAGCTAAAGCATACGTGATTTGTAGTTAATGGGCTAACACATTCAGAACTACTGGTCCTTTAACGGGCTGAGTCCTCAGCAACAGAGCTCACTTTCCCCCAGCGAACTGACCCTCACTGACCTTCTGAAAGGCACCGCTCTGCCAAAGAAAAGCAAACACCTCATTTATCTGGCAGCCAATGCAAAGAGCAGATGCCAAGGAGGCCTGGGGAGCTGGCAGTCAGATCCACGGCTGTGACAAGATGAGCAGTCTGAGCTCCTGGCTTTAGGAAAAGGCAATAGCCGCTTGGACATAACACCGCCGCTGGATGGTACGCAGGTGGGCGGTTTAAATAAAGCTCAGTCCAGACATAAAAGCAGCCAGGGCAGGGGACACGCGATACTGAGTGAACTGGAGCACCTCCATCTAAAAGCCGCCATCAATAAATGACACTTAGAGTAAAATCGCAATCTTGAGAATTCATTTACAACCCTAATTTCATTCTGCATTTTAAAAAAAAAGGGCTATCAGCAGCTTCTTCAGCAGCAGTGTGGTCGCGGGAGAAAGAGCAGCCAATTAATGCTGTTTGTAGTAACACATAAGAAACAACAAACGCTGTGATTGCAGCAGTGAGATGTGATGGGTTGTTGAAGATGCTGTCCTGCCTGAGATCCTGATTAAGGGTAAACAGCGCAATCAAAGAGCGTGATTGTGGGATTGGCCTCTTAAAAGTTCAATTGTGACCTTGACGCATGCAGAGAGATGCAAGAGAGGATGAAGACGAGTGAAGGAAGACTGGGTGGAGATTTAATGATGTTTGTAGCACTCTGACTGCATAGAAACACATATTTAGTGAAGAGAATCTTTAGCAATGATCCACCGTGAATCTCTACTGGCCACTCCACTCTCCACTCTAAATTGCTCTCCTGCCACCTCAGCACTGAGTGCATGAGTGTGTGCAAACTCTGTATGTATAGCTTCTATGGTGGAGAAGTGAAGGTGGGCGGTCTAAAGAAATGCTTTCCTAATAAATCACGAGGGGGCTTTTAAAAACAGTGTGCAGTGTGGCGGAGAGTATTTCTTTCTCCATTCCCTCTGAGAACACCTGAAGCACACACAGCTTGACCACTAATGGCTTGGTGGTAAATCACATCAGGCACCACGGAGCTGACTCACTATTTGGACCATCTTGTGCTTCTTGGGGTGCCGGTGTAACGCTACCACATCCAAGACAAAAACAAAATGCATGTATAATTCGAGAGCACGCACACAAACCCACACACTACCTACTGAGGTGAGTGCTAAAGCATCCACTCCACCACTTCAGACAGCTTTGACCCTTTAGGAAAAGCTTTGGGAAGCAGCTGTTCGCACATACGTCGTCCACTGTTGAGCTTGGTAGTTTGACATGGAGAGAAGAGGAAGAGCGTGTCTTCCACTGAACCTCTCACCATCAGAACAATGAAGGTCACGCTAAGAAGAGGCCCAATTAGGGCTCGGGCTCAAACGCCTGAGGTGTCTGCAGCCCGGCAAGTCTCTAGAAAAGCCTGGTGTTTTTCTGTGTGTGTTTGTGACTTTGGAGGAGTGTTTACATGTGTGCATGACAAAATCAACAAGCAAATGGGCAGTCAGGCATTATGAGCTGAGTTGCCAAGTCTACTTATTATAAGCAAATTTGGGCTTGTTTTTTTGAAAAAATGCTTACAGTTATTGGTAGTTGCGGGTTGTGTTTTTGGGCTTGTTTCTAAAGTGTAGTTGCTTATTTGGGCTTGCTCCTGTATGTACCGGTCTAGTTTAGTTCTGCTGTCCTGCTGCAGGATCCAACACAACCCTGATTCCTCCACATATACACTGCTCAAAAATATTAAGGGAAAACTTAATCATCCCAGTATATACACCAAGTCAGTTAACCTTCAGGGATATCAATCCGACCATTTAGGAAAAACAACTGATTGTGAATCACTTTCATCTGCTTTGGTGCAAATGAAAGTGAAAAGGGAAGGAGAGGAAACAAGACAACTCCCAAGAAGGGAATGGTTTTACATGTGGTGGCCACAGACAGCTGCTCTCTCCTTATCCTTCCTGACTGATTTTTCTTTTGTTTTGTATTGTGTTTTGTGTTCTCTGGCGAATGCCAATGGAGCCGCACGGTACTGGGCTGTGAGCTCAGGTCCCTCTAGAGATGTCAGGCTGTCATGCCAACCTCATAGAAATGGGCAGAAACATACACACCAGTAGCCTGCTGGAGGTTATTTTGTAGGGCTCTGGCAGTGCTCCTCCTGTTCCTCCTTGCACATACCAGCCCTGCTGCCAGATTGATACCCTTCTTCGGCCCTGTCTCCTGGTATCTCTTCCGTGCTCTTGAAACTGTGCTGGGACACAGTAAACCTTCTTGGGGTCGCACATACGGATGTGTCATCCTGGAGGAGCTGGACTACCTGTGCAACGTGATTGGGCTGCAGGTACCGGCTGCAGGTACCGCCTCATGCTACAAGTAGTGACAAGGACACTGGCAGAACACAAAACTAGAGAAGAATCAGTCAGGAAGGATCAGGAGAGAGCAGCTGTCTGTGGCCACCAAAACTAAAACCATTCGCTCTGCGGCGGTTGTCTTGCTGTTGCCTCTCCATTACACCTGTTGTCACTTTCAGTTGCACCAAAGCAGGTGAAAGTGAATCACTTGTTGTTGGTTGTTTTGGGGATTTTTTTAATTGGGATGCAACACTGATTATGACAGCACAGTCCCTGCATGCATTAAAACAAGAAGGGCATCCGCAGAAAGAGGTATTATACTACAATGACACCTCCAAAATAAAAACATGCAGCCCTTTGTTTGTCTGCTGCTCTCCACTAAGCCGGTGGGACACAAATGTAATGGCTGGACTGAGCGAGTAAACCCAGATAAGAAGTCAGAGTACAATGATTATCTGTTAATGAATGCACTCAACACACTTCCATGGTGCCATTACAGTATGTGTGTGTGTGGTGCCCCCCCCCCCCCCACACACACACACACACACACACACACACACACACACACACACACACACACACACACACACACACACACACACTTACACACACGGTGACAGACAGTGGTCAGTGATCAACAGCTAAGCCAATAGTCCAGTGTAGAGAATGATCCATCACAGACAGCAGTCCCCGATCAATCTGAGCGCAGAGCCAGACACTAGGGCAAAGCAATGCTGTCGGACGAATCATTCACACAACACAAACACACAGTAGAGGTGCCCCAGCAACAGATCTGAGAGCAGAAGCCAAATTTATCAAAGAGGTCCAAGAGCAAATGGGAGCACTAATCAACAAGAGGAATTATCAGCACAGACAATTTACAGGTTTTCCCAATTTCTTCGACTCATTTTTTGAAAGTCTTAACTTTCTCTAACCCGTAAGCGTAATAGTCACAACTGTTTGATGAGGTATCACAACTCTGTTTTCTTCTAGTATTTATTGACACTAACTGCTTCCTGTACTGTACAAGAGTATCAGTTTTGTCTAGCCGAATGCTGTTATGTGTCGCACAGAGCTTTTTAGATTCCCATTTCAACAGAGGTAAAAGTAGCAGACTGTAGTACACAGGAACGAGGTATGAATATTTGTATGTATACAGCATATTTATTTGAAAAATGTCAACGAATGAAACAGAAAAATGAACCTTTCAAGTAAAGTCACATACAGTGAACAGAAAATGTGCCACGCAATGACATCCATGCTAAAAATAAGTACAGCAAAAAACAACTGTGCCTCCTCACAGTATGTAACACAGTGTAATAGGTATTTATGGAATATACACGCATGTCTGACAGTTTCTGATAACTGAATGGATCATTTTGCATGTGACGACGCAAACGATGAAGGAAAGTTGTGGAGAGGAATGACAGCTTCACTGGGAATCTTGTGCAAGTGTTGACTGCACTGACTCTTTGTACAAGTGCCAAAACACGTCAAATTTCACAAACTAACTTTTCATAGATTTGAACTTACTGTTTTGAAAAAAAAAAAACTGTTCTCATTCAAGAATTGAGCCAAAGCGAATGAGAAAAAACTGTAATTGCAGCTGAGGGGAAAAGCCCAGAGAAAGTGGGCAGAGAAAGGACACGAGGGGACGTAGTTCACCGTGGTTTAATGTTAGGAAGGCTCCAGGGAGGTGGGAGAGGGATGCAGAAAGCCCCCATTAGTATGAAAGCAGATGTTATGTCCTAGCAATTCACACACAGAAACAAAGAAAGGCGCACACACACTCATGTGCAACACAGAGAGTTGATTAATATCATTCTTGGCTGACTCTGATTGAGTGACTGCAGCAACGTCTCTTCATGGACTGCATTTTCCACAACTTATTTTCTTCTCCATTAATTTTGCAGTGTGACACTTAATTACACAACAGAGCTGGTAACCATTCCAACAGTTCATTTTGAATTTGCCAGAGCAGAGAAGAGCGGAGAAGTTATAGTCTAACCAGCAAGGGGAATTTGTCAGCAGAGCTTCTGCACAAAAGCCACAAAATGGCAATTGTTTAACGGCCTTGGTACATTAAAATGTGCAACCACAAAAAGTGACCTCCATATTCAGTCGTGCTATTGGCTGACTGGGTGACTGACTCGATTTTCTCCAGATTTGGAAAGCAAACAATTGTGCTTTTACTTCTTTGCTTGCTCTGTGTTGACAAAACGCAGCAAAAAGCAATTTGAATGGAAATTACACTTTAAAAATGCAATTTTCTTGTGAACAATGCGAGAAACCCTGGCAAAAGAAATGCCCTTCCTCCTCAAAAACCGTTGGTCCGTTTACAAACTGAGTCCCACATTAGACACAGGCCTTGAGTGAAAGTTTCAAGCCCTTACTTGCTCACACATACACACCTACACATCTGCACCCCCTCCCCCACCCACCTCCACTTCTACCATCGACTCTAATGCCTCGAAGCTTTGAAGGCAGCACGCTTCATAGCTTCGCGTAAAAGCCACTTTGGTAGAGCATTGGCAATCTTATTACGGACTGCAAAATGACTAGCGACTCTACTGGCAGGACATCTGACCCACTATGAGCCTCACAAATTCCATATTAAAATCAATTTGATGGTGTCCCCAGTTTTTCATTCAGCAACCCGAGGCTGTGCGGAGGAGATGAAGTGAAATTTCGGAGAGGAATCAAAGTCTGGTCGAGACTGGTTAACACATAATAATATCACTACCGCTTATTGTAGAGAGGCAGAGGACCAGATGGTACGGATGCAAAACCGAACCGTGGGTTTGTTGAACCGTTGTACCATTATTAACTACAGACATGCTAATTATTAAATAAGGTACCAGAGACATAGATGAGGCAAATATCTGCCATATAATATAGAAATATCATTTATATATATATATTTTGGGGTTCAAACACAGGGCTGCACGGTGGTGCAGTGGTTAGCGCTGTCGCCTCACAGCAAGAGGGTCACAGGTTCGATTCTGGCGTGGGGCTCTTCTGTGTGGAGTTTGCATGTTCTCCCCGTGTAAGCGTGGGTTTTCTCCGGGTACTCCGGCTTCCTCCCACAGTCCAAAGACATGCTGTTTAGGTTAATTGATGACTCTTAATTGCCTGTAGGTGTGGATGTGAGTTTGAATGGTTGTCTGTCTATATGTTGTCTCTATGTGCCCTGTGATGGACTGGAAACCTGTCCAGGGTGTACCCCGCCTTCGCCCAATGCCAGCTGGGATCGGCTCCAGCCCCCCCGCGACCCCTAACGGGATAAGCGGTTGACGATGGATGGATGGATGGTTCAAACACATTAGAAATGATTGTTTGTTGTCTAACTAATGTGTAAAACAAACAGAACTAAAACCATGAACCAAAAACTGCAATATTAACTGAACCATGGGCTTGTTGTACCGTTGCACCACTACGTAGACTGGAGGTAAACTCAAAAAAATAGATAGACAGCTGCAACAAAAAGCCACACAAACAGGTTAAATCCATCATTTATTGCCAGCTGCAGTGTATGTGCACAATAAACAGTCTCCGGTTTGTCAGTCTGGGAGAGTTAGCAGCCACGATGCTGTATGCATCGTCGCGGATGCTGTATGCATCGTCGCGGATGCTGTATGCATCGTCGCGGATGCTGTATGCATCGTCGCGGATGCTGTATGCATCGTCACGGATGCATGCAGTCTCTTTCCCAGTAGTCCAAGTCTCCGCCTCATCATTCAGTTAAGCTGCAAAGTTGTCAGCTGTGTGTCTGCCTGTCGTAACGTTAGCAAGTGTCCAACAGACAGTGTGCGCGTGTGATGACAGTGAATATGAAGTCATTAGTAACGTTATAGCTGTGAATGTAGCAGTGCAGTGTGTGTACAGTTTATTTGTCTGTGAAGAACTGCTACAACTCCTCAAGACCCAAGCCAAGCTCCTGTAGCTTAAAGTGAAGTGGGTTAGCCCTGAAGTTAGCCACAGCTCTGGCTTTGGCTCACTTAAGGTGGGCTGTTAAGGTGGACCAGCTATTCTCCTTTATGTGACAAACGCTCCTCTGAGATTTGCTCAGCTTTTTATTTATCTTTTTATATTTCTTTTAACTCTTTAACTGGTAGCAGCAAGTAAAAGTTTTTATTGTCGGTTACTGTTAAACAGTTAATTATTAACACACCTATTAGACAGGCAGACATAGATAGATTGCAGTTAAAGACAACTTCCCACATGAAGGCAGCTCTCACGTTGGCCTTTTCACCTTCTGCCTAAGCTTCCTGGCTCACTCTGCTCAGCTCAGCATCATCTCTGGATCCCACTGACCTGTCCACTCACACAGCCACACATCTATACACACAGGACCAAACCTCTGAAGGAGAATATTTGCTGATATCTGTCAGGTGGCTTTACCGACATGGACTACAAATCCAAGTGTCACATAAAGGCTGCGATTGGGCACAATTGACTAAATCCACCTGGTGATGGCTGCAGGTCGGCCAGCTGCTGCTGCTTTCTCTGTCTGTCTGTGTCTGTGTCTCCGTCTGTCTCTCATCTGTCTGAATCTGTCGCCAGACTGCTTCACTCTTTGTTGTTTTTATGCTAGCTGCATGGCTGTAAGGATGACACTGTCGATCGGTCAGCCCGACTGAATCATCTCAACAGCTATTAGACGGATTGCCATTTCAGTTTCTACAGGCATTCATGGTCCCCAGAGGACAAATCCTAATGTCTCTGGTGATTTTTTTCCACCAGTGCCACCAATTTTCAGTGAAAACTATTGGTGTACTGTATGTGTCTGTCTGCCTCTGGTTTTATTAGAATGTAAGAAGCAGCATGATCATAAAATAAAATTGAGTGATGTGAAAACATTAAAAAGGCAGTATTACCACAACAATAAAGACCTTTAAGAAAAATATGATTCACAGTTCTGCGCCTACAGGGAGACAGACGGGAGGATTAGAGAAACCTGTTTTTTTCTGGTTGGTATATGGAATAAAAAGCAGAGCTGATTTTTTTTTCCCTAACAACAAAATACAGCAACAACAAACCTTTTGCAGAAATTATGCACTGAGGCATTCTACGTATAATGCTCTTCTTGGCGTTCGCCATTCAATGTTTGTTTGAATAACAAAGGAGGGGAAGTCACATTGCGTCTTACTGTGTGTGACTACAAATTATTAACCAATATCAATAGCAACAAAAATCAAATACTGTACCCACAAACATGCAAATCCTCCACGCACAAACAAAGCCATGACACATAATAGGAAGTAAGCGAATCCATGTGACTGGTTAACTCGTGGTAACTCCTGAGCTAGATCTCTGATTAGCGAGGAGAGCTTTGTAAGTATCACACTGGTGCCTCGGCTTCATAAATAGCCCTGTCGTGTTAGAAGTCAGGGTGAGGTGGAGGAAGACAGACGGAAATCACTCTGTCACAATGGTTTAAGTTTCTCTTTTTCTACCGACTTAGGCCGTGATTTTTATTAGCTTTACTTCCCATTTTTCTCAGATCCTGGGATTCCTTTGTACCTCTACAAATTAAAATTGAACACTTGCGCACACATGACAAAATGTGCCTCTCCTTTGGGAGCCACGGCACACAAGAGTGGAAAACATTGGCCATCTGTAGGCCTCTCAGGCGCTCCCTGTTTACCAGCTCATCAGAGTCTGACAGATAGAGCCTGTACAACAATGATGCCAACATTAGATACTTGATATCCGTGAGTGATGCATCTTTTACTCCTTCACTGTATGAAGATGTGCCTTGTCGAGTTTTTGTTAACCAGGGAAAGAAACGCAGAGATGTAGACAAAACAGGCAATGCTTCAGGAGCTGTCCGGTGCTGAAAGCACATAAAGAGCCCACAGGGAGCTTTTCTTTTCCTGTGGATTAACTCAGGCAGGAAATTTTTTTTTTAAAACAAACAGCTGTGCAGTGTTTGCATCTCCTTCAGGGTGTTTAAGGAGGAGACTGATAGAGACGCGATGCAATTCAGATGAACTGACATACCACCTGACTTTAACAAAGGAAGCATCGCACCCAACCGGTGAGACAAAGGAAAGGCCAGGAGAGGAAAGGTAGCTGAAAGAAAATCCACCCTCCGCACCCTCTCCTCCAATCACTGGAAGATACTCAACTGTGCCTGTCATTAATTCAGCGGACAAAAACTGTTACCAGATGTTGTTATTTATTTATAGTATTTAATAGGGAAAATGCTTCCTTTGAATAATACATTTGGTGGGAGAGGGGTGCAGAGCTGGGTTTGGGGAGGGGAGGGGGTCTTTGATGAATATTCACGAGGTGCATCTGGAGGGACTGTGGTAAACTACCTTTTTTTCAGCCTCTGTGCCTCCTGGGCTTTTGTCTGCTCTGCCACTGGCCATGATGGCCCAGCTGCGCTGCTCATTTGCTTGGCTCTCGACGCGGTAGCTAGTTCAATATGGCTAATGCCAGACTATTAAATTATTAGCCAAGGCAAAGCTAGCAGCGGCCCACTTCAGCTCTGCTCCATCTGCTCGGCGGGGTCAAGTTGGAGGAGCGGTAGGACGAGGAGCTGTCGATCAAGCAGAGTGACGTCCTCTGGCAGGCAAAGGAGCAGGCAAAGGAGCAGGCAAAGGAGCAGGCAAAGGAGCAGCCTTCATTAAGCCGAGAAAATGACCCGATGACTGGAGGAATGGAACCCAGCCTAAAAGATGAACTATGTGCTAACAAGCTCCACTCCATATGCATGCATGTGCACAGACAAACCTGAACTTTAACAGACAGTACAAAGCGCACACTCTCTTGATCATTTATCCAAACAGAATTGAATATGTGTACAGGCTGGTGTGAGTGTTTTCACTGCATAATTGGATCATGGTTAACTAAGTCTGAAAATTAGTCTCTGCAGGAATCTTCCAGCATCCCTCCTACTCCTTCTACCACCACAGCCAAAAAAGCTTCATCCAACTGTAACATATACAGTGAGCCGACGGCACTGAACTTTCAGCAAAGACCCAGAAAAACAATAATAAATATCTCCTTTTCCCACTGTAGAGTTATGAGGATTATATCCATTAGCCAAAGCAGCACAACTGACTCATAGCACCACACGCTTCCAACTATAGGATTTGTAGCTGGAGGCCGTCAACCAGTCAAACAGCCTAACTCAAGCCCAGAGATCCTCCATACTGATACTGTGCAGTTGCTTGGCTGCTCTCCCTTGTTTCATCTCAAGCCAGGGTGGCTTTGTTTGTTTTAAGCGCAGCAGAAGGTTCATTGTAGGAATATTAATGTCTTAAATTTGCAAAAAAAAAAAAAATCACAGTTTTCCATTCACTTGCTTGGACACTACTCAAGTGCAAAATTGAATTCTTGCCCATTCACGTCTTCCGCTACAAGTGTCTGCAGTAAGCGGAGCGCAGCCAGGCAGAAAAGGCGCATTATTGAAATGCGTGACAACGTGACCTTGTGCGAAGAGCAGATAATTCTGTAAAATTCTCACAGTCTGTTACCCTCCCTCTCTTTCGTTCCTTCAGTCCTTCCCTCTTTCTCCTGAGGTGTGATGACGACATTCCTGAGCTGCTTTTGGCCTTTACCACAGTTGGAGCGGTGCCACCTCTCCACCACCTCTCTCTAAAGGCATATTGTTCATCTTTTGTAATGCCTCATCACACAGAAGGTGTGAAAATGGGGGCAGTGAACTGGCAATACAGCAAAAAGGAATACCTCTTCTGAGAACAATGGCGTTAACAGCAGATCCAGCGAGAGAGTGATAGTGAGTCCAAGCAGAGAGAGATGGGATAAAGGAAGAAATAAACAGACTGATGAGAGGGGAGAGAGACAAAAAGACAAACACAGAGAGCTTCTACAATATGCATGAGAGTGCAAGAGGCTGAGAGAAGCAAAAGCCGGCAGAATGACTGAAAAGAGGAGCTAAATGTGGAGCCACATCCTATTAGTGCAACAGGAGCTGATGGTTCGCTAACACAATTCAGGAACTGGCAACAGAGGTGACTAGCAGCTAACACACACACATTAAGAGGGAGGGTGAGAAAGGAGCATTTTATCAGCCACAGAATGAAAATGAAGCTGGATGTTTTCTGATCTCTGTGGTGTTGCTCTGTATCAGCTGGGAAACAGAAGCTCCTGATCCATCAGCCAGCCTGTCTGCAGGATTCTGGCTCGGCCTTGCACATTAAGGATCACTCTGCCAAAGCTAAGGCCAAATAAAGGATCACACATGGAGGAACAACATGTCAGAGAATAGTATGGGATCAATTGTGACTGTGTGTGTATGTGGGTGCAAATACCAGACAGAGCAACAGAATAAGAGGCTAAGAGAGAGCAAGAGAGAGAGAGAGCGAGAGAGACTAGTAACCATTTCACAAACTGCTTGGCTGAATCTCTGCTTAATTTCCCTGGGGGTCATGAGCAACTCCGCTCCTACCCTCGCTGCCATCGTCTATCTGATACCCTGCCATGCACTCGGAAAATGAAGACGAGCAGACGAAAAGCAAAGTTGTTTTCTTTTCCGCCCTCACTAGCATCCCTCACTGCGAGACAGCCCACTAAATCCTACTGCCCCATGCTCAGACCTCCTGATCAGTCTGTGGTGCTGCTGTGCGGCAGCAAAGTTTCCTCCAGCAGAAATAATTGAGAGACCCATTTGAGTGTTAGTGCCATCCAAGATAATGTCTCGGGTTTCCCGCTCTGGATCACTGACAGCGCTGACAGCTCCGGCTGCGCTGGCTATCGACTTTCACCCGAGCCAACAGCTCCCTCTGTCCCTATCTGCCTCACCTGGAGGCTTACAGCGGGAAGACAAGGGAGGTTTTACTACAAGAGGTGGAACGATGGTCACACAGATCCAAATCCTAAAGTGACTTTGCTCAGCTTTAAGCTGTTCAACATACTGTAAGTAGCTTCCAAAGAGATAAAAAAGAAGGAAACAATAATTCAGCCTCCTGCCGTTACCTGTTAACAGATGCAGCATAATTGGACAGTCGTGATATGCAAAAATGACAAAACAGGTTCACTCTATGAGAGAACAGTAGATTTTTTTTATTTCCCCAAATCAGGTGGCAGGGTGAATTTGGTTGCAAAAAAAGCATGAATTGAAAAAGCAAAGATCTCTAAATACATTTCCAACATGCTCAGCTCATCTTTCTGAAAATCAGCCTCATATAAGCATCATTCTGAGCAATATAAAGTGATATTAGGAGTGAACGAACCCTGTCTTTATAACGCACCTGTAATTCTGATCACAGCCATAGATCTTTAGCTTTGAACAGTATTGGCAAGCTCACCTCCAAAACCTAAGCTGTAAACCAGCCTTTTTCTTGTGTATGTGGGAGAACAACAACGTTAGATGGACTTTGTCTGCAAATGTTTTGGACAAGATGCCAAAAAAAGCAGCTTAAACAACTCGCCTTCACCTTTCGTCTGAAGTGAGGTCCGGTCCACAGGAATGTAGAGCGATGCAGAAGCCTTTACAGGAGCGTCGGTGGGAGGCTATAGCGCCACAGACGAGGGTAGCCGAACCATCCGGCGACGCGTAAGAAAAAAGCCGAAACAACGAAGCAGTTGTGGGAGTCGGGTGGGGAGGCACAGACCGGAGAGGCACGGCGTCGCTTTTGCATGCAGCGGGTGACTCGCGTCCGGAGCAGCGGTGTCCGCGCTTCTGTCGGGGAGACGAGCCGAGACGGCAGCCGCGAAGTGGAGGAGCGCCAGAGTGGTGCTCACCTCTCCAGCAGCTGAGCGCTACTGAACAAAAGAGTGCTCCGCAGGCTCTTCAAATAGCAGGAGAGGGGTGGAGGAGGATGAGGAAGGGGGTGCTTTGGGTCCCGAGGTTGACGTAAAGACCACAAGTTTCTGCATCTAACGCCATCAAATATTAAAACTTAATTCAAAAGCGCCTCATAACTGCATTTGCTATCTGACTGATGACCCGCTGATGTGTCATTGTTTGTTCAGCGTGATAAATGATCTGATGTGGGACTCAACACCCACACAGCTATTAGCCCGGATCCCCCTGCTGTAATTTATGAGACTGGAAGGGAGGGTTTGCTCAGACAGACGTGATTTGGCATCTCAGCCCAACTGTAGGGCCCATAATCCCGTTTTGCTTTTGTCTGAGCGCCGTAATTAACAACCTCAGGGATGGAATTACCTTGTTTGGCTTCGTTGCAATGACCTGAGGTTTACTTGCAATGAGCTAGCTTAAACTATCAAATTAGATTAGCCTGAAGCTCAAATTGCAAAGGATTTGCAGGCATTTCCATAGACCTAAAATGAAGCAGACTTTGCAATAAGATTATTATGGTCTGAGTGAAAAAAGTGTTGCAGAGTGATATCATACAGTCATTTAAACCTGCAGTAGGCAGAATATTTTTGGCATCATTGTGCAAAAATTACATAATAACCTTTCAGCATATTATAATTTAAGTGTTCTGAGAGAAAACTAGACTTGTGCCCCTCCTCATGGCTCTGTTTTCAGGCTTTAGTCAGTGCTGCCAACTCCTCAGTAAGGAAAGTAGCTATTGGCTGTCCTAAAAGTCCCTAAATGACATAATCACTTAATTTACATAATTGACCATATCCTTGAAATTGTAATGGATGCTGTAGGACAGATGAGTAACATCATGCAAGAGACATAAAGTAAGTAAAAAAAAATAAAAAAAACTAATAATAAGGCTTTCTTCTCGTATTTTTTTTAATGCCACAGTCTCAGCTAAAGTTTATACTGACACATGATGAGCTAGCAGCTTCTGTCACAGAGAGGCACACACATAGCGGACAAGGTGAGTATGTGACTGAGGCTGTGTGAGTCAATCTTATTTTAGTGCAGTGATTTATCTAAGACAACCTGACTGTAAGCTAGGGCAGGATCAGCCAGCTGTAGCTTTGTGCATGCGCAGTTCATTTGTCTTTGTCTGGACGCAGAGGGGTTAACATCTCCTGCTCTGACAGCAGCTAGGAGGGACTGCTGCACGACGAGGACTGGGCCGCCTGAGTGCTTTGGGATGGGGGAAGGAACCGCAGCAGCACCCGCTGCTCGTTGAGAAGAGTAAGAACGATACCTGCTTTCAGGTCAGAGTCTCCAAAAGTCACCAATAACACCAGAAAACATCTCTGGATTTGTTGCTAGTTGTATTTTTGAGAAAGATTTACTAGAGGGGTCTGAAAACTTGTTAAATATAATGACAAAGTTGCTAAGTTGGCAACACTGAATCTAGCCCAGGATGGGAGACTTTAACCAATAACCGTCATTTCAGAGAGTGCTCCTATTTCAACATGGCTGCCAGGTCGCCAAATTTCCCATTTGACAGCTAAACAGTAACTACAAGAAGTTTCTGAAAACATTTGAGATGAGAATAAGCATTACAGTAACAGAAAATTGATTCATATTTGATCAGCTCTGCCTAGTTTGACCATTTGATTGGAGTTTGCAAGTGACTGACAGCTGCTGAGAGACAGCAGGCTCGAGCTCGGCTCTGATTGGATATTCGCTCCATTTCTACCCACTGCAGATTTAAACCAGCTTGCAATACTGGTACACATTTATCGGCGGTGTGAGCGACCCACCACTTTGTTGCATATAAAGAATAATGACCCCCCACGAGACGGCGAGTCACGTGCAGGAAGATTAACACTTTGTTCAGCAGAGTTGTATAATTTAAGCAGAGCGCGGGACTGTTTGCATTATGTTTTGTTGGTTTAACAAACGAAGACATTTTCTTTTGTAAAAGCAGAGTGTATTTTCAACAGACTACTTTTTATAACTGGATGTTGTAATGAAGGTCACTGAAGGGGGAAGAAAGCAGTGCATCATAGCGTCCTCTCTAGACTCAAGGAGCTGTCCGTGGTGCTGAAAAAGCTTTATTTTCAGCAGCTACATAAGTGCTGCTTTCACATGGAAAACTTGTAAACCGAGGATATACCTTGAATAAATCATTGCCTCCTCACTCATAAATATTGCATGGTGAAATGCCATCCATCATCTTAGTTTCAAAAGGTTGTTTTTGACTGTAAAATGTGTCAACCACTTTAACAAAAAGAGAAACATCTGTATCTCTTGTCTGTTTTGTGTCTCTGTTACCGATTGTTTCATACACACACAGTACAACTGCCATGTGAAGATACTAAAAGTACCACTGCACTATGTCAGGCAACAACAAATTCTTACACATGACATTACCATATTAACGACAAACTTCTGCCCAATGGTCTGCAAATGAAATCTGCCATAAAGGTTCCTTTTGTAAAACGAAACTCTTTGTTTTTCTTTTTAATAATCACCCAGCCACAGCAGCCCATCAGAAGAGGACATGTTACTAAAAAGTTCAACATAAACACAATTTCTTAGACAAAACATTATCATTACGCCTGTCAAAATTAGCACAATAACGTGTTAACGCAAATTAGTTTTAATGCCAATAATTCCTTCAAGGCATTAATGCAACTTGCAATTTTTAGGTTGCAGCGAGCTCACTTTTAAAGCTAGAGTTAAGATACTTGTATCATATGAAACTAGAAAACATGAAGAGTCCACTGATACCAACCATGTCATACTAGCTTGCAGCAAAGGAGGCTAAATAATACTGCAAACCTACACAAAATTTTGGCAAGGAAAAACTGGAATGGTCATTTTCACAGGGGACCCTTGACCTCTGACCTCAAGATATGTGAATGTAAATGGGTTCTCTGGGTACCCACCAGTCTCCCCTTTACAGATATACCCACTTAATGATAATCACATGCAGTTTGGGGCAAGTCATAGTCAAGTCAGCACACTGACACACTGACAGCTGTTGTTGCCTGTTGGGCTTCAGCATATTTTTTATGACAAGTGCAGTACCTGTGAGGGTTTTGGGGCGATATTTGCAGTTAATCACAATTAACCATGGACAATCATGCAATTAATCACAATCAAATATTTGAATTGATTGATATTATTGACTGTTTTACATTACCATACTAACAAAGAAGTTCTGTCCAATAGTCTACAAAAGGAAAAAATAAAATGCAAGTTGCTTTTTATAATCACCCAAACCTGCCTGTTTCTATACTTAACGTCAAAGTGCCTGAACATGACACACAGCACACAGAAATCTTTAACTTCGCTTCTATTACTGACAAATTTCAGTTTCAATTTCAGTGCAGCAAGGAGGTCATCAGAAAATGATTCCCACTGATTTTGGTTTGATTTTGGTCACCATCAGGTCCCAATTTCCTCTTGATGGTAAATGGACTTGAATTTAGTCTTCCGACCACTCAAAGCGATTTACACTGAATGTCAGCATTCTCCTATTCACATACACATCCACAAAGCAAAGCCTTCAGGAACAATATTGGGTACAATATCTTGCCTAAAGACACTTGGACATGCGGACTAGATGAGCCAGAGATTGAAACGCCGAGCGTCCGATTGGTGGACGACCCGCTCTGAGCCACAGCTCCCCCAAGAGTGTCGCCAGATAATTTTTAGAGGAAGAAGAAGAAACCTTTGTCACATACATACAGGTACATACCTGAAATTTAACATCTGCATTTGACCAATCCTAAGTATTTGAGGAGCAGATAGAAGAAGCCAGAGACTGACCCGCTCTACCCACTGCGCTACAGCCACCCCCGGGATGTGTCACTACAGGGGGGGCGCCAGATGGTTGTAGAGAAAAAAAATTAATTACATATTAAAAATAAAAACATATGTCAGACTGGGGAATGGTTTTTACATTACAGTGACTATAACGATGATAAAATTTGAATAGATTTTATTGAGTGTGTTCGCAAAGCACATGATTTTCTGTCAGGAGATTTCCGGGAGTGTCAGGGGAAGAGAAAAAGTCATGAAACATATCAAAAATCCACCATGCCTAGAGCACATAGGACAACGCCTAGATGCCAGCTGTTCAAACTAAACAAAGTCATCACAAATAAAGCATTATATCCTACATTTATTGATAATAATATTCACAATAATTACTCAAAATCAGCAGGGGGAGGTGCATAGATACAGGTGTTTACGCTGGGCAGGGGGTTGTGAAAACCAACCTGATTATTCTGGGAGGTCATGACTCAAAAAGGCTGAAAAGCACTACTGTAAGGTATCTCAACACATAAAGGCCAAATTTCCGTAATCTAAAGTAAGCAATTGGAAAGCGTAGTTATTTAACAATAATAAGAGAGAGTAAAAAGTGAGGGCAATTTAAAAACTACTTAATGCTGAGCTCATCTGATGTATGCTTATGTAAATGCTATGCTGACAAAGTATACCTTGAAGTTGTGTTTGAAGAGGTAAGCAGGTTCTGATGCCCTCAGGTCCTCAAACTGGCTGTTCCAGAGGTGATGACCATGGCATTAAAGTCTGCTTCAACCCAGGTATTAGTCCCGACCCAGAGAACCGCTAACATGCCAAATTAATGGAGAGATCTAGACGAGAGTTGTCCTATAAGCACAAGTGTTTTGTATTCAGGTGCTGGTCCCCCGAGTGATATAAAAATATGAGCAGTATGCTAAAGAATATTATAAAAATAACAGCAAATAAAGGGACTTTAAAATAGGAGTAATGTATTCTCTTCTTCTGGCCGGAGTCAGCACTTGTAATGCTGCATTTTATATGGTCTGCAGTTTATTCAAAGCTTTGTTGGAGCAGAAAAGAGACCATTAGTTGAGCCTGGTAGAGCTTTATAAATTCATGTTATTCAGTAACCAAACATGAGAGAAATGCCTATTTAACACCGCAAAAGACAGATTAGAGATAAAAATTCAGATCAAGATGAAAATCTATACCGTGACATTAAACACAGCATTGTGCAAAGTTGTGCTACAGCTCATAAGCCGGTTTTTCAGCATCAAAGTGAACATACTCTCCATATAACATGCCTTTTTTTTTTTTTTTTTTCCTTACTCACACATACAGAGAATGTTGCTAACCAACCACACTGTGTGACATACATAACATACAGCACTGTACAGTTGTAGTAGTGGTATTGAGAATGTCATTTGATTTAAGATGAGATGCGAAAACATGAGATGCAACTTTAATGATTACTCTCGGGAGATGACTTTTAAAGATGCGACATCACTTTGTGCAAATCATCTGATGTTTTCAGACACACCATTGATGGCATAATTGCTGTGCTGCGGAGACGGCTAAAGTCCTCGTCTCGTTCAAAGCGGCGCATGAGAGTTGCGCTCACACTGGCGTTGGCTGTGTGCGTGAGACTGACTTCAGCATTAAAGGACATAGTTGAAACCGGACTGACTCTCCAGTGAGTTTGACACCAAAAGGACTGTAGTGCCACAAACCCCTCAGCGTGTGCTTATCAGATCTCTTCACATACAGACTCTTCAATAGGGCAAAACCTTTTGATGATGATGATGGTTGAGATGATGAAGACTACTGAGACAGTGCTTACTTTCTCTATGTTTCTCCTACTCTTTACCTCTCTGCTTCTCTACTTCCCAGAATAACCAGAAGGCAATCAAACTACAAACAAGAGCGTAAACAAAGAAGCAGCTTATATCGATCCCTGGGCTTTATAGCTCTGGGTAAATGTGTTTATCTTGTGTAGCCACTATATTATACTTAGATTAAATACATATTTGATGTGGTGGCTGGAGCTATAAGCAATGCGCTGCTTGGAAGCATCCTCTGGCAAGAGTTTATTACATTTTGTTAATACCTTAATTAGACGCACCATGAGAGAAATTAATCCCTGGAGAATTGGCTTCTTAAAATACTGTCCAGCCACCCCTGAAACCCAACGGAATAATTAAGCACAGCAGAGAAATGTGTTTGTTGTCCCTGAGAGGATTTCTGGAATAAAGTTTACTCCAACCTCCTTGGTTGAGACACGGGCTGTGCTTTTGTTTGCGCAAAGACTCAAACCTGAAGGCGTAACAATCATCAAGCCCAAATCAGACTACAAAAGTGCATTTCACATCCCAGTGGCACAATGAAAATATCTCAAGATACAGTATGTGGGCGAGGATCTTGAATGTATGTGTGAACAAAGTAATGCATGACAAAGCAATGATATATTTGTTAGGCAAGTAAACAAATTGACTGCTGATTGTTTTGTGTCTGTGAGGGAGAGGAAGTAAATTAAAAAGGTCAGCAGACATACAGACGACCAGGCAGATTTCTGCTGTTCAAGCTTTATATTCACTTTGTTTTCCAATCGTGAATGCTCAGTCCTCTCTGCATCCTCAGTCAAACAACAAAGATAATCCAATCCAGATGAGTGAGCTTTATCTTTAAAACAATTACTTGAAGCACAAATGACTCAATGTGACTATGAAAGAGTTTATATACTATATATCTCTTTATGCATTTAGTCAACTTCACTTCAACAACACTAAGAGTCTACAGACGTGCCAGCAGCTCTGTGAGGTTGTAGCAGTGCTTTGAGCAAAATGCTAACATAAGCATGTAGGGGTTGGAACGGTTCACAAAATTCATGGTTCGGTTCATATCACGGTTTTCGGGTCACGGTTTTCAGTTCGGTTCGGTACATCTATGGTACTCAAGTGGGCCAATTTCCGATTTCAACACGTTTTTCATTTATTTGGCAAAAATAAGCTTGCCTTAACAAAAGTATGGCTTACATCTGGGACATAAAAAACTTCTTCACTGTCAAATCTAATTGAAAGGATAGGTCTTCTACAGTAATTAGTGCAAACCAAAAAAAGCAGCTTTGTTATTTTTATATAAATACTGTATAAATACAACAGCAACATACATGTGTCAGTTTCCTGTTTCCTTCTTAATTGAAATGTTACTTTTTCCACTCAAAACTGAAGTGCAGTATTTGGAGAGGAATACGGTTAGAAATAACTAACAAGTGTAAAACACATTACAGTGATGGTGCTGTTGGCCCTCTGCTTGTCTCGGTGTTTCAGAGAGAGGCTCACTTGTGCGGCTCTCATAAAGGGGTGAGTCTGCAAAATGTAGCTTTTTCATGTCCCACTCTGAAGTGATGTGGTGGACAGCTGGTCACAGTTCAATAGTTCTCAATAGCCCTGGATGTCCATCCGTCTGTAGCAAGAGCTACGTAAGCTGTGTTGGACAATTCTTTGACAATCCCTAGTCATGTCTGTTCGGGAATTACTTAAGTGTCCGTGAGAGAGAATATTATAGTGCAGCTTAAGTAACGTTATGTTATTCATATGCTGAATTTTAGTGTCCTTCAGGACTTTGCAGGGCTGCATATCTTTCACCATAAACTTCTGCAGTGCTTTAGTTGAGTTTTTTTGCAGTCTGCATGTAGAGGCTGTTTAAATGCTGCAGCTACATAAGCCAGACGTGTCGCACAGTGCTTACACTCAGTCAGCGTTTTATCCATCACTGTCATAAGAGAATCTGTATTGTGTCCACTCGCCACTTTGATAGATGACTGACCGCTGCCCTCAGCATTTCATCTATGCCAACACGTAATTTTGGGGGAAACAGTAAAATCTGGTCTGCCCCATCGAAACTGAACCAAATGCACGACCGCAGCTTTGGTTACACTGCGTATGTGTTATACCACCGACCCCTGTCCGCCTGTGTCCAAGCCTCTTTCCATAGGATTTCTAGTGTGACAACATGCCCCGAACCGTGACTTGCGAACCGAACGGTTCAATTTTTTATCCCGATAATCATACTAACATGCCCACACACAGCCCGTTCTCACTCCCAACTCATCAAATACCAATGCTTGGTGAGTGAGTCCTTGGCATCTAATACCGACGAACCGAGGCACCCAAATATAATGTTTACCAATATTTTAGTTTAGTGTGCTAGCTTGCTAAAATTTGCTAATTAACACTAAATACAAAGTATAGCAGAGGCTGATGGGAATGCCATTAGTTTTGCAGGTATATTTCTCATAAACCAAAGTGTTGGACAAATTTTATCTAGAGACGGTGCTAGGACAGGATAAGGGAGGGGCATGAATGTGTGCCAAATATGATGGCAATCCATCCAGTCGTTAATGAGACATTTCACTCAAAACTACAACGGAGGAAAAGGGATCACCAGCATCATTAGGATTCATCCTCTGGGACCATGAACATCTGTACCAATCTCCATGATATTGTATTCAAGGTCTGGAGGCAGTAGGAACCAAAAATGTCAACCTCATGGTGGCGCTAAATGAAAAGCCAGGGAATAACCAAAGCAGAATTCATCCTCTGGGGACCATGAATGTCTGGACCAAAGTGGTGGACCGATTAGCAACTACTACTCCTCGAGTCAAAGCACTCACATGACTACAAATCCCAATTACATTTATCCATAAATGTTTGTTGCATTGAGTTTAAATTTGTTCAGCAGAATACAAAAACATGTGGTGCAGTCAACCTAGACATTCTGCTCCCAATTACCCAGAGAAATCTTTGCATTTTGGAAAAAAAGAAGACTGAATAAGTTACATAACCATCCTGAAGAAGTGATGCTAATCTTTTGAAGGATATGATACAGACTCACACCATCTGCCTTCATTTAAAGAAAGCTGAAATTGATGCACAACCAGCCTGGGTAAACAAACACATAAATGATGGGGGAGGTTGTGATTTTATTGTATTTTAATATATGTGTGTGTATATGTTGGAGACAGGGTAGAAAGGATTGATCCTAACCGAGCGGATTCCACATATGTACATTCATTTTTCATTAACAGAACTCACTGGCAACCTTGCACAGCTAACCATTTGTTTATTGCGGTGATGTGGCCTTAAGATTATTGTGTGTTTGTACTTGTGATTTTCTCTGGGTGGTTTGCCTGCTGAGTACTAAACAAGGTCAATGAAAAAACAGCAACACCAACTAAAACACAGAAACAGAGGGAAAGCATTAGGACGGGAATGATTTCAGTACAGCCAGCTTCATGAAAAATGTCAGTTAAATCAATAATTATACATAATTACAGGTTGATTAGTTCGTTATTCATATTTCAATATTACACACCCGGGTGCAGGTTAAATAAGCCCCAGCTAAATGAGCATTTACAACAAGGCAGGGAAAGGATTCTGGGCTCTAGTGCCAAGAACTGTAGATGTTTTTTATTATTATTAAATTACAGGCTTTGTCAATTCTTTGCGGTTAGAAACATCAGCGAGCAACTCAACATAGGGAGGGGGAAATAGAGCTGGGATGAGGTTACAAACAGTGTATGTGTGACAAAGGGAGGGATATGTGAGTGCTGTATGTGGGGGGTCACTCATGGTGCCGATCCACACCTTCGCAGCTCATTGACCCAGAAAAGACTGACACAAGCACTAATATGTAATCAACAACCTCCAATCGCTCATTTGCCATCACTGAGAATGACTGCCTACGTGAAGGGTTAAATTACCTAATGGTGAAAACAACAAGGGAGGATGGGGGTTGAGAGTGACGGATAGAAGGAGGTGAGGGGAGGCAGACAAAGAGCGGGGAGACACTGGTGGGTTTGAGACAACGACACCAGGAGGAGCAGCGTGGAAAAAAAAAGAAGAGTCAGCAGACCAGAGAAGCTGTAAATGAGGGAGTAATGAAGCTGGGCAGGTGGGGGGCAGGTGATCTATAATGAATGAACCTGAGAGGGGAGGAGACATGAGGCTGTTAGCTGAGTTTTGATTGGTCTATAATAAAGAGATGGCCAATCAGAGCATCTCTGACTGACCCGGTGGAGAGGCAGGGAGCAGAGAAGGTTTGGCTTTATGTTTAATGATGTTCCCAGGCGGGGTATGAGTGCAAAACAAAGCAGGGAGGTGCTGAAAGGGTTTAATGGTGGATACTGGTGAAAGCAAGTATTAATATCCTGCATTTTCCCTCCAAAACCAGCCTATACCAATAGAATTCTACAGGAATGAGGCCTAAAAGTCATAAATGAGTTAGCGTTTTACCACTTCTGGTTGTCTTGTCTCAGAATCAACGGGTTTTTTGAATGTGTTTTCAGTTAGGTGCCTGAAATAAGGCCTTAAGTTTAACACAAGCTTAAGAGAGCTGAAAGTTTTGATTCTATGATATAAAATAATGACTTAACGTCATCATGCAGATATGTCTGCCTTTATCGCTTCACGGTGTATACTTGCACTCATTCTGCAGTCACACTTTGAAAATCATAAAAGCGGTGTTGATTGGTAAAGATCATGCTGAACAAAACATGTAAGTGTCAGAAATGTTTGTTTGCCACAGAGCTTATTTTCTGCAATAATCCAAAACCCAATGGAAAAATCCCATTGGCTTTGCTAAACTGCTAACTTCCTGGCTGGCCTCGTCATCCCTGCAGCACCAGAACAGGGGTGGACAAAATAATACAATCCAACATTGTACTGGATAGACTCCAAAAATATTGCAGAGTTAAAACCTCGATGTCCGCTCCATTTCCGCTTTTGTCTCTTAACTCCTAAAAGTGAGGCAAACATGCACATTTATTAGGTGGTCATATGGCCTGAAACTACCACATCCACAGCAGATATCAGATTAAAAAGATCATCATTGGTGCAGAGTATACTGATGCTTAACTCACCTGTGTGATGATGAGACATGTTATGAAGTAATGAACATTTGCATTTCACCTAATCAATCAGTAAACTAGCTGAAAGTGGATTTACAATCAACATATTATCAGTGTTTTTATCCTGATCCGCAATAAAATCCTACATCATCCCATCCCCATGTGGAAGGCTTCTCATTGCTGTGGTCGCCCAAAAAAATTATACCTTTACCTTATATCATGAAACTATTTAAAATGCAGCCTTGATCACAGGCAGCAGATGCCAACTTACACATTGTAAAACATTTGCACCTCTGGTTTAGAAGCAAGGTCAAAAGACAAACTTTCACAGTGGAAACCGAGAAACACAAGATTCACAAGGTTAGGTCACGAGTTCCTCAGTTGCCATGGAGATGGTCACGAATGACAACTGCTAACAGGTGGTCCTGGACATGCGGTTGAAAGCTCAAACTGGCCTTGAGTTTCTATTTTTTTGTCAAACTACTGTTTACAAGACTGAAGAATGAACCTTCATGCTCAGTATTTCAACTATCTTGAAGGAAAACCCAATATATTGCTTATGAAAGCCCAGCAATGGTATAAGTGATGGAAATTTCAATTTCATACAGTATTTAGTCAAAAAGTCCTCATGGCTCTCGAACAGTAACACGTGTCTCCATTTTGAGGGTTTGAGGGTATTATTTTGGAACCACCTCTTGGCTGTGTTTCTGCCGTTAGCCCTCATCCAACACTAACGACAGTTCTCCCCCCTTCTGTCTTGTCGGCTGACAGATGGAAAGTGTGATCCGAGTAAATCACACCCTGTGTAACTATATTCAGCTGCGATTCCCTGGAAACGAACTCTGTGTGTCATTAGAAAAGAAACTCTGGGGCGAGAGAACAACGTGCAAACTTTCTTTGTATTTTGCTTCACTGTGGGCCAAGCTGGTATCATGTTGTGCCCTTGTCAAAGCAATTACGTGTTAATGAGGCTTAATAGCATCAGTCATACCACAGTGACGGTGGCCTCATTGGAACAAAAGGATTAAGAATACATCTCCCTAAAAAACACCACGTCAGGGGTTTTCCAGCCTACTAAAGAGATTTGCTAAAAAAGTTCATTCTGACCAACATTGACTCTGTAACAGACAGACAGCAGACAAAACTCAATTTTAAATAATAGCTGTGAGCAGAGTAGGGATCCTAATTTTGTTTTTGTTGTTTCTGACTGACAACCAAAACTCATTTAGTGATCAATAATCATTGCTGCTTTTGGCAGATGATGTGTTCCTGTTGGCATCATTGGTCTGCGACCTCCAGCACTCTCGATCTACCGGTCAATCGTTGTTCCTACTCTCACCTATGAGGGCTGGGTCACGACCAAAACAACTAGATCACGGGTACAAGTGGCTGAAATGGGTTTTCTCAGGAGAATAGTGGGCGTCTCCCTTAGCAATAGGGTGAGAAGCTCCGCCATCCATGAGGGACTCGGAGTAGAGCCGCCGCTACTTTGTGTTGAAAGGAGCCAGTCGAAGTGGTTCGGGCATCTGGTGAGGATGCCCCGGGGGCACCTCCCTAGGGAGGTGTTCCAGGCACGACCAGCTTGGAGGAGGCCTCGGGGAAGACCCAGGACTAGGTGGAGAGATATCTCCACACTGGTCTGGGAACGCCTCTGGATCCCCCAGTCTGAGCTGGTTAATGTGGCCTGGGAGAGGGAAGTTTGGGGTGCCCTGCAGTGATCCGTCCCTGGATAAGGGGTTGGCGATGAGTGAGTGAGAAGAGCGAGTAAACATTAACCAACAGTATTAGTGCGTTGCATGCAGGGGTGCTGCAACGATGAGCCGATGCACAAACAGGTTAAATCCATCATTTATCACCAGCTGCAGTGTATGTGCAAAACAGACAACTGAGTCCCCAGTTCACCCGACTGTGAGAGTTACTGTATCAGCCACGATGCAGCGTGTATTGTCATGGACACACGGAGCCACTGTCCCAGTAAAAGCCTCCACTGCATCATTTAGTTTAGCTGCAAGGTTGTCTGCTGTGTGTCAGCCTGACGTAAGCGAGTGTCTGACGGACCGCATGCGTATGTCAAATATGAAAATGAATTTATCAGTAATGTTATGGCTGTGAACATGGCAGTGCAGTGTGTGTTTGTCAGTGAATAAATGCTACAACTCCTCACGATGCTCCTATGTCTGGTTAAACTGAAGGGGTTATAGCCCCGAAGCTAGCAACAGCTCCGGCTCAGGCTCACTTAAGGTGGGCTGTTAAAGTGGACCAGCTCTTTTCCTTTAAGTGAGAAGCTGCTTCTGAGTTTTGCTCAGCTGTTTATAAAATTTTTAATATTTCTTTAACCGTTTAACTGATAGCAGTAACCGATTAAAATGCGTAATGTTGGTTATCGGTTAAATAGTTAATGATTAACATCTCTAGAGCAAAGCGACAATGTCATGGTCAAAGGCTGCGTCCTGCAGCCCGGTTGTATTACAAACTAGCTTCAACAGCCCCGTCAGCGCTGAAACCAGAGACGTCTTCCTCTCTCAAGAACAAATATCCTCGCTCAGTTTCATTTCTGTGCACCTCTACAGTCTGTGCTATCATCTTACAGTTTAACAGGTGCCTTGTCACCCAAACAACCATGCCGGCGGAGGGAGCGGGACCTCTTCATCCTTCAGCACAGAGCCTTCAAATGCACAAGTACTGACTGTTGCAATGAAACAGTAAAGAGGACAGCTCAGTGTGAATAAGCCAGTTATTTGTGCCTATCATGGTCCAGAGGGCTGAGAGCTTGACGCTGAAGCTTGGTGATAAGATCCGGCTCCAGTGTTACAGTTTTCTTACAGAATATAAACACACTCAAGTTTTATTTGCATAAGCATAGCCTGCTGCCTAAAATTAAATTCTGACTATTTTATGTAATATGATCAGTGGACATTTTCTGGCATTTAGTTGAGCAAATTGTTTCTTGAAGGAATTGCAAAGTAGCAGCTGTTGTTATTGAAAAGTCATATTAGTCACATTTGCATATTTTAGTCCATTAACTTACATACGCTTTACATCACGGTTAGCCATTTTCCTAAGTCTTTTTAGACTGATTTCCTACATGTTAGATGATCAGTTTCAATTTATTTCAATATGTAGACGTTTTCCACCTTCAGAAAAAGATGATAAATGCATTATGACAGACATTTGCAATTTGACTAAACTATGTTGCTAAATTTTACAGCTGATCTAATCCAGTGGATCAATTATGTCTGGTGTGAGAGGCGTCGCTCACAATGACAAACCCACAAATTAGGTTAGGTTATACTGCACCATGGATCTACATGGATCTACAGACCTGGACATTATACGGGCCATGAGCCCGGGGGGTCTCTTACAAACCACCCAATTTTACTTACACATCTAAAAACACAGTAAAGACAATAGCTTTTGTTTTGAAATGCTTGTGTATTGTTAGCGTGCTGCTTCCTGTCACACTTGAGTGATGTTTGAGGTAGTGTCGCCTGCTGAGGCTGCACATCTATAATAAGTCATGGACTGCTAAGTGTTTTTTTTTTTTTTTTTGTAGAGGTTGGTGGTAAAGCTGTTTGCTTAGTTTGCAACAAACATGACTGTATTCAAAGAATACAACTTGATCGGCCGCTTTGAGACAAAACATGCAGAAAAATACAGAAACCTGTCTGGAGATGAGAAGGAGAGGACAGCTGAGGGGCTGCTAGCTGATACAAAAGCAGCAAGGACTTTTTACAAAGCTGCATGCATTCAAAGACGGAAATGTAAGTGTTAATGTTAAGTTTTGTTCATGGAAACTTTACTACCCAAACAGTCAGCCCTGTACGGTTCAAATGTCATTTTCTTAATAATATACTGTTTGGAGTGATTTTCAAGATAATAAATGCTAAAAATAAGTGCCCAGTATGTTTTCTATAGTGATGAAATAGAGGTTACGTCTGACAGTATTTGTTTGGCCCCCGGCAACAATCTCATGTGGCCCCCAAGGAAAAATAATTGCCCATTCCTGGTATAATAAGACCTGGATACAGTGCTGCCTCTCAGCCTTGCTTTCAATTTTTTCCAATGGCCACAGGACACTTCGAACTGCAAACAAGGTTGATTCTGACTCTTTCTGTTCTGAATTTTTGATCCACGTAGGTTCCATATTTGTAAAACTTTGCTAGAGCTGAGAACTCGTGGGCGGGACAGCCGGAGAAACACCAGTGTGCATATTCAGTGAGCCGCATACCCCGAAAGTAAAACCAGAAGCTAGAAAACTGTGAGTGTGTGCCAGCTTCTCAGTGGACTGAATAGGCGTCACCTTGGCATTTGGTACCCGGTTCTAAAATACATACATGCACTGCACTGCATAATATGTCAGTGGTGTGTTGTCAATTGAGGGCAGAGTACACATAGTGACTTTACTAGCCGATATAGGCCAAGACACTGTGGCGGACAGCAATGCACCTGCAGCAATATTTTTTTTTAATGCATGTAATTACCAAATTTGCACAGTTCTTTTTTATATTTCCATATTTTCCAAAGTTTAATTACTGGCAGCAGAGCTAATGACTGTGCTACTTTTTAGAAGCTGGCTGACTATCAAATCTGGTATCCCTGAAAACACCACAAAGAAAAGTTTTTAAAATGCTCCAAATTTAATTACTACAATAATCGGTGTGACCAGAAAAAAAAAAAAACTATGTGAACACTGTGATGGATTGCCTTTCTGAAGCAGTTTCTCAAGTTTCAAGTCTCTAATTTACAGAGTGTGCTGGAATGAAGAGAGACCATTCGCTGGCTGACTGGAAAGTAGGAAATCCAAGTTATGGTTTAGAAAATGGCCAGTGGTAATGTTAAGTATACATGATTTGCATTTAATGGGCTAAAATGTGCAAAAGCAGCGGCATGGTTCAGTTTCAATTTTTTATGATATTATATTATCATAAAAAAAAATGTTTTAACAATGAACCAAAGCTCCACTGAGCCATCCTGAAAACGGCGAGGGATAGCCACTCTAACATCATGGCTTTTAATGGAGCCAACTCTTTTTTTTTTTCTGCTACAGTCAGTCAACAGCACTCGCCTGGTTATAAATCAACATAATGAGGCATAAATCAGCATCAATTAGCATATGGGTTACGGGCACACAGTAAGATACATAATTGCACATGATATATACAGTATTCTCCATTATCGACTCACACAGAGTAGCAGCAATCACCACCTCATCTCTCCCTCTGCCTCTCTTTGCCAGCTCATCATTATCAGCAATCAGTGTACTGTGTAACTTCTACAAATCGCACAGAGCCAGACAGACGATGCCTGCCACTGTTTTGTACTGTAGAAGGCTCATCCACAAACACGCCAATGACTCTGATGAGGTAGACGAAAGGAAAGTGATGAAAGGAAAAAAAAAAATGTGATAAATGGCATTACAGAAGTCAACGCCAGGCAGTATTTAGCGTTGCTACTGCACTGAGAATGCTGGATGTAGCATAGTGTAGTTTAATTCAAGAGGAAAACCTTCTTTTGGTATTATAAGGGTGCACTACAACACTTCAACCAATACTAGCATGGTCCTGTCACCATCCTTTTCGTCTCTCTTCCCTATGTTTACTTCTCTCCCTTTCTTCTTCTATCCTTTGTTTCTCTCCAGCGCTCTCTTCACCCATTTCTCAGAGCTCAGTCAATCCATAGTGGGGTGGGAGGGGCGTTTTGAGTGTCGCCAGTCGACAAGGAAGCAGTTCAGTCAGCAACGCTCGGCTGCTGGACGGCAAACACACAACCCCCGGAGGCCCAGAAGTGATCTGTCTGCCGAAGCGTCTCCAAATGCCTTTCTCGGTCTGCCACTCGGCATAATCAAGCCTCCAAACGCAACACCCCGACCCGCAACCCCCCTGCCGTGGCTTTATCTGAAAAGACAGCCTGTGTGGATAGACCGGCGTGGGGAACAATTTGTACAGTTGGGGGGGGGCTAGAAAAAGAGTGGATGTCTTTCAGCCTAAGGGCCCGGTGTCCAGCTGCAGGGCCCCTCATTCATTTGGGATTGGGAGGCGGTTGGCTCGATTCATCTGTTCACTTCAGACTTTATAATTACCTCCTGCATATCATTTCACTCCTGTCCTCCTTTTCCACTTCTCTTGCATCACACTGTACTTGTCTCTGACCTCCAGCAAATCCTGCTACCACATTTAGTTTCGTAATTTCTTGCTCTTTTCCCTAGTGCTTCTAAAAACTGTTTCCCACTTGATCTGAAGTAGGTTTCTGCATGACAGTGCTACATGTACAATATATACACAGCCTTAAAGTCAGAGTCTTAATGTTATATACAGTAACTGATGGCGGCTGGCAGGTCCCAGTTCAGAGAAGCAGACAGTACCGGCACTGAAGCTTAAGCCTGGGCCAGACCAGCTGCGTGAGCAGCGTGTGGCCGCTGCGTTACCTGTTGTTTTTTATTTCGGCAGCCTTGTTAACAGTTTAGAGCAGCCACACCGCCCGAATGAGACAAGCGTCCTACGCCTTTGCGTGTCAGCTGTGTCTCTGAGCAGCAACATACAGTGGCTGTGGTCTATTGACTGTATATTGACATCGTATCAGCAACATTACTACAGTTTCCATGCAGAAACTGTCACAGTCATGAAAAAAATCTTCTTTTGTTAACATGAGGCTTTAATTCTGAAATATTTGCAGGACAGTGTTGTAGAACATGCATTGACTCGCATGGCTCAGTGAATAAATATAGTTTGGGGTTTTAACTGTGGATTATTACTATTATTTACAAATTACCACATATTTCTTGACCTTTCTCTGTCTGAAAATAAATATAAATGACATTTATAATGAATTATGAAAGTCGGAAAGAGCAGCAGCAGAAACGCAGATGACACGCTGTTGGTGTGAAGGTAAGACCTGGTGGCTGGTGTGTTAGCTAACGCAGCCGCCACGCACTGTTCATGCAGCTGGTCTGACCCAGGCGTAAGCAATGTACTGCTGTGGACGCCATGTTAGTTCAGATCCGATAGTCACACAAAAACACAAACAAACTGATCAATGCAGCGGTAGACCAGCAACAGTAAAATGACTGTTTTTGTGAATGGAGTCTGGTCTGGTGACTTTGAAGACAGCGATATAACGGCTTCAGTTCCCCGTCGGAAAGGGCTGTCTGATGGTGAGGTAAAGTGGTGAAAATATTTTAAATATAGTGTATATTTCTAAACTGATATTGATGTTTTTTAAGTGGCTTAAATAAGTTTTGCTGCTGCTCTCGTCCACACTGTACAAAGGTTCACAATTCAAGTCAGTCAGAGCAGACTGGACTTTTCTTTTGGAGGGCGGCTTAAAGAAACAGCCGCTAAAATGGAGCATTTCAGGCAGAGTGATTACTGGTTTATTCAGACAGATATTATGAGAAAAATAATGTTTTTTGAACTTTAAAGCATTAAAAGTTGCAAGAAGACATACAAAAAATATGAGTATGAAGAAAATGAGCATGATATGTCCCCTTTCAATACTCTTATAAAAATACAGAATTTTATGTTTCATGAAATTAGACTTATCCCTGTAATTTCTCTAATAAAGTGATTTTCCTCCACAGTCAAAGTTATAAAACTGATTGCCAGCATGCTAAGCTGCACATTACGTAAAACCAAATAATCGTGCTCCATTAGTTTCCATAGAGAGAGGCAGGCATAATAATCACAGCTTCCTATGCATATTTTAGCATGAAAATCATGCCTGGGGCCGTATGAATTTGCTTCTTTTTCATGTTGATCTTCCTCTTGTCTTCTGGAGTCAAACGAAAACAAAAGAGCAGTGAAGCTGCTGCTTTAGTGGCTCCATTATGGTTATGCCGCTGTTAAAGAAGTGGTGATCACCCTGTTACAGTAACATATAATGTCAGATGACATGTACATCTTCACGAATGTTGGAATTTGAAAGTTATAACATCTGCTCAAATGAGCTGTTTGTGTACAATTAAAGCAAAACATCCTCTGATCTCTAAATACTTACGGGGCTGATACATATTAACACAGCGACTCCAAGTAAAACACTGGTTTCAGGGTAAATTTGCAACTATTTTGCATTCTTTCAGACAGTTACATGTGTCTACTCATGACATTTCTAATAAAGGTGACTGCACTCGCTTGCACCAGTATTGCATGTCATTGTTATTCAGCTCTTGTGTCTTCCTCTGTGGTGTCATCTTTTTAACTGGAAAAATATTCAATCCTGCAAGTCAATGTGACCCCACTGGTGCACCAAACGTCTGTGCTTCTTTTGTCTTCAATACTAAACTGAAAATTATGCAAAAAACAAATATGGATATTCCAAAGTGAACTGTCACTTTGTTATATATAGCCATCAAGTCGCTGTCATGCATCCCACATAAGTGCTTGTGCTAACACATGGAGAGAGAGTCTATCAGGCTCTTTATTTAAATAATGGACTGAGCTGAGCAGAAGTCATGTCCATATGGTCCCCTCCAGCTCTTCCTCCTCTAATGATGTCATTGGAGAATAAATACCAGGACTCAGACGCTCGCAGGGGGAGAGGTTCAGAGACAGAGCTGTGTGCACTCTACTTTCTTAGGGAGGAATTTATGCCACCACGGAGCTATACGGGTTCAACAGAAGCCTTCAGGACGGCAGGTGTAATCCATTTTACCAAGGCCTTAAAAAAACAGCTGCTCACTTTTCAAAACATTTGTCCAAAAACCTGAACAAATATGTTCGACAGCTGTGGTTTTTTATAGGTGGTTGAAATGGCTTTACTTAAACTTTACTTTACTGGCATGAGTGTAACAAGGACAATATTGAGATTGAGATTATAAAGAAAGAGATCAGGGTACAATTCATAAGATCAAAAAAAGCAATGATTAAGACTGTCAACGTTAACATGATAATAACGTATTAATGCTAGAGTGAAGATCCTGGCATCATATTAAATGAGAAAACCTAAAGAATCCATTGGTACCAACCATGTCATACTAGCTTGTCACAAAGGAGGTTAAATAACGCTTCAAACTTACGCTAAATGTTGGTGAGGAAAAACTGTCATGGCCATTTTCAAAGGGGTCCCTTAACCTCTGACCTCAGCCCACGAGTCTCCCCTTTACAGACATGCCCACTTTATGATAATCACATGCAGTTTGGGGCAAGTCATAGTCAAGTCAGCACACTGACACTCTGACAGCTGTTGCCTGTTGGGCTGCAGTTTGCCATGTTATGATTTGAGCATATTTTTTATGCTAAATGCAGAACCTGTGAGGGTTTCTGGCCAAATTTGTCATTGTTTTGTGTTAATTGATTTCTAAAAATAAATATATACATACATTTACATAAAGCAAGCATACAGTGTTTGCCCCCTCCCATGCTGATAAGAGTATATCCATCCATCCATCCATCCATCGTCAACCGCTTATCCCGTTGGGGGTCGCGGGGGGGCTGGAGCCGATGATAAGAGTATAAAGTACTTATATTAGCTTTGTGGTGCTATTATATAGTACTTATATATTTTGAATGGATAAAAAAAATGTGTGATTAATTTTTTATGGAGAATCATGCGATTAACCACAATTAAGCATTTTTATCTATTGATAGCCCTAATAATAACAACATAATAAAAAAAAAAAAAATGCATGTCAAGTCTGAACCCTCAAATAGGCTTTTGAAGAAGTGAGGACTGGCCAAAATGCCTTAACTGTCCAAAAATGCCCTTAATCTGAAGGTCAAACACACAAACTGGTAGATGTACAAGAACACATACATATGCACATGCACTATTTATATACATCATCCTACATCTTCACAAGTGACATTTTCTTAAAGAGATGTTCCCTCTGCATGCACCTTTTGTTAACCTGTCAGCTCCCCTTCTACATAACCTTTGAAACTTCCCAAGCTTGAGTCAGATGTCTCATATATGTGAAGATCTAAGTGTGTCGAGAATTAAATTTCTGTGGCTGACACAGCTGGTTGCAAGAGCTTTTATGAAAGGAAACTTGATGTATATTATGACTCTGTGCCTAGGGTATTAAATGTCATGTTGATAGCATTATATTACTGTCACTAGGTGAATGAATGTCACATTTATTTTTGAAAACCACAGAAGAAATGCCAGGAAAGCACTCTACATTACTGTTAATCAGATTTGGGTAATAACAATGTTGGTGCAAATATTTGTGTTTCAAAAAAGCATGAAAGCCGTTCAGTGCAATCAGGGACTTTAGCCTCAGGGGACTTTAAATACTTCAAATTAAGGGACTATTTTATGAAAGGTGAAGGCTGATCTACATAGAGGTAATTCAAATTATTGTGGATGCATATAGCCAACCTTTGATCAACGCTCATCGAACTTAAAAACTAATGGAAATCTGAGCTAAACAGTAAAATTGTACACAAAGCTTAGTACAACATGTGCATGAAATCATAAAACTAGAGTATAGAGGGAATTCATCTGGAAGATTTTAATTCGGTTCTTCATAACACCTCTGATGAGAAGCAGACACCAGTTAACCACCCAACAACCATTTCAGAGGCTCTGGGGCAACCTGGAGGATAAATACAGCACTCTTGTGTTTAAACTAAAGCCCATCTAGGGCAACCAAATGCAGCCATATGGAGCCGATCCCATCTGGCACTGGGCGAAGGCAGGGTAAACCCTGGAAAGGTCACCAGTCCATTGCATGCTCACATTCACACCGGGCAATTTAGAGTCATCAGTTAACCTATCTAATCGTTGGGGAGGGAGCCGGAGAACCCGGAAAAAAACCCACGCTATCGTGGGAAGAACATGCAAACTCCACACAGAAGGGCCCCAAGCCAGATTCGAACCTGTGACCCTCTTGCTTTGAGGCAACAGCGCTAACCACTGCACCACCGTACAGCCCAAGATGCATAACTTCATTGTATATGGAATCATAGTTGTTCTATGTTATGAAGTATTTGTGCTACCAATATGTGAATTTTGTTGTTTCCAGATATGAAAACCCAACTTAACTGTTCTGCCACAACTAACTCAAAACATTAGTGGTTTGGGTGATGCTGACCCTAAAGTTAGATTTATGCTCGCCGTAGTGAAGCTGCCGCAAGATGCATGTGCCAGAAAATTATGTCATCACGGCTTTTGCATGGTGCGCAAAGGCTTGTTATCGTGGTGCATGATTGTGCACCTTTGAATTTTCAAGGGAAGACCGGTCCGAGCAGGTTGGCCTGTACAGACGTCACTACAACTGTTCACTGAGAGACCACAGGGACAGTGACTTAAAAATCTTGGAAAGAAGTGGGCAACAGACAGGGAAAGAAGAGGCTTTTTGCTGCAGGCTGTGAATGAATCTGAGAGATAGTTTTGTAAAAGCGAAAAAAAAGAAGTCTCATGGGAAGAGTGGCGACCTGATGGGAAGCAGCATGAGACAGAAAGTAATTTAGACTTGGAGGTAAGCAAGTACAATAATTATAGTACACATGCAATGTTTGGCGGTTTGCATGTCAGTATTTAGTGTTTACTCCTGTTGCTAGGCAGCCTACTTTCATTTCCGGAACCACTTGTTGACTTTTTGCTTATCCACAGAATATTTTGTTTGTATGCCCTCTGGCGTTTCAGAGCATATTACAACGAACGACGTGCTGAGCAGAAACACTTCTGTACATGCTTGTAATCAGCACGCTATCTACGGAGGCCCACATCAAAAACTGAATTTCCCTACAGGGATTAATAAAGGTTCATCTTATCTTATCTTATCTTATCATGGTGTCTCCAGCGAGCCTACACAAAGCTTTAATATTTGCATCCATCCATCTTCAACCGCTTATCCCGTTTGGGGTTGCGGGGGGGCCAAAGGCAGGATAGACTCTGGACAGGTCGGCAGTTCATCACAGGGCTGACACACAGAGACAGACATCCATGCACGCTCACAACGGGTAAATTAGTGTCATCAATTAACCTAAACTGTATGTCTTTGGACTGTGGGTCAAAGCCCGAGAACCCAGAGAAAACCCACGCTAACACGGGGAGAATAAGCAAACTCCACACAGAAGAGCCCCAAGCCGGATTCAAACCTGTGACCCTCTTGCTGTGAGGTGACGAATGAGAGATCATATCAGGGTCAAGAGTGTGAAATTATTTATAGATAAAATATCAGATGGATTTAAAAACCTGGTACTTCATCGTGCAGAAGGGATGGTTACCTCAGCATAAACTGTATAGAAAAATCTGGATGGACAAATGTTTATTGTCTCACACAATTATTGATCATTTTGACCAACCATACCCATCTAAATGTAGGTGGTTTTATTTGGGGAGAGTGAGAGCTAAGAGAATCAAAAGGGAGATGGACAGGGAGCTGATAATAAGGAGAGACGAGGCTCGAGGGGAGCTGAGAGGGCAGAAAGGAAAAAAAACAAATGCCGCTGGCTGAGAACAGAAAGCAGAGAGAAAAGAAACACTGTGAAGAAAGGAGACCGAGGATGAGTAAGAGGGTAGGTGGCAGGGGACGTGGTTTGGGGAAGTAGAGGGAGAGGGGGGACGTAAAAGCCAAAGAGTTAGTGAGACAGAAGTGGCAGAAGGGAATCCACATTTCAGGTCCACTGGGACCAGCAGTGTTCTTTGTAGTCCTGTCCTGAAACAGCCACAGTGTGTGTGTGTGTGTGTGTGTGTGTGTGTGTGTGTGTGTGTGTGTGTGTGTGTGTCTCCCTGACTTGTTAAACTCCAGACAACCTCAGCTTTCTGTCAAATCAACATAGCTTTAATCTCGTGTGCCGCGCCGCTCTCTTCACACTGTGTTTCACCTCATCTTAGCATTGTGTTATCATCAGGAGAGTGGTCTTGTAGGCAGCGTTTCTCAAGGCAAATTAAAATGACGGAAAGAATATCTTGTGTTTACATCACCATTTAAGCCCTGATGCCTTTCTCTCTGCCCTGGCTAATTCAGACACTTAAATATAATATTGAGCTTGAGTGCCATGATTGGCTGCCACTTTAAACCCTTATAAGTATGTTTCACACAATTCATTGAATTAAATCGCTCATTTTACAGGGCACTCACTCTGGAAGAAGCAGAGAAAGTGGCAGGTATTGTCAGACTATTTGTTTGGATGTTGCAATATCATATCCTTATTTGACCGTTCGCTAACGCCCCCTGAGTTGCTGTTGCTACTCTGTAATGCTCTCTGTTGTCGCACAGAAAATATGTAGTTTACAATAACGGGGGCAGATTTCACTCTCTTAGTTGTCAGGGCTGGTTATTCACGGCAACGGGGATAGGGAAAGTCTGAGGGCATCTAGTTGAGGTTTGAGGATGGCAGGTGAGTGGAGAGTACATAGCCTGGGGAAAGTGGGAAGGGACTGGAGACAAGGACAGAGAGCCAGGCCAGGCAAAACAACCAACCAATAAAGTGCTGTAGGGATGAAGTATTTAGTAGTTAGCACCTCCCTGGTTCCCTCAACAAAAATGCTTACAGCAGAAACGAAGCTCTGTGGCAAACAAACCTTTAAGATACTTACATGTTTTCTTAGCTAATGTTAAGCCACACTCGCACCAGAGCAGCGGGGATGTGCGGCCTGCAGTGAGCCGCCATGCAATGTCTATGAAAAGCTGCAGCGGCTCCTGTTTTTACAAAGAATTTCTTCCCACCTGAACCACATGAATACACCTCCCGAATACAGAAAAATGTAATTACTGTTCATACTTCGCCGCTGCCTGGACTGAATAAGGCATTAGGCTATAAGTGAAGTACACCACGGTTACCTGACTCCACTAAGCTGAAGGCGGATGAGTCGCCGTAATCACGTTTTGCAGTCTCATTTAGTCACTAGTTAGCAACTGCCTTTTTTAAGACATGTAAATCCTTCAAAATTCACAAGTGGGATATTTACTGATGTATTTTATATCGTTGGAACAAAACGTTAAACTCGAGACCTTATTTCAGGCATCTAACCAAAAACTCATTCAAACAAACCCACAGACCAGAAGTGCAAAAATGCTAACTCATTTCCTTGTTTTATGACTCATTCTTGCAGCATTCATGCACCCGTCAACCTCCATGCTGCTGTCAGGTGAGCGAGCGAGTAAGGAGCCCCGGCGTAGGGGCGCCATATGTCTGCATGCACGCTCGTACTGCAGAGATGACCAAGAAAACGCAATGCCTCACCCTTGGTGAGAGAAAAAGCTGAAGAAGCGAGCCAGTAAATAGTGAGGCGGGTCGTTTCTATACTTTGTGTTCATGTAATAAATATGTCAGTTAGATGGTAATCTGCATTAGAAATGATGATGAACAACAACAAATCTGTTTTAATAATAATATAGTCATCAATTCCACCCAGAAAGACATGATCACTATAAGCAGTTTCCACTGTATTGCTATTTATAGTCAAATAGTTGGCTGTTAGTGTAGGTGCTTATTTATCTAATCCAGTTGACTAAAGGTGGTACACAGAGCCAAAGAAGCTCATTAAGAGTAGCTCTGCTCACACAACAACATTATCATGCATATACACACACTGGCAGCCACCCCACAGACAAGTTGCCAGAAGTCCATTAGTCTTGCACAACAGCTTTTCATTTACTGGCAAGGAAAACTTGTCTGTAGCTGCCATCATATACTAGCATAACTTTGTGCCTCATTTATTATTGAAAGAGTTGGTGAAGTAGCTGATTGGTACTGCTGGAAATCATCTGCTCGAAATTGCCACAAGACAGCTGCAATGCGATGTCGTTCTTGGCAAACGAATGGCGAATCTGCCTGTTGGTGTAACTGCAGTGGAATCAGATACTGTCAGTTCAGAGGGAAAGCTCCCAGAGAGGAGGTGTAACAATGACTTGAAAGCTAGCGTGACTTTGACACACACATGTAAAATACGGTATATACGTATATATAGTGTATAAAAGACTATTCAAGCCTGTGCTGTCAAAACTACTGTCACTGTTTCTTGTATAAGTATAACTGGACTCCACATAGAATCTAAAAAATATGTTGAAGCTGAAAAGAATTATTCGAGTAGATTCCACTGTATCTTGTTTGTGATGGAAAAAGCCATAGAGAGTAATTAAATACATACGCAATCCTCCATATGAAGGACTGTACTCACCACAGGGGCTCCTACTTCAAGTAAAAAATTCACACTTAATTGAGTTTAAATTCTTAATTAGCTCCACCTCTGGGGGTAATTAAACAAATGGATTCTGTGAACAAAGAGTTTCCATTGGGCGAGAAGGAAAGGAACCGTATAGTATCTGTTTGAGTGATGGGAAGTACTGCACAAGGTTCCTAATCACAATATAATATTGATTCCTTCCATCCATCATCAGTTTATCTCGGATTTGTTGAAAGGGTGGGTCCTTTATTATGTGCTTTTCTTTAGGTTTTTATATCATTCTGCAGCATCCTAGTGGTGTTCCTTATGTATTCAAATCCAAATGTTGACATTTTGGTCGAAGTATATATTTGTTTTAGCGTCAAAATGCTATTTTCACAAGTTTTTCTCACGTGACATGGTGTAGGTTTCTGCATGATGATGGTACTACATATCTATACATACAGTATATCATTATCCAGTATATCATTATGTGGATGCTACATTATTTCAGATGCAACGTCTCACAGCAACACAAACAAACTAACTGATGAAAGGCAGCAGTAGATTAGTAACTCCCATGTTCTGTGAGGTAAAAATGTTTTTGTCAATGGAGTCTGGTGACTTTGAAGAGAGCTTATATAACAGCTTCAGTTCCCTGTCAAAAAGGGCTGTCTGACAGCAAGGTAAGGCTGTGAAAATTATCTAAACATAGCATACATTTAAACTGAAATTGATTTCTTTAGATGGGCCTTTTTTAGGTGGCGAAAGTAAGTTAATCTGCTGCTCCTGTCCACAGATGCTTTACCTCGCCTTGAGACAGCCATTTACGACGAGGAACTGAAACTGTTATTCGTTCTCACCAAACCTACCAGAATCCATCGAAAAAACAGTAATTTCAGCTTGCAGAGTATACATACAGAACAACAGTACTTCAAAAAATCAGAGCTAACCCTTTCAGTTATTTCCAAGCTTAGCACTGACTGACTCAGCTAGTGCTAGCGTTCACATTACTCATAACCTTACTGATTAGTTTACTGTGGTAACCTACATCACGACTGCCTAGGTGTTTCCATTTGATCCAGTTCATCCCAGTACCTAACAGCAGTCAGGGTACCTGACATTGGCTATGACATGGAGGTCTCCAAGGACATGCCTCCCCAGACCATCACTGACCCACCGGCAAACCGGTCATGCTGGATGATGCTACAGGCAGCATAACATTCACCACAGCGTCTCCAAACTATTTCACACCTGTCACATGTGGTCAGTGTGAACCTGCTGTCATCTGTGAAGAGAACAGGGCGCCAATGGCGGATTGGCCAAATCTGATGTTCTCTGGCGAATGCCAATCGAGCTGCACGGTGCTGGGCTGTGAGCTCAGATCCCACTAGAGGACGTCAGGCCCTCATGCCACCCTTATGGAGTGTGTTTCTGACAGTTTGGTCAGAAAAATGCACACCAGTAGCCTGCTGGAGGTCATTTTGGAGGGCTCAGGCAGTGCTCCTCCTTGCACAAAGGAGCAGATACCGGGCCTGTTGCTGGGTTAATGCCCTTCTACAGCCCTGTCCAGCCCTGTGTAACGGCCCGTGTCCTGGTATCTCCTCCATGCTTCTTGTGACTGCACCTATAGATGTGCCATCCTGGAGGAGCTGGACTACCTGTGCAACCTGATTGGGCTGCTGGTACCGGCTGCAGGTACCGCCTCATGCTACAAGTAGTACAAGGACACTGGCAGAACACAAAACTAGAGAAGAATCAGTCAGGAAGGATCAGGAGAGAGCAGCTGTCTGTGGCCACCACAGACAGTTGCTCTTGCTGTTACCTCTCTATTGTACCTTTTGTCACTTTTATTTGCACCAGAGCAGATGGAAGTAATTTACAATCACTAGTTCTTCCTAAATGGACAGATTGATATCCCTGAAGTTTAACTGACTGGGTGTTATACTGTGATGATTAAGTGTTTATATTCTGTGAATAATTAAGTCGAGAGGCCAACAGCAGACCCTAACTTTACTTTCAGTGTCTTGAAACAAAGACAGATGCTCTCTCTTTGTCCTAAAATGGTCCTAAATTCTTAATGAAGCGGAGAGTTGAAGCTGTTGAAGCAGTGGTAATGTGTGTGTTTTACCAATCAGCGACGGTCATCCCTGCAAATACCATCTCAAAAGTTCTGGTACTTTCAGAAAGTACTACCCTCCGACCAGGGCCTTTCTAGGGGTAAAAAGGCCCCATAAAATGTCCCTGAACCTGAATTTAGACCCTGGTCCCTGCAGTTGAAACACAGTGAATTCTTCAAAAGGTTCTTCCCGCGGTGGAAACGGCTTCATCATGAGCAGTGACGCCACTCTTTGGGCAGACTCTCGCTCTACTTTTCTTTCTCTATCCTCTTACCATGCTACCTCTGCCTCATATATTTATTTCTTATTTATGCCACTGTACACAGCACATTGTTGAGCTGCAACTGAAATTATGGATGAAGTCTCTTTCAAGATGCCATCTCATGTGCCATGTACTGCTCTGTTTGATCTTGGCACAGGAGGACAATTAAGGATGTATGAAACTTGGTTTCTCTTGTCTTTCCTCTTTTCTCTTTCTCTTTATCTGTCGCTCATCATCCTCTCTCTAGCACACACACACACACACACACATACTGTATGAACACTACCTATGCTGCAGCATTCAGAGAAAATCAGAACAACTGATAAAATTGTCTGGCATGATAATATGGTAGTTCTGATATGTGTTTTAGCTGTCTACACGTATCTGGCTCCTGTCAAAATATATATATGCATTTCTGAATGAGTCAGCAGGCTGACAGAGTAACAGGGGAAACGTCACAGCTAATGTTTGCTAGCAGACAGAACCACTGATCTCAACAACTTGATATGCATGCATCCGAGGTAGAGAAGATGCTGCACCACATACACTAACCACATCAAACTGCATATATACATCCATGATCAAACTCCTGTAACCCAAGTGCTTTAATACGTCACATTTCTGACACACATCTAAAGCAGTGCTATGCCCTTGTGCACATAAAGAATAAAAGAGCACAGCTAAGGTGGAAATTTCTAGGTATCTCACAGAGCGGCGCCTCGATTAGAAGAACAATTCATGATGCATTTTGATGGATCGCATTTTCCATTCCTTTTCTTACTGTATGACCACATTCACAGGAGCAAAATCATTAATACTGATCAAGTAAAAAGCCAGAGGATTATACTCCCATTAACATTTATCAACTCAACAGGAGCAGAAGGTAAAGCCGCAGTAGGCACGTTTTTTTGGGCATCATTAGGCAAAAAAATCCATAATAACATTTCAGCATATTGTAATTGGCCAGTCACGGGTCATTAAAGAGAAAGGGCATTCCTATTGGCTGTTCTATAAATGCAGATACGCGTGCACATCCCTTCAGATACTGAAAGCCTGATTTAATGGTGGACTACCCTGCAGGAAAAGTTGCTGTTCCAGCATTGGTAATAACTGCTTACACTGCTAAGAAACCCAAAATAGGAAGACTTATCAAAAAGAGTCTAAAAGAGAGTCTGACAATGAATGCAATCAAACATGTCAATAATGGAGAAGCATTTTGAGATGGACAAAAAATGTTGCTACTAGCTTAGCCTTTGGCTAAATGTAGCCAAAGGCTCACAGCCGTGGCTATGTAGCTTGCTATAGACTTGAAGTATGCAATCTCAAAGGGCTATACAGATCCACAAGTTTGCAATGAAAACAGGATGTTCTCGAGATCAAAATCACAATATGGATCAGACCTGGGTGTTATACGGCTCGCGGGCCAGAACCGGCCCTCGTGATGCTTCTTCCCGGCCTGGGAAGTCTCACACAAACCACATAATTTTACAGAAAACAGCAATGCAAATGTATTGTTAGTGTGCTTCTTCCCGTCACACTTGACATTGATGAAAACTGATGTGAGAGACGCTGCTGAGACGGCACGTCAAGTCATGGACTGCTAAGTATTTTTTGGCGGAGGTTGGCGGTTAAGCTGTGTGCTCAGTTTGCAACAAACATGTGGCTCTATTCAAAGAATACAACTTGAGCCACCACTTTGAGACAAAAAGGGGTTGCTAAGTAAGATACAAAAGCAGTAGGGACTTTTTACAAAGCTGCATGCAACGAAAGAAGGAAATGTTAACAGTTAATGTTAAGTTAAATCTTAAATGTAAGTGTTAATGTGGAGTTGAATGAGTTAAAAGTTTTTACTACCCATCCTGCATATAATGTAATTTTCTCAATAATGTGCTGTTTGGAGTGATTTTTAGTATAATAAATGCTGAAAAGTAAGTGCCCAGTATGTTTTCTATAATGCTAAAATAGAGGTAGAGGTATCTGACAGTATTTGTCTGGCCCCTGGCAAAAATCTGGGTTTCTCATGTGGCTCCCCGGGAAAAATAATTGTCTACCCCCGATCTGGACGGAATGTGAAATGAATGACCGGTAGCTACTCGTAGAGGTTGCTGTATGAAGCATGTGCATATGCTCATAGTCGTCTGGTGGGAGGAGCTTAGGACAGAGTGGGGAGTGCTGCAGGAGCAGAGTTGTATTTTCATATTCTGCCATTTTTTTCTTTTGCCTTTTCCAGAAAACTGCCGACCCCAACTTCAAGTATAGATTGGCAAATTTGTTAAAATATACTACATTGCCCTCAAGGTAACTCACATATGTTTTATTAAAGTGACCATATGTTGAAGTTTAAAGTGCATCAGGTCATTCGTTTAAAAGATTGGGATGACTGAACTTTATTTTTATGGAAACACAAAACAAATCTCAGTGATCACAAGTGTCGTCTAGGTGGTGCACTCAGACCATTCATCTCAATGTGCCAAAGTTGGATCAGGCGGCATGTAGCGAGTCATTCTAGACACTGCCACCAGGTAGTGGCTTTAACATGACAAAAGGGACAGTTATTATTGTTGCTGTATTATATAAAATTGAACTAATGTGAAACAACCATCAACAAATAATTGTTATTGTGAATAATTTTCAGTGAATAATAACTTTTTTTTCCCCCATAGAGCACAATTTTAAAATTCAAAAGTTATTGTGCTGGAGCTTTGTGCATGCTGAGTGGTTCCAAGACACAATCACAATGCATTAAAGAATCTAATATTTTTCCCACCATGACTCACAAACTCACCAACAATTTTGATAATTGATTCAAGTCATTCAAGCAAAAATTGCTAAATAATCTGGTTTTAGCTTCTCAAATGTGAGAATTTGTTATTTCACCCTGTTTTACATCAATACAAGCTGAATATCTGAAGGTTTTGCTCTGTTGGTTGGTACAAAACAAGACATTTGAATATGTCACCTTTAGCTCTGAGATGAGCACTTTACCCCATTTCTCAGCATTTGTCAGTCTAAATAATGAATATGTGAAACAATAGACAAGTTAGTCAATGCTAAAAATAATCGTTCGTTGCATCCCAATTCTGGACTACAGATGAAATACAGGAAACAACAATAGACCAAACAACACTGGACCAGCTTGGGCAAGGCTAGACTAACTTGGACTAAAAAGAAATGCACAAGGTTGAGCAAAGTTAAACTGAAAACAAATGAGCATACACAGATAAGACACATGATTAAAGATTAAATATAGATTAAAGTAGGGGTAGTTAACCGCAAATAAATCACACATTTTTGATCTGTTCAAAATGTACCTTAAAGGGAGATTTGTAGAGTATCAACAACAAGAAATGTTCGGCTTTATGCAACTGTTTGTATATATAGAAATCAAGTAACAACACAAAACACTGACAAATGTTGTCTAGAAACCCTCACAGGTACTGCATTTGGCATAAAAATATGCTCCATCCATCCATCTGTAACCGCTTGTCCCGGGTCACGGGGGGGCTGGAGCCGATCCCTGCTGGCATTGGGTGTAGGTGGGGTACACTCTGGACAGGTCACCAGGCCACTGCTGGGCACACAGACACTCACATTCCTACGGGCAATTTAGTCATAAATTAACCTAATCTGCACGTCTTAGGACTGTGGGAGGAAGCTGGAGAACCCGGAGAAAATCCACGCTAACATGGGCGAACATGCAAACTCCACACAGAAGGCCAGAGTCGACCCCGTGACCCTCTTGCTGTGAGGCGACAGTGCTAACTACTGCACCACTGTGCAGCCCTCATGTTCAGAACATAACATGGCAACAACAGCTGTCAGTGTGCTGACTTGACTATGACTTGCCCCAAACTGCATGTGATTATCATGAAGTGGGCATGTCTGTAAAGGGGAGACTCGTGGGTACCCAGAGAACCCATTTTCATTCACATATCTGGAGGTCAGAGGTCAAGGGAGTTTACAGCATTATTTAACCTCCTTCCTGACAAGCTAGTATGACATGGTTGGTACCAGTGGATTCACAGGGTTTTCTAGTTTCATATGATACCAGTATTTTCACTCTAGCTTTAAAAGCCCGCTACATCCTAAAATGCATTAATGCATTAAAGAAATTAGTGCCGTTAAAACAAACTTGTGTTAACGTGTTATCACATGTACTCTGACAGCCCTAGTAATTATTTTAAGTAACAAACTTATTTTAACCCAATGTTTTCCTAAACTTTACCAAGTGGTTTTGATGCTTAAGTAAAGCTACATTGGAAATTTATTTAAAAAAAACACTATGTATGTAATGAACAGAAACTGGCATGCCATTGCTGACGTGTCCAGAACAAGCGCTGGAGGGGTTCCTAGAGTGTCACAGTTTAAAGCGTAGAGGCACTGGTCAAGCGTCGCCATTTGACGAGCTGGGAGTGAGAACATGTCGTTGCAGGTCACCACACATCTCTTTCCCCTCCTTTCTTGCCAGCTCTCTTCTGCCACTATCTAATAAAGGCAAAAATGTCCCAAAAGCACTTCAAATTCAATAACCTTCCTGCCTTGTATGATGCCATTGTTAATGCCCAAGTCTATGACAGAGAATAAAGAGCTATACTTGGAAATAATGTACCTTCAAGGTGCATCGCAAAAACACACATAAAAGGTGTGCAGGCAGTACGTTTGGAGCCAACTCACACACATGCAGGAGGACGAGCAGGAGTACACACTGGAAGTGATGGCTCTTAAGAAATGTGATTTGTACCATGTCTCAGTTAAGTGAGCTCCATTCAGGTTACTGGCCCTCGTAAGGTTTTTACAGGTTGTACATGAGCAAAAGGAAATGGCCTGTGGTTGAGGCGATGTGGAGAGGAGATAAGGGATATGAGCCAAAAAAAAAAAAAAAAAAAGCCATTACTTTCCTCTGAGCTCCAATTATTTGACAACATTCAGTGAGCATCAACATAGTAAAATGTCTGCAGTTGGGTTGTTACTGTTTTATGGCATTTTGGTGCTATTTGACGGTGTTGAGTGGGAGATGCAACAAAGATATGACAGAGAGGGAGATAATGAGAGGAAACTGGTACTGAGTCCTTTACAATAGATTCACGCGTGATGCACGTTTTGCAGGAGTTTCACGAAATCTGTTATCATCATTGCCGTTTAAAGCCTTTTCCTATGTTGCAATGACCATTTAAGTGTTAGTGAGCAGGCTTTAATATTAAAGCACATACATAAACTCGCTTCTCTGTGAACTAAAGCATGAAACTGAGTCTCCGGAGAGATGAAACTGCAAATCCAATTTCACTTTATAATCTTATACTCTGCTGAAGAACGTGGAGTTCCAGATCCATCTGTAATGTCTTTGCCTTACTGTGAACTAAGCATATTCTTCACTACTTCCTGTAGATGTGAGGTACATCAAGTTATTTCTCTTTTTTTTTTCAATTTACCCACTGTCCACATCCACCATCTGGTAAATGGGCCGTGGCTGGCAAATATAGCAGTTTATTTTCATTTTACTGAGTTGGAAACTTATTTCTACAGATAGAGAGAAAATCATATTTCACCAGCAGATCTCAGTCCTGCTTGACAGTGATGTATTACTTTGGTCTGGAGCATTCCCATTCACTTCTCAAGTAATTGCATTTAGATTCCAGCACCTGCATACTGGAAGAAAAATCTAAAAACTGAACAAACCAGAAAAATATAATTATTCAGTTTTGAAAAGGTGCCCGAGGGGGCTCACATAAGCTAATACTGTCTGAGACAATAACTTGTTTGATTGCAGTAGACTGACACTGATAGAGCTCATGTCGACACACATCATTCACAGTGAGCTGTGCTCAAGGAGAACAGTCATGGAAATCCAGTTTTAAGCATTATAAATATACTGTAGCAGCGTTCCTTCAGCCTAAAGACAGGCTACTCTCGCAGTCATACGCTACAGGAAGCATATAATTATCTCTAGAGGCACAAATAACAATTACTGTTATTATTTCTTTTAAAAGATTGTGTCACCATTTTTGCTTTTATTTGATAGCAAACAGTATAGAGGCTGACAGGAAACCAGAGAAGAATGTATAACAAAGACACCGGCCTGAATCAAACCAGGGATGTTGTGGTTATGTGGTATTAATAATTCAGCTCTCAGGACGCCTTCTGTCTAGGCTTGTGCTGATTGGTGACCGGATCGTATATCGATTATTGAAGGGATGATCGAAGATTGTTTTTTCCCGTGCCGATGTTAGGGAGATTTTAACCAACTTATTATCAGAACTAAGACCTTTTAAAAATAATCTGTGGAATCATTTAGGGGTGTTTCTGATGGAGCGGCATGTCCGCCCGCTGAGCCGCGTTAATCAATACAAATGAATTTTAAATCCTTAATTACAAAGTAGTTTGTCCTCTCTTTTCCGTGAATCTGACACCCTACGTGTCCGTTCTCCATATGCCTGCTCACTGAAACTTCTCCTATAGCTCTGTGCTACAGAGCAGATAACGTTATGGATGAGTTTGATAATGATATTACAGATGAGATAATATTGTTAAACATGATGCTGTGGTGTTGTTGCACCAAGCACAGACTTTTAAAAGGGAACTGCTGTTTGAATAGAGGAGACAATGCTATTAAATAGATTTAAATATTTCAATAAAAATGTTCACACTCTTTAACTGTATTGCTTGCAGAAAGCTTAAAGGTTTAATTACTTCAAACTCCGTCATCTCCTATTTGCGATCTTAAGTAAGCACAACTGGATATGAACAGAGAAACAAAGTTAGTTATTTCTTTGATTGATTTTGATTAAGTGCTTAGCCTATAAAACAGTCCTATTAATAGTCCAAATAAGTGAATACTCATATTTGAGAAACTGGGGGAGGAAAAAAGTTCTATGACTTGATTTAAGAAATGAATCGATTATGAAAATTGTTGTGAATTATCTCTGTTGATTCATTGACGGTCACAATCAAGAGTGAATCCAATCTGCACACACAATGTGAAACCAGTTTACATTGATCTAATGAGATAAATATTAATGTCTCTGCAAAATAACTTTTATTCTTAACCCTCTGAGACCCACAATAGAGCCATTTGTCTGTTGTAGGAGGGAACAGGGGGTCTTTAAGGGGAGATAGCAGCAATGCTGTACATCAACTGAACGCTGGGAACGTGAAGATTAATTTGAGATGCAGCTCAGTACTGTGTCAGGTTGTTCTAGTCATAAATCAGAAATAAACGCAAATTAATCAATTATTTATTTAAAATGAATTGTAAAGGTGCATTAGGGTTTAGAACATTATACTAGAAGTATATGATTTCCATATCCATGCTCTATTATGTCTCATAAGTTGTTGCAGCAAATTTTGAATTTTATGCAGGAACTGCAGTTTCAGTGGTTAGATGGCGAGCACTTCTGGTGGGGAAACTGCTCAGAAACCCCGTCAATCTAGCTAGGAAAGCCATCCATCCTCTGAATGCTCTACGTCTCTAGTTTCATGAGGCTGTGATTATCCTAGAGGTCACCACAGGTCATTTTATACAGCGAGGTCAAGTCTTAAAAAATGGTCTCACTATGGGGACTAACATCATCATCTTTGGATCCACAAGAGTCTCAGCTTTACAGTGATACCCAATTTATGAATGACTGTTTAGGGACCCCAGTATGCAGAAATATTCAAACACATAATTTTAGATTATGAAAAAATTACACATTTATACTGCAGACAAAAAAACTTGATCATAAAGTGGTCATGTCTGAGAAGAGGAGACTCGAGGGTACCAACAGAACCCATTTTCATCCACATATCTTGAGGTCAGAGGTCAAGAAACCCCTTTGAAAACAGCTATGCCAGTTTTTCCTCACTAAAAATAGGTCCAACTTTGGCACATTAATTAGCCTCCTTGCTGACATGTTAGCGTGACATGGTACCAATGGATTCCTTAGGTTTTCTAGTTTCATAGCCCTAAAACTGAACCTGAAAACTGAACGATGGTAAAGTCGGTTGGGGTTGCCCCAGCCCTGCAGGTCTCTTAAGGTTAATAATGGAGATGGCTGATTTTAGCTGGCTGTGTCTTATAAATAAATGTGTAGGGCAGAACAGTGGCGGGAGTCACCACACAGCAAGAAAGTTCTGGGTTCAAACCGTCAAGTGCTCCGGTTTCCTCCCACACAGCAAAGACATGCAGGTTACGCTGATTGGCAACTCTGAAAAAAACAATTGCCCCTAGCTGTGAATGGGAGTGTGAGCGGTTGTCTGACTCTGTGTGTGCCAGCCCTGTGATTGACCGCCGACCTGTCCTGGGCGTACCCCACCTCTCGCACAGTGTCGACTGGGATCGGTTCCAGCCCCCGCGACCCTCAGGATTAGTGGGTACAGCTGATGGATGGGTGTTTATTAGCCACACAGCTCTAGAGATGTCACTCAGTCGGCCCACCGCTGAAATCTCTCAACGACTATTAGAGTGATTGTGAGTGCCATGACATTCATTTTGACTTTCAGATCAATTGTTACTTTGGTGGGCCCTAAGCTTTTCATCTAGCGCCATCATCAGGACAAAATTTTAATTTGACCAATACTTTGATTCATGACCAAATAACCACAAAACTAATAACATTCCCATCAACCTCCGCTGCACTGTGTGTATTTAATGCTAATTGGCAAATATTTGCATACTAAAATGCCAAACTAAGATGGTTAACAATTACAGTGAAAATGCTAGCATTCAGATGTTACACTCTTTTCCCACCAAAATTACTGCATATATGTGGGTTTTTAAAACACACACACACAAAAAAAACAGATAAAAATAGGCCATAGAGTCCTTCCTCATTGTGAGAATGAAATGCTGTTGCACTGGCCTTTCTGGGTTTTTTTTCCAGTTATGTCACATTTGACATTTCAAACTAGTAGCAGGGTTAAGCAAACTGTGAAAATCTTCTTCAAAAAAGTCTTATTTTTTTGTATCTGTTATCTATTCAGTCTGTCTTTCAAACTCTCAAACCAGACTGGTGATTGCTGGAACAGTAGAAAGACGGTTTTGATGAGATTTTGTTTCTGTTGAGTTTAAATGTAGTGTGTTTTACGACAATCAGTGAGGTAAAATTACCGTTTCTGTCAATGGAGTCTGGTAGCTTTGAGGATACAAAGGTTGTTTCTTTTCACATCTAGCTTGGTGAATTGTTTATTTCCACAAAACTGGTGATTTTTGGAATAGTGGAAAGACAAACAAAGACAGTTTAATGCTTAGTGAGGTAAAATTACTGTTTACTACTGGAGTTTGGTGGCCTTGACAGGCGCATGTTAATTGCATGTTTTATACATTAATAAATTATAATCCCTGTTTATTTTATGTATTAAATATTCACTAAATGCAGCATTGCACCAGAAAAGAGGCGAATATTAGCATGTCCATGTCATGTTTCCATCACTACCAATCAGAGCAGGAGCCACTAAATACCTGTGACTACTGTGGAGTGAATTATGGTGCCTTCAAATGGGGTCGTGTTTACGATATATGAACGCCCCCCTCATGTCGTATTCACAACCTGATACGTGGAAGGTTTCTGAAAGCTCAGTTTATGACTTGTGTCATGTTTGTTGGCATTGTGAGAAATGGTGGAGCCCATGGAAGTTCACTTATCAGCGCATAATATTGTACAGTATATTGTAAATTTAGTCGTATATTGCTTTTCTTTGTAATTTTATGATAGGTCTGAGATATTCTCAACGTACGCATCTTCCTCCTCTGTCATTATGCCTTCGCATTTTCTGTGTTATGTTACCACTCGCTAGCTTGCTAAATTGTTAGCCTCTGTGGCTTCTAGACTCAGACGGTAACTAAATATTGCCGTTGCTTAGCAGCCGTGCTCGTCCCGACTTAACCACTTGATCATGTGTTCACAACATGGGAAGTCATGAACATGAGCTCCATTTTTTTGTCCAGAGGGAAAAGGGATTTATTTTTTTATGAAAATGGAGTAGTCTGGATTTGAAGGCGCTGACCATGAACTGCAACGTCGCCAGTTCAAGTCCATCCAAAATCAAATCTCTAATAAATGTATAAAAATATCCCCCAAACTATAAATACGTGGAATGCTCTGATGCACAATAAGATACACTGCTCGGTTCTGTAAGGAGGAGGAGCACACAGATACAGTGTGAAGGAGATCCAAACCACTACATCAATTTTGGCTGTAAATGTTCTAGTTTTCTTTTAAGAAACAGTGCAAGTACTCCTGACAGCACCGCCTTGAGTGAAGCACGCAGCCAACTGGATTCAACACAAGGCAAAAAGACACACGCACAATGTTGAAAGTATAAGACAAGTAATTAGCCGCTCCCTCACAGATCATTTCCACTCGTATTCTAGATGACAGTTTTCCAGTCTAGACCCTTTTGTTGTCAGCACTCGTAAATCCTCTTCCAATTTCATTTAAAAAAAAAAAAAAAAAGGAAAACACTCAAATCACAGGTTGCCACTTGGAGAGAGGAGCAGAATCAAAGAAAACAATCAAGAATCATGTAAGACCAGTGAAGGTTGGAGAGTTGACAAGCGACTTAAACAAATTTACAATCCAAATCAGATTCACTGTGTTCAATGAATAAAATAAATGCCTGAGTTTTACTGTACAAGGATATGAATAATGCCTCGCACACAGAGAAATCAAACTCTAAAACACAGAATTTGAAAATGGCTGCCCTGAGGATATAGATCTGTCATCTTCAGTGAGCATAAAGATGCCAACATGACCAGGTAGGGCAATGTGTGAATCAATCAATCAATCAATCTATCTATCTATCTATCAGTCTATCTATCTATCTATCTCAATATTTTTAATGTGTAGTGGTTGTGGCAAACAAATAAATACAAACATGCACATTATGCCACCGATATAAAGATAATATAATAGCATAATAAAGCAAGTATTCCCTTTAAAAGAGCAATGAACTTTGAATTATTAAAGATATTTAGACTTTGGAATGTGAAAAAAATATGAACATATCCTAAATAAATAAAACATGTATAGAATAAACAATGGGCTCTTTGGCTCTGTTAACAAGACTGTGCAATGCCCAAATCTTTAAGGTGATGTCTATATATCTTATGATGGATTTATGGTGTAAACATCATTGAGGACATGTCCATATATTGTACAATAAATCTATAACATAAAAATGATCAAGGCCATGTCCATACATCATACGATAAGTCGATAATGTAAAAATGCTAATGGACATGTCCATATATCGCACAATAAACTGATTACGTAAACACCTTTGAGGTCATGTCCATATATTGTACAATAACTTGATAATGTAAAAATGATGGAGGTCATGTCCATATACTGTATGGTATGTCGGTAATGTAAAAACTATGAAGGTTATGGCCAAGTATCGTACAATAAGTCGATAATGTAAAAATTATCGAGGACACGTCCATATATCGTACAATAACTCAATAATGTAAAACTTAGTGAGGTCATGTCCATATATCGTACAATAACTCAATAATGTAAAACTTAGTGAGGTCATGTCCATATATCATACAATAACTCAATAATGTAAAACTTAGTGAGGTCATGTCCATATATCGTACAATAACTCAATAATGTAAAACTTAGTGAGGTCATGTCCATATATCGTACAATAACTCAATAATGTAAAACTTAGTGAGGTCATGTCCATATATCGTACAATAACTCAATAATGTAAAACTTAGTGAGGTCACGTCCATATATCATACAATAACTCAATAATGTAAAACTTAGTGAGGTCATGTCCATATATCATACAATAACTCAATAATGTAAAACTTAGTGAGGTCATGTCCATATATCATACAATAACTCAATAATGTAAAACTTAGTGAAGTCATGTCCATATATCGTACGATAGGCCAATAACGTAAATATTATTGAGGTCATGTCCATATATTTTATAGTTTGTCGGTAACGTAAAAATGATCGAGGACGTCCATATATTGTACAATAAATACATCATGTAAACGTGATTAAGGTCATGTCCACATATCAAACAATAAGTCAACGTAGAAATCACTGTGACAGGCCTAGTTACAATGATTGTTCATTTCTACACTAGAAAATTCACCGTTATTCCCAAAAGAATACCCATTTGTTCCTTCATATTCTGTAAATGAGGTGTGCATTGTGTGATCAAAGATTAAACAGCAGAACAAACTCTCTGTTCTGCCTTGTAATGAATGACAGCAGCAACATTCAGCTAAACAGCCTGACCTGCCTTTACAAACAGAGAGACAAAGCCTTTAATGTGACATCTAATAGCCATATTAATTTTGCGCTGTATGCTTTCCTGTCATTGTTTGGTAAACACAAGTATTTCACAAGAAAACCATATCTGATGCAAAAGCTCCAATTTCTACTTGAACTACCTGAATGGAGTGGTTCTCTCTGCCTTCCTGCCATCGCTGCACTACTGGAAGCCTCGCTGCATCAGTGACCACGTTAGTTGTGCTACATGTGCAATACAGTAAATCATTGAGTATATGTTCTGCAGGATGACCTGAGATGGATGGATCTCTCAACCACTTCTCCTGATGAATAACTCATTTGCTTTTTGACGCAGTAGTTAATTAGGCTTGACCAAGGACCCTGTCTCTGTAGGCCAATAGCAGAGCTCTGAATACTGCCAGTCCTCATCATAAATAATGTCTCAACAGTTGCTGCTAGTCAGCTCTGCTTGAGAAAAATGGACTAGGCGGTTGCTTTAGGAGATTATGGGATACCCTTATAGTCATAATGTTGGGACTTAATTATTATAAAAATGGTGTTCTTTTATTGCAGAAGGATGGATGTATTTATTCCACTCCTATCTATTTGGTATCACATCAAAATAAGCAGTCAGACTGCACTGCACTGCTGCATGCTCACATGCATATGGTCCAGGTTTTTTTTTTTTATCACAACCTTTATGAAAGACATCTTTGTTGCATAATATGCAATGTTTTTCCAATTTAAAATGTGCTTCTATTGTGAGCACTAGCTTTAACATTAAAGGACCTGACAGAGACAGAGAGAGGGAGGGAGGCGGGAGGAGAGAGCTGTTGAGTGTCTGCTGATGGGCTAACTCAATTTCAGGGAACACAATGGAGCCAGAGGCTGATTTCCAAAAGGCAAATTGTCATTCTGAGCAGTATGGCACCTGTCTGGTGAGTTCATCTCCTGTGCGGTGGGCGTACTCGAGGGACGGGGCCGGGACCAGAGGAGAGGACCACATTATGGTGGGCCCTGCGATGGGAGGGAATTGAAAGTGAAACTGTTTGAAATGCGTTTGAAATGCATTGAAATGAAAATTGGGCGGACTCTTATGGCTGCTATTGGAATTCATTCAGAAAGGCACTCAATTGGTTTTGACCAGATTGAGTGGGTGAACAGGCGGGGATCGAGTGAATCGACCCAGACAATGATGCTGTTGCCTGGGCGACGGACTGAGGACCCCATTCCCCTGGACTTCTGCCGCCAGTCCTTGCACTCTCAACCCCAACTGCCCCCCCCCCCCCCCCCCCCACCACCACCCCCCACCACCACCACCACCAAATCGTCCACAAAAAACACCCCCGCACAAACACCCATCCTCCACCTCTATTATTTCTCCATCTTTCATGCTGTGGGTGTACTATCAGCTGCAGACCCCCCCACCCCCAACACACACTTCATGCAGCACTCCAATTACAAAGCTGTCTGCGCAGATTAAAGAGGCAGCCCATCTGACAGCAGCTAAACACTTCAACATACACACACATACCGTGCTGCCGTGCAACATAAACGGTACATCTAACCCCGCCAGCCGAAAGACATCTGCACATGTACATCCCCCTGCCTGCTCTGCTCTGTAACAGCTCACCTGACACTCCCAGTGACACACACGTACATGCACATCTGTCAGCCCAACACACTTGACCCTATCGACTGTATACGCGCACAAAACCCCCGGCACACAGCAGGTGTTTGCTGCTGTTGTCTGTCACATCCAGGAAGAAACAACAAGCCATAATGAGAATGGGAGCTCCTAATTGAAGGTGCCATCTATTTAAATTGTTGTAGAAACAATTTGCCAGACTAACACTCGGTAGCTGTGCATATTCACGGATGTCTGAGAGGTTTTCCAGCTCATGTCCCTGACCTCGCTCTGTGGCAGGTACTCCAACGCTGAGACGCGACCTCAAGAGAGCAGGCTAATCTCCTCTGTTATAGTCTTTTTATGTCCCCATCATTCACTCACCTGTCTCTTACATCGTTATCTACTTTATATGTGAATAACTGCCTTGTGCTTGAAAAAAAACAATTTACCTTACTTGCCCCTCAATTTCTTTAAATCTATACAACTAGGTTTAATAAATCATAGAGAGATAACAAAAGGTAAACGTAGGAAAACTTTAATGCTTCTGCTATCTATTCAGAAGGGAATGAGATGAAATCATTCATTCCATTTGAATTCACCACATCTGAAGGACTATTGTGATGTGATTATTGCCAAAGGAATAGCCATCTATAAAATCTATCATTTATAGAATACAAAAATTTAAAACCCACTCAGGAGCAGCTCCCGTAGAAGCCGCAAAATCATATGATATCAACCTTGTTTTAAGAAAAGCACACGTCATTTGCAGTGTTGTGGAAAAGTACTAAACTACAACGTCTGTGATTGGTGGAGCTCGCTTTTATACACAGTCTTGTATTCTGCCTTTTTTTGTTTTCCAATTATTACTATTTTTTGCTCAATCACGAGTCATCTCGTAATAATAATGTCTTACTGCAAATTTGCTGTAACGCCTGATTTGTTTAACGTATTGCAGCGGGCTCAGTTTTAAAGTTAGAAAGAAGATACTGTCATCATATGAAACTAGAGGGAGATTAAATAACACTTCAAATGTGTGCTAAATTTTGGCGAGAAAAACTGTCATGGCCATTTTCAAAGGGGTCCCTTGACCTCTGACCTCAAGATATGTGAATGGAAATGGGTTCTCTGGGTACCCACCAGTCTCCCCTTTACAGACATGCCCACTTTATGATAATCACATGCAGTTTGGGGCAAGTCATAGTCAAGTCAGCACACTGACGGTTGCCTATTGGACTTGAGTTTGCTATGTTATGATTTGAGCATATTTTTTATGCTAAATGCAGTACCTGTGAGGGTTTCTGGACAATATTTGTAATTGTTTTGTGTATTAACTATATACATACATTTACATAAAGCAGCATATTTGCCCACTCTCATGTTATAAGTGTATTAAATATTTGACAAATGTCCCTTAAAGGTACATTTTGAACAGATAAAAAATGTGTGATTAATCGTAATTAACTATAGACAATCATGTGATTAATTGCAATTAAATACTTAAATCAATTGACAGCCCTACTCTTTATATAAGGATTTTCTGAAACATCAGAGGAGTGAATGAATGGGAAATTCACTTGCAGAAACTGGAGCCGTTCAGAGATTGTTGCGGTCACTGTTGCGCTCTGCTTACTCGTTCAGCAGCATTATTAGCATTAATTTTGTTATGTTTCATTTGGGTTGTCATGCTTTGCTTTGGTCTCCATTACCGCCTGAGGTAAATAATTTTGCTCTTTAGCTGCTGGATGCTTCACTAGCTAGCTGCAAATTTTGTCTGCCTGCTGTTTAATGCTGTGACGGTAAAATGCAACCGGATAATCAGACCTTTGTTTTTGCTGAAAACAGCTGCCTGCTGCATTCTGAAACAAGGGTTTAAACCAAATCAATAAAGCTGCAGGCTGTAAAATCAAAACAAAGAGCTGAAAGACACTCAAACACCTCGTAGTGGGAGGAACAGAAGAGTTGACCGTCTGTAAGTCCATGTTTGCATGTGAAATTCCATACGCACGTGCTATTTAGTACACTAAAACAGCATCTGAGATCTTTTAGTATGTCCGAAACCTTAATATAAAACCAATAGTATTGCAAAATCCATACTATTTTTGGTGAAATATTAGAGTATGCAATGCTGGACACTATAGTGATGACAACATTCATAACAGATGCTGATGCACAGCTCTGTTTCAACAATAATACTTGATGTGTAAGTATAAGATATCACTTTGCTAGAGATAATATGATTTTTAAATAAATTAAAATTTTGATTCTCACAAATCATTGTTTTGGCCGTCTGAGTTTGGCACGGGTTACCATGGTTACACGTCTCCAACCAGCAAGGAGGCTCTCAGAAAATGACGACGTAAATTATAGTTCAGTGTGTCCGAAGAGATACACGCTATGTTTATTCACACAAAAGTATGCCGAAGAACAGTACACCTACTGGGTGTCTGCAGCATAGTATGTGATTTTGAATGAAGCCAGTTACTATGAGCAACGCCCCAGTGTGGGGGGCTTTTTAACATGATAAAATGTATTTCTATTGGCTCTATGGAGCTTTAGTATAAAACAAATAGGCCTGTTTAAACTTAAAATGCAGGGGTAAGGGAATCTTTATCTATGTGATGTACAACAGGAGTATTCATGTTCACAAGCATAATTATACAGCATTACTTTGCACTGTGACAGTATAACAACCATAACAAACCAGTATTAATTCTCCCTGTTATGAAGTGAGTTACTACTCTATATATACTGCAGTTAAAGACACCCAACCTCAGAGGTTTTACTGTAGGTGGCAACAGCCTTCTCTTTTTTAATTCTGTTGCACTCTCTCTTACACACAATTATCATTTTTCTACCTGTGACTGTTCCATCCACGGTATCAGAAAACACAGCATTGAGAAAATGCTTTTAGGTGGAAATGAAATTAATAATTAAAAGCACGTACGCCAGGTTGTTACTAAGAATTGACTGCAATTGACTGTGTAAGGTGATTCAGCTTGATGGTATATGTTAATAATAATCGGCAATGCAGGTAAAGAAAGTTAAAGGGATCTGCACTTACTTTCAGGTTTGTTTCATGTCATTAGGATATCAAATACCATTGCCCTAAACCAGAACTTCAATAATCGAGTCTGACATGAAAAACAACTGACAAAATGTATTGAGTGATCTCTGACGATGAAGTGTTCTTACTTTGACAAAACAGGGAGGAGGAGGAGGAGGAGGAGGAGGAGGAGGAGGGTCCGTGAAGAGCTGCTCTGATGCTCGGCTGCCCACGTTCACAAGGTGTGTTGCTGCGAATAAAGTGAGACAAGGCGATTAAGAGGATGGGAGGTGGGGTCATGCATGCAGCCACGCTAGCCCGCTGGAATACAGAGTGTGAGGATTAGTCCTCCTCCTCATCCAGACAGCTAGAGCTGAGGAGAGGGGAAAGGGACGATGTGTAAGACTCCAAAGAACAAAGAATATGTCTATCCAGCACCACTCACGGTCTTAAATTTCATTGCTACTGTATAACTGGTGTGTAATTGCAAAATCTAACACCTTATAAAAACAACAGAATGTCACAGCTTTACCAATCCAACTAACTAACTTGGTTTCTATTGTTCTAGTCTCATAACCTGAACCTGAAGTGAAATCCCCTGAACCATGGGATCCCCCTGCTACTCCTCCTCACGACAAATCCCCGCAACCTCACCATAAAATGATATGCTCTGGCTTCTCTTTGCACTGTGGTCTCCTGTGAGCGCCTGCTAGCTCTCCAGTCATTACTAAAGGCCCATTTCCTTGCTCTGATATCAGAGGCCCGGGCATGCCGTTGTGGTAGCTGGGCTGCAGGCTGAGCGGGGTGAGCGAGGCACGTCCTGTGGGCCTCGAACCACATCATGAGCAAGTAGGGATTCTGACCACTCGAGCGTGACGTGGAAGCAACCACACTTCATAAATTCTGCCCATCGTAGTGCCGCGCATAGTCGGGGATGCGAAGCCCCGGGGAACATAAGAAATGCAATTCTTACATGCTGTGTTCAGCTGTACAATACTGCATGCTGTAGAGGGCATACACCTGCATTATAGCCTATTGTCTTTAGGCAGCACAAGTATTATGTTGCCTTTGTAAACAATGTCTGAATAATTCAAGCCAATATTTGAAACTCATGGACTATATTTGCTTGTCACATATACAAAATTACAGTATATTCTCTTCTGTAAAAGTGTCTCCAACCTCTTGGACACAATGCTAAGTAATCCCAGGGTTCCATTATGCTCCGGCCATCCATCAATCTTTCAGTAATTTAAAGCTGTGAAAGCATGCATGTCCACCTTTTACACTGCCTGGAAGGAGAAGACAAAGCGAAGAGGAGAGTGAACTCACGCAAACAGAGCTACAGACGACCAATCAAATCCGGCGCTCCCTCATTGTGAGCGAATAAATTACAAGTGATTGTGCTTTGTAATGAAGGCAGCGGAGCATATTGTGCATATGCTCTGCTTTTTAACGATTTAATTAGAGAACCTCACTCAAAGTGGAGCAGAAAATTTCAACATGGAGATGAGCGAGGAGCTCTGCCAGAAAACGGCGCCACGACTCAAGATCCTGTGTTAATTGCTGCAGCAGTCGACAGATGTGCCTCACGTTTCTGCCCATTTCCTGCTTTATTAAAATCAGTTGGACCCCAAAGAACGCCAAATGTTGTCTTCCTAAACGAAATGATTTACGACCACTAAGCGGCATCATGTCATTCTAATTTCCCACATTCTCTACCCAGTTTAGAAAGGATGCCGACTGTGGCCTCAGGCAATTGAGCGTGTGTTAAACCATAAATACAGCTAAATGACAAATGTAACAGGTTACAACTTCCAACAACCAAACTTCAGAAGTTTCAGATCTATTTTGTTAGGCCTCAAGGCGTGCCACCAGTGACTACACCTACTATTTTCACACCAACTGACTCCTCCATCGCCCCGGAAAGTTTCATTTTCTCGGGCAGACTTCTCTTTGATCAAACTACAATAAAAAGTTCAGTAAAGTCAGAGTCAGTTCACATGAACCAAAAGGGGACAGCTCAATGTGCGGTAGTGCTACCCCAGGCAAAAAGCTGTGTCTCTCTGCTGACAGCAGCACAGACATTAATCACCCAACTCATTAAGACAATCTGCACAAGCGCCCACAGCTCATAAACTCTGGAATAGACCATAGTGACTGTTTTACCTCCTGAAGCATCTGCTTGTTTGCTTCTCAACTCACCCTCATCTTAGATGACACGAGGCAATAGCTCTTCATCTCCATCACAGTGACAGACATTGTTTTTCTTCAAGTATCTGTGAACAAAAAAAAAAAATCTTAATTTTCAATAACATGAGGAATTGCAAACAATGCGGGAAATAAATTGATTCTCAACACTGACGCACTTCTCTTAAGAATACCCAATCATAATGAATAAAAAATGAGCAATATATCTGTCAAGAGTGACCCTGACTCTGTTGCCAAGGCTTGAGAGGATAGCTGGAGGTAAATAGTGTGGCATAAACACTTATTATTTAGAAATATGTACAAGGCTTTGCTGGTGCTGAGCCAAGAAAGCTTGCACACAAAAAGACAGCTCACAAAAGGTCCCAGCTTGAATAGACGGACGTTTCTTATGTTTCTCACTGCTCCAACATCTAGGTACAATGCCCATAGTTTTGAATGAAACTACATTGAATAGCAGCGCTCGAAGTGGGTCGTACCGGCACTTCTTCAAGCGTTGCGCCTCATAAGCTGTATGAGCATAAACAATGTGTAAATGTGGAGAGCATCTGGACTGGTCGATGCACGGCACGGGAGGGGGTGAGAACAACGCTGCTGTTATTTATCATACCATACGCCCGTCACATCCATTTTGTAAAATCCTTTTTTGGTTACAAAAAAAATAATAATAATAAAATATAATTAATGAAAAATGATTTTAAAGTTTTTGGAATCTGCTCTTTTGATTTACAGAATATGATGTTACAGGGCAAGAAGAATTAAAAGTTCAAACGAAGGTTGTGATGTATAAATGATAAAATAATTATTCAACTATAGTAAGTTTTGTCTTTAAGCATTTTTGGAGTTATCTATAGTAAAAATAATGGTCCAATATTATGTAAAATTTTGTAGTTTTGAATTAAAAATATTATAGCCTATAGCAATACTAAAGGCTACAAATAACAAAAGAAAGCACTTTAAGTAATATACAAACACACCATCTTACTCTGATAATGTTCCAGTTGGACGATTATTGGAATATTATAGGCCTACTATAGAAAATGCATAACTCATGTATAATGATAAATAAATAAACAGGAGCAAGAGATTGCTGATACCGTCGGATAAACACCTCAACAGGTAAATATATTTTTTTCCCACTTCAAGCACTAATAGTCACGTGGTCACTGAGGCTATGAAAAGAGTTTCTGCTCACACACACTCCATTAAAGGCACACTACGGGTCCAATCTGTTGCCATGATCACCCCTGGTAAAGTAAATAACATCAAGATTTGCTGATAATTAATAATAAGGCTCTTTGTGATAAGTGAGCGAGAAAATGTACTGGGGAAACAAAGACTCGCGGATGGTAAAGAGGTTTCACGAAAAAGACCAAGTGTCCAAATTCATAGAAACCTCTAAATGAAGCAATGCTGTTCTCTCAGATTGTTGACTTGTGAGGACTCAGACTTTAACACACTTGGACCTGATAGCCTGCATGTTACAACTTAAGTTGCCATGGTGATACGCACAGCGTGCAAAAAAGAGTCACTACAGTGAGATCAAAAACCAGCTGGGGTTAAGCCCAAAGTTAGTTTGCTTACCACTAATCCTGCATCTTTAAGCATTTTTGGAGTTATCTATAGTAAAAATAATGGTCCAATATTACGTAAAATTTTGTAGTTTTGAATTAAAAATATTATAGCCTATAGCAATACTAAAGGCTACAAATAACAAAAGAAAGCACTTTAAGTAATATACAAACACACCATCTTACTCTGATAATGTTCCAGTTGGACGATTATTGGAATATTATAGGCCTACTATAGAAAATGCATAACTCATGTATAATGATAAATAAATAAACAGGAGCAAGAGATTGCTGATACCGTCGGATAAACACCTCAACAGGTAAATATATTTTTTTCCCACTTCAAGCACTAATAGTCACGTGGTCACTGAGGCTATGAAAAGAGTTTCTGCTCACACACACTCCATTAAAGGCACACTACGGGTCCAATCTGTTGCCATGATCACCCCTGGTAAAGTAAATAACATCAAGATTTGCTGATAATTAATAATAAGGCTCTTTGTGATAAGTGAGCGAGAAAATGAACTGGGGAAACAAAGACTCGCGGACGGTAAAGAGGTTTCACGAAAAAGACAAAGTGTCCAAATTCATAGAAACCTCTAAATGAAGCAATGCTGTTCTCTCAGATTGTTGACTTGTGAGGACTCAGACTTTAACACACTTGGACCTGATAGCCTGCATGTTACAACTTAAGTTGCCATGGTGATACGCACAGCGTGCAAAAAAGAGTCACTACAGTGAGATCAAAAACCAGCTGGGGTTAAGCCCAAAGTTAGTTTGCTTACCACTAATCCTGCATCGTGGGACATAACCCAGAAACAGAGCTGACAAAACCTTAACAGCAACCGCTGTGGTGAAAAGGTGACAAAGACGGCTGAGGGAACACAAGGACTTAAGCCGTATCAGTGACAGAGATGAAGATAATCCTCGAACAAGCTCAGCGAGCAAGAAAGGACAGAAATGTTTCATTGTGACAAAGATGACCGTGAGATGTTAGAACAGAGGTGTAAACAAAAACTGCTTTTCCACAAGACAACACAACTGATCATTGGATATTTTTGAGACAAGTACTTGAAACAGTAGTGATAACAGTGAGCACATGTTGGCCCAGTCACAAGTCCAAGTGAAAGGAATAATTTGACTTTCCAGCTGCTCCTTCTTCGCTGTGAACATAGACTGATTTCCTTGTCCAAATCTCTCAGCGACCAGACAAACAGAAAATTCACCCTACTTCTGCCTCAATCGGTTCAATGGTCGTACAAAACATCACCTCTGATGTCTCTTTTCTGCACTGCAGCCCAGTAATTTCAGTAAAAGTAACTGTTGTTCAACATTTATTAGCTCTAATTCCTACATTAATTCCTACATCTGCTCAGTTTCAGTCACCATTGTTGAAGTACACGAAAAATCCACACTAGGGTCTGGCAGTGTAATTACAGAGTGGCAATGGCATAGGCCACTTGCAGAACCTACGTACTACAAATCACTTACTATAAATCAGCCTGAAGGCTACAACCAGGAGCAAGTTAGCTTTGCTTAGTATCAGGACTGGCAGCAGGGGGAAACAGCTAGCCCAGATCTGCCCAAAGGTAATAAAATTTATCTACTAACACCTCTACAAGCCCAGATACAGAACCCTGACATCAAAGAACTAGTGGTGACAAAGGCCAACTTTTGAGCTGCCTCACATTGCCTTTACCTTGGGCAAAAAGTTGCACTTGAAAACACCACAAAGACTACAGCCGACAGCCAACTACCACATGCATTCTGCGCCTGTGTGAAAGAAAATAACTCTCCACACCAACAGGTTGTAGGAAACCGGAAGACTGAGCATTATGGATATACAAGCCGTTGTTATGATACATACACGAAAAAATGAGAAGAGCCTTCTGTGTGCACCCTCTTGACAATGACTTGCTTTCCTCACTTCCGTTTCTCTTCTCGTGCACTGATTCGCTTAGTCTGAACAGCCAATCAGAGTGATTTCTCTCAGTGACGGGAGCTGCCGCCGATTCAGCATGGCTGAAAAAACTCAGACGGGGCAGACGGGGGCAGACTACAGCCGACGGGGCTGGACACTGAACTAAAAACCAGGCAGACAGACACTTACCGACGGCATCAAACTGTCTGACCATCGGCTTAGAGGGTCACATTGTAAAGGACAGAGGATGTCATATCATGTACAGACTGTAAAGCCCCCTGAGGCAAAATTGTGATTTGTGATTTTGGGCTCTACAAATAAAACGGACTTGACTTGACTAGTGTCACATTATATCGCCTTTGTTTGATTTGTACAAAAACCAATGAGTAAAAACGTCAACTTGTGGGTTTTACAGGGCCAGACTATTTTTCAGGTGGGTGCAGTAACTTCCTGGAGTCTCCACTGGTTACCTGGCAACTATCCCTTTATTGGACACAAAAAGAGCACATGTGGGTTGTTAGTATGATTGGACATGTGGGCTCCACTTGCAGCCCATCTTGGCCTCATCAGCAGCCCACATGGGTAAAACACACATGGGACCACTTTCATGGCCCTCCATGCCAGCTCGTCATTCACCCAAGTGGGCAGGTGGGGGTCCAAAATGGCTGCAGGCCAGAATCAGAGCACCTGGCAAATTAATTGTTGAGCCAGCATTTCTGACTAACAACTCTACAAAGTGATATACATCATACTGCGCAAATATTACAGCAGCTTTAAATCTCAATTTAATACTCAATCTGGCTTGACAAGGGACTGTAAAGCCAAACCTGCAGTATGAACCAACATTGTAACGTTAAGCGCCAGGCTGATTGTGGAAGGGGTAAGGGGGGACCTTACAATCCAGTCATCTCCAACCCCCTGCGCAATTTACACGGAGGCTGGGTTTCATCAGGTTTTGTATTTCAGACCTATTGATTATCTGCAGTGAGGGGCACTGTGACAAAACCACAGCAGGAGCTCTCCATCTGCAATACGCCATACACACACACACACACACACACACACACACACACACACACACACACACACATTTAGTCTGCTGCTCTGTTATTGCTTCCCCTGCTTATGAAAGAGAGGATATAGCTGCTGCTGCTGCTGCTATTGGTTCTTTTATGGGATTATCCAATCTTCACAGCTTTACCTTAACACACGTAGGCTAACATTTAAACATGCATTTTCCTCTGTTGTTCTGTATGTTTCATCTGACGGTTTCAAAACAGTAAAGATAATCGATTCACCTCTAGTGAGGCCCCAGTTTCTGCAGTCCTGTCTTCCTAATCGATCCCCATCTCACTGACCTTTGCGTCTCCTGTAGACAAAAAAAAAGAGGAGCAGCTAACATGGAGAACAAACAGCAGCATAGCTTCTTAGTGGCCAGACTACTGGGCACACAAATTAAAAAGAGTCGAAATAAATTTCATATTTTATGCTCTTAATAATTAATTATGTGCCGCCGGGGCCTTTAGATGAAGATGAGAGGACTTTTACCTTCATTTTGCGTGGCAGTACCGCCATTGTTTTAGACGGAACAAGCTCTCCATCTAGTGGCGGAAAGAAGGACATATACCCATGGACGTCACTGTCGTAAAAATACACACAGAGGGGACGCAACACTTTACGGCAGTTTGTCATTTTAAAAAATCGACATGGCTTCTTCATTGATTTGCAGCGAAACTCAGAGCAGGTAAATAATAACAGTAAGTGACTGAAGTTTATATGTTGAGACAAAGCCACTGGAGTTAACCGTCATGTTTGAACGCCTGTTTCTCATTACTCTGATATAAAACGACTCGTGGACGATGTGCTGTATGTCGACCTCCCGTTAGCTAGCTTAGCAACGTAGACGTTTAAACTAACACCTGGGATTTGTCACTCCTGTTTCAGGGTGAGCTCGGTGCTAAACAGGGATGTGAAGCAATATGGAAAGAAGTACTTGTTTGACTGCAACGAAGAGACGTGCTGGAACTCAGACCAGGTAAAACTACAGTACCAGTACCATAATACTTGCTGAACAGAGTACTTGTTCTTGCGTTTAAGTTAGGTAGATTAAATGTAATGCTCTCTTTTCTGGTCTTTTAGAATAATCCATTGATAAACTACAACTAATTAAAAACTCTGCTGCCAGGCTAGAAGTTCTTCTACTTGTTAAAGCTCTGAATGGTTTGGGAGATGTCCCCGAATCTGTTTCACGACCATCCACTATTTGTTTTCAGCGTTGAGCAGCCATTTGTGCTGCATTGCATTGTGGGAGATTAGTGCACATCAACAGCACACTCAGAAAATAAGCATTTTAGTATACATACTGAACTGAACTGTCATTTTTCCTTTGTTTTATTCTTATCTTTCTTTTACATATTATATGGTTGTTAACAATGTTGTTGCTATTTGCTGCCTCTGACATTTTTTAGTGTTAAATAATTAATTAAATTACTTAATGGGGTTTTATTGTGCAGTATTTGTACTTGATTTCTCACTTTATTGTAAAGCACTTTTAACTGCACACCCTGTATGAAAGGTGCTATATAAATACTTTTTATTATTTATACTAATTCCAAAAACTTTTTTTATAAATATAAATCAGTTACTTCATAGTTTTATACAAACAAGGAAATGATATTATGCAAACTGAGACGTTAAAGTGCCACCTACTCAGACAGTCTATACTTGCCCAGAAGTACAAAAATGTATGTTTAGTTCTCTGAGACAATCTTGGATCTGTTTCACCACCATCCACACTTTTTCATATTTTGTAGCTCCTTTTTCCTGTATTGCACTGTAGGAGACTGGTGTACATCAACAGCACACTCAACAATGAATCTTCTGTTAGTGTGCATACTGGCTGATAAGATAAGATAAGATAACCCTTTATTAATCCCGGAGGGAAATTCGGGTGTCATAGCAGCAGCAGCAGCAGCAGCAGCAGCAGCAACAACAACAGTACAGATGAATACAATAAGTAAAAAGTAAAAGAGAAGGTGCAATGAAGAAAAAGAAGGTGCAATGAAGGAAAACAGTAATAAGTAAAGTGCAGCAGGTGGGTGGGTATTGTATATGCATAGCAATGAATGATGAATATTTATTTACTCAATTTTCCAGTGTGAACACACTAGATGTTCAAAACCTATGTACAATCTCTATGTAGGATGGTAACAGATAATCAACTATACTCAAAGACTTCTCACAGGTACATGTCCTAGTGAGTCATCGTCAGCATTGTGTCTTTGACAGGGTGCATGCCAGTGGGTGTCTCTGGAGTTCCCCCAATCTGTCAAGGTGTCGGAGTTAAAGGTCCAGTTCCAGGGAGGCTTCTCAGCAAAAACATGCAGACTAGACGGTAAAACTCAGAGATTACACTTTCCAACCGTACGCCTCATCACAAATTGTTTCCTGATCCACCACCTTCTCATTTCAGTGTTTACTGTTACAGACAAGATGTGGCAAGATGAAGTAAATTATTTTCCACTTGTTCTTCCCGCAGGTTGCCCAAAAGATGGCATCTTTACCGAGATCAGCCGTTTTTATCCAGAGGATGACAACTCTCTTCAGATATCCTTCAGTTATACTGTGCAGCATTTAACTGATAACCCTATACTGAATTTCTTTTTTTAATTCAATGCCAAATGAGGGAGCAACATTATAAAATGGTAAACCTCTCCATTTTCTACAACACATCATTATGAACCAGAAATCAAGGTAGGTATAAATGTTGCATGTAAAGGTCCAGCATGTAGAAACTCAGTGGATCTATTGGTAGAAATGGAATTTAATACTCATACCTATGTTTTCAATAGTGTATAATCACCTGAAAATTAGAATAGTTGTGTTTTTGTTAGCTTAGAATGAGCCCTTCATATCTACATATGGAGCAGGTCCTCTTCACAGAGTCGGTCATGTTTCTGCTGAAGCCCAGAATGGACAAACCAAACACTGGCTGCAGAGAGAGACTTAATAGGGTTTTTGCGTTTCCTGGAGGCCACCGTAGTTCTCCGACACACAGGGAGGGCTGAGCGGAGGGGCATTCAGTTGTTTGCACTCTGCAAATTAACTGCTAGATGTCATTATATACTACACACTGCTCCTTTAGTTCTTCATTCAACTGTATTAATCACAATTTCTAACAACCATAAATAATCTTTAGGCTGAAAAAAACATCACTGTATCAGGCAAAAAATGGTGTACCATCACCTTTTTCTTAAACCAGATAGTTAATTTAATACTAAAAGCAATTCTGCTTTAATACATTAAAATTCAGCCTGTCAGTCTACACCCAGGTTATTACAGCAGCTGAAGCTGTACCTGTCACTCTAGGAACACAGTGTGCTTCCTGTAACCGTTCTAGATGGTTCATAATAAGTTTCAGACAATATTTTCCTGGACATGCTTTTCCTTTTTGCCATGCTTATCTTGTTCTTAACTCCACACCCACAGCTTTCCCATACAGGAGGCCCCTGCAGTGGACAAAGTAAAAATAATATTTGAGAATAGTGCTGACTTTTTCGGGAGAATTATTGTTTATTCCTTGGATGTCCAGGGGGAAAAAACCTCATGACCATTTTTTTGAATTCTCTCGTGAGAGAGGAAGTGACTCTTGAGTAAAGTGCAGGATGGTGTGGTGGCTCTTTGGAAGCATGTCATCTGCGCTGCCACCTCCATGAGCTGATGTGAATGTGGCCTTTTTTGGTATGGACGCTTTCAGGGATCTGTCAAGCCATCTCACTCTTCATTACTCAAACACACAAGGCTTGGAATCTGAGTTTTAATCGCAGATTTTATGGGTTTCTTATGATTTTAAAAGCATTTGTAATCGTGCTTTCTATACTTATATTGTGCCTTTGTGTTGAAGCCTCATTCCAGTGGAACACAGTGTAAAAATAAATTTTTATTAAAACTTGTTCACAGTCCTTTTCTGCTGTCATTCAGCCAAACAAAAATAATTCTGCTGCACACTGACATATTTTAAGTCCTTGTTTGTACAAAGTTTTTGCACATTGTAATGCACACAAAAGGAATCCATTTGTTAACAAACACGTAGTTTACCAGGTGTAAATGTCTCTGCATATGTACCAATCTATTACAATGACTTGTTATAGTGACAAAGGTCTTGGTCATCTCACCACTGATGGTAGTTGCTTGTAGATCTGAGATCAACAGTTCCAGAATTGGTGTTAATTAATGTCATGTTGGTGGCTTGTAGAGTTTCAGGATATGGTCCTCCAGCACTTTCTGAACTTGGAAACCAAAGAAAAGAAAATGTTGATTTATTTATTTATTTATTTATTTATTTTAATACAGTAACCCCTTTAAAAAAGAAAACGTGTTTGTCAGGTATAAGAAGATAATACATACTCTTTTTGTGTCCAAGGGCAACAGCCAGGGCCATTGGACTGTACCCAGAGTCCGACTCAATGGTCATGTCTGCCCCTTTGGCTTAAAGAGAATACAGTGACGGCAGTTAATGAAGCATTCAGACTAGGGCTGTCAAAGTTAACACAAATTAGTTTTAATGCCATTCATTTCTTTTAAGCATTAACACAACTTATGATTTTTAGGTTGTAGTGGGCTCAGTTTTAAGGCTGTACTGGTAGTGAAGATACTGGCATCATGTGAAACTAGAAAACCTAAGAAATCCATTGGTATCAACCATGTCATGCTAGCCTGCTGTAAAGGAGGCCAAATAATGCTAAAATTTTGGTGAGAGAAAAACTGTCTTTTTCAAAGAGGTCCTTTTACCTCTGACCTCAAGATATGTGAATGTAAATGGGTTCTATGGGTACCCATGTTCTCCCCTTTACAGACATGCCCACTTTATGATAATCACATGCAGTTTGGGGCAAGTCATAGTCAAGTCAGCACACTGACGGTTGCCGATTGGACTTGAGTTTGCCGTGTTATGATTTGAGCATATTTTTTATGCTAAATGCAGTACCTGTGAGGGTTTCTGGACAATATTTGTCATTGTTTTGTGTATTAACTATAGTTCATAGTCATAGTCAAGTCAGCACACTGACACACTGACAGCTGTTGTTATGATTTTAACATACTGTTTTATGCTAAACACAGTATCTGTGAGGGTTTCTGGACAATATTTACCTCCACCAAGGGCACTGGGCCAAGAAGGTTATGTTTTCAACAGTATTGGTTTGTTTGATTGGATTACTCCAAAAGTTCATGATGGATTTGAATGAAGTTTACGTTTTGGTGACGATCCGGATCATGTCTGGCTACACACATTTTTAAAGGATTCTGATCAGCCATAACATTAATACTACTGACTGACCGACTACAGTTTAGGTGAGTTTTATTTTGTTTCTGTCCAGTTTGAATGAAGTGGTTTATGATGCTCTGCTACATATAGCTGATCTCAACATAAACAAAAATACATGTGGGTCATGGCGCAAGCTGAACGGAGAGGTGAGGCAATTGCACTCGGGTGCCTTGGTGGAGTAGTTTATTTTGTGTTAATTGATTTCCAGTAAATAATACATACATACATTTGCATAAAGCAGCATATTTGCCCACTGCCTTGTTGATAAAAATATTAAATACCATACTTGACAAATCTCCCTTCTAAAGGTACATTTTGAGTTGATAAAAAATGTGCAATTTATTTGTGATAAATTACCATTAACTATGGACAATCATGCATTTTAATAGATTACCAGCCCAAAGACAGAATTAATCAGAACTTTTTATCAAAGACATTCAACGTACCTAAAAGTGCCTCTACACATTTGATGTGGTTCCCTCGCACAGCATAAAGAAGAGGAGTTCCACCATTCTGAGAAAAAAAAAAAACAAGAAATATCACATAGTAGTTATTATATTTTAATGTTTGCTATACTTTTTGAACCATCTTAATGTGTTGGCTTTCCATCAGTAATACAACTTGTAGATCAGACGTAAAGAAAGTCATGATGTACCCAGTCATATGTGTTAATGTCCACTCCATATCTGAGAAGAGACTCAACAATGTCCACATAACCTCCAGAGCTGGCCAGTGTCAGGGCACTCTCCCGCTCCCTCGCAATTGTTTTGGGGTCTGCGCCCTAAAAAAAAAATCACTGGGAGTGCATTTTGATACATTTGCAGGTCTTTCTGGTCTTTATTTCTGGCAGTCGGCTCACTTAAACTAACCTTTTCCAAGAGAAAATCCACCACTGCTTTCTCTCCAAATGCTGCTGCCCACATGAGAGGCGTAAAGCCCCGTTCATCCTGTTTGCTCAGCAGTGAACTGTCTGCAAAATAAAACAGGTCATCAGTAGAAAGTTTGGACAATTTAATGACAAAATGTGCATTGCGTTACAGTGCCTGGTGACATCCAGATTCCTCACCTTTACTCAGGTGTGCAGCTACTTGTGAAACCTCGCCTTGAGCTGCCAGCTGGTGTATGGACAGAGCTGATGGAAATAACACCTTAATAACTTCATATGCTCAAGACAATGAAAAGACCATGATTGCTTGTCTAGCACAGTGATTCTCAAAGTGGGGTCCGGGGACCCCCAGGGGTCTGTGGCGCTCTGTCAGGGGGTCTGTGAAATAATTTGCAATAAATTATAAAATTGTGTTGCATCATTAAAAAGTGTGTATCTGTGTATCATTTGCACCAATAACACAAGCACATTGTGTCCATTACTCTCATCAATGGGCAAATCGAAACTGATATGATTGTAACACAGCAATATGTTCATGATGTTTAAGTTGAAGCAGTACTGAAAGTCAGCTTTAGAATGGTAACTTTAAATATGTGGATTTATTAGGACTATGCCAGTCTTGCTATTGTTCATTTTCTGACAGCTAAGCTCAATTACTTGAAATGCGGGTTATAAATGCTGTCAAGTGGAGTCCAAATGCAATTTGAATAAAATCACCCTGTTTTAAACGTATATAAATGGTATTAACATTCAATAGCGCTGCAAATATCCCCGCAGTGGGCCTAATAAAGAATAATTTTCTCTTAACGTGATTCAAATTGAAACGCATTTCTGGTCATCATTATGAAACAGGTTTAGAATACAAATAGCTCATATGGCATATAAGCATATGCTTATCAGTGTTACAGAGGGGGTCCTTGGAAAATGTTCTCCCCTGTAAGAGGTCACTGGCTTGCCACCAGAGCATCTCTGCCATTACTTACAGTCTAATGTTGCTGGGCGTAATGTAACCTCATTCCCACGCTGCTTGTTGGTCAGAGTGGTGGAGTGTATGAACAAACCCTCTTCGTCCACATCCATGTTTTCTGGAGACACTGGCCCAAGCACATAAAGAAACAAACAAACAAAATTGCACAGAACAGAGCAGCCAAGTGAGTTCTTCGTTGTTCTTTCTGTGCTAATAAGCTGAAGATGCATTAACAATTATCATGGCTAAATGTGGAGAGTAAAAATTAAAACCAGTCATGTGCATAATGTCATTTCAATTTCTTTTGTGCTAAAATAGTATACACTGGCTTTTGTCATAGGTATACTACATGTGAAGTGAGCACTGTTCATCCATGAACAAATCCAATGACGAGAACGGTTCTCTCCAGAGCTTTATTTGGTTGAAATATGCTCCACCAACATCAAACACACAATAGGAGATTTTCATTCAAAAAGATCCTAAAACAAAAATGTATGAATCTCACATAGATGTCATTTTGGTTACTGTTGTTTTTGGAATATTTTCTGATGGTTTGTATTATATTATTATTATTATTATTATTATTATTATTATTTTTATTATTATTATTATTATTAATAGTTTGATATTGTGTAGTTGTGACAATTTGTCGATCAAAACTGTTTCAAAAGATGCATAAAGGGTCAGTTAACTGCTATGCGTAATTACTATTGCTCAGGAGTCAGTGTAGATGAAAATAAACCAGTCTCCTCTCACAAACCTGCACATTTTCTTATGCACACCACACACATTTCTTGTTTTTTTCAAATATATATTTATTGTTATTGTTGTTATAATATATATCTTGTTGTCACCACTATTATGTAGTCATATTATTTCTGGATATTAATCTTGTGTCATTGTGAATTTTTAACATTATTTTGGTGGAGCCTTCAAATAAACCCAGAGGGATTTTTGCCTCTTTTTCACTGTATATTATTTATTTTTTATGCTTGTGTTGTCTTAATTAAATTCATAATTCAAAAAAAATCATATGTAGAGCTATTTTACATACTTTTCTTGTTTTATTGACACTGTTTGATATTGTTTATAGTTAATGTTTTAGTGTGGAGTCCAGGGAGACTAGCAATCATTCTGTGGCAGCTAATGGGGATCCAAATATGAACCACAGCCATGTCAGTGAACGCAACACTGTTTAACTGATTATTTTAAGACTGTAAACATCGGGTGACAGATGCTACACAGACACATGTCAAGAAACTGATAGGAGAAGATAAAATGTAAAAGGGGTACAGGTACCATTGACCCTCTCATCTCTGGACTCGGAAGGACAAACATTAGCGTTAGATGACCGGATATTTTGGCCATCTGCAGCCTCTTCATCACCTCTGGTCTCCATGATCACTGCAATAAAAACAAGACATAAACTACGAAATAACGTGGTATTGCACTCAAGAAAAAAAGTAGACAATTTTAGTGTATAAAGCACAAAACAATGTCCACTCACCACATGCAGTCTCACAGTCTAATTCGCGCTAACTTCCCTTCGAGAAAACTGAAAGTAAATTATTTCGCGTGGCAAGATGGGTCCTGCTGGGCGCCCAATGTACCGAGAGACATCCCTTATCGCTCAGTTGACTAGCTAGTTATTAAAGCAGCTATTTTAACAAAAGAAACGAAGACATGTATTGAGTCAACCCTTTTAACACATCGCAGTGTTTGGTACTCTTTTCAAGGGAGAACTGATTTTTCGTAATCGACATTTCTGGCCGGAATACTGTGGTGTGGCACATGACAACAAAAACACGGAAGAAGAATCAACTGACACAACCCGCGTACTAGTTGTATTGTGTTGTTATCCAGTCTGTTTCCAGCCTGCATTATGGAGGATCAGGAGATGCAACTGAAAGTCAGACGAGGTAAAAATTGATTAAATTAATCAGCAAACAACTTACCTCATTGTTGTCTTGCAGCGCTACGATTAAGCTAGTAGCTGTTAGCCGCTAAGCTAATGCTATAGTGCGAGTGCTTACATCGCTATTTGTCCGTGTCCCGTGCTGCTGGATGCTCTCCTCCGCCTTTTTAAAGTCTCTTCTAACACGGGTCGTGTATTCTATGCATTTGTCTGTGCTTGTTTGACTCTACAGTGACTGATAAATTCACGGAGAGCATGTACGTGCTGGCTAACGAGCCGTCAGTGGCTCTGTACCGACTGCAGGAACACGTCAGAAGGTCCCTGCCTGAACTGGTGCAACACAAGGTACTCACCCTGAGTCATGCTGGTGGAGAAGAAAGATTCATGTAAAACGACTAGCAAGTTAAAGGGAAAATCAGCCGCAAAAATGCACTATATTCTTTTATATTAATACAAATACGGAGTACGATTATTTTATTATATCGTATATTAGTCTGGTGTACACTGTTTACATAGACGTGTTGACCACTGTCACTTTGCCATGTCATTTCTCCCCAAATGCTCTTGTGTAGTTTCTATTTTTATTATATTCCTATTTTAGTTTATTCTGTTTTAGCATATTATTTATTTCTGTTACTTTCTGTACTTATCTGTATTTATTTCTGTCCTTGTACTGCTGCAACAACCAAAACTGACAGCTGTATCTTATCCATCCATCCATCCATCCATCGTCAACCGCTTATCCCGTTAGGGGTCGCGGGGAGGCTGGAGCCGATCCCAGCTGGCATTGGGCGAAGGCGGGGTTCACCCTGGACAGGTCGCCAGTCCATCGCAGGGCACATAGAGACAGACAACATACAGACAGACAACCATTCATGCTCACATTCACACCTACGGGCAATTTTAGAGTCATCAATTAACCTAAACAGCATGTCTTTGGACTGTGGGAGGAAGCCGGAGTACCCGGAGAAAACCCACGCTTACACGGGGAGAACATGCAAACTCCACACAGAAGAGCCCCAAGCCGAAATCGAACCTGCGACCCTCTTGCTGTGAGGCAACAGCGCTAACCACTGCACCACTGTGCAGCCCCAGCTGTATCTTAATAAATATTTAATATTTGTATAAAGAATGGGGCCAACCTGACTGCTTCAAAGCTTCCACTATTGCCACGATAATCAACCTCCAAATCAGTATTCAAATGCTTCATTTCTATACTCTATACAGTATATATATATATATATATATATATATATATATATATATATATATATATATATATATATATATATATATATATATATATATATATATAAGGGATGATATTTGATTATTCAAATAGTTGTTACGTTTTTAAAAATCAAGTAGTTTAGTTTTAGTTTTCCATAGTAACACTTTAATTTCAGTGTTAAAAGATGTACTGTATATTTCTCCTGTATTAACCATTGCAGGCGCTGGGTTGCAAGTTATACGGCAATTTACATTTGCCATATTTATAATAATCAAATAACTCCAAGTGATTTTCAAATAGTATTTTTCTTTGAATGTACACCTCTAATATATACAGTCCCCTCCAAAACTATTCCTTTAGTTTTGCTGTACACTGAAGATATTTGGGTTTGACTTGAAAAGATGAATATGAGACAAGAGATCAGTATTTCAACTTCTGTTTCCAGGTTTTTACATCTAGATCTGTTAAAAAAGTATATTATTATTTGTTATTCTCTGATGGATATCGATGTTTGTTATGTGTAGAGGTGCCTGTGTGTGCAGTAGTGCCTTAATCCAGAAACAAACACCTGTAATGCCACAAAATTAGGACTGCCATGTTTTTTTCCATCTGTCTGTCTCCAACTCCTCCATTTCAGTGGCCAAGACAGCGCTGCTGATGCACTACTGTACACACACGCATCTCTACACACAACAAACATCGATATCCGTCTATGAATAACTAATAATAATTAATGTTAAATCTAAATAATGAATAATGTTGTCGAACTATGCCTTATTTCATGGGCTATTTGGGGATTTAGCGTCAAAAGCTTTTATGTTGATTGCTGTAGTTATCATCCACTTTCAAGTTAGAAGCATAGCATTAGTGACTGATATCATATCTTTGGTAGTAAAATATAATATGCTTAGCTGTCAAATTGTCTGGACTCCAATTACTAGTATGATGTAGTTGTACTCTTTTTTTTTTTTTTCCTGAATATTTGATGATTGTATTTGTCACACAGACAGACATGCAGAGCTGGGAGGAACAGAGTCAAGGAGCCATCTACTCTGTAGAGTATGCATGCAGGTGAGCAGAAGCACAGACCTACATATTTGCAGAATAACTGTCATGTTGTGACTGTTAACACTCATTGGCCTATTGGTGTTATTTGCAGTGCAGTGAAGAGCATGACGAACAGCAGCTTGTATTTCAAAAACATCGACGGCCTCCTCCGTCAAGCCATCAGCATGAAGGAACAGATTAGCAACTCTCAAGGACGCAGGTAGGAGGCAGCAGTGAACACGCTGACTCAGACACTCGGATGAAAGTGTAGGGGGGTGAAATATGAAAAAAAAAGTCTTCTGATAACTAGTTTAGGGCAGCAACACCTGTCAAGCGGCAGAGTTCGTTCTTGTGGCTGTTGCCTGACTCAGCTCAGCTATCTACAATACAACGCTTAGCTGCTTTACAGTATGAGCCGTCCAGCACTGTTTAACAGTGACTGCCACTTGATTGTTGCAACATTTCTCAAATGTGGAAACTTGCAGTGCCTGTGGGTATAAGGCGTTTGAAAGGTCAATTATGTGTGACAGAACTAATGGAACATTTCTCTAAAAAGCTCAATGACCTTATCTCCAAATGTTGCTTGTATCAAAAGTTGTTTCTTCTATCATTTGGATGTGGGGCGATCATCTTTGGAGGTAGTTTTCATACAGTTACCTCTCCAGACAAAAACACATTGACATAATTATTGTCAATATTTGAACAAAACAGATAATTATAGGATATAATATTTTTGGCCATACTACTCACCCACCCCTACAAAATTGTCAAAGATCCACCTTGTTCTTTAACATTTCCCTCATCTCTTTGCATGATTGACTTATTTGAGAGTAAAACGAGAGACATAAGTGACTCAATGTCTGGAGTTTTATCTTGTTTGTATTCATTCTTTGCTCCACATCATAGCTTTAATAATTTTTTTCCATTGGTTTTATTTACCTGTAATCCTTTATTTATAATCATTTGTATCAGTTAATATTTTGGACATCAGCTAACACAACTTGATTTTTTTTCCCTTTCTTTCTGTTTATGCCACTTTTTTTTCCCAATAACTGTAATTTTTTATCAGACTTGTTCTGAACTCTTTTGTAGTTAATAGAGAGGCAAAGTCCCACCCCTTCCGGTGGGCTCCATGGGACCTTAATTTGGGGAAAATATGTGCGGTAGTCAACGGCGAGAGACAAATCATTTTGTGCGAGACAAGATATATTACATTGAGCAGTTTGACACAAAACTAAACAATACTACGACAAACTGCAACTTTCTTGACTTGCAAAATTATATTTTAAATTGAAAAATATGTGCGATTCATGGCGCAATTTAAACAGGATCAAAAGATATTTATTTCTTGTCATTGACTGCCGTTCAGATGTTTTTTTACGGCATAAGGTCCCATGGCGGTCCACCGGAAGGGGCGGGACTTTGCCTCTCTATTGGATCTTCATGTTTCCTGTTTTATTTGCCTGTGCTGTTTTTTTTTTTTTTTTTGTTTCCCCCTGACACCTGCATGAAGCTCACATGATGTGACCCCCTCTCCCAGTCCCCTTGTCTCTGCTCCACATGCCCCTCCTACTTCCTCATGACCTCTGGACTGAGGTGTCCAAGGTCAGTATATAATCACAACAAGGCCTGTATGAAATGACATTTAAAGTTAACAGTGTTTTGTGAACATTATTTTAATGTCTTTTTTAGGTGCTGAAAAACCAGACTTTTAACCTGAATTATATTTTCCAAATCTAATTAATTTATGGTTGATATAACACACAACAAAAACCCATCTGCACATTGTGCACAAATATTTGGCAAAAAAGACACCATATACAGCAGAGTAAAGTATTCACATTATCACAATGAAAGCTATACATTTGCCACATTGATAGTTGGGCAACACTGGTGAGTTTTAAATCAAGCTCATTCATACCTAAACACTACAAATTATACAAAAGCTGTGCTCAGTATGTTTTTCATCAAATGGTTTATAATCTGAACAGGAAAAATCTGTTGATGAAGGTGAAAGCTTCGGTACGTTTTTCTAATCTTTATCAGTCAGGAAGGTAAAACAAACTGACAGTTGTACGTTTGTTTGAGATGACGCTTATGTTAGCAGTCCTCTCCTGATGCTGAAAGGTTATCAGTGTCTTTAACCACAAGCTCAGCTTCCTTTATGTCACACAAGAGTAGAGTCTTTTGCGGAAATCCCTGACTTGCGTGCTAGGACGCTCCTCATCTCATTGTTGACGCCGTTCCAGGGTTTAGCCTGGGCCTGCAGTAAACCAGATTCAGTAGAGAGGGTCCTGTGCATTCGGGGACAACTGCCACCACTGCTGTAGCCGTCTTTATCACTAGCATGGTCCTGGGAGCCTCTAGCAGGGGAGTACTGCGCTTGCTGGTACTGCTGAGGTCTCAGGTCGCCGCATTGAGGGTAGGAGATCGGATGCTGGATCTGAGACTGAGTCCGGTGCATTCGCGGTTTGTCCACGCCAATTTTGAGCTCGCGGTGTCGGGAGATGGGTGGGCTGCTGCGTCCATGGTCGTTCTGGTAGAGGGTTTCGAGGTGGTCGCTGTGACCGTGTTTAGAACTACGAGAAGCTTTGACCAGAGAGTGGATCACAACGACCAATAGGATTAAGATCCCAGAGGAGAGTACACAAGCACTTGCAATGCCTGTCTCCACTTCAAATATGAGGAGCATAAAGATGGACATAGCTGCCAAGGAAGAGAAGAAACAGAATTTATATACACAGAAACACCACATGACCAGCAAATCAGTTATTTGGTTCAAGACCCAAATTACTTTAAACAAGGGCTGTCAGTCTATTATTGATTAATCTGGATTAATCACACATTTTTATATATGTTAAAAATGTACCTTAAAGGGAGATTTGTCAAGTATTTAATATGCTTATCAATGATAGTGGACAAATATGCTGCTTCATGCAAATGTATGTATATATTTATGATTGGAAATAAATTAACTCAAAACAATGACAAATATTGTCCAGAAACCCTCACAGGTACTGCATTGAGCATAAAAAATAACATAACATGGCAAACTTAAGTCCAACAGGCAACAACAGCTGTCAGTGTGGGCATGTCTGTGGAGGGGGGCCTCGTGGAACCAATTTTCATTCACATATCCTGAGGTCAGAGGTCACGGGACCCCTTTGAAAACGGCCATGCCAGTTTTTCCTCGCTAAAATGTAGCGCAAGTTTAGAGCGTTATTTAACCTCCTTTGCGACAAACTAATATAACATGGTTTGTACCAGTGGATTTGTTATGTTTTCTAGTTTCATATAATGCCAGTATCTTCACTTAAGCTTTAAAACTGAGCCCGCTACAACCTTCGACAGATTGACTGCATTAATATGTTAAGAAATTAGTTTTTTGTTTTAGTCTAGTGTTATTATTGCGTTACTTTTGACAGCCCCACTTTAAACAAATTATATCTGGGTTGGTTTTATTCTCACATTACTGTCTCCACATCACAGCAATTGGATGCTTTACAGAAGCGTGTTTCATGTTGTTGAAATGTCATATAAAGGCTACCTATTCTTAGCTGAGTTGTCCTATGTTTATCTCCAGGAAAAGGACCGTGGACTCAGGCATGCTGAAGGAAGGGGGAGAAAAGCACAGCTCTGGGATGTGACGTGACTTCCTGAGTTGGTGGTGTTGCTTCTGCAGCCCCTTGCTCTACTACCTCTTGACTGAGGCTGAAGTGGGGGTCATAAGGGCAACACCTCCTCATCACAATGGAGCGACCGCTGCCTCCAGTAACCCCCCCCAGTACAAGCCACTCAGTGGAACAGAGCACCACAGCGCTGCCAGGTTCAGCATTAAAAACACTTAAGTCATGGACGCTGCTCAAAGAATGCATTGTTCTCTTGGACTCGCTGGACGGACCAGAGAGAAAGCAGCCGTGCTGGTTTTGCCTCCGCTGTTGAAAATCCACTGCACAGCCAATGTTTTGGATGCTAGTTTTCAGTCTCTTCGAGGCTAAAATCTACCCCGCATGCAAATGAATGTGTGCTTGAAGGCAATAACATACCGTACGCCTGTATTTCAGGATTAAATGTACGTACATTGTGCAACATGTTCCTAAAGAGAAAATCCAGAATCGCTCTTTTGTTCCTACCTGCCAAGTAGACAGAAACCCCCAGACAGAACAGTCCAATAGCCACGTGTCGTACAGCTCTGCTGTCCAAAAGAAACCAGTCTGGTCTGTGGAAAACAAATGTCATATGTTCAATGTCAGACATGTTTACACTTCAGCACTTCTACTTTGATTTTCTCATCAGTGCATAAATGAAGACGATTTTACGCAACAATTTCTGTGTTGACAATTTTCTTTGGTTTCAGTTCATGCAAGTTTTTTGCTCCAACTTTTCTTGGTCCTTTTTTTTTTTTTTTTTTTTTAATTTCTCCCCCTAGTAAGGTTGTATATCGGAACTGTAAGTCCTTAAACATTTCATTATCTGGATATGTTTAAAGCTCATTATTATTCACATTTCCTTGGAATGTCCCCTTCTGTCAGTGGGGTCCTGGGGTATGCAGCAGGATTTGTAAACTGACGTGGGAAAGGGCCAGCTAGAGGCCGTGTGCTGGGTGCATAATGAGAGGAAGGCCATTGTTTAGACGGGATTCATAGGGTTTGAAGGGTGGGGGTCGGCCAGCTAACATTGCAGCACGGCCCTCTGCGCTCTAACACATAAGGAAGGCCTTTTTATACTTCTGAAACTGTGATGTTTTTTAATGACACTTAATGCAATCAGCTTTACTTACATATATCGACAAACATACACCACAAACTACAGTCTCAAAATTAAGTTAAAGTTGAATTGACATCTCTCCAGCTTGGTGTCAACAACAGTTCAACATAAAGTAGGAATTATTACAGGGTTGTTGTACTGGATTGCAGACAGAGAGGCTTTGTCTTTTCCCAGGCCGCCATTGTAAATAAGATTTTGTTCTTAATGAGTAAAAATAAAATACCACATTGAGTGTATACTACACTTAAATAAGTAGTTAAAGTTGCATTTATGTAATGTTTGCTTAACAATAGCCACTGTGGCCACACGTGACACTGTGGATGTAGTGAGTGTTGACCATTAAACAACACGGTTTGCTAACATTAGCCACTAAAGCTACTGTTAGACCACCAGAATTGAGCAAACGTGGGTTTTATTGTTTAAAAATTCAACTTTTTGTCAGTTTGTCAGAGAAATATTGTGTTATTTCTTCTTTTAAAACATACAGACTTGCTTTAAAGGTTGCTGTCCTGCATTAGTGGGGATATCCAGGTGCGTATTGCAGATTTTCTCAGTCGCTTTGGCTCATTTTTCCAACCAGTCTTAACTTTCTCTAAACCGAGTGCGATTGTCGCGACTGTTTGATGGAGCATCACAACCCTATTGCATGTTTGTTTGCTGTAACTCACCTGGAACACTTCGTTTATGCCTCAGAACCTAGTTATTGTGTCAGTAAGGTGGCCAACGCCACTAAAATGAAGCGTACCGATCAAAGTGGTTAGATGTTTTATCACCATGGCACTCAATCCTGCAAATGTTTCTTATATACAAATCTGTTTTGTTCTGACACTGACTGCCTACTGCACTATAGTTTATAATTATGCCACAAAATGACATAAAATAAGCAAAATACAAATTTTACCTCTGTACAGTATGTAGCACCATGTCAGATATTTATGGTATATACATGAATGTCTGACGTGTGTTGTACTTACAGGTGTGTTTAACATAACCCATCAGAACTAACTGGAACTATTTGTTTCTGAACCATCTGGGTCAACAGCAGCATAACACAAGTGAGTGAAGCGGCTGTCACAGGTGTGTCGTTTTAACTTGTGGCTCCATGCAGGATAGATAATACCTCTCAGTGTCGTGCTCTCCTCTGCAGAGCTCCGTGGAGAAGTAGCTGTGGAGGAGACACACCACCACGGAGCTCAGGTGGAGGGTGAGGGACAGGGCGGAGAGCACCGCGGAGACCGGCAGCAGGACGGCCCAGATCTGAGCGGGCAGCAGCGCGGAGGTGGACGGCGGAGACTCCTTCACCGCCGTCTGTTGAGACTGAAGCTGGAAAATCAAAATGACCGCTAAAACTGACATGATGGCCGATAAAATCCCCAGTAAAGACAGAACTACCAGAGACCGCTGGCTGTACTTGAGCGTCATCTTTATCACGGTCTCTCCAGAGTATAAAAAGTTTCCCTTTCCCGGTTTTAAAGTTCACTTCTTCGGTGATCCTAAACTCCCCAGAGGTGCGCCGGCATGGCAGTGAGAATAAAACGTTTTCCTCAGTCCTTTCGGGATGAATAGCTTCCTCTGCAACATGCGGTAGTTTGTGGTGGAGCGCCCCGCTGCTCAGTCTGAGCATGTGATGTGCTCTAAATCCCAGATTAAAAACTTCGCAACAACAATGGACTTTTTCTCTTGGATCCTGTGGAAACAATGCGTGGACGCGCTCCTGGGAGAGGCAGAGCCCACTGACGAGACTCAAAACACCGTGACAGGACAAAAGGCATTAAAACAATGCATTCCCTTAATACAAAGTTAAAATTTAGCCCTAATATATATATATATATAAACGTATTATGTAAACGTATTAATTAATTCACCAAATATTATATATATACTGAAATATGTCCTTGTGGATTGTAGCCATATTTTTTATTTCCTGGGCTAATAGATTAGCCTACTTCTTATGATGTGATCCTCATAAAGTGATTAAAGGATTATTTAGCTCTTTTCAGCAGCCCATTTGGTTGTCTGCTTACAAACACAGAAACACATGCGCACACACAAAAAAAACTGCTATGCACTCCATGAAATACAGCAAATGTGACGACAAGTCCAGAAAGTGTTAAATAAAGTTGTTCCTGCATGTGCAAGATGAGCCCATAGCAGGTTCTGAGGAATCTGCAGCAGCAGCCACCTCAGCTAACCCCTCTCCATTGTAGAATACCTCTTTTATTCCCAGTCCGGCTCCTCGGACTCTCTGAATCTAATTAACGTTGCCATGGAGACGTGCACCAGCAGTAAACATGCAGTTTACCTGATGCTCTCTGTTTTCTCATTATAGCCACTTATTTTACACTAATCAGCAAACTTTTTATGTGCATAAGATACTTGTCCAGTGTCTGCCTTATTTCATAATTAATATTTGATATGAGATAGATAGATAGATAGATAGATAGATAGATAGATAGATAGATACCAAACAACTGACATAAACACTAAACATAGGATACTAGGCTGTATACTGTAGCAAGATGTTTAGATTTGTTGCATTGTTGTTGTTGAAATTAAATGAAATGATATCTTAATTTAATATACTGTATACTTCACTGCTGGACAGCAAACACAGTTTACATGGGATGCTTTTTATTTTTTCCTCACATCCACTTACAATAAACAACAGTCACCTGCACTTAAATGACAGCACATATTGCTGCATTGTTAATAAGTTACTTGTCCAATATCTGCCTTATTTCATAGAATTAACATAAGTTACGCCACTTCCAGAAAACAACAATCTTTTCATAAACCTAATTGAGATGTTTTGTTGCCTAAACCTAACCAAGTCAGTCTTTTCCTAAAACTAATTCCGTAGTTTTGTTGCCTAAACCTGACCAAATAATTTTTCCTAAACCTAATTACGTAGGTTTGTCGCATAAGCCTAACCAAATCAATATTTTCCTAAACCTAATTGCATAGTTTTGTTGCCTAGGCCTAACTAAGTCCATCTTTTCCTTAATCTAATTACATAGCTTTGTTGCATAAACCTAATCAAGTCAATCTTTTGTGAAACCTAATTAAGTAGTCTTGTTGCCTAAGCCTAACCAAGTCAGTCTTTTCTCTAACCTATTTACATAGTCTTGTTGCCCAAACCTCACCAAATATTTTTCCTAAATATTTTTATGTAATTTTGTTGCCTACACCTAACCAAGTCAATCTTTTCCAAAACCCAGTTAAGTAGTTTTGATGTTTAAGCCTAACCAAATCAGTCTTTTCCTAAACTTAATAGCATTGTTTTGTTGCCTAGGCTTAACTAAGTCAATCTTTTCCTTAACCTAATTCCAAATCTTTGTTGCATAAACCTAACTAAGTCAATCATTTCCGAAACTTGAGTAGTTTTACTTTGAAAAGACTGGAGCAGAAATGGTCACATGCATTACAGGTTGCTGGACATTCGTACAAAAACAAATGAAAAATGTCACAGTGTCACAGAAAAAAAGGAAATTTGTGTCTATGTCCTCGATGAGACTGTGCTGCAAATATGTACATCAACACTAAAGTTAGAGAAATACTGTATTTCTATAATATTACAAACTACTACAACTATCCATCCATCCATCTGCAACAGACCGCTTATCCCATTCGTGGTCATGAGGGGCCTGGAGCCAATCCCAGCTGACATTAGGCGAAGGTGGGGTACGCCCTGGAGAGGTTGCCTGTCCATCGCAGGGCTCTACAGCAACTAACATATAAAATATAAACATAGGATAACACATTAACTCAAATGATAAACTAACTTCATAGACACGTCACATGCTGAACCGTGAACACCTTCAACTGTGTGGCTTGTGTTACAGAGGCCTTATTGTTCTGTTAGAGGTTGGGGTTTGGTGGAGATGGGGGGGTAGTAAAGGTGTAGCTCTTATTCTGTTGAGATGTAGATAAGACTGTAGCTATAAAGGTACACAATGTGAACAATTGCTCTCACACATGTACACTGACCATGGAGGCTATTTCTGAATTCGACAGCCTCACCGCATGCTCTAAAAGGGCCGCGGCTGATCTTGTCGAAAGCAGAAGTGAGAGGTTTCAGGAAAATGAAAAAAAAAATGGACTTTATACGGAAAGTTTTCAAAGGCACATTAATCTCTGTCTGCTTTATGGCTCTTAGTAGTATTTAATAACTGAGATTGTATTCAGCTTTCGATGGAGCTCTCACAGTGCTTAGAATGAATGTATGAAGTCAACTGCTGAAGAAAGCTATAATTTCCTCTTAGCTGCAGGTGATTAGCTCGCTGTATTTACAGATGGGGGTTGGCTCTGTTCTCTGTCGGATTGATGGAGCCCACGCACATGAATCCTGGAGGTAAAGGCTGTGGCAGTCTGCAGGGATGTTGCTAACTATTGCATCAGATGCACAGTTTAAGTTACCTCTTGGGGGATCTCTAAGTGTGTGTGTGTGTGTGTGTGTGCGTACGTATCTCTGTGTGTCTATGTGCGCGTTGATGTGTTTGTCTGAGTGCGTGAGAGAGAAACGGAGTTGTTGTCCACACTTCCACAGATGATCTGTGCAAATAAATTTGTCGCTATATTATTTTTAGGAGTACATTGTGTCACGTCCCAAAAATAGTCAATAATGCAGCACATGCAGTGATTCAGTTATTACCTCTAAATATATCTATTAAGCTGACAGCATGTCAGTTTTCCTTTAGTGTTGTAGCTTTGCTTTTGAGCATTTTATTCCTCCTTTTTCCCTTTTCCTCTGTCAACCCATTCACTTTCATTAGTGACACCTAATCAACACATTAACTGCCTGTCTACAGCGAGCTATGCAGCAGTTTGGACGCAAAATATTGCACAATAGTTGTATTCATAGTTAATATGTGTGCGTTTTTTATTTGATATGCTCAGGAGGTAATAACTGTAATGCAGTCTAACACAGCAGCCTTGCAACAGACGCTGCTCCCCTTTGAAGCTTATATTAAATGTCCGTCGAGACTATCAGAGTTGTTGATTGAACTCTGGTTATTTTTGGAGCTGGTGTTGTAATAAATTAAAGACTATTGTTAGGTGTTCCTGTAATTTTGCCTGACGCACAGGCCTACATGTATAGAGATGGATTCAATTTCAGTTCACAGCTTTACAGAAAGGGTTCAGATTAATAAGCAAATTAAAGTGGGATGCATTCTGACCGATCAAATCAAAACAGCAGACTTTAACTATGATGTGGGAGAACTGTGACCTGATTTCATATGCTGGTACTCAGACACTAAACGTATAGAGATATGACACTTAATTAATCTGTGGGGATTTGATGAATTGCCAAAGGACACCTCAGCAAGCTGATATACTTAAATCTTCATCCTTTGGTTGAAGGACAGTCTATTGAACCAGAAGGCCACTCTGATGTGCAGGCACCTTTAAAACACTACACTCTTTCTTTGTTTAAAGTAAAGGAACAGTAGTGTCTAGCATTTAGGGGAATCTACTGGCAAAAATCAAATATAATATCAATAAGCATGTTTTCTTTTGTGCATAATCACCTAAAAATATGAATTGTTGTGTTTTTATATATCTACATACAGAGCGGGTCCCTTTCACGGAGCCAGCCACCATGTTTCTACAACACATTCCCATCTCAACTCGTCACATACCGGCGCTTTGTCAGACTCCTCTGCATCACTTTTTGGTCGCAGTAAACATGTTTAATGTTGAATGAATTAAACAAAACACTTGTTTAGGTTTAGGCAACAAAACCACTTAGTTAGGTTTAGTAAAAAAGCAATATGAAGCAAGGAAGAAAAAGTTAAATTCTGCTGTACAAAATTATATTCATTTTTCTACCATTTCTCTAATCTTAGTCTAAAAGGGAAAATCCCTCTGACGTACTCACAGCTCATGCAACCTGTGCCATATTTAAGGGGTTACAAGCAAAAAAGGTTAGGAATCACTGCTTTGGGTCATACTGTGAATTCATCCAGGACTTTTAGCTGTCCTTACGCAGGTTCATTCACATCCAGTAAACATGCTAGCCAGTGGCCAAACCCCCTGTTCATAGTCACTTTCATCGACACAAACTAAACACCATATTGTCTCATTTTCACTACTATTTAACACACTGGAGAGACACAACTGCCCATTTACAGAATATTCCCCTCAGATTAGAGAAGGTTGTTGCATTACTCACAAGCAGTGGTGATAATCCCAGAGAGGAGTGTAGGCCATCTTGTCAGGTCATTGCAGGGTAAACACAGGTGTAATCAATGACATTAATTATGGCCCTGTTCCATGTAGGTGTGCCGGGGCCCTGATATTGTGCATGCTGGCTCACTGCAATGACTGTGACATTAAATAGTAAGGAACATAATTCTATTTTTTATCAATTACACCTGTGTTTACCATGCCATGTCTAAATGGCTGCTGTAAAGAGGGCCTATTTTAGGTTCACCCCAACCTTTAAAGGGTAACTTTGGTGTTTCTCAACCTGGACCCTATTTACCCATGTTTCTGTGTCCAGAATGGTGACAATGATTTGGTGATAAGTGGTGCAGTATTATACTGTATATGTAGTATAATATTGCACCGGTGGAGGTGTGGCAAACTTAGAGTTCAGGTATAACATCCACCTGCACAGATAAAATACTATATACAGTATTTGTATATGTGTATTTTGCTTTATTATTTAAGAGCCCTACCTTTAGCAGCAGAAGATCAACCTTTATTAGTCCCACTAGGGAAATTCAAGTTTTACACTCTGTTGTAACTTATACACAGTACATGCAGGACCATATACATGCATTAATGGAGAGATGTCAGAGTGAGGGGGCTGCTCCTGACAAGCGCCCCGAGCAGTTGGGGGTTTGGTGCCTTGCTCAGGGGCACCTCGGCAGTGCCCAAGAGGTAAACTGGCACCTCTTCAGCTACCAGTTCACACTCAGTTCTTGGTCCATGTCAGGACTTGAACCGGTGACCCTCCGGTTCCCAAGCCAACTCCCCACAGACTGAGCTACTGCCGCCCCAAGATACAAACAAGTTAGTATACTAGGCTGATAATGTGGCAACTACAAGACATTTTAGCAATTTAGAAATTTATTTTCTTAGAAGAAATATTGAAAATTAACGTGGGACGTGGTATATCTATATCTATATATATAGATATAGATATGGATATATAGATAGATAGATATTGGATTGTTGTCTACTGATTGGTTAGTTTTTCTGCTTATTTTTTTGCTTTTTGTTGTCATTTATTTTTATTTTTTTGTATTTTTAAAAATTATGTTAACTTAGGTTTCTTTTTTCTCTCCCTTTTTTGCTCTTTTGTTATTATTTCTATTTCTCCGTATGTTGAAGGGAGGTCCGTTGTCCTCTTTGTGCATTCCTGACATCTTCTGTCACATTTATGTTTTCATTATCTGGATTTTATGAAGTCTTGTGTGTGCAAATAATAATGCATGTTCATACATGTATGTTATTATTTCGTATATATTTGTTTTTACATTTTCAGTTTTTTTTATTATGTATATATTTGTTTTCATCACTTTGCTCTACCATTTCACTACTTTATTATTATTGATATGTTCAGTAATGTTCTGTTTTAACTGTTAATTGTTTTGCTATCTTGTGAAGTACTTTATAGCACCTGTTTATTTATTATTACACAGCTCTTTTTGTTTGTTTTTGTTCAATAGAAAATGAAAAATATGCAAATCACTTATCTCAATACAGGACTTGACACCCCTCCAGTACTGAAATTAAACACAAAACCAAAACTACTTTTAAATAAAGTCTCCTTGGGACAAATGGTTGCTGTGTGCTCTGTAATGAGGATCTTTATTAGCTGCCTTTCACATAAAAACACAGAGTGTAAACAGTATATATACAGTATGTGTAATGTCAGTTGTGCTGTGAACTCGCTGACAGCCTTAACTGACTGACTGGTGCGTTTGAGGCGGATGGGAGGCGGGGCTTTCGTCCAATGGCGCTGCTGAGGAGGAGGAGGAGGAGGAGGAGGAGGAGGTGTGATGACAGAGAGAGGCGGGCTGCGGCAGCCAGCTGTTGGAAAGCAGCGCTCCTGACTCTGAACCATCCGCTACTACTGCACCAGGTGAATATATCTCCACATCAGCGCGACACCACAACAACTCTTCATCAAGACGTTTTTATTTGCGACTTTTCCTGTTTGTTTGGTCTCGATCCAGAAGCTGAAACTCTGCAGAGAGAAGGAGATCGACAGCAGGTGAGATATTTTTGTTTATAGTCATTAATTATTAGCATTATTATTATTATTATCTCTGTTGTTAATCTACGTGGAGACCTTGATGAGTTGCTGCGAGTAAAGTACCTGTTGCTGTGTCATTGAACGCAGCATATAGATGAGGCTATATTAGAGCAGGGATGCTTGGCAACTCGGGGACAGACAGGCTATTCTTAAACGGTCTATTTTGAATGACGTCAGCAATTTATTAGGCCTAATTATCCGCTAACATTTTTTCAAGCTCTGTATTTTTACAGTTTTTATTTTTAGCGTCGAACAGAGCAGCGTGCCGTGCAAAATGAATCGTTTGGATATAGCCAGACACATCATCCCATGACTCTTCCATCTTTCTCATCCCTTCAACCTGTTGCCTTCACAGTCACTGCACTGCTGAGTCTGCTTCAAAATGTGCACGGATAGCTCTCATGTTTTAGGGGATTCAGCATATCAAACTCATTTAATGCACGACAAGAAGTTTTTCCTCTATTATTAAGATGTGTCTCATCTTCACAGTCCAGTGCTACAACTTTATAAAGTCATAAAAAACTTTTTTTCCCTCTATTCATGGAAAGCTCAAATGTCTACATGTACTGCTATTTTGGCTATATCAAGGGAATTAAATTATCTGCTGTTAAAATTAGACAAATATTTCCTCACCATTACTCTGCAATGGTTGGCGAACTGCATGAACCGTCTGACCCTGAAGATGAACACTCTTTTATTTATCTTGATATATTGATGCTTTGATGTGAAAATGGAGTTCTTAGACCTTCCTCTTCTTAAAATATCTTTCAGTTTTGATTTGTCGCCGTCTTTGGCGATTACTACGGCCGTCCTCGAACAAAGAAACTATCAGTCGACGAACACTCGACACGCTTTCGTCGACTAACCGAGTGTGAGTTTCCTCACAAAGAATCACAACAAAAGCACCACTTTAAATCGTGTGTTTAGCAGAGATGTGCTTCTTGGAAATAAGTCAATTCAATATTTAAAAAAGCATTAAAGAATTACTAATTGACTGAATAAATTCGATTTTGTTGACTTACTGATTCGTTGATTTAGACAACAGATGTGTGAAACTGAGTTTCTCCACAAAGAATCACACAAAACCACCACTGTAAATCTTGTGTTTACCAGTGATGCACTCAAACAGTAAGTTTCTTGGAAATAAGCCATTCAAGATGAAAAAAAAGCATAAAAAATGACTCAAGACTAAAGAAATCGTAGTTGACTACGATTAGCTAGGGGCCAGCCGTAGCAATCACCCTTTTTAACTTTGGTTTAGGAGGATTTCTGTATTGCTTTGTGGAAAATTTGCTCCCATTTTGGGGCCTGGTTTCACATTTTCAACTTAACATGGAGCTTTGATGTGACAAACACAGGAGTGATTTAAAAATGACTTGAAACAGCTAAAACTGCTTGGTTCCGAGTCACCCATGCTGCAGTTCAGTATGAAAGTGTAGCGCAGCAGTCACACATCTTCTCTTTGGATTGCTTTCATTGTATAATTAATACATGCGTGAAAAACAGTATTTCACGGACAAGACCATGAAGCCGAAACATCCATAGAGAGTTAACTAAATGGATTGTTGTTGCAGTATTTGGGTTTTTTCAACAAAAACTTTCATTCATCTGGAAATTACATTTCGCCATATTCAACAACCAAAGCAAAAGGTCCTGTGTGATGGAGCTATATAGGAATCTACCTATCCATCACATCACAGATAAAGCCATTAGCTTATTTGCTTACACGTGTTTAGTGTTTTTGAGTCATTATCAAGCCATCATGCTCTAAATGACTCATGGAAGGAAAACCATCGAAGCAGAACCACCAATACTCTGCAAATGCCCTACTTATTTCCCTTCTCATTCATGCGTACACTTCAGCAATGAAAAAACACCAGTGCAATACATTTATCTGAACTGATTAAACCACTTGAAATGATCTGTTTATTGCCAGCTTTTCTTTGCATGAGCATTGTTGTCCCAGTGAGGTCCCCGGTGATCAGCCAGGAGCTCCCAGAGAGCGGCGCTCACTGCGTGCATCTGCGGGCTCAGTTTTTTCCACTGTCTCGCCTCTGGGAAGGCGTCTTCACAAGGTGCCATCTTTCCCCATAGAAGCCTGAGACCCAGGGGCAAGTTTGCATGTGTGCAATTATTGCACTATAACAAGACACACTGCGATTCTGTTTTACATTCATGTCTTATCACAGTACTTTTTGGGACTGGTTGAGGGTTATATATATATATATATATATATATATATATATATATATATATATATATATATATATATATACTGGTATCTCATTTAATTTCCACATTTTTCCAGTGATGTCTTGTAGTTGACCTTAAAGATGGAAGGTCACAGACCGTAGTGTTCTGGTGCATTCACAGGCTGCAAACAGTAGTTGTCGTGCGGGAAAAACATCCCAAATTAGCTGATGTGTGAAGCACAGCCAGGCCTTTCCTGCCCATCTCGGCCTTTAGGCCTTCGACAAACCTACCAAACCACATACAGTTCTACAGCTAACTCCACACCGTTTTGGCTGGAGCTGGAGCTATATTTACCCAGCTTGTCGTGTGTTTTGTCGTTGTTTGGTTATATCTGACAGGAGAGGAACTTTCTGTAAAACCCCTGAGATAAAGATCTTTCTGCCCTGTTTAGAACACAAGTCCCACTTCCCTCTCTTCTTACCATTAGCTTGATATGAGGATGACTCTCTCCTCTGAGTGACAGAAAAGTCTGACCTTGAGTGAGCTCTTTGTGGTGTGGCTGGAGGTGTTAGTTTGACAAACCAATGCTGGCTTTTGCGGTGCTTTACTTGCAAGCAAGAGCTTCGGGGCCAAATACGCCCTGTTTTACCGTTGATGGGTTTTATCTGCAGCTGTCTGTTGGTGTTGAGGTGTGTCTTGTCTCTGCAGCATATTCAGTACAGTGGATATCACAGGACTTTATAAGGTAATAATGAGGGCAAAGAGGTGGATTCCTCCAGAAATGCTCCAGATGCCTGTGTGCCAAGCTTACGTTGAGGGACAGCGGGCACTTTAGGGGTCGTGGGAACACAGGAGCCATATCCGCTCAGGCACCATCAGGAGGGACATGGGACTAAATATAGAAAAGTCCAATACATGTCCAGTATTGAGGGGAAAACCAGTGAAAACTGCTCTGGGCTTTGGAGAAGCTCTGTATGGTCAGAGGAATCAAACCAGCACTCAACGTATAGTCGTATGACTAATAGTGGAGTGTAAAATGGAAACAACCCATGCAACAAATTTTATGTATGCATTTGATTTAGTGTTTTATGAGTTTGCATCAAAGTCACTTCATGGCTGTCACCCATAATGCAAAGAACGGCAGTGAAAATAATCACATTTCTCTATAGTGTCCAGCTCTATATGGTCCTGCAGGGGCAGGGATGGGAGCGGGGGTTTTCTAGACTAATATAAAACAGAGAAAAACAGCGGGTGTGTGTTTCAAAAATGGACATTCTCAAGCCAACCGCAATCCATCCATGTCTTTGCCTTGTGCTCGCTGACCTGGCTGTGCATGAGAGAGGAGTGGGTGGCTTTTAGCTTCAGCCATCTTTCAAAAACACACCGTTTTCCTTTTACTGTTTGGTTTTAGCCATTGCCTGCTGAACCTTTAAAAGGAGCTATCGACTGTATTTTTAACCCTGTCTCTTGGGGCCATGCGGTGCAGTCGAGCATTGAGGCTGCTGGCCCGGGGGTAACCCAGACTGTGGGGGTGTCAGACTGTGTGGACTGCTGGCCTGGCAAGGGCCGCTCTAACTTTAGACCGCATCGCCTCATGGTGGTAAAAATAAATACCCTGCCCTTACCAAGGGGAAAGGGACTTGAGTCACTTAAACCAAATGGATGACATTTTCCCACCAGAATTATATAAGCGTGAAGAGAAGTATTATTGAATATGTAGATGTATAGGCTGTTAGTTCAGTGGCCACCGTGTTCAAAAGTGACTCATTTTTAATTTCTTTCACCTAAGGAGGAAAGTGTTTAATATCACGTTTATTATTTGCTGTTCACTGCAGCAGTTTGAATGCCAATAACACAAATATTTTATATTCTGCTACTTTAATATTGTTATGTTTTATTTTACAGGTGTCAGACGACAGAAAAAATGGGAAGAAAGAAAATACAAATTTCTCGTATTCTGGACCAGAGGAATAGACAGGTGGGCAATATTTCATTTATATACCATAACCTTTTTTCTACATGTATGTTAGGGCTGTATTGTAAGAATCCAGTGATACGTATCATGATACAGGGGTTAGTCAATACATAGTATTATATTGCAATACTATAAGGTAGGTGACACATTGCAACTTATTAAATCTAATTGTAGGAAAACTGCCGTAGTATTAAGAATACACCACCATATGCGTAGTATCGGAGTAAAAAACTTTTTTAAGCATTCATCACAGTCCCAATAGTAATAAATAGTAATAATAATTCATCATAGCACTACTTTTTATGTAATCTGAGCCACTGTTTGCCATGAACGTTTCCATGTAAACTGTTAATTAAAACTAATTAATAAAAAATAAAAATAAATAAAAATAGTGTGGCAATAGTGAATTGGTACACTATCGCAAAACATTATATTGTGATACGCAACAATTTTGATATCTGCTTCCACCGGTATACAGTATTGCCTCAGTAATATTTCTACACGGCCATTTTAAGGCCTGTTTGGACATGCTGTACTGTAAATACATCAGTGCATATTTAGTGCAGGAGATGCAACAAAATGTGGACTAAAATTGTCACACATTGTGTACACAAGGCTGAGAGTCCAGTAATGCATTGTACACACAACACACACACACACACACACACACACACACACACAATGTGATAGCTGATTTGGATACGACAATATGTTTTTGTGCAGCAGAGACATAGCATTGGGGGCTCATGTGTGTAGGAATCACAATCAGGATTATTTTGCCAAGTATATACGGTACATACATGGAATTAGACTCCGGTTTTATGCAGCTCTTTCAATGAATTTGCACAGAATCAGCAAGGAACAACAATGACCAAAAATAAAAATTAACATAAAACGGCTATATACAAGTCAAGTGTTCTGGAAGTTGTAGAGGTTGGACTGGGTGATTATGTACAGAGTGTTATTCAATCAGTTTATGACTGATTAAGTGATCATCAGAAGGATTTCTTAATACTGCAAGACTTTGGAGGAAATATCACGTTACGATACTGTGAATGATAAAGAGACAGGAGTGAGATCATAGCTGCATTTTACAATAATTGCAACGTGCATGCTTCATTTTCTCACTTGCGTATCGAGGTCCAAATCGGAGGTGTAAATGCAGCATTAGGCGACTGGGAGAGTTAGAGCTGAAAGTTTGCTGTAAATTAAAGAAAATCTGAAAGATCTAAGAGTGAGAGTGACATGTTGTTCAATGCCGAAAGCGCGGTAATGTGTTCTTACACACCGGACAAAATGGACTGAGTGCTCTAACAGAGCGACATCGAAAAAAAAAGAAATAGGGTTAAAGGGGAGACCTCATGAAAAACTCAGTTTTTCAGTGCTTGTGGACACATATTTGGGTATCTGGAGTTCCCAGTCAGTTTCTTGTGGGCTATCTAGATCAGAAAACTTGTGATTCAACAAGCCATTCAGATATGACTCCCCTTCGTATGTCACATGCAGGCTCATTAGAATATAAAGGTACTCCATATTTTTCTCTCAAGCCAGTCAGAGCAGACTGGGGTGCTAAAACAGAGCATTTTTTGAACATTAAAGCATGCAGGAGAAACCCAAAATACAAGTATGAACCTGAAAATGAGCATAATATATCCCCTTTAAAACTTAAATACGAGATGTATGTGACAATACAGTGGAGGAAGTTTTGATGGAAGAAGACTCTGATAAAGCAGATTATATATACAGTGTAATGTTGATGTCAATTGAGTTTTTCTGAGTCACCACAGACTGAGGTAATGTAAGTGCAACAGTGCAACGTGACAGAAATGTTCACATCATGCTCGTAATCTATTATTACTATGTTAATCAGTATGTATGAAAAAAACACATCAAACACACAGGGAATCAGCGTAGATGAGAAGAAAAACACATTAAACTGAGCTGGCAAATACGATTTGTTTCTCATATCTGATCTTCAGGGCTGAATGTTTTTTGGCGATAAGGTTTGTTTTTTGGGACTTTTTCTTTCCTTATCAGTGTGGAGGGTGTGAGGAGAAACAGTGCTGTGTGCTGCACAGACTGTGGAGGCTTCTGGGGCAAACTTGTGATTTTAGGCTGTATAAATATGCATGACTGTCAACACTGTTAGTATTTGGAAGCAGTCAGTTTGGATTTGTGTTTCCATTTAAAAACTCTACCTTTAGCAGTATTATTTTTAAACAGCAATTATCATTGATCTGATAACACAATTATATATGTATATTAAGCTGATTATGTGGAAACTACAACACATTTTGTCAAAAATTATTCCCATTATTAGAACATTTTATCAGAGGAAAATTGAAACAAACTGACATACATACTATCTTGTTGTTTGTTTATTGTTTTTCGTGTATTTATTTGTTTTTCCTGGATGGTTGTTGACTGATTGGTGAGCTCTTCAGCTTATTTTTGTGCTTTTTGTTGCCATTTATTTTTTTGTACTTTTCAAAATTATGTTAGCTGTTTTCTTTTTATTCCCTGTTATTGTTTCTATTTGTTGAGGGGAGGTCCGTTGTACAAGTCTGTGCATTCTTGATGTCTTCTGTCACATTTATGTTTTCATTATCTGGATTTTATAAAGTCTTATGTGAACAAAATAACATAAAAATAATAAAAAAATATTAGGACAATAGTAAGAAATAATAATAATAATTCATTAATTCCTGCAGAAATATTTAACAAGTTTGAACACTTTTAGATTGAATTCATAAGTTTTATATATACAACTCATGAGTAACTTGCTGAAGTTAAAGGCAAGATGACACAAATTTGTGTGTGTGTGTGTTTTCTAGGTGACTTTCACCAAGCGTAAGTTTGGTCTGATGAAGAAGGCGTATGAGCTGAGCGTACTGTGTGACTGTGAGATCGCCCTCATCATCTTCAACAGCACCAACCGCCTGTTCCAGTACGCCAGCACAGACATGGACAAAGTGCTGCTCAAGTACACCGAGTACAGCGAGCCACACGAGAGCCGCACCAACACGGACATACTGGAGGTGCTGTGAAAGCTGCTGTTAGAGGACATGTGACAGTGACGCATGATTTTGTGTTAACGAAATAGCTCTTTCAGAGCAGGAAGCGCCGACATGAAAGTCAGGGTGCTAAACGTGGGATGTGTTGTTGGAAGTGTTGTATTTTGGATGAAAACCCTTCATATGTTGCCATCATTGTGGGTAATTTTCCAACTTTCTGTTCTGTATCAGACTCTGCGCAGGAAAGGCCTCGGCCTCGACGGCTCAGAGCTCGACAGTGAGGAGAGCATGCAGGTGGCTGCAGACAAATATCCTCTCAGCGAGGGCATGGATCTCTCTGTGGCTCGCCAACGCTTCTATGTCAGTCCACACACACTTCTGCTATTCGCTAAACACACACATGTCAAGCTGACCTGAAGTTGAAATGTGGATTCTTCTGATTCTCCTTATTTCAATGATATAAAACAGCTCAAAATGACTGAAATGTCCAGATATTTCTAAATTTCCTGACAGTTTCTGGACTTTAGCACTTATGCTGTTATCATACATGGGTTTTACTCTTCAGGCTCCATCGCTCCTCTCACCAGAGGCCCAGTTTCTGGTGTCTGCAGGCTGCGAGAACGGCTTCCCCAACTCCTCCGGATCCGCCATGGCGTCCCACAGACCCCCGGGCTTTAAATCTCTCAGTTCCAGACCCGGATCGGCCAGCCCTGCTGCGCCGCACGCACACACTGCATTCATGTCTCCACACTCAGGTGAGCTGATCCAAATGAAACACGACCAGAATCACTTTAACTGCAAAGTGAAAGATTTGCAGCACATTTCACATGTTAATTCAAGACCAACACATGACAAAAGAACCATGTCTTCCACATACTTTACAGTACATACTATGGAGGGTAAATAAATTTTAATAGTGAACCAAATCATCCAATTTCCTTGATGTTTTTAATGTACTTTATGCCAATAAAAGAGTTTCATTACAAAATGAAATGTACATAATTTGAAAAATGTGACTCTCACTATGAGAAAATGATTGCTGGCATTAAATTAAAACTCTCCACTGAATGGAAAATAGTTTTTCAAAGAGGGCAGCAGTTCACAACTGTCCATTTACAAATTGGCAATATTTCACAGAATATTGCAATTTGTTGCCATAATAAGCAATGAACATTTTTCTGCTTAAAAATAGATGCAACTCATTTAGCATGATAATCCATTTAACGCTTTTCTAGGGTCTCGCTAAATGCTTTCTGTACAATTCACATGTCAACCCTCTGTGCAGCTGGCTGTGAACTCACAGGAAGTGTGTGTACGTGCATGTGGGTGCACGCCAATCCACACATGCAGTCGGTTGGTTTTGTGAAACTGGCCCTCCACCGGTGAAAACAGCGGCTGTAACCAGTTCTGTGGTTTCTGTACAGAATGTGTCACACCTGCCAGTCGTGTCGGCCTCTTTAACTATTTTTTGGCGCATCATGATGTCATTAGACACTGTGTTTTTTGATGTATTATTATTAGGTTTCTAATAACTGACTGTGATTTTGTGGTATATAATAATAACATTACAAATACTGTATTAACATGAACTTGCTGCCCTCTAAAGATCAGATACCAATTCAAAGGTGAAAATAAAAGAAGTTCATTTTCATCACAGAAACAGAGCGAGGTGAAGAATGTGTCACAGAGAATAAATGACTCCTCTGTGACTGAAACAAGCTCACATCTCTTTTCACTTCCTGCTCCTTTCTTTCGCTGGGTAGGTATCGGCTACTCCGTGTTCTCCCACGGCAACCTGAATCGAGCTCTAGACATGAAAAGCCCTCCTCCTCTGAACCTGGGCGGTGAGAGCCTGCGGGGAGACGCTCCTGTCAATCAGGGCATGGCGGCCACACGTGCTAACCACAACTCTGCTGTAAGTTATTGTCCAGGGTGAGCTGCACCGAAATGTGTCATACGCTATTCAAATGCTTTGCATGCAGCGATGCCACTCTATCACTATAATCTTGAGATTTTTGGTTCCTCTGTCCTTGTTCGTCAGAGGGGTGTCTTGTACCAGGGCCTGCACAGCAGCAGCTCCATGGTAGCCATGGGCAAGGCAGGGCTGCTGGGTCACAGTTTGGGAGGCTACGGCCTCCCCTCCCCTGGAGCCTCTGGTACGTCTGCCGTGTATCATCTATTTTAAGGCGGTTGTTTTGTTGCTGAGAGTTAGATGCGAGGAAATAGTGGTGCAGGAATGAGTCCGAAAACCCAGAAATGAGTTAGCATTTTAGCACTTCCGGTTCCCTTGTCTGGAGGTTTGTTTAATGGGTTTTTAGTTACAGTCATTAAGCTTAAGAGATTTGAACGTAATGAAATACGTCACAAATTTTGCTAACGATTGCTAACAAGGGGCTAACTGAGACTACTCAATGTCATCACGTTGATCACTAGTTCGCCTTTAGCGACCGTGGTGTAGTTTGTTTATAGCCTAACATTAGCTTTTTACCTCTGGCGATTGCATTTCCGCATTTAAAAAAAATGATAAAAGTGGTATTCAGTTGTGGCCATTATCTTGCTAAGTAAACCGTGTAAGTATCAGAAAAATTTGTTTGTTTTGCTACAGAGTTTATTTTCTGCAATAATCCAAAACCCAGTGAAAAAAATCCCATTGGCTTTTTGTCGAGGGAACCAGGGCGATGCAAACTTCCAGGTGGGCCTATAAAAATACGTCATCGCTGCACCACTCTATTGATACCACTCTCATGGCTGGTTGTTAAAAAAACAAGCTACAGCGAGCAGCTGATTAGCATAACTTAGCTAAGCTTAGCTTAGCACAAACTCTGTAAACAAGGGGAGATCAGCCAGACTGACTCTGTCCAAAGGAAACAATATCTGCCTACCAGCACATACTAAATACAAGTTGTTTAGTAGTAGTTTGTGTAGCACTGTTTTTTGGCCAGGTGCTGTGACCTCCACTGGTTGCTTGGCAACATCACAGTGACATCAAGATTCCAGGAATTTACTACAGTCATCCAAATAAAATAAAACAAATAGTCTTGTACAAAACTCTGGATTAAACAAACAAGATATAACATATTAATTAGAGTTTAGTTTTAAAGTCAGGCTAGCCGTTTCCATCTGTTTCCAGTCTTTATGCTAAGCTAAGCTAACTGGCTCATAGTATAGACATGAGCACGTTATCATCTAACTCTCGAAAAGAAAGCAAACAAGTGTATTTCCTATAATGTCGGACTATCCTCTCGTAGTGAAGATAAACTATCCTATCATTCACTGATTCTGGTTTATTAAAATCCATCTTTGTGTCCTGTTTTTTTCAAGTTTTGATTTGTATTTCTCTTTCCAGAGTACAGCCAGCCTGGTTTTTATCACTCTGTTAGTCTACAACGAGGAGCAGTGAACCCCTGGCAGCCAGCACAGCCGCCTCAGGAGCCCCATGGGCCTCATATAAGCCCAGGGTGAGGACATTAATGCGTCATATAGTACCTCTGTGAGGATGAAATATGGCAGAAAGTTGAATCCGTACTCTGTTCTTTGCTACGGCAAGGATTTTTTAATTCACTCTTGCTGTGCAACATTTCGATCAATCATATCTTCATCAGGTGCAAAACAGCTCTAACAAACATTACGTTTTACATATATATATGTCAATATGATGGCAGTCATTCACCCAAGGCATCCATATACGGGATGTGGCTTCGCAACACAATGAAGTGATCATTGGTGTGAGCAACTGGAATAGAAAACAATATGATAAACAGTAAGACAGAGCAAAAAAAATGAAATGAAAAAAAAAATGATATATATATATGAAAAATAAGAGAATAAAGAATATACAAGAAAATAAAAACTATGAAAAAATACATATAAGTAAATAGAAACTCATAAAACTAATAAGTACAGAATGCAAAGATATATATATAAAAATTAAAAAAAAAACCTAATATTTGAATGTGGAAAGATTGTGTTTAGCAGTGTTAAAATGAACTGCAACCATAAATTTCTCCAGCAAGTACACATTCATGTACGTTCTTGGTTTACATCTGGTTCAACTAATTTTATTTCGCTTCATGATGTTTATTTAAAGGGAACAGAAATTGTTATAACTGTTTAGCCCAATCAAATCTGCCTTTTTATTGATTTTAAATGCATCAAACTGTCATCAAGCTGCACCATTTAAGATATAACTGTACAATTGATGTTGAAACTCAGTCATCTCTGTTGTCTTGTTGTTCCCAGGATGTCCAGTGGAGGGTGCTCCTTCCCCACCCAGTCTTGCTCCTCATCCTCTCCACATCTGCCCTCCCTCAACCTCAGCATCAAATTGGAGCGTAGCTCTCCCGAGCACATGTCCTCACCCACCTCCCCTCCTCTACACCACCTCAGGCAGCACTCTCCAATGAGCAACCCAGATTCCGCTTGCCAAACCCCTACGGAAGCCCGACCGGCCAATGAGACGAAGGAGTTTCCCAAAGCCGGCTACCCGCAAGACGAAGAGGAAGGAGGGCAGCCACTCAGGCAGTTAGAGATAAGTGATGGGTGGCAGAGATAGCTGGCTGCTGCAGTCTAACACCATCTCCCATTCAATCAGCTATCCTCCATCAATACAACACACACGCCCACACACACACACACATATATAAACCAGAAGATAGCAAGATGGGGTCAATTTGTCCCCATCATCCCAGAGAGGAATGCCTCTCTTTGTCTCCTCACACAGAGCTGGTCTCTCCTGGGTGATGGAGAATTTTCTCTGCATCACTTGATTGATCCCATGAGGAGACGGATGCATACAGACATTTGCTTTTTTTGTTTGGTTAGGATTAGTTTTCTGCGTGGAGCTAATGTGAATCGAAAAATACAATCTGAAATGTGTTTGTTTTCCGTGACTTTGTTTCAGTTAGCTACAGCAGCACATCGGGACCAGCTGAATTTCTCCAAAGCTGCAAAACCTCTAATATTTGGCTTTCCAAGTTGTCAGTGTTCGACTGAGTTTTGGTGTGAAAATCAGAAAACAGCTGTAAAATTACACTTCACTGCGTTCGCATAAATGTTACAGTGAAAATGACTCGTCACACCAGCCAGAATAAACCACTTAGTCCTGTACAGTAACCCTTTATGCCCCTCTTGTTATATAAGCTTTAATGTTTAAGCCTTTATCCCAAAACCACCACATAAAACCAGTTATGACCGTCACTGGAGCCTTGGCCTTGTTTTGAAATGGTTGAAATGCCCGTATGTACACTGAAATACTTTTTGATTACCGAATGTGTTCCTCCTGTCCATACTGGCCGTGAAAAGATCCCTTCATAATGATGTTCTTTATTCTGCAGTCTGAAATAGGAGGCTTCAATAGTCTGAATGAGTCAAATCAAGTTGTTATTGTAAATTGAGGCTCCCCACCGCATACTTTTTCTTTTTACTTTGAGAAAATACTGCAGCAGCCCTCACAAAGTACATACTGTTGCAGGCAGTATTTATACAAGTGGGATATAATACTTCATCATAACACTGCGCCTTGAACTTTGACCCTCTTGCACATGATATATCCACCGCACAGAGAACTGTGGGTCAGAAAAGTCAGATAACAGAATAGAATTACTTTACTGTCAATGCAAGTACAACGAAATGGAGTAGCAACCCTGATGGTACACATCTACTAAACAGTAATACAGAATACATGAAGTAAAACATTTTTTAAAAGTAATAAATAAATAAATACAGGAGTAAAAATGTACAAAGGAATAAACTGGATGTAGTAGGACATCTACTGTCTGTATTGGGACATACTAAATCTTTTTCTGGTATAATAAACAGTAGGCTAGTATTGGAAAACAAGTTAGTCTTTTAAGTGCAAAATTCCATCTTGTGTTTGCCTGCACAGTGTTTCTTTTTTTAGTCTATTTCCTGTTTTATTTTGAAAGTTACCCTCCCCATGTGTCACGTTTTGTTTTCCTGCCTCTGTCCTTTTCCGGCCTGTTTTGCACCACACCTGAGTTCCTTTAGTTAATTAGTTCCCTGTGTATTAGTCTGTGTGTTTCCCTGTTCCAGCGTCAGGTTGTCTGCTTTTGTGTTGTGTTTTGTTTTACAGCTCCTAGTGTGTGTCTTAGTGTTACCGTCCTGTTTTTACTTGCCAGAAAGAGGTAGAGAAACATGCACAGATAACCAGAAACACTAGTCAAAGGCAGAGTCTACATACACTGAAGAAAGGTCTAAATCATACTAGGAATACTGGAGGAAAACAAAGCTGGAACGCTAACTATGAAAAGACAAACTGGCACAGACAAAGGGGAGCACAGAGAATAAATACACAATGAAAGGAGGGCGATAATGTGGGAGGAGGAGGACACGGGCGGACATGGGACTTGCAACACATTCGGTGTAAGTGGAGCTGCGGTCGTGTGTTACGATTGGCCTAAAAAGATGTGACGCGTTGACGAAGCGTGAGCCAGCCTCCGTCAATAGGCCTCTGTGATAACGAAGGACAGGTGACCGCAGGGCTAATGAGGAACAGGTGAACACAACAAGGGCAGCGGCAGACAATCACATAGGCGGGAAACACACAAGGTACAAAGTACATGTGAACACGACATGTGTTGCGTTCAAGTGGTTAAGTGTGAAGAGCACGGCTGCTAAGCAACGACAATATTAGCTATCTGAGTCTAGAGGCCACAGAGGCTAACGATTTAGCAAGCTAGCAATGCAGGAAATGCAAAGACATAATCACAGAGGAGGAAGATGAGGTTGTTGAGAATATCAACATCTTCCTCAGACATATTATAAAACTACCAAGAAAAAAACAATATATGACTAAAATTACAGTATACTGTACAATGTTAACTTATTATGCACCGATAAATGAACTTCCATGGGCTCCACCATTTCTCACAACGTCAACAAACACGTCACAAGTCGTGAACTTTCAGAAACTTTCCACTTACAAGGTTGTGAATATGACATGAGGACATGTTGGATCCAACTCGTAAACACAACCCCATTTGAACGCACCAATAGCCTTAGAGGAGGGCGGGGCATGACAGATGGAGAGGAACGGTGCCTTCAAATGTGGTCGTGTTTACTGTATTTATGAGTGGGGCCCATATGAACGCCCCCCTTATGTCGTATTCACGACCTCGTAAATTGAAAGTTTCTGCAAGGTCCGAGGTCACGACTCGTGACGTGTGTGTTGGTGTTGTGTGAAATGGTGGAGCCCATGGAACTTCATTTATTGGTGCATAATAAAGTAAATATATGTTAATTTTATTCATACAGTATATATTTTTTTGATAATTTTATATGTCTGTGGAAAATGTTGCTATTCTCAACAACCTCATCTTTCTCCTCTGTCATTATGCCAATAGTTAGCCTCTGTGACTTCTAGACTCAGACAGTAACGTTAATATTGCTGTTGCTTAGCAGCGCTGTTCTTCACGACTTAACCACTCGAACGCCACGCATATCGTGTACACGACTTCCCATCTCGTAAACATGTAAACACGACCCCATTTGAAGGCACCAATAGTCAAGTCAAATTTTTTTGTAGAGCACTTTCATACAGAAGCCAGTGAAAGTGCTTTCCAGTCACACAAAGAGGAAGTTTTGTACTAAAAATACTGTCATTTTGTAAGATGTCCACTTGATTCGTCTCAGACTGCTGAAGCCTCATAAACTCCAGATTCATTTGAGAATGCATTTTTACACAGAAGGAAGACTTGTATTTATACATTGGAGTCACATTAAGCATGGGATCTCTGGACATGCGGGCATTGTTTTAACACAGACTTAAAATAAAATCTATCTTTTAAATTTCTGGGCGTCGGCGTCTCTCAGGGACTTGATGATGTTTTCCTTGGGAAGTTTAAAATGGTTTATTTCCGTGTTTGTTTGTAAGCCTATATTTGTGGATAAGCTACGCTTTAGGTGTGTTATTCCTCCATATAATGCTAGTTTCTTTATTCTTTTTTAATTTACCCCATCAATTAAGGGTATGGTAGTCTACTTCAACTAAAGACCAAAGTGTTTAAATATTGTCCCTATGCATTGCAATCAAATGCTGCAGCAGCCAAAGACATTATGTGTTTGTCTATATTGGGTCTAATTCATTTAGTAGCTGCATATTGTTGATATTATTGAGCTTTACTGCCATTATGATATTTAGACATATCTGAGACACTGTGTAATGAGTCTAGAAGATATTTCATAAAAATCCCTCAATTTACTTTTTTTTTATCGAGGAATATTTAATTTTCATCATATCTGTGCGTTGCACTGTATTTTTGTGCACTGGATTTCTGTGTGTAGTTTTGCATTTTGTTCTGCAAATGACAGAATATACTTTTGGGTTTGAATGAATTTCCACTTATTGTCCACAAGGGGTCATCTTATGTCACCAAATTTGGATTTGAATGAGAAGGTGCAGAGCAGGGAAGCCCAGCCTTAACTACTGGTGATTAATTATCTAATGAATCTGTATGACAGGACACCGGTTCAGTGGTTCACCCTGCAGACATGCAACAAATTCATCACGACAAACTCTGCAGAGATTCTTGGTGGAGGTCTTCAAGTTCAAGTGCTGCTGTGGAATTAGCTCTCTTTTCTTTTTTTATGCAGTTATGTGGATTAATATCAGCATGAAGAACCAAATGATCAGTATTCTGATGTGTTTGGGTTGAGTTTTTATATGTTTGCTGAATGCTTCACTAACAGAACAAAGACTGATTTTTATTTGACATTTGTTGTGATTCCTTTTAAATAAAAAAAATGGTTTGATTTGTATGTTTGCTTTGCCCTGCTTTTTTTCTACAAAGGACATTATCATCTTTCTTTAAAAGAATGTGACTCTGTCGTCGCCACAGTTTTTTCATGTACATTCAATCTAAAGAGATAAAATGCTGTCCACTGTGTGGCTATCGGGCTTTCATGTGTCCATTTATTTAGTCTTATTCACCTCCTTTCCATCTTTTGAACGCACACACTCCCTCATTATCATGTCTGGCCTCTGTCAGGCAGCTCACCACGCCGCCACCAAACGAGAGGAACAAGAACGGGCCATGTAAAAGCCTGGAGACCTTTATGTCTTCAAATAAAATGCATTCGGTACAAAAAGGCTCATTTCCACAGCTGGTTGTCTCACAATAACTATGCCACAACGCTTTCTTATGCTATATCGCTAAGGAGCATTTCAACGTAAAGCAGAGAGGAGCCCCGGTCCTCCCCTGTCATCTCTCCTCCCTAAATGAAAAGAGGCTCTCACTGGGGTCATGTCTGGTCTCCTCCCCTGAGACCAGGCCGGCCCAGTCTGTAGGGCATGTCTGGGTCCTGCACACACACACACACACACACACACACCCTGGTTTCTATAGCAACCACAGCCAGCCATGGCTGCCTGACTTGGCCTGCTGCAGTCCACAGCTCAGACTGAGGGGGCCCGAGGCCTCCAGCACAGATGCACATAATTAATGTGATTATATAGATATGTCAACCTTGTCACCTCTCAGTTCATCAGGCCGCTCACAGACCGGCCACCGGCTCAGACAGCAGCAGAGCTCCGCCGCTGCACATCCTTATCTAAGACGGGGAAGGCTCAAACTCTTCCGCTCAATCATATCTTACAATAACAGAAATAGTTTTCCCTGAACATACTGGTAACACTTCATGTTAGAGGTCCGCAAATTTCATGGCAATTAGGTTATAATTAGTTGCAATGCTTTATAATGTGTTCACACATGACACATAAAGCATTTTATGATGACATAAGGTCAAGTATTATAATATTTCAATACATAATATCAAATAATATATTACAACAGGGAATTATAATACACTAAGACCCTTGTAAAACAAATGTCAGTGAGTGACCAGCAGTTATTAAGTATTACGAAGTTTGACCCATTTAAAACTCTTCTTTTATAGTCTAGCCTTCTTGTGATCCTTCTATTTTACTTCTGCATTTGTAGTTTTAATGTTAATTGCTATGTTTTTTTTGCTATGTTTTTGCCATACTGCTTGTTTAATCATTGTTTTAGATTGGGCTATTTCTATTGTGTTATGATATTAACACATACATGTTTCTGTTGCCATTTCCAGCACTTTGTAAACACTATTTTGGAGAAGTCCTATTTAAGTAAAGTTTATCATTATTACTAACCTTATAAGTCTTTTAAAATGCTTTGCAATGTGTTAGAATTATTGTTCTAAATCATGAATGTTTGAGTGCTTAAAACTATAATTAAACAATGCTGTAAGTAGATTATAATGAATTATAAGTATGTTTATAATGCATTATAGACATGATAGGAAATGTAAAAAAAAAAAAAATGCAATATACACAGCATCCCAGTGCAAACCCTCAAACAGCCATAATATATAGGATGACAGGCTGTTAACTGGTACCCTCCCATTTGATTCCCTCCAGTGAATCGCGTCCTAGTGCATTTAAACAGACAGCGAGGTGGCCGTCCTTCCCTAAACTGGAAAACCTTTGTGGCTTTTGATTGGACGAGGAAGTCAAATGATATCACCAGTAAATCACGTCAACGTTGAGACAAAGAGCCTCATTCTGGTGAAAGGTCACTGTCCTTAACTGTTGTTAAGACAGACAGACCGGCATGCAAATCTGAAAGTTTTGATAATGTCACAAAGCGTATAAATCTAGTCTGGATGTTTTCAGGCTGCTCTGACAAATAGAGAGGATTTGGAAGATTTCCAGAAAAACAAGAGCAGCTCCTGTGGGCAAGCTGAGCATCAACAAACAATATTTCTTCCCAGACTCTGACGGGGCATCGGGTTCATAGTAATTATCAGTGATTAAAGAATGATCTTCTCAGGAGGTTGGGGGTCAGAGGTCAGCACCCAGCACAGCGGCGAGACACTCCATTGTCATGCATGATGTCTTTTGTCAATTGGGGCAGCGACTTTTAAAGGGAAACGTTTTATCGGCCGTGTCTCCCACGCTCCTTGAAGGGAAAGAGAAATGAAGATGAATGAAGAAATCAGACTGACATGAGACTGAAAATAATAAATGCTTTATTATTGAGCCACGCAAACAAAACGTTCAGCCAAAAATTTGCACACCATGCGTTCAGAAAATCTCAAAAAGCAACATTTTCATATCAAGTTCACAGTATAATGATTTCAGAGCATTTAATTCAAATATGCTATCTAAAAAACACACTAAAAATCAGAAAAGCAGAAATATACAGAACTACTGTATCATTTCGAAAATAACAAAAGTTATTTGAGGCAATGTATCATAAATAAATAAATAAAATCGACGCAAAACTGCTTCAACGTAGGCTTTGATTAATCTTACATGTACATGACTAATTGGCAAAAACAGCAAAATAACTAAAATCTGATGTAGCAAATCAAGACACTGCAACTAAAATATTACGAGAGTAGAGTTTGAAAATAAAAATAAAAACAGAAATGGGTTTGTAGTGTTAACTTAATCTATTAACAGATTCTATTCATTCTAAACGATGACGGAGAAAGGAGATTTTAAAACTGACCCAAAATCCCTGAGCTCCCAGGCACTTAGGAATACTGAAGGAAACTCTTGAGATAAAACCAAACAGCTCTGCAGTTGTTGGCCGATACACAGCCACAACCACCGTGTGGATTCAGCTGTGTTGAATTCAACCGGAAGGATCTGAGCTTTATGACACATTTGCAATCAAAATGCAGCAGAAAAAGATAACAAAAACCATTTAGCACTCTTGAATCGGTTCCTTAAGGGGGACAAATTGTCCCCTGCAAAAAAAAAAAAAAAAAAAAAGTCATATCTACACAGGAATTAAGTACTAATACTTACCCTGGTACTAATTAAACATCTTAAATGCAGCATTTAATGTTCTATTAAGAACAATTCAGGTAACACTGGCAAAGTTGCAGCTGAACCAGCTGGAAGATGACTGGGTCTGTATCACAAAACGAGATTCGTGGATCTCTTTGGGCTTAACTCTGTTTAACCGGTATCACGAAGCTGGCTCACTTTTAACCAAGGCAGATCACCATGGTAACCTATGCTGCACGGTTAACCAGCCCCAGTGAAGGTCATTTCAGAGGATCAGATCATAAAAATATATCAAAATACTTTGTTAACAGTAGAGTGCTCCAGTGATGATGTATTTTGGAGGCCGACCAGGAAGTTAGCATCAACCTGGTTCCCTCGACAAAAAGCCAATTGGATAACCGAAAATAAGATCTGTGATCTAAACTTGACTTTGTGATGTCTTTGGTACTTAACTGTATATTTGTAACCAGATATGTGAGGGATAATGTACAGCGAGTGGGTCATTGTGGTGAAATAAACCCTGGCAGGGCGATGCAGGACGCTAAGCGGAGGGGTTCTGCACTGCCCTGAAGGAGTTCATTTCACAACAATGACCCACTTGCTGTACATTTTCCCAATTATAACACGGCTACTTACTAAAGAAATCAATAATTTTACCCAAAAATGGTCCGCAAGGGTCCAAGATCAGCTATGCACCCAGTTACGGTCTGCTATAAAGAACTAACTGACTATAAAATCGAGTATTCAACAAAGCCGCATATAATCAGCATTCAATAAGGCTTCCTTTTGTAAAACAGCGCCCCTACTGGCACATCAGGAACAGTTCAGACAGAGTGCTACTGCAGCACAGAAGATGGCGAGAGGCTTCCAACACAAAAACCTACAAAATCATAATAAATTCAATTCAAGTTCTGCGAAGGAGCTGTGTTGTGTGAAGTGTTTTTTTTTTTTTTTAAGGGAATGTCACTCTAGCCGCAAAGATACTTTTCCTTTCCTCCACTTCACGTCACGCAGACGTAGTAATATAATACTTTAACACCTGCTGTTTGGTGGATTATGTATTTGCCAAATTACAGGAGATGTCTGGACGGATTCAGAAAAGATGGTTAATCTCATTTTATCAGTACATTTGATCAGTATTTAGAGCAGCGCTGTTATTGTCCTTGTTTTTTGAAAGGAATTCTGCTGATACAGACACCAGCTCAGAGCGGGACTGTGTTTCATCACCTGTGTTAATCTTCTAACGCTACAGTTTGGTTTTTGACTGCCTGCTTCCGGCTCCTCTAAATGCCATCCTCACAGTTGTCGTTAAAGTACCTGTACTAATAAAATGGGGTATTGTGCCATTTTTAATGAGTATTGTGTATTGTATTGTGTATGAGTATTAATAAAGGTTCATCTTATCTCTATCTTATTGTGATACCTTTCTAGCATCGGTATATCATGCAATACTAGTTCATGACGACAGGAACAGGAACACAATGTCAACTTTCTAGAAAACTGAACATATTTAAAAAGGTCTAAGTCTTATACTTATTTAAAGCCATACTTGGAAAATTTGGAAGTTATTCCTCCTACTTCTAAAGCTTCTAATCCTATTCTACTTGTGTGATTGTACTGAATTACTACCACAATAACCTAATTTCCTTGTGGGTGTCTCTGTGTCATAAGTAATCCTCTCATGGTTCTTTTGATGTTCGATGTAATAATAATAAAAAAAAAAAAAAACTCTTTCACATGAACACTCCCATAGCTGGATCAGTAAACCCAGACTTAACGGAGCCATTTCATAACCAGCTTTGTTATACTGGTTATCAAAGGTTGTTTATGTTAGACTCTGTGCAGTCAGGTAACCCAAAGAGAGCCAGACTATGATGGACTTGCTTTGTGATACAGATCCCAGTTCTCTCTGTACATTTGTGTTATTGATACCAGTAGCCTGCTGGTCACAAAAAGCCATAAGGGCAACCAGGTGGCCCATATTGCAACAGACAGTCCATCACCTGTCTCCTCTCAACAAACCTTAATCAAAACTTCTGTTACAGCCACAGAAGGTGCATTCTGCTTGTAGCTGTGTAATGAAATGTCCCCTTATCTGTTGTTGTGCTGTTGCAGAGGATGCCTGCAGACAGCAGAGGGCTGGGGCTGCATTGCAGGTACAACAGTAAGGCAGTCTGTTTCCCCTCAGTTCTGCATCAGGTACTGGTGGAAGTAGATGCCAAACAGAGAGCTGATGACCTGGCAGGCAGCCACCCACCATGTCAGGAAGGCAAAGAAACCTCGGAAGAAAAGTGGAGTGAGGACGGACCGCAGCGCTGTGAAGGCCTCTGACAGGCGCGCTACTGTGGCCTGGATGTCCTCCTCCATATCCTCCATCCCCTCTTCGTCTTCATCGAGACCACCAGGCAGCACGGGTGCTGCTGTGGGCATCACCAGTGCTGGTGTCACCCCGGGGCTCTGCTCTCTACCGGTGCACCAGGAGAAGTCCCCTGCAAGATCCGTAGAGATCAGTCAATATTTTGATTTCATCACTCAACTTTGGAGAAAAAAGTAGGAAATAAAACACTCGAAAGATTTCTTGCTATGCTTCACTGACACTAAAACTTGACATCTACTGTGGATGTTTCTAATATTTAACTTCACTGTAGCTGCAAATGTCTCAATGTGACATTACAGGAATAGCTTGACATCTTGGGAAATATGCTACCAATCTCATATCAGTCTTAGAGCTGCAAAGTTAGATGGATTCATTTATTAGTTGTCAAATTGTTAAGTCAATCGCCAACCATTTTGATAATCAATTAATCGGTTTGAGTAATTCTCTGATTCTAGCTTCTTAAATGTGAATATTTTCTGGTTTCTTTACTCCTCTATGACGGTAAACTGAATATGAGTTGTGGACAAAACAAGACATTTGAGGACATCCTCTTGGACTTTGGGAAACACTTTATAGACCAAACAACTAATTGATTAACCAAGAAAATAACCAAAATATTAAATCAGCAATGAAAATAATCATTAGTCGCAGTCCTAAAAGCCAGCAATTAGTTAGCTAACCAGGAAATAAACAGTTCTGTACGTCGGTAACATGACCTACCAGCATCTCTCAAACTCACAAGTTAAAATCTTATACCTTGTTTATTTCATCTGTACTAAAACTGTCACGAAATGATCCTACACTTTCTCCCTCTTAACTTGATATTTATCATATATACAACTCATAAACAACTCCCCTAATGCTATTTCAAAGCTGTTCAACCCAAATATTCACCCACAATTAAAGCTAGGCGATAAACTATACATCTATAAATTATACATTATCAGAGGACGAACATAGCATCAAACAGCTATTTGTTATGTAAAGATATAGAGGGGTTATGTCTACCTGAGCAGAAAATGAAGTCGATCTCCCTCTGTGTGTGTTGTAATCCACTCCTTGCTTTGTTGACATAGCTGGGCCGGCTGTGCGTTTAGTGCATGTGAGCATGCCCCGCTGGCTAGCTCACGGCCGGTACGTTAATACGGTGGTTACAGCTGATAACACCGTCCTGACCGACGGCACTGTTGCGGAAGTGTAGCACCCACCCTCAGGTGAGCACTGTTAGCTCTGTCAGAACTGTTAGCACCATTATTATTATTATTATTTTTAAAGAGTAGTGTCAGCACTGTTAGCTGTGTGCCACCAGTTCAGCTGTCTCCACGTTGAGAGCCGTGCGGAGACAATAGAAATGCCCCCAATTTCGCAATTAGCACCTTTAACAATTACCTACAGCTCATCCTACCAGCCTTTCCTCATCCCCATACCTCTTAAAAATAATGCTTTTGTACATCTTCTTGAATTGATTTATATTTATTTATATTCAAACCATTCCACAAATTTACGCCACAAAATTGACATACACATTTGAATTGTTGGGAAAAAGCACAAATGCATAAAGATCAAGTGTGGCTTTTTTGTCAAATGCAGTGGTGATAGTATTTTACTTACCTAGAGCCTTGAGTGCCAGCGTGGAGAAGAGGATGAGAAAGACAGGAACCAGATACTGGAGAGTAATTACAGTCAGGTAGCAAAAGATACGAGTGACCTGAAAAACAGCACATTTGTTCTTAGTAAATAATTTATAGTTAGAGTTTTCACTTTCCTACAGCCCAGTAAACCTTCTCTTTATGTAAAAACATCTACATTCAAAAGGTTCTGAAGTTCAACCCTTCACTGTTCAAATATCTGACCTTCCTCTGAATGTCAATAGCAGCAATACGTCCTGCCTCCTTCTTCATCTGCTCCACCCACTTCTGAGCCAGATTGAGGTAGGCCTGCAGGTGGTAACGAGTCAGTCCGAGCCGCAGCACACACAACACCACGATGATCCACAGGCGCATGCTGTCAAATGTTTCACTGGAAACTCTACAAGTGTGATATTATAAAAATTTACAAAAATTACAAAAATTTTAAATGTGCCATTTGGAGAACATTTTGTATTAGCAGCCACTGTTTCTGTCTTGAGAGTTCAGAGATTAGTTGGAATGGATAAAGTAAGTAAATATGTACAGTATGTGCACTCACATTGTGACAGATGTCTTCCCCATAGGTGCATTGGCCAGGAAGTCCCTTGCAATAGGTTTCACCCATAGAACCAACACAACTACTGGAGACAGGAAACTCATGTGTAACAGAATCCTGCAGGAAATATTAAAGACATCTAAGTGAGCAAAATACTGCTAATTTACTGTTTTAATAAGGCATGGAGTACATTGTTTGTTGCAGTATTAAATGCATCATTTATTATCCTTACTGGATGAGTGGTCGCTCTGAGTTCATCTGTACAGCATCTAGATGAGTCTGAGCCAGTCGCAGGCCAGGGAAGGCCAGGAGAGCGCCAATGTAAGCACAGATAGCAGCCAGACCGAGCTTCACTGTCAGCTTCGTCACTGGGATTCTGAAGGGAGTCAAAACAACAACCAAACTTTATGCCGCGTCCAGCACAGATATTTGTCAAGTAAAGTCTACTTAGTCGAGTTACTTGCTCATGCACAGAACTTAAGTGTTGTTGGTAGTGCTGCTCATCACATGCAGCAATCGATAAATCCAATTCTGACAAAATCTGTAACTGTGGTTGTCGCAGGATTGTAATATGCCTGTCCAATCATTTCATTTAGCCAGAATGAAATGATTACCATGATTACTACCTGCCTGCCACCATGCACTCTGCCTGTGAACTCAGTGCATGTCATCAGAGCTGCTAGCTTGACTATGCTGTGACTAAGAATAACCATTTTCATTGTTTATGTTCATAATGATCATTGTGGGGGAACAACTTTGGCGGGAGGCCTGAACAGATGGACTGTCAGTGTTGCCAGTTTGGTGACTCTTTGCAGTTTTAGGGAATTTTGGAGCTAGTTAGCAGCTAGTGCTGCTAGCTACTTTCATTGAAAAAAGTAGTGAACATATGACTGGATAAATGAGAGACATGGATTATACTGCATGAGTTGTGTGAGCGTTTGTAAACAGCTGTTTTGCGAGCCGAATTTTCTCATTTTTGTATTCTTCGTTCACTGTGGTGGATGCGACGCTTCCTGAAGTCAAGGTAGCACTGAGTCTTTTGGGGGTTAAGTATTCCTTTCATGCATGATACAATGTCCATCAATATTAGATTAACACAACTTCCTCCTTAAAAACAACATAGTAATATTTCAGTTATAAGTTGTCTTTGCAGGAACAGATACTTACGACCAGTCAGCGTAGCCCTGCTGTTTGGCAAAGACTTCCAAGTTGTCAAAGAGGCTAGAAAAGCCTGACTCCAGGCCGAACTCCAGGTAGTCCTCTCTGACCACCAGCACCAGCATGGCCACGAGCAGAGACAGGAAGCCAAAGGCAAGGCACACCGAGCGCTCGCCGCCCTCTTCAGAGCGGAAATAGTGGCTCATCAGAGTGTGAAGGGTCTTTCTGGGGGTTGTGGGTTAAATTAAAACAAACAAGAAGGCAAAAGAAGCACTCATCCAGTCCAAGACTCCCCATATATTGGGCAACTTTGTCTTTAGTTTGTCTCCTAGTTTTAAAATATCCTAAGTCTTTTTAATATAAATTCTACCACTGGCATACGTCCTGATAAGATGTTACAATTTTGTAAATGTGACGTGATGCTTCATCATGTTTATTAATTGTTCATTCAACAGGTTAGACTGCAGCTGCACAATAAGATAATTATCTTTTGTTGTTTTAATCCATATTGATCTTTACAGTTGAAGGATACAGGCTGAAAAGAACAGTCAAGACACACCAAATGGCTCCGATATTGACCTCTTTGCTGGCATCCACAACACTGTAGTAACACTCAGTGAACAGGAATACACCTGTTGCATAGACTGCAAAATCTATCAGCCACTGGTACTCTAGGAAAAACCGCAATACTGAAAGTAGAAACAAGACAAAAAACATTAGTTGTCTCAGAGGATTCTATAAAAGGACTATTACAAAAAATACTGTAAATGCATAGTGAGTCAATAGCTGAGCTTGAGCAGTGTTGATACTTGCACAATGTCACTGTGATATAGATAAAGAGTATTTATTTTACCAAGAGCGTCAATGGTGTTGACTGGAGCTTTCTCCAGGTGAAGGTCGATGTCTTTGGGCACAGTGAGAGGCTTGCTCTCCCCATTCTGTCTCCTAGGAGTCAAACAAGGAAGACATGTCCATATTAAAAAAACAACCAACGAAAATATCTGCTGTTGAGTTGTACAAGAAGAAAAAGGGAGAGAGGCGAAGACTAGCCTGTTCGGAGCAGCATTCGCAACAAAAGATAAAATTCTGTACCTTTATCTCAGAGAGTGCAGAGTAGTGCTGACAGATTAATCGGATTTTCGTCATCGCGATTTAAACATGCTCGATAAACACATTGCAAAAACCTGCCTGAGCTGCAACAATTAGGAAAAATCATCTTATTTAGGGACTGCTATCGAAACGCTGTATTAAACAGGACCCTGCACCCGCTCTGCTGCTCTGCGCCAGTGAAGTCAGCAAACAGCTGATCAGAGAGGCTGCGATGGAGACCTGACAGAAGTAAACCTGGTCGAGTTGAAGACACCCTCGCACATTACTGCAAGTAAGTGCAATAAAACCTTCACAAGTAGAAAGCCTAGCCTTTGTCAATACATCTGTTCAACACGCATAAACATGATGCAAAAAAAGCAATATTTGACTCTGCTCTGTCTGCAGTCGCTCATCCACTGCTATGTTTACACAAGCACAAAACACAAGCTCGACAAAAGCTATTTTGTTGGGTTGCCTCTTAGTGAAGGCTCTGAATGACTTTTGATCCCTCTAAGTAAGCAGTGTTCCAGTATATGTGTCCAGGGATTTACTGTGAAGGGTGAAACGGAAGGAGTGAAGTACTGATGCGCTGTTATTGACAGGGTTGGAGGACATTTTGGCGCAGGTTACAGAACCTCTGTGTTATTACCATAAAGTAGAGGTGCAACGTAGTGACTGGCTGCACAAACTAAAACAAAAGCTGTCTGTATGAATCACATCAGCAGAGGTAGGAGGACAGAGGATAGGAGAAATGACTGATACTGATTGATGTGTCTGCTGTGCATTCTTTATAAACACAGGAATATGATTTATATTACTGACATTTTTGCTTGTTTCCAGTGAGACATCAGTGAGTTTATATGGTGACTTTGCTGTTGTAAACATTATTGTTGCTGCTTTAGAAACAACATTTAGCCTTGTTGTATTTAAAATACAATAATCTCGTTCTGAATTTAAAGACAACCAGGCTGACATAAGTATAGCTAATGTGCACACTTGAGCAATATAAACAATGATGTCTCACATTGCAGATTTTCATCATATCATGCAGGCTTTGCAAAGATCTGTAAATTAGATTATTTTCAAGGAAATGTCTTCCTTAAAACAGATTTACTTTGTTGGGACTCCTTTCTGACCCTCCCCCAACTCCCACCTGTCTCTCCTGGTCTGTCTGGGCATCTGCTTCCCGGCCAGTGCACACAGCTCTCCTTCTGACGGGTGTTTGAACCGGAACAAACTGAAAGGAACAAAAGACATATGTATATATACAGTGTACAGGACATTATGTGTATACTGTATTGACTGATTGTTGAGGGTGATAATACCTGCCATTGCAGAGGAGCCAACGTGCAAATGAACAATGTGGAGCCATCCTCTGCATAATGCTGGCAGCCAGCAAGCTGACCACCAGCTGAATTCCCATCAGCGCCTGTCAGAGCAAACATACGTTGAAGTATTAGATTCAAAACTCCATTCTTTGGACACGAAAACATTCAATGAATGGTACGTGTCAGTAACTCAGTAGGTAATGCAAGACACAAAGAGAGTGTCTTGTCTGCAACTGTGACAGTCAGTCAAGACAGTATTTCATGTGTACTCGGCATACAAGACCCAAGGAAGATTCAAGAACAGATAGTTTTGACAACACCAAAGGTTAAGTTTGTCCACATATCACAGGCTGTAGTAACGTTAGAAGTTAAGCCACGTAACGTTGGTTTGCTATAAAACAACAGTAACAACATATTTACTAAGTTCAACGAACTCAAATATATAATGTGTTGAAAGCTCCTGCAAAATGAATGAAAGTTAGCAAATGGCTATCGTGCTAAATTTAGCTAAACTTCACCACCTGTCAGTGCTGCTGCAAACGTTAGCTAGCTAGCTAGCTAGCATTAGCACACCAGCTCTCATAGTAACGAAGTACAAACAAAATAAGCTCGCTGGTGAATTTTACAGCAGGCTGTTAAGACTAGTAACTACCTCCCAGTGTACTGGTGTGTGAATTAACTTACCATCTCTTTTCTCGAAAGAAAGGCGCGGTTAAAACCAGGATAGCTGCCCGGAGCGTCTTCACATGCGGGGAAGTCTTGACAGCTGAACCAACTGACATGTGAAACTGCTGAATGTCCCGGATGTAGTAGTGGAGTCGCACGCTGCCTTCAAGTGCTCCCTGAAAGCTATGTAAATTAGAGCACCATTTCTACCAGCACAACAGCTGCTGCTAACGCTGCTACCGCTGAAAGGTGGTAATTAAAGTAGGATTCATTTTCATTACTGAAGTGCTTGAATGTACATGAATGTACTTATTTTGAGTTATTATGAGACTACGTTTATTTGACTGCTGCGGTTACTAGACCTTTCGAACTGATTTAGGCCCGTTTTGAAACCACGAGGTAAGAAGCATTTTAAACGCAGTGAAGCAGTCAGATGTGGTAACACCTCAGCCAATGGACATCTGCTATCAGGTTATCAGTAATAAATAATATAGGTAATATCACTTTTCTGAGAGGACCCTCAAATTGATTTAATGTTGCGTTTGAAAGTTATTGCTAAAAAAAGACATTTTAAATGCTTAACAATTATTTTGAGTATTTTTCCATTGCTCTATATTTTTTCTATTACTATACAGTGTATGCCTACTTATAACACCCAATTAACTATGCTGATCTATTGGACCTTGTTTTTGTAGGAAATGAAGTGGCACAGTGAAAGTACTTCAAACATGCTAAAGTCTTCTTACTGTACAGATGCCATTTTTCAGTTGGGCAGAGGAGAGGAGTTGTCAAAATATGTCTAATCATAGATATGAATATATCTATGGTGGTGAGTTTTTCTTCCATTTTCACCTCTCAGCCTACAAAGAGGCTTCTGCAGCTTGAGAGGACTGCTGGCAATAAGCAGGGCAAGAAAAAAAAAAGGAAGGAAACTTTGGCCAATCACAGGTCATTTTAGAGAGAGAGCGTAACTATTGAGCGTTCCTATTGGCTGTGTTCCAGTTGATGGATGGTGCTTGGTATTTTGTCGACTGATCTCAACATGGCTGCCAGGTCACAAACTTTCTTATTTTACAGCTAAACAGTAACTACAAGATGTTTCTGAAAACATCTGAGGTGAGAAATAGGCATTACGGCAACAGAATATTGATTCTTTCCTAGTTTGACTGTTTGATCAGAGTTTGTGAGTGATTGAAAGCTGCTCAGAGACAGCAGCCTCCAGATCAGCACTGATTGGTTGTTTTCCTCTGGTTTGTGAAATCTTGCAGATGTCATTAGGAGAGAATCCTATTTGCTTCAATTCTACCCGTTATTGCTTTAAGTAGACTACAGAGTGGAGGCACATCTGCCTTCAATCAGCACCTGATAGCTCACAGCAAACACACACACAGTCGTGTTTCCATGGGGACATCACATTGACTCACATTCATTTCCTGGAGACTTACCACAACCCTAAGTGTAACTGTTACTTGCCTAATCCTAATAAACTAGAATAACTGGAATAAACTAGATAAAATAAAGAGCTCACACACACTGCAGGGCTCCATTGTCCACTCAGGCCTATTTAATGCACCTGGGTGACGTTTAAATCACAGCTGCTGTTCATTACATTAAAGTGAAGAGTTGTGGTTGAACCGTCACCAGGTGCAATAAATGAGCTGACATTGAAGCACTGCGCTGTGTGAACTATTTATTTGTTTATTCCATCATTTTTGGAAAGCCTCATAATCTGTTTCATTTTAATAAGAAATGCAGGAAACAGCATTCTGATTGATTAACTCAGTGCCCCCTGTCCACCTGTGAAACTAAACATTGAGTTTAACCACTTTACTGAAATGAACACAACCAACAGGGAGGACATCTAGAGCTTTCATTGGTTAGTAGTGGCACTGACTGAAAAAATACTAATATTACATTTACTTTTACTTTATACTAAATATTACCAAAAACATATATTTTCTATAATATCACTGTTGGACATACATTATTTTTCAAGTGTACAAGTTAAGACATATTCTCTACTAAATACAGAAATCATAGAAAATTAAAGTATATGTAGCCTATTAATGTATCCAGCAGAGCAGTTTTAATTTCACCAACATGCTCCCACTCCTCATCTCTAATTAAAATGTAAAATGTTATCCGTCTTAGTTCCTTGTTCTTCCTCAATACCCCTGAACACCTCCATGAGATCTTCCTAATGATAATCTCCGTGTTTCATGCTCCCACCATCATGTATCTTAACATTTCATTGGATGGAAACAAACATTATGCAAATGGCGAAGCTTAAAGTCTCAGATATGCTCCTCTTCCTCTCTACTTTGGCATTAAAACAGACAGACACCAGGGACGGAGGGATTTTGATGTAATCATGAACTAAAGTATTATTTTTTTTCCATTGAGATGGATAAAAATAAGGAAATACCTTATAATACCAACACTGTTATCTTCAAACCCGTAGACAAAGTTTATATCTTTGTAATTTGTGGCTGTATTATGTTGTATGACCTCTGAGCCTTAGAGTATTATAAACCATGAGGTGTTAGGGATGACAGCTCTGAATACACTAATGCATCCTCTGTGTGTGGTATGCTTGGTCACTCAGGAACACACACACACACACACACACTGGCCTGTACATGCATTATAATGTCAGCTCATCCTCTGTAAAGCGGAGGCCCGTGTGCCTCCAGCAGTGTTTCCAGCCGCACGCCCTCCGAAAGCTCTTTTACCAAAAGCCATTCACCACATTCAAATCTGTGTTTAGCATGTGCGTTCATGTTATTTGGGTGGTCTGCAGAAGTTGATTGAATTCACACTTTCTGCTAATTGGTGGCACCCCTTCTGCTGAAGATGTGTCTGATCCTTTGCCCTGTGAATTTGCGCACAAGAGCATGACATTTCAATGAGGGCTGTGAGTTTGATCAAATGGAGCTTTGTGCGATGAAGCAACAGCCTCTCCGGTGGGCATGTATTTATGCACCAGCGGGCAGGCATCTGTAAACATAAATCACATAAAATTAGTTGTTCAGCTCAATATCAATCTCTGTGTGGTTGTTTGATCCTTATGAGTTGTGCTGATCCAACTTCAGCCTATACCCTGACGCAATTAGTTTGTGACATTCTGATCGAGGGGGGAATGGAGTGATCACGTTTTAATTAAGATTTCATTTTTGCATATTACATTTTAAAGAAATAAAGCTGCTTGTTTCTCCATCACTTGCTTACTTAAGATAAAATATACACACTATGTATGTTTAGATGTGACAAAACATTGCATTTGAGAATTATATGACCTTTTTAGACGCACATAGTGCAACATAAAGGCAAGTATATTTTATTTGTACAGCATAATATCACAAATCACAAATTTGCCTCAGAGGGCTTTACAATCTGTACAGGACACAACATCCTCCAAAAAACTGTTTCACAGGATGCACAGACATGCAATAGAAGAAGAAGAAGATATTCCATTTATTAGTCCCACAGTGGGGAAATTCAGTTTTACACTCTGTTGTTCACACAGTACATATACATGTTAATGGAGAGATGTAGAGTGAGGGGGCTGCTCCTGACAAGCGCCCAGAGCAGTTGGGGGTTGGTGCCTTGCTCAGGGGCACCTCCAGCAACCAGTTGGTCTTGGTCATGGGTCTTGGGGGACTTGAACCGGCGTCCTCCGCCTCCTAACCCAAGTCCTTACGGACTGAGCTACTGCCGCCCCCTGTTGTGTGTACACAGTAATGTCAGAATGAAAATACAACATAAACGGTCCATATGACAAGACTTGATATATATAATGTGAACATATATGAAAAGATCCAAGAGGATGTCAAGCAAAAACAGATAGAGCCAGAGCAACACAACCTCCTCTCCACCATGTAACTTAGGCCCTGTTCAGATCTGGTATTAATGATGACAATAATGATCGAATCACAAATGGACAACTCTAAGTATAGGTGTGAACCACCTACTCAACTGACGTCTCGCTGGGATCTGATGGTCCTTAATGTGGCCCGGAACACATTGGCGTACACACCGCTAAAACAATGTGGCCACATGTGGCCCAGACCACCTCTGAATGTGGTCTGAAAGATCCAATCTCAATGTGTCCTCCAGCGCATCTTGAGTGCAATCACACCTGTACTTAAAGCTGTCCACTTGTGATCTGATAACTGAGGATGCATGTGAATACCAGGTCTGAACATGGTCCTAGAGAGAGGACAAGATTTTTGTTTTTAGTTCACAGTGTTTCCCATACCAACAAGCCCCTTGAGACTTTTTTCAATGCCAGCATTTGCCCTCGAACACAAGCAGCAAAAATACACAGAAATAAATCACGGAGTTGATAATGTTGAGAAACCAGCAAGAGTATGCTGGACTTTCAAAAAATATATAACTGAAAAACTAGGGCTGTGTGTGATTCTTTATGGAGAAACTCACAGATCTGTTGATTAAATCAAGAAATCTATTGTGTTGATCCAGGACTGCCCTGCTAAAAAATGAGCCCACTGTTGCCAACTGTTTTCCAGTGAAAGCAGCTCACAGCACTCGCTCCAAGAGTCCCTAAAACTAGCAACGAAAGTCTGCAGCTCTGACAGTCCATCGTTTCAGGCCTCCCTCCAAAGACACTTCCCTAAAATTATCACTATGAACATAAACAAGTTAGTACTCACAGCTGCCAGGCTAGCAGCTTGTGTTAGACTCCGGTAGAGTGTACACAGTCAGTCAGACAGGCAGTAGGTAGGTCGTTAGCTACTGAATGAAATGATTGGACAAGTTTATTACAGTCCAGCCACACATACCAGATTTTTATGTCTCTGCACTGGCAACAGCTGTGGCTGGCATTATCTTTTTGGGTTGTCTGTACATTCGTCCGTACGTATGTCCATCTGGCCCATGAACGCTATATCTCAGGAGCGCCTTGAATGAATGTCTTCAAAATTGGCACAAACATCTATTTGGATTCAAGGATGAACTGACTGGATTGTTGTGGTGAAAGGTCAAGGTCACTTTGACCTCACAAAACACATTCTTGGCTAAGAATTCATATGGTAATTATGATAATTTCACATATATGTCTAACAGGATAAAATAATGAAGTGATGACGTTTTGGGCAAACATGATGTAAACTGCAACTTGACTGGTTGGCAGAAGCATACGTGCAACCGTTATTTCTCATTTTCTCTTTTTCTGTCTGTGTTTCCTTGATTGCTGTTGGGATGTAATGATAATTTTGACATATCTAACTAAAACATTTTTGATTTAAACATTTTGTACATTTACCAACATCAAACTGTCAGTCACTCTGTGAGAAGAAATGTCTCTGTCTGGGTGGAAAAACACTTCCATAATCATCATCTTTGACACAAATGCTAATCCCTCTGCCATGTTAGCCATCTGTGGCTGAAGTAGCGGGGCAGAAATTACTGAAGAAAATGGACACAAATAAAATGCTAATTCACCACAGGCTACAAGTGGCTCCCCTCCCTCTGCTCAGCTCGGGGGGCCTCTCGGTTCCCACACCACTTCCCTGTGTCTCTCCCAGGGTGCTGCTGGGATACCGTCGGCTGCTTCAGAGCCCGCAGCAGGGATGCAGCCCTCCCATTGGCTCGTCTTTGTTTGCCCCCATGCATGGTATTCATCGACTGATTTGAATATATGCAAATGTTGCAATGGTGCCCCGTCAAAGGAAACTCCCACCGCCACAGTGTTTTTTCCCTTCATTTTCCCCGCTCTTTTGCTTTTTGTCTCTTTCCTAACTGCTGCAGTGTGGGGGGATAGCTGTGGGAACCAGCTTTGGAGGGCCAGATCTGCTTTGTCACAGGGATTTATTTAGTAGTGAGACTCATGACTGCTAATTACACAGACATAGACATACTGTATGTCATAAGGAAGAGAGAAGAAGAGCCTGCAAAGGTGATAATACAGCGGTGTAGTGGAGGGTATGAGGAATATACCCACCTCTTTTTCGGGAGGTTTACAGTATAGGTTGCCCACTTATTTGCCAAAAAACATTGGAATTTGAGAATGAGGTAACCTGCCTGTCTACCTAGTAGTTCATCGAAGATCACTACACTGCTGGCTGTATCAATCAAACCAAATATCACGGCTGTGAGTGTCAGATATGATGGTGCCAGACAGAGATGTCATGTGTCAAGCACATACATTACATGTCCTGTTGATTACAATACGAACTTTGCATATTTGCATATTTTTATATACATACTATATTGTTGGTTCAAACTTGCAGTACAAGTTTCTACAAAAACTAGAATTACCGCCTCGCGGTTGTTTGTCTCCACCAGTTGCGTCTGTCCAAAATGTCATCACTTCATCATTTTATCCTGCTAGACATTTGTGTGAAATTATCATACTTAGGATGTGAATTCTTGAGTTATGGCCAAATATGTGTTTTGAGAGGTCACAGTGACCTTGACCTTTGACCACCAAAATCTAATCAATTCATCTTTGAGTCCAAGTGGATGTTCGTGTTGAATTTGAAGAAATTCGTACCTGAGATATCACACAAGAGTGGACGTAAGAATGGATGCGGAAGAAGAAGAAGAAGAAGAAGAAGAAGAAAAGGAGAGAACCACAATGCTGAAGTCTCAGTTTTGTGTTACTTCAAGCTAAAATAAGATGTACGGTATACAGTCCTTCCTCTGTAATGGTGGAAGAACCGTGGATTTATAAAATAAGATACACACAAATCTGCATACAGGCTTCATATCTGCATATTCACTCAGTGTATCTAGCTCATCTGTTTAGAGAGTCCAGATTGAAACAGAAGAGAATTAGCTCGGCTTGACTCGGCTGTCGTGTGTTACAGTATAAGCCGTTACTTTGGCTCGTCCTCACACGCTGTCTGGATTTGGATGACATGAATCATTGCACACTTTTTATACTGTAATTACACTAATGTATGCTGCTAATTCTATTTCGCTGAGTGTTTGTGGTATAGATGATCCCATGGATGACCCAGCATGCACAGATGGGCGATGTACATGCACACAAAGACACAAATGGCACTTACAGCACTGCAGTAGGCTTTATTTTACACTATTTCTGCTGTTAAATGAAAATATGTTAGCACAAATGTTCATTTACTGACTTGCTGTCCCATTTTCACAAACTCTCACTATTTTATCTTTTTCTAGAAATCTCAAAATCAGCCATTTTTTTCCATTATGCATCCCTCCGTTGCTCTGGATGTACAGTTTTAATCATGGGTGGTGGTGATTTTTCTTCTGACAAAAATGCAGCACTTTCAAATGTTCAGTTCTCACCAGGATTTTCTATACGACAATACTGTAGCTGAATAATACACATCTGAGGAGCTGCAACAGGCTTCATATTACATTATTTTCTTTTACCTCTCGGTGTCAAATAAAAATGTGTTTGCGCAAATGTTCATTTATACTAATTCTCTCTGACAAGGACTTGCATCCCCCTTTGCACAAACTCTTACTGATTTATATTCAAAATAATAAATCTACTCTATATCATCCATTTTTTTCTTCATCTATACATCCCCCCTTGAACAGATGTATATTTATTCTATATATTTATATAAATTAAATAAATTTGTAGAACTATGGCTTTTACCCGGACTCACCTTGACATCCTCAGGCTTCATGAGAAGAAGAAAGTCTTCATGTTTTGTCAGTCCAGCCAAAGAGGACAAAGTGTCCATCTGTATAAAAAGATGAATTTTGAGTTTTCAAAAACATCTTTTCAGTGAAGGTGCAAGCTTCAAGGTTTTTTATTTATCATTTGTCAGCAAAGCAGCCACTGGCAATGGAAATCTTCGGTCTCAATGTACAACAATGCACATAAAATATGTATATATTAAAGGGGGACTCACACAATTAAAAAGAAAAGCAAACTAATAATCTAAGGCATAAAATAGTGCAGTAAATATAAATATAAACGTAAGTAAATATGTAATAGTACTGTAAATGTAAATTTGTGGACAACAGTATTTTAGATGGTGAAACTATGGGAATGTAGTATGTATAGGGAAGTAGCAAATACATTTCAAATAAAAAGCCCACTGAATATAAGTTTGTATTACAATAAAAAAATTATACAAGTCTATTTTCATTTCTCATTAAGTCAAATCTCTTTTTACTCTTGATGTGTCATTTTAAAAAGTGCATGTAATTTTCTCATCTTGAAATATTGTTTGAAATAAAAAAAGCACCTTGTTTGTGAACTTCCTGATTACTGACACTTTCCTATAATCCATAAGCTAAATGTGTCGATGTGTTACAGTGGAACAGGAGGCCTCCCACCTCCCCCAGTGAATTTGCTCTGTGCATTAACATGTTTTGAATGACAATCGTGCGCACTATGCGCGCTGCGTGCGCTTGAACTTGACCGGCGGACTTGCCTGGGAAAAGAGGCGCGACTTTGGCCCTTTGCTCCTCTCCTTTATGCAGAGGAGGCTGTGACGACTGATGTCAGCGCTCATTAGCATAAACTTCAGCCTGTTCCCAATTAAATCAGGAAAGCAGGAAGAACACCAGTCTTTTCTCACATGGCTGGGAACCAACCAACACCTCTCTCACTCTGAACAAGAAGCTGCTGATATGTAAGTACATTTTCCTTCAGTTGAAACAGTGTTTTACATTGGTTTTGATTTCTTTTTAATTCATTTTAAAGTTTTAATTTTGGGATTTATAATTCACAACACTTTTTCAAATTCCCTTTATATACAGAACATATAATGTTTGCTGTCTATTCATCAAAGTGAGGATTATTGGTGTGGAAATCATGATGTTCATGACACCTGCAGTTTGTCAGCTTCCTGAATGTGGAAGCAATGTGCAGCATGGCATCTTTTATGAGTCTCTTTTATGAGTCTTTATTCCAGGTTTACCTGATTCCTTATTGATACAGTGATGTGCTGATCACTGAAAACCTCTGATTTAGGATAGCTGATCATGGCCGCTGAGTGTACACAGGATACTTGTATGTGGTTATGTCAGCCTAAAGGAGGAGGCTGTGAAGTGCTTCTTACACAAGCTGGCAATATTAGATTCTCTCACCTGTTTAAGAGTCGAACTGACTTCTTTATTAGTTTTTGTAGGAATTGGATATGCAATAGCAAAATGACCAGTGGGGTGTTATATAATGTGAAAACAATGCATTATAGTTGCTATTTCATTTATAAACTGCATATAATGAGGAATGCATTTTTATCCTCAATGAAAAATGATCATGCAGCTACTTTAAGTCTGCAGCGGATGAAGCAACAGGGCTTTCCATCCCCCTGAACATATCAACAGATCTATATCATAGGGCTGTTGATCCATTAAAAATATTTAATTCCAGTGTATTCCAAGTGTATGATTGTAAAATGTCTAAATGTATCAAGTATTTAATACTCTTATCAACATGAGTAAATATGCTGCTTTATGCAAATGTATGCATATATTTATTACTGGAAATCAATTAACAACAAAAAACAATGATAAATATTGTCCAGAAACCCTCACAGGTTCTGCATTTAGCATAAAGAATATGCTCAAATCATAACATGACAAACTGCAGCCCAACAGGCAACAGCAGCTGTCAGAGTGTCAGTGTGCTGACTTGACTTGATCCAAACAGCATGTGATTATCATATAATGTCTGTAAAAGGGAGACTCGTGGGTACCCACAGAACCCATTCACATTCACATATCTGGAGGTCAGAGGTCAAGGGACCCCTTTGAAAATGCCAGTTCTTCCTCATCAAAATTTCATTAAAATCATAATTTTTCCGCTGACAAAAATGCAGCACTTTGAAATGCTGAGTCCTCTCTCCAGACATGTTAGAGCACACTACTGAATAATACACATCTGTGGTATTGTTAGCGTTTACTAATATTTGTTTTGGATATTTAAATCCTGTACTTCGTCACCTCTATCACCACAAAATACTGATTACAATGAGCTGTTATTAGGTGCTAATTTGTGGACATGACAGACAGAGGGAAGGACAAATATTTTGCTCCCTGCTGGTCTTCATGTGTGACCTCTGACACCTTCGTGTCTCCATGTCAGGTCAAGCCTTTTTGAAGAGCGGCCATTACAATTCCCAGAAGTGGCCACTTGAATCGGTCAGTTATTAACAACTGAACCCAGCAGGGCTCCTGTGTGGTCACGCATGACGACATAACAGCCATCACAGAAATCTGACAGAAATGAATGAAGTTAAGGTGGAAACATGTTTGAACCATTTTTCTACCTGAGTGGTGTGTGTGTGTGTGTGTGTGTGTGTGTGTGTGTGTGTGTGATTACACGGTTAACTCATTTATCCAAATACTTATGAAAAGTTATGAATTTTGTGTTCAGCTGTCATGAAAATTACAGCCTACATATTTAGATAATCAGAAGATTTTAGAAATCAAAAAACTGAACAATCTTTTAAAAAATCTGAACAAAAATGGCAATAAACCCACTAAACATTATTCCTGCGGCACTTAAAATGACCTTATATGACTTTATTATAATGGATTACTGAATGAATGAATAAATACAAGCATTAATTTATTAAATAGATAAGTATTGAATACAGTTAAAATATACAAAATAAAAGTGAAATGTTGAATGAAGGTCTTAAAGGGGAAACTCATTCTTTAGCTTTACACAAACAAAAGCAAAATCAACCAACACAAGTAATAATATAGTAGTATTTCAAAAGTTAATGAGCCTCAGTAATCTTTGTTCAATAAATGTCCATTTGTGCTGAATTAGCTTTGAATTTAGGTTCGTTTAGTTGGCACCGCGTACCTGCGCGTTTTACTACCTTTAAACACCAAAATGTAATACTTAAAAAATCTTATTTCTAATGTGTTTTAAGCAGAACAAAGTGTTTCCAGCACATTTTTTGTATAACTGTATAATTTCCGCTGAAGTCTGAAAGGAATATTTCTTGTCTGTTGCTGTTAAAATTCTTTTGTTCCTATTTAATTCATAACTTTAGCTATAAACCAAATTTATATGAAAGTATTTAGGCTATTCTTTTCAGAAATGTCCAGAAATTATCTAGAATTATATATTAACAGGCTAAATAACCCCAAACTATACTAAGATAAAAATGCACTTTTCTTTTCAGTAATTCAGAATCAATTTATTGGCGATAGCTATGATAAAAATCTTTAAAAAATATTTTCTGTTTTAAATCTTTGCGAAACAATAATGTTTTGGAGTCTTTGAGGAATTTATCTTGTATACTCTGTGTCATTATTTTACATAAATGTTTCTATTTGTGCTCTCCTGCTGGAGTCATAAATAAAAAGTAGCTAAAAATAAAAAGAAGCTGAAGAAATTTCCCCGATGGTTTTATAAATCTAAAACACCCCATTATATTATTACACATTCTCTAACACTAATCCTGTTGTATATTTTGGTGACTAGATGACATTGTTTCGCCTCTATGTCCGTCGTTATTTCCAGATTAATCGTTTTTTTTCCAGCAAAGTTGTGCAATTATATGATTTCTTCTGTTCTCCATCATCACGTGGGCCTCCATCGCCTTATTATTTGATAATAACAACTTATGCAGGGACCTAAATAACAACAAAATCTAAATATTTATTCCCATCACTGCCATTGCACTCATTATCGTTTTAGACTTTTCTCATTTCATCCACATTTCTTTTAGTTTAAACGCATTTCGAACATTAAGAAAAGGCCTTTCACCTCCTGCATCAGATAAACGATCACTTTATCTGCAAAGTTGGAGGCTTTGATATTTATGACTGCATCAGTTTAAAGGCTGCGATTCTTTAATATTGTTTTTATGGGGTTTTATGCCGTTTTCTTTCGTTTTCCATGTGCTGCGTGGATTTAGGCCAGTCAGACCTTGGACAGGCCTGATCTGCAGTTCTGCTTTTCAGCCAATAAGTGTCACTGTTTAGCTCGGATAGTCCTGATGCTCATTGAGATATTTGATTGTCGTTATCGGCCAGTTTTCTGCGATGTGGAGTTCCTGGAGGCCGCTGAATATTTGCCTGTTGATTCCCATGATGAGCTTTGCGCGGTTGTTTTAGAACAGTGTTGTTGCTCATTCTACCTCCTACAGCCGCCTGAATGTGAGGCCCCATAACGAGGCCCGCTGTAGGCGACCGATGAGGTTGTACAAAACATATACTTATATGAGTATGGACGTGTAACTGGACCCTCTTGACTATGTTAATATATGTAGAGCTCAATAATAAACGACTGGTCATTTAATGTAAAAATAAATAAATAAATAAATTAAAAAAAATAAAAGTAGGTCAGTAGATAATAATATATTTTAGGCTACATCAGATCTCTGCTTTGTAGATAAAGTTAACCTTCATTTTTAACAATATAAGCTTTTTTCATTTATTAACTCCATGTGTCAGACCGGATTATACACCAACCAATCGTGGAAATTGTTTTATAATGATAATAATAATAATAATAATAATATTCAGAATAATAATACTCATAATAATAATACTCATGATAATCATCATCATCATTGCAGCAGCAGCATCATCATCAGCATCATAATCATCATCATAACGTTTTCTTAGGATGACTTAAAACTTAAAACTTTCAATTAAAAAAGTAGAATAAACGAACTGTGACCTATTTAATCGTGGATGGTCTGTTAGGGTTATTTTACAGTCATTATTTGTACCCCAAAATCAGCTTTCTCTGGCTTCCTGTTGAGACAGACTAATGTTCCCAACATAAATTTTATTTATGTACATCATTTTATCTGAAAAATTGGCATCTGGACACACACACACACACATGATACACTCTGATTTTTGTTTTTATTTGGAAATTCTAATTGTTTACAGAAAGATTTTTTATTTACTCTCAAAATAGTGGCACAAAATAAAGATCTGTTTATAAATGCATTCAGCGGTAGTAAAGTAGACATATAACACAAATCAGTCTTGTTGATACCCAGTGCGCCTCTGCCGTGGATCCCACACAGGCGCACTGGATAACACATTTGGAGTGACCTATCCCGGCGCCTGACGTCAGCGCGTAAACATCTACGTTCATTCCGAGGACTGTACTTTTGTTGCACGCTGCGTCGACTCTCCTCTGTGTGTATGTATACAGTCTGTTCTGTGTTTTACTGACTTAATTCAGTAGCTTTGACTCTGTTTATGTTTGGACCTTTTGCTAAATGAATGTCCACCGTGCGCTCCTTTACGCACATAGAGGGAGCAGACGACGTCATGCCACGTTAAAGCAACGTGTCCGGGGAAGCATCTGCTTCTCCTGGCGCTGCTGAGGCTGCGGCAACAGCATCACACACTCCACTGCTACGTGCTACGCTTTGACCGTCCCCATTCTTACAAATCTCTTTTACGCATTTTGTTACTGCGTAGAAACGCATGGACACTACAGTATTTAAAAAATTGCAGTAGCTGCTGCTGTACTGCAGCTCGTTCTGGCTCGGTGTTCCTGCAGGCTGTTGACTCAGGTGCTTCAGCAATGCAAGGAGCAGGTTTGGAGATCACTGCTCAGATGAGGTCTCTTTCACTGCCCAAAACTGACTCTGTCCGGTGCCATCAGGAGGACCTCACTGTGCACTCTGACTGTGAGGAGACGGGGGAGAGGATGGAGTGTGCTAAGGATGAGGAGTGAAGGTATCTTCGATGGCACATTTGTGACAACACGCTCTGCTGAGCTGCTATGCTTTAACGTCAGGTGGCGTCGAGCTAACGCTTTTTTCATCCCTCCACCCGACATAATCCAAAATTCCGGGTCTGCTGCCGTATCTGTCTCCTAAAGGTCCTCCTCGGTGGTGCCTTCCTCCACCCCTTCCTGCACCGACGTGCAGCCACGGAGGCTGCAGCCGTGAGCTGCGCGTCGCTCACCACGTCCATCAAATGCTGCCAAAAACGATGCCGGGTGCAACTAAAGAGGAGAGACGCGTCATTGAAATCAGAACAATGGACGAGTTCACAATGGTCAATGCATAAGCGGTGCGAAATGTGTTTGGGTTTCTGTGCACGTCGTCCACAGCTGCCGGTGTGAGAGACAGACGTAAGAGAGAGAGAGAGAGAGAGAGAGAGAGAGAGAGAGAGAGAGAGAGAGAGAGAGAGAGAGAGAGAGAGAGAGAGGAGGGGACCAGCGACGCAGCAGCTCCGCGCACACTGTCATCCGAGGCTGGTGAGGAGATGCTGGGATGCGGGAGTGGATGCTGGCAACGCCTCGGCCTCGACTTGTTTCTGGTGACTGAAGCAAAAGTAATTCCAGCGTTTTTTGTTTTATTTTTTTATGTGTGGGTTGGATCAACCCATTGTACTCTCAGTCAGTGAAGGCGTGCAGCTTTTTTGTTTCTCCCTGGACTCCTAGTTTGGTTACACTTGAGAGATGGTGGTAGAAACTTGCTTTAAAAAAACACTGAATGGACTTGAACTGGAGGTGCGGGATTTATTCAAAGTTTATATCTTGTAAGTATGATTTTTGAACGTTTTATTTGTGGAGTTGTGATGGTTTTAACCTTCAGATTATGAGAAATGTGGATGGATAGCCTAATAATGGTTTTTAAAATAAGAATACAAAGTAGTCAAATACGAAAAGAAATGTAAATAATAATATAACATTCCACTGACATTATGGTTGAAGTAAAACATAAAATGTCAGTTTTATATAGCCTGTAGTGATGAGTGTCAGCATATTAGTGGGAGCATCCATTGAGCGGTGCTGAGGCGGGCTGAGTGGCCCCAGAGCTGGCGTTTATAAAGCAAACAGTTGTGTGATTGTTAGCAGAGCCTGGGAAAATGTCCCCTTGGCTGGGAGGTGGAGGGACTTGACGCCAGAGCCTCTTGTTAAGAAGACTTGTGCGCTCCCAGACAGCATTGTGATGCTAATGAGCACCAGCACGTTGTTGAACTTGATGTTGACTTTTTTTCTTTCATTCTTCGGGCGATTTTTTTTTCTTTTCTTTTCTTTTCTTCGTCACTTGTTTGTGGGAAAATCTTCTCCAGAGCTACAGTGTGAAATTAATTAATCAGGCCTTTGCAGTTAACTACAATAGAGAGCCACCAAAACACACACAAAGTCACCTTTATTCTCTTTTTGCTGTTAAAATTTATTCCGTCAAACCTGTTCTAAAGAGAGAAACCAGACAATTATTATTATTATTATTATTATTATTATTATTATTATTATCAGTACAATTCCATAGATAAAAGATCTTTTATTCCTCAAAAAATCATGTGAAATTATTACATATTTAAATATCTGGTATTTTGCTTGATATATAATGTTTATGTTTGGATACAGAAATGTGTCACATTATGATGGCTTAAATACAATTTATGAGCAAAATAAATCTAGTAGAATTATAAAACATTTCTTTCTTTCTTTCTTTCTTTCTTTCTTTCTTTCTTTCTTTCTTTCTTTCTATACAGTGCAACAGGTGTAGGCCTACTGTAACTGGACTATTTGCCTCCTAAATACATTTCAACTTAAAACACATAATTTTTCATATCACATAAAATCAAACACTGGCGTTATATTCATTCTAAAGAGATTAAGCTTTTACAAAATGTAATTCAAATCAACCAGAGCAAACAACATAATAAACTAATACCACCAACATAATAACTAATACCACCGTAATAAATAATATTATCAAATGTAAAAATTAAATTAAAATACATGATAAAGTTAAATCTGGCGCATTTATTCTGGTAAATATATCACTTCTAACAAGAAGAATCAATTGTTTTTACTTCTTGAAGTCTGCAGATTTAGATCATCACTCTCAATCTGATTATTTCATTATTTCAATGACAAATAGTGAAAACTGAAACCTGTCTCTGTAGGTGAACTGCTCTGCTTCATGTAGCCCGTTCAATGATGAAAATATGCACAATAGGAAAAATATTTTTTCACGATTTATACGGTTATTCAGTTTTCATTTTTGATTTTTTTGAAACATTTTATTATTAGTAGTTTTAGCTTTGCCTGAACAAACTCGAACCATTTAAGTGTTTTTTCTTTACACCCCCCGATGTCAAACCAGCGCCGTGAATTAATCACATTCGTTTCAGCACCAAGGACAGAGACTGTACTTTTCTCTATGGAGGTGCTGAACTCGAGTCTCCGCAGTTTCCTTTAATACAACGATTTTAATACCTTTAAAATCACCACTTTTATTTTCCAGGCATGTTTTAAAACGCTGCTTGTGCATATTTTAGATTTCGTTTTGAAGTTTTGCCTTGACAGAAACCCAAGAGAAAGAGAGAACTCTTTCTTTTCCGACGTGTTTAGCAAAACAGCATGAACAAAACAATATGGCAGGTGAATTAATTATTGGGTGACTGACATTTTATTTTTATTATTGAGATTTCTTAGACAATTATGAGCAAGAGGGAGGGAAGCAAATACGAAATGCAAGGACTGCGATATAATAGAATAATAATAGTATATCATAGAAAATAAAAGTCTATGTCAGTGCTTTAGATGTTCAGCTCGTTGACACTGCACACCTTTACTGTGCTGTCTGTCTGACAGGACGTGACGTAGTCAGGGGGCGTGTCCATATGGATTCACGTGAGGCTGATGAAGGGCAGAGCTGAGAGTCAATCAGGTTTAATGTAACTGTAGCACAATGGTGGTTTCAGTCACACACACACACACACACACACACACACACACACACACACTGAAACAGTTGCTTTTGACCTTAACAAATCTACTATTCTTTAATTTAAACACATTTGAAAATAAATCATATTTTTAAAAATACGGCATGAAATGGCGAAATTTACATCCTGTATTTTTAGTTTATCAAACAGGGGTGGACGGGACGAAGCCTCTAATAATAATTATGGGATTATTTAGGATGTGGATCTTATTTTGAAAGCATGAAAAATAGGTGTGTTTGCTATTGAGAAAGCCTGATAATCTACTTATTTCCTGAAATATTCCCTCCGCATGGGAAACGACGTTATTCACAGAAAACTGTGATTAAAATTCAAATTATAAACAGGTCACAAACACACACACACACACACACACACACACACACACACACACACACACATGCACCACCGACTGTACAGTATAAATATAAATATTAATAATAATATAAATGAGGCTCCTTAGTTCGCATTTGAAATTAACTTTGTGCTTCTATAATTCCAAAATAAAATTCATAATTAGTATAAAATGTTAGCACACAGTGTTACTGTAGCGTACAGCTACAGGCGACACGGTAACACATCATAGCAGCTGTGATGTGCTCCAGATGATGTTATGCGTAAAGCTTCAGTCAGTCTTTGCATTGTGTCCATTACACTGCTAAATTACTAATTTAAATAAAAATGTGGCCCTTTTTTAAGACTCGTTTTTGCCAATAGGGAAAATACATAAATATCCAAAATAATAGAATGAAATTATTTCTTTGTAAAAGAAAATGAAGTTGATTTAGTTATTGGTTTTCGTAAATAAGAAGTGGACATTATTCTGTCTCTGAGCCATTATTATGGTGGTGTTCTGTCCTGTAACCTGCAGCTGCTGCCTCGCTCAGTGTTTCTTTATGGGGACAAACTTTCTGTCCTTATTTACACGGACAGGTTGTGGCTGAGAGACGGATGGTTCAATGTCAGCAAAACCATAAACATAGCCAGCTGTGTGATGTATTACCCACAAGGCCTATCCAGTAAGGCGACTGTGCAGTTATTGTTGCACTTTGCACCTCCATTTATGGAAAAGCTATTATAGTTATTATTGATTTGAATATTGTTATTGTTACACTTGTAGTGGTGGTGTATGATGGATGTTTTCTATAGTGGATCATAGAAATATGAATTCCTCACTTCGCTTGATGAGGCCAGTGGATTTTGGGGGGCTCCTAGGACACCATATTGAGATCATTTTTGCTGCTTTTGATCGTGGATAGCATTTCAGAGCCTACATCATTGCTGTCTAGTTTTCTCCGCCTGTCCGTGTATCTCCGGTGCTCACCTATGTGTGTGCCAATGAGCATGCCTAATTCCGTGGACAGCGCGCGTCTCCCCCTGGCAGTCTGACCCCGAGGCCCCCGGGCGGCCCTCCGCCTCCTGCGCCCCACATCTGACACTCCGAGGCGCTTTCTCCTCCTCACTCCCATTTTCCCCTCCTCGGGCCCCGCTGCAGTGTTTTTGACAGCCCGGAATGGACGTTATTCCTCGATTATCCCTTCATGGATTCACACGCATAGACACCGATGGCGGTGTCGTGCATAAAATGGGCTTTGTTTCCGCGTCATGTTGCACCCGGCATCCCACATGGTCGAGGACAGGGAGCATCACTGCTGGAGAGAGCCGGGGAGAGAGGCTCCCATCCCGGACTGAGTCTAGAAGAATATCTCTACCGCATTAAACCCTGGTGGATTTTAATAATTTCGTAATATGTAATAACGAAGCAGGAATGGCTGTCCGATTATGGAAACTACAGTTTCAGACACTGAATCTGTGAGTATGTTTATTCTCAATTTAAGAGTCACAGAGGATGTAGGCTATTTAATAGAAAATCCAGCTTCAGAAACATTTAAGGACAATTTATTGAAGAAGATGGTAGTTTAAATGACCGCTTTAATTCGATTTATCTTGCCTATAATGTCATGTGAGCTGCACGCTGTACAGAATGGCTTGTGCCAGCAGATATTAGACATAACATGACAGTGTTTTATCCTGGCGTTATTCCTGATTCTTATCTGTGATCTGTATTGTTTTTCCTGCAGTATAATTTAGATTTTAACGCTCAGCATTAGAGCTGTCTCCAAGATGTAGTGTTTATGGAGCACAACAACCATGTTTGGTGATTATAAAAGGATTATAAAGGCTAGTTTGTCCCGCTTCAACTTGTCAGCATGTCATCAACTAATCCAAAGTACACAGTGACACATCCAGTGAGGCTGGACTTGTTCCACTGGATCATGCTGTTGACATTTAGCTGGAAGCCCCCTCTACTGTACGCCACATAAGGCCTGTTGGTAGTTTGTCATGCTTTCAAACAATTCATGGATTAATTCACTCAACACGGAAACTATAGTGTAGCTCTGAAATGGGTCGATGTGAGCTGGCATTTAAAACAACAATAAGCTGGTTGTTTGTGAGGGCCTGTAGTGTGATGATATTTTACGGAGACAGTGGAAGTAGCACACTCTCCCTCCCTCGTATCGAGTTGGAGCTCAAACTGGATCTGATATGGGGTATAGTTAGTGAGCTAATATTAAGATTATTAGTGGCACGGAGTCCTTGGATGACAGGTGAATGTGTCACCCTGCAGCTGGATGACTTCACCCTGCAGATGCTCGTCAGGCTTGTAGTGGAAGAAGTTCACCACTGGTCTTAAAGAATAGAAATGATGTGTGAGTCATCTGAGAGTGAATGATTACTAGATATACATGACAATGATGGAGGTTATGGTGCACGTAATTGCAAATCGGCTCTGATCTATTCCAAACCAGTCTGAGCACGTTTTTATAAAAAAAATTACGCATTGTGCGTAAAAGCAATGATAAAACAGGGTATTACCTATAACCTGCTTGTGCATGTGCGCAGTTATGTGTGTGTATTAGAGAGAGAGAGAGAGAGAGAAAGAGAGCGAGAGAGAGCGAGAGAGAGAGAGAGAGGCGTACGCATGCAGGGGGAATGCAATGGCTCCATGTGACCACAACACAAGCAGCTCCGGCGGCGGCGGCGGCCCCTTTAAGAGACGTGGGTTAGTTTTTCTCTTTGGTTATCTAGCTGTATGAGTTTATGTAATATCATAAAGCTAGAGAACCGAATGTATAAACTAATTCTGCAGTCGTCACGGCGGAACCGGGACCGATGATGGTGGCAGTGATGGAGGTGGTGGTGCCGCTGCCGGAGCGGATGGACGGATGCAGCCCGCACGGAGAGGACTGGAAGCCCGCGGCGGCGTCGGCATCGCACGGAGAAACGCCTCCTGCTTCCATGGACGTGTACCGGTGCAGAGGAGAAGAGACACGGATTCATGCCGTTTGATTTCTTACGCGGGGGAAGCGTGGAGTGACAGTTAGCAACCGGAGACAGGCTCCATTCATAGAGTGATGATGATGAGGAGGAGGAGGAGGAGAAGGAGGAGGAGGAGGGCGATTCGGCAGTGCTGTTTCTCTTAACGGAACACCTTTAGTCACCAGATAGCAGCTTATAAACTGCATTTTTACACGTGTTTTTCTGTTGATTGTGTAGTAAGCCGATGCTGGTAACCAGGAGGTGACATGAACACGGGTTGTAGCTGGAGAAGCACCTGATTGGACGACTTCTGGAAGTCACGTGTTCCACCAGTATAACCCTCATATCCTCTTGATGCTGCTGCTTGGCTGTCCATCTGTGTAGAAACATGGAAAAGAGCTTTAACAAAGCTAATGCACATGTTTGTGTTAGCAGTGCCTCTGCAAATGCATGTTGCTTTATTTTGTCTCTAAAGAAGTTTTGTCTTTACTGTGCCATGCCAGAGAGGTTTGCAGGCAGTGATGCATACTGCTCCACAGCTGAATGCAGTGTGAAATAATCCCACTATCAGGTGCATTCTCAGGTGCTGTACAGCAGGTACAGCACAGATCAGGAGAGTGTGTAGCAGCAGGTCATCAGAGTAATGTGTCACAGGTTATGAGGTGGAGAGGAAGACAATACTGTGATGTATTAGGTGTTTGTCAAAGGGATCATTTTATATCCCTGGATTTAGCTTGATTGATGTGCTTATTAACAGCAGCTTCAGGCCTCTTGCACAAAGAAGACAGGACAAAATAATGTGTCACAGTGCTGAGGGAAACACCGTTGCATCCCTGTTTTAACAAATGCATTGCTTGTTGAGCAGGTTTTATGTCCTGTATATTCTTAGTTCACAGGATGAAATGTTTCCAGTTGGTTGCTGCATCCGTCAAGAGATTTTGGAGGCAGTATTAGGGGAGGGCAGGGTCGGCCGGTTCGTTTAGAGACCTGGGCTGGTTTTCAGGCATGTTTTATAATGCTGTTTGGGCTGCACATCATCTCCCTCTCTACCCCTCTCACTCGATCCGAGTCAGAGAGGAGCTCCTGTCTGACTCCAGCACTGCCTGACTGAGTGATAGGTTGCACTCTGAAGTGGAGCCTGTTGAATTTTAAACAAGCCAATTCTGTGTTAGCTGCTAAACAGCTACAGAGCTGTTCAGTGTGGTGCTAGTAGTGGTGGTGGCTCTGCTCTGCACAAAGTGTAGCAGCGGCACAGAGCCTGGTGCTACTGTTAGTAGGCCCCAGCTTACTGCGTCACAGAGCAGGGCAGGTGGAGGAGGAAGGAGCTATCATTGGCAGAGCAAGGGAATATTTCTCTCTCTTTTGTGACAGGATGCTCCTGTGGTGATGCATGTGTTAATACGTACTGTGTGTGGATATATGCCAATGTGCGATGTGTAATAACAGACTGTAAACCTCAGTTTCCTGCTATTGTAATTATGATATTAATGGTAATTTCATGCTATCAGTATGAGCTGTGCAGTTGTGCTTTTGGAAGGTTAATAGAGCATGATGCAAATGAATGTTTTCATCAGGGAAACACAGAATACACGTCTCCCTTTTATATTAGGAGCCAGTATAAATGTTAATGCCACATCGAGATAATTTTTAATACTTGTAACTTGTATTGTTTCAGCTGGAATATCCCATGTGGTCTTTATGGTTGCAGTATTTTTGGTACAGTGGTTTTTATAAAAGCAATACTTGAGAAATCTTCCTCATTTCAGGGCTATCTGCGTGCAGAATATGCCCAAACATTTTTGCAAATGCATGTCCCTTCTGTCCTTCTGAGGGATAATTGCGACATTAAGCTAAAGCATTAATAATACAGCATGGCTCCATTTGATTTGACAATGGCGTTTTGTGTGCCATGACTTACACCACCAACCGCCACGCCAAACAGCACCACCCTCCCATCAGCCTTTGCCCGGGCGCTGTAGAAATGAATGCATTGCTGAGGGGTAATAAATGGAGGATATGGGGAGAGCCCTTTGAGATTGAAATGCAGTCTGAGAGGCAGGCTAGACGTCGGTTTTTCCCACATTAATATGTGTCTGTCTGGGCCCTCTGCACCATCAGGAGGAGGCCCTCAGCACCAGATGGAGCCCAGTCTAGCCTACGTCTAGCCTACTAACACCTGCCATAAGGCTGCAGTACACTTCCTATTGTCTTGCACAGTGATTTTCTCCATTTGTATTTGAAATTGTATTGTTTCACCAGCTCTGATTTATTATGTGTGTTATGACAGAGGAATTAACATTCATTTATTTAAAAAAAAATGCAGAGAGAGAAATTGATGTAGAAGGAATGAGGTGAGAAGATAAGCGAGTAGGAGAGGAGATGTGTTTATGCATGCATGCCGTGCATTTCTAACCAGTCTGTCATGTCTGTAGCCTTTCCTGCTGAAGCGTAGATATGCCCCCCCCCATCTCTCTCTGCACTGTATTGATAACGTTGAATATTTTCGTGTTGTACTTCTGGCTGTTGCATAGGGGCGAGTGTTGTTTGTTGACAGAGATGTTGGAACATAGCAGCCATCCTGTATGCTGTCCTATACACAGCAGAGCCATTGTTTCAGGTCCACAGCCCTGCTGCATTTCCAAGCTACCATCCTATAGATGTTATCTGGTGTGTGTCACACCTGGCCACTAGATTGCAGAGCTGTGCGTATGAGTGTGTGTGCACTTGTTTTTGCACAGTGCTTCCCTGCATGTGTTTAATGTGTGCTACTGCTGCATGTCGTCAGTACCTAATTTTTTTTGTCTCTGCAGAGCACAATAAACTTGACAGCATACTGTCGATTACAGTAATTTTTTTTTCTATGTGGAATCAGGCTGCAAGGTTTTGTTTTTCTCTCGACTTCGAGACAGTGCTCAACATTGCTGTGTGTGTCGCAAAAGATGCCTCTCTAATTTATGTATTTATGCAGAAAATTACTGAATTTTTGATTCAGAGTACTTCCTGGAATGCATTTTTCCATGTGTTTCTTTATTTTAAAATGTTTGTAGAAGTGTTATATTTTACTTAAAAATAGCTTTTACATTCTTTATTCAAGCTATATACCCCTGCCTGTTATTAATATTATTATTACTATTATTATTATTGTTATCAATATTATTATTATATTATTATTATTATTATTACACTTTGATTCAGATCTGAAACTATTTATGGCTCTTAGTCTATTTGATTCCATATCACCAAACTCCATATATTCCAGCGTTATCAATTTTCTATTATCATTTTACCTTGAATTGCAATGGCCTATATAAACCTTTTCTCTGAACTTATGAATTCTGGGTTTGGTAGCCTAGCAACAGCCTCTGACCCATGCAAGGGAAGGAGAAAAAAAATTGAAAGGCTGACGTGCAGGCTTTAAACCCGCAAAGGACATCAGGTTTCAGCGGATGTAATCTTTGAGTATTTTGTGTAATCGCTTGTGAAGTGTGGTGTGTGTGTGTGTGTGTGTGTGTGTGTGTGTGTGTGTGTGTGTGTGTGTGTGTGTGTGTGTGTGTGTGTGTGTGTGTGTGTGTGTGTGTGTGTGTGTGTTGAAGAGATTGGTATTGTCATCCAGTCACCGCTGACAGTTGAAATAAGAAAAACGAGAAACTTTCCACACAGTCACAATATAACACTGCTGCATTTTTTTTTTTATTTTCCAGTATTACAATATGCACTCTCTATTGTCATTATTCTATTAGAATATATTCAATTATTCAGTTCATTGTCATTAATTACAGTAAATTTATCTGTTTGGGGATTTCATTTTTTTTAACATTAATTAACAAATTTTTTCATGCACTTTTTTTACAGGCCTAGTACTATTTATTTACCAACAGAAGCACAGATAATATGTGAAAGTGTCTACCAAATATGTTTTTTTCTTTACATTTTGACAATCAAAATTGTTTTATTTATAATATTTTTTCTTTATGTCCAAATCAAATCAAAACAAGTCAAATGTCATGTTTAAAGAGTATTAGATAATATAATAAGAATGAGATAATTTAAAGATTTAACATACATCAATAGCTTCCTATAGAGGATTTTAAGTATTGCTGAAATGTTTACTGCGGTGATAATGGACCTTTTCTCAACTGAATGCTTTATGGTTGTTGTTTTTTTTGCAGGAAACCATGGAGTGCAGACAGAAGTGCAGAAATACCCACCCCCCCATCTGCAGGCCTGCATCTGAACCTGCAGGACAACAGGTCAGAGGAGACACACACCACTTCCTGGTCTGAGGGTCAAAGGTCACAGATTGGGTCAAAACAAGACTCCATCACTGCAGAGTTACAGGTGAGACTTCAAAGTAATCTCCCTCCCAGTCTGCTTACACTACAAACACACTTGAACTTGAACTATTCACACATTCAAATAATTACACGCAAACCGGTGTTTGTTTTGAGGCCTGAAAAGTCATGCTAGTACATGTGTGCATTAAAGGGTCCTGGTTTCATCGTAATTTACCTCTTCACAAAAGAACGTGCCTCTCGTTCTTTACATGTTCTCGTTTGCTCTCCTTGCCGGCCTCTCGCCCCCTGCTTTATAACGCCTGATCCAATTTGTTCGATTCTTCGGTTTTGTAAGATAAGACGCAGGGTGGCCACTTGTGTAATCTATATTTTAATTCCTTTGTCCATGCTTTTTATCCCTTTAAGGATACATGGGTTGTGGAGGGGGGTTGGCCTGGTGTGTGCATAAGGTCTGCTCATGTGGAAAGACTGCCAGGGTGGCTAAGTCCCTCACTCCTCTAATTCCCTCCCTCCCTCTGAACTCCCTTCAAAACTACTTACTTTTCTGTCCTCTGCTCTCTGTCCAGGCCTTGTGCCCTCATCCACACTCCCACAGAGACACATCTCTGTTTTTTGGATTCTCTTTGTGTAATTTAACTTTTGGGAAAAGTTTCAAAATGCACCTTAATACCTAATTTCGCTGCAGCTCTCCAGGAACATGTGTAACAGATTAAAAAAAAAAAAAAAAACAATTTTCTTTTCCTCCGACACATTTACGTTTGTGGCTTCAACTGTGAAGTAGCACTATTATTATTTTTTAATTTTTATTTTTTTTTACCAAATTTCCTGCCTTATTATTGCGAACGTTAAGAACTGTTTTATTGTGTTAATGTAGGGCTGACCTGTATGCTTCGAATACTTAGTTTTAAAAAAAAGTATGCAATAATAATGTATAAATCTCAAATAGCCCATGAAATAAGGAATAATCCAACATTATTCATATTCAACATGAATTATTATTAGTTATTCTCGTATATAGCTGTTTATTGTGTGTAGAGGTGTGTATGTGTACAGTAGTGCATCACTGAAACAGGAAATGGAGACAGACAGACTGAGGAACATGTCAGCCTGCTGAAGCTTCGAATATCTTCAAATATTTCTCACCGAATCTTTGAAGCCTAAAAAATGGCATTCAGGACAGCCCTGTTGGAATGCAACAGACCTTACATATAACCATAACTTACATATTAGCAAAACTTGTTGTATAGTATAGTAGTATTGGAGTATATATATATATATATATATATATATATATATATATATATATATATAGTATATATATATATATATATATATATATATATATATATGGTATATATATTATATATATATATATATATATATATATATATATATATATATATATATATATATATATATATATATATGTTGTTATAAGCTAGTATCCACAGATACTTTTGACCACAGCTGTCATAATTACACTGCTTACTAGTCGTCAAAACTTGTAAGCTGTGGGTTTTTATCTAACGCCACAAAATGTTGAAGATGATGGACGGCTGAAACCAGAACTAGGTGACTCACTCACTATCCTCTCAGCTTCCTCTCTCAGTGTTGAGTGACACGACTAAAGATTACCTTCGCCATCCTAACAGCTGTCGTAGCAGGCCATCAAGGCCGAGAACGCCGCTCAGCTCGTGCATGTTCAACCTCCTGCGGAGAATAAAGTAGACGGAGTGATGGAGGGAGCGTTGGCGAGGGGAGAGGGAGATGAAGACCCATCCGCCGAGATTGAGGTCCGTCATCGGGGAGAAACAGTAGAAATGATTTTTTTTTTTTTATTTCCCTCCAGGGTTAGATGAGCGTTCTGTGACATTGGCCTATTTCTATATCAGCTGCCCCCCCCCCCCAGAGAAAGAGTTGCATTTGAGAATCAGACAAGGGAAGATCAGAGGAGATTTCACAGCCTGTGGCTATCCTCCTCCATAGCGTTCGACCACCTCTTAAACCTCCTTCGCTTTGCTTCAACTCGATAAGGGCTGCCGGTCTACTTAGTCAATATCATATCCACAAACTAGATAAATCGATGCAAACAAGCTTGGGTTGGACATGGGCTTTAGAAGTGGAGGCATAGCTACAGGCTAAATTTGACGTGGAGACACATCAATCCAGAAGTGACACTCCTCACATCCTCTTTGTATTCATAACAGCAATTAAGAGCTGGCACGCATGGGTCTGCATTCACGCCTCGTTTTACTCTTACAGGACCCGTGTACAATATGTGCATTTGTTGCAATTGTTCGTATAAGGAGTGCGGGCCGAAGGATGTGTGATTTCACACGTAGCAGTGTTGCTTCCACAGCCGAGCACTCTCATGTATATGGAAAGACTTGAAGAGAGGGTAGTGGTAATCCGCTCATTTACAGTACCTCAGATCCGGTCTGCCATCCCTCCCTCATACTCTCTCTGTCAAACAGACAAACACACATACCTCAGTGTACCGTATCTCCTCCTCCACAGCCCCCACCACCTCCACCCCTTTCCATCCCCATTCGGGCTCATCTTGCCATCACCTCTCCAGCTCCGCCACCCCAGAGAAACCAATTCAGGCTGCTGCTCCACACCGTCATGGCATGTTGGCCAAGGGAGATGGAGTCCTTTCAGGTTCTCGGCTACAACCTCCCTCCCTCCCTCCCCCTGTCTCTGCCCCCTCGCTGCTTCTCAACATTTCCTCAACACGCCTGGTGTATCAGCAGGGTAGCTAGACGGCACGATAGGACTGCTCCTGAGAATATGTTGGAGTTATTCTGCACATTATGTGACCTTTTAAAGTTTCTCTAAAATTGCATGTGGGTGTATGTGTGTGTGTGTGCTTTGTGATTCCACTCTGCCTTTGCACGGTTATACTGTCAGATTAGTGAGAGTATCTGAAACAAATGAAGCCTGCACTGTGTTTAAACAGGCTGATTGTGAGGTTTATCAGTAATGGGTTATCTTTAATGGCAAAACCAAACACCCACTGCCCACCCACGGCTTCTTAAAGTTGCCAATCTGCTTTTAACGCCCTGCTGTTTGCCGGGATTTTTTTTTTCCAAGGCTTTTTAGATTTGTATACATAAACTGCGCTGCTTGGGTGTTCTTAAAAGTTGATTTGAATTATACCCTCTGCATTATGCAGCTTGATAGGAAATAAATCTCTTGAAATGAATACACTGGATGGAGGGAGGTGGTGAATGTGTGTAGGGGGGAGTAGGCGCTGAGAGTAGAGTGGTGGCGTATGTTAACATAAATTAAAGTCTATCTGCAGAGGGGCTCAGAGAAGAAAAGAGAGAAGAGAATGTGAGTGAATTGGATTTAAAGAGTTTAAAGTAGAAAGAATTCATGAGGTAAAGAAGTATGAGAGAGGAGGTCTGATTTTAGGGGTTATGTTAGTTTTGTTAGTTACTTATTTTGCATTATTGTTAGTTATTTCATTAGTCACTTAGCTGCGTTGTTTTTCTTTGCCTCCTTCAAGCTTAGAAGCTTCTGGCATCTCAATGCACGCTGGCTGAATGGCGAGGTGGCTGTATTAAAAGTTGGTGGTGGCTGTGATGGTGGGGTGCAGCAGGGTGACGAACAGAGTGCAGGAGGGAGGGACGGGGGTCCGCTGAAAGGCAGCAGGCTGCGGAGTGAATGGGAAAGGGGGAGCGAGGGGGGGGGCATTAGCGGCGGAGGCAGGTTGGGGGGCGGCGGGGGCCTCCATTGGTTCAATGCAACGGCCGGAGCAGCTGTGAAAAGAGGTCTCCCCTTTTTCCCACGCCCAGTACGACGCAGAAACCCTGCTTCAGCCTGCCAGGGTCAAGTCACATTTCTAATATATACACTGGGCCTGTGGACTTGCACAATGCATACGCACAGCTCATTTATTTTATGTATGCACACAGACACTTGTATGCACACAGCGAGTAGACAGCCTCTCAGACAGAGGCAGAGGTGGGGGCCGGCCAATGCAGAGAGGGAGAGAGAGTATTATGACACTGATTTCTATCCCGTTGGCACCATTGTTTCGTATTGGATCCTGCAAATTAACAAGTGACCAACACACACACACACACACACATGCACATGCACATCACCTCTACACACTACACTAGTTTGAACAGTTTCAATTTCAGTTTTTGGTGAAAGAAATCCAACAAAAACAGCATGAAAAATAAAAAATTACATGACAATGTGGCAGATTTTTTTTCTTCGGATTTCTTCATGCTGGTACATGTTTTCCATTAAGACATAGAAGACTATCCCTCATAATTTGCTTGGATTAATATATCTGTTGGTGTCTTCACTGTCTGCCCCCATAACTGTATCGTCCACTCTCCCGCCGCCGTCGCATCTCAGCCCCTTTCTTCTCCTCACACGTTTACGTCTCAGCCGCCATTTACAAACTATAATCATATTCCAGGGAGGGGGATGTAAATGCTTTGTCCTAACAGACCCCCACCCAGTCCCCCACCACCACCCCAGTGCCAGATGCCCTGCTGTATTGTGTGGGTGCTGGGGGCAGACAGGCAGGCAGGCAGGCAGGCCCCTTCCTCTGTCTCTGTCTCTCTCTCTATGCACCATGATGTCACCCTACTTGTCTGTCTGTCTGTCTGTCAGGGCCTTGACAGGAACTTGAGTGTGGGAAGGAAAGGATGGGACGGAGGAGGTGGCGGTGGTAGAGGTTCAAGGAGGGGTTGAGGGTTGGGAGGGGATTTTTTTTAGGGGGTTTGGGAAGAGAGTGTCTGGCCTGAGAGGTCAACGAATGGACTTGAGCATGGAGCGAGTGTGTGTCTGTCTGTGTGTGTTTTGAAGTGGGGGGCTCTCCTAGCAACTCTAAGGAGAAGTGGAATTTAGATGAGTCTGTAGGTCTGTGTCCTCCAATAATTCAGTCGTTCAAACTCCTCAGTTAGACACACAAAAGGTCTGAGGAAGAAGAAAGGAGGAAACAAAAGCACCAGTTTTGTTCATTATGGTTTCCATCAGCTGTGCACAGAGGTAGTGAAGTCATAACAGTTTGAAGCTCATATAACTATTGCAACAGACAGCAGAATGCATGGTGTGATATTAGGAAATATCCCGGATATTACACATAACTGTGGAATTCAGTGCTCTCCTTCAACAAATTCATGTCTTTTTTGAAAGTTATGTGATAGAGCGACGCTGCAATGCGAAATTATTATTTCCTTTGTTGTTTTTTTTAAGACGTGGGAGGCGAGGGCAATTTTAGTTCAAACACCCAGACTCACTCCTGGACCTGTTCCAGGATAACTTCCTGTGAGTGTTTCATTAGAAGAATGAACCTTATTTTTTATATTGTACATATAGTCAAGCTGTAGTCATTTTCTTTTTTTTTTTTTTGTGTAAGATAAGTGAAGCCAGTGAGGTTGGATGTAGACTACATAAACATAAATGCTATCACACAGTAAAATTAGGGCTGTCAATCAATAAAAATATTTAATTACAATCACATGATTGTCCAAAATTAATTGGGATTAATCACAAACGAATCACACATTTTGTATCTGTTCAGAATGTTAAAGGGGCATTTGTTAAATATTTAATACTTAAATATTTAATACTTTTATCAACATGGGAGTGGGCAAATATGCTGCTTTATGCAAATGTATGTATTTATTCATTATTGGAAATTAGTTAACACAAAACAATGATAAATGTTGTCCAGTGTATTGTCCTGTCAGTGTGTCAGTGTGCTGACTTGACTATGACTTGCCCTAAACTGCATGTGATTATCATAAAGTGGACATCTCTGTAAAGGGCAGACTGGTGGGTACCCAGAGAACCCATTTTCATTCACATATATTGAGGTCAAAGGTCAAGGGACCTCTTTGAAAATGGCCATGCCAGTTTTTCCTTGCCAAAATTGAGCGTAAGTTTGGAGCGTTATTTAACCTCCTTTGTGAAAAGATATGAATCCATGATCAGTACCAACAGATTATTCAGGTTTTCTAGTTTCATATGATGCCATCTATCTCTTCATCGTCTTTTCCACAAGAAAGTTCAATTACCTCATTAATAATCTTCCATCATCCATGATTGAAAAATAACAAAAAACAGAAAATCTGCAAATATTGTTATTTTCAAAAATATAACACCAGAAAACGATGCGTCTCCTTCTTCACTGAAGAGTTCATTATCAAGTTTCACACCAAAGACTATACGTTAAATATTGGACCACACTAATTTTGACGACTCAAAATCATACACATACACGGACGTGTTCAACTCAGATTTAAGGTGAGCCCTGAGAAACTTTCCCCTTTCAGTAGATGAATGTGAAGCTTGCCTTCTGGTGTCAAACTCTGTACATACTGTACATCAGTCTGCAAAGTGAAGGTCAAACATTCAAGTGAAGTAACAGCAAAGCACATTCACCTTCTAACTCTCTGTCATGGTCGTCAACCAGAATAACTCATGGCACTCCAGATTTGGTTATTTTAAAGGCATCTTACAGGGGTGAAAATCCTCTGGCCTTGTGTTATCATTTTAAAAATGCATTGCTGTCAATCAAAAAGCTGAGATTTTCCCCCGATTCCTGAAATGACTTTACTGAGAATGAAGATTTTCGTCTGACAGCAGTAATGTGCTGTTTACAGCTCACCAGCAAACACAGACAACAGGCACCTTTTTCAACAGGTAAACATTTACTAGGACACGGACACATGCCTTTGCCATTCATCCTCTCTATTTGGACGACTGCCTTTGTATTTCTTCCACACCTTTGCTCTTTCCATCTCTTGCTTTAATAGTTCTCCCTCTGTCTCTCTCTCTGTCTCTCTCTCTCTGGCTGTGTGAAGAGGTGATAGCATTGGGAGACAATGGGAAAGACTCACTTAATTAGCTGGACGAGAAGATGCATTGTGGCAATTACTGAGGACAAAGGGAGGGGAAGGTATGGCGCTGTAATGTGCTGCTGTGTGTGTGTATTTGCCTGGCTATTGTAGCCTGGAGTGCAGGCAGGCCTTTATAGGGGAGAGTGAAAGCAGTAACAATGGAAGACAGGATGTACTCCACATGTAGAGCCATTTCCAGTCCTTTTACAAACAGGGCCAATAGCTGCTACCGTCTCATAAAGACTTGAAATGCAAAAACTGTATTCCCGCCCCAGATGGATAGTGGAGCTTAAAATGTACAGGTCTGGTGACTTTGTGCAAACTACCTTTCCAGATGTACTTCTTTGTATAGTTTTGTTGTGATTTTTTTAGGGTACCACTTTCTAATAAGGTGCCCTTGATAGAAATGGTTTTATATAATAATAAATAACTTATAATTAACTTATAAGCTTGATATACCGGTTAAGTGTAGAAATAAAAACAACTTGTGCAGCAACTAATGATTATTGTTTATTATTGGTCTAGGAACTCACATGTTAACAAACCCCTCCCTCTAACAGCGATTGTCCAATCATAGCTTAGCAACCGTAACTAGGAAAAGCCAGACTCTGTCGCTCTGGATTTCTCCACCTGTTGAAGCGGTGTGCATTCACGGGGCTGTAACAGTCGTAGTCTGGTGGATGGAGTGGAGCAAGAGCGTAAGTAAAGGATTCAATAGCGCGTTACAGGGTTCTTGTTTCAAAATGAGTCGGCTGGAAACCTCAAAATGTCAGCAGGGGACGGCGTTTCAACCCAACTCGTGGAGCTAACGTTAGCTTATTTAGCTAGCTATCGAGCTACGGCTGATGAGTTAAGTTGGCGAATTCAGACGGCAAAATTGACGGTCGCCGGCTAGAAACGAAACAGCTACTTTTGGCCATCTCTGTCTGAAGTTAACGCCCATTGCTTCAAACGTTAATTTGAATTATGTGTTGTAAATATGTCACTGTTATCACTGCTAACTACAAACCTGGCGTGCAAGGCTGGAAAGCTCATATGCATACGAGCATTTCGGGTCTTTGCCACTGTTGATGAAGGTGCAAACAGAATACATAGACGCAAAGAGACACAACTCCGGGCCACTTTTGGGCTGAAAACGCTTATTATATTTATTATACTGTATTGTTGTACACAGGCCATTTCAGTAGAATATGACAGTAGAATAGAAATTAAATAGAAATGTTGTTTTACTTTTGTACGGCACTTTTTAGGCAGATGTTTTACTGGCCTCTGGTAGTCGCTTTCAGTCCAAAATGGCGGAAGCGTAGCTTTGCTGCTGGGTGCTGATGTTGCAGTGGAACGATCAATTGATGTTGGCCAGCCAGAGTGAAATCTAATACAGTTAAATCGAAGTGTTATTGAAGTTACAGAGCTGTCCCTCAATAGGCTGTTATGATACGTTGTTGTCACTACTGTATTGCATTGTGGGATATTTATGCCACTGTAGTGTCTTGTTGCACACTGTAATATTTCTCTGGGAATAGTATGAAATTAGTGTGCTTTTAGTTCCATGCTAAGGTTTCAGACATAGGTTTACAAAAAAATCTCATAGTCTTTTACTGTACTCTTTTGAGTGTACTAAATGGCATAGTTAGTAGGGGATTTACTAATGCATAGTCAGTTTGTTATCATACCAAGAACCAACAAATAAGCATATTTAAGAAGCTTTTTGGTATTAATATTTACAAATGTTAATGATTAGTCTATTATCAGAATTTTTGGCCATTCATTTTGACTAATTGCCTAATTGACTAATTATCACATGCCGGCAACTTGTGTTGCCAGGTTGTGAAAAATCTCTGTGGTCTTTATGTTCCACCAGGATGACATACTACCAAAGAGCATAATAGCAACGAGACGAAACTCCAGCTGCCACCATTTTGGACTGAAAACACAAATTATATTTATATTTTATTGTTTAACAAAGGCCATTTTGGTAGAATATGTAAATAGAATACAAATAATTTTGTTTTACTTTTATACTGCACTTTTTAGGCGAATATTTTACTGCCGTCCGGTTATCGCTATCAGTCCAAAATGGCAGCTTTGTTGCTGGCCGCTGATGTTGCAATGGCATGAACAGTTGATTTTCACTACTTGGCAATATACTGTATGTTCTTTGGTGCAAATATGTATTGTAGCGGACGACGGCATGGGTAGAGCATGATGCAACTGTGTACGCTAAAAGTATTAGCAAGGGTTAATGAAGTAGTCAGTTTATTATCATATTAAGAACCAACAATGTCACATTTCACACTTCAGAAGCTTTTTGGCATTTGCATTTACAAGCATAAACGATTGATCGATTATATGAATTTTTCCCGATTTATTTTGACTAATCACTTAATCAACTAATCGTTTCAGCTCTGAAAACAACACTAGTGTTACCAGGTTGAGAAAAATCTCTCTGGTGTTTGTGTTCCTCCAGGATGACATACTAATGCAGAGCATGCTGTGTACATGGCAACCCAAAAGTTGTTCTTATAACTGATATAAACTCTGAATTTTGCCTGCTAAACAAGTGATGCATGTTTGATCTCGTTGAGTAACGCACAGTGACTAATTTTCTAATTCTCTCTCCCCTTGTTTGTTCATGTTCTTCATTTCTATTTCTGATTGTCCTGTTGCTGTGTGCCAAACTGGACATGCTACTTTCTATTTCTGACTGGCTATGAGTGGGCCGCTGCTCGGTGCCACTGTGTGTTTTGTGTGTGTGTAGAGTTGGGTCTGGCAAAGAGCATCCTTCTCTAGTGGAGTGGCCTGAGGGGATTTCTTTCATGAAGTCAGATAACATCCAGGCGACCCCCTCTTCCCTTTTTTATAAGAGTTCTTTAACCTTGATAAATGAAGTAGAGGCGGCGGAGGGGGGGTAGGGAAAAGTTGTGGGCTGTGGTGGGGGGAAGAGGGTGTGATGGAGGGAGGAGAGATAGAGAGAGAGGGAGAGACACCAACTCCCTGGCCGGCTTGTTCTTCAGGATCAATAACGTTCGGAGAGCTGCTGAGCACTCCTGTCTGGCAGCTCTACCATAGGGGATGTAGGGAGCGGAGGGAGGGAAGGGGGAGGATGGGAGGGAGGGAAAGCAAGAAAAGGAGTGTTGAGAAAGCCTCTCTATCTCCTTCTTGTCACTCTTTTTTGTGAAGAGAGGGAATCGAGGTGGACAGCGATGTAAAGATGGAAGGATGGAGAGAAGCATAGATGGAGGGGAGTTTAGACCAATGCATGTATCCAGCTGAGTCGTGCCACCCACCTGCCTGCCCGCCAGGAAACACACACACACACACACACACACACACACACACACACACACACACACACACACACACACACACGGTTAGGTCTCCTTTTACGGAGCCACAAGGTTACAGAGTGTCGATACAAGCGAGCACAGTCCTCCGACAAATGGGATTTGGCATGTTCAATCAACAGTGCTGCCAAATCCCTGTTGTTAAGTATTGCAGAGCCATATCTGTCTGCAGTGGGCCTGAGCTATGCTACCTGGGCCCGCTAACCGTCCCCTAAATATCCTCTATTAAAGTCCTCTATAATAGAATTATCTGCTGCATTTGTCATTGGATTTGAATAGGTGTGTGTGCTGTGGCATAAATAGTGAACAGAGAAGGGAGTTTTCACATTGTGCATAAAAAAAAAAAAAAAAGGCCTTTTCCACTGGCACCTCGAGGTCATGGACACCTGAGCTCTCTTCTTCCGCGCCCTTCTACTTGATTTCGTTGCTTTGAGTTTAAGTCACCGGTCTCCCTCCTCTGGCCATCTCTCTTGGCCTTTTCCCTGTCCTCCATTAGATCTGATTCTTTCATCTTCCTTCCCCTAATCCCGTGCTAGAGAAGCCTTGCGTTCACCCCTCCGCCGCTTCCCATTGCTCTCTTTTTAACTCCACGCCTCTTCTTATTTTAGCGTGTCCCCGTGCTCCTTGCATTGCTTTCCTCCCCTCTCACTTTATTTTCTTTATCCCCCCTTTTTATCGCCCATGCCTCTACTTCTTCTGTCTCCTGCGTCACCCTTCCTCCCTCTCTCTTACTTCCCTCTGTCCTTAATTAAGTTGGTGATCAGTTGACTGCCCCTATCATTGGTAGAGAGCAGGTTGGTCCTCCCATCCCAGGAGGGGGTTACATTGTCTGTGCTGGTTGACTAGTGTAATCCCCCCCACCAGGGACAAAGGACAGTACCCTACCTACCTCAGTCACCCCTGAAGGGCATTAGCCCCCCGACGAGAGCCATGCCCCTGCCTGCATGACACCCCAGCATCCCACCGCTGGCTCTTTCCTTCTCTGAGGTTGACTCAGATGACTGGGAATAGGGGATCATGTGTGAATGGTTTGGGTGGAAGTTCAGGTTGGATGATACACCTATCTCCCAATTAGATACTGTCATGATATTTGGGTGCTGATTTGATATGTATTGCAATTTTAAGTACTATTATAGTATGATTTATTGTGATTTTGCAAACATTTGACCAAAGTTGAATTATACAATTCTAGGGACTTTTACTACAGAAAATATCTAAATTAATACAGTAAAAATGTTTGCTTTTCAGCATGTATGTAGTCAGAGATGTCATTGTCTGGCATTATGTGTAACATTTCCCGCACAAATTAGTGGTATTTTCTTTTTAATTTATAAGTGGAATGTTATGTTTCTACTTTGAATAATATAATCTAATCAATTTTATTTCCATACGTGTATTTTGTATATACAGTTCCCTTTGTTAACACCTTATTTTGAAAACAGGATGTAGTCACACGTGTATACTTTTACTGACTTTGTTAAGTGTGTCGCTAACTCTCCCGTCAACTCCGTTACGCTTTATACATCCATGTTCAGCTCCATCAGGGCTGTTTGAATGCATTTAACATAAATGTCAGTATATGGGTGCTCTACAGTTGTAGCGTTGGCCGATTTGACCATGGAGATGAGAGTAATGGCTGGTTTGACCACAGCGTTTCCTGTCCATGACAGAGTCAGCGTGCAGCTTTAACCATGGTGTTTATCTCTGCTTTTCCTGTCAATGTGTGAAACCCAGAGTGTTTCTGTACTTAACTCTATGTGTAGTGTTTACCACTATGGATTTAAAATGGGACAGCGCAATTCGTATCCACGTGGAACCTCTGACGTTTTCTACTTTCTCGTGTCGGCTCGCTGCAGCCGGCTGCAGTTTGTTTTGGTTGACGGATGCGGAATAGATACAACATCATGTTACTCAGACTATGACAATAAAAGCGATAACTTTGTTTCTACCGCTGCATAGACTTAATTGAAGCAAATATATTGATTCTGTCATTAAAGAATTGATTTCAAAATCGTAAAAAAAAAACAAAAAAAAAAAAAAAAAAAACCGCAATACAAAGGTGGATCATTTTTTTTCCCACCCGTAGTGGAAACTTGAGCTTTTAGCCAGAAACATCCAAAGTTCGGCAGAAACTGAGGTGACCATTAACGGGATCCCTTGATTCCTACTTCATCAGCCACACACACACACACACACAGGCACATCTGCTGTATTAAGATCAGGAAGTCCTGCTCTACCCCACATACCTCTCTCCCTCTTTTTCTCTTTCACACACACATTCACACAGGAAACGAGTAGGTAAGGTTGCTATGGGAACGGCTGGTCAGAGTTTACCAGAGGGGAAACAAACAAAGTACTGTTCATGAAAGCAGGTTGTTGTGTGCAGAAGGAGCAGTGATACTCTGCCTGTGCGGGTTGTGTGTCATCACGTCTAGTGAGTAAATGATTAGATGCATGCACGCTGCATCCTTTTATATCTCTGTCCTTTTCATATATACCTTACTGCTACTATAGATCTGCTATTCTCTAAGTGCTCAGTGGGAGGGAGACTTTCAGTGACTGCAGCTTCCAAAGGAATTTGATGAGATGTCTATGAGCCCATATGGCAACGTAGTGGTGCCTTTTTTATGTATCAGTGAGGAAGACCTACTTGCATAACAAAGCTGAGCATACTTTCATCCTCGTAGGGCTGCAACTAATGATTATTTTCATTGCCAGGTATTTTCTTGATTAATCATATAAACATTTTGTCCATGTAACATCAGAAAATGGTTGAAAATGCCCATCACAAGGGTGACATCCAGGGGTGCGCCAAGCCAACTTTTTCAGTCCCAATACCGATAGCGATACCTGAGCTTTGGGTATCAGCCGATACCAGTGTTTAATTAATAAGCTTTATGCCTCACTGTGTGGAAGCGATTGGCATCAATCCTTTGTGTAAAGAAACCAGGCTTGACTTCAATATTGCTTTCCTAAATTTGTAAAAAAAAAAAAAAAAAATACATTGATATAATGGTATTGGATGGTTATTTATTATTAAAATACCAAAAAAGTTGCACCAACAACTTGTTTAAAAAATCTAAAATATTACATCTAAAATATGGATATTACAAGTCAAGTGTAAAACTTTTCAATGCAGCAACAAATTGGTCAATGAGGAAGACACACAAAGCTGAGCATACTTTTATTTTTTGCATGATTTTATCGCTGCAACTAATGATCATTTTCATTGCCAATTCTTTTCTCAATTAATCATATCAACATTTTGTATATGTAGCATTAGAAAATGGTTAGAAATGGCCATCACAATTTCCTGGAGCCCAAGGTGACGGCGCCTTGTTTTGTACAACCAGCAATTCCAAACCCAAAAGTATTTGATTTAATATAATGTTAAGACTAAGACAAGCTGCAGCTCCTAATATTCGCATAACAGTAGTGGATGGAAACGCACAGCAATTCGCTGGAAATTCAGTTAAGTTGCACTACATTTGGATGGAAACCTGACTTATTTCTATGTCTAAGTCATAGCCTATATTTCCTGATGCCTACTCTGCTGGTTCAACTCTCTCAGTTTCTTCTGCCTTACAATTATATACTGCATCTCCTCTCCTCTCCACTCCTCTCCTCTGGAAAAATAAGTCTCGTGGTAGTTGGATGTCACCTCATCCGAGTCACAAACAGCAGCCAACCTCCACATTTCTCATTTTCTGTCATTCCCCTTTCTCCACTCTACTCCGCTCTACCTCTTCTGAGGCGGATGAACAAAATGCATCTAAACTCTGAAGCAGCATATAAACCCGCTGCGTTTCTCTTCCCATAAAAATGCCACCATGCCTTCCTCGCTCCGTCTGTGTCCCCACCCCCTTTAATGCCTCTTTAGCCCTGCACTCGGCTACTTGAGTAATATTTATTGCACGGTCTCTTTTAGTGTCCTTTTTATTTTTTTCCCCCTGAAACAAACAAGTCCAATGCCATGGGGCAAAACACCCCCAACGCCACCACCTCCGCCGCCCCTCCCCACCTTCTCCGCCCTCTGTTCCCTCTGCCCCTCGCTCCTTCAGCACTGACAGATAGACAAACGTACTGTTCTCTCTTTCTTTGCCTTTCACCTCTCAAACCTCCCTCCATCCATCCTGCCGGACGGGTACAATGCAGGCGCTCTATCCTGCGGCAGGGAGAATGCAGCCCTGAACTAACAATATCACCAAGGCTGCCTGAATGCCGCCGAGCCCCATTGTGCTCTGTCAGAGGGGAGTTAACACCCATGTCTGAGCCCAATGAATAGTATTATTGTGTCTGAGACATGCACCGCACCCCCGGTCCCCATCCATGTCCCCCTAACTCAACTCGCCCCCCTCTCCCAAACTTGGTTCTCTTGTCCCAACAGTGTAACCCCCCACGCCACTCTCGCACCCCCTTTGCTCTTTCCCTAACAGACAGCTCTAACTCCCAAAGCCTTGCCGGCCCACCGGCTCTAAACCTCCGCACTTTACTTCTCTATTCTCCTGGCAGTCGGCCCGTGGGTTTTAGTCTCTTTTTCAGGCCTGCAGAGGGGTGGAGAGAGGTGGACAGAAGGGCTGTCACAGCTCTGTGGTGGCTGTGGCGAGGATATTTTAGAAATTGCGTGGTTGGCGCGGCGCGGTGCAGTGTGGGGTGGTGGTGGTTGAATTTGGCCACGGCTCTTTCTGTGCAGAGGAACACAATGGGACCATGAATCCTCAAAGAAATGTCCCCCCAACTGCTATTATCATAAGAAGAGGGCTGCTGAACCCATTTGAATAATTCTAGATGATACAAAAGCTGAGATGTTTTCTTTGACAAAGTTTCTATTGAACACCACTGGTCTGGCCAAAACATTTCCATTCCTTCACACTCACTATGGTGCAAAGAGAGAGAAAGGGGATGGAAGGGTAGTTCAAAATATCCTGTCAGTTTTAAATGTTGCTTCTGTTATTTATAACCATTAAGGGCAAATAAATACAAAACTCAGTGGGCTTGTGCAGCTAAGGGAGAGCAAAAGAGGGTGGTTGTTGAAGAGAAACTTTTCCTGTAAATATTTCTAATGTATTCTATTGACGCAGTGGTGATTTTTATAATGGGCCCACTCTTGCTATATTTTGCCATCTGCAGCACATCAGAATCTAATAGCTGAGAGTACCTTTGGCAGACAGTATCTCTCTGTCTGACACACTTAACTCTCAGGCCTCCATTCCCTGCAGTTTCTGCTCTCTAAGGTTAGCAGGTTCACATTACCGGCTGAGAGAGGATGCCAGAATCCTCACCCCCGACTTCTCGCTGATCAAAGACCAGGATTGACATTCAGAGTGGGTAAAATGCTGAAAGTTAAGATTAACTTGTTTTTTTCTCCATCTCTGTCTCTGGTTGTTTGTGTACAGCAGGAAGAAGAGGAGGAGGAGGAGGCAGTGGAGGAGGAAAAAGAGAAGCAGAGTGGGTGGAAGGATGGAAGCAGAGAAGGATAGAAGCAGTTCGAGGAGGTGGTTCGAAGCGGATGAACCCAGAGCAGGTGAACACAGCTGTGGATCGCCATGGGCTCTCTGGCTGCCCTCCTCCTGTGGCCCCGGCGCTGCATACAGGGGTCCCGGGGAGCCGGCAGGGGCCAGCCAAAGCTGCGGCAGAGTGGGCAGGCTAGGCCAGCCAAGCCAGGAGAGAGGCAGGTGAGGCGGGTGAGCCGAGCTCTCATCCCCGCCGGCTAGGAGCCTCCGCGGCAGAGCGGAGCAACGCGGAGCAGCAGAAATCAATACAGAGGAGAGAGGCTAGCAGAGGTTGCCCAGCACCGCCTGCAGGCCTCGGAGCCCAGGGACCAACCTCCACCACTGCTCCCAGCTCCTCTCTCCATTTCTCTTTCTATCTTCCTCCAACAGTCCCAGCACCAGCCAGGGCCAGGGCCCTAACCGCCCCACACGCAGTGTGTGTGTCAGTAGGTGCACATGTGTGTGTAAAATAGAGAGAAAAAGGGAGAGGGAAGAGACAGAGAGAGGGAGTCTTTGTGTGTGGTTCAGCCGGAGGGGTTTTTGCTGCGTCCAACACCACTTGATAAAAACTTTGTCAGAGAGACACGGAGACAGCGAGGGAGGGGGAGAAACGGAAGAAGAATAAGACAGGACGTCGAAGGTCGCTTTTCTTCCAGCTCCCTCCCTCCTATTACACATTCCACCTCAACTATTTGATAAGGAGCCATCGGAGACGGTACACAGGACGTTTCTGCTCAGTCCCACTTCCAAGCACGTAGCTCACAATATTCCTAAGATCTCATGAGCCAGGATGAAAGGACAATTTGAACTTTTTCTCTCATCCACTGTATCAGACACAACCTGTCTTTTCGCCTTAGATTTTCTTACCCTCACTACAGCAGCTCCCATCAGAGGATATGGCAGTGCAGTATTGATCTATAAGGTGGAAGAGAGGAAGGCGGGCCTGGGCTTTCATACCACTCTCTTTCTTTCACTATGTGTGTGTGGAAATAGCACCTGAAGTCCACTTACTGCTGTGCAGCAGGGATCCCGTGGCAGCACAAGTGAATGGCTGCTAATTGAATGAGAGATGAAAAGGACAGTAGTTGTACCTGCTCAGTGCACCCCCCCCCCTCCTCCCCACTTCCTGTCTCATACTACTTGGTTTTTCATCTGACTTTTTTCTCCTCCACGTTTACAAAAGACCTTCTCCACACAAAGAGACTTGCTGTTCAGATGTTTTAGCAAAATTGGTGGTGACTTAAAAAAATTGGCAAAATCTTCAGGAATGAAAATACCTGGCTTCAGTGTAGAGGTGAAAGCTTTCAGTAGAAAAGATTTATTTTTTTATATTTTTTTTATGCGGTGGCTGAAAAAAACATTTTGAGAGGTCATGCCACAGAACATCCTTTCCAGTGCATATTTGTGGACTTGGAAGGACATGACTGGACAGTTTTCAAGCATGAAAACTTGCAGTTTACGAGGGGATTCATACCTTTTGGTGAGTACCATGTCTTCATTTAATTGCTTGTTTTCTGGTTAATAAAACTAATTATATGCTTCTGAGAGCCATGTTGAGCAAAGCAAAGAAAATAACAGAAATAAGAAATATTCTGCCACCCTCCCTCCTCATGGTAATAATATTATGATAAAATCTCTGCTCAGAGTTGTATGTGTGTTTTTAAAGTGAACACAGACGCATTATGTTGTAGTTGATCTCCTCCGTCAGCTCTCAGCTGCAGCCTTCGGCTGTGATCATACTGTCACTGACTGTTGGAGGAGTTCGTTGTTGTTGCCTGTACCAGAGAGGGTATTAAAGCACAATTCCCCTTTGCCTGCCAATCTCCTGGCACACAGAGAGAGACTGGCGCCTCTCTTCGCCTCAGCCTGGCAGCGACCCATGCTTACAAAATGGCCGATTCCTGTCTGCCAGCTGTCTCCTCAGCCAAGATGGCGCTCGGTCGCTCTTTAATGCCCGCTGTTTGCCATCTGCCCTCTAATTGTTAACGGCTATGCAAATATCTTGTAATTGCATTTGCATGTGCTTGATACTTAGCCCCTCCCCCTCGGTTGTAAATAATAGCGCTTGCGAACAAAAAGAGGGGGTAAAAAAGGATACACAATCCTGCGCGGCTACTGATTGAATACACAGCAGGAACAATTAGCAAATGAATGTTGCCCTCCTCTTTACTTTTCTTTAAGCTCACCTAATGCAAATCACTGATGGCGTGCTCTTGCTTTTGATGCTAGCTGAAAAATGGAGCGTCACCCTGTCTTTCTCTCTCATTCAGAGACGCTCATGTGTCTTCTCATTGTGCCATATGTGACATCTGTGGTTGGCTGCATTTACCAGGGTGCCCTGCCTCCTCTGACAGGCAAAGCCCACACTGTAAAGGAGAGCAGGAGCGAGGGAGAGGCATAACATAATGACCTCATTAGCATGCTCAGCACTCCCTGCTATAGGCCCTGGTGCGCTGCTGCGCCGTGGGACCCACCGGTGTACGCCCTTCTCACAGCACTCAGCATGCAACATTGTGTTCTCCCCACACAATGCGGCGCTTCATACAGGCTTTATTACGCCTTGTCAAAGCGCAGGGGGATCAGGGGTATCAGTGCAGAAGCAGCAGGATACGGGCTGTGTACGTGGGACAGGAGATGTATTGGCGCTTTATGGTCTTAATGTGGTGTTAGCTGTGCTGATGGATCCTCTGTTGCTGCTGTTGTGCATTGACACGTGTGTGTGTTTATGTTTGTGTGTTTCTGTGGTCTATAGTTGTGCGTTTGTGCAATTGTCCGTTTCATTGTGAACTCCCGTGGCATTCGTGGCCGTTTTCACCTGTCAGTGTTAATTATTGGAGAGAGCGATTTGGTGAATTGTCTGTGCCCTGGAAATAGGTTATCATCCACTCTGAAGACCTGCTGTATGGTATCTGTTGTCGGTCTGTAGCCTTGAACTTCACAGGAAGGACTGGAGGACACACGTGCTCTCTCTCCATCACAAACAGCCCATAACAAAAGGCTAATATTTCTAAATAGCTGCTTACGGTACAGCAAATTACAGGCTATGTTCTGTCCTTGACAGCCATGTGGAGATTTGGAAATAAATTATCTTTTTAAGTCACGTAGTAACCGCTGCTGTCATTTACCAATCCGCAAAAGGCGGTTTCTCCTGTGTTATCGTCTTCTCTATCAGACTCAGGCAGTTTTAATCAAACGTCTGTCTAATCAGCCCATAGTGACACTGTTGAAGCTGAGGTGGAGAGCAGGTTAGTGTAAAGTGCCCACGCTAGCTGTAGTTAGCTTGCAGGCTACTGTATCATTTTGCGAAGGGAAATGGCAGTCAAGAAGACAAGCGTGCTCGATTGAATTGATTTAATTTATCCATTTATTTGTTCTGTAGCTTGACTATTTTTATTTAGCATTTTTTCCCAGCTTAATAATAAATCTTGTGGAAGGTAGGGTTTGCATTACAGTGGGAAACCAGCCAAGAAAAACAGGTCGACAAGACTGTAAAGAAGGAAACTAAAAGAGGCAAGCGGAGGAGTTGTAATAATTTAAACCTGTCATATAATCTTGAATGTGGATGTGTGTGTGGGCACTACAGAAGGGTGGGGTGCTTTTGCTGGAGGTGGAGGTGGAGGGCGAGGGGTGGAGGACAAGCCTAGGGAGGTGGGTGTTAAGTCGTTCTAAGAAGAAAGAGTATTTTGTCCAGTTTGTGGGGGATAAACTGGGTGGAGCCGTTTTATGCCTCATTTGCATATTCAAATCAAACATGGTCACCATATGTTTTATGAAGCACCAGATTAACATAACACCCGACCACGTATGCCAGTCAGCCACCATAACTGCTCCATACGCGCTAATGCACACATACCGTACGAGCACACACTTGCATGCTAATCTATATCGCGCGGGTTTGAATGTGTCCATTCACTCTTACTCACAGACAGGAAAAAAAAAGGACACACACCCCGACACCATCTCCTGCAGAAAGCTTTTATGCTAATAACAGTTATAGCCATGTGTGTGCAGCAATTATGCATAATGCAACACAAAGGGAACCGGCGGGATGGCACAGTAGACCTTGGTTTGGGTGGACGTAGTGCATGTGCATGAATATAGTAGTGAGTGTGTGTGTGTGTGTGTGTGTGTGTGTGTGTGTGTGTGTGTGTGTGTGTGTCAGAGCAGAGGAAGGGTGTAAGAAAATAATGAAACCACTCAATATCGTGATGTTATGTTTTCGTGATTCTCAAAAACATAGTATTGATTTTTAATTAATAGTTTACATGCATGACTAGGTCAATACTTTATTTAATTTGCAAAGAGATGTGCCATATGTGCCCTGTCAGTGTAGGGATTGTGATAAATTCAAATGCAGATCCCACTGTTGTCACTGCATTAAAAAAGTCAACTTTTTTACTCAGATTTTATGCATAATGGTGGTGTGTTCTTATTATTATTAAAATCGCAACGTATCGTCTTGCTTACAGTATCGTGATATACTGAATCGTAGTCCCTGTATCATGATGCGGATCATATCGCCAGATTATTGCCAATACACAGCTGTATCTCAGCGGCTTTAAGTCCAAAGACTTTTGACAGTAAAGCCACATATTGGACATTGTCACATGCTTCATATGCTCGAGGATTTATAAAGATTTTCACAAATTTGTAGGTCTGACCCAAATGCTTCGAAGCTTCAACTGTTGCCATGGTTATCGACCTCCAAATCAGTAGTCAAATGCTTTGTTTTTTGTTTCTTTTTAATATAGAAGTATTAGGGCAATGTACTGGCAAGAATCTGGCGATACAAGACGTATCATGATACAGGGGTCACGATTCAGTATTTTGCAATATATTGCGATACTGTATGCAAGGCGATATTTGCGATATTTTTTTTAAATCGAATTGTAGGCAAACTGCACACAACCATATGCATAAAATCTGAGTAAAGAAAGTTTTTCATGCAATCGGAACAGTAGAATCTGCATTTATCACAGTCCCTGTAGCATCCAACATCGTAGCACTACTTTTAGAGGACACAAGCACTGAGGACGCATCTCTTTGCACATGACATAAAGTACTGAATGACTTCATCTTTGCATGTTAAATATTACTTAAAAACCCAGTGTTTTTGAGAATCAATACAGTATCACAAAACATACACATTTTCAATATTTACTTCTACCCTTAATAAGTATATAATAATAATAATGTATAAATCCCAAAATAGCCCATGAAATAAGGGATGATTCATGTTCAACATGAATTATTATTCTCAGATGAATATCACTGTGTGTTGAAGAGCTTGTGTATACTGTAGTGTGACAAATACCTTCGAATATTTCTCACCGAAGCTTCGAAGCCCAAAAATGATGTCTGGGACAGCCCTGATTACATGACGGGCATCTGTCTAAATGATGAATATTAATGAAAGAATAGTAGCATGCTTTTTTTGTTGAAATGATGAAATGTTATTCTAATATGATTGCTGCATGATTAAAAACATCATCTGGTTAGACTGAAATTATCTCCCAACAAATGAGGATCAAAATTTGGACCTCAACTGTTCAACAATTTATATATATTATACAAACCGGTGTTTAGGGGTGTGTTTATTAATCATTTTGTGGAACGGCTTCAATGCGGGCGCTTCATTTGTGTGTGTGATTGTCGTCCAGTGCGCTGCAGCTTTTTCTCATTCAGACTGCCCACTGCTTTTTATTTGCTTAGGTATTGATTGAATGTGTTCCACCCACTGAAGTAATAGTTACTGAAAGCATTTACAGCCATCGTTCAATTCATCCTGGCCCGTTCCACATGCCTTTCTTTCTTTGAGACAAATAAGTCATCGGGTCTTTCTCGAAACACTTTATCATTCAAATGAAACGTGTTGATATGTTTAGATACAGCACAAATGGTGAATTGGTCCACTCCCTCGTATGAAGATTTTCCTTATATGACATTAGCATTGCAACTGTTTATGTGGCGGTAATGACATTTTATTTGGAAGAGAATGAATGAATGGCATTTTATTTTGAAGAGCTTGCCAAGTCTGTATGATCAGAAAAGTCTTTTTTAATCCACATTTTTAATTTTTCACACAAAACGTTTGGATTATATATATATATATATATATAGATAGATAACAATGCTCATTTTCCTTGCCTTATAAGTAAGGCTGTCGATTCAAATATTGTTTTTTATCTGTTCAAAATATACATTAAAGTGAGATTTGTCAGGTATTTAATACTTTTATCAACATGGGAGTGGGCAAATATGCTTGCTTTATGCAAATGTATTTATTATCTTGACAGCAATATTATAACGTGTTATTATCGTGTTAACTTTGACAGCCCTAAATAATTTTTTTTACCCATTATTTATTTATTATAAGTGCTTTGACGTGCTCTTTTTGTAATCTTTCCAATAATCCTGATAATGAAGACATCAATTTGTTAAACAGATCTCAGCATCTCTGTAATTAAATGACCCATATTTCTTTTAGGAGCAGCACTTTTTCCTGCTCCCGTATGTAACAACAACTGCTTTATTTGTCGAGATGCACTCGGTAGACCAAAATAAAAGAACTGCATTGATACTCGACCAAATTCCTTGCATGAAACTACCCTCTTTAGGAAGCAATTCCTGAGTCAAGTGTTGCTGCTGCTGCTGCTGCTGTTTCCTCACAGTTGCAACACTGAGCCCCAAGTCTGATTATAGACTCAGGGAAAAACAGTCAGGCATTTATCCAAGTCACTGATTATGTCATTTCAACAGGCTGCAAACACTCAGACGGGCTAGACAGCTCTGAGGGGAGAATTATGAAGCCGTAGTGGGATGGAGGCTGTATGAAAAGGAAATGAAAATGGAGTAGTGCTGTATGTGTGATTAAACTGCCTGCTTGCCAGCAAAAGGCCACGCCGCTGTAGCACAGGCCTGAGATTTGGCCGTAATGAAAATGTGAAGGTGGAGGGGTTTGAACCCCCTCAATGACGCGTATGAGCACACACACACACACACACTTACATTATACAGCGTACGTATGTGCTCAAGCTGAATGGTTTATATGAGCCATTGAGAGCGACTGCAGATGCAATCTGAGGCGTAAAGCAGAGAGGAATCATAGAAAAGCTTCGTGAATTGAAAATAAAACATTCGGATTAATGTTTAGCAGTTAATTCATACAAACCGCAGAAAATCTTGGGATTGTTGTTGCCCTTCGAAACAGACGGGACCACATAAATATTAAATTGCACCATTCAGATGCAGAGACGGCATCCCAGTCATCAAGCGTGGGAACGGGCTACGTGATTAGGGGATGAGGGGTCTCTGCATTGGAAGGGGGTGGCGGTTAGTTCATGGCTAGACACCCCAGCTGCACTGACTTCCATTCAGAAACAGGTTAGGAGGGACCTCAAGGGTCAAGGTCAGGGGTGTGTGTGTGTGTGTGTGTGTGTGGGGGGGGGGGGGTTATCAGTGCAGCATAGAGTGATATGTGTGTGTGTGGTTCATCTGCCGTTCATCCTCAGCTGGCTGGCTGGCTGGCTGTCTGACTCTCCATAAGCTGCCTCCGTGTTTGCTTATTTTATAAGCTGCTTCTTATTGCTTCGCTTCGGGGACAACTTGAGCTGAGAAGCTGGGGGAACCCAACCCCCTTCAGTCAGCCTCTGGCCAGTCTCCAGCCAGCCCTGAGCCAAAATCGAGCCAGAAATCAGTCCTCCAACCCCCTGGTCAAACAACCCCCAGCCAAACCCAGTCAGACACTTTGACAGCCCCCCTGTCGGTCTCAGTCTGCTGCCTCCTGTAATTTAACATGTCGGCTTGGGGTTCATCGTATGTGCACTGCACGTCACAATCAAAATGTCATTCATTACATCTGAATGCTTTGGTTGGATCCATACGGACATCATTTTAAATCATCACATTTAAAAATTTCTCTTCTGGTCTTTCTGCATCTTACGTTGGACCATTAGCTAATTTCATATGTTGCCACGCCATGTGTCACACTTTCTTGATGAAGCCGCCCATCAATAGCAATCCTCTTTATTGGTGAAATGCAGCCGGCCGCTGTATCATTGCCATTTCATCAAATCATGTGAGAGGCGAGTGTGCGAGCTTGCGGCACGTTACGTCTCTTTTGAAATAAACAGTGTAAGCCCTTTAAGAGGAGGGACTGCAGCACACGAGGAGAGGAGAGGAAGAGGGGATGTGGAAAAGAGAGAGGGGAGAGATGGAGGGGAGCAGAGACACAAGCTAACCCACCCTGCGGTAGCCTTCCTCCATTCTTCATCGGGGACTTATGCTTCATTAGACTGTCTGAAAGAAAGACCCGCTTTCCCTCATCACCTCAATAGACTAGTCCCCCTTCTCTTCCATAGCCTGGAGGGTTCTCCTCTAAAAACCCACCTCCCTTACCCCCTGTCTTCCTCCTCATTTCTGCCTCCGTCTTCTAATCGTCTCAACTCGCGCTGAAATCAAGCTTAGTAACGGCAGTTTTGTGAGCCTCTCTGGTCCGCCACCCCCCCACCCAGCCTCCACCTCCTATCATCCTCCGATCCCCACCAGCTCCCCTTCTCTGCTCATTCACTCACCTTGGTCAGACACACCACCCACCCACTGCTTAAATCCCTATCAGCATGTCAAGTAAATGTCTGCCCAGCTGGGGTTGACACACACACACACACACACTGGCGCTGAAATATAAATGCACTGCACACACAATCTTTTGCTTGCTTCTGGGGTTTAGCCTTCCTCCCTGCTGACCCTTTTCACCCGTGTTTTGCTCTCTTCCCCTTCTCGCCGCCTCTCTTTCCCCCTCTGCCTCTCCTCAGGCACTGATCTGACAGGATGGTTTGGCTAGCTGACTATATCTGCAAGAGGTTTATCACAGGGCTTCACCGCGCTCCACTGTTGCCTACCTGTTTTTTTTTTATTTTTTATTTTATTCTCAAAATTAAAGTGCTTTTTCCAAAAAGCCACTCCGTACCTTAGGCCATACTCACCTTTACATCCCATCTATTTGATTAAAAGGTTACTGGGATCCTATCCTTTAAATTTGTTACAGTAAAATCTGGTCAGTTTATCTCCTAATAAAATCTGGAGCCGAAAAATCTGTGCTGTGTGTTACGGAATAAGGTCTCATATCTGCAGTATTTTGAAGTCACTCTACTACCAAATATCCTTGCTGGGTTTATTTTTCCCAGAGGGAAGCAAAAAAAAAAAAAAAAAATCACCCAGGAACACTCTTCATCTCTTCAAGTTTCCCCCATGATACATTTTTTTAGAAAGATAAATAGTAGATATCGCAATACTTTTACGCTCTATACCTCTCATTTTTAACAAAACCAGCAGGATTAAGATATTTATTATATGCAGATTTGCCTGTTGGAGAAAGCGCGTCTCATGAGTGTTTGCACGTTTGTGTTTATTGTAGCATCTCAGTTAAAGCAAAGTGGTTTCCTTGTTCGTCTAAATTGTCACAAACTTATTCTTGATCAAATCTCCCACCAGCCTGTGTCTCAGTCTCACGGGCTGTAAAATTATTTGTGTTTATTTTGCTCCCATAATGCTGTATTCTGTCTTTATTATTCCCCAGCATGGTTCATATACGCTGCTGATGTCATTAACATTAAGGAGGACAGGGAACACTGAGCTCCCAGCAGCTCTTCCCTGTTTCTTCCCAGAATAAAGTCACCGTTTCCCGTTTTTATCCCCCCACACACACCCCTCCTCTTGCACCACATTTCAATCATTACCCTGATTTTTGGGGACAATGATGAGCATGCTGCATTCTCAGCAGTTGTCATCCTAGCACAATCTTTATGTAAATGTATTCAGATGCAATCTCAGCCGTGTAGACCATCATCTCCGCTGGGTGGTGGTGGTGGTGGAGGCTGTTCAGTCGCATTTCCTTCCTGAAAAACGTGCAACACGGCTGGTTGAGCACAACGGCGAGGTGGAACCCTGCCAACGTGCCTTAGAAACCCCTATTAAACCCTATGTTTATACTGGGGCTGTGATTTACAAATGTGCGTTTTCTTGCCTTTAGGCGTGTGCAGCCCCCCTCATGTCGTTGTTCTTTTTTCATCAGGCGCGCAGCAGACAGCAATAGCATTGCGAGGACGGGGTCCTTGCTGCATGTGCACGGCGAGATGGGGAAGGGGAGGGGAGCGAGAGAGCGAGAAGAGGAGGTGTGTGTGTGCATTTTCATCTTAGTGGGTGCTCTTCTCTGGAGCCCAGTGCTCTGCTCATATTGAGATATTTCCTGAGCGCGTTGACACAATTATACACACACACACACACACACACACACTGTTCCTTTGTGTACGGCTGTGCTCCTCAGCTGTGGTTCATCTCTAATGTTCTGAACTTGACTCTCAGCAAGTTCATTGTTATTCATTTCACTGTCATCCTGAGCGCCCTGTGAGACTGTCTAAGTCTGCAGCCCAAGTTTCCCAGGCAGGACTGTTTGTCACACACACACACAAACCTATTGTTTCAGCTGCAGGATGGCTGTAGTCCTCTGGGTAAACGTGTGTGCTGACTGTACCAGGACACCGTGAGACGGTGCAGTTTGTCACTGACCTGGTTCTGCTGCATCCGACTGCTGCAAAGTTCACTTCTCAGGTGACTAGATGCAGCGAGAGCAGGTGTTCAGAGTCCCCTGCATAGGATTATATTGTCTTTATTTTGGCGAGGTGTCGAGGGTGGATTTGAAATAGCATTATAATTAGGGCTGCCAAAGTTAACGCAGTAACAGCGCAAATTCATTTTAATGCCACTAATTTATTTAAAACATTAATGCAACTTGGGATTTTTAGGTTGTAGCGGACTCAGTTTAAAGCAAGAGAGAAGATACTGGTATCATATGGAACTAGAAAACTTAAGGAGTCCATTGGTATCAACCATGTTATACTAGCTTACTGGAAGGAGGTTAAATAACACTCTAAACTTAAGCTAAGTTTTGGCAAGGAAAAACTGGCATTGGCTGTTTTCAAAGGGCTCCCTTGACCTTTGACCTCAAATTATATGAATGAAAATGGGTTCTCTGGGTACCCACGAGTCTCCGCTTTACAGACATGCCCACTTTATGATGCAGTTTGGGGCAAGTCATAGTCAAGTCAGCACACTGACACTGCGGCAGCTTTTGTTGCCTTTTGGGCTGCAGTTTGTCATGTTATGATTTGAGCATATTTTTTTTTGCTAAATGCAGAACCTGTGAGGGTTTCTGGACAATATTTGTCATTGTTTTGTGTTGTTAGTTGATGTCCAGTAATAAATATATTCATTCATTTGTATAAAGCAGCACATTTGCCCACTCCTATGTTGATAAGAGTATTATTTTGTGGCAAATCAAACAAAAATTTGCAATTAATCACGATTAATCATCATCAAATTTTAGATTTTACCACTAGTATTTTTCATTTGTGTTCATTTCATGTCACGTAAAACCAAATACTCACTTCAACTTATTTGCTGCTTGCTGTCATTATTTTAAAGTTCTCTTATATCCCTTGAAAACAAAAAAAACTCTTAAACCTCCTTTTCCCCCCCCTCTTATTCTGTTGCCCTTCACCATCTCCTTTCTTTCTTTTCTTTCTTTTTTAAATTTTTTTTTTTTTTTTACTTTCTCCGTCTGGCGCAAGAAAACCAGGGGCTGCAGTTTGCTTAGCTGAGTCCATAAAGAGGCGTTTTAAAAAGCTGTGTTAACAGACCAACAAAGCTTTAAATGTGCCCCCCTCTGTGAGGGGGTGGTTCCCATAGGGATGTAGCGTGGCACTCCATTGGTAGGCCTCTATCCGGCCTCTCATTCAGCCCAACGCTCAGTCACGGCCACTTATGGTAGGAGGGAAAATCACACAATTCAGCCCAGGCCTGATCCAATGACATGTTTTTTTAATGAGGTGGCTCTATGTCTTTGTTTGGGCACCAAATTCAAGTCCAGACCTTAGCAGGTCCTGCTGAATAAGATGCAAGGCCATGGCCAGACAAAAAAAGCACAGAGCTTGGCTTCTGTTGAGCCAGTGAATAGCACTCCACTTTGCACTGTTCCTACAACGTCCCTGGTAGCATATAGATTCAAAGAATTTACACAAAAGTTTCATTTCTTATTGACAGCTTTTGCAGTGTTTTGTGCAGTGTCATCTGTATAAATACTAGAGGTGGGAAAAAATTGATTTACCCATTTATTCTATTATATTATTATTATTATATAGTTTTTTGTTACAATTTTGAAAATGTTTTTTAATGTTAGAATTAATGTATTTGTGTCATCTGAGTCTGTGCGAAGGTAGAAGAACATTAGTGCCTTTATTGTTGTTGCCTGAGTAAGGTGACGGCATATCCGGTCCGTATCCGTCAACCAAAACAAACCGCAGCCAGCCAGAATGAAAAAGTAGAAAAGGGCATCTGCATGGATACGACCTCCACCCTCACATTTTAAATCCAAAGTGGTAAACACTAGACACACAGTAAAGTATGGAAACACTTTGAGTTTCACACGTTGCAGGAAAAGCAGAAGCAGACATCACGGCTGAAGCTGCATGCTAACTCTGTCATGGACAGGTAACGTTATTGTATTGCGGTAACTTGCGGTCAAACCGGCCGTCGCTCATCTCTTTGATCAAATTAGCCGACGCTACAACTGTAGAGCACCCGAATACTAATTTCTGAGGGAAGTGTCAGAAGTATATGATTCAACTTTTTCCCATGGTGTTAAAAGTTGACAAAAAGCGCAATAAATCATAGAATCGCAGTGCTTAAAAATCGCAATTTATATTGAATTGGCACCCAAGTATCATGATAGTATTGAATCAGGAGATAGGTGTTTCATCCCAGTCCTAATAAATATTGTTTGAAAGATGTGGGGTGAGAGGTGTAAATGTGCTGACAGACAAGCTCCAAACTCTGGTTTATTTTTAACAGAATAAAGTGACAGTCAAACGAAGTGCCATTTCTAGCCCCTCTAGTTATTTCTTTCCAGGGTCATACACAAGGAGAGATTTTCTTTCTCTTTCATTTTCACCGGCCTGTGTCTTTTTCAGAAAACGCCTCACCATATATCACACATATATGTGCAGGTGTCATACGCTGTGTGTACATCTGCGAGCGCGCCAGGCGCTCATTGGCTTGTATGTTCAGGGGGTGAGGACTGTCATTAAACTGTCTGCCTGCATCACCAGTCTCAACCATCACCCTGCCTGGCTGTCCATTCTGCTTCTCGCTGGGCCCTCGAACAACACACACGCACACACACACACACACACACACACACACACACACACACACACACACACACACTGATTCACTTGGCCATCAGCCAGGATTCACATACACAAAGCATGCAGTATGTCTCCTCACACACCACACAACTGATACGAGATTTGGAAGACTGACATTAATACTGATATTTTGATATTAAAGCTGCAGATAGCTAATACTTTGTGCCAGTATTTTTGTTTTTATTTAATGCCAATAAAATCACAGACAGTGGTCCCACATGCTATCTACTTGTGCCCCCTCTTGACGACAATGTGAGCAGTTCTCCTGAAAAGTGATTTTTTATTTTCAGAGTATTCCAATTGAAGGGTTTTTTGGATTAGTAATTTACAAGAAAAACAACAGAGAAACATTTGGAAAAAAAAAATATTTTTTTGTATAACAACCAATTATTTTTCTTTCTTACCCCTTTAGGCTAAAACAGTGTTCTAAATGAAAACAATCTCCATCCAGACCAGAGTGAATCTCCATATATACTACCGCATCTGAAAACACATATCACTTGACCATACGCTGGGCACGTGCATGCCGAGACAACAAGGCCTACAACTCTTGTAACTCCATGTTGAAATTAACTACTGGTGGTCGAGACTGATATCGTTTGCTTTCTTTCGGAAAAGGTTCATGTGATGGGATGTGATGAATCCGGAAAGGACCCAATCAAGAAGTGAGCGTGAGTGTCTGCGTCATCGCTTTCAGAGGTCTCCTTTTTCATCTGTCTCTAAAACACAACCCTGGCGTTTTTAGACTAGTCAGCAGTGTTTTGACTCTGTTTTAGGGGCTCGAAAATGGCGGTGTAGTGTGGACGCTAGGCATAAATGTGGCAAAAGCTATGTTTTAAAATGAAAACATATTAGTGTGGATGTAGCCTTAAGGCCCTGACACACCACCCGACAGTTGTGGGGCTGTTGATAAGCATCCGTCAGCCTAGTTTTCTTGGTGTGTCCCACACTGTTGGCTCTCGTCTGCCCATGTTGGAGGTTATTCGGCCGATTTAGCATGTTGAATCAGCTGTGGCGCCCATCGGGGAGAGAAATTAATTGGTTGGGTGGTGCAGCTTAAATGAATCAGTGCACGATAAGAGAAACAGAAGTGAGGAAAGCAAACCAACAAGTAAAGTCAAGAAGAAAAACAGAGTAGGCTCCCCATTTATCGGCAAACGCTGCTTTGTTTCATGTACGTATCAGAGCAACGGCTTTTATATCCGCATTCCTTGATCTTCCGATTTTGCTTTTTGAATGATGACTACCGACTAGCGTGACCTGCTGGCGTGGAGAGTTGTTTCATCTCACGCAGATGCAGAACGTACATGCTAACCGGCCGTCGGCTGTCGTCTTTGCGGTGTGTCTGGGTGCAGCTTGTCGGCCAAAATAATGGTGACGCGAGGCGACACAACAGGCGGCCCTCAACACCGCTGCTTCTCTGATGTTGTGTTGATGTTGTGATGATGTAATCAGAGTCTTATAGGGTGGATTAGTAGTTTCATAAGGGAAGGTTACCACTTGATTTGATTTACTAATTGATAACAATAATAAACTAAATTCATTAAATTTATTAAAATCAAGTGATTTATTTATTTTAAGAAGCAAAATAAATAAAATAAACACAGAAAAAAAGGCCAATATTGGGGTAACACCACAACACAAGACTGTCCCAGTGAATCTTCCTGCTTGGATGCTGAAGTACTCTTTTAGCCTCTCATATAACCAGCCATTCAGCCGGGCTACTTGTCCCTGATTTAGTCCAACTCTGCTCACGTTCAAGGCTGTGGTAATGGGGAATTAGTATGCAGAGCAGCAGACGGACAGCTCTGTGGATCTAATAGGTAGCCAGACTGGAGAAGAAGGCTGGAATGGGGGGGGGGGCATCTCTAGCAGAGAGGGAGTTAAGCATAGCCTCCTCTCCCTCACTTCTCCTCCTCCTGCTCCCCTTTATCGCCTCGTTCCCCATGCCCTGTCCCAAACCTTAATGGGACGTCAGACGGACAGCCTCGCCTGAATTGAAAGCAACCCCCCCCCCCCCCTTGTTGTCTCTCCAAAAAAAAAAAAAGAGCCTCCCCATCCCCCCCTACCTTCCCCCATGCCCCTCTTGCGCTCACGCAGCTAGCACCCATAGCTGCTCCCCTCGGTTCTCAGGGCTATTGAGGGGGTCCCAGACACCCTCCACTCTTCAGCCCAACTCTGCATAAATTAGACCCGTCTCCCTGGTGTCTCGTCAGCCGGCCGGGGCACCCCTGGCCTCGGGTCTGCCGTCTCCCAATCTGCTGCTCCTTCTCCCCTCATGCTGTCCCCTTCTGTCTCCCTCCACCTCCCCCATGCATCTACTGTATTCCATCAATCCTCGACTTTTCACCACACGTCCTCGAGCTAAAAGTCTTCACATCTCATTTCCTTTCTTGCGTTTGTAATTTCTTTCAAACTCTCTATCGCTTCCTCTCCTGCTTCGTTTTCATCAATCCCTCCACTTCCTGTTCCTCTTTTTTCCCCCTAAATCCCTTGACACACTCACTCCCACCTCACCTGCTTTATATTCTCCACATCCTCTCTATCTATCTCTACTTTTCTTATCCTTCCAGCAGTGTTACCCAGATCAACCGAACACTCTCCTCTCCTTTTCAGCCAGGATATTGTTTACATCTGTCTTGCTAATCACTGGCAGAGCCTCTCTAGACCTCACAGATGTTGCAATAATACAGGGGATTAGCAGGCTTAACACTGGGGCTTATTTGGGGAGTTTTTCCCGGTGGCCTGGCAGTGAAGCCCGTCAGCTCCTCTGGATTTGACCTTTTTTTCCTGTTTCACTCTGTACTGAGAGTGAAACAGTCCCGCTTCTCTTTGATTTGTGATTTGAATGTCTGACATGCTGATGTTGTTTTATCCAGATTGGTGCTCTGAGCTCTCACTTCCTGCAGCTACATCACTGCTTGGGTTAAATGCAATTAAAGGGCTAAACTGCTCGACATGGCCGGGAGATTTTACTACACACAATGTGCTTTTTTAGCTACTCTTTGACCTGATGCAGTTTGAACATTTTAAATACCCATAAATCACCTGTGCATATTCATACCCTTGGCTTTTTACAATATGTTAGCAGTAATAGCTGCCATGCTGATTCTATTTGTATTTCCCAGGCTCCTTTGTCTTTGTAGCTCCGATGTAGCACTCGATTCAACTGTTATCAGACCATTAAATAGGCATTATCAGTCACTATAGGCAGCATAGACATGGTTCGCTAGGGACCTACTATGCCTACTACATTGTAGTGAAAGAAGGGGTTTATTTCACAACAATGACCTGCTAGCTGTACACAGTCCCACTTATTACACTGCTACTTGCTTATGAAATCAATAATTTGACACAAAAACAGTCCTCCAGTGTCCAACATTGGAGCTGCACCCATAGCAACTGTCTGTTATACGTAGCAATGGTTTTCTACAGATAGCAGCAGTCTGCTATAAAGAAATAACAGACCACTGTGATTGACCAATCAGAATAGACGTCATGCCTTAAAAACAAACAAATAGGCTTCTTTAGGTTTAGGCAACAAAACTACAACTTCTTTACGTCTAGGCAACAAAACTACAACTCCTGGGTGAACGCCCTATGTTTTTTGTCCCATCCATCGTCCCCGACCTCCAGCCGTGATGAAGTTTCATGCAGTCTATACTACATCGCATGACTTTCACTTCTGCTCCAGTCATATTTAATAGAGTCGCTAGAGGTCATGTTCTTTTATTCCCTCTTTCAGTGATCTACCACGTGAATAGATGATAAAATCTACTAGTGGGTGTAGTAGGCCCCCATTGACCCACATCTATTGCGCTTATAGCGACTGATAACGCCTATATAATAGCCTGACAAAAGTCTATTTGGCTGGATGTTGCTAGCTAGCACTGCATTAGCTACTTCCTCTGCTCACCGTGGTGATGCTTGAGTCATCCCCAGTCTCCTCTGCTCTCCTCTTTAACTCAGCGATGGAAGATAATTAGATGGCCTTCTCAGACTCAGCATCTCTGCTGCTTCTCTCCGCGTCATGCAGCGCAACTGAGTCCTGTTTTATGACCAAGCAGATCCAGTGTGTGTGTGTTTGATTGGGGTCAATGTATTTCTGTCTGGATCCTAATCCCAAAGGTGATATTAGTCTGGTAGGGGGCAGCCCATCCCCCCTCTTTGTGTGTTTATGTGTGCGTTGGTGCTGCAGGCATTGGGGTCAGCCAGGAAGCCCAGACAGGCTCTACCTAGACCTTTGACCCATGACTGTCTGCTAGCTCAGGGGTCATGCACACCATTGATACAGACAGCTGATAGACGCACAAACAAACGTACATGCACAAATGCGCAGCCCTCCCCACCACCACCACCACCACCACACTGCTGTAGTAAACATTAACAGCTCGGTGCGTCTGGAGAGATGATGACACAAACGGCGTCATCCCAGCTGGCTGTACGCACAGACGCATGTGTGCATGTGATTTAAACACAGATAGTGTCCTCTTTTTAGAGCTGCACCAGTCTACGCTCTGTATAACCTTTAATTTAATGTTGTTTAAGGACACGTACAATTCAGGAATATTACAGCACTGATTGCACAATGTGAGGAGTCTTCACTAATCACTCTTTTTTTATTCGCTCATGTCTTCACAGATGCAGCCAGTCAGGAATGCAACCGCGGAGATGTAAAGCAGCGACAGTCCGTTGGACCTTACTCTAACAAAGCACACATGCTGCCTGTAGCCAATTTCTCTGAACATGTCTAGCCTCGGCCACATATGGAAAACGCCACCTCTACACCTGCAAGAACAGTCAGTTAGACACACATCATTAGAGTCTGATTATCAGTTGTCTGGTGTGCAGTCTTTGTGGATGTGGACAGGTAAGTCGGAACCGCTTCTAAAAGGTAAGTGTAAAAGGTTGGATCAATTTAAGAGCTGTCTGAAGTGTAAAATGGAGCTGCCAAGCAATATTTCCCTAAATTAGTTTCATTAGATGTGAATTACTATATTTGAGACCAATTTTAGGTCGGAGATTGGATGAGACCCCAAGGGGTCCTTCTTTTCACTCAGTAATTTACATTCAAGTATTTGACTGGAAAATCGTTTGACAAGAGTTTGTCGCTGTTGAATTACTTTCCTTTTTTCTGTGGGACATTATGTACACATTCATATTTATACAATCTTTTTCATAGTGTGATGAACTCATTTATCATAGAATGATTGCAGAATCCCCAACGCGTTTCCCTGATATGATATATACATTTTCAATAAAGTTGAGCAACTTGTGAAATGAAAATTTGTCTTAGTTGTTTTTTTTTCCATCTCCTTTTTGATTCTTGTTTCTGTTTTGTCAGTAATGTTGGTTTTGTTGCTGAGATCACACAATATCTGAAGCTCATAGTTAAAGGATAAGCTTAGTGACAACACATCCCTCTACCAACAAGAATTTACTGTGTATCCAAAGCTTGATTTATCGTATTCCTCTCTCTCTCTAGACCTTTGTTGTTGTCCAGAATAACTATTAAAAACACATCAGTGAGACGTCATTCCACTGCAGGACATTTTCCTTCATTACAATGAACATGGGCACTGTAGTTTACTTTAAAGAGAGCATATCATTGAATACTCACTTTTTTAGTGCTTGTGCACATACCTTTGGGTATCTGGAGTTCCTACCAACCCACAAACTGTGAAATAAGACAACCCAGTCATGTCTTTGTGGGATTTCTAGATCAGAAAATGTGTTTCAACAAGCCATTCAAATTTGGCTCCCCTTCCTATGACACATGCAGGCTCTTTTGAATATATCGGCCACAGCTTGAAAACTACCTTTGCAAAGATGTGCCATGTTTTTCTCGCAAGCCAATCAGAGCGGACTGTTTTTTTTTTTCAGAATGGGGTTTTAAAGGGGATCTATTATGCTCATTTTCAAGTGCATACTTGTATTTGTTTTTTCTACTAGAACATGTTTACACGCTTTAATGTTCAAAAATGGATTTATTTATACCGGCTGTGCTGCAGCTCCACTCCAGCTCAGCTAGACCTAGCTCTGTGTGAAGCCATGCCAAACTGGCTGCTAGACAAAGTGTGTTACTTGGTGACATCACCATGTTACAGAGGAAAAGGTAGGTTTTCAAGCATTAACTCCCTTTGGCGTGGACTTTGGTCTTTATAACTTTGCAGATTTTGTACATGCACACACAATAAAGGAAAGGGGGAGGGGCTCAAAAGCATAATAGGTCCCCTATAAAGCGACAGGCGCTTAAGCGGAGCGTTTCAGACAGCATGAGAAAAACAATGTGTTTTTTTGTTTGAACATTAAAGCATGTAAACATGTTCTAGTAGAAACCCAAAATATAAGTATGAACCTGAAAATGAGTTGTGATATTTCTTTAAGTCAATACTGCTTGAGCCAAAAATACTTCGCATATTCCAAATATGTATTAACTCACAGCTTAAAGTAGTTCCTCACAAATATAGCATTTTCACAAATATAGTGCCCAGCTGTTTTAGCATTATATTATATATATATATATATATATATATATATATATATATATATATATATATATATTTTAAACTACTGACCCCAAGTCAGGAGGAACCAATGGGCTGGGGGCTGAGAGCCACAGACAAGGTCAAGGTGAAAGAAAGTCCTAAATTATTAAGAGATGATCCAACAATGTTTTGTAGACAATGCTAAAAATATACAGTGGAATACTGCCTGCCATAACGCTTCTAGTATCATCTAAGATGTGGTATGAGAAGCGATGGGAGCCTGTTCACTTCGATTACTCTGATTATTCCAGCAGTGGCTGAAGGGTTGGAAGGGGAACAGTTAAACCTAGTGGCCTAAATCTGTGGTGTCAATTAGGTGCCTTTGTGTGTGAGCAGCAGGGGTGTTGAAGCGAGTTGCTGGAGCTGAAGGAAACTCTGAACAATGATACACATTCGTAACCACACACACACACACACACACACACACACAGCTATGTTTTGTGGGGATCACACCTCCTTTTGTTTTCCTCAACAGCCAGTAGAGGCGATGCCCCAGTGCCCCCAGTGTGCTCCACTGCTCTGGCTGAAATGGGCTCCCTGCTGACCCCCCCCCCCCCCCCCCCCCCCCCAAGCCCCGACAACACTGTCCCCTCGCTCGCTCCAGGTTCCCAAACCCTCGGCCTCCCCCTGACTGGTCCTGACCTGAAATTAGGGCCAGGCAAGCCTCCCTGGCAAGGCCAGTATAAAGGGCTGGTGTGTGTGTTTGCGTGTGTGCTCCAAAAGAAAGTAGGAGATTATCCCATTCTGTGTGTCCAGTCACCAGTGCAGTATTGACCACGGTGGGCCACCCAGGGAGCGTCCAGCCAGCCGTGAGATGGCCTGATATACATGCTTACTGGCCATGCGAGATTCCCCTACTCTCACCAGGGAGAAAGCCAAACCCTACGGGGTGGACGCTTTCTAAAGACACTGGAGTCTGTACGCGCAGTGACCCGCCCTCCACACACAGGGACACACACATTTCAGCGTGGCCTCTGTACAGTGAAAGGCATCGCCATCAGGTCGTTTTCTGTGTCCTGTGAGGCGAGGCGGAGGTCATTGGGAAGGTGGAAAAGCTCTTTAATGGTGGGAATGATACCATAACACCTATAGATGGAGTTACGGATCATGTCACATACAGTCTGTATACAGTGTACAACTCTGACAGCAAGGCCTGGTGGTAAAAAAACAAGGTAAAACAATTTTAGCTTGTGTTAAAAGATAAAATTACTTCTTTCTCTCTTCATTTTTTTTAACTACTCACTTTTAACACCACTAATTTATTTAATGCATTAACACAACGATTTTTAGGTTGTAGCAGGCTCAGTTTTAAAGCTAGAGTGAAGGTACAGACATCCTAGGAAACTAGAAAACCTGAGGAATCCATTGGTACCAATCATGTCAAACTAGCTTGTCAAGAAGAAGGTTAAATAACACTCCAAACTTGGCAAGGAAAAACTGGCATGGCCATTTTCAAAGGACTCCTTTGACCTCTGACCTCCAGATATGTGAATGTAGATGGGTTCTCTGGATACCCACCAGTCTCCCCTTTACAGACATGCCCACTTTATGATAATCACATGCAGTTTGGATCAAGTCATAGTCAAGTCAGCACACTGACTGACTGACCTGTTGGGCTGCAGTTTGCCATGTTATGATTTGAGCATATTTTAATGCTAAATGCAGAACCTGTGAGGGTTTCTGGACAATATTTGTCATTGTTTTGTGTATTAACTATATACATACATTTACATAAAGCAGCACATTTGTCCACTCCCATGTTGATAAGAGTATTAAATATTTGATAAATCTCCCTTTAAGGTACATTTGAACAGATAAAAAAGTGTAATTAATTTGCATTTAATCGCAATTTAGTATGGACAATCATCTGATTAATCACAATTAAATATTTTAATCAACCGATAGCCCTACTGCTTACACATCTAAATTTATTCTTTATTTTTTTAGTTGGAAATGTTAATATATCATGCTTCTGATCACCAGAAAATGTATGGCCTGTGCCTCTTAAAAAACAGTAAATAAAACAGTTTCATATTTAAGATTTTGTGAATTAAACTTCAATTCACAAACAGACAGATTAAATGATAGTGGACACAGCCGCTCAGAGTTTACTGAAACACATTCTAACCTGTCCACTACACTGGTTTGTAACAGCTCCCTTGTAAAAGCAGCCCATTGTTGACCTTTAACAAACCCTCAGGGGTCAACTAATTGTCTTTTAATTGCTCTGCTGTTTGTTTGCGGACGGAGAGTCTCTAACATACTGCAGCACAAAGGCCTTTAACAGCAGGACAGAGCTGCACAAAGCTCACTAGCAGCAAAAACAAATAAGAGGATTTATAAGGTGGAGTGTGTATCTTTTTACTGCATGTAAACTGCAATTTACGAGTTATTCTTGTGTCCCAGGAGCAATAACGTAATTTCATTGTTTTGATTTTCTTTACCACGACAAGCTAAATGTGTTAGAATAAACAGGCTGGAATAAATCTTTCATTTATATTGTAATTTTTTTTTATTATATTTTGAATTAAAATCATTTCTGTCATGCTATGTCTGTGATGTAAAGAGTGAAACGTTTCCAAACATTTTGCTGTAATAAATGTCAACCTTTTGTTTCTCTCTTTTTTTTTTTTTTCTTTTTCTTTAGCATCCATTATCTACCACACATCCTGTGATTGGTTAAATTTGCTCTCGAGGCAAATCACATGAGCGGCACAGGGAGCAGGGGAGATTTCATTAATTAGAAAGAGAAGAAAGAAATCAGCCGAGCACACTGAATGATTTTTACCACAATAAACAAATGCGGTCGTTGGTCCTGATACGTGAAAAAACTAGTATTACATTTCATAAATTGTACAATTATATTTAGAAATGTTTACACAGTAATGTACTCCAAAATACAGTATATTTAAATTTTCCAAATTGGGTTAATTAAATAGTATCTGAACGGTCCATCATAACACAGAAAGAGCACGTGGTGTTCAGTATTCACGGCCCTCATCTATACAAACACAAGAATATACAACATTTTTGATTAACAAGAGGACATTAAAACACTGTAATACACTGTAAATCATCCGTTTACATAACACAGTCCATTGTTAATTATATCTATTCATTTTATTTTATATTCATTTATGTAATGCTGACTATGAGTTCATCAACGCAATAACCCTAAAATCATAGAGGTGATAGTAACGAGCTAAACGACTGGAGCCAGCGCTCTTTAATAAAACATGAAACAATGTGTTTGCCTGTAACCACATGAACACATATGATAAAAGGAGTATTATATGCAGAAAAAAATGTGTTTTTAAATTGCTAAAGGTATATATACATGTGAAGCGGTTTGACCTATTTTATTTTCACATCACGTTCATGCATTAGTGTCCAAAGACTTTGTAGAGTTCAGCTGTGGCCCACGATGTGCCATCCCAGCATGCACACATACAAATTTAAAATTCTTATGTAAGCGGTCTAATTTCAGACCCCGATGTGCTGTTCTCACATTCACGTGTAATGAAAGGCTGACTTCAGACTCGTGTTGATGCACACTTAGAGCCTAAAAGGAAGCAAAGAAGTCAAAGTGGATGAAACCTACTGGTTCAGATTATGTGTTTAGGTTTTTGTGAATTTCAAATCTAAAACATAATTATTTTAAATTAAAGTCCAGGGCCTTTTTAATCTGGAACTTTATGGAACATTTTTTTTTTTTTGGACTTTTATAGTTGTAATCCACAGATGACAATCCACAAACCATGAGCCACAAATATTATATTATCCACAAACATAAAAGATGTAAAGTCACCTCCCCAAAAAACAGGGTGATTCACAAATATGTACAACTTGCTGTGTAATTTCCACATAAAAATGTTATAGGTTTACCTGTAAAATGATATGAATGCATTTATGCAGTCATTTGTACACATGGAAGGATATCTGCACATTCGTGGATGCTTCCTGTGGGTCTATGGGCCATGTCACATTTGTAATGTTCCTCCTGTTTGTACGCAGAAGTTTGTCCAATTGATAACGCACCAGATTTATAAATAATAGTTGAACAATCCACAATACCATGAGCCACAAATATTTCACTATCCACAAAGATGCATTTTTGTATTTGTGTTGTGGAATGTCAGAGCCACAAACGCAATTTGCAAATACGCATAACTGTATAAACAATTTCCATCCATACAAATAGAATTCGTACTGCAGCAGATTTGTATATAATAGTTGTAATCCACAAATACGTACCATGATCTACAAATATTTTCGATCCACAAGTGCATTTTTTTATTTGTATTGTGTAAAGTCACATCCACAAAAATACAGGGCGATTTGTAAATATGTGTAACTTTCTCTGTAAAGACATATTTTAATTCCACATTAAAAAGTTCTAGGTTTACATGTAATGTGATATACATGCATTTGTGCATCCATTTGTATATGTAGCACAATATTTGCACATTTGAACTTTATCTCATGCTCAGTAGCTGAGTGTCTATATGTGTGCATGTAGGGCTCCCCTGAACTTGGTAACCCCCAAGACGCCTCATAAAATCTGTAGGCTCAACCCAATACAGAGCGGCAAGGTTAGTGGGTTTGCCAGAAGGGGGTTATGGTGGAGTCAGGACGTGGATGGGAGGGAGGGGGCGGCTTTAAAAAGTCCGAGAACTTGGAGCCTAGTTTGTCATGCTAACTGCAGAGATGCCATTGAATGTGGACTCAGGGAGCAGAAGGTTCACAGGACCCCGACCATTCTCATGCAAAGTCTGTCCCCTTCGTCCGTCTACCCACCCGCCACCCCCACCCCCAAGCCTTTACTCATGCAGGAGAAATATATACATGTTTATAAATGGGTACACACTCCAAGGCCCGGGTAGGGCACTTCTTTCTTTATATGAGCTGTATATGAAGCCACATGGAGTGACACTGGAGATAAATGCCATTTGTAAAAACATAAAATGACAATCAGGAGCAAAATATAACATAAAAATTAATGAATATCGCTATCAGCTTTCATGTGCAGGATGCTATAACCTATAAAACATGTTGTATTTTAATTGACATAAAATGAATAACATGTCACCCTGCAATTGTAGTAAAGCATTTGCATTCAGGCGACAGAGAGACAGAAAAAGAAGGACGATGAAGTCAGATGTGTGTACTTATTGTATCATCATAATTGGTTATGAGGGAGGAATGCACCAGAGCCCACATTAACACCCATCTTAACTGCCTGTGACCTTGACACTACCTTGACAGGCCTTGGCATAAAATTGACCTCATTTCCAGACTGATTGTGAAACATAATTTTATACTCGCTCAAATTCTATTTAAATTTCTATTTTGGTATCTCTAATAAATCAGCCTCCCTGATTCTTCCTCCTGCTTGCCGCTCGCCTCCACCTCTCATCTGTTTCACCTGATCCAGAGATCGGCGGGGGGAAGCTACATTTCATTTAACGTTGAATCTGTTCAAATGCCAAGTGGTGAAAATGTCAGCAACGGTACAAGCACACACACCTATACGTTTACTCTCTTTTAAATGCAAACACTCCATGCAAATGAGCGTGTTGCCCCCTCCGGGCTCGAAACAGTGAGGACAAGCACATACCGAGTCTGGATTTATGTGCTCAGATTTATGCGCGCTATAGTTTCACAACCAGGGACTGAAGGAGTCTCCATTTGTGTGTGAAAGTGTGTGTTTGTGCCCCCTCATCTGCACTTGGAGCAGCCGTTTGGAGCCTGTATTTGATTGAGTGAAGGCCAACGCAGCCTGAACACTCCCTCTAATGGAAGAGTGGAGCCCAGCAGCTCAGTAATGCACTGACCCCAGAGCTTTTACAACGCTGCCAGCCGATAAGTGGCAATATGCTGGATCTTATAAAATTAACAAGACTGAGCTATGGGGAGAGGGAGCTCCGAGGTTGTGCAATGGGAGAGGATGACGTTCTTGTGGCACTTGTAAATATCCGCATGCATGCATGGAGGGATTATAGCTGTTCTTGAGTTTTATAGTCACAGCAGCGTGATTTGGTGTTTTTTCTCTTGGCTTTTCTAAGACACGTTTACAGGGACACGTTTACAGGCCTGTTTATGTTTGATAAAATGCCTCTCAAGGCTTTTTAATGCTGCTGAATTTATGCAGTGGAGCCAGGTGCTTGAGGAGCTAACACTGAGCTGGCCTTCAGCGTGGACGATCCCAGCCGGTGTCGCTTTTTGCAGGGGCACCGCAGGGGTGTGAATATGCATATGTTTGCTATACGTTCCCTCCTCAGCCTCCTGTGGTGTGACATCCACAGCTCAAAGTCAAACAGCACCTATGCCGGGTTGTGCGTCTATTGTGTTCTGTGAAATACATGCAAAATATTACAGCCGCAGCCACTGTCTCACCACATCTGAGTGTGATTTAGCTGTGAGAACAGCTTTATTCCAGTGTGCCTCCCAGTATAACCTCCTCACCTTTCTCACACAGGATCAGGCCGGGTTGGTGTGCGCGGGGAAGGCTTTATTTGTGTGCATTTTCGCCCCATATACTGTGCGTTTGTGTGAACAGCTATTGTCTGCCAGTGCTCCAGCAGGGGCTTCAAAGTGAATTATTCATGCGAGATTTGAATACATGCAAATGGTTCACTCCCCTCTCCTGGCACAGATCCAGGTTACCTATGGCAACGGCGCCTTCAAGAAGCATCTTTCCACCCCTCCTCCTCGTCCTCGTCCTCCTCCCGCTTCTCTCAGGCACCCGCCCTCCGACCATGTTATCCACCCAGTGGTATTGTTTCAATTGTTGCAATACCAGGCTGGGTGGCTGCACACTGTGGGGTGGCAGGGTATCCCATAATTCACAGTCAAGGTCATGTGGGCAGGAAAGGATGAGAGATGGAGGGATGGAGGATGGACAGATGGAAGGAGGGCAATGCGCCTCTATCCAGCTGCTCAGACGTGAAGTTGGGGAGACACACAAGAAAGAGAAGTGGTTTCAGGTGATGCTATCACCAACGCGACGCACTGGGCACACACTCACCTCCTATTCAGATTTAGCCACAGCTCATATGCACTAACTGGATGAGCATGGAAAAAATGATTACCTTTGAACGCAGCATACCTTCCCTTGAATGTCTTGTACATTTTAATATGTCTGAAATAGTAATTATGTCACTAATAAATAAATAAAACATGTTTTAAATAGTATTGTGCATATTTTGATATTAAGATCTGGTTTGATATGTGTGCAGTCTTCTTTAACACTGATATTTTTAATCATAAACTAAGAACTCATCTATTTAGTCTGGCTTTCATGTTGTGTTTTTCAATTTTAGTGGTTTTATTATTTATAATATTTTATACTCTATTATACTATTTTATTCCTATTGTTTTATCAACATTTATTTTGAGTAACTGTTGATCATTATGACATTTTTCAATTTATTTGTCACTTGCTTGTAAAGCATGTTGAAGTGCATTTGATTTGTTAAAACGTGCCGTATAAATAAAATTTGACTGATTGATTGAATCTATCTGATTTAAGTGTAAAAAAAAATGCTATTATCCTGAATGTATTTTCAATAAATATGTAGGTGAAAATCCTTTGCTTTTTCATGGTTGTCTATTATAGCTACTAATTTCTGGGTATTTTTGTTGACTGTGTAATTATTTTTTTTTTAAATCAACGGCTTTGTAATAAAGTAAAATGAAATAATAAAAATCAAATTATTATTTTCAAAATTAGGCATGCGTTCTGTGTTCTTTAAAATATATATATATATATATATATATATATATATATATATATATATATATATATATATGTATACATAAATATATGTGTATAAAACAAATCTAAAAAACACAATGCAGAAATGATGTATGCAGTGTTTCAGTGTGTAATTAGCCTGTCAGAATCCATTATTTTTATTTTATGTAATATTGACACAAAAAAAGCTCCATTGAGAGACAGTTTGTACAGAATGTGCATGTGTGAGAAATAAAACACAGAGGAGTAAACTGTAAACGACAGTGTGTGAGTGAGAAGAGGGCAGGTCAAGTTCAGGCCATGAAGTGATCAGAGCCGAACTCACCTCCATGATGGTCCAGGAGGCTCAGAGAGGAGCAGCGGCTCAATGCTGCCATCTACTGAAAGAAACCAGAAGGTCTCACACACGCACAGAGACATGTGGGTCAGGTCACGTGTGGCATTTACTGTCATTTTAAATGATATATATATATATATATATATATATATATATATATATATATATCATTTAAGATAGTGCATATCATTTATTTATGTTCTTAAGATTAATGTTTTTGTTATATTTGCTGAAATTCTCATTACATCCCGGCAGCAATCAACAAATCAAATGTTCTGACAAAAAATAGCAAAAAAATGTATATACTGTGTTATTGGACGGACTACCTACCTATCTACCTACCTACCTGTTTACCTGCCTGTCTACCTGTTTACCCATCTGTCTACCTACCTACCTGTTTACCTGCCTGTCTACCTGTTTACCCATCTGTCTACCTACCTATCTGTTTACCTGTCTGTCTACCTACCTATCTACCTGCCTATCTGTTTACCTGTCTGTCTACCTACCTATCTCTTTACCTGCCTGTCTACCTACCTATCTACCTACCTACCTGTTTACCCATCTGTCTACCTACCTATCTGTTTACCTGTCTGTCTACCTACCTATCTACCTACCTACCTGTTTACCCATCTGTCTACCTACCTATCTGTTTACCTGTCTGTCTACCTACCTATCTACCTACCTACCTGTTTACCCATCTGTCTACCTACCTATCTGTTTACCTGTCTGTCTACCTACCTATCTACCTGCCTATCTGTTTACCTGTCTGTCTACCTACCTATCTGTTTACCTGCCTGTCTACCTACCTATCTACCTACCTATCTGTTTACCTGTCTGTCTACCTACCTATCTACCTACCTATCTGTTTACCTGTCTGTCTACCTACATAACTACCTGTCTACCTTCCTATCTACCTACCTGTCTACCCACCTGTCTACCTGCCTGCGCGCACTCGTTGCGCGTTACCGGAGTCTTCTGCAAGCTGCCAGGGTCACAGCTGTGAGTACCAACAGTCAGCTAACAGTAGCCATGTTTGTTGTTTACGTTCTTTATGTTTATGCTCATACTGATAATAATACTGGGCCTGAAGTGACGGACTGTCGGTGTTGTCGACATGGCGACTTTGCTTTAGATTTAGGGAGCTTGTCAGCAGCTAACGCCGTTAGCTGCTTTCATTGACCAAGAGTTTTCAACACTGGGCTCGTTTTTTTCGGTTGGATCACTTTTAAAATCTAGTTTATTCTTGTTAGTTTCTCAACGTTATCAACCAAAGTCCAACGTAAAGGTCCCAGTCTGTGAGGGGAAGTATGTGCAAAACAGAAACAACATGTGACATAGTGGCACTGTAACTGAGACCACATCTTATATAAAAATGAAAAAAGTCAGTGAATGAACCACTAAAAATGGAAGATATTTATGCAAACAGTACAAACCTTCTGCAACCAATTGTATTCCATCTGAAGGCGTCAGCGGGTACAAATGGAGCAAATATGATTTTAAAAAAAGTTATTTTTATAAAACGGTCACTATATCCTGATAGTAGTAGATAATCTGAAAAAAAAAAAAAAAATCATGTACCTATGTGTCCTCCGATCCTCCTAATGACATCTGCAAGTTTTCACAGACCGGAGGAAAACAACCAATCAGAGCTGATCTGGAGTCTGCTGTCTCTGAGCAGCTGTCAATCACTCATGAGCTCTGATCAAATGGTCAAACTAATCAGTGCTGATCAAATATGATAATCTGTTATTGTGATGTCTATTTCTCACCTCAGATGTTTTCAGAAACATACTGTAGTTTCTGTTTAGCTGTAAAATCAGAGTTTGCTGCGGCTGGTGGGCGGTGTTTGGTATTTCCTCAACTGATCTCAACATGGCTGAACTTTCTCATTTTACAGCTAAACAGTAACTACAAGATGTTTCTGAAAACATTTGAGGAGAGAAATAGACATTACAGTAACAGAATATTGATTCATATTTGATCAGCGCTGCCTAGTTTGAACATTTGATTGAGTTTGCGAGTGACTGACGGCTTGAATGAACAGCCAATAGAAACACTCTCTCTCTCTGAGATGGCCTGTGATTGGTCAAATGGTGCCTTCCAATGGGGTCGTGTTTCCCGTGTTTACGAGATGTTGTGAGAGAAGTTGTGTACACGCCACCAACAGTCTCTCGTCATGGGCTAGACTTTTTAAAGCCTAAAAACAGAGCCAAGAGGAGGTGCAGAAGTCTAGTTTTCTTTCAGAACATTTTAATTACGACATGCTGAAAGGCTGTTATGGAATTTTTGCCCCAAAACATTTTGCCTGCTGCAAGTTTACGACAGGTGTTGCACCAAAATCTGTAACCACTGAAATCTGTGTCGGCTGAGAGCCAGCAGCACATCAGGCCACTGTGTCTGACGGCCGTTGTCAGAATATGTGACCCCACTATATGGATCTTTTACTGTTCTTTTAGAGTTTTGTGAAATCAAAAAAATAAATCAAAAATATTAAAATACATTTAAGGTTTTTAACAATTTAGTTTTGTTTGTTTTCTGTCCACATATTTGCCTCATTTACTATACAGGTACAGTGGCGTCACATTTTCTGATGACAGCCATCATTTCATTTATTTATTTGATAGGAATAGAGCACGTTAATAAACATTAGTATAAAATACAGGGTGTGAACATGCAGGAGTTAGATAGAATGCTAATTTTCATCCTTAGTTGCTAGGCAGGTAACTATAAATATACAGATAAAATCGACAACAGATATACAATATGCACCTGTAAAAAATACAATACATTGTGCAGTATGTCAAGTTAAAAAGGGCTAACAGTTCTGTCTATAAAATCTGAATAGGTAGGGCACTTCCACAGCACAATTTGACCTCTTGTGTTGCTGGCTGTCTGCAATCACAGATTTCAGTGTGACACCGCTAATGGTGTGATTCGCTTTCACATGGCCCCCTCAAGTGGACAAAAGGACTCATTGCTCATGGTTGTGGATGGACGCTTTATTGAAGGGTCAGATTAACTTGAAACTGGAAATGTACACCTTTGGAATAATGCATCTTTGAAAATACATTAGCAGAGTTTAATGCTTTGGCATATTTAGATTTTGAAGGAAATATTGAGTCAACAATGTGGACACTACAAAAATACATCTTAATAGTATGCACATAAAGCAAAATCTGTTGTATAGATTTATTTTTCATATATTTGATTAGCCTCCACTTATTAGACGTATTAATAATGTATATTATTACACCTCCTCAGACATATTAATGCTATATCACTCCTCCTCAGTGCTGGATGGACAGTGAAACTGTGCAGCCCTGCTGACATGATCACCCTCTTACAATCAATCGCTCCGTCAATCGCAGTTCAACCCACAGAGGCACCATCACAAAATTAAAAGATATTGCATAATCAAAATCTTCCATTACAAATCATACCCCTGCACAATCAGGTTGAAGTAATCAAAAGGAAATCAAAGAAATGCGGTTAAAATAAAAATAAAATTTGCCCTCCAAATTAAAAGAAAATGAAACTCATTAAAACAAAGCTCTCTCTGTTGATACAGGATTAATTTTAAAGAACGTTGCAGGTCTGTAAAGTGCAAGCATTATCTTATGAACATAACACAAATGAAGTGCTCCATATCATCCATCAAAACTAAACTTTTCTTGATCCACTGTTCCTCTGTTGATCACTTTAGCCACCGTGACGTTTCAAAACACAGTTGTAATAGCAAACGATTTGAAGACACTTCTTTCTTTTTGTCTCCTCTCTCCGTCAGTGAATCCTGACTGTGCGTTTAGCAAAATGTGAGAAACTGTGTTTCTTTGTGAGCAACAGATCTCCTGTCCATTCGTAGCCTCCTCCGGTCTGAAGGGAACAGGAGTGAGCAGCAGGACGGCTTTGCAAAGTCCAGAGACTTTACAGCCATGTGACAGAGTTGACGACCTCCCTCACGTCAGTCTGTGCTTCTCCTCTCTGTCACCTCAGTGGGTGAAGTAGCCCATCTGATGCATTTTGAGCAGAAGGCTGTGTGTGATGTCAAATGTGGTGAGGCTGATCCCCACGGCGACGGGCCCTTTGACCCAGTTCATGCTCAGGCCTTTGTATAGTCCACCTACGACTCCCTCCTGCTTTACGATCTCGCGCATGGTCCCAAGGATTGTGCTGTATGAAGAGCCGGTGACACCGGCTGTCTGCATGCGCCGACGCACCACGTCCAGAGGGTACGAGGCAGATTGTCCAATCAGGCCAGCGCAGGCACCGAAAGCCAGGCGCTCATAGGGGTATGGCTGGGGTCGCTTAGTTTTTTCTAGAGCAAGAAAAAAAAAAAAAAAAAAACAAGAAGAGAAAGCGTTCAGGATCTGAATGACATGTTTTTATTCAGCTATGCTGAAATCAAATTGGCCTGTCAATCGAATCGGCCATATTTAATCATCATTAATCACAAATTAATCACACATTTTTTTATCCTTCAAAATGATACCTTAAAGCGAGATTTGTCAAGTATTTAATATTCCTGTCAACATAGGAGTTGGCAAATATGCCACTTTATGCAAATGTATGTATACATTTCTTATTGGAAATCAATTAACAACCCAAAACAATGACAAATATTGTCCAGAGACCCTCACGGATACTGTATTTAGCATACAATATATGCTCAAATCATAACATGACAAACTGCAGACCAACAGGCAACAACAGCTGTCAGTGTGTCAGTGTGCTGACTTGACTATGACTTGATCCAAACTGCATGTGATTATCATAAAGTGGACATGTCTGTAAAGGGGAGACTCGTAGGTACCCATAGAACCATATTCACATATCTTGAGGTCAGAGATCAAGGGACCCCTTTGAATATGACCACGACAGTTTTTCCTCACCAAAATTTAGCTTAAGTTTGGAGTGTTATTTTGTCTTCTTTGCAACAAGCTAATCTAGCTTTAAAACTGAACCTGCTACAACCTAAAAATCACAAGCTGCGTAATCCATTAAAGAAATTAGAGGCGTTGAAACGAATTTGTGTTTTCGCGTTATCGCCTTAACTTTCACAGACCTGCTAATATCTGAAATTTCACATTATTGAATTGAATCAATTTTGACATTAAAGGAACGTTGTGTAGGATTTCGGGGATCTATTAATAGAAATTAAATATAATATTCATAAATACGTTTTCATTAGTGACTGAAACTAAGAAATTTCGTGCTTTCGTTAATTTAGAATGAGCCCTTCGTATCTACGTAGGGAGCAGGTCCGCTTCACGGTCATCATGTTGAGATGGTAACCCGCAAAGTGCAAAATCTGATGTGAAATCTGCAAAAACTCTTGGGAGACTCGCTGCCCAATGACCTATCGTAACCGTAACTATTTGAGATCAATGCCTAACCTTAACCGTCTCCTGAGGTTTTCTCAAACTTGCAGGTTACCTTCTTGATATGAGCCCTCTTCAAGGCTCAGCTGTGTTTCTACCGTAGCCCGGAACAGACTGACCAAACGCTGGCTCTAGAGAGAGCCTTTCCCGTTTTTACGTTACCTGAAGGCCACCGTAGTTCTCCAACACACTTGTGAAACTGCTGTAACGTGAGCTACAGAGCGCAAAGCCGTGGTACCGCCAGCCGCCGTCTAAACTCCATTTCTCCTAAAGTACGTGAGGTGGAGGTCCAGAAAGATACCACGGCATTATCGCGGTGGTGCACTTGGCGACTCACGTTACTGCAGTCTTGTAAAGGAAGGAGTGAGTGGAGGGGTATTCAGAGGCCATTAAATCCAACAGACTGTCCCTTTAAAAAGAATAGAAAAATAATCAGTACCTGTGTGCAACTTCTTGAGGGTCTCGTATGTGAAGAATGTGATCCCTGCATATGGGATGACGCCCATGATAGTGGGAGTGAAGCCTCTGTAAAGGGTCCTGACGCCCTCCTCTTGGGAGATCCGCACAAAGACGTGCATGATGTTGCAGTACCTGTCCCAAGAAAAAGCATTTTTACCATTATGAGTGGTACTGTGTGACATTTAGTAACAGCCATGCACTGTAATGATCAGTGTCAAGACAACAATGGGACTGATACACACAGAGATGACCCCTCAGTACACAGTAGTGGGTGTTATGGGAGTGTAATGAACAGGGATGGGTGCTTACATTTCTCTGGCTGTGACTGCCATCCTGGCTCGCACCATGTCCAGAGGGTAGGTCAGCATGGCAGCAGTGGTGCCGGCCAGAGAGCCGGCCAGGAAGCGTGGGAAAGGAGGCAGAGCTCTGAAACACAATAATCTGTAGTAAATAATAATAATAATAATACAAAAACAACAAGACTAAGAGTCGGCAGTCATGTTACAGTCTCTGTGAGGTCGTACTTAAGGGTGCGGTGTGTAGGACTTGGCGGCATCTTGCAGCGAGGTTGCAGATTGCAGTCAATTGAAACTTCTACCATATCCATATCATCCCTTGAGCCTCACCGCTAGCGTGGCTAACAATGTATCCATGATGATGTTTTGTCTTAAACTAAACCAAAAGGTGTCAAAACATACATAAGTCATAAATGTGACAAAGTATTTCAGAATTGAGACTTTAAAAATCAAAATCTCACCTTTTCAATTTTTACACTTTGCAAAGTCATCAAGTGGGCCCGGATTAGACCCTAATCGGCAGGCCCACTTGATGACTTTGCAAAGTGTAAAAATTGCAGAAAAGCGTGAGATTTTGATTTTTAAAGTCTCAATTCTGAAATACTTTGTCACATTTATGACTTTCAATGGGAATTATGTCCAAATTTAAGTTAAAATGAGTCAGACTTTTGACATAGAAAGCCAAAATGGTGAGATGTCCAGTCAAATTTATTATTAGTTGTCATAGAAAGTTAAACTTTTGACAAACTTGGGGAGTCAAACTTAAAAGATATGACTCAAAGTTATGTATGTTTAAAGTGAAAACTGAGATTTTAATTTTTCAATGCTCGATTTTGAAATATTTTATTTATTTGTTTGTCTTTTTATGGGGATTAAGTCCAGATTTTACATAAATAGTGTCAAAATTTTGACACAGTAAGCCAATGTTATGAGATAATAAGTTGAATTTATGACTTTTTAAGTCAGAATGAATACTTAATTCAAATTTTGCAGTTAAATGCACTTCTGTTTGTTTTCTGAGCTTTCTTTCACAATGTACTTGTACTTTTTTTCACTAACAGGAAGGGAACATTTGGGGGTGTTGTCATTTATAGGCTGCTGTGCAGTGGTTTTACTGTCCCACTGGACAGCAAACTGGACTGTATGAGGCCCCTGAACCAAAATGAGTTTGACACCCCTGAACTAAACTAATAAAATCATTACTACTGAAACCCAGTCACTCTACTCACTTGCCCTGGTAGCCGTAGTAGCTCCCCAGTAGCTTTTTGTACTGGTCATGTGAGCAGAACTGGATGGCAGCGTAGGGCATGACCCTCATCATGGTGGCAGAGTTCCCCCTCCACAGGCTCAGCAGCCCGTCCTTCATGTAGGTGCAGTAGATGAGCCTGAAGGCCTCCTGAGGGTGGATACGTCGGGTTAGGAGCACACGCCCTGCATTCTTCCACATCTAATAATCTAATATTATACTCCTCATATGACAAAGGTGCACGAGTGCATGAGTTTCTAGGAACGAGTGTGGCTGTTACATGATGGCTGTGAGATACAGTAACGGCAGAGCAAAGATCTACCAGATGAATTGAAGAGTTCCAGCTAAGATTGTGTTTGCTTTTAAAAATAGATTTAATAATTATAGAATTAAATACAGAAAATGTCAAAAAGACAAACATTCCCCATATTTAACGATGCCTAAAATTACTTATTTTTTCTGTTTTTCTTGATTTCCAAGTCACAAAAATACTCAAATTAGAATCAGAATCAGTGATTTTGAAAATTGTGGTTATTTTGACTGATATTGCAATTGCGATATGATTTGCGATATTATAGGGAATAATAATTTTTCCACCCTTTTTCTCATTTTCAGATGTTTTCATTCTGCAAATGTCTTGGTTTGTAGAACATTATGTGTAGGCCAGGACATCTCTGCAGCACCACAATATTTAATTGAAAAATAGTATTTTGTCCCACATTTCTTTTTTAACAAACATTTGAAAATCGCAGGAGGCGAAAACTACTAACTGCTTTTTGATAAATGACAGATAATAAAACAGTTATCAATATGGTAACAGATTCATTTCTAGCATGAACATGTTCTGCCTTTAAACTCGTTCCTAGCTGCCAGTGTAGCTACATATTAAAAATGGTAAATCTAGACGATAAATCAATGAGTGGCTTGCTGTTCAGACAGAAACGTGAACTCACCTTAGCTGAGAATCTGTTGGAGGACACTGTGGAACAACAACAAACACGGTGAACCTCAGGGTTAAACCACGCACTCTCCCATGCAGGCTAAACATCTACTAAGAGGATTAGCAACGAGTTGAACAGTTACAACAGACAGTGAGTGAAAACAGGAAAACACTAGCTGTATTATGTGTGGCGTTACATATACATTAGCCTATTTTCTGCACTAGATTCTATATTTAGAAAGAAATCTTTGTGTGGAGTTTTGTTCTCGCCTTGGAAAATGATCTTGGTCCGATCTAGAGGTGCAATGACTGTTTTGGCCACAGCGCCAGCAAACGCCCCACACAGAAGGGAGTCCAGCGCCGTCCATTTGGGCCTCAAGTCCTGTTTGAACACAGAGGACATTTTGTTACGTTATACAACTAATAACAGCTAGGGCTGTGAATCGATTAAAATATTCAGCCACACAATTTTTTTTATCTGTTGAAAATGTACCTTCAAGGAAAATTTGTCAAGTATTTAATACTCTTATCAACATGGGGGGTGGGCAAATATGGTTGTCTTATGAAAATATGAGTATATTTCTTATTGGAAATCAATTAACAACACAAAACAATGACAAATACCCTCACAGGTACTGCGTTTAGTATAAAAATATGCTAAAATCATAACATGACAAACTGCAGCCCAACAGGTAACAACAGCTGTCAGTGTGTCAGTGTGCTGACTTGACTATGACTTGATCCAAACTGCATGTGATTATCATAAAGTGGGCGTGTCTGTAAAGGGGAGACTCGTTGATACCCACAGAACCCATTTTCATTCACATATCTTGAGGTCAGAGGTCAAGAGACCCCTCTGAAAAGTTTGGAGTGTTACTTAACCTACTTCGCCACAAGCTAGTGTGACATGATTGGTACCAATGGATTACTGTGGTTTTCTAGTTTCATATGATACATACAGACTAAAAATCACAAGTGGCATTAATGCGTTAAAGAAATAAGTGGCGTGAAAACAAATTTGCATTCACTCGTTTTTATTACATTAACTTTGACGGCCCTAGTAACAACTGATAGCTAAACACTGTCCCTTCAGATAACTCAAGACATCCTCATATTTTAAAGCAGGTTCTCAACCTGGTCCTTGATGGAGTTCTAGGGGGACCCAGAAAAATGGTAAATAGTTTATTTTCACTATTTAATTCACTATAAAAGTGAACCCAATGTGAGTCAGAGTCATAAGAGTGACTAATCTGATTATAAGTTTCACTTCCTCCACAGTCTCCTGAACTGTAGTTGACAGCTGCAGAATTTTGGTCTTAATCACATCTAACAACTAAAATCTTTCCAGATGGAGGTCCCTGAAGTAAAATCATATCAAAAGGTGGGTTCCTTGACATGAAAAAGGTTGAGAACCACTGTTAAAAAGTGTGGACAAGGAAAGACAGTTTAATCATTTATCTCTCATTATATGGCTGTTAAATCCTCACAAACATGTAACACAAATGTCATATGCTGCTTATCAGCACAAACACTCCCATACCTATACAGCAGCACAGTTAAAATCTGCACGTGGATTAGAACCAGGATGACTCAACTGTAATAACGGATAACAGCAACTGAAGGGTAGCTGTTTGTGTGTGTATGCATGCACATGAGCAGTCATTGCTTCTGCTGGAACGAACAGTTGAACCCAATAAACACATGACAAAACTGATAAGAAAAGCATCTGGCACGAATAACAACCTAAACCAGGGGAAGGAAGACACAGATCTAGATTTCATTCATTTACCCTGAGGCTGTCAAAGTTGCCATGACAATAATGCATTAATATGTGCAAATTCGTAAAGCACACTGACAGCTGTTGTTTGACGAGTTTACGATGATTTGGGCATATTTTTATGCTAAATGCTGTACCTGTGAGGGTTTCTGGACAATATTTTTATTGTTTTGTGTTGTTATTTGATTACCAATAATAAATATATACATCAGTTTGTATAAAGCAGCATATTTGCCTACTCCCATGTTGATAAGAGTATCAAATACTTGACAAATCTCCCTTTAAGGTACATTTTGAACAAACAGAAATGTGATTGATTTGCGATTGACAGCCCTAATTAACACATAAAATACGTTTTTAACTATTACAGCTTTCCATATAATCAACAAACTTAGTATACAATCTGTCAACCCTAATCCTGAACCTATGACTTTCACTTAACCTTGCCTGTTGCTGCTTTTATGTTCATATTATTTTTTACGATGTAAGCTTTCTATTTGTTTTCTATATTGATGCTTGTACCTGATTTTCCCTTGTAGCACTTTGAGGTTTGCTTCATATGTAAAGCGGGTTACAAATAAAATATATTATTATGATTATTACCCTGTGGTAACACAGCTGACAGCTGTCATTGTTCTTATTCAGTACTACAAAACAACACTAGTACTACTACTAGTGTTGTTTTGTAAACTAATGCCAGCTTTAAATGAGCTTGCACCTCCCTGCTATTTCGAGCAATGTACTGGCATGTCCTCTGAAAGTATGTGTCCTACCAGGAAATATAATTATATACTGATAGGAGTCACACAGTATGGTTTGTTTAACTTTTACATGATCGGTGCCTTAAGTGCAATGTTAGTAAGCAGAAGTACAACACTTGAGATTGACAAATAGTTTCCTTCCTCTCTGATGGTGATCTGATTTTGACACCATTTTTAGCTTTTGTAGACAAGGTCAATGTTGTAATTGATAAATCGGCTGCTCTGATGTGTCAAAACAAATGCAGTATTTGTACTCGAGCAGAAGATGTGACAGTGATTGCTCACCTTTGCCTGGCTGGAGGGAGGCAGCGCCAGCACGGTGGCCTGGGCCACCGGCAGACGGCTCTGATGGTCAGTCACACGGTGGGCCATGTGTGCCCAAAACTGATCACCAAGGCTGTCAGACACTCAGTCACTCATTCAGGGAAAAAACACTGTGGAGGGGGGAAAAGCATGTATTAAAAATATTATTAAAACCAGGCAGCCGTGTCGCACAAAACTCAGTATCTCCCACAGCGTGATCACACGCGTACACGGATCTTGTAAACAGGGTGTTGCGTTACAAAACCTCCGCTGTGCAATCCAGTCACTGCACATAAACAAATACACTATGTACAGACCTGACCCACTTCCCTGACACCAGTGGGTGCAGATAATAGTGTTACAGACCACGCCTCGTATAAATAAACTGCGAATCATACTTATCGCCTAAAGAGGATGCATGGTTATTGGAGATAAATCTGCTGGTTATTATATGTAGTTACCTTCGCTTGTGTTTAGGAGGACCCCGTGTTTACAAGTCTGCGCTGCGTTGGATCAGTCGCCCCTCTGCCCTGTGCAGATTCCTGCACACATTTCTCGGTTGCCCGCTGGAGGCTGGTCACTCAAGTCAGTCAGTCAGTCGCAACTTGCTCGTCTTTTCCACGTCGCTGTCGTTTCTGGAGACGGTCGTAAAAGGCAGGCGGGTCAGTGTCAAGCTGCAGCTCAGAGTGCGTGTCGACTATTTATAGACGACGCCCGCGACGAGTCTCTGCCACCGCCTGGTTCTGCGCACAAGATTATTTGGGCTTTTCAAGGTCTCGGAGAAACTGAGCTAGTGTTTTGGACTACAATACCCACGAGCCAGTCCCGTTGTTTGGATGAAATCTCGCGAGTTTATCTACAACATTGGGTTGCCAGTTGTGCACGCCGTTGCCGTGATTCGGACCTAAAGATGGCATTTACGGGTCTCTGAAGGGAGCCAGATCTTATGGAAAAAGACTCAAAAAGACTGGCTCATTTTTTTATATTTATTTATTTTTCGCCAGCCTGCTTGGGGGTAACTCGTTTTATCTGGGAAATAATCACTGGGAGGAATGATGGGGTAAGAGTTGGATCAGAATCATTCAAACTTAGACATCCCACCTAAATATATTCTATTGGTGGGATATCTGAGTTTGAATTATCCTGAAATCCATCCATCCATTTTCAGCTGCTTATGCCATTACGGGTCGCAATGGGGCTCGATCCCAGGGCGCAATGGGAGTCGATCCCAGCTGGCATTGGGCGAAAGTGGGGTACACCTTGGACAGGTCACCAGTCCATCTCAGGGCACAAAGAGACCTACAACCATTCACACACACATTCACACCTACGGGCAATTTATCATCAGTTAATTAACCTGCATTGATTAACCTGCAAGTCTTTGGACTGTGATGGGAGACTTTGGTCAAGCACAGGTTTAGGGTTAGGGTTAGTAGAATGTTTGCACAAATACAAGAGTGTTTGATAGGGTGGAAGTAAACATTGAGGACTGTAAATGCTAAATGTCAGTTGGATGAATGACAACTTGTCGACTATTGATTATCAGATCAAGACTGTTTCAAATAAAATGTCAATCATTAATAAATGTTTACAAGTTGATTTCATAATCCATGAATAAAGAGACTGAATAGCAAAGTATATTTCATTTGTAGATTATTTTTAGAATACTTTTATTACCCATTAAAATGTCAAACAATTAATGGCGTTGTAATTTAGGCTATTTATTCATAGATGAATAAATTGATTTGTAAACAAATTTATTAATGGGTATTTTTGTTGTATAATTAGTTATCAATGAGTTAAATGCTTTATTACTATTTACGTGACTCTTGTGGTCCTGTATAGATATATAGAGAAGTGAAAAAAAATCAATATTTCTCAATTAAACATATTTCAGTAACAGTATAATGTCCCACAAAGTGGAAATTATTCAAAGCATCAGTTTATCACAATAAAATAGCTTCAGCCTTTGAGGAAAATAGTTCATTTATACCTTGTCTTTTTATTTTTCTAAATGTACAATGTATTTTATTAAACAGCGTACATGATGGATTGGGGGGTTTAGACGCTTTGATTGTGGGATCTCCTTGACCAAACCTGGCAACCCGGCAGTCTGCCCATAGCGCTGAAAAACTTGTTGTTGTCGGGGAAAATGGCGTCAAACGTAGAGGCCCCGGAGCGCTGGTACCTCGCCCTTCTCGGCTTTGCGGAGCATTTCCGAACCTCCAGTCCGCCCAAAATACGACTCTGTGTCCACTGTCTACAGGCAGTGTTTCAGTTCAAGCCGCCCCAGAGGATTGAGGCCCGGACACATCTTCAACTGGGCTCGGTTCTCTACCACCACACCAAGAACAGCGAGCTGGCCCGTAGCCACCTGGAGAAAGCGGTGAGGGACGTTTGATTTAGGAAAGAGCGGGGATGCGGCGGAGAACGGGACGGGTGTAGGCCGCAGTCAGCGAAAACAGCGAAGGGCGGAAATTTTTAAATAGTTGTTCGTTCAGGGAGGTTAACTGTGTATAGAAACTGAAATTTAAGATATATTTAGTGTTTTTTTAAGTATTCGTCGACCGCTTTCGTTCATTCTCTGGTGTTAGCCTAATAAGCCGCTGTATGGGATTAATATCGGTTCATAAGGGTAGCAAACACCGACGCTAATGTTTTCTATCTGTTGTGTTGCAGTGGTTTATATCTCAACAAGTCCCTCAATTCGAAGATGTCAAATTTGAAGCTGCCAGCATTTTGTCAGAACTCTTCTGCCAACAGGTAAGATCATTTTTGGTCACATTTAAGGTAACGCTCATTATTTTTTCCGTTAAGGTAACGTTAGAAGTAACCTTAGCTTGGCTGCATACTTTCTTACCGCAGAGGGACATTGACAAGAAGTTGTGTATGCCATGGTGGTACGTGCAGTCTAGGCTGTGCATGGTTATTTATTATTGATTGTTGACTATTGATCCTTTTCAATCAATTTTCAGAATTTGGTGGACTCTGCAAAACCCCTCCTGCGCAAGGCCATCCAGATTTCACAACAGACCCCATATTGGCACTGCAGATTGTTGTTCCAGTTGGCGGTATGTATGAGAGCAGTAATCAGGAATAGGGGGGTGACATTGTGGCACTCAAAGTCATTTTCATACGCAGGTTCAATAGTGACCCATTTATAACCGCTTAGTGAAATCTGTATGCTGTTTGCTTACACTTGTACCTTGTATGTTATGTTGTGTTTTTTTTAATTTGATTTTGCAAGAGTCCAGACTGTGTGTGCAAACAGCAAAATAGTCTCCAGCAATGACAGGAATGTTGTTATTGCCTCTTTCAGCAACTTCATACACTGGAGAAGGACTTGGTGTCAGCGTGTGACCTGCTGGGGGTTGGAGCCGAGTACGCCCGAGTGGTTGGCTCAGAATATACCAGGTAAATGTCACCCAGTGCTCTTGTTGACTGCATGTGTAAGGCTTTTAGTGGTTCGCATCTGATACCTCAACTTTTACAAACATTACTATTAATTTTGGGTCTGAAAAAGAAAATGTTAAAGACCAAGACAGGTACGAGTAATTTGTAAGTTTCGATTAAAGGTTGGCAGATTAATCAGGCAGATTTTTTGGCATTTTTTCATAATCATATTAAGCCGAGTATATTAAGCTGACTGGAAAGCAGGTGCATCTGTGGGCAGCCCAGTGTTGCTGCAGAACGTTGCAGACACCACCCCTTGTGCCGATCAAATTGCCATTCTACCGGTTGACCTCAGTAAATGTAGCCCAGTGGGCTAACCTTTACAGGAGTACGTGAGAAGAACAACGTCCTAACTGGGAGAAGCCGTGTAGACACAAAATGCAGATTCGAGAGAGAGAGACCACAAGTGTTGCTCAATAAATGTTTACTTAAATTGAGAAATTTTGTGAATCATTTATATTAAGCTGTTACATTTTATCAAATGGAGGAAAAAAGAAAACCAGCCAAAGATATTGGCTATCACCTGCCCTGACTCTGTATAAAAACAAATTAATATATTAATAAAAAATCGGCATCAGCCATAAAAAAATAAAAATAAAGTAAAATACAATATCCGTCGACCTCTAGTCTCAGCCTTGCTGCTTTGTCACTACATCCTCACCGATCCATTCCCCTTCAGTTTGCATATTTACATGGAGGGTTTGCCATCTTAAGGGCTTTCTCAAACCAAACTATAGAAAGTGGACAATGAAACCCTTCACAGAAATTCTTTTATTTTTTATTATTTTTTTTTTTAGCGCTACAACTATTAACAGTTAATCGTTGTTAAAACAGTTAAGTTGTCAACTATTAAATTAATCGCCAACTATTTTGATAATCGGTTTGAGTAAATTTTTTAAGGAGGAAATGGACTAACTGGGAAACATTTCACAGTATTTCCCTTGATGAAACCACTGTTGTAACTACAAGCTGCCTATGGATGCAAAACGAATTTCAGTGCAAACTGACAATACAGTTGTATTGTATACCTCGATACCGAGTACTGATCCCATACCAGAGTTGAATTAATAAACTGTAGAGCTGCAATGATTAATCAATTAATTAAACGGCAAAGATTTTTATAATCAATTTATTGGTTTAAGTATTTTTTTAAAGAAAGAAAGAGTCTAAATTCCCTGATTGCAGCTTCTTAAATGTGAATATTTTATGGTTTCTTTACCCCTCTATGACAGTAAACTGAATATCTTTGAGTTGTTTTTTATCCTTTTATTTAACCAGGTAAAAACTCATTGAGATTATAAAATCTTTTCCAAGAGTGACCTGGCCAAAAGGGCAGTACAGACACAGAGTTGTGGACAAAACAAGACATTTGAGGACATCATCTTGGGCTTTGGGAAACACTGATTGACATTTTTCACCATTTTTGCCATTTTATAGACTAAACAACTAATCGATAAATCGAGAATATAACTGACAGATTAATAACAATGAAAATAATCATTAGTTGCAGCCCTAGTTTTCTCATTCTCAGTATCCTTCTACAGAAGCGCCACAGAAAACAGGAAACATCATTTACATTTATCAGATGATGTATCCTAAATCAAAGTTCTGTTTAGCTACTTTGCAAATGCTATTTTTGACCTCTCAAGTCACTTAATCCTGTTGCACAGAAAACACATTCTTTGCTGTCCATCTTTATTTAAAGTAAAATGTTGGTCATGTAAATGTTTAGACACTAATGTACCCCTCTCTTGTGATAAATTTCACCAGTTCTGAGTCTTTGCATGCCTTGTTACTACTGCACCCTCGCTACCATTAAATCTGTGGCACACAGCTCTTATAAATATATTTACATATTTTGACTGATTGTGAGAACTTGATGGTGAAAATCCTTACTTGGTGTTTTTGCTTTTTAGGGCACTGTTTCTCCTCAGTAAAGGAATGGTGAGTCATCTGCTCTACTTAACTTCATTATGCTATTTATGCAGTTACACCATGGCAGTATAAACAAGTTTTTCTCTTTCTCCAACAGCACATCTTCGCATCTTTTATGTATTTGTTTGTTGAGTAAATCGATAAGTTAGTAATGCCTAGTACCACAATTGTTGTTTTTAACATCAAAATTCTGTCAAGTTTTGATTGCGGTGATGTGTTTCTGTATCTTCTAGTTGCTGCTAATGGAGAGGAAGCTTGGGGAGGTGCATCCTCTGCTCACACTGTGCGGAACTATTGTAGAAAACTGGCAAGGAAACCCCATCCAGAAGGAGTCCCTTCGAGTCTTCTTCCTGGTCCTTCAGGTCACACACTACCTGGATGCTGGACAGGTAGGAAAACCAGTCTGGAAGAGTTAGATAAAGTGGGACATAGTTGTTAATTGGGGTTTAAATGACTTTTTATTAACACAGAAACATTTTTGATCAGTATGCATGCATACATTTTGATGTTTGGTTGTGTCAAGCTACTTGAAGCTGAGATTGGATATATATTGTCACGTCCACAGGTGAAGAGCGTGAAGCCGTGTCTGAAGCAGCTGCAGCAGTGCATCCAGACCATTTCTACACTCCACGATGATGAAATTCTGCCCAGTAACCCAGCTGACCTCTTCCACTGGCTGCCCAAGGAGCACATGTGTGTCCTCGTCTATTTGGTAATGCCACTTCTCTTTCTTTGCCACATAAACAAGACAACACCAGGGCTGCTTAGATTTTTCTGGTTTTACTGCAGTCTGAGTGTGTGTTTTTAGATTAGCAGCAAGCTATTGGATTCTCCAACTTAACCCAGAAGAATCACATAAGCCACATTTTGGATAGTTTTTAGTAGAGATGCACCGATCAATTGGCCACCAGTTGATACCGGCTGCTTGTCAGCTGATTAGTCATAAGCTGCAGAGGAACAACCTTAAAAATAAACTGGAACGATGAGAGAATGTCTTTGAACTTGGTGCTGTTTTGGAGGAAATGTTAGTTAATTAACAGTTAATGTTTGGGTTGTACAATTAATCAAACCTATTAAAATTGCAGTATTTCCCACTGCAATTTTCAGACTACAGGCGGCACAATATTTGCTTATTAAAAAAAAATGCAAAAAATAAAAAATAAATTAAAAAAGATAATTTAATTTAGAGTTTTTGTTGTTTTTTTTTTTCAAGAAAAAAGCAAATAATCCTGTAAAAATGATTGCTCTAATAGCGCAAATTATAACGCAATATCGTTCAAAATAATCGCAGTTGGACATTTTTTAAAAATCATTCAGCCCTAGTCAGTGTTTTATTATTAACATACAAGTGAATTACAATCTTCTGTTATAAAAATGTTTGCGTATGCTAAATAATACTTCTTAGAAGAAAGAGAATCGGAATCGAGAGGTAAGACTTTTAAAAATCGGAAATTGCATGATGTTGTACATAAGTGGTTGCAGGTCATGTAGTCAAGCACCCACCATATAGCATGTTTAAAAAACACTTCCTAAGTGTGTAACCTTGTGCATTTGGAACTTTTAAAATGAAAATATTTTCAATTATATTTGATACTCCTATCTTGCTTTTATCCTGTTAAAGGATGCACACTGTTCTGATGTCAAGGCTGTACCTGCCGGGAAAGGTTAGATGACTTTTGAAGCCTGTAGCCTTGGAAATAAAATCTACTTTCCACACCTAAGCCAGAATATGTTTTGAAAGGAGAAGAGGAGAGCACAAAGATGAGGGGACATCTTGCTGAAGTGTTGCCATTATTCATTTAAGATGCTTCTTATAACTTTGTAATTAAAAGGAAACCAGTAATAAAGCCATTATAAAGACACATTTGGTATTATCCTCATTGATAGCTTGACACAACTGCAGTATTGCGGATATTTGGTTAACATGCATGTCATTATAAGGAACTGGTTCACAAAGTGCTTAATATTACCCGAATTTCCCTCCAGGGATTAATAAAGGTTCATCTTATCTTATATGTTGTCTTTCTTGTTATTTTTCAGGTGACTGTGATGCACTCCATGCAGGCAGGCTATCTGGAGAAAGCTCAGAAGTACACAGACAAGGCTCTTATGCAACTAGAGAAACTAAAAAGTGAGTCCCCAACATGTTCCTGTGCTTCCCTAATTTAATATTTGTTAATAACTATTTAATGGGGAACTGAGCTTTTCACACACATTAGCATCACTCAACCTTCTTAATTTTTATCTGCATGTTTCAGTGTTGGACTGCAGCCCCATCCTCTCTACCTTTCAAGTCATTCTACTGGAGCACATCATCATGTGTAGACTTGTCACGGGCCACAAGGCCACTGCGTTGCAAGAGGTATGTTGCTTCTGTATCCATGCTTTTGTTGTATTTAATGTGTGGCAAGTGTGGAAAAGATGCAGTCCAGCTGCTTGATTTTGTAGCATGTCACATAAGCAGATTTGCGTGCTTGAATTGGGTGTTTGAACGTTCTGTTCTGTCTGTCCAGATCTCACAGGTGTGTCAGCTGTGCCAACAGTCCCCCAGGTTATTCACCAACCACGCTGCTCAGCTTCACACGCTATTAGTGAGTATTTTCAGCCTAAAACTCTTAGGTGTTGGTGTTTGCCTCAGAGTTCCTACTGCAAGTTAAGTCAAGACAGAAAACACAGAATGTTTGAGATCATGGTCGCAAATTCAAGTTGCACTAAACTAAAACGTGTGTTTCATTGTAATATCCACAAGTCAATCCATTGTCAGTGGTTAACTTTCTATTTTACTTATTTTTTTGAAGTCAAAAGAGATTGTTCTGGAATCTTTGAGTCATCCTGCATTTAACTTTTTCAGGACTTACAGTCGTCTTATTTAGAAACTGTTACCTTCAACCTACCTTCAGTAGATGTCTAAATGATGAAATACACAGGTAGAGGATGTTAATTGTTTTTATTACATCATAGATGGATGGAAGGATTTAGATTTATTGTGAACATGTAACAGTTATTAAGAAAACAAATCAACAGTGAAAAGGGAGAAGGCAGAAGTTAACTCTTTCCTATAACTTAAATAATGAACTTTATCCCACATATACCCATAAATAAACATCTTAATACATAAAACATCACAGTCCTGACAGAGATGAGGACCTTCTTCCACCCTGTACCTCTCAAAAACATTTTAAATACATTTTCATAAGTTGATTTGTGTTTATACTTTGCTTGATTTCTTTATCTAAACCATTCCATAATTTTACACCATAAATTGATTGATACACATGCTCTTCTTAGTGTAACAAACACAATGTTTTCTCAGATTAAATGTTCCTCTTTAGGAGGTTATAAACCCCCTCTCTGTCTGAGAACATCTTCTGTGTGCTGCCAGGGACTAAATTATTTCCTGTTTTGTGCAGAATTAGACTTAAATTCTACCAACTCCTTGAACTTTAAGGCTTAAAAACAGCGTTAGTGTGATGTCCTACATTGAAATAATAAACAAGCCTTAAATATTGCATGTTCAATGTTATTTAAAAATATTTTTTAATAAACTAAACCAGGAATTTTAGAAATATAGCACCCTTAACTGAAAACCAAATAATAAAAAAATAAATCAATAGATGAAGTATGAAAACAAAAGGCTGAAGAAATCACTTTATTTTTGTTTATTTTTTTTAAATATTACTGTTTCTCTGTTGTGGTTACAACGTGACATCTGCTCCTTTCGCTCTCGTCATGTCCCAGGGTTTGTACTGTATCTCAGTGAACTGTATGGATAATGCAGAGGCACAGTTCACCACAGCCTTGCGGGTGAGTATGTGCTGATGTTGCTGCCTCTCCTCATAGACTGTAATGTCACCAGTCTTTTCTCTGTTCTTTCCTCTCTTTAACTCACATTACCCGTTTTCTCTTCCACTACGACTCTCTGCTGCTGCAGCTCTTATCTCAAAGATGTCTCTATTGTTGTGTTTCAGCTCACCACACACCAGGAACTGTGGACATACATTGTTACCAACCTGGCCAGTGTCTACATAAGGGAAGGGAACCGGCACCAGGAGGTCAGTGAAGTAGTAATGGGTCGCCGCTTAAAATTACATTTAAAATTAAATTAAACATTAAAATTAAACTTTTGAAGTATGATGAGAGAGCTGACAGAACAGTTCACATTGTTTATATAGTATTGACAGCAATATCAGATGAATCTTCATACTATGCATGAATGGTGATTGAATAACTCAGCTTTAAAGTCATTGTGAAAAGGAAGTTTCAGCATCCCTAACTGCTGCACTGATGTATTTCACAGTGAAACACAATATTTGAGCGGAGCACAGTTACAGGATGGATTTAAATCAAATAAGTTGCATTTGATTGGGCCACTAAATAAGAGTTTAGCTTGATACGGAGCTACAGAGCAAAGGGCTGCTGGCTCTGCACACACCTCCCTCCTGTTGTTAGATCAGGCAGAGGCCAAGGGAGAGATGAAAGGGAAACTTCACTGATTTTCAGCTAGCTGTGTGGTGACATTCTGCAGCGTCTGGACCACCCCATTCACCCATGGGCAAAACGCCACCAGTCCTTTGGTGTTTTCATCCGGTCGATGTGCACTGCATGTACTGCCACGCTGCAGCGACAGTCTTAAATTAATTAGACCTCTCCTGCACGTTTTAGAAAGGAAAACAGCATTTTTTTGCCCTCTGATATCCAAATACACATCTCTTCCTGTCGCTTTACCACATTACTCTTCTAGCAACTACTATGTTGAATCAATCTACAAATGATTGGCCAGCTACTCGCCCAAAATCTCATTTGATTGGAAGAATTTTTGTAAACATCCCTGAGTGCAGGATGACACTTCAACATTTGAAACCATTTATAGGAAGAGAAACAGGGATTTTGATCAGAATTTGATGTTAAAATACTTGGATACTGATTTTTTTGGACATATATTTGGCAGAAAACGAGGTAAATGAACAATTAAAAATGGAAGAAAATGTATTTTTCATTTCATGGAGACTTTGTTTAAATAAATTGTACATTACATAGAACGTCGCTCTTGTGGGATCTGCAGCTGCAGCACACTGGCACATATGATGGTTACTGATATACCCCCAGTTCTCACCTGAATAACACTAGGACCCTGGGACAACCAGAAGGAATGCCTGACTAAAACTACCAACATAAAACCCTGTATATAATGGTTAAATAGTTGGGAATTTACAACAACAATGTAATGCAATGAATCACTTCGTAAAGAAGTGGTTAGTTGGTTAGTTGCATGATGTCATGTTTGTGGTTTATGTCTTTGTAGAGCATGATCAATACATCAGCATGTCTAGTGGCTTATACCTGATTGGTTGTTGCCGTATATATTACAATAAAAACTGCTTCAAGAAAAAACATGCATAACATACATAAATATGTTTGTTGTAATTTAGACAGTGTTGCTTTTACATTGTTTGTCCATTAGGGAGTGCTGTGGAGTCAATTTTTCAATTGTAAAATGTCTCTCTCTGCACAGTGCTTTGATAACCAAATTCAAGTGATCCTTGTCTTCTTCCAAGAAAACAGTCAATGGATTGTAGTTATCTTGGATGAAAGCACACTGTTATTTTAAAATAAAGGAAATATGAGGAAATAAACCTAAAACTTATTTCCTGTTTTACTTCTTCAGCTGTACAGCCTCCTAGAGAGAATAAACCCAGACCATAACTTCCCAGTAAGGTAAGAGACATATGTTTTTCTACAGTTGATATTTATTTATAACATGACACAATATATTTAAGCAATTCATTTTGTTAAAACTTGTTCATTATTAAATATACAACTTTTGTCTTTGTTTTGGATTTAGCTCCCATTGCCTCCGTGCTGCAGCCTTCTACATCAGGGGTCTCCTGTCCTTCTTTCAAGGACGCTACAACGAGGCCAAGTATGCCGAATATAAAATAGTTTCATGCAGACCCACCCACAGATCTGCCCTGTGCCTGTGCATCCGTTATATATGTGCATATTGTCATTTTACAGACGCTTCCTGAGGGAAACCTTGAAGATGTCGAACGCTGAGGATCTGAACAGACTGACTGCCTGCTCCCTGGTTCTGCTGGGTCACATCTTCTACGTACTGGGCAACCACAGAGTAAGACTGATAAGTACATGGCAAATCTGCCTAATACCGCACACAAAAACTGATTTCCACCTTACAATATTTGGTCTATGGCTGCATCTGATATCACCTACAGTACTATGCACTACGTATTGCGTGCATGTGAATAAACAGTAGTATACATCTTTTCGGACGCACTGAGCAGTAAATGACATAACTTTGTGAGAGCTTTCTTGCCAGACAGAGACGTGTAACCATGGTAGCCCGTGCCAAACTTGTGACAAAACAATTATTTGTGAGAATTATAAAGTCTGAGCGAATTTAAAAACTATGTTACACCCAGCAAAGCAAAAACTTATACTTAGATTTAAGCATTATTGATGTTGCAGTGCTGTCTGCCATTGTTTATGAACCTTGTTGTTACTACCACATTGCATTTATGCTATACTGTAATATTTCATTGGAAATAGTTTGCAATTCACAAATTATTGGCTTCATAGTAAGATTTCGGACCTGCTGAAATATCTCACATACTGTTTTATTGTACTAAATCGCACGTTAGTGCAACCTACGAACTTGTTTGAACAACAGGTGATCTAACGACTAGGTCACCAGACCAGAAACTTTGTGTTATCTTTTTAGTCAAATCAAGATAAGAAAAAAACATTTCTGCAGAGTTTTATAAATCATGATATTATTTTTTGCAAATCGTATAAACAGTTTTTATAATAAATCACAATGAACTTGAGAGGATTTTTCTGAGTCCATGCCTCATTTCCCGCCATGTTAGCCCCTGTAATTAACCTTAAATGGCTCTATTGGTGAATATTTAGATACACTCATAAATCAGCTTGTTACTTAGGTTGAGGCCAGGCCATCTGTAGACTTTATTGTTGTGGCATGACCAAGATAAAGAGTGACAGCAGTAAATGAAGCCAGCTCTGTTTAGCTGACTCATCAGTGTTCATGCGTCACAGTTGAGGCACCAACGCAGGTTGTTGTTGTTCACCAGCAAAGCATCGATGCCATTGGTTGGGGTCAGAGCACATCAGCACTCGTTAATGATGTATCACAGAGGGAGATGCACTGCGAGTAAATGGGCCCTTACATTGTGGTGCTCATGTAAGACGACAAAGCAAAAATAAGTTCTATGAAGCCGCTAGGTACAGATCTAGCATCAACCGAGAGAGAGAAACACAGATGCTATAGGGATGTTTTAAAATATTGACTGAATAATTTCAGTAATTTCTAACAATGGAATGATGCTTCTATACTGAAATACATTCAACAAAACAAATTTCTTTTCCTGCAGTAGCTAATCTGAAGCAACCATATTAATAATTTGTGCGAGATTATTATTTTCTGTGCAGAAATTGTTAATTGTGTTAATGTTTTATGCCGATGAATGATCCAAAAATGGATTCCCCTGCAATGAATCCCCTGCTCTATAAGATGCTATAGCCTGCAAATACAGTGGAAATTACTAATCGTGATCACGGTTACATTGATCAACCACTTATATTAGACCTGGGCTTTATACGGCCCGTGGGCCAGAAGTGGCCCTCGTGATGGGTCTGCATGGCCCGGGAGGTATTAGTTAACCACACAATTTCACTTACAAAGTTTTAAAAAAAAAAAAGTAAAGAAAATAGTTTTTATTTTGAAGCACTCATGTATTGTGAGTGTGCTCCTTCCTGTCACACTTGACATTGATGTAAATTGACACTGAGTGATGTTTGAAGCAGTGTCACGTACTGAGGCATGTCTGTAGTAAGTCATGGACTGCTAAGTATTTCTTTGCAGAGAACAAACGTGGCTGCATTCAAAGAATACAACTTGAGCCGCCACTTTGAGACAAAATACGTGGAATAATCTTGTCATCATCTGGAGATGACAAGGTGACGACAGCAGAGGGGCTGCTAGCTAAGATACTAAAGCATTACGGACTTTTTGTAAAGCTGCATACAATGAAAGACGAAAATGTAAGTGTTAATGTTAAGTTAAATGTAAGTGTTATGTGTTAATGTTAAATGTGAAGTTTTGTTTTTAGAAACATTTCTACCCAAAACAGCTAGTCCTGTAAAATTTAATTTTCTTAATAATGTGCTATTTGGAGTGATTTTCAGTATAAGAAATGCTGAAAATACATGTAAGTGCGCACTACATTTTCCGTGATTTAAACTTGTGATAAAATAGAGGTTACGTCTGGCAGTATTTGTTTGACCTCCAGCAACAATCTGGGTTTCTCATGTGGCCCCCCAGGAAAATAATTGCCCACCCCTGACTTATATGGATCACAAAGCTTGGGACAGAATCATTCCTTTACAAACGCTGTTTAAGTAATTTGCTTATTTTATTAATTTTGGGTTGTTTTCATACCTGACAGTATATGGCAAAACATTTTAGAACGTAGTCTGTTAATTCAATTTTAATTTTTTTGTTTTTACTCTACTCCCTTAAATCTTTTCCTTGCGGACTGGCTGGTGTTGTGTGCACATTGAAATCCTGATGGGAAAAGAGTCATTTTCTCTCAGTGAAAAACAAAAGCGCACAGGGAAAGCACCTGTGCTTAAAGCCGCTCTCGTCAAGTGGACTGCTAATGCCTGGTCACATAATGCCCCCATTAAGTGAAACTTTACCAAACCTTAACCAGCCCTGCGCTGCCGCAGCGAGGGCAGCAGTAGGCTATGCCGACGGATAGCACCGGGCTCTCTCCCTGCCACTCACCAGGTGGGCGAGCGAGCGAGGAGCCCCGGCGAAGGGATGCCGTTCATCTGCATGCACTGCCTGCGTTGCAGTAACACAGAGCTGGCTAAAAACGCTGGCAGCGTCTCACCCTCATTGAGGGAAAAGGCAGAAGAATTGGCAGCGAGCCGGGAAATAGCGAAGCAGTCCATTTCATTACTTTGTATTCATTTATCAAATATACAATTTAAATTAGAAGATAATCAGCATTAGAATTTAAAAGGGGGCGGCAGTAGTCCGTAAGGACTTGGGTTGGGATGCGGAGGTCACCGGTTCAAATCCCCCATGGACCAAGACCAACTGGTTGCTGGAGAGGTGCCAGTTTACCTCTTAGGCACTGCCGAGGTGCCCCTGAGCAAGGCACCAAACCCCCAACTGCTCTGGGCGCTTGTCAGGAGCAGCCCCCTCACTCTGACATCTCTCCATTGACATGTATATGTACTGTGTGAACAACAGAGTGTAAAACTGAATTTCCCCACTGTGGGACTAATAAAGGAATATCTTTCTTTCTTTCTAAAAGGAATCATCCACTTATAGTAATCAGTTTGACCTGGACAGTTGTTATCACGATAAGCGGTTTCCACAGAGGCCCTCTTCACACCATTTTGACATGTCATCACAGGGTTAACACATGTAATTGATCAAATGAATCTCATTCTATTCATTCTATCCCCCCTAAGTGGAACAGGGGCTTAATTAATGTAATGAATTACACCGGTGTTTACCCTGCAATGACATGTCAAAATGGCTGCTGTGTCATGCAGGATGAACAACTGCTCCGCCTGTTGAAATCTTGGCGAAGGTGCTGGAAACATAAATGATAATAGAAAAGATTTCCGCACACTTGCATCTATGCATTATTTCACTAGATTCTTCAATACTAAGCTTTCTGTCTGTCAGACCTTCATCAGAGCATACATTACTCAAGAAAGGACGGGCTGGTAGAAATAACCACTCCCATTCTCATTAGTGGTGGTATGCAGAACACCTGGGCACACCCTGGTGGTGGTAGAGGCACCACCTTTTTTCAAAATACAGAGATGAGTGGAACATAGTGAAAATAGAAAAAACATATATAAGATCACGAAGCACCTCATAATAATATACATTTTCATCACATAGTAAATGGGGCTTTGAAAAGGATCAGGCTTGAGCGATCATGATTCAGAGATCCCCTGATCTATTAGAAAAAACAAGAAGAGGATTAAAAAAAGAGGCAATAGAACGAAGAGTTATGGAAAAGTATCAGGCGAGGATCATAAACTCATAGACACCAATCCCTACACAGAAAAGTGTCAATCCAATAAAGCTTCTTGCTGCTGTGAAAAGTGCCTCTTGATACATGAGGATCCCCTTTTCCTGGTTTGTTTTCTAACATTTTGCCCTTTTCGCTTTTAGGAAAGCAACAACATGGTTGTACCTGCCATGCAGCTGGCCAGCAAGATCCCTGACATGTCAGTTCAGCTCTGGTCTTCAGCGCTGTTGAAAGGTATTACATAATGACCTTTTCCTGATCTCAGACATCATTTATGTTCTAAGATTTGATGCTTGTTAAACAGGTTCTGCAGGCCATTTTACTGTGAGAATACTTGACTTTGCCATCGCATTTGAAGCACAACATATCACATTTAAGGACATCAGGCCGATACTGGCTCAAGTAGCTGGATCAGTTATCTGTCACAATGGGGCCAATCTATTCACTTCAATTCTATATGTATATACTACTGTATATACATCAAATACTGGAATTGTTTAAAACTGTTAAAACTGTTTAAATTTTGACCAATTTGCTGCTGCAAAAAAAATATTTACACTTAAACTGTTAATTTTGAAGATTTTCTACCAAGTTTTTGGTGTCCGATTTATTATTTTAATACATAAACAATTTATATTTATGCAGTTTTATGCAATATTGAAGTTGAGCCTGATGCTGCCTTACACATAAACGAATGATCCCAGTCACTTCAGTCACAAAGTGAGGCACGCAGCTTATTAGAGGTTTCTCTCTCCTCTGGTGTACTACTCTTCAGTTTTGTTTTATAAGTTGAAATCAAGTGCACAACCTCATGCTCAGTTTGCAACAGGAAGTCTGATTCTGGATTAATTTTAACATTTGCATAACCGCTATCTAGGATCTTATTGTTGTCTGGTTTTAAATGAAGCCCAGATATTGGTATCAGGACTGAAAAAGTTGGATCGATGCACCTCTAATATTGACCGTGTGTTGTGCTTGCAGACTTGAACAAGGCCCTGGGGAACACCATGGATGCCCATGAAGCAGCCCAGATGCACCAGAACTTCTCCCAGCAGCTGCTGCAGGACCACATTGCTGCCTGCAGCCTCCCTGAGCATAACCTCATCAGTGTATGTGACATAGATTCACTTTCACAGTGTCATTACTCTTCATTATCACTTCTCACTGTACTGCATCCTATTTTCCATGTCTTTATATTAGCAGTGCTGAGATTACAGTGTTTTTCTGCTTGTTTTTTCAGTGGACCGACGGCCCTCCCCCTGTCCAGATCCAAGCCCAAAACGGCCCAACCACCAGCCTCGCGAGCCTGCTATGAGGAACCTTCTATCTGGCATATGGCGGTAGCTGGTACATTATCACAAGCAACAGATTGATGCCTAACAAACCTGCTATCAGACCACTGTAGCTGAGAGGATTTTAACAGGTCACAGAGATCAGGCCTTCACTTTATTTGCTTCTCAAGATTGCTTCCTCCTGATTGTCTGCTATCACTTCTTTAATTGTTGTAAAGCAATTACAACTACTGTTGTACATGTATTTCACACTTTCTGATGGCATGGACGGCTGCAGAGCAGGTTGGACTCTTGATTAGAGTAGTGAAGGACACATAGCGACGTATAAAAGGGCTTCTTTTCCTCAGATATTGAGAGCCCTTCTCTACGTTTGCCACATTTTCCATTTGTTGGAAAAAACAGGAGGGGGTAGGTTGGGGGGCAGGAAAGAAATGTAGAAGAAATTAATTTATTCATGTTGATATTTTTGTATCTGTTGGTAAATATTTTACATCTCGCCTTTTTTGTATGGATCCTGTTTTGTTTTGTTTATTCATGCATGGAAGTTACTGATTTGGACTCCCTGTACACTTGTTTGGGTTGCTAACAATAAATTGGTCGATCATTTTTTTTGCACATATTAGAAAGAATAGCGACATCTTTTAATATCACAATAATCAGCTGAAAAGTTTCACAACACAAATTGACAGTGGACCGCTCCTCTGTGGACCAGGATATTCCTCTGTTGGGTCTGTTAATGAGCTGTGTTTTATATCAGCTGGGGACGTTCAGGGTTGCCACACACCCTTTTAAAGGAACATATTTAATGTATTTTTCCATAATATATTAATTCCATGTCGATGTATTAATTTTTACAAATCAGGTTTAGACTTTTGGAGCTTACGGTAACCTTCAGATACTCAGAAAGCGAATTTATTTTATTTTGTTATATTTTAATTTGTCTCGATAGTTCTACTAAAATTGTTTCTTTACAGTATGTTTGTATAGATTTACCACTCGTTGAACCTTTATTGTACAGTGACATTTTATAAAGTCAATTTAGTAAAGTGTGATATGTATTTTTAGCTATCCTATGTAGAAATCTCAATGCTTGGTATTTAAGGCACTCTGTAAGGACACAGTTTAAGCTTGAGTACTAGCCATATTCTATCCAATGCCTATGTTTTTAATGCTTACATTGTTTTCAATAATTTTCCAATAAAAATATGATTGAAAATTTGGAATCTACTGATTTAAAATATGTTTTTGTTGACATTATGCCATTTGGTTTTTAAGCCATTCAGTGTGTGGCTGCTGTTTGTCTGATAATCACAGTTAGTGGAGCCAAACTGGGCCATTAAATACCACGGATGACTTCAGCAGGCAAAACAATAGGAAAGAAACTGAATGAATATTGGAGCTGCATGATGCACAGTAGTCTGTCAACGACTGCAGTAGTTACTGTTTATTAAGTTAGGGATGAGCATGTTTTTTAAGCAGCCTGTAGGTGGTACTAGAGTTTTCAAATGTGTTCCCTTGCATGTAACTGTAAGCTTTTCTTATAGATAATATGTGCAAAATACTGTAATTTATTTCACTTCACAGCTTACAAACAGAACATAGCATTTCTAGAAGAAAATACATCTATCTGGTAAGAGTACACCACCAAAACTTACATAGTGTATGATTTTCAGTGGTTAATTAATCAAGTTGATCAGCTGATACTTCTCAAAAAGAATCTAACCTTCAATGTGATTAACAATTTAAAAAGCTTGTTAACTACAGTGCAGTTATCTAATTGTCTTTATTGTGTTTCCAAAGCTTGATTCACTCACATATCGCTGCATCAAATAACTATTCAACAGACTTATTGATTCCATAATATAAAGCAACGGTTTTCAAACTTTTTTGGACTAAGGACCTCTTTCAGCAGAGAAAATCTTCTAAGGTCCCCCTCGTAAAGATCAAGCATACAAGTATTACCATTTGTACTTTAAAATACCATTTGTATTATAAAATACTTCAGATACGTTTCATAGTGAAACACATTTCAATTTGAATCATGTTAAAGTAAGATAAAATATTTCTTAATCAGTCCCACAGCAGGGAAATTTGCAATGATATTTAAATGCTAATACCATTTATATACCTTTAAACAGAGGTTGATTTTATTTAAATTGCATTTGGACTCAACATGACAGCATTTACAGCCCACATTTCAAGTAACTGATCTTAAAAGCTTTCAAATGACCTATAGCAAGACTGACATTCCTAATATATTTAAATATTTAATATTATGTTAATCTTAGATTTTTAATCTTTAAATTTAACAGTTTAAAGCTGACTTTCAGTGTGCTTGAACTTTAAAATAATGACTGAATGATATTTGATGATGATGAATGATGACAATGATGAATAATTATTGCTGTGTGGCACAATAATGTCAATTTCTATTGGCTCAAAGCTAACATGGATGGGAGTAATGGACACAATATTCTTATGTTATTGGTGCAAATTGTCCCAATCTGTAGATATGCACATTTTAATGATACAGCACATTTTTATAATTTATAGCAAATTATTCTGTAGACCCCCTGATAAAGTGCAATAGGGGTTCCAAGACCCCTCTTTTAGAATCATTGATATAAAGAAGTGGAAATGCAGTAGAGATGTTGTGATTTGAAATGTTACCGCTCCACACTACCAAGTGGATTTAACAAGGTATTTGAGGCGTGTGTGGAAGTCTACAACTCAGCCTTTTATGTATCCTGTGGGGTTAACGCTGCACAGTTACTTGTGTGAGCCAGTGCTGAGCTATCCCAAGGACTTTTGTGCCCACCTCCATCCCTGCACTTGTTCAATGAATTGGTTTAGAGAGGTGAGAAGGCTGCTGCTCCCATGCCCACTTTAGCAGGCTTGAATAGGAATACACCTGAGAACACTTCCTACATATCGTAGCTAAGGACTCCCCGATGCTCTGCACCATTATTTCCCTGGTTTGAACCTCTGTACATGGCAGGTGGTTAACTCTGAATCAGAGGTGATTATTATCAAGATCTGCAATTATCCAGGAAACATAGGGGGGCTCTCAGTCAGTGAGGAAAACCACAGAAATGCCCACACCAGCACCTGATCACCAGCTGTGACCATAGAAGTGGCCTATGTAGTCCAGCCAGGTCAAGCCAAGCCAGCACACATGTATAGGAAAGGGTCTTGTGTCTGTGTGTACTTCAGGAGCAGGCTGACAAGGTATACCCTGAGGACAGCAGTGTACCTCAGAAACATAGTGGCTCTCAGGATGGTGGCAGGGACTCTTGTCTCTGTTGATCCTAGAGCTGCTACAGGGTCCTCTGTGATCACAGAAAGATCCTGAGGGAGTGGAAGTGAGCCAGATCCATCCATGAAATGTCTGCTTTGCAACCAGTCGTTCTGCTCTGTCTCAACTGCCATCCCATGTAATGCAGGATTATTTAACTGTTAAAAATCCAGCATAAATAATAATCTTGATCAACTGACTCAATTAAAGCTGTTGTGGGTAGAAATGGAGCAAATATGATAAAACGAAAGTTATTCTTTTAAAGAAATCATAAAAAATAAGAACCAAGCTGAAGTCTGCCATCTATGAGCAAACTCTGATCAAACAGTGAAACTAGGCAGCCCTTATCACATATGAATCAATATTCTATTACTGTACTGCCTATTTCTTGCCTCAAATGTTTTCAGAAACATCTTGCAGTGTACTGTTTAGCTGTAAAATGGGAGTTTACAACCCGTCAGCCATGTTGAGCTCAGTTGAGGAATTACCAAGCACCGCCCACCAGCCAGAGCACAGCCAATAGGAACGCTCAGTCGGAACGCTCTCTCTGAAATGACCTGTGATTGGCCAAAGTCTCCCATCACACGCTAGCTTTTTAAAGCTTGAAAACAGAGCCATGAGGAGGTGCAGGAGTCTAATTATCTCTGAGAGCAATTAAATTATAATATGCTGAAAGGTTGTTTTGGATTATTTGCCCAGTGATGCCAAAAATATTCTGCCTACGGCAGGTTTAAGTATGATTCATCAAAAAAAACTCCTATTGTGTTGTCACACAAGCATAATAAAATCCAATCAGTTTCAGTGAGGACAATAATGGGTTATTATACAGTTAAGTGGGAGGTTTATTTATTTTTACGCTCTTTAAATTTGATTTGGAGTTTTACGTTGACATTCAACGGTTGTCCCGTCCTGTTTCCTTCTACAAGTCCTAAACGCATCATTTTTCTAGTATGTGTGTTGGGAACTTAACATTTCCGAGGTGTGTATGAACGCAGCATGACGCCGCCTGTGGTGGCTCATTACATTATCAACCGGAGTGGCAGCGGACAGAAGAGAGGGGATCCCCGGGATTTTTACACTGAAGCCAGCGAAACACCAACACCAAACATCTGAAAATCGCGGGGGGAACTCGGTCAAGCTCCTCCTAGACTTCGTAAGTCCACGCATTTCATTATCACATCAGCTAATCCAATATTTTAAATTTCAATTAAATTGTGACGACGAAGGGAAGTTTCTCTATCGGTGTTAGCACGGCTAACGTAAGTTAAGCTAGCTAGCATAGCTTGATGTTAGCTAACGTGCAAGGTAACAGTTTGTGTGTCGCTGAGCTACACACATACACCTACCGAGCACGGTCTGCCAAGAACAAACCGCCTCAGAAAGTCGAGGAATATTTAAACAAACTTCCCCGGCAAACTTGGATTGGGGTGCACCAATAGTAAGATATAATGTAAGTTATTGTTTGTGTTCGCTTACAATGAATGAGGCAAAACTCTGAGTTGAAACAATAATGATATGTATGTAATTAACGCTTGATTATCTGTGAATAAATTTAGCGACTGTCTGTCTGGGCAGGCGAGTGTCCAGGGAGTTAGCGTTAGCAGGCTAACTTAGCACGCTAGCTAGCCTTTTAACACTAGCAGCACACTGAGATGGGGTCGATTTCATTGTCTGTCGTGTATCGCTATTTGGAGACATCGAAGCTATATATCGTAACATCTAGAATCAAATTTAAAGGAGCATACGTGCTGGTATTCAGTGACTTTACTATAATCTCTATAACCGCTCATAACCACAATAGGCTGTTAGCTCGCGTTAGTTAGCCACTGGTTTTGTAGCCGGACAGATGGACAGGTTGTTGTTGGCAAGCCAAGTTAACGTTAGCATGAGATAGCTTGTTGTTGTTGACGGGTTAGTTGAAAATAGGTAGCTGTTATTTTGGGCAAAGTTGGGTCACTGAAGTTTATAAACGTAATAAACCAGTATTATCAACGGTTAGTGCTTAGCCGACTGTTCTGAACCGTGGATGGGTATGATTATGGCTTCATGAGCCATTGATCTCAGAACTTTGTCAGATTAGCTCAACCGTGAAAAGCCTTTTTATGGAGGCGTAATGGTGGACGGTGGTGCCTCCGTCAGGGTGTGTGTCTGTCTGTCTGTCCACGACGGGGTAGTAGCTATCACCCACACCAGATTATAGACAACCAAACGCCTACTTTGTGTTTGCACCAGAATACTAATGTTTCTGTAACTGAGATCAAATTCACCACTTTATGTGTGTAATGCGCTCAAGTGTAAGGGCAAGCTCTATAACTATTACCCGTTGAAGTCAAGCATTTGAAAGCATTATTGTGATCTGAATGATTTGATGCTAATTGTGGGATATATCTAAATTATTCAATTCACCGTTGGTGCTCAGTGTGTTGTGTTTTTTAAGCCACTCACATCGCGTACAATAAGCTAGCTATGATCCATAGGTGATGATGTTTTCAGTGGTCACTTCAAGTCAGTTTTATACTCACCTGTCTTTGAGGTGTGTTTGAGATGAACAGCGGTGTCTATGTCCCCACCTCTGCTGAACAAGTGCTGTCCTTTTAGAGCAAGCAGACAGTTGGCACCCTTGGCTAGTGATGGGGGACACATGTCCCTTTGCATTTTATGTTGGGCCTTGGATTAGCCTGAGGAGGGGTGCCTCTTATGAAAAACCCTCCTGAGAGTGATGTGACCAGACAGGCATGACTTGAGATCCACTCTTATTCCGCCGCATCAGGACTGAAACGTTTTGATAATACATCTGTATGTTCCACCTCCCGCAAGTTTTAAAAAAAAAAAAAAATTAAATTTTTTTTTTTGGCATGTCTCAGGATGAAAGGTATCTTGCCCATTGTTGCCACTGTCAAGTTTAATATGGTTATATGATATATTATGGTATTTGCAGGTCCTTCGTTTTGGAATTTAATCTTACTGCAAGTTTTCAGAAATGCAAAGAATTAGGGCTGTCAGCCAATTAAAATATTTAATTGTGAGCAATCACATTTTTTTATTTGTTCAAAATGTACCTTCAAGGGAGATTTGTCAAGTATTTAATATTCTTATCAACATGGGAGTGGGCAAATATGCTGCTTTACGCAAATGTGTATATATGTTTATTATTGAAAATCAGTTAACAACACAAAACAATGACAAATATTGTCCAGAAACTCTCACAGGTATAAAACAATATGTCCAAACCCTAACATGGCTAACTGCAGCCCAACAGGCAACAACCGCTGTCAGTGTGCTGACTTGACTTTGTCTTGCCCCAAACTGCATTTCAATTCAGTTTCACTTTCAATTTATTTATTTTGTGTAGCCCAAAATCACAACTTTCCCTAAGGGGCTTTGCAATCTGTACTGAATACGGCACCCTCTGTCTTTTACAGAACAACCATGCACGCATGTGATTATCATAAAATGGGCAAGTCTGTAGAGGGGAGACTCGTGGGTTCCCGTGAAACCCATTTACATTCACATATCTTGAGGTCAGAGCTCAAGGGACCCTTTTGAAAATGGCCATGCTTCGCCAAAATTTACCGTACGTTTGGAGCGTTATTTAGCGTCTTTCGCGGCAGCTTGTATGACATGGTTGGTAACAGTGGACTCCTTAAGTATTCTAGATTATGTGATCCCGGTACCTTCACCCTGGCTTTAAAACTGGGCCCACTACAACCTCAGAAATATTGATTGCGTTAATGTGTTAAAGAAATTAGTGCCGTTAATACAATTTGCGCTACATATTATCACATTAACTTTGATAGCCTTACATAAAAAAAACTAAAGTTTTTGCATCCATTTCATCTAAATTAAAAATTTTTGACTTTATCTCACCATCGTGTTTTGTTGTCCCATTTTAAATACATTTCATGAATGTGAGATATATTAAAATGGAGATCACAACCATGACCCAACAATCTTGCGTTCACTGAGGAAATGCAACATCCCGCCCACATTATTTGTTGTTTCTGACCTATTCTAATGATTAACCACAATATTTATCTCTTACATACAATATTTATCACAATATTTATCTCTTATACTGGTGATAACTATCTTCAGGGTAGTATGACATTGCTTTTATTGTTTCCATCCATCCAAGTCTGGCTGTGGTGTTATCATAATAGCATCTGTGTAGCTCCCTGTAGGACACAGTTTTAACACAGCAGTTGTTAGGGTCTGGTCGAGTGTGAGCTCAGTCCTTGTGAAAGTGTTAATGGGAAATGCTGGGGAAACCATTAATTCTCTCCAAAACTGACCAGTGAGATGGTGTTGATGTGAATGAGAGACGAGGAACCCTTATTGTGCGTTCGTTTGTAAGATTGGGATGAAGTCGTAGTGATATTCTCGTGAAAGAACTTACTGTAGGAGTGGTAATCATTTGTAGTGAATCAAATAAGAAGTAAAAGTGAAAGATGCTGCTGCAGGTGAAAAGTGACCCTTGTTCTATGGGGGTTAGTTCACGCAGCTTTCCTTTCATTTCCAGACAGTCGTGTCACACACTGCTTGCTGCACCGAGCTAAGTTCTTTATGCCATTTTTAATTACTGACTTTTCCTAAGGGTTTGAAAGTGAATGGATGATTTGATTGACTCTAGTTCAGCTCATGTACTCAAGACTTCCAGGAAGGACAGACATGCAAATCTCAAACACGCTGTTCATACAAATGGGAGAAAGGACACAGGAGGAGAGGCAGAATACCCTCGAGGATGAAGATCCAGATCGAAAACATCTGGAATGAGGCGACGACAGTGAGGGGGAGAGTGAAAGGTCCCAGGACGGCCGATGGTCCAGCATGGAGACGCCTGAGTGAAAAGAGAGGATAAGGAGAGAAAGAGACGTACAGCTTGGACGCTTGTGGGACAACAAGCAAACAGAGACTTAGAGACACAGTGGCTTTAAGGAAGTTTAAAGTATTCACGCCGGCAGGAGAAAGTATTATAAATATTACGATACCATTTTTTTTTCTTTCCCCATACTGATTCTGATACCTGAACTTGTGGTATTGGCCAATACCAAGTAGCAATCCAATACCAGCATGATAAAAAGAATATCTAGTTGTTGTGATTATTATTTAACAGCTGTTTACGACTGACCATGTATGGATAGTTGACTGTAATTGCCAGTGGCAGCCTTGGTAATCCAAGGCGATGGTACAGTGAAGGCTACTGTTTTGGAGCGGCAAAAAAGAATTGATTTCTTGTTAAACAAGTTGATTTTTTTTTTCTGGGTTAATAAATTACGGTATTAGATCGGTGCCTAGATTGGCGTACTAGCCGATACCTGATCCTGAATTTGGGTCAGTATCAGACACATTTCAGGTACTGGCATCGGAACAACTCAAATGTGAACTACGAATGTTAAGCTTAGTAGCTTAATTGAAACTGAGACCGACCCGCCTGGAATAGCAGGTTCAAAGTCTGACGTAATCAAAAAATAAAAAAAACTAAGTGAAAGTTAAGGCAGAAAATGAGTTAAGTTTGGATATAACAGAGTCCGACTTTCTGATATTTTGATGTCCTGCACCCTGCTGACTTGTTTTTTAAGCTGAGGACAGACGGTAGCCCTGTATTCTGTAGAGCAGAGAACACCGGATGGAATAAAAGGTTTAAGGAGATCAGACCGGTATGAAGAGGCATGCCCATTTACAATTTTGTAACTCCTCAGAAGTGCCTTAAAGTCTGATGTTTTTCATCTTAGCAGATCTGTTTAGTATTTTTAAGATCCAAATCCTTTCTTGTCCTTTGAGAGCTGCTTGTTCTGTTGGATTCCCTGTTTGTTGAATTAGATGCCAGGAGGACAGAAGTTGTCGTATTAGCCTCAGGGTCCCACCCAAAGGCCTTGGGCGATTCATGGAGCTGGAGAAGAGCAGTCCTCCAATGTTTGACAGACTGAACCGTTTCTTGTTTATCCTGTTGGACTTCATATTGACTCAAGCATGCATGTTTGCAGTGTGACCAACCTGTCTTAGACAGTGAGACTTACATGTAGGGAGTGATGAGTTGGGCATTGAGTTTAATGACTCCTCAATTATAGTTTCACTATAAACACACTTTGAGTTTAGACTAGTTTTGAGCCTCCATCATACGTCCCCTACTTGATACTTTTCACCCCAACAGTAACTTCACTTACTCTGCTATTTGTGTGGCCAGTGTCCGTTTCTTTAACGCTCATTAAACAAGGTGGGCGGATAATAATTAAAGCGTTTATGGAGAGTGCCAAAGACAAACAAACTAATTTCTCAGTTGTCATTTCACACTGGTTATTAAAGTAAAAAAAGGTGTCAGACAAAAATATCTTAACAGGTACAAATAACATCAGGCCAGCTGTCAGGTGTTCTGGCAGGTATTGTGAGCTCTCTCCCCCCAGCACAAGTAGCTGGTTAAAAACGTTTTCCCATCCTTACCTGACATATTTAAAACAACTCTTATAAACTATTTAGTAGTGAAAGTAGAGGTAGACGGATTAATTGGTGCTGTTAGGGCGTTTTACAAACTATTGTTATTGGCAGAACTAATCTCTGATGGTGGCCCATGGCTGCACAGCCGGTTTTGCATGGAGGCTCCATACACAAAGTCAAGGTAGAGGGGGATAAAAATTAATATCTCGAATGTACTGTAAAACGCAGCACTATCAGCTCTTTGTCTACAACACAAGACAGGCAGACAGGGAGGAAAAGAAATCATTCACTTACTTGTACCAATTTGGCTTTCTCTCTTCCAAATAATCCAGCCACATAACCATCCATTCATGAAATGAAATCGCACACTTCACTTAAGGATCCTCCTTATCCAGGAAATATGCACCAACATCAATGGTTTGCAAGAACTCGCAACAGAAGTAATCCTGGCCAGTCATACTGTAAGCTGCAGAGCAGCGCATCACCCATTTGCAAATAAATAGCACGTTTTCCAATGATGGAAATCGACTAAATCAAATTTCAGGATATTCTCTGATGAATTATTAAATTTGGGGTGACAAAAATGGATTTATTATAAAGGCTTATGCAAAAATAGCCAATTACAGTGCTGCAGATTTAAAGAAGATATCAGCCAATTAATCTGCTGTATAACACCCTTATTATGTTGGCCTTTAAAAATCCACTAACGGTCAAACTCTTATTGAAGGAGAGTCCGCTTCTGCTTTGTATTCCCTTCAGTATGTCACTGTATGGTAACATTTTCAAAAAAAAAACACCATGTTCATTCAACACATCCAGTAATATGCATTCACAGGGGCTTTCCCAAGTTTTTTTTTTCTTCAGCTTAACAGCCGTGTACTTGTCTGATCGGCCACTTCTCCAACTACATATCTTTTAAGATTTGGTTCCACTATTGTTTTTGTGCGACAACCCACATGACCAGTATTACCTGAAATGACATTGGTTGTAATGTAAACAAGACTAATCACACATTTACAGGTTATGGAATACACATTTGTTAAGTTCTTTTTCTTTTTTTCCAGTCTGCCTTTAACAATTGCGTCCACTGTGTGGCCGCTGCTGACATGGCAACTCTTGAACTCTCAGTTCAGCAAACAAGCAGACCGGCAACTTGGGTACATGCAGCATCAAGGCATATGTCCAAGAGGGGACAAACTGGCAAAAGGTCCCTGCCACATGGCTGTTTTGTGTGGGTTGTGTGTACATGTATCAATGCACTGTCATGCCTGGCCTAAGTCATCAAAACAAGGGTTAACTACACTGAGTGTTTGAGGCCATTGGTCAGTTTATGATTGGCAATGTAATCCATTTCTTGAGTAGCAGGTCAACAGTAGTAGAAAGGGGTGGGGGATCGATTCACCTATGTATTGCATTGTATTTTATTTTTTTAATGATTTTGAAGTTAGTTTTAATGCCAGAATTCATATATTTGGTTCATTTCGGTCTATGCAGAGGTAGAAGAGCGTTAACGCTTTAATTGTTGTAATAATGTGACGTCATATCCGCTCCACGTCTGTCGCCAAAACAATTAGCGGTGAGCCACAATGAGAAAGTAGAAAACGGCGATGGGTCCACATAGATACAACCTGCTCCCTCACATTTTATATCTAAAGTGGTAAACACTACACATACAGCATGGAAACATTTTGGGGTAACGTTATCGCATTGCGGTAACAATCGGTCAAGCCAGCCGTCACCCTCATCTCTGTGGTCAAAGCAGATGCCACAACTGTAGAGCTCCCATGTACTGACATTTATGTTAAATGCATTCAAACGGCCCATTTTTGGGTTTCTGGAAAAAATGTAATAATATCCTGATCTGTTTAAGTTAAGGACACCTCTGACTACATACCTGTTGAAAATCAGACATTTTTACTGTATTAATTTTGATATTTTACAAAGTAAAAGTCCCTAGAAGTGTATGATTCAACTTTTTCCTATGGTCTAGTTTTAAAAAAAAGTTAACAAAAATTGTAAAAAATTGAATAACAATACGTGTAGAATTGCAGTACTTAAAAATCACAACACATATCAAATCAGCACCCAAGTATTGTGATAGTAATGAATGGGGAGATGAGTCGTCCCAGCCCTAGTAGTAGACACAGAACATGTTAGTAAAATCACAGTTATTGATGAAGGACCTGGTGATATTCATAGTGTCACTCGAGATGAACAGTGGTTAAAATAGCCCTGAAATAGGCGTCTTGTGCCAGGGTGCTGTGAGGTGTTCAACGCACTGCATTGATTGTCTTCTGCTACGTCACTCTACATAGGAAAAAAATGACCTGATTATCATTCCTGAAGCTCGCTGTCATTCCCACTGCCCCAAATCTGTTGGATGAGTCCATTATCAGGCTAATGTCATGTAGCCTTTGGAGGAAAATGACTTGGGGTACAAATCATATTTTTAACATCACCATAATGACTCCAGAATTGAATTTTGATCTTCATATTTTAGACCAGCAGTACTCTCCCTAGAATTCCTGGATAGGATGACACGGTATGATTGTTTTGTTTTTGTCCAGGTATTGTATACATATAGGAAATGTATAGCAAATCAATACAATAGTCTTAGATACAGCTACGTCGATACAAAACTATGAATCTGACTCACATGTGAAGGGGACTCAGTCAGAAATCGATACACCTGTCATAAACCACACCGAAAATGCTCCACTCCACACAGTTGTTTTATACGTGTTATGTGCGTGTGACATGGATGTGGTAAGAGTGACGTTACGAGGGGAGAGACGGGTAGCGAGACCCGACCCCTCGTTGCTGTCCCTGCCGCATACAGAGAGCCAGAGATGAGCAGAGCCTGGTCCTTAAAGGGTTGGTCATTATTCACTGTTACTGTCATTAAAAAGCAAAAGCAGCATCTGTATATCTCCAGTAGCTAGCATAGCGTAGTGCTAACACCTGATGTCATGTGTTTATACACTCTGCTAATGTTAGCTCCACAGGTTTTTACGTGGAAACGATCTCCTTCCAACCTCTCTGGGTAACGAGTATCACTATTACACAACGTTTAACCATGACCCAGCTGGAAATCCACAAAACCAGTCTGAAAATGAAGAAACTCTGAAATGATTGTATTGTATTAGAGTCTATGGAGCAGAGCTGTACAGTTGTTGGATCCTGGTCGAAGCTGTCCGATGCTACACTGTGACTGACCAGTCTGCGTTCAAAGGGACTTAGCAAAGGGTGAATTGGTACTCAAAAAGGGTCCAGGTTCAATACCCAGTCATGGGTCAGCAGATAACACCTAATGGCCACACCCAGTGGCGATGTTGTGTTTGGCTTAACGCGTACCAAAGATTATAGTTCAAACCTTGCTTTATAGTGTTATTATTTCTGCAATTACTCTGGGTATCCTCAAACCGGTGTAGGCCACGGTTCATACTTTTTAACAGGTGCAGCCTAATGCTTACATTTTCATGCCAGTTGTGATGCTGAAAAGGAAGGCATGCTAATTTGTGAAGTGACTACCAGTCAGTGGGCATCGATTACTATGAAAAGGATCACTTGTCTCCAGGCTGAATACACAGACTTCACTCTGTCCTTGTATGTTTTGTGTAGCTTGGCTTTAATTAGGTTTTGTAACTATTTTTTACATTTCATTGCTAGCTAAGCTGGTGAGAGCTCTGCTTAAACACACGGCTTGCTGTATTCGTTGGCCTGTAGATGCATCACCTCAGGAGGTAAAACCCAATGATCATAATCCATTACGACAGATAAGCAACATTGCAGAAAATGTGTAGCACTTGAAGTCTTGTGGAAAAGATGCTTGACATGTAGGGTTTGAAGATATTGAAATTTCCCTACTGACAATATTGCTTTAAGAAAAAAGTGGATATATGATATTGTCCAAAAAAAGCTGAAGAGGGACGCACATAGATATGAATATCTATGGACTGGAAACACGTACATTGCAATACATAAGTGGCAACAATGTATAGACAGTTAGCGCTTTTTTACTCAATGACATGCTGAGATCAATAAGTCAGATTAATCAGCTGGTGACTAGTAACTTGTACATTTTCGCCACCGTGTATATTTTTTGTACCTTTGATTCAGGGGTGATTGCTAACCGTGGGAGGAGTTTTGGTCCGGCTGCTCTTTGTAGAGGGAGTCGGTGGTAGACTTGCGTCTTCTGGGTGGAAAATTGCCAATAACCCCTGCAGGAGACCAGAGAGAAAGACGTTGTGTGCTCAGCTTTCAGCACATTTTTAGCTTCTAGCTGAATCTCCGACTTCACTGTTTGTACTTTCACGTATCGACTTTATTTTAACCGTTTCGCTTTTTAGCTGCGTAGTAGTCGTAGTAAGTTGCTGCTGATGAAACCCAACGTTTCCTGACTTTGGTGCTTCATAGTCAAAGCTTTTAAACAACAAAATAACAGAGGACTTTTATTGTGAAGAATATAGGAAATGAAATTTGTTTACAGCCACTTTGGTCACTTCGTCTCATTCTCTCTTTCTGTCTGTCTCTCTCTATTGACTGCAACACATCACACACAGTTTTTCCTTAAAATATATAATTCCTTGTTGCTTTGTGCTGCTGACTTGCAATATACTGACGGAATCCCCGAATCCAACAAAACTGAACATCGTTCTGTTATTATAGACATGTCAGGACCATTATCATGGCCAATCATTAACGTGTCTAACGATAATCTTTTTATACAACCCAAACCTATTGCCATGGAAGCTGCATTTTAATTGTGTAACTTTTCCTTTGTTTTCCAATTGCCTAAAAAAAGCCTTGCAAGTTACTGCACATCATCCAACTTAACTAAGCATTGATTGGACCTTAATTAGCAACGAGTAGGTTAATTAACAATGCTGCATGGCAAGCTTTTCTGCATGAGGTTCCTGCATGCAGGAAGTTGTTATGGTGAGGATCTTGTTGTTTGCCTTTGCCATAACATATTTTGTTGACAGTATTGCATTGTTCAAATCATGTAAAGGTATGGTACGTAGTTTATTTTTTGTGTCATTTGGCACAAAATCCAGAATAACATCTAAGCAGATTGTAAGTCAAACGGTTTGAGAAGTAGATGTAGACTACTGCACCTTTTCTTGGCTCTGTTTCCAGGCTTTAGAAAATCTAGCCCGTGACAGGAGACTTTGGCCAATCACAGGCCATTTTAGAGAGAGAGAGAGAGAGGGCGTTCCTATTGGCTGGTCTACAAATACAGAAGCGTGTACTTGTCCCTTCAGGCACTGAAAGTGAAAGCTGATTCAACAACGGAATATCCTGCTGGAGAAGTTGCCATTCCGGTATTGACAGCAACTGGCTACACTGCAAAGCAACTCAAAAAAAGAAGACAGGCTTTGGCAGAGTCTGGCAATTTCGGCTATGGCGGAGTGTTTCGGGGATGGAGTTGCTGATAGCTTTGTCTTCTGTTTACAGCTACAGCTCAGGAAAAACATGATTTTCGCTCCATCTCCATAACAGTTTAGCCTTCTGTGTGAGCTCACCGCTGTGAGGACGGCTACGGTTAGCGGAAGGCTAAACTGTTGGCACTCTGAAACGCTTCACTGAATCACAGTATGCAGTCTCAAGGTGCTTTACAGGCCTTCAAGTTTATGAGGGTAATCGTCATAGTATTGGGGCTATGTAATGGCATCACAATCGCGATTGTTGCTCGTCTGGTGGGAGGGGCTTAGGACAGAGAGGGGAGAGCTGCAAGAGAAGAGCTGAGGAGCTGTTGTGTTTTCGTATTTCTTACCACTTTCCTATTTCGTACCACTTGAGTTACAATATGCTGAAAGTTTGTAATGGAATGCCAAAAATAAACTACCTACCCCGCCTTTAATTTGCAACTAGGTATAGTCTGTACATCTGAAATCTATCTATCTATCTATATTTGTAGATGATTTCTTTTGGATGTCTGCTCTGGACAAAATGTTTTCTTCTTTGCAGTCTAACCTAGATTAACCCCTCCTGAAGAGGATCTCCTGAAAGTCATGATGGCCAACTTAACTCAAAAAATATGAGGCAACTGACCTACTTTACCCGGTTTGTGTTCTTCGGCAATGTGCACAGATGATGTGCTCAGCTCCTGGTTGTCTTTTTTGGCTTTTGCACCCTTTAAGCTCTTTTTTTCTCTCTCTCTACTCTGGTCATTTCCTGCTACCATCCATTTCTGAGAAATGTAATCTGATAGCAGTCTGCTTGTGTCCTGGCCCTCCAGTCTGTATGTGGGTATGGGCTTCTGGTTTTACAGGATTATGGAGTAACCATTTGGAAGCAATTTGGCTGAAATTGGAGATTATCCCTGTCTAGGGTTTTTGAAAACATTTAGCTTGTCCTTTTTATTATAGCACCTAAACATTTGTGGTTGAAAATGTATCCAGTGATTTCGAGGCAAGGTTGATGTTAAGGTGCTTCACGCTGTCATAATGTAGACATTCCTTATGTCATTTCGTGGTCTGTAAATTATGATCTGTTAGTGTGAATTAATTACTAAAAATACTACATTAGGCTTTTATGCATTGCACATGTATGTCTGTGCGTGCTTGCCAAAATCGTGAAGAGGTGTGTGCTTTTTATTGTGTTAGCTCTCTATGCTATAGGGGTACGTTAACAAGTACATCAAGCAGAGCCGTATATGTTTTAATGTGGCTGTATACTGTATACAGTCATGCATTCTTGTGTGCTCACGTACAAAAGCCTGGTTTGCACTTCCTGGACTTACTGCTGTTGTCGTTGTCACGTTGCTGAGGGAGAATCCAGGTGGAGACATGCGCACACACATACACTCTGTGTAGCTCGGGCTCTCGCTCGCTCACATACACACACACACACACACACACACACACACACACACACATGATCACACACACACAGAGGCAGCCTGGCAGATTCAGGGTTAAAGGCTTCCATTTTGTTAGGTAACACCCTAATGGTCTGATCTGTCAGTGGCGTTAAAATGGCAGGGGCTTAACCCTTGGCGTTCGGGACACAACCAGTAGGGGCACACACACACACACAGACGAACACACTCTGGGCTGGCCGAGCCTACAACAGAACAACTGAGGAGGAGGAGGAGGACGAGGAGGAGGAGGAGGAGGGGAGTGTGT